>OZ022311.1:4800000-7200000 GCA_963989215.1 Hedychridium roseum | reverse complement strand
GATATTATTGACGATCCAGACAATGATAGTAAAGCGGAAGAAAAATCTGCCCCCCTCACTGCAACTATAATTCGAGAAGGTCTTGAACTTTGCAATAAATTGGAAAATTATTTTCTTGTTAATGACACAAATTCTGAACGTGCCTTTAAATTCCAGCGTGAACCGAAGAACTGTAATGTCTGGATATCGCGAGCTGTGTAAAAATTTAGTAAAATCATCATTGCAAAGTTTAATCACTAATTAAATTGTTAAAAGAAAAAAATCAGCACAGAACGAGGGTGTAGCTGATTCTTTTTGTGAAGAACTATTGCTTTTACTACACAGATCCGATGCGCTAATTGTCTCCTCTGGTGATGAAAAAGTGTACAAAAAATAGTTACTTTTCAATAAAATTAAGTAAATAAAGCTGTAAAACAAACTTAAGCATTCTTATATTCCTAAACTTTTATAAACTCTTTGATGCTATTTTAGGTGCATTTTGATTCATTACTTCCGTTTTATGCGGTCTTAGAAAATCATGGAACATATCCATAACTTTTCAACGGAAGTTAGGTCCTTTTTGTTCGACTTTTTGATATGCGATTTTTCGTGCCGCATAAAACGAGACTGGATTGTACGTATTTAGAAATTAACAGAAATCTCACCCGACGGAAAATCACCATACTGTTATGACAATAATCATTGTACAATCTACAGATAAGCCATTGCAGTTTTACGATTGCAATTATTTCTGCTATATGCGGATAGACACGGATGAATCAAAGCACAGTTGGTTAAATCCCAGGGATACCGCTAGTGGGAAGAGTTTATTTGACGCGGAGGTAACAGCGGAGCTTTGAAAGAGAGGAAAAGGAGTCCAGCGAAGGCCGATAGGAAAAGAAAAGGAACGTGGACCTGTAGCCTACGCTCGGAGAGATTGGTAGACGGAGAAAGGAGAAGAAAGAGACAGGGTGGGCTCGGGTACTTTTACCGAGGACCCCGCACGGAACTAACCGTCCCGTACTTTCCAGTGCTCAAGCACCAGGCGCACATTTTCTTCTACGAACCGCGTTACAAACACAGAGAGACACACCCCCGTTTGCACGAGTCCTACCCACGCGAGCTTTGCTGTGCATTTCAGTCTCGAGAGGCATCACACAACGAAACGGCTTGGTGGTGGTGTGAGTAATCCTCAAGGAGGGATACCCAGGGGAATCGGTTGTGTGAGTGCCTCTTGGACGGTAAGTTTTCGTTTGTGTCAGTGTGGCACTGTGTGATTACGGCATGCCTTGCAGCCTCCACAGTCGGGCTCGACACCGTACGGTTCAGTTTCTCGGCGCCCTGTCCAACGGAAAGGGACGGTTCTTCTTTTTGTGCTGAGGCTCCGACCGGTCAGAGAGGTTAGAACACGTACAACTCCGCTTTGTTTTGCGCCGTCGGCAGAATCGCGACAACGACACTTGCGTACGGCTAAAACTCTCATGGACAATCCTTAAAGGAGTGAATTCTTTCTGGCTAACAGAACGGCGGTTCACCGAGAAAGCTTCGTATGCGCCTCGCGTTCGGATTCCTCGTGCCAGACGATTCTCTGTTCACGGATTTACGAGACGTCGCGTCTGCCGTCGGCACTGCGATCGATCAATTGCAGATACCACAGAAACCGGTACATGCATCAAATTGACAGCACTCTACGCGCTCTGGGAATTCCGCGCGCGGTTGAGCTTCAATTAATCCACGCCGAATTGCGCTACCCGCCAATCAATTATCTTCATTAACATCAATTAGCAGCTCGAAATTCGTCGGTTTATCGACCCAGCGGCAATTCGATTAAATACTTTCTGTCATTTTTACGCTACGTACAGTGTACGCTTTGAAAATATTCAAACGGAAAGTTCATTCGATGACAGTGACACCGTGATCTTCTGCCTTTAAATTCCCAAAACATATTACAATAGGAAATACATTTATGTATCTGCTTGGATTTAATATCGAAGTTACCAATGTCAGGGAAAGTTCAATATTATTAATCCTCAAAAGGTGAGCGAATAAATTTTTGTGAAGTTTCTGACAATAATCGATTGATTTCATTTGGTATGGAAAAAAATTTAAATCCGGTAGTTCCTGTATGTAACAAACAGTAAATGAAGCTTTTCTTATTCTATACAGTACATTTGACATCAGGTTAATAATAGACTTTTTCTTGAATGATTAGGGGGTTGATTTTTCCGAATTTATTATTAGTGCTTCTGTGAAGTTTTACTCTAAATTCTTACGATTTAGGCCGTATCACGCAGTATCAGACAGTATCACGCTTTCAAAATTTTGCGAAGTACACTAAGAAACTTCTCAAAGAGCGAAAACACAGGCAAGATGTATAAATGTAGTTTTCTTGAAAACAGAGTGTTTGCGGTAAAATGTGACTGTCCTGCTTGTGCGTATGTAATGGTCTTACATATCGGAAATATCATAAGTTAAGACTGGATGGGTCGTGCAGATTTATGTTCGAGGGATGAATGAATTAAGCGCGGGGCACACACTTAATTATATCGGAGTAACGCAATTGGCTGAGCTGTATCGAAATTAACGCAGACATTAATGACCCTCTAGGGCGATAAGAAGACGCGGAATGCGGTCTGGTCAATAAAAACTGGAAGTTACAGTATAGCGAGGACGTCCTCGCCTGATGGACGGCGATCACGACGACCGTCGTCGCGTTTCCCGGAAGCTGCGAAGTTGTCTTAACAAAGGGCAGTGAGAGTTCAAGTGAGACGAAAAAGAGAGTGTTTAGGGAAAAGTCGAGGCAAGTGCGCGCACGTCGTGAGAGGAAAGAAGTGAGTTCACGTGGCCTGGACGGAGATTTTGCCTTTGGCAGCAGAGACTGAGAAAAGAAGTCGAGGAACCATGACACGCGGGCTTCTTAGGAGGTTCCTCTTCTTGGCGAGCACGTGTCTGTTCCTCGTCCTGGCCGAACCGGACCCGTCCGAGGAACTCGTCAGCAGGATACCAATTAGTCGGGATGAAGACAAGTGTTATGATTCCAGTGGAAAACCGCAGGTGAGTTCAATTTGCAAGTACCATTGACGATTGAGGTATATTAATTAGAGAAATCCTCATTCATTATAATGCGCATTGCGGAATGGGTTGTAAACCGTCTCTATTAAGAGTAATGCTTATGTTGTGTGTAATGAAATTCTTTGTAAAGTATTTGTACAACGCGTAAAATTATCTTTGCCGCAAATAGTTCCTATGACTCGTCCAACGGGATACCCCCGCTCCACAGTGATTATCATTAATTATGCAGAAAGTAAAACTAATTAACGGAAAGCAGACGGCCGGTTAAATACAAATTTCATTGTTGGGTTTATTAAGCGCAACGAGGATAATGGTAATCGACGAAACTGTTCATATGACCCAGAATGATGACTAATGTTATTTTCTGTTGGAATGTCTTCGACCTGGATTTTGCATTCTTCTCCTATTAATTAATATATTTGTTTCTTAAAACTCAGAATGATGCGTTCCAATATGTTGTGCACATAAGCGTAGCACACGAATGAATCTGCTTACAGCACGTAATATTACTTCTAAAACTTGACGAGTTAATTATCAAACCAGCAAACGAGGTCGTTAGTAACAATTAAATGTAACATTTTATTACTGAATTCAGAAATACTTCGTTATTAATTTCATATATTTTTATTTCTTACTTTCATTTCGGATATTGTTACCAGAAAATGTCGTTTTAAGATGTTATTTTTAATTAAAACATAATCCTGTGTTGGCTCTCCAAAAATGCAATACAAAGATTGTTATGTTTGTAAAAAGCTTGAAAGCTGATAATTGTTCAATTTGTTTGATTGTCGTGAAAAATTACGTACAGAATCAGTGGATATTGTTCTGCAGTCTTTTAAAACATAAATTATCCATGTTTTATTTCGCAGTTTGCGAGATTCATGTTTATAAAAACTTCCCACATAGAGGAGACATCAGTTTTGCACAAACGGTTGACACAAATCATAAAAAAATATCTCGCCCTTTTATAATTAAACGATTATCATCCCTTTGAAATGAATGCTACTCATTGTGCACGTTAAAAGAATTCAAGAAACCCGGCTTGGTGTGTTCACATTTTAAGTATACGTAGTATGTTCAACAGAACACATCGGTTGAGTATTTCCACTTATTATAATTTCGGCCTTCGTCCAGGAATTAGTATGTTGGGTTATCGGCAAAAGGTCTGATGACACTCGAACTTTTGGAGATAGCGACAGGGCGATAAAAATGATAGGGACGATTCTATGGTAGACGACTTCCTTCCACTCTATGGAAAATGAATGAATGAATAGAGAATAACCACGACTCACGCTAAATTACGAGGAGAATAATTTTTTATAAAACTATACCGTGGATAAGTTATTGCTCACAATGCTCTGTATTTCCTGGGTGAACGGTTATTTGTCTGCTAACTGCTCGCATTTATTTCAATGTTTAATTGCATGCACTTGAAAAGCAGATGATCTGACAACTTGTTTGAATACTTGCATCTGTTTAGGGAGCGTTTCGCGAGATGAAATACTCAGAACACTCCTAATGCAAAACGATATTCCAATAATAATTGAAGCTGCTAATGGGTAAAATGGTAATGGCGTGAATAATGGGTAAAATGGTAATAGCACGAATAATGGGTAAAATTACCTGAGAATAACTCACTAAAATACGGGCGGCACTGAGGTACATTTGGGTTAGAGTGGGGGTTATCCTAGTAGGTAAAACGATTTTGAAAAGCCATACTCATGGGAATGATATTTGAGGCCTTTTGAGGAAAATTAATACTCTGTAAAATGTGAAGTAGCGTAACTTTCACTATACAATGGATTTCCAAGTTATAACATTTCAAACCACTGTTGTATTATCACCGAATTAATATTGTGATATTTTTATTAAATTTGTAACACTCAGAGAATCTAAAATTATTTCTAATATTTTACAGTTTAAACTTATTTTCAATATATTTTTAAAGTTCATTCAAAATTGATAGTGCAGAGTCAATAATTTAAATCGTTTGCAAGGTAGTCATTTATTCATTTAAAATTCTTAAATAATCGTTTCGTATGTTTAATTCAAAACATAATTGCTCTAAAACTATTAGCTGTGTATAGTTTATTAAAATCACCATCCGAAGTAGTATTCCTCCCTACTGTTACTCTTGAATCAATATTAATATAGTGTATTATTATTTCCGATTATGAAGAATAAAAATCAAAGGTGTGTACAATTTGTGTTCTCAGAGATGTATTCCACCCTTCGAAAACGCAGCTTTCAATGTATTAATGGAAGCGACAAATACTTGCGGAGAGGAACACCCGAACGAATTTTGCAAACAGACAGGTGACCAAAAGAAAACCTGTGAAATCTGTCAGCATGGCGATCATTCACCTTCCTACCTCACCGATCATGACAACAATGACAATGCCACATGGTGGCAATCAGAAACCATGTACGAGGGTATCGAACAAGTCAATTTGACACTACGACTCGGTGAGTGATTCTTCCACTAAAGGTTTTATTACATTTCATTTGAAATTACAATTGTTAAAATGTCAAAATAATTACAAGTAAAACACAGAACAATTTAATTTTGCCATTGTGCTAATCTTTCTAAAAATATAGTTCCCTTTCATTCTAAAGTTCATGTTTGGCTTAAAATTCTTCATTTTTATGAATAGATACAAAATTGCAAGAAAAACACAATAATATTATCTTAAAAAATTGATCCTTAACGAAAATGTTTCACTTGTTGTTTTACTCCTATAAGTGTGTCACAATGCTGATACTACGTAACTGAATTATGTATTAGATTAACATGTACATACATAGAGGTATAGTCTAGAAATGAATATATTTGCAAATATTTCGTAACGGTTCGCTCCGGTTTAAAGATACTACTATTTGTGAATCTGGAACCGTAATTATGTAAATGTTGACGAAATGTTATATACGGTTGGTGCAGTGACTACACGCTCTTCGCGGAATTAATATTGATAAGCCTGATCGTATAATCTTACGGAGTTCATTCATCGGTACGCGAACTGAACTTTTAACTTCTTCGCCCTCTCCGCTTTCAATTTATTTTTACTCTCTCTCAGCGATTGTTGCCTTCCTCTTCTGATTCGTTCTTTCGGTTTCTCCTTCTACTTCCGTCTTTTCAAACTGCTCTGGCGTGAAAAAAGTATGTTGCTAATATCGAGGTACAGTAAACCATTTTGGAAAAAGGCCAAATTATTCATTCTAATCACAGTTTTCTCATTTTTATCAATTCTCTATGATACATATCGGCTGAATTTAAATAAGGAAGTCCAAGGTACTTAATGGGAGAACCTGTTACTAATAAAAGTAATCATAAAAGTTAATACTACAAAAAACAATTTGCGTTTCTTGCTAATTTGCAAACATCGGACAGATTTACCAGACCGAATACATCAAAGTACAGATTCTCAACTCATAAAGCGGTAATATCTCGATCAAAAAATGTAGTAAATTAGTATATACGTATACTATCAGTCTACGTTCGTTGGCCTTTTTTACTTGTATACATGTTTCATTCAGTGCATTTTTAGACCGGATCATTATTCTAAAATTATATTCCTTGCGTATTTTGTGTCGCTTCTCCGTATTTTTACGATTTTCTGCCTATCGTCGGATTCCCTCGGCGTATTTCTCACTCGCTCACCAGTTCTCGCGTTCTTCTTTCCTCATCCTACTTCCCTATCTATCAGGATGTATGTGCGATGAGATAATTCTCGACGCGTGAATCCCCGATGAAGAAGTTAGAAATGTAACGGCCTACACTTTACGCTTCGCCACGGTAATATTTTATTTGGAGAACCGAACATATTTCATCAGTGCTGTCGTTGTCGAGTAAAAATCAAACTTGAAATAATATAATAATTATAATAACATTATAATAAAAAACAATTCTTTAAGTCAGAATAATTACTGTATACAGAATAATTATTGTTCGAATGTTTGATGAAAAATATTTTTCATTTAATAAGTGTCTTTTTCAAACTTACAATATTACAGAATACTGTCTTTGGATAAGTGCTCGTGTGATAATGAAATCAATAATTTACGTTTAATTTTAGCGAATTATTTTGCAAAAGTGTAGTATTGTCATAATTTGCATGTTATAAACAAATCTTTCTTCTTGCATTTCACAGTGTTACATTGGCACTTCGCTAATGAACGGTTCCGTTAACTGGCTCAGAACACTGATATACCATGCAACCGATAGAGTCTTGCTGAATACGTAGGTTCTGTAATAACATATCGAGAGTGCCACTTCGACTTTTCCACGAATTTTCTTAAAACGAGTACAGTGATAGCAAGTCTCTATTACACCGAGACTGGCATATTGGTCAATGCAAAAATTTCTGTCTATCTTATTACTTCCAGCTGAATGACCGTCTTTACCTAATATGTAAATAATGAACTTCTATAAAGACTGTTATTATTTCCACTTTCAATACAAATTGACAAAAAATTTTTTTTTACAACCGATGAGTTTCAGTTAGTTTCACATTTATTTTATGCAAATACTAAGTAAGTTTTGTACGTTGTATGATTTTTAAACGAGTTTTGAAGGCTAAGATCGAGAAATTTTACGACGAAAAGTGCCTCGGTAGACGATGGGTAAAGTTTAATGTCTGTAGACCACATGTTCGTTCATGAAAGAGACCGCCTGTACTGCACCCCTGCTGGCTTCACGTTGCCATCGCAGTGGCGTAGAAAATGTTATGCATTTGTCCCAGGCAGCATTAGTAATAAACAATTGCCAAAAGTAAAAAGATATTAAACAAGCGTCTTAAAACGATTAGAGCAAGAAAATTTCTGGCAGGATTGAAACGTTTAAATGCATATTAAACTTTCTGTTAACATTTCAGGATTAAACTCCATTGATCCACTAAAAACAGACAAAGATAATTCAATTAAGGATAAGATTAACTTAATTTATTTAATATAAAGCTGTACAATTGACAATTAATCGCAGTTTATGAAATTGACCTTTAACTTTGAAAAATTTTTAATGAGCGACATCCGGTTCATTGGTGAACCGTTAATAGTAATTTCCAGCAAATTCATTATTCATGACCCACGTGAACGATTGACTTTGATTTCAGGGAAGACATTCGACATAACATACGTACGAGTGTTGTTCGAGTCTCCACGGCCGCTAAGCTGGGGTATATACAAGCGTAAAAATGAAAATTCTCAGTGGGAACCTTATCAGTTTTACGCGGGAAGTTGCAGAGATTCTTACCAGCTTCCTGATTCCAAAGAAACTGTACGTGGCGACGACACAAGGGTACTTTGCACGTCGGAATATTC
The DNA here is from genome assembly GCA_963989215.1 of Hedychridium roseum. Classification (NCBI taxonomy): domain Eukaryota; kingdom Metazoa; phylum Arthropoda; class Insecta; order Hymenoptera; family Chrysididae; genus Hedychridium; species Hedychridium roseum. Next base: position 7,191,633 of record OZ022311.1, on the reverse strand, counting down.
CGATATTTCGCCCCTCACCAAGGGTACCGTCGCTTTCTCTACATTGGAAGGTCGACCATCCGCCTATTATTTCGAAACGAACGCAGCACTTCAGGTACTTACTGTCCTTGTTTTTCTACGATCTACCGTAACCATTGTGCGGCCTGTCTTTAATATGTGCAGAACAGTTTTTTTATACACCTTCTGCAATTTTCATATTTTGTATTACTGTTCCCCAAATGAAACGTTTCGTTCGAACTTTAAGGACGTATATTTGATTTTTTACATTCTGTAGAATATTGTTAATTGACCGTACTAGTAAATCAGATATCATTTCCTTTTTATCCGCCAAACTACGGTGAATTTTTTATTTACCTGAAACAGTTTTTCGTGTATATTTATACAATTTTAAGCCTTATGAATTTGTTATCTAAAAGCAAATAGGTAATATATTTTGGGAATTTAAAAGGCGGACTGTTATATGTTAAACACAAATAAAATAAGCTAATGCAAACATTGAAAACATTTTGATAATCACGAATTATTAATAAGTACAAACGAGACATTAAGAGTTCCTTATTCCACACATTTTAATTTTAAATTTGTTATTGCAATAATTCTTCAAATGACTCGAAATTCTAATTTATATTAACTGCATTATTTTCGATTGGTTTCTAGGAATGGGTGCAAGCGACGGATTTGAGAATTACGCTGGACAGACTGAACACATTTGGCGATGAATTGTTTGGTGATTATCAAGTAATGAAATCCTATTACTACGCGATCGCAGACGTTGCCGTCGGAGCAAGATGTGCCTGCAACGGACACGCAGGAGAATGCGTGAACAGCACCAGTGTCGATGGTAGAACTCGCAGAGTCTGTCGGTAAATGACTTTTTCCGCACGAACGTGGGCTTCGACAATAATCAACACTATTGTTCATTTTTATGATTGAATATAAACAGAAATAATTACTTACATCAAACATAATTTTCAAGAAGTAAAAGTCTTCCTTTTCAAATTGGAATCCAATTGTTCAGAGAACAATTTCTAATGAACTCTACCTTAATTATAGAAGTTAGAATAGAATTAATAGCAGGAATGTGAAATCAGTGTATTAAAATTGGAATGGGTAAAAATTAATAGTAAGAAATAATTGATCCATCTTTTGTTCTTATATTGGTCGTTTGAAATTTTTATGATCGATTGATTTGTAAATGCAGGAATTAATCTTGTTAATATGTGCGTATTCCGTTATACTCTAGATGCGAGCATAATACTGCTGGACCAGACTGTAATGAATGTCTACCGTTTTACAATGACGCACCTTGGGGACGTGCAACTACAGCCGATGCGCATGAGTGCAAACGTAAGTACCGAATGATTACAATACAGCAGGAAACAATTTTACAACTTCAAAAAATCTACACTTTACAATTTTACGATCTAATAGTATTGCCCAAATTGAATTCTAATCGATAATATGAGCCCTAATTTAACTCATTAAGAATATTAATACTAGAAAATTTATTGTGTAAATAAGCTTTCTTCAAGTGACAAATAATCAAACAGACATTTGTATGTGTTATTAAACGTTATAAGTAGTGTTAGAGCATTCTTGTCCTATCTATTAATTATTATTGAGTCCACACAAATTTTGCTGTTTTATTTACATATTTACTTTTCAAAAAGCAATTTATAAATTTTTTACACGCGATCGTAACTATTCTTCAAGCAGCTTGATATGATACATATAAATGGATAATATAAACATTCTGTTACCTTATGCAGAGAATTTAAAGCTTTGATGTTACCGACACAATACATAGATACTCGTATTGCTGTTCGTCCAATCACGAAGAATGCGATTATACAGGGTAGCGCTTAGGTTTCACTCTCGTCTTCTGACAAATTTTATGCTTGTACAGAAAACAATTCTCGTAATATATTCACAACCTTGACTTCTTTCAACACCCATTACCGAAGAAGGCCCAATATGTATTTTATTTAGTTTATAATATTATCTCAGAATCATTTTTGTCGTACTAGCTTCTAAGCTTGAACTGAATTCTTTGTATTATGTTTATTATGTTTTTGGCTGATGTTTTGTCTAAAGAGATCAATGACCAACGCAGGAGAGATTATGATCGTATAAACTGTATCCCTATTGAGTTACCGGCTTATATAAATGACGGAAGACAATCTTTCGAGACCCGGTGGCCTGGCTCACAGTGAGTAGGTGGGCCTTGGCAAACCTGCTCTTCAAACGCTCGTTTTTCATCTCCTCTACCCAGTGTTCAGCAACGAAACTCGCCGGTTTAACGATATCAACTTATATCAAAATTTAACAAACTGCGTAAATTTATCGTTTCTGTTTTGTTCTTTTCAATTATACTCCACTATGTTTATGCTTTTGCAAAAAACTGCAAATTTTGTGGAGTATTAATTTATTTTTTATAATTTCGCGAAGGCAGATGGAAGATAGTGCACATTTTAATTACTGCAATTAGAATATCTACTAACAGAGTACAATGTATTAAAATTCATTTTATCGTGAAGGAGTTAACATAATTACTATAAACAATGGATATATCCTTAAATTGGCAAAAACTGTCGCTTGGGTCATTTCTTGCTAAAGTGTAATCAGTATCGATGATTTAAAAGTACCATTAAATACGACGGTCCTTATGCCCTTAATTCGTGTCCTATTTCATTGTCATTCATAATTTCACCGTGTGATAAACAGGATGAATACTTCCAATAGCTGTTTTGAAAAGATTTAAGAATCCGCAGAAGTTACTTATTAAGACCCTGCCATATTAAAAATCAATCGTTTAAGGGTCTGCGGTATTTCTGCCAACATTGTCTTTATGTCCGAGCATCCTTTTCGATCCTTTGGCATTGCACAAGCAGCTTTACCTTTTACGCGCATTCTCCGTGCGTCAAGTGGGGATCGCGGACGGTACTCGTCGCCAATACAATGCCGCTTTTCTGCAGACCGCAGAAGAGAGAGTGCTCAGTTTGCTTGCGGATACGTTGCACGGACCCGCGGATAAACGCGAACCTGCGACCTCGGACCCTTCCGTCTCAAAATACACCCCGTAAACGTACAGAAATAAATAGCTAGCTAATCACAGGATTCATCGTACGGCACGACTAGGCCGCTATTTACTATCCGCAAGGAACTACGAACGATCCATGAATACGATATAAAATTCATTTACCGATTAAACCAATACATAATAAAATAGAATGTCCTTTTTAATAAATTTGTAATTAGTGCTCGCTTTTATAATATGTAAATGAAATTTGCGTTTATGTAAATTTAAAAGCATACTTGCAAAAAGTGATAATATACTGGAAATTCTTCGCCCCTTGCTGGCACTTTAAAGTGTAAACATTAGTCATGAAATCGGCTGCAGTTTTGGCGGTAATGAACTGTGTAATGATTTGTACATCATCGCGCTGGACTGGTATTTTGTCAAGATATTCAGGACCTAGTAAGTAGCAGAATTTCGCGAACATAAACCACCAGTGAACATTATTGAATCAAAGGACAACTTGCAACACTACCCGAAAATTCGAATTAGATAGCGACAAACCTGCCACTGTTTCATCTTATTCCTCGTGATTTTTATTTACGAAAAAGCAATTTACTTTTACTTCATTTACAATTTTCTTCGTTGCCTTGTACACAGTATTACCTTGTTTGCAATTATTTATTGTTACACATAAAATATATTACTTATCAATTTGTTACTCATTAAAGTGTTCTTACTTTTACATTAATGTTAGACTAAATTGCACATAGAAATAGTAATGAGAGTTGATAAACGTAAAAAACGTTTCTTATTTCAGCCTGCAATTGCAACGGGTATTCGGAGAGATGTTACTTCGACAAGGAGCTATACAAGGCAACTGGACATGGAGGTCATTGCTTGGACTGCAGAGCAAACCGCGCTGGTGCCAACTGCGAGAAATGCCGTGAAAACTTTTATCAACGGCCAGAGGACGATTATTGCGTTGCCTGTAACTGCAATGATATAGGTATGTTGAAAAAATAAGGGCAAGATAAACACCATGCCACCACATCTGGGATGGCCAGTGGCTTTAAAATAATTAAATTTCGTTAACAAAATTCGTTTTATTCTATTTTTAATCATATTTATTTAGAACGATAAATCGCTTTTAAAAAACGATAATGATGTTGGGAAATTTTGTAGTATCTGTTATTGGAAAATGCGCGTTACACGAGTGATTTTGCGTTATCCATTAATTTAGCAAATACGGTTTATCCGGTTTATAGTATCCATTCACTGTTGTAATAAATGACACTTTTATAAATTCTTATAATCTTGCTACTTACTATTTTTGCGTATGTATAGCAGAAAAGCAGAATATGGAATACCAAGAGACAGTAGAACAAACTGTGTTTTGGAAATTAGTATTCTGTAAATGTGAAAGCACTGTGTGCATATGAATTTTATACGTACCAAATACCGCACTAATTGTAATGTTGTGGGTTGAGCACAATCACAAACAACTTAACAACTTAACAACTTAATTTTATGTTTATTTCAGGTTCGAGAAGCTTGCAGTGTAACAGGGAAGGCAAATGTCAGTGCAAGCCTGGCGTAACTGGAGACAAGTGCGACCGATGTGCGGCTAATTTCTTTAATTTTGGAAACCAGGGCTGCACTTCCTGTGAATGTAATATTGCGGGATCATATCGAAACCAGCCAAGCTGCGATCCTACCAGTGGAACTTGCAGTTGCAAAGAAAATGTTGAAGGCAAACGTTGTCGAGAGTAAGTGAATCATCTTCGGGTAACTAAACTGCCTCCAGAAAATAGATTACTCATCCACTTGGTTAACTAAACAAGAATTTTTTATCGTTATTCAATGCAAGTTATTTTTAAAACATTGTTACAAATAGTACATAATGTTTATGTATAAGCTACTAATAACATTAAATTATTTAATAATGTATTTATTTCTGTTACTGTTGAGATTAGTAAGATGTCTTTCACTTAGGCTTAGAATGCACAAGTAATTATATAATTATCAGAATCGAATGGGATGTTAAGATGATAATCAAGTATATGAAAACATTCTTTGATTTTTGTTACTATCAGATGTCGCCCAGGTTTCTTCAACCTCGCTGTGGACAACGAGTTTGGATGCACTCCTTGTTTCTGTTACGGCCATTCATCTGTCTGCCGACCAGCCACTGGTTATTCGAAAACGGCCATCGAGAGTTCTTTCGTTCGCGGAAACGAGCGTTGGGCAGCAATCATGGCCGGCAATTCAATACCTCTTCATTATGACGCAATCACACAGACGGTCTCTGTGAAAGCTTTGGATCGTGATAACGTCTACTTCATGGCACCGGACCGGTTCCTTGGGGATCAGCGGGCGTCTTACAACCAGGATCTATCATTTACTCTGCGAATCGGCGAAGCTGGGCCAGCACCAACCGCCAACGACATAATCCTCGAGGGTGGAAACGGAGAACAGATTACACAGCCGATTTTCGGACAAAATAACCGCATGCCTACTGTCACGACTCAGGACTATAAATTCAAGCTGCACGAGCATCCTGATTACGGCTGGCAGCCACGACTGTCTTCCAGGGCTTTCATGTCCATCCTCTCTAACTTGACGGCCATCAAAATTCGTGGAACCTACACGCATCAAGGAAGGGGCTTTTTGGATGATGTCAGTCTGGCAACCGCTCATCGTGGAGCTGCTGGCGAACCAGCGGACTGGGTTGAGCATTGCCATTGCCCTCACGGTTACGTTGGGCAGTTTTGCGAGTCCTGTGCTCCTGGTTTCCACCACGACCCACCAAACGGTGGACCTTTCGCTCTCTGTGTTCCTTGTAACTGCAACGGACACGCGGACATTTGCGAGGCGGAAACTGGTCAATGTATCTGCCAACACAACACAGCGGGAAGTAATTGCGAGCTCTGTAGTCGCGGATACTACGGACATCCTCTTAAAGGAACCCCCGATGACTGTAAACCATGTCCATGTCCCGACAACGGATCTTGCATATTGCTGGGAAATAATCCGGACCCGATTTGCTCGGAATGCCCTGCCGGCAGAACCGGTCCCAGATGTGAAACTTGCTCGGATGGTTACTTCGGAAATCCGGAAAAGGGTCAGGCCTGTCGCCCTTGCGAGTGTAACAACAACATTGACCTGAACGCCGTTCGAAATTGTAATCACGAGACAGGAGAATGTTTGAAATGCGTGAACAACACCGCTGGCTTCCACTGCGACGAATGCTTGTCTGGATATTACGGAGACGCACTGTCAGATCGCAAAGAAGACGGGTGCAAACTTTGTCAGTGTTACGCACCAGGTACGATAGAATTGGATGATGGAAGAATAGCACCATGTGAACAACTGACTGGACACTGTTCTTGCAAACCCAACGTAATTGGACGTAACTGCGATAAGTGTGAGGATGGATATTACAATATCATGAGCGGCGAGGGATGCACACCTTGTAACTGCGATTCCGAGGGATCTTATAATCGTACTTGTGATGCCGTTACCGGACAATGTCAATGCAGACCTGGCGTAACTGGGCAACATTGCGACGCTTGTCTGCCCTATCAATATGGATTCAGCAGAGAAGGTTGCAAACCTTGCGACTGCGATAGCATCGGCTCGCAAGATCTACAGTGTGATGCTAATGGGCAGTGCCCTTGTCTTGTAAATGTCGAAGGACGTAAATGCGATCGTTGCAAGGAGAACAAACACAATCGACAGAATGGTTGTGTCGATTGCCCACACTGTTATAATCTTGTCCAGGACGCAGTTAATTCTCACCGACAACGTCTTGCTGAGCTTGAGGAGACCCTCAGGAAGATTAATACAAGTCCTACAGTTATAAAGGATTCTGACTTCGAGAAGGAACTGGCCAAAGTCCAAGAAAGAGTAAAAGACTTGCTTGCCTCGGCGAAGGCAGGATCAGGAAGTGAAAATAAAACGTTGGTCGAACAGCTCGATGAACTGCGTGACCAACTCAACGAAATAGGCGAAATTTCACAGATGGTTAACCTGACGGCCAATGATGCACGCGAGACTACGATGGAAGGTTTAATGAGCATCGACGAGGCTGAGAAAATCTTGGACAACATTCACGAACGTCTCACTGAGGCAGAAGATTATTTGGCTACAGATGGAGCAACAGCATTAGCCAATGCCAAACAACGAGCTGAACAAGTTGGTCAACAGAATCAACAAATGACTGCGATAGCTCAACAAGCTCGCCTCTTAGCTGACTTTAACACCAACGAAGCTAAGAGGATTCATGAACTGGCAGAACAAGTGAAGAACACTTCGCAGGAGGCTTACAACCTAGCAAAGAAAGCGATTGCGAAATACTCAAATTTGAGCGATGAATTGAGGAGTTTAGAGAACAAGATGGACATGCTGAAAGAACGTGGGGTCGAAGTACGAAATCTCACAAAGATAGCAGCTGCCAAATCAACGGCTGTTTCGCAAGAAGCGTTAGATTTGTTGATACTCGATCTAACGCTTCCCGCGGTCGATCTTAATCAGTTGAGAAACCAAGTAGAAACCGTCAGCAATGACGGATTACGGTTAAAGGAGCAGGCACAGCTATTGCTCGAGCAAAACAAGAAACTCTTTGATGAATTAGCGGAGAAAGTAAGAAGCAGTGAGAAACTTTTGGACAGGGCACTCGATCAGCAATCAGCAACCGCGGAAATTCTCGACGAGGTAGGCGGGGCCAACGAAACTGCTAATGAGGCGGTAAAACGTGGGGATCAGATCTTGAAGGAGGCTCAAGAAACCCTCAAGAAATTGAGTGAATTCGATGCTGAGGTGCAACGTGAACGAGTTAAAGCGCAGGAAGCATTAAAGGACATTGACGATATCGAGGTTCTGATCGAACAAGCAGTTGCCGAAGCGGATAAGGCTCAGGAAGCATTGAACGGTGCTGAGGATAACGCAAAACGCGCTCGTGAGATTGCACAAAATGCTCAAGCGCACGCAGAAAATGCTAGCGTTAATGCCAACGAGATTCGCATGGAGGCTAACAAAACGAAGTTGGAAGCAGTCCGGTTGGGTAACGAAGCCGAGAAATTACACCTCAGAGTCGATACTACGGATTCTATGATCAAACAATTCGAAGAACAAGTCGCAAAGGATGCAAATATTACGTCAGAAGTGAGTTACATTGTTCTATTAATTGCGAAACCGAAGGTGATGTATCTGAATAAACTGTGTATAATGCTGGCTTTATTTTTTAGCGTAGCATTATAATCTTCAAAATTGTATAACGTCGTCTCTTATGTTATATTTATCAAACATATGAAGTTGCACTTTCATTCTTTTAATCTTGACCAACACATCAATTTTATGCTTCTGTAACTGTTTACAGGCAAATCACAAAGTCGGCCAGGCAAAAACTAATGTGACATCGGCAGCAAATCAGGTCGACAAAGCATTATCAGAAGTGGCCGAGATTATCAAGGAACTCGAAGATCTACCAGAAATTGGTGAGTAAAAAAGACTTCACTATTTTCACTAGTTTCATATCTACTTCATTGTATATTCTCAATTAACGCGTGGATATGTTATGTAGATGATGCAGATTTGAATCGCTTAGAGGAACGTTTGGAAGCAGCCGAAAAAGAAATTAAAGCAGCGAATCTCGATCAGAGAATCCGTGCGCTTACAGATGCTAAGAATTTGCAAACACAGTGGGTAAAGAATTACGAAGATGAAGTGAGTAGACTGAGAATCGAAGTGGAGAACATCGACGACATTAGAAAAGCTCTGCTCACCGATTGTTTTAAGCATCTGCATTTAGAGCCTTAAGTATAATGCTGCAATCTACATGCCATATGCATAAACCCATATTTGTGTCTGCCTTTAAAAAGTAAGGATGTTGAGTCTTCCTTCTCACGAAAAAAGCAGCCTTTTTTCACGTAAAAATTTAATGTATTTTTCAAAAAACCAGTTTTTAAAAGGTAATTGTGGTTTAGAAACCTTTGTTACATTTTTTACAGAGTATCTTACAGCTGATGATTTTTTCATTAGACACATGTTAAAATGATTATTGTCAATCTCCTTCATTTCAACAGTGCCTTAAACATTTTTACGCCTGCAATGTCGGACTTGTAAGAGCACAAGAGTAAAGAGTATATGAGCTAATAAAAACATTCTGCTTATATTACGTTACATTAATAGATAGTGGTTAAGATGTTAATTGTACATTAATATTTAGCATATTTTATTTAACGTGTCAACTGTAAAAGAAGAAATCTTTACATTTTCTTTGAAAATTTGAGTCGTATATGAGGCCACTTACAGACGATCATATACGTTATACCAAAGATTTTTTTACTCGTAGATGCATCGCTCCACTACCGTTTTTAACTTTCAGTTCGCTAACCCATTTCGTCAGCAATCTTGTTTGCAATTATTGTCGAAGGATGTATATAATATCTATACATATGTGCCACTCACCGTGACTATCATATACTGTGTCATTTAGAGTAAAAAATAGTTCACTATGATTTTTATAAGACAGTTCATGTGCAGTGTTGTGTTGCCTGCAAAATGATATTCGTTATACGAGTCTTGAATACCAAATGATAACAGTCATAGAAGCAAGGAAAATTCATGCAGAGTACATCAATTGGAAGTACAGTTTTTGCTATGATGTACAATGTTCTATCCTATACAAAGTAATGTAATGAATCGTTTTTATACAATATTAGCATAGTAAAAACTGTATTGCTGTAAAAATAATAATAAATACAGCTTTATAAACATGAAAACTGTTAGCCTTTCCAACATGCTGCCAGCACTGAAAATTGTAAACAAACATTTCAATAAATGTACTTTAAAGGGAAAGGTGGAAGAAGTACTACATGTAATAGTATCCTTAAACTTTTATTTCAGTCAGTGATAAAATATTATTATCCATCATATTAATGCATAATAAAATGAACTTTACAATTCAGATTTTATATGGATGTCAGGGTCTGGTAAAATACATAAATGCTATGAAGAAGAACCAATTTTTCGAGAAGCTAAGATCAAACAGGTCACTTAATTATAAACAAAATTATTAACAATACCAATATAGTAGTCAACACTCCAATGGCTACCCATTGTCTCCGATCTAAAACAAACGGAAAGTAACATCACATGCTTCACTTGTAAGGGAATAAATAGAATGTATATCTGTAGAATAGGATTTTCATTACAGAGAATATATTGTGTTACGATAATTGTAAATAGATACTTATATTAATTTGGCCCTTCTTCAAACAACGAATAAAGTAGTTATATTCAATTCAGCGTGCACTTTTCATGATCAGTAATTTCTCTACAGGAATAAATTCGTTTCTTTAAAATTTAATTAATAGATGTATTAATGCAAACATGCTTGGACTTCATCATTCAAGTATATGCGTGGGTTAGGAGGATTCATGGTATTCTTACAGCAACGAGTGCAGTATAAATACGATCTCAAGTTTTATTCATTATAATTTGTATTCACAATTGGTCAGTTAAGAGAAACATCGGCCTATATCTGTCATTACTTACATACTGAAATAAACGTTTTAAATTTCGTAGATCCTCGCAAAATTTTTGTACTAACAATCTTTCTACCGCTTTAAACAAATTGTCGTATCTAAAAATGTCACATTTCTTTGAGGAGCTACGTAGTATTCGCGGTTACTAAACTTTTCTAATATTTAACAGCGTCTATTCACATCGAGAAACAGTTGACTTCAAGTATTCCACACAGAAGGTGTTCGTTACCGTCTAAAACGCTTTAAATCTTTCTGCCATCCAATAAGCTCATTTATGCACTAATCCGATACTTATGTCGTGTACCATTCACAGTAACAACTACTGCCACGTTCCACCAAAATGCTGATTAATGTAGCAATGTCACACACGTGTTCTCTTAGTAGGTGTGTTAGACATTCGCACACACTTTCGAGTAATTTTATTTATGCTAGGCACAAGAACTTGTGCTTAAAGGTTCAATTAACAACTTGTTATATTTTTACACTTTTTTCATAACAACGTATATTAATACCTAAAAAAGGTACTTAGGTAAATTGTATTAACAATGTCACATTCTACATTTCTTTAAGGAATAATACTACTGCTTGTCTGTTCTACTCAACCAATTTCTAATCTACCAGCTTTTTTAGGCAAGTTGCTGGTTCCCAATGCGTCATTTAGTCGAGTCATTATCCAGCCAAATTATAAGTCGAGTGTCTGGGGTTAATTATTTGATCAGCTCACATATAATGCTGTTGATATTATACACTACTTAACGAAACTTTATGTTTTTCTGTCTGTTACTTTGATTACACGACGATTAAGCAAAAGGTCAGTTGCTCAATGACTCTCTTTTTATCTGTCTTATAACAATTATATACTTGTCAAAGATTTCAATATATCCTGTCTGTCAAGTTTCTAAAATATTATCCGGTTATCTTCCAGTCCGTGAAGATCTATGCGCTAACAGCATTTTTCCACTTAGTTATATATTTACACACGTCGGCTGTATAAAAAATCGGCTAAATAACGAGTTAGATGAATTTTTAGTATCTCAATTCACTTTGCTTACTCTGTATTTTGAACTTCTAACATTGAGTACTTCTTATTAATCCTATCAATAATAAAATGCAATTGAATTCGGATTATTTTGCCGTTATTAACACCCATGTAGGGAAACTTAGAATTGACCTTTGAGAAATATGAGATTGTTTCACTATCAATTTATCCAACGACACACTACTGGATTAAAGCCGAAGATCGAGAAGAATCGTCCAAACGAAAAGCCAAATTGATACCGTTAGAACTGGTCATGTACTAGTATTTCCTGCTATTATCAACTATTATTATGTTACAACATACTCTGTTTCTTCGTACCTATTACACCATACATATTTATAGATTCTGAATTTGTTCATTACATTTTACTGTTACTTAATAAGTATATCGAAAAGTACTTCTTTAGAAATATGGTCCTTTATAATTCAGAAATCTATGTTTTTTAACAGGCTACAAAGATAGTCTACTGTTCCTATCATTTGGCATAATTAATCATTGTTCTGTAAATATCTTTTTAAAATACGGCTGCTTTTATAATTCCACTCTACGAAGTCATCTAAGTTCACGGATAAATCGTTACAATCGTCGTACATAATTAACTGTCAATGTCGCAAGAAATATAAAGCTGTGTTAAGACTAATGAAACAAATTTTTTTTACCTCAAGTTGGTCGTGTAGTAATGTTATTTTATTTTGAAATAATAATGTGTGTTCTAACAAAAATCTTTCCTATAAAGAAAATAAGTCACTTCTTCATATGAAGCATTGTTCTGATTTTTAAGGAATATGGACATTCACAGCATTTCAGCTATCAATGCAACATGACATGATAAGAAAAATAACATTATTATGAAAGAAGTGCAAAGTGCTCAGCACTAATCTCTTTTCAGCCACAGGAGTTTCAATGATTATCTATGGAAAATGTGCTGACAAAGTGTATCATAAATAATTGAAGTGACAAAATGAATGATTAAAGAAAACCTGCAAAATTAGTAGTCACCTCCATAGCATATTGAGTTTAATGACATTGCTTTTTAATGGTAAGATGTAGTATATGTTAATACCATCCTTTTGTTAGTGAATTATTGGAAATTAAAGCAAAAATTTAATTTCTAGAACACAGAAAGCAGTTAGTAATTGTAGTCGATAAGGAGGACAGAGTAGAAGGCTTAGAGGCAAGATCAGAGACACTAGATGATGCAGTCGTAGGAGCAGGAATGTAATTATCATAGTTACCATTACTCATGTGGAGAACTTTAGCCATTTTCTTCATTGTTGCATCCAGCTTAGAATCTGTAACTTCCAGCTCGTTGCCAAATTCATCTAACATACTGAAATATATTAACCATTAATTAGGAAAATCTTAATTATTTGTACAATTCAATGTCTTACTAGATTATGTTTAATTATTACAGAACTATCAAATTTCTTAAAGATTTGATGAGATGTATGTGCATATATAACATGCTTAGATAATAAATATAACACATATGAAACAACAAATATGAAAAATTTGATGCAATTCACTTACACAGCTTGTTCATCTAATTCAGAATTGATTTGCCTTGATACAGTTTTCAAAGTACCAAGACTTTCTCCGATCATGTCAAGCTGTTCATCTTGTTGTCTCATCATGGAATTTTGTTGATGTAACGTATCTGATAGAAATTGCCGGTTGGGACTGTCAACTTCATTTTCCAACTTGCTATATTTTGTTGTACCATGATTGACAGGTACCCTGGCAGGACTGTTATCCAAAAGTGGCTGAAGGGAGACATAAATGTTCATTAAATATGTAGAATCAAGATTTAATTTTAAAACTATCACATATCGCGTTATTAAATACGAGGTACGTACAATAACAGTATTGATAATTTAGCATATCTTGTTAATCAAATTCGTGGAACACAAAAACATAATGTCTCAAACTTATAAAATAATTCAAAGCATTTGATTTGGCAAATATAGATATATAAAAAAATAACATTTCTTCATTATACGGATAATCCAATAACAATATTGTAAATAGAAACATTCTTATTCCAATGAAAGTGATTTGATTCCGTTTGATTGGGTATGTAGGTTTTCACTATAAAATACAACAATTTTACCGTGTAAGCCATTTTATTTCGTTGTTATTTTTCGTGGAACATAATACTTTACGCTAAATCTCTTTCAAATACATCATACGCGGTACATACTCTCGAGAAAATTATAAAATACCATGATTCAAATATGACAATGCAAACATTATACACCAAACACGACATAAACTCGCGGAGAAAAAAACGTAATATGATTAGCAACACTTGTATCGAGCCGCGAAGATTAGAACGATTTCCCAACAGATGGCACACATGGGACAGTTTTCGTAAGTGAGAATATTACCCGCAGAATTTTATGGATATATCATCCTGAACCATACTTCTACCTCCAAAGCAAAGTCCATAATTTCGAGTTTTGGGGGTAGCAGCCGTATACGGATATAGTAAAAAATACATTACAAGTAACAAAATTGTTACTTTCCAAAAACTTCCCACTATATTTGAGTAAACGATTACTATAAAATGTATTAATATTTATTTGGATGAATCATGTATTGCTTAAAATAGATACTGCGACAACAAAAATGAAAAAAATTAATTACAAATACGCGCCACATAATAGATGTATTAAATATTAATTAGTCTGCCTTGAACATTCATCTTATTACAAAAGAATTAAAATAGCTTATGTAAACCTGCGTTTCTTAATAGAGATGATGTACAAAATTGCTTGTGTTACAAAATTTACAGTGCGACAAAATTTGTTATTATGAGTTATTGATTTTATCTTTGATTTATTATATTTACCGAAACATTTCATAATAATTGTTTATTGATATACAGTGTGAAATTTAAGAAACAAATCGTCGGTAATTCTATATATTTAGAATTCTTAACAATTCCTGCATATGGCAGCTTGTCCCGCCGTTGGAAATTGCCGGTTTCACTTTGTTAATAAAAGTGTACGTTCTAACGTTATTTCCAAGGTATGAGTCTGTGGTATGACTGATGAAAAAATTACACAGGCACCTTCCATGCATTGTAGGTTTATTCATAAAACTCCATACAACGCGAACGAACTAACGAAAAATCCTATTCTCATAATTATATTACAATTTGCAATCGAAATTCGAGAATATCCCAAATATTATTGTTATGTACGACAGATTTTTAAAAGGACAAATATTATTGTTTTGTATGTATTAACTGTCTTCTTAAATTCTGCTAATTTTTGCGTAACAGTGGTTTTCAAATACTTTCAAAAAACGAAGATTTAACTTATGAATAACTAATTATCATACACCCGTCTAAATAGAATGTGGCATGCTTAATTTACATTACTGACCTGTCTCGCTGTGCTGTCACGATCTCTTCCTCTACTCAAATTCATTTTATCCTTCATAATCTGTGACAAAATAAGAATAGGAATAAAACATTGTCGAGTACATCATTTTATTACATGAACAAACAATATACAAATATTCATATACCATTTGTTACGAGAAATTATTTCTGCAACACCTGTTACAGCTTCAGTAGAGCTTCAATAATATTTTTAATAATCCAATAACCCACCTCAGATTATTGGAAAATAAAAAAAAATAGTCAAATTGTACTTTTAAACATAACACAATGAAATATTAAAGATAACAATAAGAATGAATATCCATTTATAAAACATTTATTTGCATTTAATAAAGTTATTAATTTAAAAAAAAGCCAGATCAGCTTCGGATTATTGGAACCCCAAATTATCAAAACTCTGCTGTAATGACATCCAGGTACTCGTCGATGTTATTTATTTCTTGTTTGTTTAATATTTAGTTGTAAATAAATAGTTTTTAAAGAGCTCAAATCTCTTGAAAAATTTGTCGTACGCAAGTAGAATCTTTAAAAGGATCTGATTGTAAGGAAAGTCACATTATATTATTAAGAGTCTAATTCTTCAGCCGATTTTGTATAATAATTTCAAAATAGTATTATTGTTTATTTACAGTTTAAGTGACTTGAATGTAGTTTGAAAGTTTAAACATGTAGGATTTGGTGTACCTAGTAAAATATAAAGAACATTTACCTTCACTTCTTCACGAGCCTGCTCGATAAATCGTCGTTGAACAGTCAACTCCTTGTTGTCGATTTTAAATTTCGTCGGATTCTTTTCTACGATACGTATAAACACTTCATTAAGGAAAACACAGGAAAAAGCGAATGAAAATAGCGACGACCTAATATTTCAGTTTCGTAGTAATTAATTATGTAAAATTTGAGGAACTCAGTTTTTGTTCCAAACGATGGATTTGTTTAAAAATTATGCCAGTAGGAAACAGTCTCGTGCCCTACATTTCAGTATTGTTTCAAGTTAACTTCTTCATATAAATGTATATTGAAATTTGAAAATCGCGTGTGCCGAAAATAAAACGGTAGTCAGAATTCCCTAGAGAAAATTATCTTTTATCAGCGGCAAATCTGTGTTGTGGAAACGTTAAGGTCCTGATTTCGACAGATGGATCTTAGGAATGAAAGGATATAGATTGTATCCTCGAGATCGTCGAGATCCCATTCGATGGAGCGTAGTGCCTTCCGTAATTCAGTTGTCGTCCAATCTAATTCTTCGCGGTAAATAGGAATCCCTCCACCTACAGTTGGTGTTGCAACGGCGACATCCTGCAACTCCGTCCACCGACCGTACAAACCACGATTTTTGTTCAGTGCCTTGCAGACCTCGCTGTGCCAGCAAAATAACATTTCATTCGCAAAATGTTTCATTCACAGGCTGGGTATTAAAGTGAGAACGAGAACAAAACACGTTTGAAAAGACGAGTAAAACAAGAAGAGGATTAATACTTTAGAATATATCTGCAGTAAACAATGGAATCACTGCGAAATAAAGAGCAGTTCTCTATTAGTAGCAAAATTTTATCTGACTCTAGTGAATTATTGTTATTATTATTGTTATTGGTGTTGTTCTTGTTATTGTATTTGTAGTTTCGGAATAAGAGTATTTCATACAATACTTAAATAAATTAAAATGGAACATTTGCTTAGCAGTACTCATCCTTCTAATTTCATTCTTCGGATGTAGACTAAAATGATACTGATTTACTAGTTTTTCACAAATATGTAAAACTTACGACGCGTTGGGTGTCAAATTTAATTAACAACTAATCATATCGACGTTTCTCAGCAGAAAACAGTATGAGAATTAAAGTTACATATTTTAAAACATATGTCGAAAACGTCAAAGATCGCACCTTGGTTTACACGGGAAAGATGAGAGCAATTTTTCGTCGGGTACAAGTATCAAATTAATTAATTTTATAAAGAGTAAACCTGGTAACAAATGATTGTTTAAATAATGTTTTGCATTAAAAATGTTTAATAAATTATTAAGTACACAAACACGTATAATATTGCGTTTTATGCGGTTATTTAAGTGTTACGTTGCTTCATATCTGTTAATAATCGGCAAAAAACGAAACATCTTGTGCTATAATGTGCAAAACAAGAAACATGTTATCACATTAATATCACTCGCGATTAAATCCTAACAAATTGTCTTAAGCAGTAATGTTTTTAACACGGTATCGTAATTTAATCTGGTGATATTTTTTATTTAAACAATTGTCCCCTTTAAAAGAAAACTGTGCGTCTTAAGGAACCATAAAGAATGCAGCTACCGATTAAGTGTTAATTTAACCATCAGAATTATAAATTAATTGTTATTTAATATCACGTTTAATAACTTTTGAGTGAGTAGTAAAACGAATTTAAGCAAATTGAAATTCACTGAAGGAACTTTGAATTTCCTTGTAATTTCTTCTTAACTTTCTTTGTATTTTTTTCCTTTGAACTCTTTTATTTTCTCTCGCAGGGATTATATTTTGAACTTTCATTTTGTTACAGTATACTTTTTTTTGCCAGTGTTAAATGTTGCTTTTAATTGTAAATGTAAACTTAATAAAAATGCTGTACATAAACATGCTCCAGTAAAAGCAGTTGTCATAATATTTCTTTCTCTCTGTCTGTGAAGTATGCATTGCGAATCTTTTACGTGAAATTCACGAATAAATGTCAAAGTTGTTCATAGTCATCCCTACAGACTAAATATTACTTACAAAACATTATACCTCTTTATAAAGTAACTACGTCGGAATATGATGTTTCTCTTGTTTCCTTTTGATAACGAAATTATAATAAATCTATACAAATACTGATACTATATCAATTGCTGTAAATACCGTATTATGATAAGATACTTGAAGAAATATCAACATAATTACTCGTAACACGGGTCGAAATAGTGCGATAAAATCGTGCGGCAAAATTTTGTGCGCGACTATCCTTCGGAAGAATTGACCGTAAGTGCACGCGATAATTCTGCGGTCCTGGCATTTGCCTCGATGAGAGTTTAATGACAACGATAACAAGTCAGCGTAGAACGATACCCGGACGTTCCTGTTTTACGAAAGGTGCACAAAAATGAAGCACACGACTATGGCAAGAATGACACGATGCTCTCTTTATTTTTCACCGTACTTACTCCTTGACGACAAAGAATGGGTTCTCCAGCGTCATTCCTCCTTTGAATTTAAAGAGGCGGCCTTTCTCGCCGCCTCACGGCACCCACGAAATTTCGAGCCTTCGGCTTGCCGATCATCGGTTCAGAAATTCACGATTCGCCGACCCGTACACGGATAGATATCGCCGCCTAATCACCGTAATCAAATTGACACTTGCTGTCGCGCCCCTCTGACCGACGGGCACGACGTCCTCGTATTCTGACGTCTGCTGCGAGTATACCCTGCAGACGACTATTTATTCGATTTTCACGTTCGTGAGCGACGCACACTTCTCTAGAGGGCTCAGTTCGTTTATTGATTTCGCGCTCAGACGGCAGGCTATGGCACCGTTTACAAGAAACCCTTTAATTTGGACGACCAATCAGCGGATTCTGTCAATTCTCAGGGTTAAGGGAATATTTTTGCGCGGTAATTTTAAAAAACGCGCGTGACTTACGTCATACAAAACACAGGTCAAATTATAATGCACAGAAAAGTAATGTAAAATAATGCACTTACATGAGGCATGTGCAGTAAACATTTTAATATGGTTTAGGCACGTTTTAGAATACCTTTTGAGTTTTGAATGTGTCATTTGATATTTAATTAATAATTTTATAGAATGTTAATATTTACTATTTATGATGCATGTACTCCTGATTCATCATTGTACGTTACTGTTTATGTAGATTCGGAATAGTTCAATCAGCGTAATAAGGTCTGGAGAAATACCGTCAATCTAGTAATGTAATAAGTAAAAAAATCCAAAACAATTTGTGTTATAAGAAAATAAAACTGAACTATTCATATTCGTACTACATCTACCCTATAAAGTGTTAAAGTGTTGTATCTAACATAAACTACAAATATGAAAATATAAAAAAAGAAGCATAATTTTATTTTGCTCTGATTGTTCAGTATCAATTTCTTTTGTAATTGTTATTGTTAATTTTTGTACAAATTAATGTTTACAGCTTAAAAATAGTAATTTAGAAAAGATCTTCCATTAGTACAGTTCGTCTTACAGCGTTACTGTAACCTTCCTTATATTTATACCAAACACTATCATTTTTCAAGAATTCTTTTATTCGAGCGGAAACTTTTTCATCTCGCGGCGAAGTTCTTTGAGGAGAAATTTTTTGAGGTTCTACGTTCTTTTGCTTATACTGAAGTTGATACTCATCGACCGAGATGACTCTGCCAAAGAAATCTTTATACACCTGAAATGAGCCATTATTGTATGTTAATGCAGTTACGATGTGTGAAATACATATTATACTCAATCAATTAATGATCAAAAGTATAAAACTTACTACATCTTTAGGCTGTGTAATGGTACTATCAAGTTTTCTTAAGTGGTTTGGAACAGTAGTTGAAGTATTTTTATTTCCCTGTTCACTTTTGGAACTTTTTTCATCATGGACATCGTTTAACTCTTTTCTTGTATCTCTTTTGTCGGCAGTTACAATACTGCTGTTTATCCCAGTTGCAGTTGACAAGCGTCGTAGACGCTCAGTTTCAAGTTCTTGAGCAACTATCTGTTTAACTGCATATGTAAGACTTCGACGAGTTTTTATTTCCGGGAATATCCCAATTTCCAAAATGTTCCTAAATATGTATAAAATATTCATAAGTATGCTTATCTCTCCTAACTTTAAAGAAGGATTTAGTAGAAATGAATACCAATTAATTACTTACGGATCCAGTTTGTAATCATAGGTACCATCGGTTGTTCTTTCTTGTATGAACGTAAAGCCAAAATCAAGTAGAATATTTAAAAGATTAGCGAGATCAGATTTTTCTTTATTTGAAAATAAATGACCAGAAACTGTGCGGAGGCGTGGAGTCAAAATTTCCGGCAAAAACGGTGCAAAGTCGGTAACTAAAGTTAATACGGCACGGCCACAACTCTGCTGTATTGTTGTTAAGATAGAATTACTTCGCGCCAATTTCTGATTTGCCTGAAATAATAATAAAATGTAACTAAAAAATAATTAGTAATCAGTGCATATTTTCGTAAAGTGAGCGTTTTTTAATAGTGTAGTGTATTATTTGCAGTCATAAAAACACTACAACATATTTCTAGTAATTGAATAATTTACCTCGTTCAGTGTCGTAGGATAGGTCAATTTTGGATTTTGTGCTTTCGAGAGGTATAAATGCCACATTACGAAGGCATGATTTGTGTAAGGCATAAGCGACCAATTCTGCTGGCTCGTAACAATAGATAGGATGTTGTCAAAATACTGAAACCATTCTAAAGATAATGAAATGTTTTGCAGTTTTTCATTGCAGACTTCTGGATAATTATGGAACACTCCTTGCGCTAGTTTTTCTGTCTCATCTGTGATGTAAGAAATCATAAATAAAAGTTTCAATATAGCTTTGGGCATATTTATCACCTCAAAAGGTATAAAAAAGATGAAGAATCTTGTGTTAAAAAATATGAATGATATTTTACCAGTATGTACTATATCCAAAATATTTTTGACCCTTTCCGACAAAGGAACTGGAAGTGTCTTGTTCATTGGAACCATCAAAATTTCTCTCCATGAATCGAATAAACCTTTACGAGTATCTTTTGTTCCTAAAGAAGGGTTATCTCCTAAATTGCTACCACCCATGTACTGCAAACCTCCTAAGCAAGATCTCACATCACAGCCAGACCTTTTTACTAACGTCAGAAGGGCTTCGCGATTGACATTTAAGTTTTCTTTTCGAGCTATTTCCATTAATCTGTTTGCAAGTCGCGAAGGGGTTACCTCTGGAACTGTTATTACAAGCGCAACTGCTCTAAGTGGCCTGTGAATCACAAGATTATATGTAGAATACAACAGACATTTAATCGTACGTATATTAAGACATTTACACAAATTTTACCGTAATGACGGTGTGTATGGCTCATTGCAAATACAAATAATAGGACGCTGAGCATTTCTTGATTGCTTCTCACTTTTTTCCTTATTCTTCTTACCAGCTCCAAATAATTTACCTTGAATGAATTTTAACAGGATGTCTATTGATGGAGCTGGTGCACCATCTATTTCATCCAGGATTAGACAGTTTGGTTTTGGATTAGCACCCATGACTGCTTTCATTTGTGTTGCTGCAAGCAGAGCTTGTCTAAAAAAGATATGTATATTATAACATAAATCTTGTATTACTTTTCAGAGATAATATCATTACCTGAAAGCATCAGGACTTCTATCATCGCTAGCGTTAATTTCCATGACATTATAGCCAGCATGCTGTGCTACCACATGAGCTAAAGTTGTTTTGCCCAATCCAGGTGGACCACTTAATAGAACTATTTTATGTACCGGAATACCCTTGCTGTCTAGCTCTTCAAACTCTTTCCCGTTTTCATATTTTTTATTATTTGGTAGCAGTGTTTGTTTTCTCTTTGTGTTTAGTATTGGATTTCGATTGAATACTACCTTATCCCACAGTTTTAGCCAATGTAAAAATTGCCGATTGACAGTTTCTTCGGAAAGAAGTTCAACGTATGTACGCGGCCGATATTTATCTACCCAAAGCTGATCTTCTCTTCTTTCGTTTGATAGTGAGTCAGAAATTATGATACTAGCACGTTCTACATTTTTGACTATCTATTGATACATAAAATTTATAATAGTATTTTGCATAATGATAATAGACTAAGCATAATATAAGTTGTAAATCATACATATTTTTATTAAACTTACTTAACTTCTGAAAGAAAAGTCAGTTATGTTATGTTGGCTAACTTACAATTTCTTCAGCTTGCTGTTTTAGTTGTTGATATGGTATAGAAAGCAAATTAGAAATATGTTTTGATTGGTTTATACTTGCTTTCCCCTTTTTTATTCTTATATACATTCGCTGTGAGTCATATGGTCTAGTAAGTGCTATAAAGTTCCATGGTGGCACACGCAACGAAATAGAATCTTTGTTGACACTACCAAACGAAATTACTTATCAATATTTTCATATCATCCATTGATATTAATTAGTCTGCATATACTTACTCTTTAATACATTCTTTTTGTGTTGAAGACAAAACGTGTTCAGAATGTAATAATTCCCTGGCATAAAGTACTTTTTCTATAATCTCATCTGGCTGATCCCATCTAGGCCTTTTTTCTTTCGGCCCTTGGATATCCGCTGAAATTATCAAAATAATTAGGATATCATCTTTATTTATAATAAATAAAAAGATATTTATCAATTGGTATATTTACGAAGCACACCTGTTCCCAGCAAGTCTGTGATATCACCAAATAATTCATCATATGTCCTTTTTCTTTGTGGTTCTGGTTCTTGTGGTTCAAGTATTGTGTTTTCATTAATACCAACACTGTTGGTGAAGTGAACATCCAAATCTTTTGATGTACTGGGTTGACAGTCATGTATAATAGATTTATTTACATTTTTCACACATTGTTCTTCTGTACCTTTCGATGTACTAGGCTGACAGTCTGGTACATTTGTAGTTTGTTGTGATTGTCTACTTTTTGTAATCCCTTCTGAAAATTACAGCATATAAATGATTCAAAACATAAGGACTAGCATGCTAAAATATCTACCTGGAGTAACAATTTTGATATTCAAAAGTTTTTCATGAACCTTTTCAGAGCAATGATAATTACTAATGAGTTATACATGTGCAGCATACCTATGATGTATATTCATGTGTAAGACAGTAGTTAAAAGATACGCTTTTATTACATGATTTGTAATTTGCCGGAAAATGTCTGCAGTGAAAAGAGTAATTAATGATTACTCAAAAATGTATGTAACAATACATCAATTGAAATTTTGAAAATCATGCGCATGCTTAGTTGACACGGAATTTAGAACAGTGTTGACATGATAGGTTATGTTGTTCGTTACCTGCAAGTTCTTTTAAGAAGTCAGCTTCATCTTGAGGAACTAACTCGTATTCATCTTCAGAAATCGGAAATTCGTTATTCATTATAAAAATGTAATTCGTTTCACTTCAACGCATTACACTATAATCATTATTCCGCAGTGGTTTACTCTTCATCGTTTCGTGCCTCATTCAACTAAACTTTGCCCGCGCTTTTACCGGAGGTTTTTTTGAATTATGGTAGAAGTAAAATTTCTTATAAATTGAATTGTAAAATTTGAAACAAAATACATTTGCCATTATAAAGAATTATTATTTAACAGTTATTACCCTAACACGTTGTTTTTCTGTACGAACATATTTTTCTAAGTATAGTATTTGTGCAATTAAAAAAGTTGATTATTTTAATTTTTGAGATCCGACAACTTTGTAACTCGCTCTAACCCACCCTAACTCGGATTGGTGTGTACCATTTATTAATGTACCTTCTGTTTTAGTACTGTTTCAAAATCGTTTTATTATATTCCATTTCAGACTTTAAATATAATATATGCAACATGAGTTATATACATATGTTATCATTAAGTTTTATACTATCTGAAATTAGACTTTGTGCGTACGCAAAGAATTTCACATATCTTCTCTAGTTATTTTTAAACCCATACATACAACTATGCGGCGGCAGGGTTAGTTTGTTTTTGAACTACTTTCATGGCTTAGCAAATCTCGTGACTTTCATAGACTAAATTTTATATATGTTGGATCCGCAACATGTATTTTTACCGCAAACCATGTGAAACGGTAATTTAAAATTCTACGTGAAGTCATATCGCGTTTTCGTATTCCTTGTCACATCCTTCTCCTACGCAACAGTAATAATAAATCCTTCGGTCATATTCACATCCTTGTTTTCTTGACTACCTCACGCGTGGAGACCTATTGTTCCTTCGCCCCTGTGATTAAGATAATCAGTAAGCATAAATCCGGAGTAGACAAAACGATCGATAGCAACATGAATGTCGCGATTTTCAATGTATGGAGAGCTAATATTGAGTTATTATGAAATCAGTGTAAATAGACAGATGATAGTGGTTCACTGTGGAAGATTATGTGGATTGTATAGTAAAAATAGGATTGTGTGTCAAGATAAATGATACAGAAAATATTATGCACAGAATAGCTACAAAAAAAAATAATTTTGACAGATTTGTGGTTCAGTAATCTCATCGTAAGTTTTATGTATATTGTCTTACCGTTTTCGTGTGTAATTTATGATAACCTTAAGTCTAATTAAATTTTCTTAAAGGTAGAATGTATAATGCAAGACTCATTGTCAAAAGAGACAATTGGTTGCATTGGAAAATGTACAACAGGACTGACTCGAGAACAGTTAGATCAAATAACAAATACCATAAATGAAACTTTGACAAATGTAAAAGGTAGAGAAATTTTTAGAAGATATTTGGAACAAAGACGCCAAAGATTGAACATTGAATGCCTTGATTTATATGAAGCTTGTTATGATTTTCTCAAGGAAAATGAAAATGAATCGTAACTATCTGTTGATCATATAATATATTATCTTACTTTTTGTTACTACATAACTTATGAAATTGGATATTTATTACATGTAACCGTTTGTTTCACATGATGAATAACAATGTGTTGATTTTTTCCATAGGTTATTTATTAAAATCAAAGAAATGGTTGAAGACTTAGATGGAGTTCCTCAGATTGATTTTTCTTTGTTAGAAAGATATAATCAAACTTTACAAAATGATTCTATTGCTGACAAGACTTTAATTGTAGAAGATACAATGGAACGTATTTGTGACCATTTGCAGCATGCTCACAAGGACTTTAAGCGATATGTGGCTAAACCTTGTCCATTAACTAAGTAATTGAACACCAAATTTTATGCAATATCTGTGATGACCATCTCTACCTACAGTACTTATTCAAAACTGTAGCATGTTTTTTTACTACTACATGTTTTAGCAAAAAAACAGTTCTTATTATGTTATCAACAGTCTATGTCTGTTATAAAGTTCATATAGTAAAACAAATACACGTTTGAACCTTATGTCACTGTATTATTTTTGAATCTTATTATGTTACGTAAAAAACAATTTCATTACAATAAAGTTGTACACAAAAATTCATTGCAAAATAATATCATTTACCTTTAAATGTCAAAAACTGTAATCCTAAAAAAAGTTATTAAACTTTATATTTTTAAAAATCTTATTTCTCTCATTGAATAGTCATATTTATTATGAAGTACTTTTTCGTACATTTTTAAGTGATAGAGGTATACTTGAGTGTTGAAGTTTGAATATCATTTACTGTATAGCAAGGTAATATTATTAGTGAAAGGAGTTACAAGTTTAATATAATGTTAGTTGTTGACATGATTCTTGAATAATCTAATGTACACGAACTTAACTAACGGAAAATTTACTAACTACATAAAATATGTAACATAAAATTTTGTGTAAAAGTTTTATGAATATCTATGCCCTTTCAGTACCGATTCTTGCCAGATGAGGTCGTCCTGGGTTGCACAAAATTTTCTGTGCTGTGCCTTTCGGCGATGTATTTTATGCGGCTATGAATTGTGCACAAGTCAGAAAGTGCGAGAATTCGAACTTGGAGACATGTTCGTTTATTCCTTGGATTTTGTAATTGAACATTTATTGAATTGACTTAAAAACACATTTTGAAATGATAACAATGTCAGTGTAGAATTGCGAATTTCCCAAAAATTGTAGACTTATTAGTGCACAGAAAACCTGTTTAGTGCACATTGAACATTTCATTGAAAAATAATGGAACAGTTACAAACAGCATTAACAGCGATTAAAGTTCTAAGATCGAGTGTCGGACAAGTTTTCGACTCACTAGGTAATGGATTACGTGCCGACCACGGCGAGGAAAATAAGGAAGCTAAGTATTTACTTGAACTACAAGAACTTCTGACAACAGTGAACATAAATTTGAGGTGAGTATATAAAATTCTAGTCAACGTTTCGGACTTTTATGAATAAAATTGATTGTTTTTATTAGATGTAAATAGTACTACACTAACCTTTTTCTACTATAATAAAAAAATATGCAAAACCAACCAAACGTTACAGTTTGTCATGTTGTTGAGGTTAAACATATGCACTTTTGCTATTTTTAAAAAGTAAGATTTTACGTTAAGCCGTTTTGTAAAAGAATAATATGTTTCATTCTTAATAATGCTCAATGTTGTTTGCATGTTACAGAGATGTTGAACAATCAGTAAGTAGTTTGAATCCACCACCAGGACCATTCAGTTTAGGAACAACATCATATCTTAGTCAAGAAACAACGCAGGAAAGACAAGCGCTTTATAGTACTGTTGTCAATAGTTACAAATGGACTGACAAAGTTCACGAATATAGTAATATTGCCCAAGCAGTGATTAGTCAGAATTCATTGAAGCGATCCTATGTAAATTCTAGCAGATCTAAAAGGGGCAGAACTCAGACATATAGTCACAATGTTCCACAACAGTAAGTTTTATCTTAAAGTAATTTGTAATGTATATAGGATAATTTTAAAATTTATATGATGGTTATTTAATGTTTACGTGATTAACGCAGAGTAATTATTTCTATTAAGGCAGGTCGATGCTATGATAGCAACATTTGATCGACTCTTCAGTGATATGACTGTCTCTGTTTCACGGCCATTTACTTCAAATGCTATTCTACATGTTACTCTTGGGCATGTCTTAAAGGCTGTCATAGCATTTAAAGGATTAATGATAGAATGGATCATGATAAAGGGTTATACAGAAACAATGGACTTATGGACAGAATCTAGGTATAAAGTGTTTAGGAAAGTTACTGAAAATGCAAATGCTGCAATGTTACATTTTCATTCACCACCGTTACCTGAGTTAGCAGTTAGATCCTTTATGGTAAGGATTACTTTATAACAAATTTCTGCAAGTAGTAAGGTGAAATAGATCTTGCTGTGTGAAATTATGTACATTTTTTTATTTCAGACTTGGTTCCATAGTTTAATCAACTTATTTAATGAGCCATGCAAACGTTGTGGCTTACATTTACATAGTGCATTGCCCCCAACATGGAGAGATTTTCGTACCTTAGAACCATATCATCAGGAGTGTAAGCCATGAATAACATTATCATCTAAAAACTGTTTAATATTGTTTACAAAATATATGACTGCTAAGAAATGAAACACATGTAATACTAAACCAATTTGTATTAAAAAACAGTACAACAACTCTAATGTATATCTGTAAGAGTGGCTTTGGTATTGCATAGTTTTTGAGCATTCCCTCTGTCTAAACAAAGACATACTGGTCATAATATTACAATTATATCTCTATGCAAAAGATGTTGCATCAATTTCCATGAAATTGTTATGCAACATAAAGGATATACATGATCAGTGCATATGTTGTATACTACAATGTGTATATACTATATTTGAATATTTTATTATGAAGATGTATAACTTTTCATTGGTGCATGTTTGTACTAAAATACCTTCCCTGAAATTACTGTGCAAAAATGTGCAGGTAACCAATATATAAACACTTTATACAGGAAACATTTTGTTTGCAAGATTTTTCAATAATGGTACCTATTTTATTTACACAAAAAGGTATAGATTTTTGTAAAAAAATTCAGTATAATGTTTTATGTAACTGTATGTTTCATGAATGTAGACGTTTCTCTTTATATGTACGTAAAATTTGCGACCCTACAAATATGTTTTTAATCGATGGTGTTTACTTTAAATTTTAATTTGCACATGAACTTCACAAATGTCAAATCGTGTGAATTAAGAATTGTGAAGTGTACAACCGTCTTGCATCCTAGGAGATTTTCCTTTTGTACATGGAAAACATATGCATTAAAGTTTATCGTGATGTTAGGCATATAGGGATAAATAAAATATTTTCACAGAGAATATGAGGGTTTTTATAAAAAGAACTTGATTACATAATGTTTAACAAATTTCAAATAAACTTGCATATCTGTAAGATAAAAACCGCAAAGTAGATTAACTGTATTTAGCTATTCATATAATCGCAGAGTATATTATCACAATTGGATTAATGTAAGTGTATGGGAACAAGTATGTCTGTACAATGAATAACCTATGTCTAACTGAAAGAAATACGAAAGCGAGTCGTACTTATAAATTGGCATCGGCTAGCAGAAAGAACACTTAGGGTTCGCACGTAGGAGCGATTTTTTGACCGCGCGGATTTTCGGCCGCTTGCGGTTCGGTATTTGTGTGAATGTGCGTGTACGTGTGCTCACTTATATGAAAAATTGTGTGAAAGGAAAGAAAACACGGCAGTTAGGCGATCGAAAAATCGCCCGTACATGAAAACCCTTATTGCCAGACTAATTTTCAGATATAATATACAAATGAGCAGCCGTAAATATTTCTTGCTTGGAATGTAATAGCTCTGCACTTTTTTTATTATTTACCCTACATATGTATACCGTTCTTAATGTCATTGTATACTAATTAGTTTCACGTAATGCTAGGAAGTATCATATGTAAATATAATTACGTTACAAGTTCTTTTCACATAACTGTACACATTCACATTTGGAATATTGGCGCTCTTATGCGGAGCGCAAGTCGTTTGAGTGGCAGTGAACTTATTTTACAAATCGTTATTGTGATCACTTCACTGGACTGTCGCTTATTATGTTTCTTTAAGGCTTACGTACATTTTGCTACTCAATGACTTTTGCTTCTTGGTATCGTCGACTAGAAACTATTGATGCCATTTTTTCTCACTATTCTTTATGCAAGAATATCTAGAAGCTGCCCATGTGGGTCGACTTTGTTAACAAATATAATAAAGGTTCAAACTGGAAATGCTTATGTTATTCATAAGACGTATGTTTTTGAAAAACAAGCACATTTCCCAATTCATAACTAACTTTCCCATTTGTTCCGTGTCTCAGAATCTCACGAATTCTCCTGAGATCATAAAAATTTCATAAAAAATTGGAAAAATTGGAAAAGATTCACGGTGAATTTGAATTTTCTTTGAACACAGTTCAATCTCAACTGGTTTTCGCAACTGCAGTTTAGTAGGTCATTTCTAATTAAGCCACATTCTTTAAAAGTATGACTAACTGCCTGCATGTACATTCGCTACAACTTTTTGCTAATTCATTAAATAATGCCACATTGAAGGAAATAAATGTATCTTTAATGATCTGATGGAAGCGTGGTTTGTGGTACGTAAGCTCTGAAAGAATAACTGCATACGTTGTTAAGTCGCAACTACGTGTCCATTACAATCACCGGGGATTATATAAGCTTTCAATAATTTTAAAAATGGATATGCTAGCATTACTCGGTCCGCGATTATTGTACAGCCATTGCACGAGTGAGAGACGTTATACGGTTCATTCATTTCGACATACGTTTACGTCTTGCCAAAATCTTTCGGATCAAACATCGTCGTTTTGTATCATCGTGGTACTATCACCTAGTAGTTATATGTATACGTATATATTTCATATATATACCTATCCTAAGTATTCGTAATTAATAGTACTGTAAATTCTGATAATATCATAATGCAAGGAAATCTACTTTAGCATATTTTTCAGTTCAATAGGTTTTATTGCCTTTCTCACTGATTCTGTATGTTCTGGACAGCTTATAATTAGAAGTTTTCGTCGTATCCGTTTCTTACGGTTTACAGTACGCTGCAACGCTCGTGATTTATTCCATTTATTTATTTGTCCTTTCTATTCTACGTAATATATAATGTTTTTTCCTATAGCAGTTCGATTCATACGCAATAACGAGAACTGCCGTTAATGTATTCTGGTGTAGACTAACGTGACGAAAATGACATTTATCATCATGCTGCTGTAGCGGTTATCGTTAATTGAGAGAAATAATCCCAGGTGTACGAACCTGTTAGACCGAGTAATTATCGTAATAGAAAGTTCAATGTTGGAGAATCGTCGAATATGGCTTTCGCCACTACCGATTATTACTGTAATTTCATTTTTTTACGAAACAGAGTTCTTCCTTGTGCGACACACACTTTAATATTTTAATGACGATTACGATCATAGAGATACGAGATAAAAGTAGAAAACAATAGTGAGTGTGATTAGAGCGAAAGACAATCCGCAAGTAAGTACAGCTTCCCAGCCGTTTAGTGCATGAATTCTATATAAATACGGTGAAAACCGTCGAATGGAAAATTACAACTTAGTGCCATAAAGATACTGGTATTTTCCACCAAAGATGTTCGTTTCACGAGGCTTCGGTCGAAGATCATTAAGCAGCTTCGAATCAGTGTCAAATATAGACGCCGCCAGGCCCTTTTTTTCAATAATTCTGTGCGTACTACTTTAGCAGAAGGGCAAAGGCGTACAGGATTATCATACATTTCTTTATATAGCGACGTTTTTAGGGACGACAGATGTATACAAGTATATACACGTATATACACGAGTTTGCCAGGTAGTTTGGACCTTCTTTCATCATTTCTCCAATTGCAGAAGTCCACTTGCAAACGAACAAGCAAGACTTTTATTTTTCCGTGCAAGTAAAAAGTGCAAACACGCAAGAAATCTGGCGAATCTGATGAAAGGATTTTCCGATTTACGCATCATCGAATCGCGGTGTTTTTTCAATTGCAAAATGCTCTTTAATTCGTCGTACAAATAATGACGGCCAAGAGTTTCGATAAAAAAAAGTAAGTGGTGATTTCTTTACGACGCGCGAATGTCACTATCGCGCAATGAAATTTTCAACAGGATTTATATCTACAGTTTTATTCATGTAGAATCTTAATGTTTCATTTATCGAGTGAAGCATTGAAGGATATTTAGCTTTTATGTGCGACATTAGTTTCCCCATGTAGAAAACGTATTGAGAACTATGAAAAATTTCATCAAATTCCAAGGCGCAATAGAAATTTCGTGAATCGCGAAACCATCGTATTTTCGTTTGTATCCGTTCTATTACGATGTTCTGTATTTTACGAATTGGCGTAATTTGAAAAACCTGTTTTGACGAGGCACCAGACGAGTTTGAGGTCAATAAAAATGGCGCTTACTTCATCTAAATTTGTTTCATCTAAATCACGTTTTACTGTTTTTTACGCCATTAACGTAAACGTTATGTTTTGTTACGTTTGTTAACGTAACATTAAAAATTGGTGGAAAATTTGTCGATGCTACAACGAATAATAAATAAACGAATGTAATCGCTGGTCTAACATATATAGATATTGTTTCAGAAATTGATAATGTTTGCAGTGTTAATGGCAAGACAAAAATGGTTGCTTTCATAGTTTTCGTAATTTAAGTATCGCAATTTAATGGGGTTTCAATATTTTTCATTCTTATTGGGGATCACTTCTGCTTTCCTTCATTGTTTGAAACCTTCATTTCATTCGCCATATGCAATTCTCTACGAAATGTTCACGAAAGTTTTCGTAATTGGTTGCACTTTTTTTATTTCTATGTCGTTCTTGCGGTTCAATTAGCATCTTAATATCTATCGTTGGCATACAAACTCTCAATCTTTCGAGTGATAATAACTTTCTCGCTGCTTTTTCTTAGGTACGTACCACTCTCTCATCTTTCTCTTCACTTTTCGATTATCGACCTCTTAATTACTGTTATCGCTCGACGACTTTTCCAGTCAATGTAAAACAAATCAGCAACTTGGAAGTCCTTTTTTGATACAACAAATTGTCCGGAGCATCTGATTCGACATCGTACACATCCTATGATGGACTATTGACCAATTATTTTCAAACAAATCATTATTATCGTAATGCTTTACCGTTCGAGTCGTTATTTTGTTTCTTACAGCATTACGTTCTATAAAAACCCAGTATTTGCCGAAAGTAAATTGTTTCAATGTATGTATGTAAATGAAGACTTAATTTACCCAAATAACAACAATAATAATCACACATCGATATAATGATTTTTACTTAGCTATTACATGTTTTGTAATTTGTGATTTGTTTAAAGCCTTTTGAAACATAATTTTTCAAAGTTAAAGTTGTCATTCGTTTTATTCGATTCCATTTTGTTTTTCTAGGTGTTGCGTTATTTTGCTTCTTTTTCCAACTCTCATAATCACCGCATTCTCTAAAACGCATTCTTCTGATCGGAGCACTTTTGGAGTACTAATCACTCAAAATACCATTTTATTATGATATTGGCATCTACACTAATTTTAGTGACTCGCTTGAGTAACGTTCCTCGCACATATCATCTTTCAAAATAGTACCTTTTTTATCTTGTACTATCCTTGTTTTTAATTTAAAGTATCTTTCATTTGTTTCTTTTGAATTCCCCTACACTTATTGCAGCAGGATTATTGGGAACTAGGAAAAACCATTAATTCCTGTCCTCTTTTACTTTATCACTCGAGTTCCCATAGGGCTACGGAAAATGTAGTTTAAAAAAACTTTCGAGAACAAGGAATTGATGGTAAAACTGCTATTTTCTATGAGCAGAACCCCAGAAAAACTGGAAAACAGGATTATCATGTTTTTAGTCAAAGCTAATGCCAGTACTGCCATTAATAATATTGCAAAATCACTAAATTTCTTTTTCATACAACTTAACAATGATTATATGATTATTGAACTTCGTGATATTTCTCCCTGGGTTTAATTATTATGATTACTTTCTGATCGTTTAAAAATGCATTGATATGTCTACAATTTACATGTAATTCCTTACGAACCTTCTTTAGCTTTTACCGTTGTTAATTCCCTTAACAACATCGATGGTTTCACGGAAATCCTGAACGTTTATCATCCCTCTACAGAGCTACTTAGGCGAATTCAACCTTACTAAACAATTAGGACACCACTCAATGATTTTTCCCACAGTTCACAATAAACCCGTTTAACTGATTCACCTAAGGACTTCCCGTAGCACAAGAAGCTACATTCCTTGGATCCTGATTCCCATTTCATTGCGTTTTGCTTTCTGGAAGTTTAGCAGGAAGTCACGTTGACAACGAACTTATCCTCAGGCTCGGATTACTCTTGGCGTAGGGTCCGTCCTTGCGTTTTCCCGTGCAGGTAATTCGTCGCGTTCTATCCGGAGAATGTTGTTCCTAAGGTAGACGGCGCAGGCCTTGCTGCGTTCGGTTATGATTTCGTAAAGCTGGCTCTCGAGGGTCGCGCTGTTAATTGCCGTAAGGAGGATCGACAGGGGTGTCGGGGCCTTGACGATCATGAGGTTACCGATATTAAGAGGAGCTGTTCCCCATTGTCAGACACCGCTGTTCGGAAAGCGTGGCGGGGGAAGCGGGGGCGGTGGTCTCTCCGGCTGAGCGGGTGCGACGGAAGATCGCTCGGATCCAGCTGCAAACACAACTGTTTCGCAAGGATTAGTCCTCTTTTCGTCTACCATCTTCTCCGTAGTCTCGCCATCCGCAGTATCTAACTACTCGTCTACAGATTACCACGCACACACAAGGGTTCGGCGAATAAGACAGGCCGAAAAAGTAGCCGACAACAACGGATAACGCATTCCCAAAGCTACGGATTTTTTCCATTTGTACGCATAACTCATCGACTTTAATTGCTTCAAAAAAATGCCATGTGATCAATAAATTCGCCGTCCGTTGCTACGGGCTACTTGCTGTATTTCAGGGGAATCGACCTATTAACATTTACGGACAAAGAAAGGATTTACCAATACGAAATAAACCCTCATTTGAATACCAACGAAAGCTCTTTCAGTTACTTCTCAATTAAGGTACGCATATTCCTAGATAATCATGCACCTATAAAAACTTTACTCCATGAAGCAATGTCAAAGTAATATTCCATTTCCGGCAGGATGGTCATTTCAAACTGCTAAATATTTCTTTCAAGAAAAGAATTAACGTCTCGACGTCGATAGTCAAACGTGAATCATTACGCTATAAAGCGTTTTAGTTTCTCGGCGTAAAGATGATCATGAAAGTTGATGTTTTTCTTCTGCAAACCTACTCTATTCTCACCGAGAATTACTGTTGCATTGCGCCATTGGTGCCAGTTATTGTTGCTTACATTGGCTAAGAAACGTCAATAATAAACAACTTTGCAATGAAATAATGCTCTCACTTTTCTGTACAATGAAAGCATATTCTTTATCTCTCTGTACAATGATATCCTTTTCTTTTCTCCTTATTTATTAGCATTTTGTAATTATTAATTAAATTAAGAGTTTGCGTTCAGTTCCGGTACGATATAACATATCTTACGCATTTCGCTTTAATATTCACAGAGGAGAGAATCATGTCTTTTTATGTCTTAACGATAAAAGATGCAAGAAAATTTTAATAATGTCCGTTTCCATTTCAGTTACTTAAGCGTTGCACACCTTTTCTGTATTTGTTCGAAAAAGGGAGTTGCAAATAAATATCATCAGATGAAAAGCTTGAAATTTGTTAATACATTGTTAATGCTTTCCATAAAAAATTATGTGCAGTTTTACGTTTTTTCAGGATTTTGTAATGACTCTTTCATTCTGTTAGTTTACCTACATAATAAAGTTCATCTACATCAATAATTGTATATTGCATTTTAGGAGCAATAACTGACACCAATTACGGTAATTGAATCCTATTGAAAATCTTCAACTTTCTAAGCTTTCAATTATCGCGAATGGCAATTACAATGTTGTGTTGTTTTAAAAATACAAGAAGGATTGTAATCTGGGAAATTTTATCGGTGCTTGGCCTTACAGTCGGTCATAAAAATATTCGGATACCATGTTTTAGTTGAATAACTTTTTAGGGAATGAATATATCTATAATAAAACTACCGGCTTTGAAAAGCTGTAGCTCCCCAGTGCGTTGATCAAATTGAATGAGATTTTCAGGATATGCATAACACGATGTACTCTACAAAACGTATATTTCAGATTTTTGTAACGGGGGCTGTAAAAAAAGTTGAAAAAAGTGCACTTTACAAATTTCGTTGTAATTTTGTAATTTTTGAAAATTTCGAAAATCGCTGAAATAGGTCAACAAGCAAACTGTTTAAACTAACATCACTAAAAATTGTTTGCCGATATATTCATTCCCTAAAGTGTTATTTAACTAAAACATGGTGTCCGAATATTTTTGTGACCAACTGTAGTTTCACTTTTCATGACAACAAATAGCAAGGCTCTAGGATCTCATATTATTTCGAGTATATAACTTACTCGCTGAATTATTTAGCAGATACTTTGGACTATCTGTAAAATGCAACATCGTATAAATGTGACAGTGATGGGCCCCGAGACGTGTTCAATATTTTTCTATTGCACGTTTTTGCGAACTTTCGAGTGATTGCCAGATCGCGACGTAATTGTAGACTTGCACACCGACCCGAATAGAAAATAGAAAACGTGCATTCGTGTAATACGTCGACGGCTATAACTATTGAAATGTAATTGACAGCGATTATTTGTATATTGATAGAAGGTGGATGTGCGACTATCAGTGGGAAATTCCCTGGATAATTTGTCAAAATCTATTCGTTCTCGTGAACGAAGCGACGGCGATTTTGCGTGAAAACATGCAGAATTCGTGGCATTCATGCTTCAACCGTAAGAATACAGAGAACGGTTTTGAGAATCGAGGTGGTAAAAGCGGCGGTAACGTGACTTTTTTTCAAAAACATCTCTTCTGTTTAGTTTGCCGCTCAGTAGAATCCAAGTACATAAATCGCAGTGGTTTTCGTGTTGAGATATAAGAAGTTTATGTAGGGCTACATATGTTCAAACTACTACAAAGGCCAGTGTTCGTAGCACATACAGTATGCTCGTTAATCGAAAATTAAACGGTCACGAGTGTCTAGCAGTCTTCTTATTTGTGAATGCTGTTAGAAATAGGTTTAAGTTAATGGTTTAACAAGGTGTAAATGTAAAGCTCGGTGTACTACACATAGACCAGTGACGAAAAGACATTTAAACATAGAGTTCATGATCTTCATTTACTACTTACATACATATCAAGAAATATTTCAACACTTGCACAGTAATTTTGTACAGATAAAAAATATCCAAAGCGCGTGGCCCGTTGGTATTATCAAGATATTTGTTGTTCTTTGTTGGTATTATTATTCATGCATGCATATAACTATTTATTCCGATAGTACGAGCTCGGCAGAAATATCAGCTCTGTGTGTAGATTTATAATTTCCTTTTTTCATTTTCACAATGTATTATTTCCCTTAAATCGCCGAGTGTGAGAAGATAATGATAAGCTATGAAGAACTGTTACATCCAGAATTTTGTGAAAATAACAGTAAAAGTGACGCGCGATAGAAATGTCTACTAAAAAAACACACACATAACTTGTCATGTTTATGTTATATGAACACGAGATAGAAAAATTGGAGAAAATTTTCCTTAAGTAGAAACACAAGCTTCCTTTTACATGAATACAAAGCAAAATGATAATAGCAAATTTAGCAATGATGATGATGATTAGATTCAAATAACGCGTAAGTTTCTTATGTGCGTTTCAATTTGCAAAATCCAAAATTCGCTGATTTAACTGTTGCTTTCATCCACACGAAATTTTCCATTTGAACTCGTTGCATTTTGTGGGTAAATCGTTAATTGAATCTCATGGTTAGAAATTTTTTAAACGATTTCATTCACAAGCTAATAAGTTAACTTTTTCTTTTTCATATTGAGGACTATGTGTAATTTGCGGTGTATTAAGCAGACCGTACATTTTTTTGAAAATGGATGTTACTGATAGTGAGAAAGAGGGTAGATTTCTGTTTCAACAAGTACAGATTTGAAAATGTGTGTTGGTGCCGAATAACGTGAGGAGTGCAACTACGAATTAATCCATAGGAGCATTTCTCCTATTACACATTTTATTTAGTTCTCTGTCCAACAGAAACGTTTTTACACGCAATAAATGGAAAGATGCATTTCTGCGAAAAGGGAGTTTAAAGACTAATTCATTCATTACAGAGTGTTATCACGCAAGTGTTTCTGCATTATAAAATTGTGCTGTGTCATCATCTGTGTATAATACATTTCACTTTCCGAAATTTCGAACGACAAATGCCATCGTGAAAAATAAGTACAACAGTGTACTGTTTCTTTGTTAGGACCAGTGGTACGTCTTGTAGTGGAGAAGCGGCAATATTTTTGTTTCGTTATTCACGCAATCTGCGCACTCTGATTCCATTGTGCTTTTGTATTATACTGAAAGCAGAAAAATAATATTCGCAAATAAATTGAAAATCCAATGTCCCACAATGATACTACAAATCAACGAAACTTACAAACGTACATTGATGATTTGACATGCAGAATGATTGCTCGGAAGGATAACTGGCAAGTCACAAACAATTCCGGCAAAACTAGTGAGAATACTTTCGTCTAACATGTACCAAATTTTTCGGTGCTAAAC
Source organism: Hedychridium roseum (assembly GCA_963989215.1). Taxonomy (NCBI): domain Eukaryota; kingdom Metazoa; phylum Arthropoda; class Insecta; order Hymenoptera; family Chrysididae; genus Hedychridium; species Hedychridium roseum. The sequence continues at coordinate 7,154,128 of OZ022311.1, read as the reverse complement.
GTTGTTAATGTGATCCAAGGCAGAATTATTATTTCAGTATCATTCTTCTGTACTTCACGTCCTGTTACATTAAACAAAACCAACGTAGTTTAAAGTCGATGTTCAAAAATTCATTATCAACAATTGTAAATTTCCCAGAAAGATATAAATTTTCTTCGGGTAATTATTCCTATCAATCATTACAATGTTTGACATTTACATTTGAGCCAAACACTCTTAAATTATCACACATGTATTAAACCATAATTCTGTGTGCGTATTATGAACTTGTACCCGCGATGCAATATATATTGGAAAAACGATTGGCTAATCTAAGTTTCATGAAATTGGTAGGTCGGTTTAGTTCGACCGACCTATTAAAACACCGAGAAGAGCTAGAAAGAATTGTTTGTCTTGCACTGAGGGAATGGGTTGTGGGCGACAAATGATGGTGGATGATTTTCGGTGAGGTTTCAAGGCTTACATGAATCGGGGTGTGGCTTCTCCTCGGCCACCATCAGGGCTGCACTCTCTGCCGGCGGTAAGTGTCCCTCTAATGCATTCACACAGTTTAGCATGCTCCTGTAAAACATCACGCGACTTGTCGACATTTCACGCTTTTTCCACCGTCGGTCGTTTCTAGCGAGAAACTGTCCCACCGTCATTACGCTCCGGGTCTTCGCCGAAGTTATCCGATCTGACATGCAGAGATCACGGCCACCGCGAGGCTTTTTTCAGGTAATTTTCGCGTAAAAAGGACAGTTTTTAAGGCCCGCGCTTGCTCCCAACATTTGCCGCAAAATTCAACACATCCACGCCCCGTTGGGATATTCGGGAAATTCACTGTGAGCTTGATGACGAAAAATTTTTGCGAACCTTAATTGGCACGAGTGAGGCCTCGTTTTTCTTACAACGTCTTTTCGCAAGAACTTTCGTAAATGTGCGAATGGGAAGCACGGAATCGACCAAATTGCTGGATAAATGTAAGGAGAAATCGCGGGGATAATTTAAGCTCTCCTTTCGTCTGAATCTCGTTTCGTACCATCTCTTTCTGATTTTCATTTACATTTACGTACATTTGATACTGCTGTTGGTTAAACGCTACCCTCTGCTTGTTTACGAATGAAATTCTAGACATTATGCGCTCATCGAAAGCAGTACTTTGCGGTAACAGGATCCCATTACGTTAATAGATATCTGTGAAGAGGTATCCTTTTGATTCCGTTTGATGCGCAGCTTTTACAGCATGGAACGTTTAGCGTCTGCTTCACTTATTATTCAAACATACATCAGCTAAAGAACATCATCAAGTTTGACAACATCGCGTTTCAATGCTTACAACTTTACGTTTCACGCCAGAAATGTTAATTCATTTCACAGTTTCTAGCCTTGTACTATTTTACAGCTTTTCACTGGCCTGTGTAGTAGAGATAGACATTTAGAAAAAAACTGTCATTAAAAGTACTCGTTTTCATCTTCGTTAAATTTCATCGGCGAGTTATTTAAGTGAAGTATAACTGGAAAGGGAAACAAACAAATTCATTAAAAAAGAACTAGGGGTCTCGTGGGAGATACAATAAAAGATCAGTTTTTATTAAATAAAATAAATTAGTCATTACCTTGCATTAACTGAAACATCATGGACCGTCAATTACGTTCGTTGCTAGAATTATAAGAATTAACGTAGCTTAAAGGAAAAGTTAGTGTTGTAGAATTCATAAAATACTGTAAATATCATTCATGGTGGTTAGGTAAATGCAATCTAATTAAAAAACTTTATATTGTTTATAACATCCTTATCTCGTAGGTTTTCTACGTTGGTTAAAATGTTTCTTCGGCAAGTCATTAATAAAATACTTCGAGTTTGAATATTCTTGAGAATTTAGTCAACATTTAAATAAAAAATAAATACGTAAGGATTGTACTTTTATGGAAAAGGAACATAATCAAAAAATCGATTAAACAAAGAAACATGTTTATTTAATAACGCAGAACAATCGATATCGTCGGTGATGCCGAAATATTCGTTATACGTATATATGTATGGTACAATACTAATTTCATCGTTGAAAAAATGTAATAATACCACAGAAAGAGAAGCACAGTGTGTGTACTCGTCATAAGATTTCGTTATAATTAGTTCGTGAAGTTTTCATTAATATTCTAATTGGATAGTATCTCATTCCCGCGGAAAAACAAGAAGAGTTAAACTTACTGCTTAAACTGGTAAAACACAAAGGACTTCGTTCAAGTAGTAGCGTGTGCTAGAATTCTGTTAAAAATAAGAAATATTACGGAAAAGATTCGAAGGCGACATCTCTCTGCTTTTTTAGCACACGCTACTTCCTTGCTTGCTTGCCTTTGGATTTTCTGCACAAGTAGTAAATTTAAGCATATATTTTCCCCCTTTCCGCTGCTTCACTCCCCTTACGGGCAAATCTACATTTATTTTGCGCGTGAATGGTAGTTGAATATACTGTACGGTATTTATGCCGGTAAAACGTCATGTCTCATTGATCAAGTTTATCGTTTATCGGTAGCGTGGGTATTGTTGGCAGTGGTGACGTCAGATAGGACGGTCTCCTTGCTAGAGTTAGTGGCGAGCTCCTCTTCCCTGCAATACAACAATTTTACATGGCCATCGAGACTTGGAAACTTCTTCTGTTTCGGTCGAAACCCTATCTTACACCGCGCTTGTCTTATACATCTAATTTACCGACCCCGCCCACATCTTCAACAATCTTCTGTCTTTTTATATCCAGCCTAGGATTGTTGTTCGAATTTTTGTGCATTCGAATATTCAATGAATGTCATTGAAGTACTTCAGTATTTCACTGTTATCATCCATAATTTTAGTATTTTAATATTTGTAGCAGACAACTATGGCATACCGACTAAAATTTAGCCTTTAGGAAACATTTAAATTTTGGTAGACCGAAAACCCATTTTTTTATATCTTTTAGACTCAATTGTCTTCTGCTCCTTCAAATATGTGGGTAATTTCGTACTGAAATAATAATGCCTGTTCGAATACTTGAATATTTGAAACTGATTCGCGGTATTCAAGTATTTATGAAGTGTTCGAATGTTCAATTATTCCAACACTCCTAGACCTGCTTTAAACTAACTTCAAACTGTTCGGGAATGCGCCAATTAACGATTAAAATTAAACGTGAAATCTGGTTCGCGTTGTAATGCGATATTGTACGAAATGTGGCAAGTAAATTTTCGGTCGAGAAAGATTACAAATTTATTACAACGAATTGCATTCATTCGGTCCTAAATTACATCTTTATGACAAACAATCATTTATAAATAATTGTCAATGTGTCTGTAATCGATGATTGTCGTAAAATCTGCAATTATTTAAAAATAACACAGAACATTCTTAAAACTTTGCTGTACTATAATCCCATTCTTATGGAAATTATGAAACCAGTATCGATGAAAAATATATGATAAAGATCCTACAGTCAGCAAAAAGGAGGAGTTTCTATCATTTTCATTACAATAATAATCTCAGAAATTGTCTAATGTAATTATATGAAATTAATCATTTTGCTTATTACCCGAATGCAATATTGTACTCGAATGTGCAGAAATCTTACGAAATTCAGAAAATGAATCACGAGACAAAGAGAAAAAGTTTAAATGTTTGGCAGCAATGAATCTGGTTTTACGTTCCATTCGTGTTCTGTATCGTAGTAGCATAAATGATTCGTGCATTATTTTGTTAATAGAAAAAACGTTTTCCAAGAAAAGGGGTAACCGTGTGAATGAATTTCATGAGTCAGAAAAAGTTTTGCCATAGCCTTGTTTCCTTGTTAGTTTTATTAGCAGTGATAGTTTTGTCAACAATAATGAGACTTAACTTCATCCTGTTTTGTTTATCTGTTTTATGTGTTGTTTACACAGTGTCACTAAGCGTGTGTGTGTGTGTGTGTAAGTATTGAGATTTTTGATAATCGAAAAAACACGTGCAAATACCCTAACCGTACGAACTCTGTTCTAGATGAACGAAAGGGTTATGTAATGTTGTGTCTAATTGAATAAAGCGTTTATGTGTTTTGCTACGCAACGTACTCGGGTCCTAAACAAATGTTCCGAGACATTCTGTTATACAAATTCTATTCTGCAAGAACTACCATTCATATAAACGCAAACACCCACTGAGAGAAATGCACCATCCGAAAAGTATTATTGAACACGTTGAGCACTTTACTGCGTCACATGGGTTCCAGGAGTGAAGCGATCGCATTGGAACTGTGCGAATTGCTTCGACGACCGAGGGAAGTAGCGTCTAATTGTAAGTAAAACCCGTGACTGCCAATGACAGTTCACCGACGAAAGAGCCATGTAGAGCGGACCGTTCGAGGCAGTTAGCACAGTATTTTTCCTCGAATTTGCTGATCAAGGCTGAACGAAAAGCGACGGAGGAACCGAACGTACACGATAACAAATTCCTGCGTAAGCTCATCGGGGACGATGGTTGCACGAATGTTTCGGCAAAACCTCGGCGAGATCTGATTTAGAAAAAAGGAAAAACAAGGGGGTTGGGGTGGGGGGTTATGAAAAAATCGCACGAATGGAAAAAGAAAGTCCCGGAGCGGCGAAAGAAGCGCAAGAGAAGGAAATGCTTATGATTTCCCGGGGGAATTTTTGGCTGCCGAGGTACACGTGAAAATGAAATAACGAGACTCTCTCGCTGCGTTTACCTCTAATGGGCAAACGTATCGCATGACGATCCCTTCGGATCGTTTTGTACGTCAAACAATGGTCTAAGCACTAACATGCAGTCGCACAGTACAGCGCCAAAAACTCGTGCCAACTATTATATATCGACATGAAAACGCTCTCGGCGAAACCGTCGCTCGGTCAACATTTATTGGGCAATGTTAATGAACATAGGCTAAAAAAGGAGCATGCTGTAAAATACAAGGCTCCAAGAAGTCAAGTGGATCGGGGCTCTTATGTTCCGTTATTTCTCTCAGTTTCATCGTCTCCGTGGATTTCATTGGACGGGGGATCACACATAATAGCCCTGAAGAACTTTTAGAAACTGTGAAATGTATCTCCACAAAGGGGAACGAAAGAGTTTACAGTTTATCGGTAACGCATCGTCCATGCAGCGGTGAATGTATGTATCTCCTTTGTATAAGTCAGCCTCGCTAAACGGTATAGAGAAAATGAAGACTCGCAGTAAAGACAGTAGTAAATAAAGGTCTTGCTATCATGCTGGCCACCTGGCCCGAAATTATGATAACCACAAGATAAACATGGATTATTTCATAAGCACTTTGCGTTTTATTACTTAGGGAATTTATCATTCGCCTTTGTCTTTACACTTCATTTATAACCTAATGAACCGTTGTAATACATTTATGTGATAATGCATTTTCTATTTCTTTTTGCCATTTTCAGGAACGTGAATGTCTAGCTCAATTCAATGAGAAGGGAAGACTTTAAAATATCTTTTTCGATCTCAAATGTTCATGAAATCTTTTCATAGGAAACAAAGGGTGGGAAATATTCTTTTTGCAGAATATTTTTCAACAATGGGCTAATTTTGGAGACAAGAGAAACGGCTAATGAAATAATCCGCTTCGAGTAGGCCTAATAGAGTCTTTAGTAAATTTCCTCATGCAATTGAGTAACTCATGTAAATTCATGTAACAAAGCCACCACAAGAACAAGAAAGTCGTCTGACAAGACTCACCCATAAAGTCTGCTGTCCCTCAAGCTGCTCCTGCTCCAAATAACACAGAAAGCACAATTACAATATGTGGTACATGATTGTCGTTATTGCCAGCAAAACACAGAAAAACTCTACGAAAAGGTACCACAACCATCGAATTTATTCAAACAATTCATATACAACGCACTAAATCGATAATATAATATCCATAGGGTATAAGAAAAACACATAACAATAAGGTTTTGTAAAGTTCCTTTCAGATCGATATCACCGAAATTATTGCGGCTTATAATGTAACTACTCGGAGAAATAAATTACAATACAGTGGTCAAATGAACAATGACGTTTTCTACGACATTATCATTAACTTCACTAACGGCGAGTGTCCGTTTCTTTTCATGCCTTATGTGTGCTCGAACCTCACTGGGATCTAACCGAAATGCTATTATTATCGAGAAAATTGTGCTCTGCTAATCTCGTGACGCAAATCCGACAAACCGTCGTTTTTCATCCTGCGCGATTTGAATATTTAATCTTCTCACTGTTAAGAAAACTCGCGGAGTTCCGCGCTTCGCACGTAGATTATGTTTTCCACCCCTCGTATGAATTGCCACGATGAATTCCTTATGCTATAAAACTTCCTAGCGTGCACGTTTCCGAGTTTATGCATCGTAACGTGATAGTATCTTTGAAAACAACGCCGAAGCAGTAAAATTCCTTGCGAATAAAATAATGCGCGTGGAAGATAAACAATGGGATATAAACAGTATTAAGACTTAATATGTTTAAACAGTAATTCATAACTATGGACATGTATGTATGTATATACTATTACGAGAGGAATTTAATCAACGCCGGAACTTGGGATACAAATAAAAACGACAAAAGAATGAAAACAATTTCAAGCTTCAAAAAATTAATGAATTTTCGAACGTAAAAAGTGAAAGAGAAATTGAACCTTATGATCGCACAGTACAATTAGATATATTCGATTTTGTGTATGCAGCTGAATTTTAATCACCAAGTTAATTACATACCATTATGAAATGGTAATCGGCATCTATTGCAAATTAATAAATACCCTTAAAAGGATTTTTTAAATCATTTGTTTAACTGTTCCGGAATAATCAAGAACAAAAGGAATTTTTAAATTAATATTGCAAATATCAATACAAAAAATCCTGCTACTTACCAGCCAATTTTTATCATAGTGCTTAAAACAGACGGTGAAGAAGAAAATAAAGTATATATATATGTAAAAATTTACCAAAATAAAAAGGTGTGCTCGTATTTCGTAGGGCTAATAATAAGTAGAACTACGTGTGTAAAAAATTAACGAAAATCGTATTACGAAATAAAACTTATTAGCTGTTCTAAAAAATGAGAAATTACTTAACAAAACAATCTTGTGCAACTGAAAATGTCTTGAAAAATTGGTTTCTTTCGCGTTAATTCGAGCCAAAGAAGCCAAACTCCACTTCCGTTATTGAAATGTTTGTCCAATCTTGTAAAAATAAAGAAATTGATCTTCCCTTGTAAAAATATAAACGCACATACACATTGAAATACATATGTATTGACATAAAAGTGGAACACGGAACGCATGTTAAAAAGAAGTATCTACACTAGAAACTTAATGGGATGAAAATTAGTACGAGTTAAGGAAGTTCGTTTTAAACTGAAATAGAAATGAAGGGTCTTCTCTTAATAATATACATATATGTATGTGTATATAAGTATACGTATAAAAGGAATAATATTATGTAAGACAACGGTTCGTGAAAAATCGAGTGTGTCTTATCACAGACTAAATCTGATAGCAGCCTGAAGCGCATTGCAATCCGCGTGAATTTAATGAACAATACGAACCCACAACGCGGGGTAATTGAACATCAATGAATCCTCATTCATCGAGAGAGGCCGATCCATTCGACAACACAAAAACTGGCATATTATTGGCTTTCCGAAAATCTCCAAGAAAATAAACGTACAACAGATTTTAAGCGCCATTTCAACGAAGAGAATTCATTTATATTTCAGCACAGATAATAAGAAGGTACTATTGCTTTGCAAAATGATTATGATTATTGCAAAAATTCTGCTGAACCTGCCAGTTTCTGTGTTCTATTCGTGAGTAGTGCCTCGTTCTTAGTATAAGTAATAGGAAGGTGCATTAGAGATTGTTTTGATCGCCTTAGAGAATACGAATGGCGGATAAGTTCAAGAAATTATCCTACCCGTAACTTACTGTGCACAAGAACTTGCGTTCACGTAATTGAGGGACGGATACGCGGACGGTAATGCTTAATAGGTACAAGAACTATCGTGTACTCTGCAAAAGGAATTCTCATTACGAGAAAATTGACGAATGTTGTGTAGCCACGTGATTTATAATATCATTGATTCTCTTCGATCGTGATTAAGTGAAGGTATCGAAATTCCTGAAAAAAGCGCAACTGAAAACGCAGCCTGTGTAATGACGTACAGGAAGTAAGTAAAGCCATATTGGCGAGCTTGGTAGAAACAGCGGATAACAGTTTTCCATGTAATTCGGTAAAGGAGCGATAAAGAAAGACGAAAACTACCTCTCAAATAATTTGCTGGTATACGTAGCGGGGGCGGTATTAATTTGCTTAGGTGCGTCATACCTGCCGTTACCGTGCCTGAATAATGCTAGAATTTCCTCGAAGGTCTTATTCTTCGTCTCGGGAACCTTCTTGTACGTGAAGATCCAGAAGATAGCGAGGAATGCACTGAATGGTAGGAACGTGTAATTTTCTAGGCTCGACTGTAACAAAGAAATGTTAGAGTGCACAATTGTGTCTACTGGTCAACATTTGCTACTACATTTTGCGGTGTTTCCTGAAAATTTTATCTAAACTGTGTGAAGATGTGCTACTACTCGTCCTAAACTCCACTCAAACGATTTAGCATTAAGATTTTCTATAATTCGCTTCATTCTTCTCAACATATTAATGTATTTATTGAAATTTTATGGGCAATAAATTGAAACATTAAAGTAGATTTAATATTTGATATTACAATTTTTAACAATTTATTCCAACAATGATTCTCTATCCATTTTAACTGATTGAAGAATGTCTGTAAGTCAAATGCAATACACTGCACTAACTTTCTTAACTTTATTTCGCGATATATCTGCAATTAAATAGTAAACTAATATATATATAATGAATGATTTAATTGCGCGTGTAATTTGTTTTGAAATACTTTTCAACATAACTAAAGAAGATTAAATCGCGTGTGGGCTTTTGTTTTATAAATGAACCTGTTAAAAATGAATGGCATGTCGGGCTCGAATATTGTTGAAAAATTTGGTCAAGCGGGGGAGTGGGACATACCTTCATGCTTGGAAAACCGATGCCAACGAGGAAATTAGCCATCCAATTAACGAGAACCGCGATGGACATGGCAGCGGGTCGTGGGCCCTGGGAGAAAAGTTCGGCGGTGATCATCCAGGGTATGGATCCGGGGCCGACGGCGAAGAAGACGACGAAGGCGAGCGTCGAAATAACGGAGAGGTAGGACATCCAGTCGATCATCTCCTGCACGTAACCGAAAAACTCCTATCAGGCGGTAGAATCGAGTTCTCCTTTCCTGAGCAGCTGGAGGAGCCTCAGGATCTCACAGAAACAAAACTTCGTAAACGAGAACTGCCAGAAACGAAAACGTCACTCGAGAAAAAACCGCAGAAACGTGGCATGCAAAAATGTGCAGCTCAATCCTGTGTCGTAAGGCAAATGATGCAATTGCAGAACAGTGTGGCCGACTGAATAAAGCAGATTTCACGTAAGATGCGATTCCACAGATGTAATCCGAATCTTTTGACACGAGTCCCTTAGATCCTGATTATAAATGTGGGAATCGATAAATCTGCCAGTTTCAGTTACATTTGTGCCTTATGTTATTTACAGCAGCGTATTATTGGTAAGCGGTGAAGCGCTGGATTGCTGTTTCGAGGCAACGGAGGAAACTACAATCAATTTGCTCGTATTTTTACGTGAATATCGCGCTATCCATCCGTCGGTGGATCCAATATGTGTAATGTGATAAAAGTTCATTCACGATATGAATAAACTGTTTCTGTATTTCTCTTGACTCGTACACGGACAATTTTTGCCAGATTATTTTCAGCTAAAACGTGTCGGTAGTACAAAGGCAGGTTGTATATTTATTATACTTTTTCTTTCATTCTTCTTTTTTATATGTTACATGTAACAGGTTTGAGCCAAACAGAACCGAGGTTAAGAATAAAGGGTTAATGTCTCCTCCAGACAGTCACGAAAGAGGCTGTTAATGATGAAGGGTGGGGAAGGGGAGAAGGGTGAAAAATAAAATCAATACTTTCAGGCAAATCAATCGAAAAGCATGCAATTCAGGGTATAACGTCACAATTATCTTATAGATTGATACACATTGCTATTTACGACGGAAAAAAGATAGAAAATACGTATTACAAAACACGAAAACACAAAGATGATTTTCATGCCTACCAAATGATTCATTCAGAATTATAACTTTTCCAAAGTTTCAGCTTGCAATATCGTTATTCTGCGTCACTGTCAAACAATTATCTTATTAATCATTGTTTAACGACTCGAGACCGTGTAGAGTGGAAAATTGCCTGGAATTGTGTCGCTATACCTTGCAGACGAAAGTTAGAAAATGCAAATGAAGAATAAGGAGGAGGGGCCACTTATGAGCTACATGAATGGATGGGATAACTTAAAATGAGCCTTTAATGATGCAAATTCATATAGTTATAGAAGTGATGGTTCTCACTGTCGGTGCAGTGCCGCACTCCAGCTGTGAACAAAGTGTTAGACATACACCCTTCGCTGAGGTGCATAGAGTGACGAAGCACAAAGAACTAGGCTATGTACAGTTTACATTTTCACTCGTACAAATCAATCGAGCCGCAGAGCCTGCGTTATTCCCTCGCTATGTACACTACGCGCAATTCTGCGCACATTGTTACGTATTTCCGGTAAATACAAACTTCAAAGAACCCTATTACTACCGGATATGACAGTCTTTTTACTCTTAACAAATAACATCTAAAACTTCATTCTAATTGAAAACTTTCCAACTGTACATGAAATTTTCTTCCACAGTCAGTATTATTCGTAATGGTCAATCATAAATTTCTAATATCACTGACAGTTCTTTTTATAGAAAGTGATGGACAACAATTATGTAGATATCATTTGCAATCAGCGTTCATTTACGAAGTTTACTATATATTCTTTTTAATTGAGCGTTGCTTACTTTAAGTTTTTTTTCAATTGACATTTCAGCGAATAATTGATCGAATGGTTCGGTAAAGTTGGAAATTCTGACGAACCTTTATGAGGAACGAAATCGTGATGAATATCGAAAAGATAAACATTCCACCGAGACCCCACAAGTGAAGAGTCCGTCTTCCTGTTCGATCCATTAATGGAATGGACACCATCGTCATTAAAACCATAATGATACCGATACCGATAGTCGACAGCTTGGCAGTTTCCTCAGTTAATCCGGAACTAGTGAATAAACTCGTGGAGTAATAAAATACCTGCAACATACGCAATACATTTCGTTTTGGAATACAGTGAACTACGTTTTCATATTTGAAAGGTAGACGAAAGGTTTGAAATAAAACGGAAGACACAAAGGACAGTTCTAACTGTACTATGTGAAATAATCCGCTAAATAAAGTTTTAAAAACGGACCATTAGAAAAGCTGCTTTATAAAATTCATATTACGTTTGCTGCTCAAATGGCAAATGTTAGTTTTATATGTGTAGGCGATTGACACAAGCTATTTTTTCATATGTCGGACAAATTAGTGTCATAAAAATATTATTTACCAGTCTATTTATCATTATCACACGCACAATGATTTTTTCTGTACGAACTTACCAAGACACATTTTATATTTTTTCCACGAATACATCTAGCGAATAATTTCAAACCCGTATTTATGCGTGCTTTTTCCCTTTGAAGTAAAGGCAAGTTTTTTCGTAGAAGATTAAAAATTTTGAAAGAAACAAGATTTTCAAGAACCGAGAAACATCCCATTGACTGCAGTCTCTCAGGAGCAAGTTTCCCCGAGTTATTTGACATCCTTGCACGGGTAATTATTCGGCTACTTTATCTTCTGCATAATGCAGCCGGGGCATAAGTGCTTGTGTATCGGTAGCATGTATAATAATTACAGATTAATCATAGCGCCATAGATGTGGCTGGCTGGGGCTTTGATGGTAAATGGGCTAAAGTGAAAACTATGCATTCCTGTGCACTTACCGCGTTAATACCGGAAAGCTGCTGTGAAAGTTGCATAACCACACCGATGACAAGGGGCGCTCTCAAAGTCGGGCTGCATATAAGCTCCGTCATCGAAATTGTCGATTCAGCCTGTTGAGCTCGTTCCTCCGCTCTCATCTCCTCGATATCTTCCTCAATTTGGTTATTCGCTCTCAACCTTCTCAACGCTTTCCGAGCTTCCTCTTCCCACTGCTTCGTAATGAGCAAATATCTGGAGAAAAAGACGCATCCAACGAGGACGATGTTAATTGACCAGAAACTTAATAGTCATAACGTGTCAATGTACTTCGCATAAAGATATATGTATATAATTCTATGTATGTCGTTCCGATGGATCACTCGGGAACTTTCCCAAGCGGCAAATTCTGATTTCGTTGACACTTGACACTGATAATTTACGGAGTGTAAGGAACAATTCTTCATATTAATACGTTCTGTCGACTAACTGATTATTCAAACAAGTTTACTTTCTTTACAACGTGTACTCTGCTTACTATGAGCGAATAAAACGTATTACTTTCAGTATATCTTTAAATCGAATAAGTAAAACGTAACTTCCTGTCGTTAAAATATCGATACAACTTTCATTACATTGCGGGAAAACTAAAAAGCCCGAAATAATTGATAATTACACAAGTTAAAAGTGACAAGAGACGTGAGATAATTAAGTTTCTGTTAACCATGACTGAATCTTAAGTCAAGTATATGACATAGCCCGTAAGATTGGACGTATCTAAGAAAAATATAATTCTGTGAATGAAGTTTACGGCATATCTTTGTTGGAGAATGTAAAAGGCAACGACAACGCCTCGTTGGAACATTAAGAAAAATGCCGTTGAGATTGTAAAATCCTTACCTCGGGGATTCGGGACAAATTGGAAGCAGCACTAACTGTAGAATGGCAGGGCAAATAGCTAATCCGAGTAGAACGGGCCAACCGTCGTCTGTCCCGAGGATTTGCTCGACGCCCAGGACCTGAGAGATCAGGAGGCCCACCGTAACAGCGAGCTGGTTCACCGTGCCCAGGCCACCTCTCAGGTTCAACGGCGCTATCTCCGATATGTACATGGGAACCAGCGAGGTGTTCAACCCGCAATTGACACCGATGATGAACCGTCCGAAGAACAGCATCTCGTACGAATGAGCAATCTTTGTACAACCCATTAGGCATGCCCCCACGATGCCCAGCACGTTGTTTAGCAGTAAGCCCCCCTTTCTGCGAATACAACAGTGACAAATGGTTAGAAGAAATACCTCGTCGGACAAGGCGACATTTTTATTTTTTAACAGATTCATGGATCTTAGCCTTCACGAGGACTCGACCGAATGACAGGGATTATTTTTACCTTCGGTTATTTACAACGGTCATAGAGTGTAATTTGCTCGCGGAAAGTTTGTTCAATGGATGAGAAGTAAATGGAGAGCTTTGGTTTTTACAGAAAGTAGGGAAAAGTTCTTAAAGCGATTTAGGAGTTGAAGGTTGACAAACATTTCGTTATAAAAGTTAACATCTACATGTATTCAACGACTGGTTTGATAGATTATTTTTTTAGGACCCGACCAAATCTTTCTGCAGGGATAAATGATCAATTAGACTTAGTTATTTGGGATTTGTAAATTAACCACGAATTGCGCGTGCCAGAAAGATCAGGAAATAGTTGGTTCAATACGATAATTCATGAATTTAAAGTAATTTTACATTGTCCGTTGATTTCCTTCCCGCGGTTACCTGTTGCGTTGTATAATTAAATACATAATATTACATAATAATTGAAATTAAAAAATGTATAGTTGTATACATTTTACGGACAGAGATATATTTATGATTACGAGAAGATAAAGTTAACTGAGCAATATACTGTAGTGTAATAATGTAATTAGAGAAAGAAAACGATAAGGTTGCAATGTAGACCAACCTGCCAAATCTGTTGGCAATTATACCACCGCTGAACCCGCCTATCATACCGCCGATTGCGAATATGCTCACCGCCACCGAGTATAACTTCTGAACGTAGTAGTCCGAAATGTCCTCGCCATATCTGTTCTTGTACACGTCCTTCATAAAATTCTCTATATTCTGTAATCAAGGGAACAAAATGCAAAGATATGGAATGCAAGAATTATCTTAACGAATATCCTAAACAACTGTGTTAAATAAATGGGTTTCAAATTTGTCAGTACGTCAGTAATTTAACATCAATAAAGACTGATACGACTAATTAAATACAGAAAACAGGCCCTGCGCAATATTAGCTTTATGAGACTGATCAATGGGTATTAGAAAGTTTTCATAAACTTCATACACTTTTTCCCTTGTGTAAAAACATTGTTAATGCCCCCGCCGTTTTTAATTTCGGATGCACACTAGAACATGAAGGCATACTGTGAAGCAATATGAAACTGTAAACTTTCGACAATGGTAGACGATCTCGCTGGGGATACTCTTTTTCATAGATCCATCATATTCACTTGTTTTACGAATGGGAAGGTCGACTGTAACCCGTTAGTTTCGACGTAGTTTCATTTACACGCTTCGCTTAATTACGAGAACATACCACTTCGGGCGCGTTGATAACTCCAGTGTTGTACCCAAATTGCAACATGCCCAGAACTGCTGCCAGTATTGCGTACGACAGGAAAAACGTCAGCCCCTGAAAATGTCGATCTTATTAACGTTCGTTGTAGGAGGGAAAATTTCATTGCGTTTAACTACAAATGGTTACCATCATGCCAGTAATATCCACATATCATCGCGTTTTTTTTTAAACAACAATACGAAACAAGCAAACTTATTTTATAAAAAAAGATTACCTTAAGTACTCTAGCTGCTAAATACGGAACGTGAAGGGTAAAAGGGATAACATAATAACTCGCTCATTAATGATGTACTTTTAATAAAAGATGAGTGATACATGATGCGAATAAAAAAGAATAACAGCTTATAAATAAGAAAATAATATATACAGCATAAACTTAAACAAAGTATAAGAAAAATGTAAAGGTTAATAAAACGTGCTTTATTATTAATGTACAAAACGGTAATAAATAAATATAGTACGTAAACGATAAAACAGAAAGCACTACAGACATAAATAATTTAATAGTACGTAAACATGCAGTTTCTTCATAAACATATATATACAATGACTGAAATAGGCAGAGAGTTAATTATAAATTTATTCTGTTGAAAATATGAATAAGAATATACTCCGGCCAATAGGAGAAGTAATTAAATAAATAAAACCTTATGTTAAAAGTAATGTACGACAACTAAAGAGCTTGTATCACGTAATTTCCTGTTTATGTTTGCGTGCACATCAGGGAAAAACGCTGTAATGTCATTGCGCAAATGAAGATCTACAATAAGTGTGTACTAAATTTGAGAAAATCAACAAAAAGAAGCTGATTTTCTTTGAGTTTTGGAAAGTTCCTCGAAGCACGAGGTCACCTGTTCCAGCAGCCTAAGTTTTCGCCGATGGGAATGCTCTGCCAGACGATCCACGTATTCTCTCAATTCTTCTATCTCTTCCTTCACCTGCTGCACTGTGTCTAGCTCGTGCTACGCAACACAACCGGAAACCGTTCATCAAATTTGTTTACTTAGAAAGAAAGACACAACTACGGAAATTAATGTGCAGTCTATAAAAAATGGTAATAATATGTTTCTATTTAGGTCATTTAAAATTTGTTATTCTCGTATATTTTCTCGGTAAGTGCAGTCACTGCTTTCGCAGGATTTCAGTGGCAGTTTTTGAATCATTGGTTTCAAAGTGAGTAACAAGTGATTATGATAAAAGGACATTTTGTTTACCTAAGTATTCGGATAAGAATTTTTGAAATTCAATTACCTTACTATTAACATTCCTATGTAAACTTTTTATTACTTTATTTTAATGAATTATTTTTTTTCATTCTAATACTGCACTTCTGTAATATTACTTTTAGGGCGTACGTTAATTAATTAAACTACGTAAACAATGTGGAACAATAGTTAGCAATTGCTTTTTCACCATATCTTGCATACATTATATTACATTATAAGGAACGCTGTAATATTTTTGTAACACTGACATTTACTAAATGTAGATACCAGTTATGTTTGCATTTGCATCAACAATGAATGAATTACCTTTGGATACTACACAATAATGTCGTTTTGACGATTCTTAATTTCCCTGCGTATTTTAAAGATTACTCAAAAGAGGAACATAAAGATCTTTATTTCATTGTATTACTATTGTCCCGAGGCTGATGGTGCGAATACGGGCCCCATGATAGAGGCTGACAGAAGATAGAATAACTACAGGATAAAGCAGATGGTTGAGTTGGCGGGCAATGCTATACCTTTATCGCCACCATGTCCCGCTTGACCTCGCTGACCTCGCTTTGGCAGGACTCCACGCTCTTCGTGAGCTCCTGGAGCTGCGTGCGAATCTCGCAGAGGGCGACGGTCGTCTCCAACTGCCTGTCGCCCCGCTGCAGCTCGTCCAGCTTGGCACTCAAGTTCATACTCATAACGCTGACCTGTTTCTGCAGACTGCAGAGACCAGAGACATACACATACACACACAAAAGGAATATATTCTCATAGGAGACACACTCGGCCCGATGGCCGTCGCTACGAGCACGACCAACCACGAGCACATCAACACTAGACCCAAGCCCAGCTAAATATATTTATACACGTACGCGTGCATATATAGAGACTTTTCTTTATATGCACGTATACGTATGACTATAGACTCGTGATGATACGCAATCGCGGACGTAGGCATATTTCGAATGTCTAACCGTTCGTCCTTTAAAGGATTAAGCGAATCTCCCGCAAATTCGTACGCATTATCCTCGCGTTTACGCACCGAACTAATAAGAACTCGGATTTATGTGAAGCAAATCTACGTCGAATAAGTTCGGCAAGAAGGAATAATTTTTATAACAGCGTCATTCATGTACCATTTTCAGTTAATAATTTATAACTTTCCCGTTATACGTAAGATTCCTAATAGTTGGTTTTAATCTGACTCATCCGATGAGTTGGTACCATTTGCTATAATATATTTCAAGCTAATTCTGTCATTTCCTTTGTGGCCGTAATAATTGTCGAGTACAAATAAAAAGGAAACGCATTCTCATAATTACGTTTTCGTACTGTAATTAAAACAAGATTGATGCGTTGATACGTCCTCCCACTTGGGTATTTTATGCTCCATAATTGTACAAACTGTTTCTTAAAAAGTAAAACATTTTCAATGTGTTAATCGCGTATTGCACTTTACAAATGGATCACTAACGTAAATTCGAGAGACTGCGTTTATCGCGTGAATCGTGCGTAGAATTTGCGTTGCATTGAACGGCAGACGATTTTGCAAAAGAGAAACTGAAAAGCCCAGGCATGAGGCTCGACAGCCGAAGAACAAATACAACTATTCATTCGCGTAGTTCAAAGGTAATAGGTATGTATTCATTATTCGTTAAAACTGGAGACCAACACAGAGACAAAGGTACAAACGCCACTAAAAGCACGTCTAAAAGTGTGTGGTGAGTGTGAAGTTGATATACATATAATATAGAGCTACAGTGATCCTTTGCAGCTGTGCACATAAGACGGAAGTTTGTATGGAGTGAGATAACATCGGTATTGTCGCTTATATCTTTTCAACACATATCGTTTCGCTGACGCATAGCTTTTATCTTCTGAATATGCACTCCTGTCGTCGTAAGGAGTTTAATTCGTTGCTTTAGAGAGTGAAATTGAGAATGTAACCGAGCGTATAGGAGGGTCGGTACGCATAAGATCTACACGATGCGGGGCAAGTGCGGGTGATGTTGATATCCACACAGCAGATCCATGATTACCGAGATACATTTGTTTAATCATTAAAATTGCGTCGCATGCGAAAGGCTCGCCTAATGTACGTTTGTTTCATTAATCGCATAAAAATGTGCCTGTTTTCTTTTTTTAATCCAGTTACATCGAATATGTACTTTACGATACCCACGACGATTAAAACGTGCGTCTAAGTTAACGTGGCGATACGAATAATTACGAAAATTGCTGATGTATGATGACACGGTGTAGGAAAAGCAAAGCAAACACGGAATATTATTGAAGCTGGCTTAAAGAAAAGAGGCACTCGACGAAATTCGGCACGAGAGTACATTTTGCCAGAGAGAAATACACGGCATGCTTTTCACGAAGACGAAACGTATCTCGTGTTTTGTATATGCCAGAAAATGCAGTTTCAAATCAGTAATATGCACGTTTAAATTCATAAATTACCTATCGTTTAATAATGTACATAAATATCTGTTAATACTAAATAAATGTTGCTTTCCGTGCTAAGGTGAACGAAAAAACCTATGTCACATACGTAAATTTAGCGTTGCGGCCATAGCATGAATGAAGTGCGTCATTTTATTGCAAACCCAGGCAGCTAGACTGGATCCGGCAAATCGCGGTTCTGCTGTGCAATTATGGCAATGCTTACTTTCATCTCGTACACGCTATTTTTGTCCGACGATCAATGGATCGTAATGAGAGAGAGAGCGATGCTAATTCGTCAAACTTATCGATCGATGTGCACAGCCAAGCAGAAAGGGTGATGAAAGGGGATAGCGATAGCAGAGACGTGAGAATTATCGCAATGTTTATTGGATAGCGGATGAATAGCAGAAATGAGTGAACGCATGACACGAGTACAAATATGAATGGCAGAAACAATTAAGTGGGAAATAACAACGTACACTCTCAAAAATCCTTTCTAACGACACTTAATCCCTTTCCATTCTGCACAGACGCCATTCTGAAGGTTCGTGTCGTCCTGCTCCCCCGAGGGATCACTTTACGTATCAATTGAGATTGCCGCTATTTTTGAGAGTGTGTTGGCATTGTTAAAAGACCATAATAACGGCTGATGTGGGCAAAAGGAAGACTAGGAGGGTAAGCCAATTAGTGATAAAAAGTTCATGAAAGAGAACGAGAGAGACAGAGAGCGAAAGAACAATGATGATAATGAAAGAGAGAGAGAGAGAGAGAGCAGTGATGATGTTGCCATGTACCTGGGAGGTAGGGACACCATGGCTGTGTTCCGAAACTACAGTAGCCTCTTAACGGCTCCCCACTAAACTCCTCTTGAGACTGAGTATATCGTCTTTTCGCACAGATTATTCGTTCTTTGCTTTCTTTTCACAAGGACATATGTACGTACGTCGGATTTTCCAGTAAATCCAATCAACTCTCGAGACTCTCAACGATTGCCGACCGCTTGTTGTGTCAATGCAGGTCCACAGAACCTTCATCGAGGGGGTAGGGGGGGTTTATAACGCGGCGGGTCTTGGATACAAACGGCCAGGACCTTGCCCGCCCCTTAGTCTCCCTCTCTCTTATTTTCACTCACTCTGTGAAAACTTTACCTAGTTTGGAAACACAGTCGTGGTTCAGTCAAATATGTCAACAATGATATATTCGCTCGCATTAGTAACGTGACGTTCCAATTTTGTTTCTTTTCTTTTTTCTTTTTTTGGCTTTTTTACCCCCGTTTTTCTTTCGTATCTCGTTCTGGATTTTTGCCGGACCTTCCCGTCCGTCGTTAATCGCGCCGTCACGTGTACGAGAATGACATCGTACATACATGCGACGCACCGCCAGCTTACTCACCCCTGCCTAGCCGCCCGCGTCCACAAGCGAGCTTGCAATTTGAATGGCCCATCACTTTATGCGGAACGAACTCTCTCGGCAAAAATAATTCACAAAAATCAGCATGACTTCATGAGTGATCTAAATTACCAGACACGCACACAAATAAGTCACAGGCGTACGGAGTCGTCGGGTGACAACGAGACCGTTCGATAGACCTATACAGATTTATGTATATATATGTATATATATATATATGTATGTTCATACTCGTGTGTATGTGATACATCGCTAACTCAAACTATTTGCATATCGATCGATCGTAAGGAAAGATGAAAAGTTTTTCCACTGCAGTCATATAATGCTTTTGATTGGACATACGATGCAGAGTTTCCAGTTCTATTGCACACGGAAGTCTTGATGAATTAATTGCCTGCATCACTCTGCACTTGGCTACCAATAATGAAATATGATCGTTGGATCATTACTTTCATCCGCTAGGCGTTGTTGAGCGGAAAAAGAGCAAAGCGTAAAAAAGCTAATGCGCTAATGAATGATCGTCAGTTAAAGACGCATAGTTTTACGTTGACGACTACTTTAACGCTACATAATTGCACCTACAAATGGCACAGAGAAATTGTCAAACTCTTCTGCTTCGCTCTGTTTCTCTGCGTCCGCGCAATCACGTGAAAATCATTTCCGTCATTCATTATTATCGCCTGTTCAGGAATCTTTTTGCCAGATTGATCCACATAAATTGAAAATCATTGATTACGCTCGAACAAGCCAATTGCTTGCGCACTTATTTGTGTACTTGACTTTTGTGGAACATGAATCGAATGGATAAATGAGCAATCAGTGGTAAGCCTGCGAGCGCCGCAGCCAAAGAATTCACGTAACCCAATAAACAAAGTATCGCCGGTGTGTGCCTGATATACATGTGTATGAACGTGTACGTATACGATATATGAATGTCGATACCGTTCTCATCAGCAAGAACGTGTGCGTTATGTACAAGAACAGGTCGACAGCGAGTGTGAGTATGTATAAATGATTAATAGCACGGCACAAAGCCTTGCATCGCATTCTCCGATACATATATGTATAGAAAAAAGGTCTATGTAGAATGACATAAAGCAGAGGGAGAGGCACTTGTTTTCCATCGTCGATATTAGGCGATCGGCCACCGTCCTGTTAGATCCGAGAATTACCTGGATGAATTAGGTGTATCCCACGTAAAAATACAACGACGGAAGGGATCGACAAATCTCCGTGGTTCAACATATTTCGGCCAACTTATTTTTCTCAAGTTTTAATCATTTGCCGATCTGTGATAAATTAATTGAAATGAATTCCTTCTGAAATTATTTTATCAAGTATGTAGTTTTTCGTGACTTTCATAACACTTAAAAATTATTTACTTTCCATGGCAATTGCTCGGGTGAATATTGTTTGGAAAATATTCGACAATTTCAGCTACATCCATCCATTCGTGGATTCCATGATTTTTTTTCGGAACGACTATTGTTCACGGCGATTACATCGATTTATCAGCAGTAAAGTAAAGAATGGAAATAACTGAAAGAAAGGGATAACCGTCCTTGCGATGTGTAAGTTTTATGATTTTTTAAGACATCCCTCTAAACTATATCTAAATCTAAATTAATTTCGAGAAGTCAAGAGTTACTGGATGAGCGCAAAGAGATCTTGAAGGCAAAGAGAAAACGATGCGAGAAAGTCTACTGAGGGGGGAAAGAAGTTTCTAAGCAGAATATCTACTTCAGGGATTTGTCACACCTAAGAGATGCTAAGCTAGAAATAGCAGTTTACTTCTTAGCTATGTACAAGTCTATTTCAAACATTCGTCAACCTCGATTGCATTGACAGATTACGAAATACGTCGGTAGTACTTTAATCTGTATCTTACATCAAATGGTGTAAACATGAAATTATATTTTTTATCCCCATCCTTTTATCCTATGAATCAATATCATGCGTTTATAGAATTATTAACGTTATTGATGTTATTTAGCTGTTGGTAGATCGTAGTGGCGAGGAAGTTGATACTCTTAAAAGTTGAGCCAGTCGAATATTGAATGAGATAAAACTTGATACTGCAACTGTGTTTTACGGCCATCAGACAATATGGATTTTTGTTACATGAATACCTAGCGCTTGTTAAAATTCAATTGAAAGTGTATTAACAAGACGAACGCACTGTGCTCAAATAATGAACGAGCATAGTTAGTAGTTGATTACTTCCAAGTAGCATAATTTTTTAGCATAATAAGACAACAACATAGGAAGTTCATTATTCAAGTATTAGTTATAAAATAACCTAAGAAGAATGAAAATCACGTACATTATTTGCCGATACACGTGACTAAGCATTTTATTAAAACCCGTAGCAAAGAGTCCACATTTATTGAACACAATTACTTGAGGAACTCGTAAATTGCAACTTCGCCGATATACCGGAAAAACTGTTGCTATTCATTAGCCGAGAAACCCGCGGACAGAGCCTAGGGAGAAAAATGTTTGACGCTCGTAAAGAAAGTGCAATGACCCGTGACCGTTGTCTGAACTGTCATGTTTGCAGGTAAATATTTCGCGAAGCCAGTAAAAGCATCGTTATTCCCGTCCCATCAAATATCCTTGGGCCGATCCTAGTGATGAGGTTGGTTGGCAGAGACTATCCGTATGTCTGAGCCTGAGAGACAGATCAAAGGACGGACCGAACACTCTCATCAGTTTCTCGTCGCCGTGTCCAACAATCCAGATAATTCTCGGAGACGGCGGTGGCGATGCTGCTCGTTCCTAACCAGTCGGTACCGAGCATATTTCCATGAACCCGTCGAGTACGCGAAACCACCATCCCTTGCCGAGTATCACTGTGAGACGGTGAAAAGCCCGTTGTCTAACGGATCGTAAAGAAAATGTGCCCCTAGTCGCCTGTGTTGCTCGGAGAAAGATTCGTGCTCAATCCAGCCGCCAAGTGTAACAAACCTGACGCACGGGAAAACCTGACAAAAGTTTCTTACACTTTCTCATTCGTAAAAGAAAGCGACGAAGAAGAGTATCGGGGAAAGTGATATATTCGTACAATTAAACAGTCTTCACAAAAGTCTCATTTTCTGACCCGCCAATGTTAGTAGTCAATATTCAAAATACGAATTTCTATGAAATTATTTGTCATTTCATGTATTCAATCGGAAAATATACTTGACAATGTATTTGCTTTTTGTGGTATTTACGGAGAGTGTAACAAACCCTCAATATCGTGACAAAACCACAGTTTTAAGTTGCTCAAAATCGAAATAACGTTAAATCGAATATACATTTAAAAAAGATGTGATCGTCTGGTTTGCGTTTACCCACTTGGCTCTGTAAACAGCGGCACTTTTCCGGCGTTCATTTATCTTTACCCTTTTCATGTAACCGTGTTCACGTAAAACTGTGACGTTTGTATATGTGTGTGTGTGTGTGTGTGTGTGTGTGTGTGTGCCCGTGAGTGTAAGTATTAAAGAACGGCCGAAAGAAATATAGATGATTACATAAAGTCCTTGGTCTGAGCGAAGATAACTGACGTACCTTACGAGCAACTCCCGTAGAGTGGCTTCATCGTCCTCCTGTACCTCTTCCTGCGTCTCATTACTGAAAGGATTTCTGCCGTGGTGATGCCTGGAAGGCCTGGGAGCGTGGCCAGTGAGGTGTTGGCCGTGATGATGATGATGATGATGGTGCCGGCCGGTGGCGGTGGTGGCAGCGTGTAGATACCTAGCGACTGTGCTGGCAGTGGTGCGGGCCCTGGTCAGCTTGAGGCCGGCAGGAGGCGGAAGTATGGCGCCTGTACCGGGTTCCACGTAGCTCCTGCGAAGGACATACTGCTCCTCCTCCACCCTGGTGGCGGGTGCACCTCGTGTCGAGCTCGGCCTGTCGGCCGATCTGCTTCGCGACCTTGACCCGTGAACCCTGGCGTTGCTTCTCTCGGCACTTCCGCCTGCGGCCTCGGACAATCCGTTTCCGTTTCTCCACCAGCTGGCTATTGTACCGCCCACCTGGGCCCCGAAGTCCAGTCGACCCTCGCTCCGAGCTCCTCGCACGGTTTCCCCTGAGTCCCTTTCCTGTCCTCCCGACAGTCCTGCGATTTCTTCGTACAGGCACTCCGAATCCGGGTCCGCCGCTGCCGCGCTCTGCCACAACTGGTTTATTGGCTTAAAGCCGCGTGACTCGGCCATCCTGCGGGCTGTTCAGCCAAGTCCAGTTCCGTTCCGTTGCGATGAGGAAAGCACAACACACGATATAACCACCGGATATAAGGGCATTTTCGCCAAACACTTTTCTCCAAGATAATGCCGACTAAAAGTCTGGCCTTTGATGCACTAACCGCTGCCGTTGTAGGAGAATAATCTTTCAAATCGATTAAATTGATTTTTCTATCGATTCAACCGATTAAAAGTAGATTAAAGATAGAAGGTTCAAGATAAATGAATAAATCTTGTTTCATCATTATAATAATTCGTCAGAAAGATCTTACACTTTCTTAAATTTGCTGTATGATTCATATTTTTTTTACTATACAATATGAGAATTAAACATTCTGTCCTGAGTTAAGCCTTGGATCTCGAGAATGAAAAATGTATATTTTTTATCAAGCAAATTGGAGTGGTTTAATTAGCGATAAGCTTGATAAACTATATTTGTATGTACTAATTAACTGGCTGGGATGGATATTAAACCTTGTATACCATGTTTGAAAATAATTACGTGCGTTGTTGTATTATTGATATTAATTGTTAAATTGTAGCAAGTCAGGGAATATTACGCCACGAAATTCGAGTCAGTTGGTACAATGTTCCTGATTAGTTGCAATCCTTTTATAAATATACAGTAATGATATTTGTTCTTCGCTTTTGTTAATTATATTGCATGAGATGGAATAAAAAAGTTTGCAGCTGCATTTTATTACTGTAAAATTGCGAAAAACAATGTTATATGTTTTGTGGCAGTAAAATAAGATAACTGTATCTGTAAATACAATTAAATGTTGACTAAAAACTGTTTAAATCGTGAAGCTCGGTTAAGCAGGTTCGTAGAGAGAAAGTTACGTATTTGTTAAATCACTTTTCAATCAATTTATAAACCATGAGGAAACACAAAACTAATGCTCGATACCCACGTTGCGAAATGGTTTCCCTACCATTGTGTACGCCGACAATGAAGTTTTATATTGCCAATTCAATTATAACCCTATACTTGTGCAATGTAATACAAATAAATTGGTACACAAATAAATGACACAATAAATAACAGACAATTGGCATAAGGCACGTCATATTTTGTATAAAGTGGTATGTGTCAAATTTCTGAAAAGGGTAGTAAAAAAGGCGAAGTAAGGCTACGGTTGATAGAAAAGATATGTAGGTCATTCGATTTAGACTCTTTATAATGAAAAAATAACACACGTATTTTATATTAACGACAGCAACATCGATTGATGAATTTGTTTACTGAGGGTTGTTGAGCGACATTGCCATATCGTTGTAGCGAAAATAATTCAGAGTAAAGCAATATGAAAGATGTGTATTGCACGCAGAAACTTTATACAAATAAAGAAGAATTCAGTTTGAGCTGACACAACGTCTTGAAGAAAACCGGTTGATACAACTGAATGGGCATTTTGAAAGGTCAAAGCTTCTCACGGCTGCTTTGGTACAAAATTGTCGCAAGTTTCTTATCAACGGGAATCTCTATTATCGAATACAGAAGACACTGTTGCCGAAGTCGTACATAAGAGAAGACAAGCTCAGGAATGAACGACCAAAGCATAACTTAAAATTGGCTTTCAATGTTTTAAGATGTGTTTGCGAGAAAAAGGATCTTTGTCGTGACAAATAGACAAATCATAGACGAATGATAAAACATACTGGTGTAGGAGTAGAGAATTAAGAAGAAGAGAAAATACGGAAAAGCTGGTATTGATGGCGATATGCAGATATTTTCGAGCCCCTAGACGTCTGTTTTCTGTGACGAATAACCCCGAGGCAATGTCCGACGTTTCAAGGTGTGCTGGCTGATTTTACAGAGAGGAACACGTATTTCCCGTGAAAATGCAATTTACACTTTGAAAGGCCGACGATTACGTTTCCGTCGTAGGAAACGTCGAATCGCGGACGATCGAATTCCCTCTGCCGGTTGTTCGATGAGCTTGCGCAATACACAGCCGAGAAACTATTATGCACAGTAATTACGAGTCTGTTTTATCTGATTGCGAAATCTGAGATACTCCGATTCCAAGGCCGTTAGTCCTCACGAGGATTTAATATTATTGTGGCAAATATGCCGAGTTTTATAATACGCGCGTAAGTACATCCTTTCCAGCCAATGAAAAGCTTCCAAACGATGAATAATCTTTATAATTAACCGATTGACTGCTAACTACGAGTTATCTCGTAGTGTTTTTTTTCAATAAAAATTACTGTAAATGCCATTACAATATTATATGAGTAACTTGATATTATTATATTTTGTAAAATTTCGTGTTTTCTTTAAAATAAAACCTTGGCACCCAGGGCAAGACGCGCTAAATTTGCCTGGCAGTCAATGGGTTAAACAAGTTTTTAAATTCCGCAGCTAACCAGACTCGTTTTCCTCAACAATTTATCAGGCCGGTTGGCACAGCTGCATTAACAGTTCGTTTGGAAATATGTTTCATAGTAAAAGTATTTTACTGCGTCGATCATTTACATGTGTTTTTCCTTATTGTCTCGAATCAAAGTGGGGAACAGTGAGTTTGAAGAAGCAAATGGTTTCATAAAATAACTACAAAGAATCCTTTCACTTAACTTGCATATCCTTTAAATTATGTGCTGTACTTGCGACAATCTTTAAGGAAGAATAGTTAATTGCTACCAAATAAATGGAATAAATTTTACTATACAGAAATAAATTTTTTCGTCAGATTATGTGAACTCGTAGATTTTTTTCTACAATCTTCTTTTCTACGGCTTTTGCACATGAGAGCTCGCAAACACTTTTCACTCGAGTACTCTAGTCTGCACTTAACCAATAGAAAAATCTGTCATCTGTGTGGAGAGTGGATTATCGTTGAAAACTTGCTGAATACGGCATGGCATGTATATATACCTTGTTTGTATAAGATATCTTTTATCTGCTTCATTCACTACGAACAAGTGGAAACGTGACATTCCGTATCAACTAAACACTTAAACCCAATTAACTTTGAAGTAATAATTGGCGGTTATCAAAATACTTCCTTAAACGAAAAAAAGTGCTGAATCATTTAATATGATCCCTTTAACAAATGTCATTTTACCAGTTTTTGAAAAAGCCCAAAAGTTTCATTAAAATTAGTGTTACTATTAAATTCATTAGAACCTTATGTTTGCTATATTTCCCGTATTTTCCTTTTTCCAAGAGACAGTCTCATTAGAAGATGCGAAACAAAAAATGTGCATTTAAATTTCATATTAATATCAATCAGTAAGTAAATAACCTTTCGCTGTTACTTTTGAACAAAAGTCTACATAATGGTATAAAGAATTGCCTTTTATGTTATACCTTTTATGTTACATTCTGGAAACTCTTAATTCAAAGCAAATGCGTTAAAAAGGACATTTGTGTCTAATTAAAAGATTAGATTAGTATTCACTTATGTTGAAACGATATTACATACAAAATTCAAAGAATAAAGATTGTGTATTCATTGCACTATATTTATGTCGATCTGTTTTTCATCCTAACCCCAATAAAAAGTGGATGAATATTTTCTGGTCACGATCTGCTTAAGGAATATTTCTCAAATAAAAAGGAACATTAATATTTTATCACCGATCATAACACAGCTCGAGAAAATTTTTCATTTATATTCACGTTTGTCAGTTCATACATTCTATGAAATAAAGTTAAAGTTTTTTAATGATTTACCTAGACTTAACGTTAATTTGTATCACTACATGTACTGACATAAGTTCTCAGATAAGACAGAAAACCATATTGTTTGAAGCACTTTGCTCGTACTTGCACAATAATATGGAATATTGAACCTAAATTTTTCAGCCAGTGTAATGTTTCTTTTTTAAATGGACATTATGGGTACCCACCTCAAAGAAGTTCGTACAAGCCATCGTGCTCGGCGATGATGATAAACCACGCCACGATGTTTCTCGCAAAGACGAGATTTGCGGCTTTTAATCCGCGTCTCTCGTCGGTGTCAGCAAAAACGGCTTGAGGCCGTATGCGAGCGCCGGATAGAAGATATATCGGCTCGATCGTGCCTGTATTTCGAGGCGACCGCAAAACGTAGGAAAACGCGCTGAGTCCCAACGTGGGATTTTCCCGCGACGCACAAGACGATCAGAAATGACGACGATCAGCGGAGGACCTTCTTCTTCTCCCTTCCACACGGTTTCCACGAGACGGTCGTGTCAATCTTGTTTTCAGCCTGCGGACTGTAGAGAAGGAAATCCTTCTTAGCCAATTCGTTATACAATCATCGGGAAGCTGTTGTCACTTCGATAGAGGAATTCGGAAAATTATGTAATAAAAGAATCTCGCAGTTAGACGAGTGAGTACTAGGATTTCTCGTAATTACTCGGAATGTGCGGAAATAATTGCCCCTATTTGCATGTTATTAAAAAACTGCCATATCAGAAGGCTCGTCTAGTTAGACATTGCATTATTTTCAATCATTTTCTTGCTCTTCGTGTGTTTCCTGGAATTTGATTATTTTACTGAAAAGAATTCCTATGTTCATTAACTCCGTGATATCTGTCTTCGCGTTTCTGAAATGGTTATGATACAATTTTGTGGAAATTACAGGGAATAAAAACAATGTACGTAAAATCCAGAAATCATTTTTGATGGAGCTCTTGATCAAATTAGCAGCGACATTTTAAATTGATCATTTACTTTTTAGTCATAGTCTTACCGACTGTTTGTATTATTTTATATTTATCAATTATCTTGAGATTTGATGACTATAGCTTTTTTGAATCATTATAACGTAATTTAGGATTGATTAATATTAGGTAATATTCCGACGACAGAAATTTCCTACTTTGATATCCACGAATACAACCGAGTACGTTGTCTCGTTTATTGAGTCAGAATATTCAAACAGAGCTTAATTTCAAATGTATAGTGAAAAAACATTAATTGTATCGAAACAATTACTTTCTACTTTTCAATTTTCAATGTTGATGCCACATTTCATAATATCCAAATGCGATTTAACTGTACATTTACACCCCACACGCTGTATTTGCCGTATCTATTGTAATTTTAAGCAATCTTTAATAGTCGACTGAAATTTATTGATGGACAATGCACTCTTTTGGCAGCCGGCGAGTAAAACTTTTCGTTTATGTACTTATTTCCCAATGCAAAGTGAAACCGCTTCTTGAAAATAAAAGAACGAAACTGCCGATTGAGGCGGGAATTGGAGAATCGGGCAGTGCGAAAACCCGTATGAATGGATTTTACGATGACTAGAATGGCACGACCTTGCCCGCAATAAACTTGTGTGGTCAAGTAACACAATTGTTTGCCCCGGGCGGAATTTCCAATAGAACCTTGACAAGCGTGCAAACGGGCGTTAAGATCATGTTCGCGGGGCACACAGCTGCCACGAAATTCTGCACTAAATCGCCGTATTACGTTCTCATGAATAAACAATCGACCCCGACTACTCACGACGATACAACGTTATCAACGTCACTGACTACTCACCACGATACAGCATTATCAACGTCACTGACTAAGACACGACAGTTTTGTAACGCCGATTATAAACCGTTGAATTCATATTCAACGGTGTATGACATACATTCAGTCAACACTTCTACCGATGCGCAGCAACGAAAAAATTCGCATGGGCGTTACAACCAATTGAGACTGACTGGATGAAACGTACAGTTTTGGAGGAAATAATGACAACATGCGAAAACCAGATCTGTTACGTTTAGATAAATTAGGAAGTTTTTCCATTGATTAGCGAAGGAAAAGTAGAACTGCCAAAAATATTGGTACACATCTATTGTAATTGTAGATAAAAAAAGAGGCAGTAAAAGAAATTGTGTGCTATATTTTAGTAACGTCGTGGGAATTGGAAAATTTTTATAAAGTGTCGACGATCGTCGTAAGAAGAATAATTGCTATTGGTATAAGTTTCCTTGTGCAAAAGGTTTGTAATGGTGTAACGTCTATAAAACGAAAGGCGAGTTTCAGCAAGGATAAAACTGCCAACATCATTGCTTTCTAATTTCCTTCAAATAAATAACACAATATCTTGCATTACACGAGAGAACTGTACAGTATATTTGTACTGTATATTTCTTATCTTTGAAAATTAATATGCAATTAATTATCCACATTTCACTATGTACCAGACTTAAATATCACGTCGGTTTAGGCAGACCCATTAAAACACTACTATTGACATTTGACTGAAATTCAAATGCACAGTAAACCGTACGTATTTTACAAAGTTCAAGGCTGGCATTTTAAGTCAATGACCGAATTTTAACAAAAAATCACAAAAACGCACCATTATAGCACAGCGCCCAAGTATTTTCACGTGTAAATTTGGCACAACACGATATACCCTGAGGTAAAAGTTGATCCCGAAGAAACGTGAGCGACAGGACCGGCGGTGTTTGACGAACAACTTGTTCTATTGACGACGAAGGAAATACCTTCACCGCGGTGGACAGTCGTATACTGATTGTGAGTACAATCAAACGCCGCGACTGTCTGCCTTCTCTGCCTGCTCACTCTTCTGTCTCTCTCTTCTCGGTTTCCCACTCTAAAATCCGAGAGCGCCGATACCATTCAACTACGGTATAGTTATCGTTCCAACGTGGTTCTCGTGACCGTTCTGAGAGACTACTTTTACCATTCGCTCGCAACGTAATTACGCACAGATTTTATTTCGTACAATTGTGTTACGGGGAACAGTATTTTCTGAGTAAAGCTACGATCGTAGGGAATACGTCTAGGGTTTAGCAGCAGGAAGTTTGTAGCTATGACTTCTTTGCTATAATTCAAGAGAAATCTTGCCTGCGCGGTGCTTACTCTAATGTTTGTAACAGGTGCACGACCTACTAAATATACGACGTTTACATAAAACAAATTTAGTGTCGCTGCTTTGGTAAATACAATGTACTAACATTGAATTGACAATTCAAATGCTTAAGTATCACTAATATATTTTCACTCTTTTTCAAATATCTGCAGAAACTTCGCAGTATTAACAATTCACATGATTCACGATTATCCATTCACCTTTTTTAATATTAGGTTGGTGGGAAAGTTTTTTCGTTTCACATTAAAAATTGAACAATCATTTTTACAGACTAACAATTTATTTAATCAATATTATAATTTCCCCCATCTATCAACTTCTTAATATCACCTTTGTAACAGTTCGGTTTGTCAAATTTTACGTATGCGAAAAAGGGAATTAATTTCCCACCAAGCCAATATTTGTCAATGTAATGGTAAGTACATAAAAATAATTGTTCCCATTTCCAAGAGTAGATATGAGTTGTTTGTGACAATTTATGTTATTAATGATTACGCATTACGTAGACGTTTTTCGCTACAACTACGCTCTTTGAAAATGCCCTCGTAGAAATAATTGTACTTTGCACAGACCTTGTACATGGCGCTACAGGTAACGATAAGTCTATCATTTATAATGCGCCATGCAGCTTAAGTAGCACCATGAAGATGAGCCAGGGAAACATTCCGAATTGGCTCGAGGCCAACAGGACCTTTGGGAAATGTTTTGAACAACCTTCTCCACGACTGGTATATAACATTGTTAGCGCAATATGCATTATGCAATGTCAGTCAGTCTCGTGGACCGTACTAAATTTATGCCCATTTGGAAAGCAACATTACATAACGATTTATGGTAATTACCTTTTACTTTAAATCAATAACAGCAACAATGGTGAAAGCAAATTAAAAGTAAGATTTGCCAATTTAGAATAAAACAAAGAAATATTGATATATACGATTCGTGGTAATGCATAACGATTCATGGTAATTACCTTGTACTATTAGTAAATAATAGCAACAATGATAAAAGCAAATTAAAAACAAATTAAAAGCAAGATTTGTAGACTTAGAATAGA
The DNA here is from genome assembly GCA_963989215.1 of Hedychridium roseum. Classification (NCBI taxonomy): domain Eukaryota; kingdom Metazoa; phylum Arthropoda; class Insecta; order Hymenoptera; family Chrysididae; genus Hedychridium; species Hedychridium roseum. The sequence goes on along the minus strand of OZ022311.1, from coordinate 7,122,327 downwards.
ATTAAGAAATATTGATATTTTAAAGAGAGGTTCTAGTTATAAATCTAAATCGCATTTCATGTTTAGCGAAGGAATATTACCAATGAATCCTAGTGAATGCAAGTTTCGCTAAATTAACGCGATCAAACGTAAAGGCAATCAGGTGCTTATAAGTTTACAGTAGTAAGTTTTACGATTCTATATTACATTTCCAAATTTATCATGCTTATGCATAATCATTGATTGGCAAAAATATTAGTCTACGCACATCATTTTTTTCCTAAAGAAGTTATCATTTATTGCGGAGATATATTATATTTAGGCTTATACATTCGGCTTAGAACCTGAAGTTATCCGATCAGTTATCAATTAACTGATCATGCAAAGGTGACAATTTTATTAGTAATTTCATTGAAATTAAGAAATTTAAGAACCTCTATTTTCTTCCATTTTTTACAGTTAATGACAGTGCAATTCGTCATCGTCCACGTTGTTTTTTTTTTCACAAATGAAATATGAACTGATTTCTCAATCGTGTAAATACTGTCGTTTTTAAAACCGAAACCCGCCGATACTGTAACGTAAACTGAACGAGCTGAACTGACGGTGTAACAGGCTCTTAACCCATCCACTCGAAATCGATAGGTTTATTAAAAACTGTTTTAATACCGAATTTCCCTAATCTCTTCTCACTTCATGCCTTTCACACTCTCGGTTAAGTATCGTAATGTGCACTCCGTAATTACTGGTGGCTAATTGCTCTCTACATTAGCAGCACAGTGCAACGTGCATTAGACGGTATATTACTTGCATACTGATATTGTGAATATACGATCAACTGTTTGGAGTAATTGCAATTTAACCGCTTTACCCACGTTTCACTGCGATGTTCTCTACATGGTGTTACAGGAAATATTCTCTTTTTAGCAGAAGAAATGAATGCCCTACAAGACTGTCTATTGTAACGAAATTTTTTATTAACTGCAATTTATCAGTTTAAACTGTTTCTCTACATGGTGTATTCAGCACATTTCACTGCAATGTTCTTTACATGGTATTATAGGAAATCTTCCCTTTTTAGCAGACGAAATAAAAGCCCTACAAGACTGTCTATTGTAACGAGATTTTTTATTAACTGCAATTTATCAGTTTAAACTGTTTTTCCACATGATGTATTTAGCACGGTATTTTTTCGTTATAACCTAATCGTAGGATGTTAGAAGGCAATATCATTTAAGATTATTGAATTATTAAAAAGAAGCAAAATATTTTTTAATGAAACAGCAAGATCATGTTGAAAGGTCTTGAAATATACGTCGATACGAAATTGTCTTGAAATATACGTCTGGTTTTTACATCTTATTGTTCCAATTAATACTAAATTTTATGCTAATTCGCAGTTACATGTTAAGCTCTTTTGGTACTAAATCATTGATTTTGAAACTGGAAAATGTGTGTGAGAAAGTTTTAGATTACATTTTATTAAAATATGACATACACGAAACTATCCCGATATTAACAACAAACCTGAAAATTCTCTTGTCGTTAACATGATAAGGTATGGAATTGAAATAATAGTACAAAGAAATTGTTTAAAAAATGTGGAAACTGGGGTTTAATGTAACTTGGGATTTTCAGATTTTTCAAATAGAAATTTAATATTTTTCATTCGTCGTATCCAGTCTCCATTGTTATAGAAAATACATACTCTCCCGTAGAGTATATTTTTCCACAGAATGGGTACCTTTCTCATAAGCTCTTTAGAAATGCAACAAAAACTTTAATTAGTCTTCGCTCGTTGAGTATTGCTATTTTTCCGACAATTTTTATTGGCTCATTTTGCCATTATTATTTGTTACGTCCCACGGACGCAACCACTCTACACTTATTATTATTATTTTTATTACTACTACACACAGAGAGGATTACCAAAACTTATAAGGCCCATCCCCACCACATCCAACCCCCACCATAACCACCTCCCACCCTCACTTTTCCGAACAGTCCCGAGTTTTCCTTCGGGACTACAAACCAAAACACCCTCAGTCTTCACTTAGTCTTTACTTAATACTTCGTAAGTTAATTGTTAGTAAGTTTTAGTTTAATTAGATTAATTACAATACTCACTCTCGATACACACATCACAGTCTCACCAACCATCCGCTCGTTGACCATTCCACGTTACCAAGTTCAATAAACATTTTAAATACCATCAATAAGTGCGAGTCGAGTAACCATTTATTCCAACAACACCCATCACTACGATCCAAGTCGTGACAATTATAATTTTAAATCTTACGATGTTTGTATTAATATGACAGATATTGTGGGAAAACAAATAAAAGGTTTTGTAGCGGAGATCAGAGATTATGACGTAGTCCAATAAAAAGGCGACATGTACTTGGTAGACATTTCAATTAATTTCTAAAGTGCAATCTATAAGCGAATTGTTGAACAATGAAGAAAGGAATTATAGTCCTTTGTGACGCTTTTATCGTGACATTCTTGGAATCCCGAATAACTTAAGTCTCGAAAGGGAGTCTGAAATGTCAGTAGATAGCCTCGAGCATTCTCCTTTGCAGAGAACGTCTGACATTGCTCGATTGTATCTACTGATACATTCCTGTCAGCAGCGCGGACGTTTGAACCGCCAACAGATTGGATGACGGTACTATTTTTACTACTTGCCAAAACTTATTTTCAAACCATTCCGCGCGATGATTATTTTATTGATCGACTGGTATATATGAAAGCACAGAAAAGCTTGCGGAATTATACTAGGCGGAGAGAAATGTGAAGAGAAATACTTGTGCTTGTTTTAAATACTTTCTCGTACATTTATTTATATCTAATTATTGCATTTTGTAATCATGCTTCTAAGAGTTATTTCTAAGCAGCAATTATTCCTCGAAATTAAGATGATTGATAATTAGAGATAAGATAAATTGAAATAATTTTGTTCATGAAATTCCTTTATTTGCAGGTATGGATTGATCCATTAGATACTATGCTTTTATCTTTCAATTTGCTTTTGTATTTTTTATATTTATTTAGCTATCGAATGGTAGCGAGCGACCCATTACCCAGGACGACAAGGACGATAATGCAACTCATAATGTTGCAAGTGAAGTTTCTAATGTTATTAGTTCGCTTTTAACGTCAAACTTGTTTATACGCTGCCCATCATCTCCATCAAGCATTATATTAACGTCAAATTTAAAAAATAGAGAGGTAAGGCTTTTTCTGAAATCAATAACAAGAAAACAAATTGGTCAGCACAGGAAGCTAAATTTTGGTATTGTGATATATTTAGTAGAAAAATTGCGAAAATAGAGAAAACAATTTGACACAATTAAAACGAAATGTCAAAGATGAGAATTGTGAGAGAATTGCCCATTAATGACTACATGATAAATTTATTGATGGAAATTTGATGATTCACAAACATACAGCACATGCGTTGATGCAACTCTAGTGCTATACATTAATCCTAATGTTCTTGTTACGACTTGGATCGTAGTGATGGGTGTTGTTTAAAATAAATGGTTACTCGACTCGTATTTGTTGGTAACGTTTAGATTGTTTATTAACCTTGGTAGCTTGGAATGGCCAGAGAGCGGATGGTTAGTGAACTGTAGTGTATGAATGAAGAGTGCTTGTCGTAATTAACCTAACTAAACTAAAACTTACTAACAACTAACCTACAACTAACTAAATACTAAGTGAAGACTAAGAGATGACTGAGGGTGTTTAGGATTGTAGTCCCGAAGGAAAACTCGGGACTCTTTGGAAAAGTGAGGGTGGGAGATGGTTCTGGTGGTGGTTGGAAGTGGTGGGGATGGGCCTTATGGGTTTCGGTAGTCCTCTCTATGTAGTAGTAACAATAATAATAATAGTTGTAGAGGGGTTGCGTCCGTGGGACGTAACAGTTCTTCTTTTTAATATTGAAATAACTCTGCACAGGATTGACATTTGGATCAGAGTCAAATATTTTATGTAAAACGTTCTATAATACCCTGAAAAAACCTTTATATTTGAATTTTTGCTCCAGCGCGACGAAAAACGAAACAGTGAAGACAGAACCGAGATAAAATACATTTCCCTATATTGTAATCTCTATGAAACAATATGTCGGGAAAGAAATACCATTTAATGCCTGCTGTATCGTAAAAACGACGGTACGATAATGGTTTTCGGCAAGGTACAATGAAGTAAGATTTTATAAAAATCGGGGGTGCATGTACGTAGGTAAAAATGAAAACAGACAAATAATGTAGGTATCGAGTTGTGTAGAGAACAAGAATAAACAGAACCCAAGGGACTTGGGTATGTACTCCCCGTATTTTCGTTGTTCAACGTTTTCCGCCGCTGAAAACAGAGTACCGTTTAACGATGATATATGGTAATAGCCTCGGGGTAAGGCGACGAAGTTGTAACGTAATATAGGGCAGTATCACGTCTCAGTAAAATTCTTCGCGGCTCAGGTCGAAGCTTCTATGGAGTGTGAGGTACAAGTTTCTATCGACGTGTGCATTATACAAAAGAAAGACAAGGGGCTAAGCTGTCTCGAGTGACGATAGTTGTGTACGAAAATGCCGAGGTTAAAGGCTTCGTGCTCTTCGGTTATTAATCACGTTTCCAGCTGAAATTCTTGCCTCTAGTCATTTTTACCGCAACTAGCAGAAAATTCAAGCACCGTCGTTGGCAAAGGAGTTTTACAAACGAATTGGATTTCCGAAAAAAAAAACGGTCTTCTTGAGATACGCGCGATAGTAGCTCTCTCGCGCGACTTCGTTTACCTATTAAAAAGCTATTTTTACAGTTTTGTTAGAGATTTCATCCTGCTCTTTCAACCTTACGAAAGAGATTAATTCGTTTTCACATAGGCTCATATTTTCATTACAACATTTCCTTGATCGAAAATGCTGTTTTTACGATCGTTATAATTTTTATTTATTATCGCTTTATGTACTATGATTATTAAAGACATTCTTCTTATTATTACTATCATTATTCTGCAAGCTAAACATTTATTGTTTATTCTCGTGGCAATTTAACGAGGGAGAATTGTGTTAGCATCTTTTGTTCATCGATCTGCCAACTGGATCCTGAGAGACATTGTAACAACAATAAAGGCCACGAAGACGTACAGCGAAATACAATTAAAAGCGGGGAGACGAAAAGCGTAATTGTTTGACCCGAAGTCGATTATAATTGTATCTAACGAAGAACAGCTAAAGAATTGCAGTTGGCGGTGGCTTTGTGATGAAGGACTCCATAATCTGTTTCTCATTAACCTACTTGCTTGTATGACATTCAGTTGGCAGACTAGTGCGATTCAATCTGCACTGCTACGTACGATATTGGCCAGATGAAAAGGGTTTTATTGTATTTCTCACGCAAATGGCATTTCGGGGCACAATGAAATTCTGCTATAAGCGGTTTACGGCGACACCTGCTAATCTTCGTTACTTCCAGCCACTGCGTCAACCTTCCCGTGCCTACCTATACACATATCCGCGGCAAAAACGATTTCTACCGAAAATCCAGTTTTCGCCGCGAATCAATCGCAATCCGCGGGTCCCTCGATTTCGTTGGAGATAAATCGATGGACTTGGGCGAGGTCCTAACATCATTACGCGGGACTACGAAAACCAGGAGAAAATCGTACACGGAAGAAACTGACGATCGATGCTATTTATCTGACGATTAAACGTTACAAATAAGCTGATAATTTTCCTTGCGCCTTATTGCAATGACCAAGTGACGAATGCACTAGCAGTATAATTCGTCCGATAAAACGTTATCTAAAATAATGTTGGCGACCTGTTTCCGAGCGCTGTTTCGAGCCGATCAATGAATATAGCTTTAAGTGCGACGAAAACAATAAGTCAGTGGCTGTAATTTGCAACGGCAGGTATTATTGCACTGACCCTGTCACAATTTCACAGAAAATCGATGAATAACAATCAATGCAGAATGAGGTTGCGGGACAACGTTGCAAACCTATCACGGAAATGTACAAGCGCATTATGTTCGTGCTTGAGTGGACGTTTTTGTGCGTTTGCCCTCGCTGCCCTTTATCAATTTTCACTCACGATATTATGAACTCATTCTCTCACTCACTCACACGATTTCTTAAAGGTGTCCATCGCGTTCGATTAAACCTCGGAAATCATCGTACATAGACAATGTTATTGAAATTATTCCATTTTCTACCTTTAAAATTACAAAGTATACGAACTTACGTACAAAAAATTTTAGTCACGTATTATATCGTAGTATTAATAGCGTTAATTTTGTAATAAGCGCCGTGTTTCAATTAACATTTTAATGTTGAAAAACTCACACAATAACATTTGGCAATGAGCAATGTGATCTTAACAAGGATTATCACGCTAATATCTATTAGATTACAATTGATCGTGTTTGGATCCTATTATTAAACGGTACACAGATCGTTTACTCGGTTTGATTAATATTTCAATACATACGTCGTATCACATAATTCTTTAACGAGTTTGTTAACGAGAGTGATTATCTTAATAATATTTTTAAACAGTGCAAAGAAATAGGTTGAGTGTTGACTTGAATATTAAAAAAATGAAAAAGATCGTAAAAAATTAGACCAAAGGATCAGAATCTTGAATATTGCAAATTCTAACGGACGGGCAATCTCGAAGATCTTTCGTGTTTAAACCTTTGAAAAACCTAATTCAACATTTAAATCGATCAGAGAAAACTCTCATCTTTTCCCAACAGCTTCTGTACACTTATTTTGGGCACAAATAATGTAACCGGACATACGTAAATTCTTCGATTTACACCTGACATGTTTGTCTCTGTCGTCTTGTCACGTAAACTCTTCAATTTACACTTGTAAATTTCGTCTCTGGTGTTTTCATGCACATGTTATCTTTTAGCGAGTAGGAGCTAGTGAAATATCGCGGAACTGCTGTTTAAGTGGCTGAGTTGGCGGGTAATCGAGCGTCGTTGATGATCCGCGTGAGAAAGGGCCTTTCCTAGGCCGATCTTTCCAAGTGCCGCGGGTGCCGACGTCTCGTATTATCGATTGGCGGAGCGCTTACGTAGAACCAAGTCGCTGGGTCAGAACGATCCTCAGGGCTATGAAAGCAAAGAAACATTATCCAACTGTCTTGCCGTAGCTCCCACACTTGCCATTCAATCACTCGCGCTAACACCCATCTTCAGTGGTTTCCTACTGTTGGGAACCTCGAAAATCTGGGCCACGGAAAAAGAATAAATGACGAAGGGTAAGCGTCCAATTGTTTTGGGCAAAAAAACAGAATTCCAAAGGATTTTAAAATCCCTCTGAACCACATGGACGTCGAAACGGGAAAATAGGGATACGGTGATGCCTTTCTTGCGACAATGACGAGGGAAGAAATACGTACGAGTTGGCACGAATGATATGTTCGATTTAGAGTGTATCCATCTGAAACCGTGGCATGTACGTGTCAGAGGATTGGACGATCGATATACAGTAATGTTTACCATGAAGGTGAGCGCCGAAAACCATCTGTCATGAAGATGATATCAGCAAGTCTTTAAGATGAAGGTTTTTCTAACAAATTCAAAAGAGTTCAATCGAATCGACGATCCTGAATTAGTGTGAATGATTTCTATAGAAGCAGGAAAAATTGCTACGCCTTCTTTTTCAACTCCTTTACGAAAACCTATTCACAGAGTTTTTGACGTTTTCTAGAAACTCTTTTATTCGCCTAACTGTGTGTAAATGTGTGAATATATCTGGAAACCTGCAAAATATTTTCTTTGTATGGACCTATCCAGCAAGGAAAGAGGAATACCAAACGGTGAGTTAAGTTTGTTAGTATCTGCATAGATAGCTAGAACGTAAGCAGAAAAAAGTTTTTTCATTTATCTGGCTCTCAAGTTTCTCATCCATCTTTGTCAGAAACTTTTGGATGATTTATTAATTCTATGACACATATTTCTTCAAAGGGCGGTGTATCTTTGGTAGAAGCTAGCAGAAGTGGAAGTGTTTACTTGTTTACAACCCGCGCACACCCATTTATAATTCTTTGAACGAGCATTATAAAGTTTACAGTTTAACAACATTTTTTAATAAAGAAGCCATTATGGTGTACTTCTGAAAAGTATAATACTCAGATCATTAAATACATTAATATATTACGAAGGAGAATTGGGGGTGGCCATGAACGTACAATATTTTCGCTACTCCGCAAAGGAAGTCGATTATTTCGCGATGTTACCCTGCGTTAAAGCAGGGAATATCGGGAAACACGCAGCAGAAAGATCGTACATCGTGGTTGGGTATATTTTGATGGGTCAGATGATGGACGTTTTCTGCGTGGTGAGATTCAAGGGCAGAAAGACGAGACTTACCCTACTCTGTTGACGAAATCATGGGTCTCAACCTGGCGTAATTTACGTGTCGCTGGCAGCTGGTTTGACGTTGAGTCGGTTAACGGCAGTATTGGCAGTGGCGGGTATGATGGGAGCCACGGGTAGAACGGCGTTTACGCCGACGGCGGCTCCAACGGGGAGAATCGCAGGGAATTGTCGAAGCGTTAGAAGGACAGATATTCCGCTGACGGGGGCGAGGATGGCGGGGTTAACGTAAAAGCCAGGACGTTCGGTTGAACGATCCGGGGACACCATCTCCTCTGTCCGGCAGAATCCTCGGCAGGAGCGAGCAGAGTCGAAATCTCGGGTTACCATTGGTCACGTAGTTTCCCCGTCATCGTCGTCGCCGTGGGGTGCGTTCTCGCGCACATACACCCGCACGGAGATACGCACGATGTACCTATTCGCTCGGCCGATCTCTCCTTCGTTTCCAAGGTCTCTCTCACTCCCCGTCCGTCCGTCTGTCCGTCCGTCCGGGCCCGACACTGTCACGCACGGCGAGCACACGATGACGATGACGGTAATGAGGCTTTTAACGAGATTCGTCGCATCCAGCCGCCTTGAGGCCTCTTCGCCGCGGGTACTTCCGGTCCGAGACTCGAAGATGGAAGGCGGTGGTCGTGTCCCCCGATCGACACTGCACGACGCGATGCTCGCACCGATCCTCGACAGGGCAGGAGACGCCCCAAACGCGAGGCACCCACTTCGACGTATGCCGAGGGATTCTCTCCCTCTCTTCACCCTCACCACCCCCCGTTCCACCCACCGACAGGAAGAGAGAGACGGAGAGAGTCTGCGCGTCAGAGGATCCCAATGACTCTGCCAGGGCCGTGTTAGAGGGGTGCTTTCCACGCAACCCTTCCCCTCTTGACGAAGCTTTCTTTTTCTTCTACTTTAAACGCGCACTTTGCACGGGGAACGTCAGGAAATTTGCTTCGGGCTTAAAGGGAAGAAAACGATACCCAAGAGCCGACCCAAGATCGTGCCTCCCTCGTACTTCTTGTCCAACCGTCCAACTTTGAAGGTCAATCGCCTCGACCCATTGCATTCTCCGGAAATATTATCTTATTGAAAACATGGCTGAACAGAAACTTGCCGCATGCAAAGCTTTCGGTAATGTGCAAATCGTATCGATCGGAAACAAGAGATTATATCGGCTCGTAGAAATATACGTACTGATTTACCTTCAATTCTGAATTATCAATATTTTACGCAGTATAAATAGGCAATAGCAAGGACAGAAATTTGCTTATTAGCACTTCTGATCAGTTCTCTACGGCTTGACAAAATTCCAGTCGCGATAATGTAACCCAGAAGACTGGCAAACCGAAGAACAAGAAAATCAGGCTGAAAATGTCAACTCGTAAATAGGAAGCTTGAAATAAAATAATATTGTATATCGGGAGGTATTACCAAACTCGTTCCATATTTTTAGGTCGATAATCGGAAAGTTCAACGTTCCATCGAGTGACATCGTGCGAAGTATTTTCCAAGAATCGATGTTTTATGCATTCATGGGAAGCGTGTATGAAGATCTACATGGTAATATTAGGTTGCGTGTAAAGAGAACGGGCGACGGTGTGGGTGGTTAGGACAGGAGGATTGGCGGAAAAATTGTCGCAGTCGCGGGCACCTGAAGCCCTTCGAGGTAACCTGGAGCCGTCGGGAACTGAGTAGCAAGGCGGGGGGCTAAGGAAGCCCTTGAAATCAATAGCCAGCCGCTACTGCCGCCACCACCCTGATATATCAGGCCGGCATTCTGCATCCACAGAGAGACCATCGCGCGCGCGCTTGCATCCACCCTCTCTCTTCCTTCTCTTCTCCCTTTTCACGCGGTTTCCCGATTTATCTCTTCACGGACGAGAATCGCGAGGAAGTCGTGCACCCAGCGCGACTTCAGTTCCCAGTCGCACGGTCCCCCGGTACATTTACGTCATTCGACCCCCAATCGGCTACGGGGAATTTCACAAGGCTGTGCAAAAGTAAATTATAGCTATGGCACCGATGTACCATGCAGGGACCGTAGAAACCTCGTGGACATAAGTAATATATTGTGCATGTACTTCTCGTGCCGTCAGACCTGAGGAAGGTCGGAGTTTTGGCGAACCAAGCAGCGCTATAATCTCTTTTCCATTAGATTTTACCGAAATTTTAGGCTTTTTCTCGCTGCTTCCATCTGCAGTGGAAAACCTATATGTTAGAGGAAGTTTTATGCGAACGGCCCGCATTGACCAAAGGAAATATTACCTTACCAAACTTTTTCGGATTATTTCCTCATAGTTTATGTAATTGTTTGGTGCTACACTCTCAAAACAGTTTTCACTTGAAAAGTAGGCGCAGTTTTTTAATCGGAGTTGTGCTCGTCGTAATAACTTTACTTGTACATATAGCGACAAAATATTTACTTATTTTTATTATTATTATGAAACATTTACTTCTAACAATGAAAAGAGATGATTTGAAAAATGTATACGACGTCTTATTATGTATGAATGATTCTGTTTATAGCAGTGTGTTCCATCCGAATGACAAGGCATGTTTATCAACATTATTTGTTTATGAACCATTTATGAAAATACTGCAAATAGTTAAAATATTCATAATACATTTCATGATTGGCAAATAGTTATCATCGCAGTTTAGACATATCACCATGTAACAGATACATTCAGTATTTCCACCACTCTTCAGTTTCTAATGTTCAGCTTTTCTTATTCTTACTCTGACGTGCATTTCATGTACCGAGTAGAAGAGTTGTGTTTCGTATGAATGTATATTATACATAGAACTCTGCTGTTGACCTACTCTACTTCATGTCAATTGTTGCAAACGTGTTCTTACTGACGGCTTGTTGGTTTCTCAAATTGTCAATAAATTAAAAATTATGCACCTATACATATAATATTCAATTTATATTAGCAGAGCACAGAGGTGCTTGGAAGAGTCACTCGTTAAATATTTTATCGGGTAAAAGTCACTAAAACCGCGAATTACCTGCATTTTATACAATCATCAAACTCTGTTATCTGTCATAAAATTATGAATTCATGTTTTCGTCTATATTTGTCGTTTATACCAGTGCGCAATACTTACATAAACAATGTACATATGTTAAAAAATAACACATTAAAATTTTACTACCAAATTAATCATTTATTGTAGTTACCTGTATCTTATCCTTGTTTATACATTTATAATATTGGTTATAAATTAAGTATTTTGATATAATTACTTAATTAGTCGACTACAAAAGGAATTGACTTTTCCTGCACGACCGTAATGGTACAATATGCAACTATATTGAAGATCATCATTTCTTATCGATAGAAATAATGTATGATAATTATAATTCGTTTTAAGTTGTATAATTTGCTGAAATGCTGGTACGCATTTCAGCGACACAAAATGATATCAAATATTTATATACTTATTTGTAGAAAACAGATGAACGTTCAATTGTATCATGCTCTCGGTAAAAATAAACTAATAATAATGTGTAATCTGCACCTTGAGCATGTATACACACATATATTTCAAGTTTGCACGTTTACAATGTGTATTTTACAAAGACGCAATATAGACAAGTTTTAACTGATTTAGATACATGTCACTCGTAGATATACAACTAGACAGCATAAAATTTCGGAAGCCATGTTGTGCAATTTTTAGTAATATGTTCGACTTCTTGAAGTTTTCGATAAACCTAATTGATTTTGGCCATATAATAAATCTAAGTGTACAAACTCAACTACGCCATACTGTTAGAGTTAATCGCAATTTTTGCTTTTTACTAATAACTATTACTTACAAGACCATGAAACATATGTATTAAAAGCTTGAAGAGTCGGTTTAGTAACTACTAAAGATGAAAATAATAAACTTTGTGTTATCGTAAATATATTCTGATATAATAAAAGTAATCGCGCATATCTACTAAACACCAATGCGAAGTACATTTATACATATACAGCTAATGCAGTATGAACATTTTTATAATCATATAATCCTCACATATTAACCAGTAATCGTTGAATGAAATAAAAAAATATCACAATATTACAAAAGAAAGTAAGTATAACAGGAAGTCAACGAAATACAATAAAGTTAAACTACTGCCTCTGTTCCTAAGGCACAGATGTATATTTGAATTTATGTATTCGTGATAAGATAAAACGTGCACTGAGCGTCAGTTATTTTATTTCAACGTCAGTTATTGCAACAAATTAAAGAGTCACCAATAACCATACGCTTTATTTCTCTTTCCACGCGAGTCTCGCTTCAAGATGTTACCAATAGTAATATGCAATACCACGCCATTATTGCGGAAATACAGTAGAAAGGTACGAATTACAAAACTCGCTCCATGTGGCATCCGAGATATCTTTATTTTCTTTTTCTTCATTTTTGTAAGACAAACATAAATAAATAAAAAGTACACTAAAGCCAGTAAGTTGAACGAAGTAATTTCTTAAACGATACGCCAATGCCAGTGGATACGGCCAGCACAGGGCGAATGCCGGATTATAGACCATTACAGTTCAGTCAGCCCCCTCAACCCTCGTGGTTTTAATACGTCCGAAGATTCCAAGATAATTTGTATTTTTATATCGTTTAAAAATGGACATATTATGTACAGGTTTACGTGTAAGTTTAATAAAATGGATAAGGTGATAAACACGAGTTTCTCGGTTATACCTTTTTCCCCTTGTGTATAATGCCATTACGACAGTGTATATGATTTATCAGTGTCCTGTTGAAACACCTTCGAGTTTGCTTTACTCACCGGTAACGTAGTTGCGAAGGCGCACATGGATGCTTTTCTCAGCGATATTTTAAAGTGAAGGTGCTGCGAATACGAAGATATTATTCTCAGTGTTTATTAAAGTTCCGCTACTTAGGATAACAGTATTTCCAAACGCGCAGTAACAACAAGAATGTAACGACCTTCGGTTCGGGTCGGGCGGATTATAACATAAAGCGCACGTTTTCTTCACATAACGGACATTCCATTGTTAAGTCATGATATTTCTTGTAGTTCGATTCCTCCATCCGAGTACAGGTTGCGCGCACTTCCACAGCGAACAGCTCTATCAATGGTGGACCTCTACCGTTTGAGTTAATTATTATTAATTAATGAATAGCCAAGGAATCGACCCGACTGAGATCGCTCTCCGCAGCCTATAGATGGAATGAACTGCTGAGGGGGAGGAGGGGTACATCGGCTAAGAAACATGGGTAAAGGGGGATGTGCTGAGGTATATGGTTAAGCGAAGGCTGTTCAGAACAATTTCCCCAGTAGGAAGCCGACTATAACCATGGCAATGGCGATGAGGACACTGGTCGATGTCGGAGAGAACTGGGTGCTGCCCGCTGAAGTCAATCCTGTACCTGCTATCAAGCTAGGTTCATTATCCAATACTTTTCTCATTCTTAAGAGGTCCTCCTGTTGACACAATTACACAATATATCTTGAAAACACATTTCACCAACAATATCCTGCAGTATTATTATTTACATGAAAATGTTTGTCAACATTTTTTGGCAATTAAAATATTTTGAATTCTCATTCTAATTCTTCACTATGCTGAATGAATGGCAACAAATTTGTAACATCGAGCATTTTTGCAGTTAACAAGTTCCTGCTATATTTCATGATACATATCTAAAATACAACTAAATAGATGACTATACTAAATGTGACTTACTCTGAGTTGAAGATTCTCCTGCCTAAGGCTGCTCTGTTCTACCCTAAGCTGATTAACTTCTTCTGCTGCTTTTAACAGTTTCTCATCTGTTTCATCAAGTACCTCCACCTGTTATAAGTAAAGTGGAATGATAAAAGTAACATATACTGTTCTTTGATGAATAAAATATACACACTTAGTTGGAAACAAAATCAGAGAAAAAATATTCTTGAAAACTGAATTATGTGTAGGATCAACTTTTTTCATACCTTTGAAGGAGATTTTAATGACTCTCCATCATCTTTATTCTTTGCACTGCTTTCCTTAGTATCGGTATTGATGGCTGTGGTAGTTACAGTACTCTCAGTTGTGGTAACTGTAGTTGCATAATTTTCGAACACACACTTCAGTTTAGAGTCCATAAGCTGATCTTGAGGTACATATTTCCACTTGAAAATTAAAACATACTTGTTAATTGCATTATAACACATAACTGTTTATTGTTTAGAACCATACAAATAGATAACATAAAGCCATTGGAAGAAATAAATTGTAGATATTTGTTTTTTAATTGTTACGTACCATGTCATTTGAGAAATCTTCATTGAAATCATCTGGAGGTATAAAAGTCTGTACCATAAATTTGTGTTTATTTTTTTCTGATGGATCAAACTCTTGAGGTTGTAAGCTCACTGCAAACACGCACGATCGTATCATAAATTCATTATACTATATACTATAGCCTTGGCATTCACATACATGTTTGTAAGATAAGGTATTATTGAATATGAATGAAATTCAACACAAACCTGCTACTTCAGTTACTGCTTCTGGCTTTAGACCTCCACAATTAGGACGAACACAATACCTTCTTGGTGCGGTCGTCTTTATTTTAAAAAATACTGTTTTCTTTGTTGGGTTGGTTAATTTTATATATGATGTTATTGGACCACTTGTAAAGGGACCTATGATATGATAAATTAACATTAGATCATTCGTATTTAATTTTCTGCAGCTATATATGTCATTGCAGAATGTACATTCAAAAGATTATTATGTATCAATATTTTCAGTGCAAAAGGTGAAACGATAGTTAAATGATTACATATAAATATGTATTTTCATCTACAGACGCTGGATGTGAGTATTTCTTTAAAATGAGGAAGGTAGGAAATATAAAGAGATATTTCACAAAAGTACAACAAGCTGATTCATGTGATCAGTGATAACTTTGTAGAAATATATCATTTTTTCTTAACACTTATAACTCATTAATATAACTACCTTTTTTGTTACAGCACTTTATCAACAATCATGATTGTGCCGTTAAAAAAGATCGGCGTCTTCAGTGGTAAAATAGTGTTATGTTAATTTCTGTTTTGTATCAAGACGAATTGAATGAGCGTGAAATCTTGATATTATTCAAATTCGCATCGTGTTTATTTGCTGAAGTGCGTAATGAATGCACGTGTGATGTGGGATACCACGAATGGCAAATTATATTACTATTGAACATGTAATTTAACAACCATACATTCACACCTATGCAACTTAAGTGCGAAAGCATGAATTCATCGTTCACACGCCGAAGGAGTATGTGTGGCAGCGATGGTGCGGATGTGGACAAATATACCGAGGATAAGTAATGAGACGGGCGAAGGAGGGGGAGGGGGGGACAATAGGACCACCGTTGTAACTAAGACTGTATTTAGCTTTGACAGCGGATGACATACGACTGATAGGGTTAGGTACATTGACGAAGAACATGATGATCTCGTTCAGCACCGTTCAACGAGCTTTTGTCTCCAGGCAAATGTGATTATGATAAAACCAATTCTGTAGAAACCGATCTTACGTCACCTTGCAGACGCGACCCACGGGTCATCTTCGAGAATAAATGGAATGTTCGAGTTGTCAGAACTCGACATTATAACGACACTAAGGAGAAAACGGCGACGTCGCATGATACGACCACAATCGTGGAGAATGATTCTTCATTTCAGCGTACCTTTGAATCGCAGCTCATTTTGCGGCTCGATAACTAAAACTTGCTCGGGCTTGGCCATCTTCGTTGTTTCTTACGAAGTCCAAGCTAAAATACCAACGTTTCAAAATGCGTAATCGATGCTAGACCACGTCTTGACAGTTTATTACGTGTTTTGCGATACAGCTTTACTCCGCGGTTCCGTCGTGTGTCCTGCACTCGTCACTTTCCGGGATTCCGTTGGACTAATTCTGATTTCAGTCTTTGTATCCAATACGCATGCGTCATGACGGAAATTATCAGAAACTACACCGTTACGTCACAACCGTATCACCGCTGTAATCATATTCATTACTTACAAAGAAATACAATTACAAACGTATCAACATATTTTATGCGAAAGGTAGGGAAGACTTTGAACAATCTCATTTACTTTTTGCAAACAAGTGTGGACGGTAAGCAATCCTTTTTTGTAAATCATTTACGTAGCTAAGGATTTAAATTGAAGTATGGCAGACTTTCCATCGCATGCACAATACCTGCCGTGCCAATGTTTTTATTGGTAGAATATCGCGCACTGCGTTTTCTGCCATATTAGACTACCAATCATTTAGCGAATAGCGTTATAAACATAATTTTGCGCGTGTACCGGCGTTGGCTAAGTCCCTGTCAATATTACCGTGAAGACTGAAAAAGTCATGAATATAATATTATTTCGATAAACACAGTAATAGATTTCAGAGGTAAACAAATACTGCACCACGGCCCTGTATTTCTAAAGACAGTTATAAAATAGTTTTGCAATATTTAAAAGACAAATATGTTGTTTTGTTTCAACTGTATTGGTATTTTAATCCAACCTCAAGGGAAATAATATGCTCAAGAATAATCACTCAAGAATAGAAATGATCTATACTAATGTACTGTTAATTGTCATTTATTTTGCCAGCACATAATATGGATTTACAAAAAAGAAAGAAACAATACGGTGCGGGTCATTGGAGTGGTCAAAAAAAGCGGAAACAATTTATCCTGGAGCCAGGAATGATGGGTTTTCTGTGCACGTGTAATTTTCGGGAAAAAGACTGTGTACGAGATGCATACAGGATACTAAACGATTTTTGTGAAGATGATACTGACACGGTAAGAAATGATATTTATAATAAAAGTCACTTAGGTTCAGAGTATTTTTATTTCTAGGTGCATAATTCCAACAACACAGAAAATAATGATATTGACAATGAACAAGACAGCGATGAAAATGATATATCAGTAGTATTGAATAAAGAGATTAACGAACTAAAAGCAGAATCTCATAAACCAATTCCTTTAAGAAGGTTTCAGGTAAAACTAACAAATTTATATGCTATGTAATAAGATTTTCTTTTTATATCCGTATTGTACTTATATTTATGATATACTTATTAGGTAATTGACACTGGAGTAAAAAATGTGATTTTTATCAGCAGCAGAGTTGATAATCCTGTGAAACTTGTAACAAAAATTGTTAAAGAGTTAGAAGAAACAAAAGTACAGCGTACTAGATATTTGTTACGGCTGATTCCTGTTGAAGTTGTATGTAAAGCATACATGAATGACATAAAGTCTAAAGCAGACACATTATTTGAGAAATACTTTAGCCAAGTACCAAAAACATTTAGCATTGTTTTCAGGTGTGTATTGCATGAAATTTGTGAACATGTATTTCATACTGTAGCCAA
Organism: Hedychridium roseum; assembly: GCA_963989215.1. Taxonomy (NCBI): domain Eukaryota; kingdom Metazoa; phylum Arthropoda; class Insecta; order Hymenoptera; family Chrysididae; genus Hedychridium; species Hedychridium roseum. Next base: position 7,104,550 of record OZ022311.1, on the reverse strand, counting down.
GTATTAATTCCTTTTAAACTTTTTATCTATTGTATTTATGTTGTTTCACCAATGTTATTTCAGTCGTCACAGTAACAACAATATTCAAAGGAATGAGATTATAGAAGATTTGGCTGAAATAGTAATGAAAAAAAATCCTGGTAATAAAGCTGATCTCAAGAATCCAGAACTTGCTGTGATAGTTGAAGTTATTCGTGGTGTTTGCATGATGTCTGTAGCTCCTGATTATTACAAATATAAGAAGTATAATCTTCTTGAAATTTGTAATGATAAAGATAAAGTTGTTTCTGAGGTAAAACATTTATCCATCTGTGCTAAGTATATGTGTGATACAAATATTTAATTTTTTTGGGAAATGTACTCAAGCAAATGTTATATTTGATTTGTTGGTTGCATTTTTAAAATAACATATTAACGAATTATTTAAGTTACCAATTAGAATACAGATAAATTCATCACGTATTTATTTACAATTAACATAATTTTAACCTAGAAAAGATGTAGAAAATATGAAAGATAGCTTTTAAGAAAGCAAGTTTGGCCTACCAAACTTTAATATCATTTATTTTCAGATTCCTGATATAAAAGATGAAAACAAATTAGAACAGATTTCACAAACAAGAGGAAATGATGAATCGAGTGTAGAAATGGATTCTGTAAATTCCACACATGAGGAAGAAAATGGTTTAAACAGTATGGTGCAAGATTTACAAGGTGATAACATAAACATAAATTCGAATTCTGATAAGAATTAATCATATACAGAAATAATAAAAGCAAATGAATAAGTGAAACCTAATGGACCTACTAAGACTTAAGACTATATCACGAATTAGCACAAGACTGTGAATATATGTATATGAGAAATTAACACACAAACAGAAATATTACTTTTTCAAATCAAACTTTTTCTTGCAATATAAATAATTAAGCTGAAGTGTACCTGGACAGGCTATTAAGTTTATTAAAGACTTATTTAATGTATATTACTGTTTGAAGTACCATTGCCACCCTCCCACATCTAACATACCTAGAACATTGTCAACCACTTGTCAACCATAACTTTTTAGTTTTATTCTTTTTTGTATTACAAGAATTTATTTTGATTATTGATTGGTTGATTGATTGATTCTCTGGTTGAGTGTAGCAAATGATATTGTACTTTATAACTTGGGATATAAATATTTCGCAGTTACAAAAAACGCTTTTTCTGTTGTAGAAGTTTAAATTGATTTACGTCTTGCATCGATGGATTAACAATAAAATTATCCGACATCGGGAGATGAGTTTTGTAATTGTTAAAAACACTCCCCACAAGAGGTCCCATGGTGTAATGGTTAGCACTCTGGACTCTGAATCCAGCGATCCGAGTTCAAATCTCGGTGGGACCTATATTTTTCTCACTTTAATGCAAGTTCATTTTTTCGATTAATTCATTTTGCAGAGAATTGAAATAACTAATTACGTTATTTGCGTTACAAAATGTTATTTTGTTAAAACTTGTTATGATCTGATTCGCCGCATTTATTGCATGTATATATCGTTGTTGATCATGGATTAATTTTTTGGAAGATAAGTGATTGATTCGGAAATAATAATACTTTCTTGATCATCCACAAAGTAGTAAACCGGCTTTTGGTTTATAATCTATATTTGCGTGTACATTCCAATACTTGCTGTAATATATGTATGTATGCAGTTACATTGACAGCAAGTGTTTGAGAATGGTACATCAGGTCCTATATGTGGCATGTAGTGTTCCATCTCACTCGTTTGTTTTCACCAGTTTTCATGAAAGCCTGGTTATGCGTGAAGAATTACGAATTGTATAGTGTTATGCTATTGTCTTATATAATAAAAAATTCATAGTTGAGAATGTTTAATAACATCTTAGGTTGGTTGTCATTCAAATGCGTAAAGGGTTGATGGAGAACGCCATTCTAGCAACATAACCTATGTGTCATCATTTGACGACTTTTGGTTGTGTGTACAATTCTGTTGACATACAACGCGTACGGAAAATTGCCTGTTATTTGTAGGCAGTTAGTGGAAATTAAAAATAAGTGCACCTAAAGAAGATTTGTAAAATGAGTGCCCGATTACTCAAGGATCCCGCCACTGCGAGTAGCCGTATTTTCGTGGGTCATTTACAAACAGATGATATGACAAAGCTTGAGCTGGAAGAACATTTTACAAAGTACGGCAACATTATTGGATCCGTTCTTAACCGTGGCTTTGCTTTTGTTCAATTTGAAGATGAACAGTGCGCTCAAAATGCAATTAAAAACGAGGACGGAGCAATGTTCAAAGGCAGAAGGATAGGTGATTTTTTCGTATTTTTATTGCCTGTTACCTATTTATATATATTTATTGTTTTAAGTTTTCCGAATTCTAGCTGTTCAAATACCTTTTTACATTTTATGTTGAAGAAAATGATTCTGTTGCAAGCGAAATGTCCATTCAACTACTTGTGTATATTTATAATGACATCAAAATGACAACCAGTGAATACACATACATAAATACATAACCAGGCAGATAGTGTACATGCCTGTGTATGTAAGGGATGTTTGATTATGTTCATTAAAAAGTTATATTTAAAAGTTACATTTAGAGACATAATATCCAGTAATGTGTTTCATTCAGAATCATTCACATTAAATTACATTTTGATAAAATTATATCAACTGCTTGGTGAAGTAATAATGAAAAATTATTTAACGATAAAATATAGCAGAGTGTAAGACAGAGGAGTTGCATAATTTTTTTTTTAACCTGATTTTTTATTCGTTGTTGCATTGTATATATGATCTTAACTCAACCATGTAAAAACAATTGAAAATGTACTTAATTGTTTGCAGATGTTAGACCAGCTAAGAAAGACAGTGGCGGTGGAGGGAATCGAAACATTGGAATGAATAATCCAAGCAATAGTGGGCCAAACTCTAGTTTTGGTAACAGTGGACCATTTGGTAAACCCCAAGGTGGTCCTAACAACCAGTTTAATCCTGGAAATAACCAGTTCAGCAATTCCAATGATTCTTTTAAAAGTAATCAAAGTTTTGGTGCTGGGAACCAAAGCTTTGGTGCTGGAAATCAAAGTTTTGGTGCAGGAAATCAAGCCTTTAATAGTTCATCACAAAATTTTAACAATGACAATTCGGTTAATAACGACAGTCAATTCAATAGTTCTCAGACAGGGAATAGTAATACACAAATTATGAATGACGACCAGTTTAATGACAATAGTCAGAACCAAAATCAAGAGAGTGGACCCGATCAATTTGTCAATGAAAATAATCAGTTCAACAATTCAACTCCAAATAAAGCTGGAAGCAATCAATTCGGTAGTGGAAATCAAAACCGAAATAACAGTAGCCAGTTTTCACAAGGTGGACATCAAAACAAGCCAGTATTTAACCAGAATCGAAATCAAGGAGTTGGAAATAATTCAGGTGTCAGCATGGCGCAAAATGTCAGTGGTGGTCCCGGTGGAGGAAACCGACGAAGAGGAACTAGAGGGGGAAAAAATCGAAATAAAAATCACGATAACGCAGGAGGTAACAATTTTCGAGATAGAAGTCCAATCGGTAGAGGCAGTCGTATGGACGATTTGAGTGGCAGTCGTGACTGGGATGTAAACAAACAACAACCAGGTGGTAATGCCTTTGGCAGAGACTCGTTCAATGATAGTGGGAACCGTTATGGTCTCGGGTCTACCTCCAGGGACATGAATATGAGCTTCAAGTAATATTATTTTTCTAGATTGCTACATTATTTACATTCTAATATTTTTCCTTGAAAACATGTGATAGACTAATATGTATAAGACTGTGAATCATGTATAATATGGCTAATCATGGCTAATATGTATGAGACTGTGATATAGCCTTTAAATAACTGATCAATTTGAAAATCTGTTTTTCTGAAATGTTAGCTTTAGAATTGTATACAATTGAGAGGACTGTGTAACTTGATTTTTACCATTTTATTATTAACACGTGGGGTTTCAAGTTTATACACAAACTTTATATCAGTGTATGCCGTTTTGATAAACTAATAAGCAACATACAGTAAATCCTCAACTTACGCGTTTAACTTATGTCGAGTTTCCGTGCAAGTTTGATGTCTTTTGACGTACGTTTATTCCAAAGCACAATTACGATGGAACAGGTTCTGCTTGTGAAGAGAGAGCTATGTGAAAATTAAATTATGACATTTTCCTGTCATATTTCGGAGTTATATTTAGTTTATGACAAGTACTGCTTTAGTTCATTAACAAGACACAACTTGTGCTCAAAGTAGATAAAAAGCAAACGATTATTACACTATGTGCTGTGCGTTAACTTAATAGGAACGTAGTAGATTACGTAGAAAATGGCACTTGCTTAATGGCATTGCCGGTCGTAAGTCTAAATCACGTAACTCCAATCTATGTAAATGAAAGACTTACTTACCAACACTCGAGCGAATTAGATACCTAAAAATAGAAGAAATACATACCGTTACTAATTCTTATTAGCTAAAAGCGACAACTTATATTCCATTTTTTATAAGTTTGTTTTTTTAATCCATAGCAGTACAAGCGCTGCAACAGAATATTCGTCTGCCGGGTCTGAAAAGAATGATTGTGAAATCATCGTTATGAATAAATCATTAACGTAAGTATTAGAGGTTTCTGAATTTAAAGAGACCTGATTACACTGAAAATACGGTGTTAAGAACTTTTAATATTTACAGGGAATATGCCGAAGCCATAGAGTTGCGTTTGAAAAAGATAGGATTAACTGTTGATCTACTTTTCCCAAATGATGATGTTTTGTTGAGCCGAGTTCTCGGAAACATAGCAAGTCGGGGATGCCTTTACGCAGTAGTCATCACACCGGTCAACCAGGAACATCATTCTTTAACATTAAACATTCTGCATGGATTGCCTCAAGGTATTATTACTTATACCCTTACTTGAAAGAATCGACTATCAATAATGAGTTAGACATCTATTGATGCGTGACTTTTTTCTGTAATTTCAGAACACAGAAACATGCCGGTTGATGATGCGATTACGCTCATGTCACGCGATTTCGTGAATTATAAATCCGGCGGTCGTTCAGTTCCACTAAACACCCCTTTCGCGAATGAACGTCATCCAGATGCTGTTCAAGTGCTTTTAAATATGTTGGCCGACAACCATCAACTGACAGTTCTCCAGTACGACAGGGTCATCAAGTATTTAGAAGTTAAGAGAGAAGAGCAGGTGCAAGTGGAATTGGGCGACGCAAAGGATTTGCCAGCCACGACCTTGACAGTCAACGACCCGAAACAGGCTGAACTGCAGTCGAGGATATTGAATATCCTGAGCAGTAATAAAACGGCAGCTACGGCTTCGGTTCCAAGCCCTATGCCAGCGCCGGTTCCGGTTTCTGCCCCGGTTCCAGCCCCTGTCCCTCCAGCCAATTGGGGAACAGGTAAAACACATTACAAAATCATCATAAACATTTCAATGAAATCGCGCCGCATCGCGCAGTTCATAAGAATTTTTTGTAAAGTAATTCTTATTATCACGTGTTCAATAAATCAGGATAGACAAAGGTCTTTTATGATGCAAACACGTTTTCCAGATTTGTTTGGAATCCTACCAAACGTTTGAATGTTAGAATATAGTAACTTTCTTTTTCTTTTTTGCTTAAGAAATCATGCGAATGTTACGTGTCTATTTCAATTACTTTCTAGCTGTTGAAATTTCGGTTATGTTCAAACTTCATTATTTGCCACTATTTTCATTTTTGTAACAGTATTATGGCGATTTTGCTGTTATTTTTACAGGATATCAGAATGACAGGATTTAATATCTGCTTGGAGAGAGCTACTTCCATAAAAAATTTCCCAAATAACATATTTCACGCGTATACCGCGTGTAAATTGCCATTTTACTAAATTTTCACGCATGTGCGCGGTGTTATTATTTTACACTGCGCTCTGCTCACTTATTTATCGTGTTTCGGGCAGTTCTGTCTTTATCTGCAAACACAAATTGAGTCGACATTGTCGGGACTCAAAGATTTTCATTCGCGTTTTCGTTTTCCACCTCGCGCTCCGGATGCGCGCAATCATTTTCTCAATTTGTGTGGAACATGAATGTGGAATTTCGATCAAATTTCCGCAGAACGGTGCTGGACACTTTCGATCTTGTAGATACATTCCTGCACAGTTTCCGGATTGAATACAAGTATATTGAAGGCATGTAAACATTTAAAAGGAAATATTCACACCACATCCTTGAGGGGTACCTCTTGGAAATAGTATTTAGAAACATTTATCAGTCATTTCACTTCGTTAGTACACTTCCCCAATGAAAATTGTTTTTCTTAAGGGTAAATATCATTTCAAGCTGGTATCTGCATCTCTTTGTAACTATTTCTTAATTGGAAAATCGATCAGTATTCGTGTGTGTGAGTTTCTTGTAGAAAAAAAGGTATATGAGTTCAAGCTTGGATTACAAGATATTTTTCATCTGGAAACAGGGGAATCCATGTATAGTAAAATGTTAATTATCCGAACTCTGATTAAAAAAAAATTCAGTTACAAATCCAAAATTAACAAATATTCACGTTTATCCCCGTTCAAGTATTGGAATGGACACTTCTAATGTAGTTGTAATTACCAGAAAAATCGTTTATAAGAAGCAATTTCTCCCTTTTATTTGGCATAATCAACGTTTTACTATACTGTACAATAGTTTTCTGAAAGTTTTGCACCACACGCGATGTATTACGGACCCATTTACGGTATAAATATCCCCCTTTTTGCAAACGTTCCGCGATTTCTCGTTTTACGAATAACTGTGCCAAAGCAGGAAATTGTCCTTCGTGGACATTGGTACTTTTGAATTTCTCGATCGTCAGTGGCTAATAATGGTTGTCGATGAGTTGACATTGTTGATCTTAAGGTAAAATACAGCAAGAGTTAATGGGTAAATTACAACACATTCTTTTACATAATCGAGAACGAACTTCGTGCGCTTTGGGCATACGTTTTGCATCTTCGTGAAGTGTGGTGTGATTGTGATCGTTAAGATGCGATATGGTGAGATCAAAGCGAACGAATTTCGAAAGGCACAAAAGTATTTAGCTGATATTGAAAGCCATGAACTTCATGAATTCGTCGTATTATGCCAGCAGCATCAACCAGTGCTACAGCGACGTCTACGACGAGCACACCTGGCGTTGCACCGTCACCTCTACTCAACGACCCGACCGTTCAAAAGGCCCTAGATAGTCTTTTACAAGGAAACTTACTGAAGAATATCGGTGATCAGCAGCCAGCAACATCGAAGACGCCTCTTTTCGCTGCATTTCCTAACATCGGTCGTTTCTAATCGATTCAATTTATTCTGTAGATAGTCTTCAACACATTCGATCGTCATTTATCTCATATTTCATGCAAAAAGGTATTTCGTCGAGTTGGCAAGCTGATGATCAATTCCAGCCATGAATGTTAGAATTGTTGCTCGCGAAGGTGTAATAAATACTGGTAGTCTTTTTTCAGATTCATGGCTGTTGCAAGTAATAAAGATCATTCAATGTTTATATCTGAAAAAGCGACATTTTATGACTAAAGCCTATTAAAATGTCTATGCCGGTTGACTTATTTCATACATGAAAGTGGAATGCATTCTACAAGAGCGTTTGTAACGGTTCTTTATTGTTGTCTTTGTACAGTCTTTATACAATTGATTATGTGCAAACACGATTTCATCTTGTGCGCTCTTTTATTTTTCATCAACAAATTGTTGTGCAAAAGTGGAAATGCTGTGAAATTTGATCAAGAGTCAATTCTTCCATATATATTTTTCTTCTGTTTTTAGAGTGCATATTGCATGATCTTTAGATCTGTGTAATTAAAAGTTCATTAAAAAAAAACATTTGACTCTTTCAAGTTTTAATAGTAACCATTATCGTAATTTTTAGGGATAATAGGCGAGTAAATCTACATGTATCGGGACCTTATATATTGTACTAAAAAAAACTCTTGTATGACATAGTAATAATGCGAGTAAACTGTATTTTACTTCCACTGTGAATGCCGATATGTACGTTTCGCACATTTTCCTTTCCAATAAAATTATATTAAATGAAATTACACTCGGATCCTATATTTGTAAAAGTAAATAATGCACCAAAAGTTTTTTAATTTGTGCACTGCTCCTCTCCTGCGAACTTACGATCGACATGATTGTATAAGCTAACAATAAAACTATATTTAAAAACAATATGCTCGTTTAGTTAAACACTACTATAACATTTTAATAGAACTTTTCAGGAATACTTATCGTCTTTTATAGAAAGAAGGGTGAGCCACAATAAATTTGACGAATATCGATTACGGATCTGAAAGAAAGAAGAATCAAGAATTAATGTCACTCACAAAATTCAACTTCCGTATGTTTCACCTACGTACCTTTATCTGGTAAGTGTAAAAACAAAGGTACTTGCAAGAGCACAATATGCACTAAAGCGAAAAGCGAGTTTATTACTAAATAATAAGCAGCATTTACTAACAAACTGTGTTCTAATTAGGTCCAGTGACAAGCGTAGCAGCAGGTAAGCACTAATATAAGCAGATATGAAGCATTACACATAAGCGAATTTGCAGCATTACAAGCGTCTTATGTCAATACATCTTATACTCATTTATACAAACGCTGGTCAAATTTACCCAAATAATAACTCTTCAGGTACTGTTCTGCGTGGACTATTTCTTCGCAGGGTTGTTTCGCTGTTTCGTACAAGATGTTGAGGACATTCTTCACCGCATCGATATCATATTTATCGACGAGCAATCTCTGCTTGAAGGGCTTCAACTTTTCTACCAGCGTCTTGTTCTTCGTCACCGAACCGAGGTGGTTCTTGAGGATTTCGTTATACGTGGGCCAGTCCTCCAGACAAGCCGGACATTCACAGTCGAAGAAATAATCTTGCATTATTTTCTGCTTCCTTTCAGCCTTGGGCATGTAAGCGTATCCAGCGCCGTAAGTAGTGAATATCTGCTCACCGGGGGAAATCGGCCCCAGAGCTCGACTGATCATCGTCAGCCCCTCGAAGTGACGGAATGTGTTGGCCGCGCATGAATGATTGTACAAACTGTGAGCTATGTAGAGACCAGAGCCTGATTTAATCCCTGGTTCTTGCTGAACCTGGACATTGAAAACCGTAATATCAGTACCTGGATAAAGCTTAAATAAAGATAAAAGTTCCGTGTTAACTTAAAGAGCCAGATGACAAGCCACTTTAAAATTTTTCTTTTCTTTAGTATATATAAAAGTCCCGATGTTAATTAAACGTTTCTGTTGATTAATGCTGGGTGTTATAAATTTTCAAAGATTACAAAGAAGATGTTTAAATTGATGTAAAAGATTGCACAAGGCTACGAAATTCTGTGAATAATATAAATACGTTTAAGAGAGATGCCCGTGTGGTGAAAGTTATTGTGGGTTTAATCTGTCATGAGTTTACCGAAAAGCAGTTAGAAGACATTATGACACACGCTCGGAACATTACGCTGGCGCAGAATTTAAGATCAGCGATCTCGTTGATGTCATGCAACTCATCGACTTCGTACTTCTTCTTGAAGAACTTGGTTTCCGTCGAAAGAAGAATGGCGGCAAGAGCAGAGATGCAAGCAAACGCGCTGATACCAATGAGAGGTCTTGTTGTCATGTTCGTTGCAAGACTCAATGCCGACCGTCCGCTGAAACTATCTAATGTGCCTTCGTCCGTAAAGCCAGCTGTTCTGCTATCTATTAAAAGAAGTGTAACTTCGAATTTCCAATATTTCCCATTTCCTATACTCTGTAATGTCATTTTATTCCTGTTTACTGTTTATGCAACAAACTGGAAGTATGACATTCATTAAACATTTACGGTTCAGATAATACAATGATTTTTAGTAGAATTTTCATGTTAAAGTTAATTAGAGAATCAATCAAGTTGATACTTGTAAGATGATTATGTGAACCGTTTTTCTTCTACTCCGTGTTGAATTCATAGATTATTCTTAGCAAGGTTCTGAGATAACTCCGCTAAAGTCTTGTAACAGTTCTATATTTTTCACTTGAATACTATTTGTTCATTATTTATTTTTAGTGATCTTAAAAAGTTTCCTTATATTGTTTGCACAAGATAATTTAATAAAAAGCAATGCAAACACACATATGTAGTGTTTGGTACGCGTAATTCATTATTTATCCTTTGATTTCATCTTATCTATATATTTTTAAATTAGATACATATTGACAAAAGTGACTGCCTTCGTAGAATATTTGATTAATGCGTGAAAATAAAGTATAACAAAATTGAACGAGTTTGCGTAAGTTTACCTGGATTAATCTCCGCCACTGCCATGTCTTTGCGTAGTTCCTCAATTTTCTGCCCATTATGCGTAACTACGATTAACAGCCTGATGATTTTCATTAATATCCGTATTTTGTCCCTATCGATATTAGGTAAATTTACGAGTAGTGCCAGAATGGGACATTCCATTTGATGCGCAGCTTTCCAAGCCGTGGTTCTGCATTTGTCTGAGCAATACTGAGCAATCGGGCACTCTGGGCATGGTATTAAGTTGTAACTTCGGGATAAACAGTGATGACAATGTGTGTAAAATCTAAAACAGTAAAATATTAATTACCTAATTTAAACTAAGTAAATCGGTGAACTAGTAACAGAAACTATAGAAGGAACCGAAGAATCATGTTTTACGTTTTGTTACAATTTTTCGTGATTGCTCAATCCATTATTTTTTATTTTGTTTCTATAACTCATAAACATTTATTAGATTCAATTCTTAGAAGACTCAGTAATTCACAACGGTTGCAAAATACGTTAACTTGGCATACCTTTCTTCATAAATAACATGTGCATAAGGATCTTCCATTGTGATAATATCACCTGGCTGAAATGCTCTGGTGGCAACAAGGTGACGACCGTATTTTTCGGAAAAACATACTTTTATGCCATCGCTCGCAGCTGGGACTTCTTTGCTCGGACCGTAAATCAGTTTTAAAACTCCCTCTTTTTCTAAATATCTCGGTTTTTTCGACGTACTCGCGTTCGAGCAAACATCAATGCCTTTTTCCAGGGTGTCTTTTTTAACATTACTATTTAATTCTGCGATCTCTTTCAGCGAAAGTTCTCGCCGATCCAGCTTTTCTTTTTGAAAATTATTTTTCATCGGAGTACCTTTTAGTTCCTCCGAAATGCATAATTGTTTCAGAATCAGCTCGGAATCAATAGACGCGTTTTTCGACAACTCTAGCGACTTCTTAATTTCTTCTACTGCCTTTCGTGCTCTCTCTTTCAATTTTTGCTTTTTTTCTTCGGGATATCCTAGAGAAAGGGCAGCATCGATGTCTATCAAACATTCCTTATACATTTGTTTTCTGTACAATGCTGCAGAACGATTGGCATGGGCGTATGCCATTAATTCCTTGCTATCTGAATACGCTAAACTCAGCGTATAACTTTTTATGGCATCTATATCATCTCCCATCACGAAATATTGGTTTCCTGTATGTTTTACAATCATCCCAATAAGACACAAGGATAACTTAAGAAATATGATAAAAGTGTACACTATTAGAATAAACTATTCATTATAATAAGCATAATAAGCATATATTCCCCAAAACCATATAATGTACTCTACAACATTATTTATTGTGAAGTAATAATCATTGTTTGTACAAAATTAGACAATTTTTTTTGTTCGTGATATTAGATGTAAGTATTTCACTTTTTAAATTCGTTTCTTTTTCATTTTACTGAAATTGAATATCTTTCATTAATATCGGTACTATGTGACTTAAAAGGAAAAAAGTCAATTGGGGACGAATTTTTGCGATCGACATGAACATATTTGTTGCATTATGAGTAAGGTATTTTATTTGTTAGATTATGTAAAAAAGTTCTGTTTGGACACGTAACATTATTTACCTTCCTCCCGGTACCTCACAGAGTCTTCCGCATTTTTTATTTCAGGGCTTAGCGAGGGTAATTGAGACTTTGCCATGTTTTGCAGAATGTGACCTACAAGAGCCTCGCACTCTTTCTGCAGTCCATAGCCCACATGTGATTTATTGTTTTGTTTTATAGTTAGCACAAGTTGTTTTGCTATATCCATACTTTTCAAAAACTCTCAGTACAGCGGTGTAAACAGAACGGTCTAGAAAATTGATACACACGAATCGCAATGCGGAAAATGAAATAAATGAACCGCTAGAGCTTACTTTCTTTTAAAGAGCACTGTATGAACTATTTAGAAATACGTTGTTTTTAGTTAATGAATTTTAAATTCTTTTTCAGAAAACTCCGAGTAAGTTTGGAACAATTGAATCCCTTCGTGAGTGTGTGCAAAATCGCCTTGAGTAAATTAGTGAATGCTTACACAATTGGTGGAAGGGTAGTGAATCGGCTAAGGTGGTCTATGTACTAAGAAGATTAAAGCCGCGGTGTGAGACTAAATTTACCTCAAGTGAGGTGATAGAGGGAAGCAGAGAACTGGTCGCCATGCAACCCAGAGAAAATTCTCTGCTTGAGTAAAGCGCCGGGTAAAGAGAATAATGCAGTCACGTGAAATGTTAAACATTCCTTTTGATAGATACATTTATCACTGCAATAAGATTTCTTAATAAGATAATCATGTCTGATGTTGTTTAAAATACGGTTTGACGTTTACTTCCTGTCTGTAGAACAGATTGATGAATTGTACTCAGTAGCCGAAATAAAAATAGATGACAGTTCTATTCTTGTATTAACTCGAGTATATCATGATGAATCCTTAAAGTACCTAATAATGTAAGCCACTTTGTCAGGCAAAAACGTTGATTCATTTTACAGGTATGTCATCTCGTTGGGGTCGCGGATATTTGTGTTAGAATAAAAGCTACTTTATAATGTCACAAATAATATATGTCCTTAGTGATACTAAAAGCCTAAAAGCTTTAATGCACATACTTTTCAAATGCTAAGATTAATTTACATATTATGCGAAAGTGGTATATATGTAATTTTTTTAACGAAAAAAGAAGCTAAACATTAAGATCAATCACTGTATCATTGTATTTTGCTGAATGGTAACAATTTGGCAAGTTACCAAATTCCTGTACAGCTTAATATGGTCGGCCATGCTCATATTCTTTAATTAGATTTAATTGATACAGTTCATGTACGGAAGTGCAGTATTAATTATATATGATGTATGTATTCATTATCAGAAAATAAATCTTCATAACCATAATTTTATTTATTAAATGTAGGCAAAACTTATACTTTATGATAACAAGTAGTGCTTTTTGTGTTTCAGATAAATGCTGGAAATAAGTTATTTGATTCTTCAACTGTCACAGGGTAAGTACACATGTTGATTATTAAAACGTGTTTGTTTTAAATAAATAATTGAAATGCTTCATGACAATCAGGGGTTGTATGTATTCATTGAGTTTATTAATCTTCTTCAGCTTCTAAGTTTATATGGCTACCAAACTTTGCATACAATTGTGTTTTCAATTCACCCATCACTGATTTCAAGTCAGCACATTTACTTTCTAAGGTTGCAATTTCTGCTTTCTTCTTTTCTTTAGCATCTTCTAAGCAGGCCTGGAAAATATAGAATAAATTGCTGACTAATTGTACAGCTTTTAAGAATGACAGTCATGCATGTATCTTTTGAAATCTAGTACCAAATATTCTATTTTTTAAATGCTTATTATTAAAAAATATTTTCTAATATTAATGTAAAAACCTTGAGTTTCTTTGCATGAAAAAAGTCATTTATACTTTAAAAGATTAGTTGTTTACAAAATGTATCAATTGCATGATTATTATAACTAATAAAAATTATTAATAACAAGGTTGATATTTATAACAAATATATACCTGTGTTTTCTCAAGACTTTGGTCAACAAAGACTTCTCCAATATGATATGGTATTTTTACATCATCATCCATAAGAGCCAGTTCGTCACAGGCATCTTCTAAATTCTTTAATTCATTCTGTAATTAGAATCAATAAAATTAATTCAGTATGCAGATGTGATGGATTTTACGAATCTTCACAGTTAAGGCTTTATACCAAATCATATAATTAAACATATTTTAAATAACTTGTACATGTGAGTGTTACAAGAATTACTATTGCAAACAGGCCACTGAACATGACCAAATAAGGTTACACACTAAGCTCATGTTTGAAATCTTACAAATACTACAATCATAATAACATACCTGTTTAATTTTAAGTTCTTCTTTATAATCTTCCATCTTCGCATTTTGTCTTGCGAATTTATTAATCTTTTGTTGATCATCGTAGCTGATGTGAACATCAGAATCCTACATTGAGTTAGGTTATATTATGGATTACTGGGTTTAGTTAATGAAACAGTATTATAAATTGATGAAAAACCTACCGGCTGAAAACCTCCTTGGTTATTTTTACCACCAGCCATTGTAATTATTTATTTGCCACGAATTACAATGTATTATCGTGTGTACTATTCAAACTCGGAATTCTAACCTCTAATGTAATATACTCGCAGAAAGCTAGCTTAACCTGATCTGTTGATGCCATCCCTGTGGCACTCTTTCGATGGAACCGAAATGTCAGTTTGAAAGTCGTGAATCTTCACTACAGTGTCTTGAAATTTTCAAAATCATGTGTAATTTGTGACCAAACACGCGTCTCGGAATGAATTGTGAATGTCTTGCTTACTTTTTTCCACATTAAAAAAATATTAAGAAAATCTCTGACAGACCATGGGTATTCGTAGGTATAACAAATATGTATACTATTTGAAGTCGACGGGAACATGCATTGTGATCGCGGGGTATGTCAATATTTACATATTTTACGGTTGTTTACTATAACGTGTAAATAATATATGTAACTATGTATAGTGTTAGTTGGTTTTTCTATCAATTGCGGGAAACATCGCAAGTACTACGCTCAGCTGTTGCTACAAACGTTTTGAATCTTGACCAAGCTCATGCACAATATATTTATATCGATGACCCACGATACAAAGGTGACTGGATATGCTGTTTCTACATAACCGTTGCTGTATATAGTGCAATATTTAAATAACATCCATATGTTGTATACAAACCTTTCCTGTCCATGATTTTTGTAACTATCGAATTTATTAACATTAACTTAAAAAAATAAATACTTAACACATGATGCTACATGCTAATGACGTTTATTAGCTAGATTATTTTTACCAGAGCTCTCTGAAATTAGTTTAAATACTAATACGTTTTACAGATATTTTTACGTATAGAACAAATAAAGATCTCCATTCTACTACAAAAGATAATTTACCTAAATTGAATGAGAACATAATGAAATGGTGGAAATCTTTGAATCGTAAATTGGCATACCGATTGTTGTATATGGCCAAATATGGCGATAAAAATGAGCGCTACAAGGCAGTATATTCTTTGGGTAACTTAAAACACTTAAAAGGTAAGAACTTTGCATACTAAATATTTCATTAATACTGGTGGTATTATATTAATTAACAACCTGTTTTCAGATTGGCACTATCGACAGTTGGCTCAAATGTTAGATGCTAAAACTGCTGTAGCACTTGCTCGATTACCAAACATTGACTTAAGATTTTTTTTACAACCACCATATTATTATGTTCAATGTAAATTACATGTGTGTAACACTTTGTTTCCCAGTAATACATCCAATCAATTATGCTATATTGTTAATTATTTATATTTCATATAGGATGTGATAGAAGAATTTCATTATTTGTTACTACGACTGAATGCAATGTGTAAAAACAGCCATCCTTGTTTACCAAAATTTTTGAATGAAAAGTTCAGAGACACACAACGAGTAAGTAGTTGCAAAGGAACTTCAAAATCTAAGAGTATATTTATATCATTTTTTTTACAACTTTCTTTATAAGGTATGCAATTGGATTTTAGATGAACAGTACAGAATACTCAAATTGCTCTAAATTTCATTCTATAGAAGAGAAGAAACTGATAGTAAACAATAGAAATATTTGCTAAAAAAACTCAAATTTTGCAGGATGGAGTAATGTTTGATCATGACTTGGCAAATGTAGGTATGGTTACTACTCCTGCAATTGTGTGGGATCAAAATCTTCTGCAGAGCTGCATTCAAGCGATTTATCACCATTCATCTCTTGAAGAGTATAGCAGAGGTATATGAATTGTAGAACATATTTCCATAGGTAGTACCTTTATTTTTAGTTCAGAAAAAACATTCATGATCAAAACTTTTGCGTATTCACAGATTTAGTTGCTGCTGGTGGTCTGCCAATACTAATGAACATGCAGAAGATCTTCGCCAAAAATGTAGATGTATGCATTCTACTTGCAAAAATACTCTCAAACATATCCCTTCACAGTGACTATTTGGTAGATATATTTAGTTCAGGTAAATTGGTCAACATCATATGTTTTCGAAGGATTATTTATAACAAAGTATTTAAAATTAGGATGGATTGGTATACTTGCATCATGGGCACAAAACACAGATATACGTTTATCTGCTCCGGCGAATCGAGCGTTAGCAAACTTGGATGTGAATGATTACGATCACGTGAAATATCCAAGACGAATATATCTACTACATCCATTGCACAGGCATCACGCAGCCACAAAGTTGGACGTTGTGTTCTTACATGGTCTCCTTGGCGGTGTGTTTGTAACTTGGAGACAACGAGATCCAGAAATTTCCTCACATGGATTTGCAGGTTTGTTACCGTTGTTTGTTTCCTTTAAGAACATGCTCATTTGAGCAACTCGTTTACAGTGCATCTTCATCATTTGCGAGTCGGATACAAGATGATTATAACTGATGTAAAAAAATAGTTTTTAGATTCAGTTTTAATGAATCTAGTGCGTTTATTGCATACAAATATTAATTAATTGGGGCGTAAAATATTGGTAGGATTATATATTCTATGGTATTATGGTTTAATATAAATTGTAGATTCATATGGTGGGAATGGAAATGACATATTACCATCAGTGATTGACGAGCAACCTCAAGAGTTTTTGAAAGACTTAGCACATGATATCAAAGTGCGAGAATGGAACAGATTAGGGGAAGACTATGAAGTGATATTAGATGATTGTCCTGTGAATACAAAACGTAACGCATGCGGTCCTTATACTTGTAAAGGGTATGCGCGATTTTACGTGTGTAACACAATAAAAATACATAATTTTCCTGTCTGCAATGAACAGCAACATAAGCGTTTGACTGCTGAGGAGGGCTATTGCGCTCCTTTTGAGGGCGATACGGCGCTCTCAGCAGTCAAACGGATAATATGTACAGTTCGTAATTTGTTTTTTATGGTAGAGACGATGCTTGCATGCAGAAAAGGGAAAAAGACGCACTTCGTCAGACACAATGTTGGCCTAAAGACTGGTTACCTGAAGATATACCATATTTGCGCGTGATTGGTGTGAATTACGACACTAATTTGTCATTGTGGACTCCTTTATGTCCGATAGAAAGCACAAGGTAGAATTCTATAGACGCAATCTTTTCTTGCAATAATGCCATACTTTGCAAATTTCAGGCATATTTTTACATAGGTGAGTAATTATTAAAATAATTATTTCAGGAGTACCATTAGTGAAAGAAGTAATGAATATCTCACAAAATTAATGATGAGTGGTGTTGGAAAACGGCCGGTCGTATGGGTGTGTCATTCTATGGGTGGATTGTTAGTTAAAAAAATGCTTGTTGAAGGTGTGTTGGACATTTGCTGTTGATACGTAAGGCATTTCAATTCATAATGAGGAAGATACACAAATTGTATCATTGAAATTCTTGTTTAGAATGGAAGAATGGTGACAAACATAATGTGTGTAAAAATACTCGCAGTATAGTATTCTACAGCACTCCTCATCGGGGTACCCATGTGGCAGACTTGAGGCAAACCACACAAATGCTAGTTTGGCCGACCGTTGAAGTTCGAGAACTACGACAAGGTAGAATAGCAAATTCTTCGTCACTGAAAATATCATATTGTGAGATATGTTATTTATTATTTTAGAATCGCCAGAACTGCTTAAGCTACACGAGGAATTTCTTGACATGTTGAAACATTATCCTATAGAAGTTGTTAGCTTCAGCGAAACAAAGTCTACCCTCGTGACTGCGTTGAAATTTAAGTTCCAGTTTGTTACTCCGCATTCTGCAGGTATTCCAGTTGATGAATGCTCGTATATTGAAAAGTTCGTGCAGCTTTTGTATTTACGCCAACAAGTGGTATATTTTATAAGACGCGGATAATCAGATCTATGCGAAAATGGACTAAGCTACTTAGAAACATTTTGTAGGCATGTAATTATCTGTATTCTTACTACAACAAAAACGCTCGAAATATTCACTTGCGATCCGAAAATCAGCACGAACTTTTTGTTAAAATAATACATTTATTTTTAATAGCACTGTCAATTGCATACAAATTTTCTGTTAGATCCTGGCGTAGGAGAATTCTATGAGATTCCACAAGACCATTTATCAATATGCAAACCAGCAAATAGGTAAGAGATTAAATATTTTGCGGTGCTTGTGCCTTTCCTGAATAAAGCTTTAACAAAATTGTATAATTTGCTAAGCATGTGTTTCAATCCGTTACTTGTTTTAAGTTAACGTTTTTTTCACTTTGTATTTTGCAGGCACTCCTTTTTATACCAGAAGCTGATAAGCGTAATTAGGCGTAATATTGATATGTCCGAAAAGTCTAAAGTTTCAACAATAACGAATTTCTTTTCTTTGCCAAGACTGTTTTAAAGTTCCTTTAGGGTTTTAGATATTCTAATTAGGGTTTTTCATATGTATGAACATACATATTTAAAAAACACAAATTTACTTATATACGTTCTTATTATATTTCATCCAAAGCTTTAATATACAAAGTATGGCATCATTTTACTAGCTAATGAGCTACAAAATACCTTTCTTTCTACTGATGATTATATTTTTTACATTCTGAAGGCACTTGAAGTGACAAATCGATAAGTCGGAAAGTTATGTGAGTAAATGTAAAAAACAAATAAAAATAAATATATATTTTATCACTGATCATTTATTATTTTGACTAGAACAAGAAGGAATTTTATGTAGTGAAACGAATAAGAATGACTATTTAATAATTTATAGATATGATATGAAGATTATATGATGATTCATAATCCAAAATCAGTTTACAAAGAGTATCTATACAGGGATAATAATTTCGTACAAAAGAATACAATATTCAATTTTTGACAATTTTGCTTTCACAATTATCAAAATGATGTACGTATGGTAAGTTTAATAGAAAACAGTAGAAAATTCTTATGAAAGTTCCTAGTCGAGGCGTTAATTAAATTGAATAAGACCGATGTTTGTAGAAAATATGTCTTTATTCCGGTCAGTTCAAAAATTCGTATCGTAATCAGGATGATGACGGCTGGACAAGTTCGTTGTACTATCGTAGCCCGCGTATTTACTACTGCTTTGTGATGGGTTGTAATAATATCCGTTCCACTCCGATCTCCAACTGTCATACATGTTGTATTTTTTGTTGTCTTGGAAAGACCTGTCGACGAGTATCTGAAAAGAAGATTTTATTGTGAAGAGAAAGTGCCGATGAAATAGTAGATGCAGTACTTTCGCTAAACTTTTAACACAACAGGATATAGTTCACATAAACTGCCAAGATTGAAACTCGCAGCAGAATATACAGTATTTTCGGCTTGTCGCAAGTTTCTTGAACAATGATGAAGAAGGAAAAATAAATAACGAGGCTCCGTCCATTAATTTTAACATACCTTGTTAGAAGTTGATTCGAACGACTTATCGTTCCATGAAACGTCAGGATCATTCCAGATGGTCACTGGCTTCTGGTATTCCGTAGACCTATGCGACGGAGCATTGTGATTCGTGTGAATCATATTTTTTGCCACTTCCTCTTCATAAATTGTCGACGCCTTTAGTTTAGTTCGATGTTGACGATTAACGAGCTGTAATGATATATGTATTTTTAATCATCTTCTGTGCCTATTTTCCTCCATTTTACTTTGAAGTTTATATTATCTATAACGAAATACTTACTACGGAAACACCGATTATGAAGAATAAACCTCCCACTCCAATTACGATTACAGTAATTGCCCACTGTGGTACTAATCTGTCATCTTTTTCGACATATTGCGGCGTGGTAACCTTGGGAATTACTGAAATTCATGCGGACATGTTTTATGTAGAAGCAAATTTTACACATGCACAACTCTGTTATAGTGTACATATATATTTGTGCATCAAGAATTTTATATATAGGAAAATTACCAGCCACGAAGCAAAGTAATGTTTTCTTTATATAAATGCGCTTTTTGCACACATCAATTAGGCAAATTAATATTCTAGCATTAGCACTTACCTACAAAATCTGTGAATTTCGTATCGATCGTAAAGGATCCCAATTTCATGGTTCCTTTCGGTTTAGTATCGTTCCATCGTTGCGCGTTATACATTCTTAACGAATCATGAAATATTACTCTTAATTCTTGGGTATTGACCTTTTGTTTTAAGTCGACTAATTCCACAAAGTAATCGACCAGAATACTTCCCTGACTGAAATCAAAGCAGTGGTTTATATGTGGCACAAAAAATAATAGCAAATTAAATATAATATAAACGTTAAAAAAATACCTGAATGAGTCGATTCGTATTCTTTTGTACCATTTTCTTAAGATGGCAGACTTGGAAAATATTTGATTCATCTGGAAGGATAAGTAATGACATATATTATTATAGTTGGAAAGATATCTAATGAGTTATGTAAATAGACTATAGAAGTATCAAGAAAATACCGGCGCACAAAAGACACGAAAGGATAGCAGTAAGTAATATTTATTTTTGAATACTTTGTGGAAATACTTCTTAGGAAAAATATAGACTTGTTCAGTTATTTAAATAATACTTGAAGAACATTTCCAGCATTATAAACTACTAAATTATACTCTCACATAAATTCCCCTTAGTAAAGTTTAATTTTGTAAAAATCGATCGACATGTCACTTAATTTTACGTGGTATTTTTTAAAAGAATCTGGAAAAGCAGTATCTCACATACTGTAATTGAATCACAAGCTATTAAAATAAATTCCTAAAAGCCCTATAGTTCGTTGAAGTTAAATAAAATGAAGCAAAAAGTAGTCACTGGTACAGAGTAGTATTCCTTTACAAGATTACTTCTGCTTTTAGCAAAGATCTCGAATTTCTCTAGATTGATAATTAATCCTTTATTTTCGGGTGATTTATTAATCGTCCGCGAAAATATTGCGGTGCATTCTTTGCGTTATTGTTTAGTTTCGTGAACGAGATTGTATAATACCTCTTTTTCGAGTTCGTTGGCGAGTTGTTGCCATTCTTGAGTGTTGCGATCGAGTAGTTCGGGGACCCACGTGGCATTGCCAATAATTCGGATGGTCCCGGCGACTTCGCATTCTTCCTCACAGGTTCCGGGAGTCGTGGGTTTCGGAGTAGTCGTTGTCGTCGACGTTGTCGACGTGCTCGGGGCAACGCTCGTCGTTGGAATCACCGAGGAATTGACCGACGCCTCGGTCGCCGTTCGAGCAACTTCCACGAGTTTCGCGATGGAAATTTGGGTCGTGTAATTCGGCGGCCAACCGGTGAATTCCGTAGTTGCCCTAAAATTCGTAATTCGCGATTCGATGCTCGATAAAATTATTTGAAAAAATCGTCACTTCCACAACCCGCGAAAAGCCCGAATCAATTAACTTCTTTAATACGCCCTCTCAAAATACCTTGAACTTTCTTGCAAATTACAGACTTCAAATGAAATCAAAGTTAATTCTTACAATAATGATTTTCGGATAAATGATATGTGTTGCACATGGCCCGCGTTTTTCCCCTTATCTGTTCCATTTTTGTATTATCTCCCGTTTGATCTAATTTTTATTTCGAGTGAACAATTATACGAGGCGGATTAGGATTAATTACTGTTAAAATCCTCACCTGGTGGGCCACCCTTTTTGTATTCGCGGTGTGACGGCGGATGGTCCTTCGCCTCTAGGACTCTGCGGCGTTGTAATTTTGTGTATGGGTTTGCGGCCTCCGGGTCTGCTTGGAAAAACGATTTTTAATCCTCCGCTATTCTTCGCCGTCGTTCCTGCTGTTTCCGTTGTGCGGGAAACGGCAGATTCCGTTGTCGCGTTCGTTTGACCACCATTTGTGCCCGTTGTTTGGTTTTTCGATTTCTCCTTATAACTTTGAGGCAACAATGCGGAAACGTCGAACTTAGAATTTGCAAAGAGGTCTTGGATCGAAGGTTTCTCGGTCGACGTTTCAACCTTGCTTCCTGCGGTCATTGATCCTTCCGTAACCTTCACAGTTTCCCCATTCTTCTTTTTATCGTAATCGGGGGGCAGTAGTGACGACAAATCGACCTTCGATTTAGCGAAAATGTCGCTCAACACGGAACCTGTCGACGCGGTAGCCGTCGTGCTTGTTTTCGGTATTTCATCGTTCTTTTCCTTGTCATAGTTTGGAGGCAATAAAGATGAAATATCGACTTTAGATTTGGCGAGAATGTCGCTTAAGAGGGAACTCTCCGTCACTGCAGTATCTTCCTTCTTTAGCTTGTACCCTGCTGGCAAAAAGGCACTTATATCCTGAACTATCACGTTTGGTTTGCTTTTCCTGGTGGGTAATGTTGGCCGGAAAGTAGTTTTCACGCTGGTGGTTTCCGGTAGGGCTGTAGTCCTCCCAGACGGCCATCTACAAAGAAAAAGCAGGACATAAAAAAAGTAGTCCATTAACATATCTTAAAACAATTTCCCATCGATATAAATGTTAAAATGTCGACTATATTTTATATCACCAACTATATTACAATAATATTTTACTTTGTACACCGTGTATGACCAATGCACCGACCAATTAGGATTTTGATCTTAATTAAGCTTACTTGAATCCCAATTTTGGACGTTCGGTGGCCGTTGATTTGCCAGGAACGGAGAAATCCTTGGGAAGCAGTCCTTCGAGGTCGTGCAAGGTAGTTTCGGTTTTATATTTCGCAGTGGTGGTCGCGTAATCGTTCTTCCTATCGTTATACCGTCGAGGTACGAACTTGCTAATGACCGGTGTTTTAGCGGTAGTCGTGAATCTACGTCTAGTCGTTGTCCTGTCGTTGAGGACGTCCAGTTGCAGAGTGTTACCGGAAGTGCGAAAACCGCCTGCGAGGAAGCCACTGGAGAGCTCGGACTGAACTCTGTCCAATTTGTCGATAATGCTTTCCGTAGATTCCGCTGTGGCCGACGTTTTCTTCGTGACACTGGTGTCCTTGTCGATCGGCTCCACTCGATCTATCACAGGGAAAGGTAAGAATCTCGCGCCGGAAATGCTCCGACTGGTCTGCACCGAAGCGAGGATCCTCGACGAATCCTCCGTGAAACTCTCAGCTTTATTTTCCTCCGTAGAGGATCCCATTTCCGGCGAATTTACGCTTACTCCTTCGGTCGCCGATTGAACTGTCGAGTCGGAAAACGTCGTTGGCGGTGCGGAAATTTGCTCGGTTTGACTGAACCCTAAGGACGGTGACGTAGTCGTATCTGGTACCGATATCGTACCATTTACCACACTTTTCGTCGTTACGACGGACACTACTGCTTCCCCGATTAGCACGGACCCAATCGCAGGATTTTCCTCTTCGTTGTCAGCCCTTTTCGGCGAGAATTCTTCAATAGAAACACTTGTATTACTACTGTCCATTGAGGGATTATCTTTCGTCACTGATTTACCGACGGTGTAATCGTCGCTTTCGTGAGAAATGCTGGACGATAGTTTTTCCGACTTTATTAGTGTTTCATCGTTCTCGACAAGTTTGTCATTGATACTTGCGACAGAATCGTCACTCGATTTCGTTGAGGATAGTTCTGCCGCGTCTTCTAATGAGTCTGGATCCGGATAATCCACAGCGTCGTCATCTGTAATTAACGAAAAACTTCATGAACAAACGCGTAACACAATTTTCAATTGAGCATTGCGAATTAGGAAGAGTGAAGAAAAATTCATTGTGTCGTACAAAGCAGTATTTTTGTAATATTTCAACACTTTATTACTTGTATCAATTAAAAATTCAGCTTACCCACTGGCTCGTATCGAGAGCGACTGCTATTGTCATAATCGTCGTAATAATAATAAGCATCGTAATGACCGTCCGGCGGATTATCAGGATCCTCCCGATTCTTCGTGTGTTGCTGCTTATCGCTCACGTTCGAGGACTGTTCGCCTTTGACGGTGTAATCGACTATTCGTGAGGGTGCCGGTTCTTCGGCCGACGAATTTGGGTCTTCATCGACCTCGTAATCATCGTCATAGGCTTCGTCGAGCATCCCATCGTCCTCGTTCTCCAGACGAGGGGACCCTTCGCCAGGAATCTCACGGTCAACCGCATCGTCCTTCCTTTCCGGAATTTCGTCTTTCACGGGATTTCCCGCATTGCCATTCTCGAGTTCCTTCTCGGCTTCCGCTTTGGCCGCATTGTCCATGACATTGTTTTCGTCGAGGAGTCGTAGGAACGGAGCCTCGTTCCCCGTAGCCGAGGAAGACGGTCCTCTGTCCTGCTGGCCGTACACCGAGTTCGTCGGTATCAACCGTGAGAACCTCTCCCATGAACCGGCCGACGGGTTTCCTGAAACCAACAAGGAAATCCACCGACACTTTCCATTATTCACCGTCCTTCTCATTGTTCTTATTCCACGAGATCGCGGAAACTTCCCCTCAACGGTCAGCAAGAACGACTTTCCCTAATTGCGTACGTTGAACAGATTCTTAAGATTTCATCAAAATTCTTCATCACTTCCCATGCATTTGGTTCAAATTTTTCAACGAACTTATCACTACTTTGTAATGTACTTATAATCTTTTCTCTTTTCGATGATAATCTATGAAAACAATACGATATTCACGACTAAAAACTGAACGTATTAGTTTCAAATAAAAAGCCATAAGAAATATCATGAAGAAGTGAAGAATATTTTTATAATTGATAGCAGTATTAACTTTGAATACAACAAGTCGGTAACCGCGATGAGATTTGCGGATTTCAATTTACATTAATTCTAGGAAATGGGCGACGAGGTAATTCATTCTCGTAAGTTAATTATCGGTTGTGAATTATTTTTCTTATTCTGAAGGATTGAAATAAACGAATGAGGTGATGCCTGGGGAAAGTTTCTATCTCGACTTGTTCGTCATTTTGCCGTTAGCTTTTTCCTCGACTCTCAGTTGCATAAATAGTGACGTGCATCGCTCTCAATTCTACGGATGCGTCCTAGTTATCTTCCTGCTAAGAGAGAAGTGCAGTATTATATTAGTCTAGTATTCGACGGGACTTTCTTATTTGTTGATTATTAGGGCGGCGAAATGTGACATGACTGTCGGTTGTGAATTAAAAATGTCACTAGAGAGTTCCTTGTGAAATGCTTCACAGACTAAATCGATTACTAAATCGCATACCAATGACAGAACTATGCGTTACGAATTCATGATGAGTCCCATTATCATACTTTGCGTTGAAATACTCAGTTTAAATTGAACGATAATTATTACATTGTTAGATGCAAATGCATCGTGTCAGTAATTTCCTTTTTCACTTATGTAACGTGATTTATACCACTTTGACGATTTATTTCGGTTTATTTGTTGAAAATGAAAGAGTTAAAATGAGAAGCAAATTTTCCTGGAAGAAACATCACCCATCGAACAGAAAGTGGCTAGTTATCAAAATAACTATTTTCAATTTACTTTATCATTAAAATAGCTATTTTCAACTATTTCAAAATACCTATTTCCACCCTATGTTAGTAAATTTCATAACAACGTATTCTTCCTTTCGATATATGAATTGTGATAAATCGTAGAGATAGAAAAAATTTCTCTCAAAACACTTCGGATGACTTTCTTCTGATTATTCAAAAACCCCGGAGGCTCCTATAATGTGCTAAAAATGGCAGGTAACTGTAAAGGTACTTGGGAAGGAACTAAATTTACGCTGAAATTAAATTCACGCTGCAAATAACGCAAGAAAAACAGCGGAACGATTTGGTACTACTGACAAGTAATGTAATGTTAAACGTAAAAATATTTAACATTTCCGGGAATGTTACTTTCGCTTTGGAGAGTGAGATAGCTGGTTATCGGCGATTTTCCAGCGAATACGTCCCTGCGTCCGTTTAATGGCGTAATACCGGAATAATTCCGTAGGCGTGACCACGATCAAATCGAGAAGGCTCGACAAGCCTTCGAAATCCGAGCGCGACTGTAATTACGCCTCTGGAACTGGACAACCTCGGATAGTAGAACTTTTCTGTTACTCCTTTTCCCCACGCGAAGCTTACAATCATTGTCCGACCAGTAATTCCGTCGCTACTGACCATTCACGTACATTCGACCGAAATGCTAAACCCTTGCGCTATGTTATTATGTTATGATATTCTATATATTATGTTATTCATGTAACTAACGATTTAACTTTTAATACAATATCTACATAACTATGCAATAAATATTTCAGTCGGAGGAATTATTACATTATCGTATCCCGAGATTATTATTACTATTAAATATAATTGTTGTTGTTGGGACATTTATTAATAATGTATGTGTTTGTTAGTTAATAGTTTGTAATTACTGTATTATTATATTTGTTTAAGCGGGTCTGTTTCCTTTTTATACTACATTATCAAGCGTCAATTAATGTCGTGAAAGATGACTATTCATTTCTCTTTACCTGTGGGTTTAAAGCTTTTCTAAGTAATCTTTATGAAAGTGCACAGGTGTTACAATGTTTTTCTTCCGAGAGTCAAGTCCTATCTATCGATCTACATTTCTCCTTTTCTTTCTCGAGCATCAAATCAGGTGGCAGAGTTTCGATTTCTTCGGTTTAGAAACCTACTCTCAGGAAAATCGGATAACTCGTTCATTTTCCTTTCTGTATTTTGTACGCTGACTGCCCGGCGGAAAAATCGATTCTCATTATCGACTAACTGGAAAATAGCACTGACCCGTATTTTTCATTTCTTCTGCGTACCGCTAGCGAGGTATGAGTGCCGTTAAAGCAATGGTACGAGCTGAGAAATCTCAACAACGTGAATTAAAGCCAAAGATAGTCTGAGCTCGCTGAGCCCAAGTGTCTCCCATGAAACGCGGTCGTGTGTTCGAATCTTGTAATTATTACGTAACTCGACAGATTTCTAGAGACATGGGTGAAATTTTAAATCCATCATGTCTTTGCTGTTCAGCTTTTTATTTGTCAACCGTATGTTTCGCAATTTGCCGAAAATACTATCTCCTTATCAACGATCAGTTTCATATGCTACATGTATATATCTTTAAAACTTTATAAATGAAACGTTTCAAACTAACTACTTCGTAATGATTTATCCGCATTAAGGTTTGAATCTAAATAAAGAAAGTAAGCACGGGTGAAATCATTGTTATCAAAAATACATGTGCTATTCATAAAAAATAGGTTAAAGTGGTCATTTTGAAATAGGTATACATATTGTCACTTAAAACAGTTCCACTTTTGTCAACGAAATAAATTTCTTTGATTGTTAGCTATAGAGATCACGACAGACAAAGATGAAAAACTTGTGATAAAAAATAGATTTAATTTCAACAAAAACTAAAGGCGTATCTCGTGCTTTACATCTTTTTTACGAGAAATTGTGACATTTCGCTGTAATATCGTACTTTTCAAACGAAAATATTGAGTTTATCCGAAAAAACTTGTAGGCCAGCGTCGACCGAGTTTTACGCAAGAGTTCCGTTTTTTCCGTTCCCATAAACGTGAAATATCGGTAAATGCCGAGTAGTGTACTTGACTGGCGGGACTTGCCCGGTTACCGGGGAAACCATTTTTTTCAATGAGATTTAAAGTATCTAAGGCGTTGAGTGAACATGTGTACCCCGCAGGGCAAACTGGCTTTCACGATCGGAACCAAGCAGGAAGTACTGAACGAATCGTATGGGGTATACGTGCGCGAACGTATTGAGAAACGGTAGACAGCAGGCTTGGCCAAAGAACTTGGAAATAGGCTTCTCGAGTGCAGCCAGTCTCCTTTCAATCGTCCTTCATACCGAGCCCAACATTCCGCTTTCGCACCATTTCTTAAATCCCTTATGCATACAATGGCTCGGCGGGTTCCGCAAGGCCCTCTTCGCTCGATTACTAAATCCTCGGAAGCATTGACAAACGTCCGAATTATCTGCGGAAATTCATCGGCGTGAAATATTAGACGGCAGAAGAATTTTACGGTGTAACGTAAGAGTGCCGTCGTTGTAATCGAAATCTCGAAAACTGTAGGTTTAACTTGTCGTAAATTGTTCAACCGTTTCTGTTCGAGGCGGAAAATATTTGGCAAATATTTGGAAAAACTCATCTGTCGCGCTAGAGTCGGTTAGAGTGGGTTAGAGTGGGTTCGTTAGAGAGCGTTGTGACGAGGAATTATACGTGACTCACTGGGTTAAGTAGTCAGTTTAGTTTACGAAACTGGTTTCTTCAGAGTTTAGTGAATTAGTCTAAGTCTTATGAGCCGAATACAATTTTATGTGAGCCATTTCAATCAGCACAGGAATTCCGTGTATGTTCCGTGACGATTTCGCTGTTTACGAGTGCATTTAACGACGAAGGTAATTCAATTTGCAGTTTTCATCGGGCCTCGTTTCAAACGTGAACCACGTAAATCACGTTTACGGGGAGGAAATTGCACGGAGAATCGCGATCAGTGTTAAGACATGACGATTCTCGCCTTTCTTCCTCGGTATACGCGCCGAAGGTATCGGATTAGAGCGTATATGTCGTGTTCTTGGTGTTTTGAAATAACTTGTTACCTGATTATTGTACCGTGACTTCTCTTATCTAACACGATAGGTATGGAGAGGCTAAAAAAATCTTTGCTCAGCGCGCGTGCAACAAGCGAGGAGAACGTGTTGTGCGTTGGCCTGCTCTACAATCTCAGTGAAAACAGAATCGAAGAAATTTATGCACCTGTTAACGCAAAACTTTCAGTACTTCCACAGTACTCGTCTCTATTTGTTCTTATTAAGGTTGCTTGACTTAACAAAATCTTTGCAATAGATTCTCTTTAAAACAACTAACAATATCATATTTTTACTCGACTCGAAAAAATATAAGTTTAGTAATTGTCATTAACTTAAATTGAACATTCTGTTCTAATGTACAGAATATTCTATTCCTATGAATGTATGAAAATTTGACACCTACACCACTGAAATTTAGTCAAACGTAAACAAGCATATGGTTTAAGACAATACGACTTTAATGTTATTAATATGTATTTATTGCGCACACGATGTTTTACTATTCGACATTTCTTAAAGGACAAGGACGTTCGTATAGATTTATGTAAATCACCATTTATCCTAGTTTGAAACATGTAATAGAAAACGCTGCATTAGAAAGTATAATTCATGTATTATTACGTTAGAAGATAAAATTGGTACACAACTCACAGGAATCGGTTCACGATCCATTTACAAGAATATTAACAGATTCTAGGACACCTCGTTTGAAACTAAGTCCAGTTATTTATGAGATTTAAAATTAATCTATTTACTTCTTGCAGAACCTTAAACACCTTCGCGTGAAAGTACCATGTTTTAACTGTATTTAGATGAAAAATGATTGATCAATGACCCTAATCGCTAATGTAAATAGAATCTGTAATTCATTTGTATATAATACTTCATTTATAGTATTTAACATATTCAAGATGTTTAAACCTTCTAATACGGATAACTTTTGTACATAAGTCGTTGCTTTATGCAGAAAATAAATTTATTTTGCGTGTGTTATGCGACGGAGATTTTTTGTCGGAAAGTAATGGGGCAGAAGGAGGATTCACTCTCACAATCGATTTCTGTTTAATCGACCTATGAACTTTCTCCATGCTCGAGGCGTCTTCCAAGGTTACCGAGGCTACTGGTCAAAAAAGAATCGTGATGGGTATTGACTTCCTTGGGAACGTTCATCGATTTAGTGCTTTCTCGAGAAATCATGCATTTTTCCGCGACGATCCGATCGGCTGACATTGCAGGCTGTTCCGTTAAACCGTGAGAAAGAAAACGCAGCTACCGCTAGAAATAAACCTTGTGAATCAGAAGAACAGAGAAACGACGTCACTTTTCCGAGAATCCAGCAAAACGGCAAAGGTCGTCCATTGCCGCTTGTGTATCTCTGCTATACAGTGTGTAAATAAACAAGAAGTGAACTTTACTGGTCTTGAAATTACATCAAAATCGCATAATAAATATACGTAAAGCCTGAGTACTTCCAAGACATTGTTTGTATTCTCTCAGCGAATCTTTCTATTCGGTTGAGTCATCAGTCATTTTCATTTGCTGTTTAATTTTAATTTCATGTAAAAAATGAACAAATGAGCCTTAAACGTAACATACATCGTGTAATCCTATTTCCATTGATATACATGTAGTACTTGAACTTATGTCAGGATTCATTCGCTAATATCGTGTATGAAAATAAAATTAAACAACAATAGATATTGATATACACGATTTATTGTTAGTCTAATGTAATTACATATATTGTAGGTCCCATCATATGAATTTACGTATGTGAAATACCGAAAAAAGCATGAGGAAGCATATTGCTAAGTACTTGAAAAATATCCTACTTCAGGGTATACGATTATTGAGACTTTTTTATATCAATCCGTAGATTTTCTATCAATAGTTTATTTTCACCCTGCATAGGGATATACGTCCGTACACATATGTGCGGAATGTAAGCATATAAGGATGCGAATGCTGCGGTCACTGTTCCCTCTGGTATGTCCGAACATCGTTGAAAAACAAACGAAAAGGCTCCGAAATCGTTTGAATGCATCCTGTTTGACGGCGATGCCTGCATTTTTCCATGCAGATAGGCCAACGCCAAATTTAGCCTTCACCTTTCTTTCTTTTCGTCGTGTAAAGCTATTTCTGGACATCCTGGATTCCAGCTGGTGGGTTTCCACAAAATCTCCATTTACCAACAACATATACCGAGGGTTTTTTTTTTTTTAAAGAAATTCGGGACTGGATTCCGACAAAACAAGTCGGCTAACGATACCCGGATTTTTTTTAACCGCAAATTGAGATTTGAAAGAACTTGGCCCGTCGAAAGAATTTGAATTGTCAAGGAAAAACACCCGATAATTGTCATCATTGTACATTGTAGAACATTGGCCATTGTTTATAGTGAAATTTACACACAGGATATTCTTCTCTGGAATATTTTATTACGTGCTTGTCTTTATTTTCTAACAAACCTTGACACATGTCTGACACCGATTTATATCATCGACACGATGGACACGCACTTGTCGAAAAGATTATTCGAATTCCATTAATCTTGTACTTTGTGATCATTCGCTTGGTTACTGGATTTATCGGTTAGGATTACACTTAACCTTTCACTTTTGCCTACAGGTGATGGTCCAGAGATGCACCTAATGGCATAACAACAATTATCTCTTCGGGGCCTTCCCTTTCTACCTATCATATTTCGAATCGTCGAAAAAAGTCCCGTAAATTCGAAATTCCCTTGTCTCGATACGGTGCCCATGAACCTATCCCCTTTGCTCGTCGTTTTACCCATGAAAGCATATAACCCCGATTGTGTAATACCGATGAATAAGATGTAACCTCCATTGATCTCAATAAACTGATTTAACTAATTTTTACCGATGAATAAGAAGGAATCTTGCGTTTTCTTCGTGCATGGACGTAACAAAATATAAGGAGTTTCAATTGTACTAATAATTGAGATTAATTGATCTGACAACCATTCAATCGTCCAACATAAGTAGAAAGTTAAAAATGACAAGAAAATTAGGTAAAGGAATTTTACAAATGAACTGGGAAGAATGAAAGACATGAAATAAAATAAGATTCTACAATATGGTCTAGTTATACAGATTTTTTCTTTTCTTCATGTCAATGACATATTTTTTGCAGATTGCGTAAGAAAACCGAATGTTTAACGGTGATACTTCGTCGACAATAATTTTAGAGATTATTCGATGGCTGACTGACAACACATATGCTGCTATTGGTACATTATTCTTGAATCTTCCGTGGAAAAAATTCACGTACTTCTATGTCGTTGTATGGTTTAGCTTTTGGACCAAGTATTGAACTCTCGGCTGTAACTGTATAATTTTTTCTCGCGACAACGTCTCCTTTGAATTCAGCTGCCTACGTATAAGTCGTGCGTGCGTGTAATACCGACGATCTTTTGTACATTTCGTTTAGCAGGAGCAACGTTACGATAGCGGTGTCCCGGAGTATCGGTTTCTATTGCCACACGATTGCCCGCTGTTTTTTCTAAGCCGTCCAGGGCGTAAAGGGAGACGACGACCGAGGAAAAAAGCGCAGCGTAGAGTATCGCGTTGCCGCCGTGTAATTTGTCTTACCTTGCTGAGGGCTGGCATGGACGAAGGTGGCGAGGAGGACGAGGCCGATGAGGAACTCTACGCAGGACGTACGTGAGGCTCGTGAGGACATTTTTCCGGCTGACCTTTGATCCCTCGTGTTCGCCAAGAGTTGGCGCACGTTGCCCGCGGACGGTTCTTCTCAGCTTGCCAAGATGAGACTCATCGCCCGAAAATCCGCGGGGATTCTCCGGGGGGAGAGGGGGGACACCAGCCAGCGTCAGCCGGTGATTTCAATGCTGACGGGCAGCCACATCTTCGGGAGGAACACTCGACACGAGGCGCGCACGTGAAACACGACGAACTGGAAGTCCAGGAGAATATGACGGGATCGC
Organism: Hedychridium roseum; assembly: GCA_963989215.1. NCBI lineage: Eukaryota > Metazoa > Arthropoda > Insecta > Hymenoptera > Chrysididae > Hedychridium > Hedychridium roseum. The sequence continues at coordinate 7,071,634 of OZ022311.1, read as the reverse complement.
GGCGCGGTCGTAACTGGCCACGACGAAGTCAGGGGTAGAAAGCAAAATCCCACTTTCACTTAGCGGCACCGAGCTGTTGAACGCAACAGGCGGAGCTGGCATGTCGAGGCCGTCGAGCTGTCCCTCTCTCCTCCACCTCCAACTCCACCTCCACCTCCACCTCCACCTACCAACTCCTACTTCTTCTTCTGCTTCTTCTTCTTCTTCTTCTTCTTCTTTTGCTTCTCTTCGACCTCTTCCTCCCCCCTCCACCGGCCAACTGCCGCTCCCCCTTTTCACACTAGCTCTTTGTAACTTTGTAGCAATGATACCGCACGTAGGATAACCAGGTACCGATCCCTTCGCCAATACCGCACCGATGTGCACGCTAAGTCCCCCGACTATTATCCCATCGGATAATCTTAACGTTCGCGAAGGAAGACCGTTGCAAAGCGAAAAGTATCATCTTTCGGATTGTCGTGCCGAGTAATTTTGCAGGATTTACGTTTGTATCTCACAGGGTTTGTCTCGTAATGTACAATGTTTATGGAATCCTTTAGAATGCTTTGTGTATGTACATCTAGCAGATTTTTATTGTTACATCGATTAATACTTAAATTACGTCGTAATTCCATTGTAAAATAATTCGTACTGATGCTAATCTTCAATAAATCAAACGAATTAGAATCTTGTACAAAATAATAACCGCGTTTCGAAAAAAATGTATACCACTGTTTATGCATTGATTTTTGGTATTTGTACATTTTTCGGCTGTGAGAATTCTGTAACTTGAATGCTTATCTTAATGATCGCTGATCTTCTTATCGGCATTCGAATATAAGATAGTTTCAAATGAAAGGACGCCATGAAATTGGTATGACTTTGCGTGAAAAAAATACAATGGAATTAGAAGAGATGGAGTCACTGATCCGAAACGTCAATTCTTTACTAGGTCATCGATCACTTGTGACTTTCGATTGTCAAAAAAGTAATTGTTTCAGCTCGAGATTACATTCAAGGCTATTTGTCGGTACACTGACTGGACCAGATAATCGTATTGTCCTGATCACTCGTGTTGTACAATCAATTAATTTTTTAAAAGACTGTAGGTGAAATACACCACAGATAGATTTTTAACAAACATTGATTGAAGCCTATGTAGAAAGAATATCGTTAATTTATAATTTTTTACATGAAAAGATACAGTGCATGAAAACAAATAGAAAGGCAAATTAACGACACGCAGGTTCTGAACTAAAAGTAATAAAATTACATTTTTTAAACTTGCAGTAAAACAGGGAAGATTTACGTGTGTACAAAGAAATGTTTTACAAAATCCTTACTTCATTTAAGAGAGAATGAAATTTTCTCTTTTACATTGATACCTCAATTTTTGCTTCCGCTCTGGGTCTATGTGACTTGGATAAAAATGGCATAGAAATGTCTTCATACGAGGCAAAATTGTCTACATCCTTATTGCGCTATCGTCTACATGAGTCAGACAGTTTAATCAGGATTCCCCACATATACATGACGAATATTAAAATTCAAATCTTTATGCGGGTCCTATTAATAATATAACTTTAACGTTCACCACGTAATGTCGGTAGTTCTGTTACCTTAAATAAAACTAATACCCGTGGAATAATCTTGTAGGCCTTAATTTCGTGGGTTCCAAAGACCTAAGTATACGGTATGTGCCTTATTAAGGTTGACTCGTCAGCAAAAGGTGTTGCGATATTTTCTCCGCGTTGTCCTTCGTCCGAAATTCCTGTTATAATAAAGTACAGACGACCTTGCACTATCGCTCGTTCATTAACCTTCACACCGGATATGGGCGACCTTTACGGGATACGGGAACTCCATTAAATTCGTTCTGAATCACAACTTTTATTCGCTGAGGACTGTGAAAAAGTTGTTAGAATCGTGCAACATTCACTTTCACACAGTCATCATTCCCCGTGAATCGTGCGATATGCTTTTCGTAATAATTATTCCACGCAATTTTCTCCTATTGCATGCAATGATTTTCCAAACTCCTTAACGACTTTTTCATCATTTTAAAAATCGCAAAACGTATAAAACCGAAATGGGAAAATTTTATATTTAATACGTATATAGTACAAAATTTGCACAAGACAATTCTTATAAGTCGTACGAAAACCTGTTTCACAATGAGATAAGATTATGACGTCCGATTTAAAATCAACGAATATCATTAGGTACGAATACGTAAAACTTAATTTCCTGAAAACAGGTTTAATACGTCATAGATTTTGTTTAGAACGTGAACGAAACGTGTGAGACCATAATATTATAAATATTTACATTAATTAAGGTTAATATCTGTACTGATTTTAAGATTACTGTAAAATCTTCCTTGTTGTAATCAATTGACCTTATTTACGTTATCGGGTGTACCTTTCTGAAACTACAAAGGAGTCGACACGTATGGAACAATACTGATTTGTATTCCCTTCGAGTCAGCATCAGGAAGTGCAATGCACCGTTCCCTATTGTAACGGTAGCGTTGAGGTAAAAGTTTAAACGGTTCCTTACACCGGATACCAAGTTAATAAATACAAATATACGTATATAGCGTAATAATAATCAATTAGTATTTATCCAATGACAAATAACGAAGTATTCTTATTTGTCTCAATGCTTTAACTTGACGAATTGTACTTCATGAAAAATGAGAGATGATGTGTTATTCAGGAAATTTTAGATGAATTTAAAGAAAGGGCACAAGATTGAAAGTACGTAATTTTTCTTTATTGTTCTATTACACTTATTTAATACACTTTCCCATTATTTTCATATGAGTGTGTTAAAAATAATTACACGTTTAATCGGTATCTTTGTGTCTACGGTGTAATGTTAACCAAATGCCAGATTTGCTCGTTAAAATACTCGCTTTTGGCGTATACTGAATGGGGTATGTGGTTTTCGGGCTTAAGGCAACTTTATAGTCAGATAGAAGACCAACGAGTCCAGCTTTAGTTTGAAAGTACGCAAATCTTAGTCCTGTGAAACACGAAACAAAAAACATTAAGAGTGATCTATAGAAATACAATCGAATAAATATAAGCGAAATGTTGTTCTATCGAAATATTTTAAAAGTAATGTGTATGATATTAAGCTGGTATTTATAAAATGAAAATACATCATGGATTAAAGTTGTATTTCAAGTACATACTGTTAAGAAATGCACTAATTGAGAAGCTTTTATAGTTGCCAATTTATGGGTAGAAATGATTTACAATTATTATACAAATTATAGTTACCAATACAATTCCTTGGACCATCCCCGAATGGCAAGTAAGTGCATTTATCTGTTGATTTTAAATTTGCCTCCAAGAATCGATCTGGCAAAAATTTCTCTGGTTCTTCGTAATACGCGGGATCGTGGTGGATCGCGTAAACCGGGATCCAGACTTTCATACCCTTCTGTATAACAATATCAGTGTCCGGTATTTTGTAGTTTTCGTTGCACACTCGCGATAATACACCGACAGGCGGATGCTTTCTCAGAGTTTCTAAAAAAAATGCAACTTGACGAATAAATCTTCAAAACTTTAAAAAAGTTTCGTTCCAAGCTGCAAAGCTACACATTTTAATTATCGACCAAAAACCAACTGATTTAATGCAGCGTTTCAATATATAATTCGTACTTTTAAACGAGAGGCGATATTTTTGGATGTTGCAACAAGAATTTTGAACACCGTTCATGACATATTTCAAACTAGACTCATGTCGTAAACGTTCTTAGTTTGATGTAAAATTCATAGAAGTGATTTCGGTTCCGCAGTTTTTACTTACGACATCATCGTGTTATTATGTGAAAATTTATATAACTATTGAATCTGGACTAAAAACACTTATGCTGGAGTGATATTTATCAACATTTCACGAAACCTTATTAATGAGAACCTGAATAAAAATAATGCCTTAAAAGATATGAATAACACACTTCGATTACCTACCGCGAACTACTCTATCAAGATATTCCATTTCCGTAATCGCTTCGTAAGTTAAGGATCCGTGCTTTGCTAGTACATTTTTTATTTCTCGATACAATTTCTCTTGAACGTCAGGATTGGCAGCGAGCTCGTACATGGCAAAACTTATGGTTGTAGATGACGTTTCGAAACCAGCCAGGAAAAATATGTAGGCTTGGGCAGCAACCACTATATCGTCGATGACTGAAAAATAAATGAATAAATAATCGTTCTTCGACGAATAAATGGCAATGTTTCGTTTAAACAATTTCTTTCCTGCTCACAAGTTATTACCTTTGTATTGAAATATATCGAGATATTTTAACTTGATTCTTTGCATTAAAATATATTAACTACACTTACCTTCCTGTGTTTCAGCTTTTCCTGTTTTTACGTGTTTTGTCTCATCGTCATGATTCCCTGTGTCTCGAAAATTCTGTTCTTCGCCCGAATTTCTCATGTCCATTAAGAGCTGCATAAAGTCATGGCGTACTATTTTCTTCGTCTCCCGATGCGAAATCATGTCCTTCACGACTTTTATGAAATATCTTCTGACCTTTCAAGGTAGAGTCGTGAAATTGGTTTATCGTTCATGCACAGTTTAGAAAAGACATCGAACGACATGGGTAAAGAATTTTCGCAAAAAGGGTTTGAAATTTACCTCCGGAGGGTTTGAGGACATCTTCAACATTGTATAGAGTCCTGGCAGAAATGTGCGCACGAGTCGCTTGAAGGACTGTTTTACAGACGGATCCAATAACTTCTTAGACATTTTACGAAATTCGTTATCTTTAATTTGCATCGTGTCACTTTCCAGCCCGTAAAAACATTGACTAACAACCTCCGTGGTAAACTTCGCGGCAAGGTCACGAAATTCAATCGCATTTTCTTTCTCTGCATATTGTCCGACAAATTGCTAATTGAACATAAATTCATGTTATAAAATACGATCCATTGGAATATATGAAAAACGATTAAATAGAAAATGAAATAAGATGCATCATTTATAATAAATCTTAGACACTATGTCGGTACGTACAGATAACTTTCGAATAATGTTTTAAAAAGTGTCTTCTTTCAACAAATACGGATACAGATAATTCATTCATTTTTATTTCAATACTGTAATTTATCTGCTGCAAGTATCATACACCTAACAACGAAATTAAAAACTCTAGCTAAATTAAATTAAATTAAATTAAAGACTCTAGCAATATTAAAGAATTCTTTATCCGGAAATCATAAGTACGTACAAGCATTGTATTAAAACTAGTCTTATTTTGACGGAATTATGCGTATGAGGATATTTACGCCGAATTTGTTGGAGGCATCCGCAATAAGGGGGAAAACATTTCGTATCTTGCCAACAGTAAAAGCAGGAGTAAGCCTTGTGCGAAGAAATCGCCACTGAGGTCCACTAAGAGTAACTATGTTCTTCGTTAATGGATCTCCCATGTCGGCAGTAGTTACAATACGAGCTAAACAAAATTATTCTTTATGATGTTTGCCGAAAAATTTTGACCACATTTCTGAAAATGGTTCCAGCCGATTATGTACTATTGTCAGATGAAAGGCCTCACGTGCTGAAAAACTGACTTTTTACATTTTTAATATCATTGTTTTGTTACCGAGATTGTGACAAAGAAAATGTTTCGATGTAATATATCATTTAGTAACCGAAGCAGGTTTGTCAGTAATCCTATAATTTATTTATTTATTTATTAACGGGATACCCCTTTGGTACAATAATCAGAGATAATATGAGGACAAAAAAATACAAAAATAGGGAAATCAAGGTAAGAATAATGTGCAATAAGGAAGGAACAAAAGTAGCTACAAAAGCGTGCGAAGTATAGAATTCCTAAATTTAAGCAGCGATCCGCTAAAAAAGTCTACAGAATTGGAATATTGATTGGCATGAGTACAAATACGGATAACAGGCGAGAATTTCCCATACAACGTACGGTGTAGCTCGACATTGAAGAGATCAAACCGCTGCAACTTCGTAGAAGAGGTATGTAATTTAAATAACCCGAGTAGCTCAGGACTGTTGACGTGGTTATTGAAAACATTGAAAATAAATAGTAGGTCAGCGACTAGTCTCCTGTTTTCGAGGGTCATCAACCCCAAACATTCTGAGATATGTTCATAATTATGGCAATCTATACTCAACGGCATGCCCATGTGATACGCTGCCAAGCGAAGAAACTTGTGCTGAATGCATTCAACTGCGAGATTTAGATAGGGCGACCAAATCAACGCACAATATTCTAAGATGGGATGTACTAGACAGCAGTGAAGTGAACGAATAGTCTGGATGTCATTAAAAAATCTTGAGACTCTAAAAATGTAGCCAAGTTTCTTATAACTGGAGGAGATGATCGATCGAAGATGACTATCGAAGGAAAGCTTGCAATTAAAAATGACACCCAAATCTCGGATATTATTTACAGCTGCCAAGTGCGCTCCATCAAGGACATAGTCACAATAAATAGTGTTTTGCTTGCAATTGAAACCAAGTATATGACAAATTGAGACGCAAATTATTCGTCGCACACCAAATCGCGAGATTGGAAAGGTCGTGCTGTACATAAACGGCGTCAGAAGGAAGATTAATATGGCGATATAATTTAAGGTCATCGGCATAAAGTAAAAATGTGCAATGAGAGAATACATCTGAAATATCATTAATGAGTAAATTGAAAAGAAGTGGTCCAAGATGAGAACTCTGGGGAACACCAGACTTAATCCATTACACGCCGCAATTCAAAAATACAAAAAAAATGAAATTAACCGTCTGATTTGAAAAAATTTGAAAATGAAAATGTGTCCCAAAAATGGGGCATTAGGGGATAATGGGTTAACTGAAAAGGAGTTAGAATAAGAGTTGTTAAATAATGATGATAAGAAGTGATAAATGAAACTATGAAGCTAACTTTAGTTGCATTTCTCATTAGGTATAACGTTTTCGAAGGAATATTTAATATTTGTTTGCCACAATGTTGTGTGCTTTTTATATTGTATAAAATTGTTTAATTGATTATACATGTACGCAGTAAACTTTGACAAACTGATTAACAGTTAAATAAATAACTAAATAAATAAGAGTAATTAGCTTACCTTGAAAGTACTGAAAGTCTTTGACCATAATGGATTTAATTAAATTAAGGTCTCGCAATAAAAGCGAGGGTTTCCTGAATTCGATGATTCCAACGAAAGGATGATCTTTGTATTCTTTATAAATCTTTTGAAATTCTTCGCCGAACGTAGTTCTGAGTAATACAACATTTTTAATATTTCCAAAACCTAATGAAGGACGTGGTCCAGGCACTCCTTTTTTCTCCCAATACGAAAAATTCAACGTCAAATAATAATATAGGAAAATACTGCCCGCCAGTAAGAACGTTAACAGTAAGAACATTGTTACTCCTCGAAGATCGTTTGTTCCCTTAAACCTGTCTCGACAGTGACTGTTTAAATTTGCTACACATGCTGTACCGTATCTTCTTGAGTGGAAACGCAAGTCATCTCACACGATAATTATCATGGATTCATCAGTATTGTGTTAATAAACCCGTATGTAGGCTTTGTTGATCATTAGCACCGTCAGCATGATATACCGGAGATAAAATCTAAATATATCGTGACATTTCAAAAAAGCGGAATTTAAAGATACCAGGGTAGTCGCATTGTATTGTTTCATTGGCGGTGGTATCGTAGAGTCTCGAGGTCATTCTGCAGGAAACTTTTTCGTATATTTTCTAATCGGGAAGTATGTTAAATGTAAATAATTGTTCACAAAATATGTACTTGTACTTATTGCTAATTTTTAGATTTCGTTATGTTATGTTTAGGAGCATATTTTAGCTTTATTTTTCGATAATCCGGAATGGGTCTGGGCTATATTAACTTGGATTATCGCGACTCTATTGTGTTTATGTGGTATATCATATTACTGTATGCCACTTCTGGAATTAAGCAATGGACTTTCGTACGTATAGTAATAGTTATTATTCGTTATAAATTACGCTTAAAATTGTCATTACTCAACTTATGTTGCTTTCTTTTCCTCTCAGTTTCCAAATTCATATTTCAGATTTTTCGATTTAATGGATAATTAGAAAAGTTTTTCATATTGAATCGGATATTACGTTATTTTCCCTTATTCCAATTCATTAAAAATATTTGATATCATAGATTGTTCGAACCGTAGAAACTTGGTACGTTTGGAATGTCAACATCTTTAAGCCAGCCAATTTATTTACACTTTACCAGCGTCAATAACGTCAGTCGTAAAAGATTAGGATTTTTAGTTTCTTGCAATGACTTGGAAAAATCTAAGTGCAATGACGAAATTTATGTTCAAGGAGAAGTAGATTTATAATTGACATTACATTAATGATTTCTTAAAAATTCATGTTCATTATTTGGCACAGTGATCAATTAGAATTTTTATGCTAAAAGAAGGTAATCAGTGACGAATTCAAGATTTATTTTCTACAACCACTGTATTAAGCTGAATTATTTTTCTTCAATATGTTAGAGGAATAAATTTATTTCTAGCAGAAACAGATCAGTTTTTATCGATCTTTTAGACAATATCATTTAAAATCGTGTAAAATATTGTTTAGAACGATCTTAAGCCTTCAAGGAATAAATTAGGAATAAATTTTACTTACCAATAGGTTCTGTGTAAAACACATATCTTGAATGTTTTAAGATGAAAAAGAAGAATTGAATAAGGAAGTAATGATGAAGTTGTATAAAATTAGGAACAAACGATTTTTGCAGTTTCAAGTATACGGTAAGATATTTTTGAAAATTCTTTTAAACATCATTTTTTACTTAATTTTTTTACATCAAATCAAGTTTCGAGAAAATGGTGTACATAATATGACACTAATATTCGTGCGAATAGAGCCATATTATTGTAGCATATCATATTTTGAAAAATCTAAACAATACTTAAGTGCGGTGTATAATTACATTCTACGATAAATAATAATTTCAAATTTGATTGTCACAATTTGTATTTTGAAAATTGTATTATTCTTACAGTCTCACATTACATAAAATCGGTAAAGCTATTCCTATTAACCGCACCCAGAGAATACGTTTCAGTATATTCGAAAAAATAAAAAAAACAACGTATGTCACAATTTTGTTTTTGAATAGCCCATATTACTAATGATCATTACATTCATAGCATTCTAATGGATTGATTTAACAAACGATATATAATTTATTGGAACCTTAATTTTAATAAAAATCGATTTTGCGTGTTTTTCTAAATGCTACTTCTTCTAAATATTTTAATTTGAAATACCTAATTTGAAAGTTTGAAAGCGGCTTAAGTTCGTTTTCAAATAATGGTTGAAAATGACATATGCCACGAATTTCCCAAAAATTACAAAAACTAAGCACAGAACAAAGAAAAAGACCTTCCGTTAACACTAATGATTAATGCAGAGAACACTTGAAACTAATCCTTGCGTACATCCCCGCATGAAATACTTGGATACACAGGATAATCTGCTATGTATAACAAAAAAACCTTTATAAAATTCAGATTTATCAAATAGCGCGATATTAATTTTAGACAGTACCTGTTTAATGCAATTCAAGAAATAATTAACATGTTTACATTGTAACGTCTTTACAATATTACACATTTTCTTCGGCTGTGTGGAATTGGCGTTATTTTTATTGAATCCTATAATTACATACTACCATCATGTCGTGTGTAAAGTACTTCAAATCCAACTACAGCTAGAACATCATTCTTGCATCTTGTTATTTGGTCATCAGTGCGATAACACGCAACGTTATGAACCCTTTTAACTGAAACAGCCATCAAATATTGCGTAAATATTACGTTCAACGTACGTTTATGATTATGGGACTTATGTGGAGTGAAGGAAATACGTACTTTGTAGTTGGTCTCCTTGATGGCTCCGAGGCGGTAGGCGGAGGGGGTGGCCCTCTTCGTGCTAATTCCTCTAAATACGCCATTAATAAGCGTCTTCGTTCTTCAGCCGCAGCTTCAAGGACTAGAAATCTACGATCCTTCCTCAATATCTCTTCAATTTCCGCTAAACATGCACTATTTTCTTGAACTTTCTTCAGCGTTTTATCCGTGATTAACTTTGTTTCCTGCACGGAAAGATGTAGATGGCATATATAGCATTTAGTAAGCGATTTCTCGTAATAAGATATAAATTATTTGTATCACAGTATACCTGTAAAAGTTCTCGGAAATCAGCCTTCGCGGCAACAAGCTTGTCTTTGATATATTCCTTGAATTCTTTTTCACATTTCTGTTGAATAAAGTTACGTTATAATATTGTATGTTTTGAAGATACTTTTTTGCTTCAGTTTTAGTTATGAATTAGATTTCTTACATATACTGATTTAATGAAGGAAAGATGTCTTGCGAAAAGTTTGAAAGTAATTACGTCTATGTTTCATAAAAATTTTACTCACTCTATCACTAGACGAGAACTTGATGTATCGAGGATCATCCTTCAGTAATTTTTTTATGTCCCTCCATGATGCAGTAAGCTCGGTTGAAGCACCAACTTCGTCGAGTAGTTCTCTAAATTTGTCACGTTTCTTACGACCTAATTGTTCAATGTGTTCATTAAATAACCGCTCTTTTTCCTCGCGATCTAAATTCTCCGCTAGTTCCCATCTATGGTCTTTTCTCAGTTGTCGCTTTGCTTCTCGCCACGCAAGATCGCCGTTTCTTACCTACGCAGGAATTAAACGGCAAACGGTTAAAATAACGAAAATCCCACCTTTTGCCTCAACTAACAATATTTCTTGATTTTCTGCCGCGAGGAATTAACGTTTCTTAATTTACGGAACAGACAAAGTTACTTTAAAAAGAGGACTGTAGACTTTAAAAAGAGGAGTGTAGTAAATATCTGAAATTCTTTTTGTCGCCGCCTACTAAAAATTTATCAGCTACTACTTTTCAGATATGTTTGTCAAATACCAGATCAGCAAGTAGGGCACTGAAGTGTTGCACTGCTTCAGTGTGACGATGATGTTGCCTTTCCTTATCTCGGTCGCGCAAATGCGTAGCTAAGGTTCTTTGTACTTCTCTCTCCCGTTCTCGAAGACTAGCTTCTGCTCTTCTCTCACGCTCCCGTTTTTGTTTCTCACGATCTTCCTCTGAATCCGAGTGCTCCTCTCCGCCTTCTCTCTGTACCCACAAATTTCGTTTACATTTTCACTTTCAAAGTTTGTTAACTTTTCCATTCTTAAGTAGAAATCGCACAAAAATTAATACAAACTGAAGTAACATCAAAATTTTACCGGCCATGTGACAATATCATTTTATCAATTTTCATTATTCTTTTACAGTGAAATAAAGGATTCGACGATATAGTTCTTTATGAGAATTTAAGATACATTGAAAAAGTGCTTACGTCGTTCTCTTTTTTCCCATTTTTCTCGTCGGGTTCTTCAATTTCACCACTTTCCTTCTCTACGGTTGATTCCTTCTTGTCCTTTCCATTTTCTTCCGCTCTCGTTTCACTCTTCCTCTGTTTCTTCTCCTTGGAACTTTCCTTCTCGCCCTTATCTTTGGAAGAACTGTCTTTATGTTTATCCGTCTCCTTTTTATCCCGATCCTTTTTGTCCGACTTATGATGATCTTTTTCCCTGTGCCGATGATCCTTGTCTTTCTCTTTTTCCTTCTTCCTTTCCTCCTTCAGAGTACGAATGTAATCTCTAAACCAATCTTCACGCGTACTTGCCGACTCTACGACTCTGTATCTCCAGTCTGATTCCAATTTTTTCTTACAATCACTCCAGTGTGAATGTCTGTCGATGTCTTTGTGCTCACGCAGCATGGCAAAGAATTCCTTTTTGACCTGAAACGCATACATTATAAGAGTGACATTGCTGAAAAACAATCCGTCTTTGCATCAATACTAATTTACAATATTTCTTTAAGTTAAGATTTTTCATAGCTCAGGTCTTTATCATGCACTCTCAACTCGTCTTATTCTGAATCAATGATTACACGCTCAACCACATTACAACCACTTTCACTTTGTCATAAAGCAATGTTTTGTAATGTGGATCAAACTATTTCAACTTGCAAACCTTTTAATTGATTTTCAAATTATATTTCGATAGAGGTAGAAGAAATAGTCAATCGATCGTTCATGTCAGGAGGTATCACAACGTTAAGGGCTCTATTTGACGGAATTTTTAATGAACTAAAGCCGGTCGCTTCTGCTGAAAAAAATTATACTTATTATATGCTGTAAAAGAAAGATTATTTTTTGGCAAGCCTTCGTTAACGGTTTTCCATTTCATTTCTAATCAAGGTTGTGTTCGATTCTATGAAACATTATCAAGAACAATTTATGTTTAATTTAACGAAGACTTGGTTTGTGAAGTAAAAGCGTCTTTAACTGCTGCCCTTGCTGAAAGGAAAAAGATTCGTTAGTTAATTATGACTATTGCACTATGCAAATAATAGAATTTTACGGCCGTCCAAATTACGAAACGAGGTTTTTGCTTTGTCCCGTTCTTTCTTCTACATGTTTCTTGCATACTTGTCCAATTTAGTAAACGCTTGGGAATTCCTATATACTAGTCTACTTCGAGAGATATAGAAAATACTTTGCAATTCTAAATTTTTTACAATCATTTCAACCGCGATGTGCAATTCACTTGTAAATCTAACATATTTCAGATTATCCATCTGATTAATTTACTCAGAATACACCCACTGTGTTAAATGTGTGCGTATTGTTCAACGATCGAGCGCAGTTTTACGCAATATATGATATTAAAATGTCAAAGTGAAAAACAAATATTCTTCACCGCTCGATTTTAGCTTTGTCAGAATAGATTTCAAAGCACGAGAATATTATACTTTCTTTAGTTTTATTCCCATTGCGTAATTTGTGGGCGTCCTGTTACATTCTCACAAACTCTTATTGTTTGGTTTTTGATACTGTCTTGTAACACGGCTGTTGACTATCATGAGAAAGTAACCATAACTAATTGCGGGCACATTTGGATTTGTAGATAATATGTATAACTCGAATCCTTATAGTTTGAATATTTTAGAAATAGTGAAAAGCTTGAGTTTTCTCACGGCTACGTGCAGTGTTTTCACGTTGCATTTAAACTATACGACTTTACATTTGTGCTATGATTAATTTGCACAAGATTTGTACATAATGACAGGTCATTAGTGAACATGGTATGAATGATTAATTAATCGCTACTGCATTTGACGCATTTTTCTTACAATCTTTCGGTAGTCTACCAGAATTGTCAGACTTTTTAAAAACAATATTCTCCTCAAGTGCCATGAATAAAACGTTCAAAATATTTGCTTCCATGTAAGTACATAAAGTCTTTCTGAGGTAATCGAATACCATAATAATGAAACTTCGTGCGCGAAATTTAGATTACGAGTCCGTAACGACGTAAGAACGATGGCAGAAAGATTGACCTCTAAATTTTGTGAAATTTAATGCATCATCTAGATTGATAAAGAATACACGGATATTAAAGGAACCGTTTGTACAGGACGTGGATAAAAAAGACAACGTTCATCGTTCTTGTGTCGGTACATGTAACAAGAAATTTTGCTGTGGCATTAAAACAACTCTGGTTCCTAAGAGCGACAGAAGATCTCCAAGAGTTTATCAAACGAATACTATCGCAGAGCATGGAAGCCCTATGCGAATGATAAGGAAACCTTATGTAATTCTCTGGCAACTGATTTTCAATCTTGGGGAATAGTTAATTTTTTGAAGTAACGAGGATTACGAGTAATATACAAATACCGAGTTCGTTCATTCTCATGACTCTGCTTTGGAGTAAAGAATGCGGCGCGCGAGGGTGTGCCAACAGTGCCACGCAGTGTAGGTGGGGATGGTAGATGACATCATCCAATGCCACCAACCAGCTTCAGAACCAAGCCACTCCACAAACGGAACCTGTCCTGCCTGCCTCCTGACTGAAGTGGAGAGTTCAGAACACATAAGTACATGAGGAACCGTCACATACTAAGATTTTTTAAATCTCTATCTCTCCCGTCTTACGGCTACAAAAGTTTTTCTCTATCGAGCAAATCTACTAGAGTAGAGAATTATTAGTGAAACTTCTCCTGGTATGTGTTCTTCAGCCATTAATATTACGAATTCGTATTACATAAACTTACAAGTGGATCAAAATAATAACATACCTATAGAACCTGAAAAAATGATTGATTAATGCTGAAAGTATAAAGTTTATTTATTATTGGTGAAAAAGTCTTCATTCGAAGCTAAGAGTCTTGATATATATATATATATACCATTTACGTCTATTACTTTTACCTTTGTGAAGTAAAAACAGTCAGTAAAGAAACTAAGTTTCCTTTACATTGATGGAAGATAATTTTTTGCAGTCAGGACAAATGTTGTATGCTAGTACAGTCTACTGAATACGTAATATACGTTTGCCTTCATTTTTTAGTTAATGTATTGATGACTTAGTTTGATAAAAAGATTAAAAGAGAATGATTCTCGAAAGTACAGGAATTTTTCTAATGCTGTTTAGCAATTTACTCGAAAGTTTTAGAAATACTGAATTCTAATGAGTGAACTTAAATTATTATTTTAAAAAGTGTTGAGAATTTAGGTACGTGATAAATGTATGTTAAAATACAACAATAAAAATTGATAATTTAAAACGAGATATTAATATTATAAAACCTGTACCTGAATTCTCAGTGAGATGTTTTTTTTAATTGTATGGAACAAGATTAGTTTACAGAATAGGTTGTGATTTTTCTATTATTTTGGTAGGATACTAAAGAAACAAAATATTCAAAAATAATTTTACGTTTGACTTCAAATTAAAACGCATTTCCTGAAAAGAAAGTTTCAATATGAATTTATTGTTGTCAATAAAACAAAATACCTGTTCACGTTTGGCTGTTTTTTCTTCTTTTTCCCTTTTTCGTACTTCCAGCAGGTATTCGTTGAAAAGACTTTCTCTCTCTCGCATTTTTTCTACATTCTTAAATCGCTCATCTCGGCCATGTTTTTGTGCAAAATCACTAAACGATGATCTGCAGATGGAAAATGTAAATATGTATAGATGTATGTAAACTGATAAATCTCTCACAAAGTATGAAATTACTATTTTCTATCGAAATCGAAGACATACTTTCCATGAAGATTAGCTTCCTCCAATAACTTCTGGAATTGCTCCTTCCGTTCTTTCATCTTGTTCCTCTTTTCACGCCTTTCCTCCTCAGCTCGTTCCTTCACGTATTTCTCAAATACCTGCTTCCTCTCTTTCGACGTCAGTAGCAGATAGCGAGGATCGAACACGATCTTGTGGAGTTCCTTTTCCCAAGTGCTAAACGCAGATACCTTGTAACATGGCACAAATTATTTACATTTCCCCTTTAAGTACAATACGTTACATATTTTATAAAAATTTCAAATATTTCAACCAATTACATCGGTGAATTAAGATGAATTATTATGTGAAAATATGGTTTAAATCAAAGAAACTTGTTACGCGCAAATAATGAAAATTAAAACTATTAGCATAACGTTAAAAGCACCTTTTATTGCGCCCAATTTTTCGTAAAGATTTTACTTATATCGAATTAATTGACAACTTACATCCTTTTCTGCCAGCATATCTCTAAACGACTTAATCCTGGTTTCTAGAGGTACAATGGCTCTTTCCCTGGCAGCCCTCACCTCAGCTTCTATGGCAGCTTCCTTGCCAATGTCGATTGTCTTTTTTCCTTCCTTTTCTTCTTCCTCCTTAACAGGTGTACCTGCTGAGGAGATGACAAGAATCATAAATTTATACCACAAATTCAGGAAGGGTATCTCGGAAGTGGGATAGAAGCATGAATGTTGATGAGAACGATCAGGTGTGGAATAGACAAATAAATACCATCTTTGTTTTTCGGTTCTTCCTGTTTAATTTTCTTAGCTGGCGTAGGCTGATCATCATCGCTACTATCACTAGACTGTTCTTCCACCTGACGTGCCGGTTTTGGCGCAGCGACCGCATCTGGGGGGCTTGCTATCATTTTATCTACATCCTGACGACCAATAAGATCGTCTGGTCTCTCCCAAACAGAAATCCGCGAGGAAGGATTGTAAAAGAAGACTCGGCCATCTCCCGTCCATACTACACACCTGAACATACAACATTAATGATTAATAATTGCTAGTAAAATAGGAATAGAAATGTTCTTCAGGGTCTAAAATGTACCATGGTGTTCCAGGAACTGGTGTACTAGAAATTGGTCTAGATTTGTCTTGAGGTTTTGTTGGTTCTTTCGTAGCAGGTTCTTCTTTCTTTTGCTTATTAGCGTCATTGTCCTTTGTATTATCTTTGGCATCGTGTGTATTCTCATGTTTTTCTTGTTTAGGAACTTCATTGGTACTACTGGTGTTACTCACAGTAGACGTTGTAACAGCAGTAGTGGTGGAAGTGGTGCATTCTTCAGCTTTTTGTCGCAATGCTAATTTAGCACCTATAATAATAGTTCGTTGAAGGAAAAATTGGTTTAATTTAATTTACGATCTAAAGTAATTTAAAATGTGTTTGATATTGTGCACTTACTCTCCAGATCTTTCAATGGCTGCGGTTTTTCCCACACTGATTCCCCGGCTTTGCTATTGTAATAATAGAGCCTACCATCGGGAGCGCGGTGTTCTGTCCAAACCATAGCTGCTGCAACTAATTCGGGGTCGAGCTGCGCCAATATCGCCGGATCTTCAGGTGGTGCCTGCGGTGCGATTACACCATGTGGCATCTGTGGCATACCTGTTTGACAATAGGTCAAATTGAAGTAATACAACGCAACAAATTGTTGTATGAATATAGCTATTAAAACATGTTATTTGTATAGCTATGTACAAAAATTATCATTGCAACACAAGGGACAATACTTAAAGAAAATAGTGAATGAACATGTGATTTACGCTAAATAACGTATATAAAAACACGTGTTAAAGAAAGGTGTTATCCATTTACCCCAATTGGCTTGTGGTGGGCCATATGCTCCAAACGGTTGAAATCCTGGAGGAGGCATACCGAACGGCGCTGCACCAAACGGTGCCGCCATTGGACCCCCAAATTGATTGGGCATTCTATGTTGCATAGGAACCATGTTTGGTGGTGGCTGCATCATATTAGTATTGACTGCTGGGGTGTTAATGGCAGGAGTAGCAGTAACTGTAGATGATGTTGCACCTACATATTTATACAAAGTTACAAATATTCGCAATTCCAGTGTCTTTACAATCAAGACATAAAATGTAATTACCATTTGATTGAGTGGTCTCAGGTGTTTGTGTGTTAACTTCGGGCGTCTCGTTTAATGTAGGAGGCGGTCCTGTACCAGGTGGTGCAGTGCTCATTTGATTAATTGCATCTGCATTATTGGAAGAAGCTTGTTCGTTTCCCTGTGAAACTCTATTCTCACTCATCTGTGTTGGTGTACCGGATGAAGAAGTTGGCGTACTGGAACGTGTAGCTTGTTTAGATGCGCCATGTATTAACTGTTCAAGCTAAAATAAAATTGAATGCTTATTTACAGGATAGTTTGTGGTTTAGGGAAATTATTACATATCTTCATATATCTCTTACTTGATCCTGTACCATCACTTTAACGTTTGGCCCCTCCGGCTTTGTCCACGTGGTTTCTCTTGAACGAATATTGTAATAATATGATTTACCATCTGCAGTTTTTGTTTCTACCCAAACTTCCCCATTAAGGTCTAATCCTGGAATGTTAGTCTGCTGCACTTGTTGCTGTGGTTGTTGACCTGGAATCTACAATATTTTTTTGTTAACAAAGCTTTTAATATGTACTCCCCTGTACAATAGAAAACTTTAGAAAGTGCTTATAACATTGTAGTGTTGTCAACTAGAATGTTAATAACACTACAATGTTGCATCAAATAACTGGAATTAATCATAAATTCTCAACCAAATGTAATAATTGCCATAGGTTAATTTTAAGTATTATCCGAAGGTATCAATATTATTCTACAAATTTCCCATTATAAATTATTTTCAGTCAAGCTTATAGAAAGTCATTCTATTTTTCATCATCTATTTTGTTAACTCTAAATTTACCCATGAAGTAGATTAAATTAGTTAACTTACGTTGTTCATATTAGGTGGACCCATTCCAGGGGGAGGGCCATAAGGTCCTGGTCCAGTACCCATTGGACCATTCATCATATGAGGTGGTGGCTAATAAAATGTAAATGAGAAACATGAATTTAAGTATTAATCAAGCTACAACTATTAATAACAAATACTTGTTGAATATTACCATTCCTGGAGGTCCCATTAAATTTGGTGGTCCCATAAGATTGGGAGGTCCCATTGGTCCCCAGCTTGGATCAAAAGGTGGTGGGCCCCGAAAGCGTGGGCCTGCCGGTCCAGGTGGACAATTAGGCCTTGGTGGACCCTCAAATGGATATCCATTATTGCCCCCACGAAACATTGGCCCACGTGGTCCAAAACCTCGTCCTCGGAATCTCGGAGGAGCACCTCTCATCGGAAAATCGAACCCACCTCTACCACGGCCCCTTAAGATATTTTTACACAATTCAACTATACACAAATACCTTTCTACATTACATCTTGCTGAGATTGGATTATCATTCGTCATCCATTTTCCCCCAAATTATGGATTTTTCTTAAAAATTGTTACGCAATGTGTAAATACATGGAAACATTTACTTGGAGAAAAAACATTCTGGAGATTGTATTTGTGTAATCAACAAAGATTCAATTAGAATCAACATTCCTGTTACTTTAGCAAGACTCTTATGTAAAACAAAGTTATCAACGAACTGTTTGTGTAAACAGGAAGGACACTCTTGCAGGATGTAGATGTAGGAAGTTATTGTTTGAAACGAAGAGAAGCAAATGGCACAAGAAATCAACATAGTACGTAATTCTCGTTCTACGTGTTAAAAAAACAAGTGCATTTGTGTATATCTCAGAAGAGAATTCATATATCTGCCGATATATTAAATGTAACAAAAATATTTCATCAGCGAATGAAGAGCGACTAAAAATTACTCACTGAATAAAACATTTCGATATTGAGAGAAAAACATGCAAGGTACGATAAAAAGTTCACACGCACCGAAAGCCTCCCCGTCCTCGAGGCACAAAGTGTCTATATTCATCTCCATCGAAACCGTAATCTTCCGATTCTTCCATCGCTTCATCATTATGCTCCGGTTCATTAACTGGAGTTTCGGCATTTGAAGGGGTCTGCTCGCTACTCGTTTCCATTTTGCAATAATAGTCGTAGAAATGTTATTTGCTACACACCCATTTGTTAACTTTCCTCAACATGCACAAAAACGCCGCAAACAAATCACTATTTCATTCCGTGCAAGCAGTAAACATGTTGCTGCCAACCAATGAAGCCGAAATAATTCTAGCCCACGGCTTCTGTGTAATACTGTAAATAAATCCATTCTCTTTCCGTTCGTAAATCTAAAGAAATACAGTTTTGTACTAACAATTAAATTTCCGTTACTTTAATAGATCCGATTTATCGTGAAAAACATGAGATTTCGCAAGTTTTACGAAACTCTTGTTTTCGGCGGTAAATGATAAGCGGGGAATTGCTTGGCCGATTCTCAAGTAGACGGATTTGTCCAGATCCCACGGTCCTTTCGTCTGGGAAATCTTCCCGCGATGTCGGTAACGGTAGAGAGATTTTCGCTCACTGTAAACTTCTGAGCGCGGCTTTCGCTTCTGGCTTTCGTACCGTACGGTACGTTCTCTCTTGATCAAGGTACGTACTGACGTTTCGCTTTGCCATAATCGCATGGCCGACGTGTGCATTTCGAGGCTCCTTTTCGCGTGGTATCCGCCGTGTTACGAGTATCGCCGTGGAGACGTGCCCGCCTCTGGCGAACATCGTTGAGCCGGATTGAATCTAAAGTGAGTGAGAGGAGTTTGTAAGATGAGTTAAAAAGCGAGGGCATTCGTATCGGAGACAAGAAAACCTGAAATGCGGAGCACGTTCTGACATAATCCGGTACAAACTGGATTGGAGCAGATACATCGATAAATGGCCTGGCCGTTCGTTTCAGAGAAAAACTTGTGGACCCGGCATTTGCGGTTCCGAAATCATACTCGGTCAACCTGCCTGCGAGTTCTTTCGTATCGTCGCGCGTGGCACTCTGCAACGCGGTAATTCATTCACGGCTCCATCAGCCGCGACCACGCGACTTTTCACGCAACTATGTCCAACGAGGAGACTTCCGCCGATCGGAATGTGGAGATCTGGAAGATTAAGAAGCTCATAAAGAGCCTCGAAATGGCCCGGGGGTAAGTTCCATTACTTCAATTTCCACGGGTCACAACTTTTATTATTTATTAGTTTTCGTCTTGACATATGGTTGAAAGGCCATGTGGTAGGCGCTAGTCCATACTAATTTCCAGTTTTTTTCACTCCTCCTCTAATAAAAATTTGATGTAAACAAGGTAATTGTATAATATAAGTTTAAGCAAACAATTTTTATACACCACTGTTTGTTGTTATTATCATGACTGGTACATGGTAAAACATGTGTTTCAATATTTCATGGAATAGTAATGATATCTTATATAAGCACATCGGACAACAATGGTATCATCCTACATAACTAATACAAAATCTCTTTTCTAGGAATGGAACCAGCATGATATCTTTAATTATACCTCCAAAAGATCAAATATCTAGGGTCAGCAAGATGTTGGCTGATGAATTTGGAACAGCATCAAATATTAAGTCCCGTGTAAATAGATTATCTGTTTTGGGTGCAATTACTTCTGTACAGCACAGGCTAAAGTTGTATACTAAAGGTAATATTATACATATGCCATTCCAGATACATTTCCATAACCATTTTATCCTTATTTTCTTCATTAATTACAAAGGTTCATAAATCAATAAATTTTTGTAGAAAATTTATAAAATTTCATTTTTATTTTAAGTTATGTTATACTAAGTAAATAAGTTCATATTTATTTCTCCTTGGTTATTTATTTTCTTTTTCAGTGCCTCCAAATGGCCTGGTCATATATTGTGGCACTATTGTCACAGAAGAAGGAAAGGAGAAGAAAGTGAATATTGACTTTGAACCTTTTAAACCCATTAATACATCATTATATCTTTGTGATAATAAGGTACACAAATAGTTATATACATAATTTTAGAATGTTCCACCTTCAAATTATGATTAATAACTTTTTCATTAATATTACAGTTTCATACGGAAGCTCTTACAGCATTGCTTGCTGATGATAACAAATTTGGTTTCATAGTTATGGATGGTAATGGTGCACTGTTCGGTACACTCCAAGGGAATACTCGTGAAGTACTACATAAATTTACTGTAGATCTTCCTAAAAAGCATGGTAATTAAACTGTAGAAACTATTACTTTCCACAAGATGTAGCATAATGCTATATTAAAATAAAAATAAAGAATTTTTATGCAATTGATCCAGTTAATTATGATTACAGTCAAGCAAGAGACTTTTATTTAAGTAATGTACATTAAACATTATCAATTACAGGTAGAGGTGGACAGTCTGCGCTCCGATTTGCTCGATTGCGTATGGAAAAGAGGCACAACTATGTCCGAAAAGTTGCGGAAGTTGCGACCCAACTTTACATTACCAACGACAAACCTAATATTGCGGGATTAATCTTAGCAGGTAGTGCAGATTTCAAGACGGAACTCAGTCAGTCCGACATGTTTGATCCTGTGAGTTCATTTTATATAAAACGTATTTAGTAAATTCATGGCATTATTTTACTCGAGTTGTTAATTACGTTAAATATTACTCATTACAGAGATTGCAAGCGAAAGTCATAAAACTAGTAGATGTCTCTTATGGTGGTGAAAATGGTTTTAATCAGGCTATTGAATTGGCAGCAGAATCTTTACAGAATGTCAAGTTCATTCAAGAAAAGAAGCTGATCGGTAAGCCACAACAGTTGTTCTGTCGCAATACCAGACGATTGTAATACTAATTACTGGCATTTTATTTTTGTAGGCCGTTACTTCGATGAAATTTCTCAAGACACTGGGAAATACTGTTTTGGTGTTGAGGATACTTTAAGAGCACTGGAATTAGGTAGTGTGGAAACCCTCATTTGTTGGGAAAACTTAGATATACAGCGTTACGTTTTGAAAAACCATACGAATGCGGAGGAGAAGGTGCTACATCTAACTCCGGAACAAGAAAAGGATAAAACTCATTTCACGGATAAAGAAGTGCGTTACAGTAAATTACATAAATCTTATGATGCATGCAATAACATCGTACGATGCTTCGTAATTCTTATAAATACGTAAAGATGCTTACAGTTGTGTGAAATAAAGTATGTATTTCCTTACAGAGTGGAGTAGAATTGGAGCTTGTAGAATGTCAACCTCTACTTGAATGGCTTGCGAACAATTATAAAAGTTTCGGTGCTACACTGGAAATTATAACGGATAAGTCTCAAGAAGGTTCTCAGTTCGTCAGAGGATTCGGTGGAATTGGAGGTAAGTTTTGTTATTTGGGGTAAAACTAGTATTATCAACATCAGTTTTATAAACTTAATAGAGATCTATTTATCATGAACCAGTAATACATTGCATTCACACTTACACTTGTGAGAGGCAGATTTCCTCTCTTAACAACATTGCTAACCAGTATACATAAAAAAGCAGCAGCAGTTTTGAAGTTGTGACTAAAACTTCCCAAGTAGATTGCTCGTTTTTAAGGTCAACCATATTCTGTACACTTCTTTCAAGACATATATAAATAATGTCACTAGTTGAAGTAAGTGTACGTGCTAGTCACTGTATTTATGACAAAAGGATAACAATAGATGCCGTTACGCAAACATAGGCGACTGATTCCTCACACAATTAACCATTTCTATACTGCTATGTGTTAAACAACCTCCTATAAACCACACTGAAAATTGGAAGATAGTTTGTCTCAATGTTTGTCATTTTGTACAAATATTCTGTGAACTTGTTTGTGGATGGGAAAGAAACATGTGCGCAGTTATATTAACTATGGAGTGTATCTTGGTGTATAGGAATCCTCCGCTACAAAGTCGATTTCCAGTCACTGCAGGCCGATGAGCCTCTTGATGATGTTGACCTCGATGATTACTAATTTCATCTGTGAAATACTCAAAGTTGACCAGGTAGTCTTTTCTCTGTCTCTCTCTTTCTCTCTCTCTCTGGAGTGCATTCAGTTACACGTCGTTTACCGTAGAACATATGGTTTGCAATTTTGAAAAATTTATCATAGTTATGTGCCGTTTCCCTAAAGCTTCCACATGATAAACATATAATACAAGTAAACATGCGACAACCAAAATCTTCATATTTAACTATTACAATATCCTAGCTTCAAATCTACCTGTGATATCACATTTTACTTGTCCGTACAAGCATACGAAGTTTAAACAGGAACTTTGCTTTCTTTGCCTATATTATAGTTTACTGTCGTTTATACATTATACAAATTCGATACTCTGAATGATATAGAAATTGTACAATATTTATCACATTTACTAAATTGCAAATGCTTTATACTATGATAAATTTTCTCAGTGAACCATTTTCTCACAAATTTTCCATTGGGTTGCTCACTAAATAGTATAAACTTTTTAAATTTTGTACAAACCTGTAGTGTATGTTTATATACCTTTGTACGTGGTGATAAGTATTTAGTTATGTTTTCAAACTGATTATTTCTTTTCATCAATAGAGAATTTACAAAATGTTTGGCTTACTCAATACTCTTAGACATCTGTATTCTTTTATCTATTGGTAGAAGGAAGGTGTATTTTTAAACTTTTACTTTCGGTTTTTTTGTACATCTATACATTGCTAGAGCTTTATTATTTTGGCAGTGTCACAATTGGTTGCACAAAATGAATGTTTTTACTGCATTCAACACTGTTAGTGGACGATTCAATGGAATAAGAATTCTGCATAATACCAAACACTCAGTTATTGCAGTTCTGTTTCATCGTCAACAATCTACTTTACTGTCACATTATTCAGAGAAAAGTCATTTATAACTGGAATTATGACTAATGATTTTTAATGCGGATTGTTAATATTACTTAAACAATCTTGTGTATCCCTAATCATTTATCTGGTAGGGACAATTTGTAATAATGAGTGTCATGTGCATCATCAGATATCTTACTGTCATTGGAGAATTATTAACATAGTTATTTGTTGTGTAATTCTTGTGATTTGCTAGAAAAGTTGTTTTTGGTACCTGATGAAAAAAATAGGTGCTTCTTCATTTGAACCTAGGAGGATGCTAATTCCATTCTCGTTAAACCCCCACGAAAAAAGATAATCCACGATATTAGTCAGAAGACTGTTGGTATTTTTATATTGCCACATTTCCCTGCACACATAGTGACACACACACACACACATACACACACATCTCTTTTGCATACGTTACAACATGTACAATTTTTTCGTAGAACAATGCTTTGCTCGTGCTTATACTGTGCAAAAAGGAACACACAGTGCATTAAAGTCCCGTATTTCCTGCATGTCATACTACGGGCAATGTAAAATGTTTAATCCATCACCAAAAGCAGCATGAAAATGATTGTTTCAATATATTAATTAAAATGTTGCAATTGAGCTATGGCTCTTAATATTAGGTATAAAGTTTTATACCGAATTTTCATTTTTACATAGATTTCCAAAAAGATGTGCAAAAATGCAGATGCTTTGGTATGGGATAAATAATACGTTGCATAAAGTATTTGAAGTTACACTTAAAGTAGCAATTACCTACTAGCTAGTCTATTTCAAGATGCAAGCACTAATATTTATCTCGTTTCTATTAGCTGGCATATTGGGAAAGGTACAGTACTTGCTTTCTACTGAAATGGGTAGAAATGGTATTTAAGAAGTATTCCTTATGTTATTCAAAATTCTGCCTTATTTATGAATTATAAATTGCTAATTTAGAATGTTATACATTGTATGGTTCAAACACTTATAACATCCAAAATTTTGAATTTTTTGTTCGGCACATCTTTAAATAGTATTCAATGTAGAGCATTTGTTGCTTTCATACGCAATACATTGTATTCATAGTGGCATTTAATGCTTTACTTTGTAAGATGTATATATATTCCTATAAACTAGAACCCGACTGCCTCTCGGTAAACTGACCGATCACTACAACGTGTATAACATTCACGTTAAATTATACCAATAAGATCGTAAGCAATATTTATTCTTTTGATATTATCATAATAAGTGTTTACATGTGTAATGGTTTAGTATTACATGAAAAACAGAATATTGCACAGTCATTGTGTTTTGTTTCCTAATGTCACGGGCTTATTTCTAAAGAAAAGCATGATAAAATAATGGTAATAAAATCAATAGATCATAATAACTTTATCATGAATAACAAGTAGAAAATTAGGTGCTATTTTCATTAAACCATTGTCGTAAATATTGCATGGTCATTTGTTCAGTATAAAGTTTAGTTTGAAGATTTGAGAAAATTAATTGTGCATTGTTCTCATTCTTTTTTCCATAATAATTTTGACAAGTATTTCCATTTTTGTCGATAACAGAAAAGGAACATCATGTTCCTTAATAGTTCATATAAATTTGACTTATAACAGTCAGTAAATATTATGTGGAATGCTAACACAAAAAGCAAAACTGGAGTTTTATATAATTTGTATTTTACAGGCATCCTGCGTTACAAAGTGGACTTTCAAAGTATGCAACTGGACGACATTGAAATCGACAGCTTCGATTTGGATGACTACTAAGTCTTGTGAGGTGACAGATACTCGGTTCTCTTTAGCTTCGAGCAATGTTCCCCGTCGCATAGTATTTCAGCAGAGACGAATAGAGAGACACGTTTAAAGAAATTACCATATGATGCACCACATACGGTATCGTCATGAAATTAATGCCTAGAGTTTTAATAAGCATCAAGCGGTTTCAAATTGATAAACACAAGTGAACAACACAGCTGTGGCACTCTGGATATGTCTACGTGTCGATCGAAAGATGAAATCAACTCTGACACAAGACTGTGAAACTTAAATAAGCCAGCTTGATACCTGCCTATATCACATAATATTACCTTGTATTACGATTGTCTTATTTGATTATTCACATGGATTTATTTTAATATATCCAAGCGCTAAAATGCCGAAAAATACTGTACAGTACGTCACTCAAGACACAATAATTTTGTATTAAATTGATGTTTACCATCTTCATAATAGATGTTACAAAGGAAGTATAGGTATGCGACCAGCGCGAAGACGGTTGTAGCGTTATTTTGTTCATATGATGGGCTGTAATAAACTGGTTATCATAAAAGAAGAATTTGCGTATCGTACATTCTACACACCGGTGGCTAAATTCATATGAATAATAAGTCCTGTACATAGACGACAATTTTTAACGGCACGGTTGCCTTAAACATAAGTTAAGATTGCAAAATGAAAACAAAATGCCAATCGAGAATAATATATCTATTTGTCTTTGAGTCAGATACACGCGTAGATAAAAAGAAGTTACTAATACTTTGCTGGCTTTTAATCCTCAGGTTTTGTACACACGACCGTACATAACAGATGCTTATCTATTGTACAAAAGTATATTTTGATTGTTACGGTGGTGCACTTCACTAGGAAAAAAAGGAAAATTTCTGGCGATATTTGAATGATCGTTATGGAAGAGAGACTATAAATTTATTTTAACTGTTAATTTTACATGCTTATTCGTACGATGCCTTTGTAATGAACGATATTGTACGTATAAATATGAAACGAACGTAACGCGCAATTTTGGTGAAGTACTTTTCGCGGGAGGATCCTACAGAGCGGAAAATGTATATGATGTATGTAGGAAACTTTCGTCGAAGCCGAGTTAACTTTAATTTATAGTATTATTGTACTGTTTGTGCTGTAGTCCTGTTAACGAAGTATTCGGAGACAAACTTCATCAAAATAGAACGTTCAGCAAACATCCAGCTTGTGGTATGTGCACAACGAATTCCAATACACGACGGTCTGCAGATTAAAACAAGATCTATGTATGTATTGTCTTCTCAATATCGAAATATTATCTGTCGGCTTAATAGATCATTGAATTTTATATGTAAACATTTTTACAATAGCGATGTAGATTATTTATTTCCGTACCGTTGCGATAAATATCAATTGTTTTACCTGCTTCGCGGAATTTCGAATTAAGTGCGAATTTCATGTTGTAAGTGACCAACATAAAAAAACACATGCACACATCAATACACAAACACATGCACACACATCAATACACAAACACATACACACACGCCACACACGCAACAGGAAAGGAAAAAGAGATGCATAGAGAGACAATAGGGAAAGCCTTCTTTTTGTTAAGGTAAGATTGTACATAAACATCGTCTATTATACATCGGGGAATAACACATCTGGTTAACAACGTACTTAGATGATGGCTTGCCTACGATCTCGTCCGTACACATAGTTTATATCGTTTGCTAACGAACATGTTTGAATTGAATAATCTGTTCGTTTCCCTCTTTAGCGTTTCATTGGCAACGTATACAAGTCTTTGACAAATCATGATTGTGACAATTATCAGTCACGCCGCATCTGACAAGGCAACACGAATACGTAATCGTTGTAACGCTTGATTTAGCTGAATTTCTTAAGATATAAATTTATGTATTGATGTATGTAATACCTCATGATTTTGTATGTATAGAACACTTCGTCATAAGTTGCTCAGCAACTCTAACATGGATAGCGTGAAGATGATAATTAAGAGCCGGACGTTTAATCGTTTGCTAGTACCACAGCGAGTTTTCTGTAATAATTGGATCCCGTAAAGTGAAGAAAGGAAGATTGAAATAATGATTTGGAAATGACATTCCACTATATCAGCTCATATTTGATTAAGAAGACTTATCGATGTTTCACGAGCATTAGTCTTCATCAATATAAACAAACTATTTTTCAAAGCATTTTGTAGCATTTGTCAAATTGTTACATAATGGTACATGACCTTCATTGTTAATCCATACATGTTTAGAATACAATTTTTTACCTAGTACAACTATTTACATTATATAATTAATTGTCAATATTTATAACGGTGTTTTGATTTTTAATTTATTTATACAACTATATCAAGACTCTCCCTTTGCCATAAATCAAACTCTGTTACTTTTTCTCAACCATTTTGTTGAAAATGGTTTAATTTTACACAATCAATCCGATGTATTGTTATTACACTGCTATAATTAAGATTCCTTAACGATCAAATATATTTCTAATCTTCCATTTCTCACGAAGCAAGTACACATTCAAGATTTATACATGACGATCAATTGATATTAAAAATTGGTATGAAAACATTACAATGTGTGAATGAAATACAATCTATGTTTACTGTATTTAAAAATATCTTTTATTTGCACTTATAAATCTACATTTCCGCCTGCTTCTATAGCATTCCTGTCATCTAACAAAATAAAGTACTCGCACCGATTAGTATAAGTGTAAAGGGCATTTTATTTTCCACTGAATACAAAGTATTTACTTTTTTCCTTTTTAATCGTAATATTAATCACTATGTTCAGAATACAAATATAACGTATTCGAGTTGTCAAATTACCAGATATCCAAATACTAAAAGGTGTTTGATATTGTCAGCAATAACATCATTCTAATAAAGAATCAATCAGAATTTCGCTCGTCTGTACACAGATTGTTTATTAAACCTTGGCAAATAAGGGAATGAGTTGCGATGCATCCAATAAAGTTAATTTTTTCGCCGCAAAAGATATTTTTAGTATGCTGACTGAAAAATGTACATCACTAACATTAAGAATAAAACTCCAGTTCTCAGATGTAGTATTTCTTATTCCATTTTATGATTAATATTAACAATTGTGAAAATACTTTACAAAATTGATTATTTTGAAAAAGGTATATATCGTAAGGGACTCGTAACAGAGTACATTTTTGGGGCAATTATATGTAACATTAATAAATAATTATTTTCCGACGGATGTTCAGAAATTTCCAGATCTAATATTAAACAATACTTTCCAATTTTACGTAACTGTATCGCAAAATACTGTTAAAAAAAATTAATTGACTCGATTCAAAATATGTTACTACAACATTCTTGTAAACTATCCATATAGATAAGCATCAGGTTTCAAAAATACTTTTCATTAACAATTTAGTATCGTTCGCGTTTTCTAATTTGTATTGTCCGCCGAACATATTATGGTTCACAAATATTTAACAAATAAATCAAGTCGATTGGAAATCTGTATAAAGTATGATCGTGTTAATTTCTGTTCTATATCAAAATTAATAGTGAATCATATTACTCAATAATACTTTCCATACAGAATTTACTAACGTTATCCCTTTATAATTTGTATTACCTGCCGCACACGTCATGATTCACAAATATAAAAAAATGTGTAAAAAAAAGAAAGTCGTGTGATAATATATGTCAAATGTAATCGCATTGTGCCTTATAGAGTCGGTGCGGTCAAAAAACCGTTCGTGCTCGTGGGCTTGATCGAAATAAATGGTAAATTTCAGTACGATTGTTTTTTGATCAGTACGAATTGTACAAACTTCATATTACTATAGAAAATATGCATCCAAAATATGAAGTTGTTCATTGTAAACGGTACTCCAAATTTCTTCTCATAACGTTATCTATGTACCAGTATTAATCGAAACAGGTTATATTTTCCTAGTTAAATTCTACTTAACAATAACATATTGGTGGATATCGCTTCTTAATTCTCGCTCGCTTAATATATGTTCAACAATGGCGGTCCGAACATTAGAAAGGCACAATTATAAACGATGCAGTATAGTGATAGTTTCGCGAATGACTAATCTGTTTCTGGAACTAATAAATTCAGATTAGCATCTTTTATCGCTGATCCTAAGAATTTCTCCTCTCCGCCTCGTACGGACAAGGTCGCGCCAACAAGAATAGTTTTTTTCTCATCCATCATGGCAGCTCTAGTCCAATTTGAGCTATTACACTTTTTGCAACTATGTGATGGTATTCTATCTAAGCTTACCGTCCTATTGCCGCAATCTGCGCATTTGAAGAATCTTTTAATTGCATTTATCACTCGAATCGGATGATTTTGTTCCTTGCACAAGTCAGAAGCTGAGAAAGCAATGTATTTGCACGTAATACATTTGACTGCTTTACAGTCGACCTTAAATGTTGTCATCATCTTCTCTTCCATCTTTTCCTTAATTTCCAACTTATTAAAGTACTTTTCCTTCTCATTTTCATACGATTTTTCGATAAGATCCATATGTGCCGACTTGGTTTCTAGTAATTCCTTAAATTTCTCAGCTATATTTGACTTCTTCGAGGCCTGCTGTTCTTCTTCTTCGGTTTCTCGTTGCCGTTTGGTTCCTCTCTCGATCCTCTCTGCTTTGTCTAATCGTATTTTATTTGGATCAGTACGTTTAATTTTGCCCTTTTCCTGAACCCATTTGATGGCGTTCATCTTAGCCATGTCTACATGTTTCTTAGTAATGGGTCGAGAGAAATCTATTTCACCACCCACACAACCTGCTCCTAATCGTGGAATTGCTGAAACTCCTAATCGAGGGCTTGAAGTACTTTTTCTCGTAGTTGCCGTAGATGATAGTTTTGATAATGTGAAGGATGTTGATGGCGAAGAGCCTAAACTTTTTCCAGCAGTTTGTGGACTCGAAGGAGGTAATTTTGGCGATGTAGAATTGAATGGACTCTCTATGGTATTAAACGTTTCCGCAGTAACTGGCGATGCGCCTTTCAATCCCCGTAATTTTGTTAATCTTTCATAATCCTTTTTCATTTGATTATTCGTCAGTTCAACGGCGGCACCTTTCTTAAAGCCTGCATTATTTTCTAAACTGTCACCACTTGAAACTTTCGTTGATGTTGCTCCCGAAAGTAGTGCCAATCGCTCACGGTCTTTGGCATGCAATTTTTCATTTCTTTTTGCATAAACAGGCACAAAAGGTTGCATACCAGGTAAAAGAGGCTTGGCCATATTGGCTTGATTTTTTTTGGATTGTAAAGAAAATTTCTGTCCACTACTGCTCGATTGCAATTCAGCCCGTCGCGAACATTTATTGTACTCTTGTTTAACGTGATATATGCAATATTCACAACGATTAATATTTACAATTGCTGTACAAGGTTCTCCATTCTTTTTCTTTGACTTGCAAGTTCCCATGTCTTTCGATTTTCCAAGGATCATAATTTTCTGAGCATTATCACAGGACAATGTTGCTTCATCAGCATTGTCTCTAGACTCAAGAACATTGGGATTAAGTATACCAACTACAGTTCCAACAATCGTTTTCCAAAAAGTTTTGTATGCCCCACTAAATAAAAAGATAGATACAACCTTCATATTGTCTGACAAGTCGCTTATTTTCCAAATACAGTATGTGCTTCCTTTTTGTGACTTTCTAGTATCTGTCTTTATTAGTACACCAGCTATAACCCAATCATCATTAATATTCCCTGTAGTGACATGATATTTAACTTTTGATACTGATACTGCTGTCCGACCTACCATACGATCCTTTAACTCTGTAGAGGAAACTAGTGGATTAATAATTCTCAATCCAAAGATGGGATCACAGTAAACATCTTTCACTATTGGCACAGCATTACTTGAAACACTGTGTTTGCTACTTACTTTATTGTTTACAGTAATTTTAGCATTAGACGTTGTGGGTCCATCTTTTTTTGTCCGTAATTCATTTAAATTTAAGCGATTTGCAGAACATTCATTCTTTTCAATAGATTGCCTTTTTAGTAATTGTTTTAAATCCCGCCCAGATTCAGAATACTTCTGTTCTTCGAAGTAACGCTTGTCCTCATCATCTGAGGAATCAAGTTTATCGTCATATATTTCACTAACATTAGTCTCAGCTTTAGATTCTTTATTATCATTTCCAATGACTTCTTCTTTATCCAGAAAGTTAAAGTCCAATTCTTTTAGAGTCCTTTTAGGTATGGGTTGATCATTTTCCTCTGTACAACTATTTGACAATAAATCTGTTAAAATGTCATCAACATCAGATTCGTTTCCCATATTTAAATAACAATGCTGCAAAGGGAAGAAATACAGTACTTAATAGATCAAACATTTTCTGTTAAAAAACATACAAAATAATATTCTGTAATGGAGTAATGTTTCATTCATCATTAATAACTAAGACTTTTGATGGATTACATTAAACTAACCTGAGCAACAAAACTATTAAGCAGGTGTACTCATAGCTAACAGCATGCTTCATTAATAGATATATAATAAATTACTATAATTTATCACAGCTATTTTTGCGCGACATTTGCGCCTTGTTTACTGACCAATTTTCACAGGTCTATCTGACAGCGCTCAAAACATTGAACATTGGAGCATATTATTCCCTTTCTGCGTGTCCCGCCAAAATGAACCGCACTGATCAGAGGGCGTGATGATCACGTGGTCTTTAAAATTCCTAATACAGCGTAATAAATTGGAGCAGATGACGAACGAGTATGTGGAGAAAAACTATACGCTTGCAAAAATAAAAGGATATGGAAAGCAAGTGTGATAGGAAACTATATTTCTTTTCAATAACAGATAATAAGAATTGTAATACATAGTATTTACATGTATATTTCACCCGACATTGCATTCCTCGACAATATTTTTACGTAGGATTTTACCACATATAAAGCACGGCAGAACTCTGCTCGTTGTGAAAATATTAAATGTTATACACTTGATTAGTTTCTGCAAAGTATGTATTCGTCAATCTGAAATTTCATATGCAAGGAGCCATGAATACACAGTTCCGTGACTCTATAATCATTAAAACAATAACGAAAAGACTACATATATGGTGCCTTCAAAAAAATTGTTTCGTGAAATATTCAGATAACGGTGTGACATATTAAATGTTGTTATAATCAGTAATTGAAGTGGTGAATGTTTTATAATAATTTATAGGTATATACAAATAGAAAAACTTTATTTCTTACAAGTAATAAATGTAGGAATAATACAGTTTTACGGAAATATACATTACTTCATTGAATTTGCGATTGTACGAATAGACAATTAGTTCATTCCGTTATAACTATTATGTATAACTGTACTTATTATAACTTTTGTGTAACATCTTTTGAAAAATATGTACTGCAAAATATGTCTGCTATCTATGATTTGTGTGAATCAATAAAATCTAGAAAACGTTTATGTGATAACATATTGTGAACTTCTTCAATAAACCTGAAACTATACTTATATCAATATTTTTCATTTTGGTCGGTTCATAACGATAATACTCCTATTATAAAAATTTGTCATTATATTAATCAACAGAAACTGATGTGTTTTAGAAGCTTAGAATGAAAGCTGTTGTCTATATGGCACATCTGTTTGTTCCGCTACACTAATTCCGAAAAGTCTGTTCCCAATATCACCTGCAATGGTCGCAGACATCTTCCACCTGCATATCTCAAGAAAAGCTGCAACTTTCCTATGCGCACGGTTTCCATCTGTCATTCACGAGAAAAGTGCAGTTATAATATCGGTCCTCGCATACGTCAGTAAAATAGCAGTTGGATTACACATTTAGCCGAATTACTAGTAGCTTAAAAACCATAATTTTAGTAGTAAAATGAATATAATTTTGAAAAACAAAATTGTTCCTTTAATTGAAGTTTACTGTTCTTCGGTTCTTGTATTTACTATGATTTGGAGTAAATATTACTAATAGTATAAATGTAAAGTGCGGTATCTAATGATTTCACTATGAATGTGGTACGTACAACTACACAATACTCTAACCACTCTTTAATTATGATCTATGATATGGTTTTTAATTATGATCTTTACAGTAATTACAAGACTACATACACCGTCTAAACTGTAGAATCTCATAATGACACTACACTGCGGTAGACTACATGAATTATTACATTTTATGCTGATTATTTTAATAGATTAATATTGCTTGAAATATCTTCCAACGTACATTTAATCGACAAACTGATATTTTCTTCAAACGTTAATCATACTTACACGGGATGCAACGAATACCTTTATGCTTGATGCAGCGTACGTATTTTTTATTGACATAATTACAATACAACCCAGTAGATAGTATTTTTTATAATGTTTTAAGCGGCTTCCGACGCATGTCTTAATTTCCCTACTCGCATTTTCCGTCGTTTCTGGCGTTTGCCCATGTTACTCCCACCTTTCATGAGTAGAGGCACCCCAATGCGCGCGCATGCGCGTTCTTGAGCGGCTGTTCATCTGCTTACCCCCATCTGACGGTTCGTAGGACCAACCCTCGTTGCGCCACCCCATCCTTTCGGTTTGGCGCTTTCTCGGTCCTTCCCTTTCCACACTGCGCGTCAACCTAGCGCACTCTTTCCTCTCACTTCCTCCTTCTCCCTGCCCCCTCACTGACGATCCTCCGCACTCTGTGTGTCTCGCTCTGTTGAACTGACGCGTGCACTTGCACTCCTTCTCCGACCGTCGGTGTTCGTAACGTTCTCCTCGGGCGGAACTGTCAGTCTATCGGCAACCTGCGTACCAGTTGTGTCGCAGTGCTTACGTAACAACATTATTGTTATACTTACTTACGTTATTCGTCGGTGCGTTGTTCATTTATTTTCTGTCGCGCAAACTTTTTTTCCCCTTCGCCGCAAAGTCCCGGCCCTTCGGTTGCGCTTACAGGATATCGACACGCGATTTACGTATTCTCACGAGCACTGTCAGCGTTTCGCTCTTGTACTGCTGTCTTTGGAGCAGGCCGTCGTCGTTCACCTGCCGTCAGTGCTCCGTGGTGGCGTTACACACCTGCCGTTACGCGCACCTACCTCCTCGTCAGGGCCGTCAGCCGCGAGAAAGAAGTACATAGTGGGCACCGCAGACAGTGCGAATCCTAACACTGCATGGGCGATACCGGGTCGGTCGTCCTAGATCTTACGACAGAACACGTTCTTGGGGTATAACCCTCCTCCTTCTCGAGCACCACCGGCAGCAGCAGCAGCAGCAGCAGCAGCAGCAGCAGCACGGGGTATCGATTGCTCTAAAATAGAAGCGTGGGAACACCTGCAGGCCACGTACACATACGCGTACTCCGTCTCATTCGTCGGTCGGTCGGTCGGTTGGTCGGCCGGTCGGCTCGTTCTCATTCCCGTGCACCTTTCCTCTCATTTCCTCCATCTGTACTTGCTCGGTTCTCCGTTGCGCGCGCGCGCGCCTTGAAGGATCGCGACGCGTGACAGGTGCAACACAACAGGAGCACCAGCAGCAGCCGCGGCGACGGCGGCACGAGACATCAAAATTAAGATCTGATCCGGTGGGGCCAGCGGTGCTGGTGCTGGCGGGGGAAGAAATTCCCTTGATAGCCGGAGACTCGAGAGGGGTCGCGGTGTGTCGATAAAAAGAGTGCTGCCGCAAGGACGAACGTGGGGAAGGGACGGTTGGAGTACGGAGAAAGGCCTCCCGGAAGAACGAGAAGGAGGAGGAAGAGGAGGAGACAGAAGTGGCCGAGAGCCCGTGTTTTTTCCGTCGAGAAAGTTATATTGCAGTGATACGTCCTGGAGGCGCCTGTCGTCTTCGCCGGTACAACCATAACGCCGCCCGCACTAAAACGCCCGCGACGGGACACGGTGGATTCATCGCCGCCACCCGCTCGTACAGCAGCGCCCGGCAACCCCGGACCATCCAACAAACTCGCCTGCATCATGGATGCGCCGCTATCGCAGAGCATGGACTCCGTCAACACGGTGGCCACCGGCGAAGACGAGGTATTTACGCGTCCCTCTACACTAACACGTCGACACCCCTAAAACTCTGTTGGTGCGCGCTCGGCCGTACACAACCTCATGTGTAAACGTCACTGCTAAGCATGGTTTCAGCGAGAACCCTTTGCGCGCGTCTTGCTTGCACGCTCATTTAGACACCCGCCAAACCCACCCTCGTTAATCCTCTTTTCCCCTATCTGCCTGTATTCTTCTCTGGCTACGTTCCTTTCACGTGGCTGCCGACAGTGGCCAATTTCTTTTGTGCGATATTTTGTACGTACATGAGGCGCATGTTTCCTACGCCTTAGAAATGTATTTGTCAAATTCAATGATATCGTGGATGCGTGGTTCTGTTATATTCAGTTATTTTAGGGTACTTATTATAGGGTACTTTATTTATTTCACGCGAGTTACACATAATCAAAAAGTTGATTGTGAAAGTGTTATCAATACGCAGATTTTGCTGTAATTAGGAGAATCTTATCACTATCCTTTTCGACCGTCTTTCTGTGCTTCCTTCCCGCCTTCTTTCCCTTCCACGTCGATCTACCTACACACATTTCTATTTAAGGTGTCGAAGTACAGGTGTTTTTTCAACTTCGATAAGCTTTGGTAAAGTTCACACATTTCGTCATTCTGACGTAATAAATTGGCCCCACACTGTAAACGCGTGAAAGGCTGATCACACTCACAGTAATAATCTGTATAATTCCCTGCGGCAAAAAGCTTTGTTTCTTCTGATAAAAAGTTTGTAGGACTTGATTGTATACAAATATTCATCTCCTCGACTGGGTTAGTCACTATAAGACATTATCTTGCTCCCATTTTCTAAAAATACGTGTATAGATTACTAAAAAATTTCCATTTTCGACTGTAAAGCTGTATGTTCTATAAATTGAAAATAGCTACATACTAATGCATTATTCCAGACTTAGTTAGATTATGATTCATCTTAACACATTTTATACGTCTAGTTTATCAAATTTTAGTATGAACCTAATATTGCTTACCCAACCGACTCTAACACCCGCGACTAATCGACACTTGAATATTCTTTTTTCTTCCTATTCATCTGCATAGTGACGAAGCAAAAATCGTCCTGTTTTACTTGTCGGAGCTATTTTCCGATTCTCGCTCGGCAACATTTACCGCTGCTGCTGCTGCACGTTATGCCGCGCAGACGCTTTTTCCTCGACGAACCTTCGCGTACAGTGAGTATCATTAATATCTAAACCCGGCTGGCGGCGATGTTATCTCGTTGCTGCAGGCACTTACAGTCGGTTCCTCCAAATCCCTGTGCCGACGTATAAAACTTATATCACTAAGTATCCGTGGTAAGCCGGTAAAAATGACGTTAAGCGGGCAAGGGGATGATTGATCGATACGGAATGTTGGCTTGTATGATTGATATGGAGCGAGAGTGTGCGCTGCACGGACTGTACATCCGCAGAGGACGGAAGACGGGTACGTGCGTGCGCGCATGTACGTACGTTTAAGAGACATGCACGTAGGGGTGCCGTACGAGCACGGTACGGCACAGCACCGTACGGGAGGGCACGGCACAGGGCAGAAGGCGGGAATTCGATCGTGCCGCAGGTGACTCGCTCGTTCCGTCGTCCGCTCGATCGGACGGTTGCCTGCCTGCCTGCCTGCCTGCCTGCCTGCTTGGCTTCCTTCCTCTCTCTCCCCCTCCTTCCGTGCCGCCCCCTCATGCTTGTTCTCTCTCGTGCTGACACAACGCGGTTTCTCCCTCTCTCTTGTCCACGTGTCTTTCCTCCTTCCTCCGCATTTCCTTGTACTTTCCTCACTTTATTATCCCTTCCCCCTTTCCTTTATATTTTTGCCTACTCTTTGCTATTTCTTGTCTCGTGTTTCTCTCTTTTCTCCTCTCACTCTTGTTTTCTCTCTGTCTGTCTGTCTCATTTTCCGGTGTTCCGTCTCTCTCGCCTCATCTGATTACGCTCGCCCTCTTTTCTCTTAATTTTCTTCCGTTTTCTCTCTCTCTCCGGCATGCTCTTACGCGATCTCTTTCCCTCGTCCTGCTGTTTCTCTCGCGCTCTCGTTCTCTCCTTCGTGCAGGCACCTGAGAGAACAACGCGCCACGCCAGACCACGCTTGTTATTGATTTTTCCGCAACACGAGAGCCACCGAGGGCTCGCCGCACGGCGTGTCACATCATATGGAGGTGGATTATGCTCCGTAGCCTACACGCAGAGACCCTCATGCACAATACAGACACACACACACACACACACACACACATAAATCACACATGTGCGTATGGCCATGTACCCGTGTTTGCCACTGTAGAGGCGTCGATGTAGAAGCTTTGACTTTGGTCAAATCCCCGTGGCGATTTGTCTCGGTATGTACGATAGGCCAGTGAAAATATTTGTCCCGAATACAATAACCGTGAAGAAGTGAGAAAAATGCGTGCAAACCGACCAATTTACTGCCTCGTGAAGTCAAGTTACGGATGAATAGGGATAGTAGAGCCGGTTTTTTTAGCCTCATAATTCACAGTATCCTCAGTCACAAGCCAGTAGGATCGTTTGTCATATTCTCTATCATGCACATCGATAGGAATATAATGAACCTTCCTTTAGGCGTATTTAACGTCATCTCTTCTTTTTGTCATTGAAATTTTGTACAATAATGACGAAAATGTGTCGTACGTTATTATAAAGCTTTCTTTCGCCTGCAAATTACCTAATAAAATGATTTTAGTGCACGTAGTTCTCGAATCATGAAAGAAATTTATACGTACTCAAAGAGTTTTATTAGTATAAGTGGAAATAGGGTTTTAGATCGTAATAAACCGCCGATCGGTCTTCTTAGTACTCAGCCCCTCCCTCCCACTCATTTTAACCTTTAAATCTCGACAGGCAAGTCAATCATTAAGATTTGTAGCTTTTCATTAAGGTACAGAAATATACTATAAGGGATGTAAAACATCAATTTCGAATAGAAAGTATCCACCGCACATCACTATTACATATGTGGCTTAACTTTTTAAAACAATAACTGGAGCATCTACACATAATTAATGTTGGATTTAAAATTACGGATGGTCCAATGGAAAGGTTGAAACTGTCATGTTCGTGATTTCTTGAGACTGTAGCGATTGGTAGCAGCAGATGTTTTATTCAGGACAACGATCTAAATTGAGCATCAATACTGTTGTTCCCCTTGACTGTATAGCAACGCATTTCCTTTGTGACACAGTGTGAATACTAATTTTTGTTGATATAATCATTATAACTATCGTACGTAAAAAGAAGTTCTTTAAAGATTGTGGGTGTATGGTCGATTGGGCCGTGAATCGGTTTGATTTAATTGCGGCATTTTATAAAAAAAAGTTGCTTGTTGTACTCGTTGTTTAGAGAGTTTTACAGTGGAGGAAAGACAAGATTTTCCTGTCTAACTGGATTCTCCGTTTGTCCAGACTAACAAGAGTGATTGATCGATGAGGAACGATCGATCGTTCCCCGAGAAAACTTGGACTCCGTTAGATTCCTACATAATTACGGTGCGCAGTCAACGTCTCCGCGTCGGAACTTCCGCATACATTGCACCATTTATGCAGCTGCAAATGCATGCGCTTCTCGTAAACATTTATATTCTCGTAGATCTTCATAATTATGATAAATGTCAGACACTAAATCTCAATGTGAAAAGAAACTCACTTATCCCGCTTACATCTACTATTTCACGACCGTGTTTTTTGGAGCAAAAGTTGCTTCGGTAAGAAGTAAAATTCAAAAATTCATTGATACGCACATAATGTAAACTGGCTTGGTTAGGGGAAAATCCTTTACTGCTGAAATTAGCATTTTCAAGCTCATTTCATACATACTAGAAAAATGTTAAAACACTCTGTTATATTTAATACGTGGGTCAGAGTGGGTTAGAGTGTGAATTTGAAAAATGTCTCATTCGCTTTGGATTTGGAAATATTCCTGCTTCTTGAGATCCCGTGCACTTAAAGTAGCTTGCCACTACTTTTCTGACAGTGGGTACTTGATTTGCACAAACAGAAATTTAATTTTAGACTGTGTGGAAAGTAGCAACAAAAGTAGTGAATTCGCAAAGAAATGAAAATGCCTTTGCACTTCCCGTGATTCGTGACTCTTTGGCTTATCACGTTCTAGTCTCTGAAATATTACTCATAGCAATAATACACAGTCTAAAAGAAAATATATGTCATTCTATGAAAGCTTAAATAAACATCAATGTTCGTGAAATGTTACAAAACAAGGGGAAATATGTGCATGTCAACTTCAATCGTAACAGGCAACAAAAAATATCCTTATCAAAGATGTAAAGTATGTTTTGCTACAAACAGGGAAGATTACGCTCGATATATTTGTGAATCTTGTGATATATCATTGCAGAGTTTTTTCAATGTTACCACGCTTAAAAAAGTATTCAATTGGGTAACACATTTTTACTTTCATACATTTCCTATAAATCATATGAAGCATATTCAAATGAATCTCATAAACGTTAAAATTTAAGAATGTTACTACACATGTGCGAATACCATTTACAATTCTTTCGTGTCGCTGTTTATCTATTTTTGGCAGCACTTCATTTCTACCAGTCACGATTGCCAAATAATTTCCCCTTATAGTACAGCATTTCCTTTTTCCCAGATGTAACAGTAAAATTAGCGAACTAATAACGAATTTGAGGGAAAGTGGGCATGATTAATCCTCTTTGCAATTTCCCTTAGACAATTGTTTTAATGACTCGACTTGCAATTTATGGCAGTGTCCCGTACGTATGTCGGATGTTAAAATTTGCATATCACAACCGAATTTCAATTAGCTCGAGTAACTCCGTTCTGC
The DNA here is from genome assembly GCA_963989215.1 of Hedychridium roseum. NCBI lineage: Eukaryota > Metazoa > Arthropoda > Insecta > Hymenoptera > Chrysididae > Hedychridium > Hedychridium roseum. Next base: position 7,030,877 of record OZ022311.1, on the reverse strand, counting down.
ACTCTCACTAAGAACGATGCTCTCGATTTACCGTGCAGCCGCACGCATTACGATGTTACCCGCAACTTCATTGGTGACATTTATCAAGCCGGGCTTGCTTGGCAACAACGCTTACAGACATTATACCCTCCATCATTAATACCTTTGACGGAAAGTTTGACCTCCGGAGAAATACGCTTTCACAAATTGCTTGAAAAGCACATGCTTTTCCTAGGGTTTACATTTAGTTGATCTCGTTAATTGCAATATCTATAGAACTATTGATACGTATACAAATATCGCCGACTTCACAAACTTTACATATACATTGCGCGATTCAACCAATTTTAACCTTTTGCAGAAGTTCGTTTTAAACGGTTTTCGGTGTTCCATCATTCAATTGGATAATTAGCTGCTTCCTATTATCATATGATAATTGGCAGTGTTGCCTATTTTGCATTAGTGCTGAAGCATCAGTAATGTGAATATTTACATACGTTTGTACATAAATTAGATACCCTGGATTAATGCGAGGGAAAAATCACTCATTCGACAGATTGGACGGTTTGAAGAGATAATAGCTAACTGGCTGGTGATGTTTGGAAAAACCTTATCGATTCACATAACCCACCAAACGCTTCGTTTTGCCCGTTTATAGGCAAACGTCAATGCGAGTTAACGCGTAATGCCATTCCGTAGTGAATTCGCTTTTGGAGAATAATTCGGCCATGTTGACAATTAGCAGCGGCTTGATTACTGGTTTTGAAATGTCTTTATCGATTTTTTACATGTCACTAGAGTTTTGCGTCTATAAATGAATTTATACGTAGATATACCAGTTAAACCTGAAAGCACCTTGACTAATTGGTTTTAATTTTACAAAACATGATGTTTCAAAGGACATACCCTTTCCTCACACGGACCATTTTTTCAATGAAATATGCTATCCATTTTTCATAGTACTGTACCTGATGCTCGGAAAAGTTCAACGACCTTATGATACATAATAAGGGAAACATAATGATCCTTTCTACCTTGCGTCGTAGAATACGTTTGAATGAAGATGACCATGCGCATCTGGACAGTTTGTTCAGTGATGAATGAATGAATAACGACTGTGTAGCAGAAGACATGGGCCTGTCATCTCCTTTCACGGGTTTCTTCGATTACATGTGTACCGTACGTGTACAGCTATCACTATTAAAAACTACACGTTGGTGAAACGAATACTATTTTCGGACGTGTTGGATGTGCAATGACAGTGTTAATCAAACAGATACAAACGTGATCGATTTTATTCAGCAGCATTGAAAGGTTCAAGTGACATTGGAATGAAAACAGGAATACCAGTGAAAAACAGAGGTACGGTTGGAGTAAAAAGTTCAGTAATATTTTGCGAAAATTTCAACTGATATGACGAACACACGGATGCATAATTTTGTAAATGTTTTAGATTGAATATCAATTTTTGAACATTATTAGGACGCACCAATTTTAGCTTAAAAAGCGTCAAGTTTTTCACGCTGTGAATTCAATAAAAGGGTGCTGTTTAATCTATCAGTTTTCACTTTGCCACTTAACTCGGAGATACTTCAATGTTTTTCGTCTGATATGTAATTCGCTCGGTATTCGACTTTGGGCGTAATGTTCGAATTACTGTAAAATGCGTTTTGTTTGAAATTTGAGATGTACGTGACAGTATCTTTTTATAGCAAACCGAGAAGAATTACTACAATGAATTTACGTAATTTTATATTCTGATCAATTTCAATGGTCACAACTGAACAACAAACAAAGTTAAAAAGGGAATAATGAGGATAATTAAATGAGCAGTTACAGCGCAATATAACTATATTATTATCATATAATAACATTTTATTATATAATTCTCACGCATTTCTAACATTAAACAATGAAATACATTGGGTGAATTACTAAAATGACATTATTCCATTCGCCTGGACCTTTTCCCTTTGTTACACATTTCGGGGTGTCATGTGCAGCTTAATTAACGTTAATAAGCTATTCTAACTCCGCCAATTGCTGTACATTCCACCTTATTACCGTCCGAAATACTGTTGTACTGTTACGAAACCTTTTCTATTCACTTGGATAGATTGTTTTCTCTTGCTACGGTAGGCTCACAGAAATTTCTCGAAATTCCCCGTAATCGTTCGTCTTACATAAATCGCAAACTTTTTATTATTACCCGCCAGAACACTTTGTATTTGCCTATAGATAACCTACCAGAGGTCGACCACTTTTCTATGTCCACTCGACAGAATAGATGCATCACACGTGTAATAAAAACAAGTATACCCTTTTAAACTGAACTATTATTAATTATTAAAATTATTATTATTAAAACTTTTATACATTTATAAATAATTAATTAGTTTTAAACACTTTTAAATAGTTCAAATTGTATATGTGTATTGTTGAATAGTCATATAATTTATATAGTTCACAGTGCTATCGTTAAATAAGAAAAATCCATGTTATTATGTTATTATTTATTAAAATGCAAATTTCTTACAACATCTGGTATAACGTGCAAGTGAAGAGAAAATAAAATATAGTCATAAGTAATTTCAATGAATGTTATTTAAATATTGGTCCATTTGCTTCAGCCCATGTTTTAACCTAAAAATTGTATATTTTCCATTAAAAAATTCTCCAATGTTTTACATACTTCTCCAATTATTAAATTCCTTTGAAATAATTTTACGGAGAGATTGAATGTGCTGTTATCTTTATCTGGTCGTCTACCAGTAACAAAAACGTTAATCGTAAACTTTTCCTCTTCCAAGTAAGTCTTACCAAAGCGAAGTTAAACATTTCTACCCGTCGATGGTTTAAAAGTAAAGTGCCCCTGTGGGGTTCTTAAGGCTTCCTAACTTTGCGTCATACTCAGCCATGCATATCTTGTCAACTTTTTGTGACGCAATTTTTTGTGACCAGCGAAGCGTGCACAATATTTGAAGTCTACCATAGAGAATTCTTAGTTTACCCGTAACGGCCTGTGCTGCAAAAACCATCAGTTAATTTTCTACGAAATACGATTATGAGTAAGTCAAATTTTGAAGCAGTCTCATTTACGTCCCATGTCCCTATACGACATTCATGGAAGTATAATCGAGTAATTACGCGAAAATCTGGGTAACATTTGAGCAAAGCTTTTATCTAATTCCATCCTTCAACCTTGACGGATATAATCTTCTCCGGAAAAGGCCGGGGATGTTAACAAGAAAAATCGCCATTCCCTGTCCATCGCAGACTTGGAATAAACGAATAATTTGGGAGCAATTAAAGTTGCGCGTCTGTATTAAAATACCCTGATGAAAGTGTCCGTTAACGTCGGCGTGCGAAAGCTTTTTCATTCGATTCACCGTGTTCGAGGATTTCCCGGAAATGGGCGGCAGTATTTCGAGTAAAGGATCTACAGTTGCGTGGTGGATCGGCCGAAGAAGTCGTCGCACGTACAAGAATAATCCTCTTTTCTTGACTGCTCTTCTCCGTAGTGATTGGATTTGCTCGTTGAAACGTTTCAGGCTATGAGTAACTGTAGTAAATCGATTTACTTGAGAGGTAACCGTGGAATACGCTAAGAGGGCTGGGTCGGTCGGTCAAATGTCTTGTTCACCCTTCAAAGTGTCCGCCTACTCTTACTGGACCGATGAAAATATAACAAGCTTTATCGGACGTTTCAACTCTACGAATAAGCTAAGCACGTATACTCTCACTGCACGTGACAAAACATTCGTAAGATCTATCTTTACCCAACACAAGAATTCAAAGTGCAAGGTATCTAATTTACTAGAAAATACCTTAAATACAATAAAATCGGATTTTTAAGACTCGTATATTCTTGAAGTCGATGAAAGTATCGATATTTATATTGTACGTTTATTTTAATATTGCATTTCGTTTGCATCAACGATCATTACGAAAGTTAAAATGAAGATGGATGGTTAAAAACGATCTCTCTTGAAGGTAAACTTCGTGATAAAACCATTTGTCCGAGGGTAATGAAGGTCTTACCCTGTCCGCGTTGTGTCGCGGTAGGCTTCCCTCAACCGTCACAAGAAAGAAGCTTAAACGTTCTACGCGACAATTACCACCAGCCACCTGTATATAAAGTCCACTGGCCTTCTCAATAGATTTTCACACGTCCCCTGCGTCGTCAATTTTTTCTCAGATGCAACGAAACGATTTTTTCACTCTTTACATCCATATTTATTCCCTTCGTCGGGGGATTACAATGCGTTACCGTGGTAGACAAATTATTAGAGCGAAAACAATTTATAAAACAGAATAGCAGTGGTAAATATCTCGAGTTTTGCTTGATAAATAGACAATTTGTTCCGCTTGTTAAATACATCATTTTGGCACGCAAATTTTAGCATCTCGAGTGGCCGGCGAAAAGTGAGCTTGTGAAAGGAGCGGAAATAAGTAGAGGTACAACCTACATAATCGTACTGCGTAGGACATAAACACACGGTTTTGATTTTACGTACTTATAATTACACCATTATGTGGAATTGCGTTCGAGTTTCTCTACTTCTAAGCGCGAAATGCACACGAAGGACTCATACATACGTCACAGCAAATACTATTGATCGCAAATGAAAATAGAAATAAATTTCATTCATTGCAAATGTCGAAACAGGTACACAGTTATTTGTTTTGCCGGTAAATAGATATATGCACAAGGCACGCTCGTATAATAATTATAGCGATTCCTCTTTGAACAGCGGATTTTCTATTTATACGAAACTGAAGTACGTCACTGCGGGATTCGTTGATGTGTGTATTACTCGTGTGTGTAACTGAACATAAACGCTTTATTATGGCTAATGAGGAAAATTCGCCTGCCGATCAGTAAATACTCTATTCGCTTAGGCAGCTGGAAGATACGAAATTTATGAAACTGACCATTCGCGTTATGTATCTACGTGTAACTTATAAACCGTATATGTACCTTGACAACCATGTAGTGCCTTTACATTGACTACTTTAATATTCTCGCATTGATGGTACGTTTGCATAGTGGATCATGTTTATATACATACATAATATATACCTACATATGGAAATATAATTTGCGCATGAACCTTCTGATTGCACCTATCTCTTATTTGGATACGTTCAATGGGATTTAGGGCTGTATCGGCACCGTATTCATGCACAGCCTCTGATTCGTTTACAATATCTCTGCGATTTAGATGCATGCTACAGTCGTGTATGTTGAACACTGTTTCTCTGCAGGATCGATAAATCGTCTCACTCGCGGAGTGTGTGTTGGCACGGTTCTTGCCAGTAATATACAACCGTAGAATAATGTGCATTTAATAATGACAAATGGTAAGACGGAATCCAAACGGAAATTCTCTTCCTTCAAGATTTAACTACGAACATGTATTCAAGTGACGATTTTTTCGGGCTTACCCTTTTAAGTATTTGGAAAAACAGATTCTGTCCGAAAACTGAGCATTCCTTGCTCGTGACAAGAGAAAGAAGTCGGTGGTGTTAGAGTGACGAAAAAATCGTTAACCGTGATAGTATCGAGGGTGTGGTCACTGCTTATGTAGCTATTTCTGTATTTGCTTCCTTACTATGCGGTTTTATTTAGCAAAACACAGCAGGTAGCTTGGATACGAATTGAAAGTTTTTTATTATGTAACCAGCTATTACTACTTTCCTAACTGAGGAGGAAAAACGAGAACAATCCGAGCCGAATAATTAACAGCTTTGCAAATAAATATTAAACATTATCGAGAACAGCCTTTTGCATGTACAATTAATAATATAAAATTTTCAAAAGACCTCGGTACAGACCAGTGCATTTAACAACCTTTGCATATGTTATTTCCGTTAATTCTTCCTATTACCACATTACACTCCATGCTACCCTGCACGGGGTTATAATTATTACACGAGGAAAAAATCTTTAGACATACTCAATAAACATCATACATGCCGTGCACGTATTACACAGGCGGCATTAAAAATGATAATTACACGTAGAAAGACTATTGACGTAACACCATTACGTAGGAAATATCATGAAAACAAAGTGTTCGTAAGGCGGAACATAGAGAGAGAAATGCATTCATGAGATGTGAAAGAGTGGAGTGAAACACGATGATATCTAACTTTTTCGTGTCGCTGTAGTTAGGCAAGCTTAAATAACATTGGCTACATAGACAACTGGTGTACGAGCAAACGTTATGGAGAATTGGTGAAACCGGGAGGGGAGGAGGATGGGTAGCGAGAGGGGTTGAGGGGTCGGGGGATTGGAAACCGATAGTTCCGACAGGCAGTGCGTTGAACGGATGACAGGTACGGCGGGAGTTGGTTCCTCTCGTCGCGGATGATACATCTTTATGCGATGTGCAACAGTACGGAGAACGCTTTGAATTCGTACGGCACGGGGAATGATTGTATAACGATGAACAATGGAAGTGGAGAGTCTAGCAGGAGGGCATTATGGCAGAACGGATGTTGTATAACGGTTAGCCAGCGAAGAGGAACGACGCGGGAGCAGCAAACCGTAAACGCCAGCGCTCAACTTTGCGCCGAGCCCTTGCTGTTGGCGGAAAACTCAAAATAATATTAAACACGCATTGCCGGAATCCTCGTTTTCGTACGTGCCTGCGATCCTGCGTTTCCCCGTTTATACTGCGATTGCCGCGCACCTTTGATTCGTCGGTTAATGCCATCGTATCGTGGTTCATTGACGGTCCACCTGCGCGAGGAAAAACCGGGGATGAGGGCACATGATGATCGGTGTGATTAAATTTATCAAACAGTTCGTCGTGTTTGGGCGAAAAAAATCAAGGCGATAAACAGATTGACAAATGTATTTCCATTGTCACGCTGGTTTTCAGGGAAGTCAATTTTCGAGGGTGCTAATGGAATTTCTCAAAGCCAGGATATTTCTGCAGACTTTTCACGGTAACGAGTCGACAGGCAGCACATAGAGTTCGTTACGTTTGACTGTAGGAAAAATAAGTCAAGTGTTGGATCAGGTGGAAAGAAAACAGCAATGATATTATCATGAATTGATAATATTCTAGCAATTTTACATTGCTCGGAAAGGATAAGGGAATTGAATGAAATGGAATAAAAATAGTATATGACAAAATAACCACCAGTTCATTAAAAAAAAATCGACACTTCAGTAAGATATGTGTTAACTATTTAAAAATAATTTTATGATGAATTTCGCCTTATTAGTCAAATTATCGTTACACTTTTGTAACATTTTATGATATTAAAATGAAGGAAAAAAGACAAACCCACGAATCCGAGGGACTTGTAAAGTTGATTAAATATGTTTAATATAGAGAACGAAAGGGGAAAATAAGGCGCTGTAAATAAGTGTTATCTCAACGTTTAGCACGGCACTTCCTCGCAGTGTGGCAAGACTCAAAATAATATGAACTACGTGGCAACGGAAAGCGTTCTCGTTCCTATATCTGCCAGGTGTATTTCGCTTGGCTGAAATTCCCGATATACGCGAGACACGCTGTAATCTCTCGATGAATGTGTCGGCTGTCAGAAATTATTACTGGAACGCGGTAGTAAATATTTTCTGTAAATAGAATTCTACGTCTACGTTGCGTCATTTATAAGAGATGCGTCGGCACGTTATGTCATCGAGTATTAAGAATTTTTGTGAATTAGTTGGCTCTATTCGTGGTCGGTATTAACGGGCAAAGTTTTTCCTTTGAAGAAGTAACCGATATCCGGTGCTGAAAGGTTCGCTGGGTTATGCAGTATGCTTGCCGGGACAAATATGCTATGATCCAATTGCTATTTTCGTCATGAAAAGGAAATGTTGTACGATTCTTCTTGATGCTATTGTTACGGGCACGGGAAATGACAATACCATTGAACAAATGAGGCTGAACCCGTAAATTATTGTCATAACGATCCGTGGCACAGTGAATATCTCTGAACGAATAGAGCAGTAAAGAAAATTTAACGTCAGTTCATGTCAAGCTACTGGCTGGGCTATCGTAAATTTCAAGGAATTCGCTATGTCGGCAACTATCCTCAAAGTTTTCACGTTCTATGCTTTATATGTGTAAATCAAACCTCCGTCCCAAGTTTCTTAAACGTTCCTAATTTTGGAAGCATGAAAAATACACGTAGGAGAAACAGGGCAGACAAATAGTTGAAGCATTTCAAATTATTAATAAAAGCCACATTGCCAGTTGAGCAATACTTTATCATCAATATTTAACGAGGCTATTAATCATTCTTATAGAAGCATGAAGTTCCTTTTTAATTCAGTTATTCCTGTTTGCTCATTTAATTGAATAACAGTAACTGATATCGACAACATTAAATACTGACGATACAAAGATTAATAATACGAAAATAGAATTCTATAACAATGAACGTATCATTTATACATATTAGTTGTACTGAATATGAAATATGATTTTCATTCTGGATCATACGTTGGTTGAAATCTCTGATAAAATGAGCCAATGTGGGCGGAAAATTGCGTTAATACAGCTTTAGCTTTATTAACTGAGTCTGCGTGAAAGAAGGTGACAGTAACTGGAGACAATTTACAAATATCTCCGCAACAAACAGATCTCCGAGTGTTAGGCGTTATTTTCGTATTGCGAGCCGGTAAGAAACGTCCGTCGAAATACACGAAACGTCGTTGTAAACAATTTGCACGATTTATCACGTTGCATTAGAGATAATCGCCGGGCCTGAACGTGTGGCGATTATCTGAGCAACGTCTCCGTTGAGATGCCATTTTAAAATAGGTATTCGTTGAAGTGCCGGGGTATATGTGCGAACAGGCACAGGCTTTCATGTTTACAATTTCCGCAGTAAGCGGACGTCTACGAGCGAGGTAATGAGCCGGTATTAACAGCCAATCGGACGCATTTGTTGCTCCTAATTTGTATTTATGAGCACTTTGATGTGACAGGGCACTACACTGATTCTAAACTTTTGATTGAGATCTCTCGCCGCGCGGAGTACGTTCTGTATGGAGGCATTTATCTGGGCATATGTCAAATAAGCAATTACGTTCATCGAAGAGAAATTATGGCTATCCTTCAAACTTGTGTGTGTGTGTGTGTATCTGTTGCGAGTTGTACTTTACGATAGAGTTGTATTCCCACGAATCACCGTCCACTGATTCGTTTTGCTTTGACAACTCTCTGGTGCCCATTGCCGCAGGGTATTGTAAAGCTTCTTACCGGGGATATTCTACTATTGCAGATTCATTGTTGGGGGTAAAATAATTAGCGGGGGACTCATTAGAGAGTGTACAGTCCGTGACAGCTGCTTTATTATATCAGAACGTATTGCCGTATGGTTGGACGCATGCAAGCAGGTTTGCGGTTTGTCAGTTCACGTCGTCTGTAGCTCATAACCGTTAATCTGATTCAGCTGCACAGTCACTCAGCGATATCGTCTATACTCCTACTTATTTTTAGATGGTTTTTCACCTCAACCATGCGCTATTATCGAGCAGTTTTTTGATGCAGTGGTACCGATAAAAATGGTGCGTCGTACATAGAGACAGAAGGGCACTTCTTCGTCAATTTTCAGGCAATATAGGAGGATTATTGAATATGTAATTGAGAACTACTGGCAAGAAGTGAGCTAACACACCTGACACCACGCACATGTGGCAACGAGTCTTGCTGTATCTCCATTATAAACTAGGTTCCGTGAATTCGTTTCTCCCTTTGCAAGTTCCTATGCGGGTATCAAATCTCACGCGGGTCAATGCCTCCTCATGTATGATTTTTCCTGCCTACAAAGCAAAATTATCGGCAAAATGTCGAATACTTAATGATTGCAAATAACTTAGATTATATATACAATTTATGTACACACGTTCATCTAAATGTAGTCCATTTCTTTTTATTCTTTCGCAGGCGGATAGATATACTAGATTGACCTTTTTATGTAATTATTTATTGCTAAACCCAAACATTGCCTTACTTTCAATTTTCGGATAGGTGAAAAATTTGCGTAACTGTGAACGGATCTTCAAAGAAATCAAAATGCAACATATTTATCATTACCATTTTTGTTCTTTTTAAATGTAATGTAACACGTCGAACGTAACACTATCAGTATTGTCTTATAGAGACAAAGAATGCTGCGTTATTACTATTTTGCTTTGGTGTAGTGATTTCTTTTGTAAAGTCTTTTGAGGCTCTAACCCACTCTAATGAAAGAACTGTTGCAATCTTTTTGGTCGAATTTTCTGCCCTGTGGTATAAGATGGAAGGACTTTGTGCGGTTAGACTAGCCGGGAAACCGGAGTGCAGGTTTCTCCAACAAGTAACACGACTGTCTGGATAATGACGTCGTATCCTGTGACCCACGCCTTAGCGTACATTTTCGCCACTATTTTCCGAGAGTTCCAATGAATAAGTTGATATTACGTTACACAATTATAACGTTATCGTTAAGAAGCTCAATTAAAACCATAGTTTGAAGCTTCCCAACTAATATTTCTAAGAATTTCAATACCAGAATTTCATACCAGGCGAAAACGTAAATGAGCCGCTCATTTGCCAAATCGATTAATTCCTTGAAGTCTCACTTTTTTCTTAACGGGATAACGGTAAACAGTTTCCGTTCTAATCTTTGGCATTAAAATTTTTCAGAATTCAAAACGTGGAGTTAGCCACTTTTACCCAAAACCCTTAGTTAGTACTTAGTCAGTTCCTTAGTTATTTCCTTAGTTAGCGTCTTAGTTGATTCCTTAGTTAGTTAGTTAGTCTGTTAGCTGCTTAAGTTTGGTTAAGTTTTAGCTTGATTTTAATGTTACTTCCAACCAATTCTAACACACACACACACACACACAAAATTGCTCTCCGACTATCACAAAGCTACGTCAAACAGTTGAATAAATTAACGAACATCTCGACAACGAAGTGTTCATCTTAATATTTAACCCACCGACATAAAATCTCGGTTATATTTTCTAGACAGCATTAACGGTGTTTTAACAACTTCGTTAATGAAAATTTCAGAAAAACGTGTCACTTGTTAACATTAGTATAGTATGCATATTTTACCTCATGAATGCAATTGTACACGCTTGAGATATTCTTGGCAGCGAAAACCCATGAGAAGCGAATGAAAGTTCGTTCCCATAATGAACTAATAACTAATTAACGGAACTTTCTGCGAACCGTCTGATTTTATAATTGACCTCGATTTCCGACTCACAGTAAAATGTTAGGAACCATTTTACTAAATTCTTCGTCTCAGAAAAATTGATCGTTCATTATCGTTGCAATTAGAATTATTCTAATAAATAAGATCTAAAGTAAATGTAAACAATATCTAAAATAAATAACATCATATAACATCTAATAATATCTAAAGTTACTTCCGTTGGATCAAGACTTCATTACGAATTCATTTTATCTACATATGAGTACAATTTTTATATTATACTGCTGTCGAAAATATTTTAATACCTAGTTCTTTTAAATTGCATGCTGATTTATTAAACATTCATTACACACCGGATTGTTTTCCTGTAAGATTTTATCATTTTGTAAACTAACTTACTTAAACTACTCGGTATTTCATGGGCTTCTTACATCTAGAACATTTCAGCATTTAAGTAAATGTGGAAATCGAAAAATAGATCAGAGTTAGGGTAAGTTGTCCACGTTACATCATTTTTCGCCTATATTTTCCAGCAATTTTTAAAAAGTAATTAGACAAAATTCAGTGCAGATCACTGACAGGGCTTGGAATTCGAAATGAAAAACTTTGGTTTGGGGAAGTTGAAGTATGCTGGAAAAATAATGAAATTCTGAAAGAGCCTCACTAGATCTAATAAAAGAAGTATGCTTTTGTCTCGTGAATCTCTTTATTGCTCCTGACATTTACGGTTATACGTCATCTCTCGGAAGAAATAGATTCCAATATAACCATCACCGTTCATGGATAATTCTGCTTTTCTTCATTCCGCGATTGTCATATTTTTATACCACCGATGCTAAATTGAACCACTTAAACCTACTAAGCCGAAAAACTTTGGCAACGATATTCCCTGCATTTTCCGTGTTCCATTGACGCGTTTTATGGTTAACAATGTTAAACTTTTACTATCTATGTGAACAGGAAGAATGAATATAAAAAGATACACTCGAAATTTACACTTATGGATAGCAGATATCACTTTTTAAGATTCTGTTTATGGTATTTTAAAATTTTCTTTCGAAGTTCTTTACTTACTTCTACGTTTAGTAGCTGGTGAAATGCAAGGTCACTAGTTTTAGTCAATAGTATAATCAAACTCGATCAATTTTAATGTTTACTCGAAACAAATAAACAGAATTGCTCTTCTTTCCTGAAAGCTTCTAATTACCCTTAGAAGTAACATTTTTCACACATTACCACCTGTAGAGATCCAAGAATGCGCATGGTAATTCGAATTCAGTGCCGATTTTTTATTAGTACATCATCGGCTCAGGGAATGTATTTTGGGAAACCTTAAAAATATGATCTTAATACGATGTGGTTGTTGATTTCATACAAGCTTACTGTTGATTTCACGGGCTACTGGCCAAGAAAAGACGGGATTAGTCGACGTGCCAGCAACAGACGCGCTGAGCGTCGCACGAACGGGAGAGAATATGACGATGGCTGAGCTAATCATATCGCAGACAAGGTTCCTCTGCAGGTCGCTCGTCGGACGATAATTAATCGGACTATGTAGCGAACGCGGGGATAAGCTTTGCGTATTTCCCTTTCTCATTGTCTCCCAGCCGTTTCGCTCGTTCTCGAGGGCTTCGCGCATAATGGTCGTTTTAATGGCGCAGAGGGAATCGTTAGAACAAATCCCGCCTCGAAAAAGACGAAACACGCCGGGGAAATCGACGACCTTCCGACCATCTTAAACCGTCCGCATTCGTCTCGACGGAGTAATTGGACGGTTCTGACTTTTACGGATTCCGTCAACCGCGCTTTCTATATATTTCCCTCACTTAATTTCACTGTTTTTATTTATGCGTCTTATTAAATATTCTCGGCTCTTTGTCAGCCCGGTTCCTAATGGCAGTGCTTTTCTTTCTCGATTAATGCGCCCACGAAGGAATGTACTTCAAGATGGTGCTTTAAATAAAAATTCTTTATGGCAAGCATGGAGAATATTTTCGCTAAGCATTTTACGTTGCTTTTATACGTAACGGAATAACGGGTTTCCTTTATATGGATCAGAAATTCAAGACTTCTTCCCCAGTATTTCATTTGTTAGTTGGAATCATAGCAGTGGAATTGTATAATGTGATATCCTTCCATGTATTACAATTATATTTAGTTAGTGAGTGATACTTTTCTGTTTTGCATTAAATTTATAATACCTGGAAAATGTTTTTCATAAAAACATGTCTATAACCTACTTTACATGATACACCAAACGATGTTATTAACGCGAAGAGAATTAATCCTTAACTATTCTAATATATTCAGTCCACCGTTGTAACTATACAGCGGATAAAAAAAGTATTCTCACAGCTCGATTTTCTAAAGTATCTATACTTAAAGAACAAGGACTATTCACATATTTTTTGTTCAATAATATATCGTTATAATTTAAACTATCGAATAAACAACATTTCGATAAAACCTTGTTTCTTCGATAAAACTTATTCCACCAGAACCGGGTTGTGCAATTACTTTTTTATCCACTGTACGTCCGTTTCTTCTGAGAATGATTGACTTGTTTCCGAATGCAGCATCATGCAGCGAATGATTTCGACGAGACGATCCGATGGTCTCTGTGATCTACACGAGAACGAAATAGACGGGACGAATGGTCGTCGTTGAACGTGGGTTTCCGGGTTAGAAAACGCCTTTACGGTACTCGTCGAAGTACTGTTGGTAAATTGCGCGTTTCACGATGCTCCGCAGAGGGCAAAACGATGTACAGGTAACCCCCGTACAACACGGTTATTACGTTCCTAAAAAACGCCGTGTTACGCGAATCCATGTTATGCGAAACAAAGAACTAGTGCAAAAAAGTGTATTATATTCCAAAAATTCGAGAAACATACTGTTATAATTTTATAATTGACAAAAATATCTTGATCAAAGCAATTTTCACCGAAAGTACAACGTATTAATATGTACTAAATAAAGTTAAATTAAATAAAAGCAATGAAATAAAAAGCTCTTATTACGCTCCGTTTTGTTCAGGGATTTCTCTAATTCTCAAACCGTGTTATAGAAGTGTCGTGTTATACGAGGGTTATCTGTATTCTCTGCTGGATGAGGCAAGTCTCTCTGGGAAAGTTTGACCCTGCTTAGGTAGCCTTCTTGTGGACGGGTTCTTGGCTCCTGACTTTGTTTCAGTTGGCATATAAAACGAGTATTCTTTAAAGAAATGTGTCATCGTGAATGAGACGCGGCTGACACGTGTCGTGCAACGTCGACACGATTTCATCGTCGCTCCGCTATAACCGTTTTGCTCCGCTATAACGTATTGCACGGCCGAAAATGTATTGCTCTCCCTCGCAGGGAATCAATACTATTGATCTGTCGATATTTCCGCATTCCACGATGCATTAAAGCTCTGAAAGGAAACGTTTACGACAAGTCCTTATGACTGTCAATAAATACTAAAGGATTGTCACACCGACATGAATTGATTCGGATGAGTGCAATCTATATATAGAATGAAATAAAGGAAAGCGTTAATTTAGGCGTCAATGATGAATAACAAATATATCAATCAGTGTTTTCGACATATTGACATTAAGAAAATGTTTGACAAATACATACTTGTTCTTATTGTTCATTGAAATATTTCATCGTGTTATGTTTAAAAACATATTTTAGCTTTTCTTATTTTCCGGCAGTCAGAGGTAGGTCCGTTCTACATTAATTCGGATTATCAACATGTAAATTCGATACGGACAATTACATAATATACAATAGTCCTTTACATAAAGGATTAACCGATGTATTATGTAAAAAAATTCAATTACTCGCAAATCGATTTCGATTGACTTAGTCCGAGTTAATTTGTTCCTGTCGTAAGCAAGTTTGCATCAACATACACGACACCTTGACGTCGGCGTAGGTTTCAGTCGAGAATGGGTAAACCGTTGGAGCGTATGTAGTGGAAAGAAGAAAAACATACTTGGTATTGATCGAATACCTTCCCCCTTGACTTTGGCAATACCTGTCGGTGTCGTCCCGTTTACGATACTCGTACGAAAAGAACAAATGACGTGGCAGACATGGATCGTAAACTGACGAACATCTGTATGTAATTTAGCGTCGTTATCGCGGAATTAATGGCTGGCAAAGTGTATCCGCGTAGACGAGCGTTTGAGTCTCATGTCGATGACACGGTAAAGGCACGACACCCTCGTGCGCATGTGTAATTCGATCGGCAGGCACACACACATGTGTGTGTGTGTAAGCAGAGACCCTTCCGTATGAAAGTATCGTCGGCGACGTACACTAGGCCTTCTGGAAATCGCCGTATAAATTCTTCGAGGTATTAATTTCTGTTGATCTATGACTCGGAGGAAGAATCGAGAGTTAGCGCACTTTTCCCACAGTCGTTTTCTTTGACCATTAAACGATCGATGCGGCCGAACAATTTGCCATTTCCAGCAGGTGCTACGCTGGGAACCGAAACACTTTGCACCGTGCACTGTCGGACCGATCGACGAAATTACGACTTTTAAAGAACAAAACTTCGTTCTCTAATATTAGTATCAGGAATAACCTTTTTTCGCCACTGAGATACGAGAAACCACAATTTTGCATAACTCTTAAAACAGAGTTTTACAATCATTGTACACGAAAAATTGTCCCGTAGACGTACTGCCTGCCACGAAAAATTGACTCTTTGCGGAAGACCATTTCCCCTTAATCGATTAACAATCGATCGATATCAGGAGAATTTCCTTCGAAGAACCGCAACTGCTAGACTACACAAAGAACTGGACAATTGTGAAATCGTAACAAGTTGGCAAAGTCGATACGATTAATAGCGAAGGAGCGTAAAACACGAGAGGATTAATGCCATATTGAGCAAACAATGTATACATTTCTCCTCGGCGGCGTATTTGGTTTGCAATATTTGCGGCGGTTAAGTGAACACACCTTGGATATCGGTCGAATGATAATATGAGGGGCTCTGATGGAAGGCATTGGAGCTTTATAAATCGCGATGTTCCGTCGCATCTGAAACCCGTTGCAACGGGGTGCAATGTCGACGGTGTTTGGCGTGAGGAACAGCAGCGTGGAAGGTTGGAATCATTTCGGAGGGCATGAATAAGTGATCGGCCCGCTGTGCCGGGTTCC
Organism: Hedychridium roseum; assembly: GCA_963989215.1. Lineage (NCBI taxonomy): Eukaryota > Metazoa > Arthropoda > Insecta > Hymenoptera > Chrysididae > Hedychridium > Hedychridium roseum. The sequence continues at coordinate 7,014,560 of OZ022311.1, read as the reverse complement.
CTCGTTTCTACCGTCGGGACAGACTCGACGTCGCCAGTACGGCCTCTCCGGCCCCTTTCCCCCCTCCTTGTCGCCCCCTGCCCCTTCGCCGCCGTTCGCCAAGTTCCCCGGTCAGCTCGTTCTCCGTGCATATCCCTCTCTTTATCTTACTTCCTTTCCCCCTGTTGCCCTGCACTCGCAGTTTGATATCTCTTTCGCTCCGGGACGTTCCGCCCTTTCTCCCTTCCTTCCTATCTCTCTTGCTTCATCGGCTTTTTTTTCCCTATTTTCCCGGCTATACAGTTCGCGCTGGCCTCGGGGTCGGTCTTACACAGCTTTCCTTACAGCAGAATCGCCTTTTAGAGTTTCTTATACGGGGAAAAACAGGCTTCTTTCCTCCTGCAAACTATGGCAGAGACCCCTTTCAATTCCGCGACTATGCTTGTTCATTGACACACACACCGGACGTTGCATAATAGATGCTGCCTTACGTGACAGGTGCGAATTCGGCTCAATATTTCACGGGGCTTCTCTTCTCCCTCCTATTCGTCGTCGGAAAATGTTCAGAAATTTATGTGTTATACCTTATATTCGTTGTGGCCTGTCGAACGAAGTTTGCGTACCGTTCAATGCTCGTAAATTGGCTATAATTTCGGGAAAACCATTTCCCCAACACTCACAAATACGAATTGACTTCTGATCGACCGTTTCAATACTGGCAGCAATAAAAAATGATGCTTGCCGAGCGGTTACTTCGTTACTTCCGTAAACAAACAATTTTTTAGTTCTTGTTCTAAACCTGAATCAATTACCACTGAACAATTAGAAGACGGTATCAGTGTATAACTTGAACATATGTTTGAAATACATATTCGAAAAATCAATGAAAAAGATGTATCTACCATGAGTGGGTAGGATATTAAGTATCTGTTACATATTAAAAATGGCTCAATTGTCGGAGTAAATATATGTTCGAAATATCACTAGCATCGCGATGTAGACTATTACGTATTCTCTTGTCAGTATTTTACAGGCGACGAGCTATTCTTCAGTATCGTACCGAGGGGATTTTTCTATGGGGTGCGATTTATCATGGAGATGAAGTCCCCTGGTGACTCTGCGGATGATGAACTAATGGTCGACATATTCTACTCTATTGTACTTTGTAACCTGTCCCATTGAGACCCGGTACCTTTTAACACGTGGAATTACGTCAATATACTTGTCATCGGGTTCAATTTATTGCTTTACTTTCCGACACATTTATTACCTCGGCCCAATCCAATTACTTTTATTCAGTTTCAGGCTCCGTTATGTATTCCTATCGGGTAGGGTCTTAAAGTGTAATTAATTGCCTGGAACGTCGCAGAAATGGCGCATGATAATCAATGTTCCGCTTAAAGAATACAATACCACTGAATATTACAAAAGTGATACAATAATACATAGCCTTATATACGTTTAACAAAAGGGATTACATTTATATACCGATGGAATGTCAAACTTTCTTTTTGTACTAACGAAGTTTGTCATTATTTTTTTTAATTCTCAATCGTTTTGATTATTCCCCTGACTTTATAGTGATGAGAATACCTAACGAGAAAACAGTTTTAAGAATTCTCTTTTTCGGGGCGAAAGTGTTACAGGTGCTAAATTGTATCGTGCTAAACTGTGACTTATTAAATATTTATGTAGCTTCATTATGATATTTTCTCCGAGATTACTCGTGTTCTTGAGAGTATATTAAAAATCGATGAGCCCCGGTATAAAGGTGTATCTTGTGCACAGTATTTTTGTACACTGTGGCTTGGCAATCACTTTGACTAGGGGACGACCCTCCCCCTTTGTGGATTCCCATCGTCGATTCTCCACGGATAGCTTTAAAGCGAAGGAGCGCTTTTTCATCGAGAAGTTGCACATTAATATTAATGAACATAAAACCGAGCTGCATCCGGCCGTGAAGAGCCAGACACTCAAGCAGAATTTTAATACGATAAACTGAAAATTTGTTAGACCATTACCGAACTGCTTCTAATTGACGGTTGAGGTACTATTAGAAAGTTTCTCGAAAAATGCATTTTTCGCAAGTTCGTAACGTCGAGTTTCTCGTTCAATTTATCCGTTACAGTTATAAATTAGTCGAAGTGAGTTGGTTAAACTGTTGAGGAACAATCGACAAACTAAAACACTGCCTACGATTTTCTACGCTTCTGTCCCTTCGGAAGAAGTGCTGAACTTTCTTTCGCTTCGAACTCGCTGCACTGGCGCATGACTATTTTATTGCTTTTCCACGAGCGTACAGAAGAATTTCTTTTCAAAGTAAAAGGACTTTCCGTGAGAACCCGGGGCTGTTTGTGTGCGCATGTACATTGGTTGTCAGGAGACCAGCGGCAACGGTTTCTCCTCTATCAATAATAAAAATGCGCGAGGTCAGAGCAATTGTAATGTATGCAGGCCGGCCGGTACGCGCCATGTGCTCGAACCACACATTCATTTGGCCGTTCCTTCTATGCCAGTATTACTTTCAACCGCCTTTTACTTTCCACGCCAATTGCCGCGATATAACTCTCGAACCTTTAGCTGTTATCGATGAAAAACTTTGCCGTCTATGCCGGAAACCTTTGTTAGTACTTGCCAAGCGCGAGAACAATTCAATGAATAAATACACGAGAGTCAAAGATACGGCAGAAAATATCGACCGATGGTTCTGACGATGACGTAATCGTTATTTGTCAAGAAAAAGAAGTCCTAGCTACTGGATCTTGGCTTATTCGAATTGATCGGGGAGTCTGGTGTGCTTGGATAAACTTCTATGTTTGAACGCACAGTGCAATTATGGTAGGGGATATTATAGATTCATCAGCAATCAATGAACCGTAAGCTATTAATCACGGTTCTAATTTTCCCGTCTTTCCTGCCTGTCAATTCTTACTCTTTATCTTTCTTAACGTCATTGTGTCGATAGGATTGCTTTCTTTCATGATTTAATAGGGTTAATAGAATTTTCATAATTTGCCTTATTTGTAAAGCAGTCCATTATCCCTGAATTGCAGTGATAAGCATCTCTCGATCCGACGAAATTCATTTCAATCGGCTAAAGTGAAAAATTTCTTCGTTTACCACGATACATGAATGCATGAAATAATTATGGCAAAAATCCTATGGCTTGTGTGGCTCCGCTACAAAGAAAAATTGCTCACGATTTTTCAGCTGCACGAGATTGAATTCATTCTAACATAAATAATAACAAAGAAGACAAGTGCATCAAAACGAAGGATAAGCATTATAAACGTTGATTCGTTTCTTTATTTGCGCTGGAAAAAGATGTACAAAATTAGTAAGATTTTAATAAGACAGCGCGAATGTCTAATCATTTGACCATAACAAACGTGAACACGTGGTATATGTTGGTAGCTTGCAATGTTCGCTGGTCGATAAAGAATTCAACGGAGCTCGACATCTGAAAAGGCGACGGCAGTCTCCGTGTCCTTAACAGCAATGTGAATTATTCAAACGGATGAATCGTTTTTATACGACGCGCAGGTTTAGAAGGTTGGTCGATGCGCAAACGCGAGTAACATCATATCCCCGCACTGTAAAACTCCATTGCCCGCGTGCCACGTGAAAATTTGTGCAGAAATTTCGTCGCATTTGCATCTTCGTATCATTAAGATCTTTTTTTACATGATACCGCTGTACTCATAACCGGCATGCAGCGAATTTACAGAAACAGTCCGTCGAAACATAATGCACCGACATTTCGATGGAATTTCCTTATTTACCGTTGGACAATTGTACTCGGGGGCAGTTGGTCGTTGGTTAATTCGCGTGTGTCGCACGATACTTGACACTTTTCGCGTCCTCCTCGGTAGTACGGCGCGTTCGCTCGTAATTGCCCCCCCTTTGTCTCCTCTGCCGGTACGGGCCTGGGTGCATAGGCATACGCACATAGCATGTGCAGCGAGATGCACTGGCGTGGATGGCCGTCGACTGCGGCAGTTCGGGCAGGAACTCGAGAGCACTGCATTTGGAGCGCATCCGAGCAATTTCACGTCTCGGTCGGCAAAGTGACTGCAGCGACACGCCAACTACGCAAGACCCTTTTTTATCCGGCGTCTTCCTTTATCGCCGACGCGCGGATTGTGGGCACATTATTCGCCGGCAGCGGTTTACTGAACTTTTCTCGCCGGTCCCCGAAGGAGAGCGGAAATGTCTTGGGGCTTCCGTAGAAAATGACCATTCATCTTCGCCAAGAACGCTTTGCTTGCCTGCTCAATGGCAGAGCTTTGTTTAGCTACATTTTCGAGAAGAATTTGTTTCTGCACTGCCAAACGCTTGTAAAACGCGGTCCTATTGATGCTACGTAGTCTATTCGACTAATGAGCTCACTTATGTTCCCCCATTCAATCGTTTATAATATTTCTCGCAAAATGAAACGCAATTAATCTTTGCTTTGGCCAAGTAATAAAGTACCGCTAAGTAATCAGAATCTTTTCATACGGTGGATACAAAAATGGTAAATACCTTCTCGCTAACTTACTCCCCAGGAGAAGTTTGAAAAATGACATTCCATATAAACTGTCAAATAAGAATCTATCACGTCATGTTACCTAGTTTATTCTGCATATTCTATAATAGATGAGTAAATATAGGTGTATATGTTTATCGGTAGGATATTAACTTGAAAGCGAATCTAAATTTATCATTTTCCCGCTTGAGCTATGTACTCTGAACGAGCATTTAGTTTGTACAGATGGGCCGTCGAGCTGATCTTAAACCACCAAATAACGGTTATTCGAAGCGTTAATAACGGCACACGAATGATAAGATCCTTACACAGTGCGATGTAGGTTATAGACTGAATCAGGAACTGTGCGTTTGAAATGAGATTGAACTGTATTGCTGTGGCCTAAGAAAATGTTGAAAGCCCGGACATGCATATATGAAATACGGATCAAGAAGCGTGCTTCCGCTTACAGACAAAATAAAATACCGGAACTTGGCTTCGATGAGCACCGACAGTGTTTTCGACACTCTGTGCCTTGAGTCTTTACCCGTGCGACATACAACTCGTCACATGATTATTCTCCTAAACAATGCAGTACCTTTTAAACCGAGTAACGAACTGAAAAACCAAGCAAAACAATTCACGGTAATGCAGTCTCATTCACACGTAATTACATTTATAAGGTTGTCTCCTGAAATAAAACTTTGTATTATATTTGCCTATATGAAAGCGCTGATGATTTATTTTGACGAAATGTTTAATACGTAATTTATAACGTACGTATTTATATTGATGCATAAACATTGAAAATGCGTAAGAAGGAATTGTTTTATTTTGATAAGATTTGGAAGTTTGTGTTGTAATTGTTTAGTTTCAAGCACGATTTGTTTGGCATATAAATTGTTAACTATTTGTGACGTACGTCACATCGTAAACACAGCCAAACTTTTTCCTCAAATAAGATAATGTCGCGAACAAATAAAAGTTAGGAATGAAATAGTTCCCATGAAACATGTCCTTTACGCGCGTGAAATAACAGTTCCTAAACTTTACTTGAAGATTAATTAAACCTGTTACGTGGTAAATAGGCGTTTCGCGGTAAATACTAAATAGGTAAATGGGTATTTGGTTCATTACTTTCATTACCATACCCCCGGGTGAATACCCTACCCGCGTCAGCCCTGCATATATTAATAAAATGGATTTAACATCGAGTTTTAGCGATCCTCCAGCGGAGAGACTTTAAATCGAGGATTACTTACCTTCTAATTTTCTTAAGAAAACAGGACAACGTAATAAGCTGGCAAGAGTAGACTCATGGTTAATGCATCTTCCTTGGTGTTTTCGTTTGAGTCAACTTCTTATAGTAAAAACCAATCGACCAGTATATAGCTAACATAATAAACGGAGAAATAAAGAAATCATGGTACCTTAACCATTCTGTGACCTTATTAACGTCAAGTACAGAGCTTGAATGGGAAAAGGGAATATAGTCGAGGGATGAATGGATTCAGTAATAAGTCAGATGTAATGACGTAATGACGTTTTAAGTATGACATGAAAACGGAAATAGATTTAATAAGACGTAGGATGAGTTTTTCAAGGCGAACTGTATATTATATTTTTGTTCTCAATATTTTACCAACTACGTATTTTGCCATCATATATTTTTTAGATTAATTATACCCATACCCCTATAATAATGATCGATTTGACACTGACAATGAGTCCTGAGAGGAAGATAAGAACGTTTTCAATACGCGCAGGGGGCAAAAGAGAATGAAATTCCTGTCAAATTCTGCCGACGAGAACAAAGTAAACGATCAGTACCTCGAAATTGTAGTTGATGGTACGCCTCGAAAAGATATTGGTTCTGAAGTTGGAAGACAACCACTTTATAATATTTTCAAGGAAATATCAGATCCATCAGGCAATACAAAAAGAAATGTTATGAAGGGTAACGTAAGGATGCCATTTTCAGATACATGACAATCATATTACGATTAAGGCATAGGAATTTGCGCGGAATCATGTGAAGGAAAGAATTTAAACTAGTCATATTTATGGACTAAGAAATGGGAGCTTGCGTTTTTCTCAAACACCATGAGCAAAAATTATTTTACCGAAATTTTAAAATTTATTCGTTTTGACAAAAGAAATTAGCGAAGCCAACTTATTTATTATTTACTGGACTAAATTGATTATTGCTTGCGTTCAATTGGGAAGAAAAACGAATTTTTATTTAAGAACCAATGATTTGAACGGTTCGGTAGAAATAGGTACATATAAATTGTCAGTTGGTTTACTGTTAATACAATATGACTGTAAATGAACACTGGCCTTATTTAAGTCCAACAAATTGATGTGGTTATTCTGGGATTCGTAGCAAACGTTATGTCATTTAAACTCAATTTCTCACGATCGACAATTTAATAAAGTTTTCATTATTAAGAAACCATATTATTGAGTAATTTACCAATTAGAGCATAACTGAACGAACTCTTCAAATGTTTAAGTCTCTATAAATTCAATTACGTGCGCATGAAAAATGTATAGAAAAATCACATGTGCGGTGGTCTTAGGTGATCCGATTGTAAGAGTAAATTTAATTTTACATTCTTTACACGATTCCTTTACGATTATATGGAGTTAATCATTGAAATATGTACATGAGAGCACAGGAAATTTCAATACTTTTTCGTACAACCTTGACTCCCAGGAAACACGAATTCGGGTCTCGCCAGTGGCTATGTTTTTTGCCACTAGTAATTTGCAGTAATGAGTCTCGCGAAAACAATCCACGCTGGCCGTTGGAAAATACTCGTATTGACTTTAATTCACGTGGGCAACACCCAGTAGGTCATCGCAATGCCCTCGGTTATTTAGCAAATGTGACTGTCTTCATGAAAAGGCATATCAAAGTGTGGATCTGAAATTTCGAGTGGGGAGTCAATCAGCAAAGGTCACACACGAACACACACACATTTGTGCGATATAGAATTAAAGTCCCTTCACATTGAATCATCGTATCATTCGAAACTAACCAATCCAGCACGGATTATTCGGCGTTAAGTGTACGTTGTTTTGCGAATACGCAATATACACCCATTGAAAATTTCAAGTCAACAAGTAAATTGTTTGAACTAACATCACTAAAAATTGTTTTCCGCTATATCCATTCCCTAAAAAATTATTTAATTAAAACATGGTATCCGAATATTAAAACGAGTCACTGTAAGTAGAAATGATTCGCCTCTAACATCAAGGACAAGAAAGTAATTAAAATAAGGGGTTCGAAATGTGCTTGGTCCATTTCTGATTAGCGATTAGGTTGGTTGACGGTTCTGCATGAAAGTTCGATACAGACAGGAACACGCACAAACTGTATCAGCTAATCGATCGGATTTAGTGGCTTGACTAAAAGCATAGAGAATGATGATAGCAGTGACTCGATGACGGGTCAATTAAGAGCATCTGCTGGCAAAGCTGTATGCTGTTCTTATCATTGTACTTATCATTCTCACCCTCTGTCGTTTGCATGAAATTTTCCATCTCCCACATTGTAAGATTCAAAATTCACGAGGGAAATCTTTCATTGATATTTTCGTTCCGTGCGTTTCCGCCGATCATTTAACGAGACGTAATATCACCGATAATTATGTGAGAGGCGGTGATACGGGGGGAGGGACTTACAACAAATTTCCCGCCAATAGCTGTCGTTATTGAAAGCGAATACCCTCTCGGTAAAGGGAGTTTTCATTATTCAACGCGGATTGGGGCACCATTCACCACAGGATCTACCTCAATGGCATGAATGTCGAATATATCTGCATATCAGTGCCATTTACCTCAGCTCGATTTACCCGATGTGCAAAAATAAATTCTTCTTTAATCCGTGGCAGTCGGATCGTCGATGTTTATCTTAACAAAATGAAATTGTTTAGAAAAATCGATTCTTACAGCTGGAAAATATTTGATATGTGGGTTCGGATTGTTATCGGTATTGCTATTAACAATTAGGGTGAAGCCATAAACTGTGTCGACGATCAACGACTTTTTCAAAACCCCGTAAAATACAATTGAGCTAATATATCTTTTTCTCGCGTTGAAATTTTCAATTTTCAAATTTTTTAATTTATTTACGCTAACAATTTATTGCATACGTTTATAATTTACGATGTAAACACGCCCCTCCTATTAAACATATCCATTTTCAGAAAGCGATCTATCTTTTACAAATTTTCAATTAATAAAGGAAAATAATGATTAATAATTTAAGGTTTGAATAAGTATTTATACTGAAATCGTGCGCACATGAAAAACTTGTATGTACAGAACTGTATGATGAACCAAATGAGTTTATACATCCAGTAAAATTTGCTGTCGATGCTAAAAATTCCGCCTATCCAGCTCGTTTTTGTTTCTGGAACTCTTGAAACCATTCGGCGTTCATAATGTAATGAATACCTCTGCTATAAGCATTTTTTTATGAATTTCAGTTCCACGAACAAGTCCAAAAAATATAAATCCACACATACTCTATATTTTCTAGTGATTTTATGGATTCCACAATTTTGCATTATTCGTCATTATTACTTTTATTATTTCGGTAGATTATTCAATCAAAGACACACTTTATATTAATTAATGTCTTTCTATCATCAGTTATAGTTTACTAGTTATGAGGAAAAATTTCAAATTTGTGTGTTTATGTCGTAAACTAGGAACATATGCAATAAATTATTAGCATAAATATCGTAATGAATGCAAACGTACATGTAAATTTCGTAGGTTTACGTATAAAACTCACGTAAGATCGTGAGAATTTTTCAATCGAGGAGCATTTTTTGTTTGACAAACTTTTTTCAAAAAGTGAACATCCGCAAAACTTTGAAGAGTGCATTCTCCCCTCCCAAAAAGTATTTTTACGGAATTCTTTGAACAGGATCTACTTGTACTCCTCAAAGTGCTTCACATATCCAGCGAGTTTGGTTAAAAAATCCGAATTAGTCACAGGGTAAGATTTCCTTGTAAGCAACGACGAACGGAAACAGGACATTAGAAACGACGACAACTTTCGGCGATACGGTCAGTTGCAAAAGCTGGGAGTGGGTCCGATCATCCGTGATCGATTGTTCTGAGCAAACCGCGTTTGCGCTCGGCCCGTTTCCTTACGGTTCAATATGAAGGACACAGAAAACACGACAGACGTCGGTGCTCCATGCCTTCGAAATACATTGAGCACTTCCCTTAGGTAGAACGGCGCGATCGATGTCTTTAAAAAGATGTTACGTTGGCTTTCAGTAATGGCGAGTTACCCAACTAGCTGACGAGTTAAAGCTCTGAATTATAATGACGTGCTGAACTTTGTATGAATGTCGACGGACGCTCAGCGAATACTGAGGTAAATTGAAGTTTATAGCAAAACGGTAGAAAAAGCTGTTGCAACTTATTAAATTGCGCAATTACTCGTTATTGAAATGGCGCTAAATCAATTCAACGTGCTAATTGCGAACATGCTGATTTTATGATACTTAACCTTGGCAGTATACAAGAGCAAAGTTCATCTAATTATGGTTCACTTTTGTTACGTCACTAACACTGCATTTAATGGTAAGACAATCAGCATATTCTTCAAGACTGATATTTTACGGTAACAGATTCAGGTGCATTTCGCACTATTTCCTACAAGAAAGCTTATTTTTTAATCGTTTCATTCACTGGAACTCTTGAAAATTGAAGAAATCGGAGTGTTCATGCCGCAAAACTTGACGACTAATGGTTAGTTACAGTGAACTGAAACTGTGGTCAGCAGGCGATACAGCCCCGCAGATTGCGTAGAATTTCGTAATTTTATTAATTGCCGTTCCGGTAATTTGCAGGACTGAGCTAGATGATTACAAGTTAGGAGTGTGTAGGGGGCCGATGTGGCGTGCACGTACACAGTTGTAGCCGAGCATAGCGTGCAGTTGCACGTATACCAGCCTAGCAATTACTTAAGGCAAGTCCCCGCGTAAGACGGTCGGCCGTGTATCTTGCCTGGCGGAACTTTACAGTTAGCCCGAGTCTCATCCATTAGTACCGATCTCTCCTGTTCCTAGTCAGCGCGTAGACCTTCCTTTCGCGGCTTCAATGCTGCGTTCAAAAGAAACGACGTTTTACATTTAATGGCCCGCAAATTTTCTAGCCTTCCCCCAGCCGAGTTAAAACGATCCACTGGAACACCCAGAAAAATGAACGATGAAAAATTTTCAACGGCCGAACTTTGTTCATTAAGGCTTAGCTTAAGGTTAACCGGTGCTTCGCTTTGGTTGGCATAATTTTCGAATTGCTTATTCGTACAGTAAATGAGCGTTTGAGCCAAGGAGGATGAGAACTGTCGATCGACGGCCAGATGTTATCCTTAAGATTTTTCGATTGCACGGTTGAATTTGGCGATTTAGTTGACCGTTTTTCGAGGTACGCTTAGTAGCCATTTTTCTCCGTGAAGGCAGCAACCGTCTGCATTGTTCGAGTAGCCCAGGTAATTAATAAAGGGCTCGTCGTGGCGGAGTGTCACGTCCTTTTTTTTCTCCTCAGCCACGATTCCCCGCTTTAGTCACGGCCCGAAGGGGGGAAGAATCTGGAAATTTCTCTTTGCGTTCCGACTTGGTGAACGCTCACGAAACCGCAGTTCCACGTTAAACAGAGCACGAACGTCATCTCGGTCGCCGACTTTTTTTCCCCTCCCCGTCCCCCGTTCGCTTTTTTCAACAATTCGTGCTATCAGAAAAAAAATAGGACGGTGAAAGCGGACGATTGTTCGAAACGCTTTTCGAGCCGGGCAAAAGTTCCGGCTGGTTCAATCGATTCTCCAGAGATTGATGCGGCCCGCGTAAAAAGCAGAACCGTATCTTTCTCGCCGTGATTAATTTCTTCAGCGTAGCGCAAGAATTTTCTGTCAAGATACAGTTTTACTATAGACGTACGGCTGAAATCTCTAGCAAACAATACATCTTTCAAGGCTAGCAACGACTAATCGCGACTCTTGTTCTGCCTTTTGCTACAATTTAATCATGCTTCGTCATATGATTATTTCTTTTTTATTCATTTATAGTAGAACGTTGAAATAATGCTCGATTCTAAAGAAATAATCTATAGTTTATATGTATTTTGTACTAAGCACTTACTGGAATTGCCAATAAACTTCGGAAAAACTGCAAACACAAATAAGATATATGTCTTATAGTAATCATCGTTAAAAATAGAAAATAACAAGATAATAAAAGAACACCTACGTTGTGTGTTTGCAGCAAAAATTCTAAAAAAGCTAGTATTATAACCGATTAGAAAATCACGGCTGCAATCTTGTGCTTGTATCAGTTTTTCCGGATATTGTATCGGATGATGTTTCCTTCGAAAAACTTCCGTTCGTTAAGGTACCCATACACCCTTATTGGGTAAGAACTGATCGTCCACGAAATTTTAGCTTCCCAAGCACTATGGTTTTAAGAATTTTTAATGAATTTTTTGTCGGGCAGAGAATCACAGCTGGCAATTTATCGCAATTTATACCCAGGGGAGAACTCGTTAATAACGTTAGGATCCTCGTAACGACCACGACTATTACCTAATGAATTGTCTGACGTCCCATCAGGATTAAAAAACAAAGAAAGATAAGTGAAAGGGCGCGTCGGTAAATCCGGCGCATGGGGCCAAATTATTTACGGCTTCGGAAGTAAAAAAGAGATGACGGGTACGGCGATGCTTGTTAATTGCACAATTGGTTATTGAGTCCCTCGGAGGTTTAAGGAGACAGAAGTGAAACCCGGGGGAAAGTCCATTCCCTTATCCCTATCTCTATCCTTTAACTTTGTACTGCGTCGCACCCTCCGGGCGGATGGCACTTTCCTTCTCTGTTTCCCCGAATGGCAATTACCTTAATTAACTCTATTATCGTTGCTTCCTCTTTCTATTTTCAGGTGCGCACCTTGTTCGTGAGCGGCTTGCCGATGGACGCCAAGCCAAGGGAACTCTATCTGCTCTTCAGAGCGTACGAGGTAGGTCCGACAGATGATTTGACAGAGTTCTTCAAAATTTCTAATACCGTTGGTTATTTTCGTCATTTCGATTCGTCAAAGACCGATAGATAGGAGTAGCTGAAGCGGTAGAGAATTCCGCGCCAAGCAAATACCGCTATTTTTCACTGTTTCTAAGAAGATATTATCGACACAATGCGAGTAGTTACTTTTCGGTCATTAGGAGAGTTCCAATTGTTCGGTAATGTGTAAGGAATGTCCATTCTTGTCGAATGTACATAGAAAGAAGTACAAAAATATCTGTATAAGTTGAAACGCGTCTTAAATCCTCGATTATTCTTACGACGTGTAATCGAAGAATTCGAATAATTCATTATTTTCTGTGTTAAAATCTGACTGTTCGGTCTATCCGAAATAATTATGCTAGACGATTTTTTGACTTATAAGTATTTCTTTCGAATAAGTATCTGACAATTTTTATTTGCATAACGAATTATGAATTACAGAGATATGGCCACAGCGTAAATATGATTTAAATTACCTAACTATAATTTCCTAACGTACACACAAGTGCTTTTTGTTTAAATAATCATTAAATCTGCTCTTTTATTCGGAAAGTGAGTACACGTTAAAATTGGCAGGTTTCTTGAAAGGATTTTGAGTTATGAAAAATGACCTGTCGTACAAAAATTGTAATTATCGTTAATGACTAGAAGTGGGATGTAAACTTTTCTCGAGACATGAAGGTAAAATCGATGAATGCTCTTCTTGAGTTAAGATTTTCCTTTCCGATCCGACGCGCTCGACAGAATGCCAGCGTTACTTGACGAAGGGAATTTTCCAAATGGAGCGAAAACAATGATGTCGCTTTTACCGCTACCCTATTTGTCCAACGTCCTGATCGACCTTTTTTTCATCCTTATCACATTATTTCCCGTTAAAACCGTTAGAGAATGAAAAGGTATTTTTTTTGTTTTGTGTATACGGAATAACCCTTTCCGCCATATTTCTCCCTGTCGAAACGACATAACGCAAAATCCAATTTATCTAAACACGGAAACGAGCTATCTAATCGAACTAATATTTTCTACGACTGTTCACAACTCGAACGAATATTCTAGTAAATCTCATTATCACTTAGCGGACCTATGATATAAACAAATAAACAGTTTAATGCATTCAAACACATCTGGCGATTAATAATCGGTACATATTATTTTCTCAGCCAAAATTGTTACATTTCAGTCGTTTAGGAATTTATTTCTTCGTGTGGATTCTTAACAATTTTCAAATCTCAAGTTATGAATCTTCTTCGATGTTTTCTGTAAGCAAAATTGTTTTTTTAACGATTTATACCGAGGCAAGAGTACTTTCATCAGTTGATATACTACAGCTGATATATTAATACGCATTGTAAACTATAACAAAATGTACAAAAGACACTCTGTAAACAATCGACATTTTTAACAAATTAATTGTCACACCACATTTTACATATTATTTAATGCGACGTGAAATAAAGTAATTTACAGCAGTTTCACGGTGCAAAAAACGCCCGTTTTTGTTCACTACACTTATGACACGAATTATCTTATCGAATTTTCGTGAATAACTTTTGCAAGCGCTTATGACACATGAGTATGAGGAATACGTAATAAAGTCGAATAATCTTATCGGAATTATGGGCATTTTCACGAAAATGTGTACATGATTTCCGGTAACCTGACCTTACGCTTTCCACCGATTCATGCAAACATATGTATTTTTTCTCTTGCCGCACACACTGACTTCTACGCATCGATAATGGAAATTCAATTTAGAAATACATTGCGCAATTGCCAATGGGAACAGCAGCGAGTGAAGGAATGAGTGAAATTCCATTTCCGTGAATTTCCTACGAATATTTTCAAGAGTATCGAGGCTCCCCTTTTTGTTCGCCTTGTTCCTCGAGGTTCTCCTCTGAGATTCATTCACGAGGATTTGCATCGCCGGGCATGCATTGTATCGAAGAGACGGAGAAATTGACTTTCCGGGTCTATGCTTACATTTCGATCCGGTCAACCATTTTGTAATGCCACGATTGCGGTAGGATATCGGATATCGATTGGTGCACTGTAAGTGTGACTACGTGATATCCCGAGACCCTTTATTTTTCCCCATACGCCAACATAAAGCTATGTCGAAACGCAAAACACGACCTACGTTTTCATTATTCTAACATACAACCCGAAGAAAATTACACGAGTTGCAATTTACCTTGATTGCAGTTACAACGTTAAGTGCAGCTACGGCTGCAGATTTACAATTGTAATGCAAGCAAATGTCGTTTTCTCAGGTTCCTCAGATTCTCCAACGAGTCATTTTACTATACAAAACAAACATACAATAATAAACGATAAATAGTTTGTACAGTAGTTTGTGATTTGTCAGAAGAAAACCGTGTTCCCTTTACAAATTATGAAGGCACGATAGAATTCATTAAGACACAATCCTTACGTACTGTAAATTTCAATGATCCTCGATTGCCGGCTTTCTAACGCGTGGGAAAGCGAATAACGTTGACGAAAATATCGTGCGATACTGCGTGGAAGAGCTTTGGTGTCTCAAGATATTATCGTTTTGGATTTGCACGTTGCACGTCAACGAAATCGTTTTGTCGGCGGTGCAATTTCCACGTATGAGGTCGACGTCGACGTCAGAGTTTCGTGGACAGAGGGAAACGCATGACGTATTTCGATTGGTGACGTAGACGAGCCGAGACGAAGAACGGCGAAGACAGGGACATTTGATTTACGCATTCTGTCTAATATTACTCCGGCAATTTTTGTAAAGGTCAAACACAGTTGCTTCGCATCGTCGAGCCGCTTAATCCCACTGCACAAGTTTCCCCGGCAGACTTATCGTCCATCCCCACCGCGAAAAATATCCTCCGACTTGCGCTTATTCCTGCTTATGAGCATTAGCAAAGAGGTGTAGACGCTTAATAAGCGGCGCGAAGGTACGAAGGATGAATTTTGAAGGCGGACAAAATTATGTAAGTGCCGGCCGGTCGCGGTGGGAAACTTAAAATTATGTAACCCGTGTCGCAAGCTTTAAAATCCGATACTCTACGGGCCTGCGCTTCGCGAAATCTTAATTACATGCCGCTGGTAAAAAGTCAACTCACCTAGTAATGATGATGATGATGAGGAATATCAGTAAAAACCTACGCAACGCATGTGTGGATTCCTGCCTTTTTTCGCAAGGCGTCTTTTAATGCGTAGGCAAAAATACAGTGAAATGATAGTGAAATGATAAACAATGTTAAATTCTGTCAAATTAAATATTATACATGGGTTTAATGATTCGACAGATTTCGCTGTACCGAAAGTTTGTTCAACATAAGTATAACTGCAACGACTAGAGAAAGTTGAGAATAAATTAATAAGTCCCTTTAGCGCATGAAAATTTATTATAATTGCTAATGCTTTAATTTTTTTGGAGAGGTAAAAAATATTTTTCACGTGACCTTCATAATAATATGTGATTGACTATTTTTTCGGACTTTTCGAACGATAGGATCTGTATAAACCTCGTTAGAAGTGTTGCAAGATTATCAAAAATCTTGCTACGTCCCACTAAAAAATTGGCAGTTATATAGTTAAGTTTGTCCTGACGGTATCTTTTGATGAAGAAGAAACCTGGTAAGTAATGAAGCAACATGTTCTTTTGTAGTTCTGCGTTGGCGACATGCATACATAAACCTGGCCCGTATAATTCAGGGTACGAAACTCGGTCAATTAATATCGTATATTGTGAAAGGTCTTTGGACGTAGTGTTAGGAACACCGTCTTGAGATATTTTATCGCTGACACGAACGTTGAATATAAATTGCGAAGTTCGCGTTTTCCGCACTGGCGCTAGACATATACATAGCTAAGTCGGTTGCGGGGTCTATGCCAAACGGTGGACCTATATAATGCACACGTACACAGGCTTACACACAGTGTTCTTTGTGTTGAGTAGGGAACGGCGCAGAAGGTTTGCCCGCAAATCCTCGACGAAGATTCGAAAATGCTCCGTGACAGGAAGTTAGACAGATCGGCCTGCGGTCTTTTCGTGCACGATGCTCCACTTACGACTCTCTGCTCATTAGAAGCGTTGTTGCCAACTACGCAATTAACGACTCGTCGTATTCTATTAACCGCACTCGTCGAACCAATCGGATCTAACAAGTGGCTGTGCTCTCAGTTTTGAACTTCCGCTTGAGAATGAGAAGTAACGTCCCTCGTAACGTGGACATTGGCACGCGATAAGAGTCTTCGTAACTCGTTACAACAACCATGAGAAAAACTTTTTATTGCGCGCATCGTCGAACGGTTTGTAACGATCGAACAAAATGTGACTCACCTCGCTGTACAGATATACATGCGCGAAATCGATTCCATACGTTTCAACGCGACATTTCCCTGTCCTACGTGTTCCGCTTTTCCTCACAGTGAGATCGACTTTTCGTTTCGTTTTTTCTGCCTCGCCATTCCTGACCCGTATTCCTCGACGTTCGAACTATCAATTAACGCGTTAAAATCGCGCGAAGGACGTCGATGCGACGAAATAAGGTGTCCGCATTTCCGTAAATAACGATCCCGGGCTTCGTTTGTACGGGGAAAAGTCGATGTTTTCTTTTTTTCCTGTACAACTTTAACGAACAGTCTTTGCTCCGGATAAATCGAGAAATGTCGCGTTTCTTTTTTAATGGCTTCCCGTGCTGAGTTATTAATTCCCGACCTATTCCTCACGAAGACGTCAATTCTTCGTTACGCTTTAAAACGGCGTGCTTGGCGGTACAATCGAGAGATCCTCGTTTTCCTTCCCTCTGTCCGCTTCCCGCGCCTGCAATACCTTTTGAAACAAGAATCTTCGAGACTCGATAAATCTTTATTACCTTCGACAGACCGATACACTTGGCCATTTACCGATAAATCCTAGCGTTCAATTACTTTAAACCTCCACTGGAATTTCAAATAACAGGGATCTTCGAAGCACCAACAGTTCGACGGATCGAACCGTGCTTTTTAGATGATGAGTTGAATTCATAATGAAAACTTCATCGATGTCATGTTTGTTGCTTTATCGAAATGTTATGGCATCGTGCTGATAACTAGAGAATGGTTTTATATGAATTGGAATTGATTTCGTAGTAATACAATTAGACCAGGACTAAAATGTAACTTAGTAACTCGACTAACCTTAAGTAATTTTATAGTGTACTAAAAACAAACTTTTGATTAAAAACTAAGCAAAAATATCGATAACGATTCGAGTATCGTAGCAAAATTATAAATGTCGTTACGATTGCAGCAAAAAATTAGTTAAACCAAGTGCAATGAAGTTACAGGTTGTCGTCATTTATACGTAATAAACATTTGCAGTATTTACTTAATTGTTGTAATTTGTTCGGTGAGTAAAAATCTTTTTGTATACAATGAAATGGCATGGAAATCATGTTTTTCGTTTTATAAGTTACTTACAATTCAGTGATGAGCACTAAATAAGTAGTACTAAAATTTCATTGTTAATTTCATTTCATTAAAATGAGTTATGATTCATTTGACTTTTGTACGTTTTCTAAGACCTTCGAATGCGAGATTCTCTAGAAATTTAAAACTTCTGCCAAAGAAAATCAAACGCGTTATTTTCCTGTACAGTGCACTGCAGTTAGAAAAATAATGATAAAAATGACAAAAACCTGTTTGAAGCAAACAACATAATTGCGAGCAGTGACAATAATACGAAATATTGTTTTCCTCATTGACAATGAATCGTTTTTTAACTTCGTAGTTTGAAACAACATTTGTAACGTCGATAATTGGCGACATTTCGAAACAGGTGGTTCGTCAGTTGGGTAAAAAGGAGAAAGGCAATTTATAACTTTCTTCAACAACCCTGCATGTTCCACTTAACACCTGTATTTTATCCCATCCAATTTTCCCTGAAAAAAAAGTACTGTCAAGTTGTGCGCAAATGGTTGTACCACGGTGAGTTCCCAGCGGTTCAAGCGGTTGCACGTGTCCTCGACGTATTGTAAAGTTTTTCAAACTTCCTAATTTAGAATGCACTTCGAGGAGACCTTGGAGCACATCGCTTCTCTTTTTATCAAGTTTAATCTTTCGCGACATTCGCACGATGTCAAAAAGGTTAATATGCTAGACTTGATCCTTAGTCCTTGAACATTACTTAACCCATACTTCGCCTAAAACTTAATACTTTTCATTTAGAGATGCAGAATTCTTTACGATTGTTCGTTACGAATTAAGTGAAAAAGTATAAGTAGATGTCCTGTAAAAAGAAAATTAATCGGATCGATTTTGTCGAATAATCGACTTGAAATTACGTTTTCGCTGAAAACAAAAAATATGAAGACTGGAAACGGCCCGTAATTTTTTCCCTGTAAGTCTTTATTGTGTATACTTGACAATCACTACGTGATTATAGAATTTCTACGAATTCGATTCAGTTTAATGGGAACCGTACATTGCATTGGACAATCGACCTACCGTTTGCTTCCACCACACTTCTCACTTGTATTCTACATTCTTACGAAATATCTATACATTGGTTTTATGCAAAAGAATTTTGATCCGTGGCAAACGAGTTATCATTGTGAATACGTGAGAATATCCGTAACACTGTTATAAGCCAGCTAGGGTAAAACGTGTAAATACTATTCTTAGTTTAGAAACTTGAGAATGCTCATTATATGCTTTTATCATTATCAGAAGTATAATAAGAATTGTTCCTCACCGACAGAAAAAGTATGATACAAGGGATACAAAAAGTTTATTAACATAAATTCTCTATGACTAGTATTTTAACAAATGCACAATTTTACTTGTGCAAATTGTGCTTTTCGTTAAGCTAAATACGGAAAAATTAAGTTTAACTACATACTTTTACTCTACTTTTCACTGTAATTACACAGCCTTTACGAAAGGAACGTGTCTACGAATTGAAATATTCAACAGAAACAAATAATAACGCGTTTATTACTTCATTTGCATTTATCGGAAAGGCGTTACGCGTAGATTGACGACAGTATATGACGAAAATACGAAATTGTATTGTAACACAATACTTTTACCGATTATTGCTTTTCATTCGCTTCGATTTAATGAATTGCCTTCAGCGATATTAATATGCAAATAAAAAGCGAAATAACGTCGGTCGGCAGTAGTGCAAACGAATGTTGTTCGACAATCGTTAACGATTCTTTCGTACTGCTAACGAATGTATGTATAGTCCTTTATATTTTATGAAATGCTTTCCTATTGATACATCAACACGCTCTAAATCATTATCCGCTATCCATATTTATGTCGATTAAATAAACGCCGGTTTTGCCCACAGTTGCAATTGTAATTAATTGTCAAGTAATTATTTACTTACAGTCATAGCTTTTGTTTTCCTGCTTGTGATTACATTACGGTTAGACACCGTTTAGGTACATAAAACATTTTTAATTAAACCTACATATGGTGAAATTTGTTCTATTTACAGAACATAAAAGTGCGTATCACTAAAAGGAATTTTTATTAGGATAATTGCACATGTTCGCAGAAAAATAATGGACAAACTTTGTGTTTCAGGGGTACGAAGGGTCGCTGTTAAAAGTCACGAGTAAAAACGGGAAAACAGCGTCGGTAAGTAAATTCTTGAATGCTTCGACTGGGCAGATTTTATTGTTTTCCTACACGGAATGATATTCTTTTACGAATATAATAACAGTATGATTTCCATAAAAACCGAGTGATATCAAATTCCAACGAGTCGGTATTATCTGTGAAATCCCCTCCCCGACGAGAAAACCAACAGAATCGTCAAGAATAATTTTGTCACGAGGGAAGGCAGGTGTTATTAGGCGCTCGGGTGACTGGAATATTTCGAACCCATTACAAATAACTGAAATGACGGTAACTCTACGTTGGATATTCGGCGGACGGAAAACGAATTGAAAAACTCAGTCGGATTGGGCGAAATTTTCCATTCTATTTTTTGACCGTCCTAACTTTACCTACGGCAGACTGGCAAAAACAAACTGTACTTCGTGCCCCTTTTTCCCGAAAAAAAGTCAACATAGAACATCTGGGATATCAAAAACCTATCAAAAAATCATTATTTTCATCCGTGTTTTAAAAAAGTAACAACTAATACTCATACCTTGTTATTTAACATTCTTACGAATGATAATTAAAAGCTTGCTTCTATGCTCTTTTTGTCTCATATTCCGGGAATGTATCACAAATTCTTGAGTATCGATTTTAAGAACAACCACGAACCCCGAATCAGGTAACTCTCGTTATTTGATACATTTACAATTTACTTCATTACCAGCCATGCATCTTTAAGATTTCGACCTACTTTCCGGTGATTATTAATAACACGAGTGCTGAAATGTAAACACATTTATCCACTGAATTGCACGTCTTCTGAGTAACGATACCGTTAAAAAGTTCGGAGAATTTCATGATGAGCAGGAAATACGCAGGTAGTTCTTATTTAGTATCACGAGCGATCCTCCCTGAGTCACGGAACGTAAAAACAGCAGGATCGAAGGTAGAAATATGGCTCGGTTCAGCCGCTACGGGGTAGCTCACGTTGGTCGACGTTATAACGTAATCCCTCGTTGATAAGATTAATTTATGCGTTACCGTTGGAAAGAGAACACGCGAGGGGCCCAGCGCTCAGCGAAAATCTGTAATCCGTAAAGTGCCGCAATTCCTACTGGGTAATTCCGGGAAATATATTCACGGGCTAGATGACTACGTACGTATCGTGCGATGAACAACCGTGGCTTTCTACGATAAAACTATAAGATCGATATCAGCCTTGTGGGCCATGCACAGGAAAGTCAATTGTCGCCTTCCATGGAAAATCGGCCGCTTTTCCATGCGTGAGTGAAGCATCGTAGATTTTTGCTGCCTAAAATGATACACGGTCGGTGGTCCTTGTCTCCCGCGAATCTTACGTAAAATTCTTTAAGTAGTTATAGGAAAGAAAGAATTTGCCTCGGAATCATGAGACCCTTGAGCGTAAAAGCTAGTTTTTTTGTGAATGAGACTTTAACCTTGTTGGCCACTGGCACCGTTGGGTACGACTGTTCGAATCAATACCGAATAGTCTTATAACGACCGCTATTTGTTTCCCTCAATCACGGAACCACGAAGATCTACTTTTAATTACTTCTACGGTGAGAATTCACTATCTTACGCTATTATCGGTCTGTTATATTCTTCGCAAACTAGGTTCCGTTCTGATACGCATTACGGCAAATTAAAGCTGTTACTGCAAATATCAAAACTGTCGCTGTATTTTACACAATACAAATTGAAAAGACATTGTCATATAAAATCCGTGACGGTAGTGAAATAATATTTGTGGTAGGTTATGACGTTGAACTTTATGAAAAATTAAGTGTAGATGCATAGTATTCCATTACTCCAGAAAATACGGCAATAAAATAAAGCAGAAATTCGTATAAAAAAATCATATGTATAAAATATCAACCTAGTAAGTAATGTTCACTGAAAGATGGAAATAAAATGACTTTTAACATATTTAACATCAGTAAGTACTTTTAAATCTCACAAAGTACAGATAACATTCTTTTCAATAACGTCCTTTTACACGTAAATTTTACAGTACACTTATATGACATAATTATAACTCAGAAATAATATTGAATCAACTTATAATTATTTAATTATTGAAAATCGAAGAAGTATCTGTGTGGTCTCATCGATTTTTCATTCTGATAACACCCCTTTCGTGAACCGAATCGTGACATAATGAATTCTGTAAATCGCTGGTTTTCGTTTGTCCTACTTCCGGCAGACCGAGATACGTGGAAGGCGACACGAGCCATTAAAAAATCGATCGGTAATTCCCGGGCCTTGAGTTGTACAAATGGCTCTCATACTTTTTCCTAATTTCAACATATATCGTATATACCGTGCTTATGGTAAATATTAATATTTTAAAAATAAATTTACGACTAACAGAAGATTCGTTTGGTCGAATAAAAGTTTCTTCACTCCGACCGAAATTTATAAAATTCAATAATCTGAAGAAAGGAATAAGATTTACCTACTTGGTAATCACAGGAAGCGAAAATGGCGTAATATCACAGACGAGATATAGGATAGACCTAACATCTTACGGGATTCCGTGGCCACAAAACTGAATTATCGATGCTGTCAAAATTATAGTTTATAGTAATATAATTTTAATTATAGAAATATATAATCATAGTAATTATAGTTATAGTAATATATAATTATAGTAAAATTATAATTATAGCGCTGCTATACATTTTCAAGCTGTATTGGTAACATATAGCGTGACACTAAAATGGTAAATGATAAAATGGACACTAAAATGTGGCCGAAACATTACATTGGATGTTACGTCTATTCTATACCTCGTCGGTGGTAATATAGGTCAGCCGATAAAGTAGAGGGAGCGTTAAATTCTTTTAGTATTGACATTGCATTCCGTATATAATCATTGAAATTCGATAATAAATGTGAATTCCGTGATTGCTGGAAGAAAGCATTGTTTATTCAGTGTTATATTACAAATTATAGAAACGAAACATATGGAATTTGAACCTTCCTAATAACGTTATATTTGCAAGGAAATGATGTTAAATAATTATGTCTATTACCGAAAAGCAATGCGAAACGTTGGTATTACGTTTGATATCTGCCAAAAGTTTGAATTGAAACCAACCTTTCTCGCTCTGTAGTAAAAAATTAAACAGTACGGAATCGGAAAACGGATTCGGAAAAAAAACGCCTTAAATCGTACGCATAACGAATATTTCCCATTGCTACATAAAGTTTACTTTATTTGCGAAGCATAGCATTTCTAAAAGTTTGAAAAGTGGTTGATTTTCAATACAGTGAATTCTCGATAATCCGAATTGACGTTGACCAGACCTACTTTGGAGTCTTAAAAAATAAAACAGTTTAATTTTACTTTTAAACGTCATATTATGAAAAAATATTTACACTAAGATACAGACAAGTATATATTTGTCAAATATTTATTGACATTTCACATAATAACTGATTCCAAAATGTGCAAAAAATGCAGGACTAGCCTTAAGTAAGAAGTCCGGAAGAACTGGATTTATCGTGATCCTACTGTATATTTGTATAAACGAAAGCGGAAAATGTCGTGTGTTTGCCACGGTTAACCTTTGAGACGAATAAGATTACACGTTGACATTTGAAAGTAACAGCTGATAGCGCCTTCTGCCTAAAAGGCGAGTTTAAGCTCTGTTTCTGTCTGTAATACACCTTACAAGATGACAGTAGGCAGCCTTTTAGCTGTTGATGCTATTTGGACTGTGACATAGTCTCTCGCAACTGTGTAGACAGACATAAATGAAGGAAATCGTTTGGAGATCCATCGGATAAGCCAACTTGCCGTTTTCTCGTGTTTCAGCCGGTGGGCTTCGTGACTTTTCACACAAGGGCAGGTGCTGAAGCGGCGAAACAGGACCTACAGGTAATACCCCGTTTCTCGTAGGCACTCGAAGGATAACCGATATAGCACTAATCAATCTCGTTGTGGACGTCGAAGGAGAAAAAGACTCGCGGAAGCGCGCTCTCCGTTAATACACATACATATTTATACATATATTATACATAGACACGTACGTACATATATGTATACATGGCCCACGAATCATACGAGTTCCGCCCCTGCGTTTTTAGATTTCAGCTGGCACGGGTTAACGCTAAATAGAACTTATTAGTCACCACAACACCCCCTTTTCAGCCTTCTACCCCCCGCCCGCCCCCCTTCTCTCTATTTGAATTAACCTCTTTTACTTGGGAGAACTGTAGTACTTTTTTGTATACCTGTATACGTACCGACGTAATGTAATAACACTGATGCACCGTGTGAGATTATCAAGATAAATACATACGTACATATATATGGCGTTCTTCTGACCTTTTCAAAAGTATATCATTTCTTTGCGTGTATTCGGTTTAAAATAGCGCAAACGATTGATCGCGACAATCAAGGAAATGGTTAACTACGTTAAGTACCACATATTTCCAGGGAAAAATACCACGCTAAAACAGTTGGAAATAATATCATATCGAATAAAACTCGGTCGGGAAAACAAATGAATAATTTGGAAATACAGTGAAATCCAAAAATACAGATTAGCGTTTTTTATATCTTGTTTTTCACGATGCTTATTGATAAGAATTTTTTAGCTGGGATACTTTCTCCGTAATGCTGTTACCGAAAACAGATAGTGCCGGGATGAAGAATACTACGTAACCACATAACTATTGTATCGAACTACCTGCATGCGCAATTTGAAAAATACAGAGTATACAAAATGGAGTCTCGTGATATCCGCTGAACTTGAGCCGATGCGTGATATTTATTATATGCCATATATATGTAAGACCGAGGGCCTTGCTAACCACCGCCCCGTAATAATATGTATACAAGCAATTGGAAGAAACATCCTTTTGTCGGATGAAAACGTTGGCACGAACACCTAGTAACTAACGAACGAACGATCCACAGTTAACACACTCATAGACACGAAGACACGCATACGTACATAGACACACCAAGTACACACGTCTCCCGTTGTGCTTAATTTCCTTCCGTCTAATGAGAGCCCCACCTTGTAACCCATTTGGCCAGATTACTCTCCGATACTTTCGTCGCTAGCACCGCTATTGTTCGATCGTCCATTCTTCGCTTCCCCCAAAACCACGAGGGTGTACCTTGTTTGCTGTAGATAAAATACATGCGTCTAACGGCTTTTCGATACGCTTTTAAAGAAAACTCTGCTCGACAATAGGCCGTATGTACCTGTAGACGTGCGCTCGTTTTAACGACATACCAGGCACTTTCGTTGATTCATTTTTGCCTTTCTACTCGCGAGCAAAATCTAACGAGCAATTTCCACTTCCAATCCGGCGAAACGTTGCTTTTCTTCGTTCCTGTTAGACACCCACGACGAAGTTCCGTGAAAAATCTTTGCTGAGACTGCGAACAAAAGATTTAGCCAACGATGACAGCGAGCTTCACCTACCTGGTATCGCGCTGAACTTTCTTCTTGCCGCTGTATCCTTTTACATTAGCTTGCTTTTCGCGCAAGGACGCAGAGAACGGAAACGATAGCACCGATATGCCAGTGGCGAAAGTATAGGACTTGAAAAGAAATCTGTCGGTCTTCGCGATAGCTGAAAAAACAAAAACACGGAAAAGTGTCGTGGATAGACAAGGCCGCGTTGGACTAGCTATCTCTTTCTCTCTTTCAACCTCTCCATCTGTCGCCATTCCAACGCCACGTACTGCTCCCCGGTTTACTAATTTAGGGAATCTATTTGCAGCAGGGGGTTAGATTCGATCCTGATATGCCACAAACCATACGTTTGGAATTTGCAAAAAGTAACACAAAGGTTAGCAAACCCAAGCAACCAGCCGCTGCAGCAGCCACCTCGCACCCTGCTCTGATGCACCCTCTAACTGGACGTAAGTATGCACCGCCACTCGTTCACTCGCTGGATACGTCTCACTACTCTTCTCACCCACTGCACCCACTACAAAGTGTCTCCCTCTCTATTTTTTTCTTATTTTTTATTCCCCGCCCACGTTCCTCGAGAGCGATATATACATACCAACGTCACTCGTTCTAATCAGCGGGTCATCCAGCTGCGGGTCGGAGTATAAAAACCTGTCGTGTTCAACCTATCGAGCAAACCTTGCCTCTTTTTCATGCTAATCGGTCTGCATTCTGCGGGATACACCTGCATTATGCCGCTGCAGCGAATTACTTGACTCAATGAATGTTTTACTACGTTTGCCTGCCTCGTGTATATGCATAATTTTGTAAAATGAGCTTAATGTATCATGAACACGGTAGGACTATGAGGTATATGAAATTTAACACGATATTATATACACAGATGTGGCTCGTGATTGAAAATGCGATTAAGATTGTTTTCAATCGGCAGATTAATTAACATTTTATTAGGTTTATGATGGTAAGGAAATGTTTTTATTCTGTTCATTTGTTTTCGAAGACTGTCAAGCACTGTCGGTAAAGTGGTTGTCAACAGAAAAAGGTTCTCCGACCCCAAATTAATTGGATGTACCTGCATTGCATATGAACACGTTTCTCGTCAGCTACTCCTCGAATAAATTGTAAAATCTCACAAAAGTGTCTACACAGCGAACATCAGTGAACTAACTTCGTCATAACAAAATCATGTCGATTTATAATGTGCTATCATAGAATGATAAGAATTAGTATCATAAACGAATCACTGGTCAGGAGGAATAAAGTAAACTCAACGAGTTTGTTTTTAGAGTATTCTTATGTTAGGTTTTATATTCCAAATTTATTAACCGTTTGTTGTTAATACTATGTGTGCTGGCAAATTCTTGTTAATCGATACAGTGCTTCTTTGTTTCTTCTTAGCCAGTGATCTGTTTGATCCGTTTTACTGATCTTGCGTGGGTGAATGCATGTATACCTGATTGTTTCAGTACACAGTGCGTACCGTAAGACCTGCCACAGAATGTATTTTAAACGTTTCTAACATTGCTGAGTCTACAAGTTATATTCGAAACACTGTTAATCCTTCCTGTAGAAACGCATATCTGCATCCACCCATTGAATATGTTCAATTAACTTTTACATCTAATCAAGCAAAACACACAACTCATTAGCCAAAATAAAAACAGTACAACGAGAATACGTTCATTTTATTCGTAAATTAGATAGAAAATTGTGGATGTTTTCGACGTTTCTCAACGGAAATAGTGGGCTAAAATCTGATAAATATGCATTAAGTTGTGCAAAAAGGCTTTATTCTGTGTTTACGTGAGCATTAAAAATCAAGACGATTAAAAATGCAAAGCCAAGCTACTAATAGACTTCAAGGGGATTCAAACAAACGCGAGCTTTCGTGTGAACTTGTGCGAAAACCCAACAGCACGTGAAGTTTAGTAGAGAACAGTGCACCTATAGAGACTGTATTCCATATAATATGCAGAAATACAGGGCGTAGTAATTACGCGTTCTTGTATGGCGTATAAAACACGTGCACAATGCAGAATTCGAGAATATTGACAGGTGTACGTGTTTACTAAGAAACAAAAATAAACGAAGTTCGGTCGGTCGGTGAATTTTCTTTCAACGCGTTTTACCTAATTTTTGAGGAAGGCCTGGATTCTAGTCGGGATATCAGCATAATGAGGTCAAGTAAATCGAGTTTATTCTCGGAGAATATTTTTAGTACACCGAGGGTTAAATCGATCGCAAAGCCATTGCGGCATATGTCGTATGCTCGTGTTGAACGAACATGCCTGTATTGTCCTGACAATAATAACAGATCCACAGTCGCCAGTTGGGACGCACGAATACCTCGCCCTTACATATCATGCAGTTCTTTATTCCCCCGTTTCCCCGGGAAACCCCATCTACGAAACGGTAAGTCAGTTTACGGATAGCCGTTAATGAAAGCTGGCTCGAAAAACGTTATTTAACACCTCGACCACGGTGTTCGCTACGAATTCGCCAATGTAATTAGCTGTTAAGACGCGGAATGTACGGTGCAATTGCCAAGCAGGGAAGTCATAGATCGTTTGAATGGTTCAGGAAAATCCTAAGTCTAACTCGATAGATTACCTGTCTATCCTTTATCGGTACCGTACTTCTATATAAGTAAAGACAACTTTTTATGCAGCATAGTGTAGATGCAAATAATTGATCACACGTTTTATAGACGCGTACATCTCTTTTAGTGACCGTAAAATTCAGGTGACCTACACGTAACTTTCGTATAACAGAGAAATTTGTACCGTGTTTACGCAATACCCTGAGGTCCTTCAAAATTTGAGATCCCCTTCCAGTAAAGAGAAAAGGTAATGTTTCGTTGAAGATTCCTAATGATTTTAAAAAGGTGTAACATTGAGGATAAACATGCTGAAACAAAAGTACCAGTGACGAATTTTTCAGCATCAATATCAGCATGTAAGGAAGAAACAAGCACACGGAAAGGATCTGAAAATCGATTTACATCGATTCATTAAACTCACGAACAACTGCCGATCACTTCCGAATGGCAACTCAATTAA
Source organism: Hedychridium roseum (assembly GCA_963989215.1). Taxonomy (NCBI): domain Eukaryota; kingdom Metazoa; phylum Arthropoda; class Insecta; order Hymenoptera; family Chrysididae; genus Hedychridium; species Hedychridium roseum. Next base: position 6,985,892 of record OZ022311.1, on the reverse strand, counting down.
TGACGAGAGGGATAAATTACCATAAATTATTGCTTTTAAGAATGCCATCTCAATAGCCCACTGTTTCTGTTAAGATGACTGAAAACTGACATTTTTTGAGAAACAAAGAATTTCTACCATCATACAATAGAGCAAAAAGCACCAGCGGAACTAAATGTGTGTTGCAAATTACTTGAAATATGCAAATGGTCGTTACTAATCGCTCAGGCGGTCCTTGCTGGTGCTTTCCCTCAATTACTACCTGTAACAGTTAATACAATGCATACACGAAAGAAAAACGGCATTAGTCGGTGCGACAATTGTAAAATTCTGGAATTCTGCGAAACTTATTCGTGTCAGGAGCGATAATGCAGAAATGATTTGTCGCACAATTATCTGTGTTACTGCGAATAGTCTACGCTTGTCTACGCTGGTGTTATAGGAATATCATCGTTTCGAATTACACGTGCTGTCCTATTATTTCGCTAGCGACAGAAAAAGATGGATCAGATAATCTTCTTGCCATGTCATTACACATGTAACTCATATCGATTTTGTACAATGCTCAGGTCACCTTCAGCAGTTTATATTCAGCAAAGGTTCAGTATAATCAAAGGGAGTATAAATTTTGTTTGCTCATTACAAAAGTTACTGTTTGATTGTGAAATTATACCTTTTATTTTTAATCTAGTCTTTATGATATTCAATGTGTTAGCAGGAATTTTACGACCATTCTGAATTATTCGAGGCAGTTAATTCGATTATTCGACAATAAACTTATCCACGTAATAGTCAGAATTACAATTCATTTTCCTATAATTTAAACATAACTATCGACCTCTAATACTGTAAATTTACGTACTTATCTTTTACGCATAGTTATGGTTTGTAAATCTAGCAAAACCTAGCAATAATTTTGAAATTCCTTCACCAGCGGTGCTAAAGCCTAATCTATATCGTACAAGAATAGAAGATCTTTGAAGTTGATTGTTCTTTTCAACACAAAATAATTAGCTGACTATACCTCGTGTAATAACAAAATAAAATAATTGAATCCCATTACTGGCACCGCGTCATATCCAGTGTTGAAAACGAACACGAATACTTCTGAGAAAAACTAACTAAGCATCATTACGATTTCTATCAGTAAGTAGATTCCATCTAGTAGTTGTAAGTGCGACAAATTGCCTTCCACTTATCAACGAATTACCATGAAAATTTCGCAGGTTCCTTGAAATACTCTTTCGTAACGACTTGTAATACTCAAGAAAACTGACCATGTATTGCGTTCGAAGATATCCAAGTCTGCCTTGTATTATTTGTCTCGTTGAAATTGAGAACATCGTCGTTCTCCGGATCGGATTCTGAGCAGGTGAATGATCCTAATGGTTTGATTCATTGCAGACTTAGGGAGCCCATTCTTCCCCGGTGGTCCTGAATTATGGCACCATCCTTTGGCATACTCGACAGCTGGCGAATTACCCGGCACCCTGCAACACGCGACGCTGGTACATCCGGCGTTACATCCTCAGGTCCCCGTACGTTCCTATCTTTGACTATCTGCAGACAAAGCTCTGGAGCCGCCGACGAGCGCCCCGATGCACGTTAGTGATACATGATCGTTATACTCGATTTATTATACTTTAACGACGTATCATACTTTTGAAAGCCATAGAAATGCGCGGAAACAAAGGGAATGCCGGAACTCCCATTTGCCGACTGGCAGAATGGGCATGTCTCGTGAATGAAGGGCATTTAATGAAACTGTAGATTCGAGAATCGGAAGACGTTGTATGAAACGATTAAAACTAATACAGAGACTCGATTTACCATTTTCCTGGGGTTAGAAGTGGGTTATTGCTGAAGCCAATGACGAGATTATACTCAAGAGGACAAAATGTAGTAGAAATGTCGATTGGCTGAAATTACATTCTCTGTTTTATCGATAACTCATTTTTAGACTTTTAACATTGTCGACACGATAATTTATAGGATTCTTTATTACTATCAGATCTTTGGTACATGCAGAGACTTCTTCTACTTGTGCTCTATTTTGCTAGGAATGAAATTTCAATGTTTCTTTTTTTCCGTGCAATGATTAGCAAAAGACGATGAAACGCACGATTATTCTCAATTTTCTTAAGTGCAATGATTTTATGCGATGTGCAAAGTACCCTCATTCAAAACTAAACGTAGTTGCGGAATCAAATGTAAAAGAGTTTAAACTTCTCGTGATGTACCATTTTTAAGTCGTTTAAAAAGTTTGCATATTCTGAAAAAGATGATCAAAAGGAAAATATCTACCTACCAGAAGAAAAACATGAAGGAAAGAATTTTTACTGTGTACTAAGTTCGTGCAAACTACATTTACGTCCAAAAATTGGAATGACTCGGAAATTTCACGTTTTATCCGAGAAAACTAATCACGCAACAATACATCTTCCAGATTCTAACAGTTAATAAGGAATTCGAATTAAAGAGTGCAGTAGCATAGTGCATTTTGCTTAATTTCTAATTTTACAAAACTCATTCTACGAAATCTCAATGGCGCACAAATTCTCTGGCGAAAAATAAGGATCATTACGATCCGGAAAATGAAACGTGTATTTCCTTCACGAATAACTTCAAATAGATTTGCTTACACTGATTATATAATTAATATTAATCGCCAGTCTTACATGGATCATTATGTTTTAAGTAAATATTTATTTGGAACAGATTCCCCGTTCAATTGATTACTGTAAATGTATAAAAAATGATGCCACGTGTGTGATTCATTTATTCGGTTGTGAACGTCGCCATTATTAGCGCGAACGTCGGAAATGATTGATGATACGCAAGGATGCAATCGATTAATGACGAAGGTTAATGACCGGAAATGCAAAGAGTCATAATTAGCGGATGAGCTTTACAAGCACCGATTTTCTCGATATCGTCAAAAAATTTCGTTCGTTTCCCATTACGATTAATTGCCATCATTACGGTTCATCGTGAACAATCTGTCCTTCAGTTTCTTTGTGAACAACGTAATACGACGTTTCCCTTGAAGAGAACAGCGAAGAAGAGAACAGTAAGAACAGTGTGGTACCAGGAGGTACGAATCCACCAAACGCTCGGGCATTTTATTGATTTTTAATATCACACTGACTAGTGCCAGGCACCACGTGGGCATCCTTCGTGATTTATCGTAATCGATACTTTCTTTCTTATTTTTGCTAGCACACATATTTCACATATTTCTACTACGACTTTTACAAAATAGACTTCGTTTCTGCTCCAAGAGTTTGTCATAGCAAGTAAATTAATTCAGTACTAATAATTTCAGCGCATAAAGACATGAAACTGAAAAAAATTAAAGATTAACACAGTAAACCTTTTGTACTATACGAAAACGAAATGTTTGATAAGTGCTGATTCGTGATGAAGATGTTTAAAAATGAAAAGTGTTATGACGTAAGATAAGACTACTTGTTAATGAAAATTCGTACAGAATATTGCAGGAAAGGTAGCAAAGAAATACGAGCGTAAGAGAGAAATCGTGTCAAGTAAAAATGGGGAATACTGCGACATTTTTATCTCGTTTACTCGATTTGCGTTGAAAAAGGCATGTGTTCTAAAAAGTTGAAGACACCGTTGGACGATACTCTCGCGTCTGATTTTCCCTTTTAGTCGACGGGTCGCGTCTGTAGATTCTCGCGCACCTTTCTCCACGTTTTCCCCAAAAGATGTTAAAGAAAATTCAACGGTATAAACCTCTCGAGGATAACGAGACGGCTTCGCGAACCTAAGTAAAATGTTTCCGACTGTGCGATTCCATTTCACGGCGAGAAATTTAATCGGACGTCTGTCTTGCATCGCGATTCACGGTTAAAGCTTCGTATAACGTATTCCGTTGGAGGAATGTTAATTGGAGCCCACTAAGATTACTGGATATTAAACTTAGGAATAAAAACGAAATACTCACGAAATATTCGTGCATATAAATTGTACTTTACAGCTCGTTTAAATCCTTTTGTACCGGCTAGAATAGAAATCGATATTTCTAATTGTATAATGTTTTACCCTTTAAAAAAAAAGAATTTAATTAATGTCCCCTTTGGAGTTTAAAAAGGTGTAATTTTTAATTAGTTTACTGTTAGCTAGTGCTTATGAAAATTGGAAAAAACGCCAGGTTTTCGTGTTATAATATTAGCTTTGACGAATAAAGATTCTGACATGTAGTTTGCACGCACTTCCACGGCGAATATTTCTTCGAAAAAGTCCTCGCAAGTTGCAAATCGCCTTTTTGAAAACGACTTTTTAAAATATAATTCATAGCTATGTATTACACGGAAACGTATGCATCTGCCGTTGTGTCGCGTACATTAGTTTTCACACGTTTTAACTACACGAACAAGAAGCCTTTTCATAGCGATTCGACTTTTACTCTGACATGCGTAGCCCAAGGCCAATGATAATACAGTTCTCTCGCCTGTCCACTGAACACATACGTTGTAACTACGGTCGAATACAGAGCGATGAGTAATTTTTATCTGCCTAGCAAATCAAAATATTCTCCTTCGCTTGAGCCACGAAGCGCGTTCGAGTTTGGATTTCGACGAAAACAGACAATAGTGGATTATAAACGTTGAATATACCGTCGAAAGATCTCCGTTTCGTATTAACCCAATTCTCGAGTTTATACGATCGGCAATTGATTTTCATGGACTCGAAGTGACCGTTCGAATGTATTTAAATCGGGACGATAATATCTCCAGACAGAAATCTAAATTCACGATACATAAAACGGAACGAATGTCCCAATGGCAAGAAAGTATGCGGGTAGATTGTATGAAAGTTGCTACATTCTCTGTCATTTACGGAAAGTGAAGAAATTTACGGAAAGTTTAAATGTGCTATTCGTGAAGAAATTACAGTAGTAAAAACACGAAATGTAAGTAACTTACAAAGAAAACACGAATTCCGAAATGAGAAGACTGAAAAAGTCTTGTAAAAACGCAGCACAAGTATACAAATTTTCTCGTTGCATATTTGAAATATATAGTACAGGTATGAATAGAAACCCTGACTCAAAACAGTATAACAAAACAATGGAAATATCGTAAGATTTTTAAAGATGTTTAAAACTTGGCTGAAAATTATCCACCTCGCTAACGAAATAGGTAACTCGAAGAATCGTTACGATTATGACTGTAAAGTCGGTACACTTTGTCCCTGTCGTAGAACGAAGTACGTGAGAAGCAAAATATAGGAAGTAAAAATTCAGCGGATACAGAAGGGAGTGAGTATTGGAAAGTGTTGAACAGCGATCGATTTGTATTTTCAGGCACCGATATCTCTGCCGCATCCGACAACATTGACGTCAATACACGGGACGCTGCCACATTTTCTACCGTCTCCGGCTTTGGCATCGCCGGTCGGATCGCCCTCGTCGCAGCCGAACATCGCCGTTAGCAATGCGCCCTGCTCAACCCTCTTCGTGGCGAACCTCGGACAGTTCGTGTCGGAGCACGAGCTCAAGGACATCTTCAGCAGGTCAGAGAACACAGACACGCGCGACGCTATCGTTCCGAAGGATCGTGCCTACGCACGGCACGTGTCGTTAGGACGATACGGGTACCGATACACGTGGGTCCTAAGCCCTACCTCTAACCTCGACGTGCCATTGAAATTTTCAACACGAACGAATCAGGGCGGAAGCCCAATCTTTTCGCGATGGTTCGTAGAAACAAGATTTCTCAGAGCTAAACGGATGTGGAGGATGGTCGAAAAATGGTCGATTACGCGGTACATCCTTGGAAAGCTCGAGAATACTGACTCTTCAGTCGTTTTATTCGTCGATGGAACTGATTGTGAGAGTTGATCATTTGTTTATGTATTTGTAGATTCTCTGGCTGTGAAATCCTAGGAACAGCTGGACAAAGAATCTAGGCGAACGTTAGGTAGATATTTATAAACGTACGAGTATACGTTACGGGGAGAACCATTAGGACATTTTCGATGTTTTTACAGCCTTGCAGGTTATGGTGCTTTCGTTGACGAAAACCGCGGGTAAATTTTAGAAGATTTCGCGAAAACCTCGCGCTGCCGGCCGTTTTTGTCGGACTATTTCCATTGACGTGAATTCCTTGTTTCTCCGGCGCTGATTTTTCGGCAAATCGAGGACAAGTGTTGTGGCTATTCATTCGGCTTTTTCGCGTGTATATTCGCCCGTGAAGTGAAACCGCCGGCGTAAATAAAAGCGCCCGGAGACGGCGATGATTAAGAAAGGAGCGTTTCAAGCAACATGCGTACACGAAACGCATGCAATTCCGTCGAACACCGCAGAGTCTCCGTCTGGGCTTTGCGGCCGCATTCGCATAATAAATGATTTTCACGTTGCTCCGTCATGCAGAAACTTCCCACGGCCGTGTGAGTTTCACTGACACGCACAGCATCATGAATCATTGCTTTAAGAATGCCGCAAGGAACCCCGGATAATAATTAACATTGATATGCATATAAATATATATACCCTTATCAGGACCGCCCACGTCTACACATTTTACAACGAAAATTTATCAACAAGATCGAACAGTAGCGTTAAAATGGTGTAATGAAGGTAATTAGGAAATACGTCTTCGGTAGAAATACATTTTGAGAAAAAATTAGAAGTAATATTCGCGGATGATAATGAATTCATACCGAAGCTTTGAGGTTGTATTTTTAGAAGAAGTGTCGGTCTTGGAAATGGTCGTTTAAACGTGGACATTAACGTCGGGACATTGAAAATGCTTATTAATACCTTCGGTCATGGATTTCCATAAAAATAGGCTGCAAATTTGGCGCCACGGTTAACTGATTATTTACTCGAAGGCAACGGTTACTCAGCAAAAACCGCCGTAGAATAATGCAATCGTCGGGACGGAAACCGAAAATGAAGACAGATGAGTTATCCACTATGCCGGAAACGGAATTCAAATGAAGGGTATTTAATGGTGAATCCATTAAATATGGCAAATAAGGTTATTTTACGTTACCCACTACTTTGCAAAAGTTACACTGATAAGCTTTTAAATATTTTCAGCAAATATATATTATTAAACTCTACGTGTATAAAAACTCGTAATCAAGGCTTTAACGTTTTTAAGCTTATTAATGCGAATATTATTTACTTATAGTTTAATTCATAATTCCAATATTTTACACACTCAGTAATGCCTCAAACATTCTCAATGACACTAGAGCTAATCGTTTCTAAGTAACTGTAACAAATCTTCGTCAGAATGATAAGACGACATCGGAAGTACATAAAATAAGAATAAATAGTAAATGTAAGCGAGGTAATCGTCTATCCGTCGATAACAGTGTTTCTTCCGAACGGTGAATTTTAATACTCTTCTCGTTGACGTCTACTTAAGTGCAGTTTATGCTATCTTAGGCAGCCAAGTGCATATCGACATGCACGCAATGATGTCGAAGTTGAACTCTCTTAAATGCCAGTTTGGTGCGTTATAAACATTGAAAAATTGTAAATACATACGACGGGCTTTCCCCGCACGTCACGTGCGTAATTAACTCGAGAAGCTACTTGCGAATTCATACGCAGAATTCCGTGGGTTCGTCGGGATAATTAGATTTCGCGGACTAATTATGCGAGGGAAGGAAGGGGGGGCAGGCCCGAGAGGATGTTTGAGTTTGCGGACTCTAATGCAGGGCATCCTTGCGTGGTACAGACCGTAAAGAGACACGTAACATCGACTTACAACTTTAATAATACCCTCGTCGTACGGCCATACGTCAACCACCACGCTCTCGATGCATGAAATGTATACAGGGTGAGTCACCTAAGAATAGAAATTAAAATATCTCCGTTGGTTTTAATGATATAAGAAAATATGTAAGGAAAGTTAGTGTTTGGTTCAAAGAGGCAATTAATGTAACGGATAAGACTTTTTTCTGAAAATCGTATATTCCAAGATTTCGAGGTTATCGACTTTTTTTTCAATTGGATCGTGCACTTTTATTAGCGTAACATTATAGTCAGTGAGAAGACAAATTTAATCATGGATAATATGTTGATCTTCAAATGGCTTTCGAGAGGGTTATTCTTACAAAAGCATAATTTATCGAACGCAGGAAATGGAATGTTTATTCATTTTATATTATTTAAATTTACAAAAGTACAGTGTTATGAATGTGTTCAAAATGGTGGCCGTTAATATTTAAACATTTTTCGAACTTGCTTCGTAAAGAACTTTGTACATTGTTTAATAAACCAACAAAGATATTTTAATTTCTACTCTTAGGTGACTCACCCTGTATACGCGCATAGCAAAACGATGACGTCCGAGTCGAAAGAGAAAAGAATGATTGATAACGTCATTTGCAACAGAGTAAGCAAATTCAAAGCTCTAAATCAATACTCTGCTTCTCTATTAAACCGGAGAAACATGGAACTCCTTTAACTTCAGTGTCTTTCTTTCTCTAACTTGAGTTTCTAACTCATCCTCGTGATCCTTTTTGAAGACTAGAAAAATAATGCTTGGCTTTCTTTTAGTGAAAGTCGTTGCATCGTACTGTACTTAATCGCCAAACGGTGCGTAATATTGACTTATAAACCAGATAACGAAATGAGTTAAAAGCTACCGTCAAATATAATTCCTTTTGTACCGTGGGGAAATTGGAAAAACGTGAATAATTATCGTTAAGTTTCCAGACTTAACTGAAGCAATTTTTTTCTTAATGCAGGAAATTTATATTGGATAATGTCAAAAAAATACCCAGATATACGTCAGAAATCGCAATTTAACGGAAATAATTTTATTAATCTCATCAATGTTAATTGATGGCTTATCATTTTAAAATACAGTTTCCTAGGCCGTTGCTTTATGTTCTACCACTTTTTGTCATGCTTATCTCGAAATTTGGACATTTTCGTTGAATTTTAACTAAGTGGTTAAAGCATGAGAAAATTCTAAATGACATAGGAGAAAAATAATCGTCTCCGCATTGGAAAAACTGCCTCACACTTGACATTTACTGACACGAAGTAACTATTCACACCATCTATTTGTATAGGTTTTAACGAATTAATATTAATAATAAAATATAACATTACTACAACGTACACAAGCAAATCATATTTTACATTTACATCCTTATCGAGCTCTACGTGTTGTCGGAATTAAATAGAGTTGAAGTTTTTGTTTGAAGACGCTAATTCCTTTGACACACGTGCAAATGATAACCGTAAAACGCTTTGTATTAACAGCACCGCCTCCAAATATCACTAACATACGCTAATCATTTCCACCGTCGTAGAAACATAGGCATAGGACGCACCTGTACTAGTACCCGTACCAATAGCAAAGCCAAGATTTGGCTTATCCACGTCACAGGCAAATAGTTATTTCATTATGATAGCATCCGTCTACTGAAACCTATTCGTGCACTGTCTACCTAGACAGATGCAATTCCCTTCCCTTGATCTGCTTGAGCCGTTATTTGCCTGAGGAAATAGTGTCTAGGTGGCAGACTAAACGGAACTTGGGCAAATACAATCTGCTCGGTGAAACAAACGAAAGGGCATTCTTATTGCATGGACGAATGGTATCTGACTAGACGGATATTATCAGCTTAAAATAATCATTTGCTTGCAGTATACATATGCCGTAGATGTATTCGTAGGTATTATCGCACGCTACAAGTATCCGCAGAAACTTCGTACGGGCGGAAATGACGACGACGAAATATTGCGCATTAGCTCGCCATAACCGTGGGAGAATGATCACTTTAGATGAGGATAATATCTCGCGCGAAACGGGCTACCCTGAAACGGCCGATTAGCAACGGGCCAACGGTAGATAAGAGTGCGAGGACCTCGTTAACGACTTTTCACGGTCCACACGTACGGCATATTGCCCGGGTGGAATTCGATAAACCAGCATCAGTCTTGATTAATCGACTCAAGGCCAAAACGAGCATTTTCAGAAATTCATGAATTTCGTTACAAGTGGTTTTTAATGTATCGTCCGTTTACAAGTTCCGCGTACATCGTGTATTGTGATAAAATACAAAATATACAGTCAAATCATACTTGCTAATCGTACATAAAGTGTTGTGCGCACATTCAATTCAATTGTTCGTCGGATTTTCATTGCACGAAATTAATATATATAATAATTATTATTAGAGTTTCTAATTGCTTGTACAGAGTGGTTGTTTAATGAGAAACGTAGAGTCTTTTTACAAATATATTACCGGCGAGTTGAGCTTGTTGCAAGGAACTTTTTTTAAAGTTAAATTCAAGACATCTACCGGACCTATTGGTACTTTTCAAAAATGCCGATATTCGTTTACTGGTATCCCCCGTATAACACGGTTTGTGAATTAGAGGAATCCTCGAACAACACGGAGCGTAATAAGAGCTTTGACGAGCAAAAAATATTTCATTCGAAATTAAGAGAATCCCCGAATAAAACGGAACATAGTAAAAGCTTTTAAGAGCAAAAGATATCTCGTATGAAATTTTTCACTCGAGCGTGTATGTCGTATCAGATATGTCTGCAGAATTTCAAAATTTAGTAGAATTTAAAATACGCGTGGACGTATTTAGAAAGTGTGCATGAGGATTTTAAGTGAAAGATTACACGATTATTTCTTCGCGCGAGCCTTAAGAATGCCTAAGTGGGTTAGAGTGGGTTAGAGTTAGAGCGACTTAGTAGTAAAAGAATGCATATGTTTTTTCAGTTTTCGGAACCTAACCCCATTCTTTGTACTAGTTCTTTGTGTCGTATAACACGGATTCGCACAACACGGTATTTTTTAGGAACTTAACAACCGTATTAAACGGGGGTTACCTGTATTACTCAAATATTTCTATTTGTGCGTAATCTGTGACACTCTCGGCACATACTTATATATGTAAAACTCATCAGCCAGCGGAAAATATTTTCCTCAGATAAAACGTTGCACAGTTATGCGTTTTCCTGAGTAAAACAGATTTCCTCGTGTCATGAAAATTTACCGTCATTTTTGAGCAATAGCACGTTGCACGGAATTTCAGCAGTAACGCGATAGGCGAATAATTTACAGAATTTATGATAAATGATAATAGCAAAGAAACATGACGATATCGGATGATATCGGAACGGAGTTTCTTAATTTAGTAGCGCACGTCAGACTTATTCCATTTCACCGACACATAAACCGTGGTAATATCACTTTCTTCGGCAGCCTCGTAAATCCAGATCCACATGAGTCTTGTTGCCCGTTTCGCAGAGGTGCAGTTTTTGCGCTATCCACGTAGTAATACCGGCGGCCCGCGACATGTGGAAAATACGTGAACGCGTAGCGTAATTTTTCGCGGGCTGATGGAGAAGTCCGCAGAGCTGGGCGGTAAATTTTCATGAGGAGCGAAGGTAGGAACGGCCTCAATAAGACAGGACGAAGGTACAGGAGAAACCGTAGGCAGAAGAGCGCGAATGCAGGAACACCCGGTTGCCCCCGGCAAAACTACCGTCTTTCCCTTTTTCTCTCTTTTACGACTAACCGGAGCACGTATTGTACGCTTCTCTTATTTATGCACAGTTTTCCTGGTTTCTCCCGGCTTCGTATGCACACGAAGGGAGGGTCGCCAGTGGCCTTTATCGAGTACCAAGACGTACGCTACGCGGCCCAGGCGATGGCCACTCTCCAAGGATCCCTTCTCCTCTCCTCCGACCGGGGAGCGATACGAATCGAATACGCAAAGTCGAAAATGGCCGAGGTGGGCTTTACAAATCTGTGGATCGAAGTAGGTTCCATTTTATCTACAAGCTTAGCTGCTATTCTTACGTCTCATAACGGGGGATCGCGATCGCGGCCGAACTTGACTACCGCGATGGACACGCAGGACTCTGCTCACTACTCGTACTTCTTCCTTCGTCATTTCCTTTCTTACACACGCTTTTCATTTTACTCGACATTCGCTGGGCACTTTGCATCCTTTTACTCGAATGCCAGAATGCTTTGAATGGTTCTACCGCTTCCAAACATTTTCCAGCAGACATGGAAATGCGAATTTCAACTGTCAGTTTTTCTTAGCCCTGAGAAATAATTCATTTGCTGGATTGTAATGCACGGGCCATAATTTTTCTTGTCGATACGTTATTTTTCGTTTATTTTCAACGACAGAACGTCATTGTTAGAGAACTCTTGATTGTAGCAAGAAGTGCCAAGGAAATGTCGATTTAGCAAGGTCGTTGATTGAAAAACGTTTACGCTGCGAGCACAAAAGTATTTCGGAGGTACACGTTGGGCGAATTTTCTTTGTCTGAGATTCGAAGTATCGCCGACCGTCTCGCGTCTTCCATGAAAACAGTGAGCACATCCCAGGCGTTTCCAACGCACCGTACCACCAATTCCTAAACCACAGGAGCTTGTCAAAGATTTCCGCGAAAACCGGAGAAACTTACTTCGTCGTCTACTCTCAAGTCTGACAATTTATTCTCACTGACGTATCGAGAATAAAGTTATTAAATCTCTTCCACTTCCCTCGAAATTGTTCGCTCTGCTTAAGGAAATAAATTATGCGTAACTTCCTATTATGAAGAATCTATCAGCTTCCTACAATTCCGCAATGGACCGCAAGTTCAGTCGATCCATTTGAAAAGGTCAACAATCCGTTCTTCGGGGTGACAGTTTATTTTCTTCCGCTTTATATTCTCTTTGCTACTCTTTTTCAGTTATTCTTCTTGTTTTTCAACATGGTTTAATTCCTCACGTATGCTTCCTTTGTATAGCAATGATAAGCCACTGGGTGAAGAAGAAATTCTATAATTCCTGAATTCTTCTTATATTAGAAAAGAATAAAATACGAAGTTAACGATTTAACACTGTTAAATATATGCTGAATATAAACGAAATGCATCCCTTACAAATGAAATTTTCAGTTTACGCATCATGTACATAGTTGTAATACTTGAAACGAAATAATTCATATAAAAACGGATTGGCAAATAAAAATAATACGACCCTTGCATAAATGAACATTAAAGTGAAATATTACAAAAATTTACACGGTTCGACAAATATTAATGAATTGGATGAATAATACAGAATAATTTACGTAATATCCTATTAAATAATAACGATGTATTGTAATTATTACGAACAATGAGACAGGCTTGTCTAACTGCAAGTATATCATATAAAAAAACGAACGGAATTTAATTGGCTAATTTAACCTGAATAAATCGACTGCTATTGATAATCGAAAAAAATGCACGAAACAGGTCTTAATTGGTTTCGAGGGGGTGATAATCTGACGTTAAAAGCTTTTTTTGGAAGTGAACACATAGCGAACATATTACATAAGAGTCAAGTTCATTTTTTAACGCAGTAATATATATGTCTTTACGTATTACCTCGTAGGGCATTTTAAGACGTATATAGTGACCTATGGTCCAATGTCATTCGTGGTCGTTAAGGGTGAACTGCGATGGAAAATGGAAAAACTGCGTCAGAGTAGGTTAGAGTGGGTTAGAGTGGGTTAGAGTGGGACATATAAAAGGCAGTTTGCACGAATCGTGAGAGTTTATCGCCAAATCAATTGCCAGTGGCGTTTCTCGGAAAAGTGAGTTCTATTAAAGAATTGCTCAAGTGCAGTTTCTCGTCCGTAGGGACGTGAAATATTTAACCGTTGTACGGGCAGCAGGAGGAGCGGCGGAAGTCGGTCGACACGGATCGAAACTGTGCATTTCCGATAGTCCTTCCCTGTGTTTCAACCTTACGAATAAATGAAATATTTAGCGACCTACCCGGCGAAGCTACAGTCTCGCCTTGCAGGGGCTATAAAAAAATAGGTTTCATTGGTATCCCACCTGTACGACCGTGCGGTTTCTCCCTCTATTTTAATTACAGGATCGATATCTTGCAACGCAGGGTTAGGATTGGGGGGGAAGGGAGGACTTTGGGCCCCCACGCTGAAACGTAACGACGAGGTATCGGTAATTCATTGGCCATTTTAACTGGTCATTGCCCGGAATCCCGACGTCTAAGCCCGCAGGAAAACAGATTATGGACACATGCGCGCGGTACGATGTACAGTAACAACGTTAATTATCCCAACACCCGTCTCTGTTGGATATTCGACGAAGCGATATTAATGTGCGATTATAATGTGTGATTATAAGTAGAATGAATTAAGACGATACGAAGCATCAAATAAAATTAATCCTACTGATACAACGATAATGAAAACAATATACGAATTGTAGGTAGGTAAGAGTGGGGAATAGCAGTGGAGAAGAAGGGTTAATTGATTGTTTTGTAATAAACGATCTTTGTGTACGTTAAAATGTAATTATGGTTATATTTCAATTTTCACAGAAATTTCACTAACTACTATTACCGTCTTATCTGTGCCTACTTATCGCGGTAACAGCACTCTCTCGGCATATTTCAAGTAAAGCACAGCAAGAAAAGCTCTTACGACAGAACGCGACTGGAATATAAATTAACCTTAACTCAAAAAACGCTCGTGTGTTGATAGATGCAGAAATAACGCGACTCAAGCCTTTTAATCTACGATTTAAGCAATTTAAAAACCGCCCAAATGTCACTGAACTGTTGCAAAGAATCCTAGTCTTTTAGGTTTGTCGTTACGTTCTAACAATTTTGCCTTACATTATTTAGTACATTATTTAGCAATTTTTTAGCAGTTTTTGACCGTTACTCGTTTTCTATATGTATCGTAAACATGTACATGAAACAAAATTTGATAGGAACTCCAGAAGGAGAAGTTTTTTCTAAAGATAAATATCAGTTATCTTGCCCGAATACCGTGTTAAATGGGGAATTGAATAACTTTGCTCCGCCTCACTTCTGAAACGCGTAGGCGATGTGACGAAAAAAAACACTTGTCTTTGAAGCAACGGTACGACGTTGAGTTAGACGTAGAAAATGCATGTACTGAAAGAATAGCATAAATGACGGTGAAGATCGACATTTCTGCCTGAAAGAATTCGCTCATTCCCGTCTGGCCACCTTTAATAAGAAAATCGATAATCGTGCGGGGTTGGGCAATGCATGGGAGGGGGGAGGGAAGGTAGTATCGGTAATTCATTGCATTTTACCGGAAGGCAGGGAACACAAGGCCGACGATAGACCGACAAGACGCATTAAAGCCATCTATCCTGCGAATTAGACTCTTTCGCGCAAATACAGACCGCCGAGGTCGCGGCCATTGAATTATCTTTCTTTCTCTTCTTTTTTCATCCACTCAGTGCTTTTTTTCCACGGCGAAGAGAGGTGAATCCTTGAAAGCCCGCGAAAGAGAGCTTTCAAGCCGGTCACAGTCACGCCCTAATGAGACACGCAAATTGCTCGATGGAAAGACCTTCCTGCTTTTCTATTGTCTTTCTTGCTCTTTTTACAAGATACATAACTGTAGAACGTCTCCCAGGGAAATGTCAAAACATCTTCCACACGGCCGAAAATCAATTAGGAAACCTATTCGTGGATGAATGTGTTCGTGAATTACCTCTCACGTCGAATGTAGTATCTGGAGTAATGTTAAAATATATCAAACTCATTACACGTAGTAACATGTAATAACGATGTATTATAGCAATTTACTGTTGAAAAATTGTCCTAATTTCCATACTGCGATACGGATATTACCTTATTCAACTAAACCATTTGCCAGTACATTGTTTTATTATACATTCGTAATTGATATATATTGTATATTAGTAGTCCACTTTGACTGCTGTATGATGCAGTCCCGCTGAGTTACTTTGAATTCAGATCTGATTTTTCCCCGGGCACACTTTCCATGTGCTTTTTTTCATGAATTTTCCATCCAATTTATAAGAAAGAACGCGAACGTGAATAAGATTTTTATAACAGTTTGCTCTTTGATGGAACATTTACTGACGCATACATTTCTATGGATTTATAATGGTGCTTATGGACTTAAACACTTTGTATAACTCTCCCACAGCTCAGTAAACTTACTTAAGTTTGATCCACTGCTATAAATTTTATAAACTGGAAATTCTCTTCATTGCGAAAGTTTCTGTGTCAGCCTACTCTGTTTAAAATTGAAATAACCCGTATTTCGTGGCATTGTAACTGAGAAAAAGTATATTCCCTAATCGGGAATGTAATACCATATTTCAAGTGAACTCTAAATCTTGAACAACTCATATCATATTTCGTATTCATTTTAATTGCAACGTTCTTAACCTTGCTATTCGATTTTGAAAGTCGAGAAGAAACTGACTGAGGGCTCGAATCGAAATCACGATAGATTTTAACCCCTCGAAATCCGTTAATTTGATTCTGGTCACATTGCCGGAGGGAGAATTGCGCGAGAGATTTCATCGAGAAGCGGCTATTGCTTTATAACCGAAGTTTCCGGCGAACTTTCGAGATTTCGCACGTACAGTTTTTGCAGAATGGTCAGTCTTCGTGCGAACATTGTGCGTATTGATGCTTGAGGACTAACGGATTTCTTTGACATCGGACAAAGACCGTGAAATTACCGATTTAGAAATAAATCGTTCCCGACGAATAATTGGCGCTTTCTCCCCCACCCCACCCCTATTCATTTTCACGTGTGAAGTTGAAACCAGCGAAAGTGCATTAGTGACTTTAGCGTCATTATTTCTCAGATACAGGGCTTAGGATTAGACGTGATTTTAATAATTAAATATCTCGTAAATATCGCATGAAAATCGCACTTTTGAAGTTAAAACTACACAAAGAATGACATGTTAAGTATGTCCAGTGTATTTCACTTGTCAGTGTAGAAATTGTGTACATGTTTTTTTAGCGGAAATTGGCTTTGGTCTGGAACATTTCAAACGTTATGTTGCAACAAATGCTACAAACAAATACCATGCCATGAAAGGAAATTTATTCGTGGAAGATATTGGCTGAAGGAATTTCTTTGTGAACAGGAAATAACTGATTCGATTTAAATCACGTTTATTCAGTTCAGTCGTGGGACAAATTCAAACCTGTTACTTTGCATAGTGTAAAGAAGTTCTTGTGTTTGGATAAACATGATAGAAGTACAAAAATATTATGGACTATCTTAAAAACTGAATTATAAACATCTCTAGTTTCATCACGTTCTTCATATTAAATATGAGGGTATTTATATAGACATCGGTGAAATAAATCCCCCCACCTTACTTTAGGTACACTTTTCCCATTTACTCATTATTGCTCGTTTCGTGTGTCGTAACAGTTTAATAACCTATGCCTTTTTCCGACTTTCTATACTTTTCCTTTTATGGTACCTTAAATTTCTTATCACCTTAAACAAGTTTCATTTCATTGCTCGGTACAATATTCGCCGAAATGTCAAAACTACACTCGTACGACCAAAATATTCAAAAATCGTTGGCTAATAAAATATATCGCCATTCCGTAATTGTCTACCGAATTTTGAATTCGCAGTTCATTACTTAATAGCAATGGCTCCGTCAGACCCGACGGCGAATTGATCGATACCGTGTTAGGGTAAAACTAAGGTCACCTGACTGTGTTGTAGGAATACAACGAAAACCCACCCTGAACGTACAGCACGTACAGCACACATTATTTTATACATGTACATGAGACAGAATGGAATACCCTTGAGCTTTGACTTTTTAATGACATACACGTACACATTTTTATTTAAGATAATAATGTTATTGCGTATGTTACGTGCGGGGAGATATACTGTTGAGTTAAATTTTTTTTATACGTGAACTAAGCTCGCTATTGTCAGGTTTTCCATTCTTATCGTAATATGCGCGTTGCCTGATAAAAATTGCCTAGTTTACTACACCGCATAACTCGACTATTACTATCGCGAGGGAAAAGTAATACGGAGAAATGAACGAAAGAAGATACAAACACACGCATTTACATGGTGCATGATTATCGAACAATGGAAATCTAATACATCGGAAGAGGGGAAAATTATGCGAAAAATATGTCTTTAAATAGATCTTAAAATGCAATGTCATAAGGCCAGTAATATCTTTTAACGGCGAAACAGAAAGATTCGGGCAGCATAAATAAAGCTTTTAAAACGATATTAATGGGTGGACCTTTTTAGTGGATTTTAACGTTCTCTTTGCATTTTTCAGGGATCAAAGAGAGAAGAAAACGGGCAACCTTAAGATCGACATTAACGGCATGTAAGGAATGCGAAAGGCGTTCTGATCGACCTTATACAAGAAGACAAGTAAATATCCAAAAGCAGGAACGTCGAGCCAGTCGTTTTCACGGCGACGCGGCCACAACGAGCAACGCACAGTTTTTCGAGAGAGATATGGCAGCATTTTCAACGAGGTTATTGACGACGACGACGACGGTCGAGAAATTTTTCGCAGCAATAGCAACGAACGCAGAATCCATTAGTAGCAGCGGGCAGATTTTCAGAAGACAACGCAAGGATTACGTGAGGATTCCTGCTCTGTAGAAGCTCAAGTGAATTTTCATTGGTAGAGTCGGCGGACGGCCGACGAATCTTAAGTAGTAAGACCCTCGATAAAACAACGACATTGGCGGAATAGGCTGAGCGAGGACAACGATTAGACTGGTATTTAACGACGGTGAAGCCCTGCGGGGTCGTATCGGCGCGTCTGCGACAGGCTCGAGAGGGTTGATGCTGCGAGAAATCACGCGAGTGCAACGCTAAGAGAGCGTACTCCACCCACACACACCTGTACACACACTCTCATCATACACACACACATACACAGACGGACACAGACACAGCGATACACGGAACGCGAATTTCGAGGGGAAAACGAGACGAATCGAGGCGATGTTGTCCCCTCGGGAAGCACCAACTAGGCGAATTCTGTAAATTCTACGGGGCGAATAAACCGGCGTTGGTCCGCTATATCCGCGGAGAGGGGCCCAAGTAATCGCGTATATTCCTAGGTATATATATTTTTTAACGACTTAACTTATCGATTCGTAGTCCGTATACTAATGTTTAACTATTTATTTTCACCGCGTTTCGACCGCACTCGACGACGATGACGATAAAACGAGTATTTAAACCGGACAGAGGATCAGGAAAATCGGGCAGAGGATGAAAGGGAACGCCACGGCGGGGCAATGCGACGATGTCGAGAAAATCTTTCGAGTCAATAGGAATACGGGGAGCGATTCTAACGTTCCATTCGGTCTTAGACCCTATTGGTGTTTTCGACGAATGAGTCAGTCGGTTGACCGAGCAATGACGATTGAAAAATCCTTCCGAGGGGAATAATGACTGGACGATTCTGTGACAAACGCGTTGCCCAATGCAGAGCGGCGTCGACGGGCGCTGTGGTTTCGACAGAGCCATGACACGATTTCGTTTCGTATAGGATACGTTTGTAAAGAAAGGCAATCTACGAATTACACACGCGCACGTACATATACTTGTATACAAGCACTGTTACCGCGGTAACATTTTAGGTAAAGCCGTGCCCCGCGCCGTCCCCCACGAGCTCATATAACTGCATCGAGTGTGTTCGACGACGACAGAGATTCTAGCTAAATTCCATTCTACGCCATCAAACCAACCACTCGAGGTGCATCCGATTGCAACCCTTTTTACCGGCCACCAATGCATCTGGATGTTGAGGTGCTTTACGTACCCACGCCACAAGCTTGTCTCGAAACGGGGAGTGACTTCCGCTTGCCTGCATACGGCGAATTAACGAGGAATTTCACTTGTAACGAGCTAATATACCGGGGAAAATCGACAAGCTCGGCAGAACGAGCGCTCAATCAATTGTAAATTCCGTGCACGGATGTTCTCATTAGCTGAGAGAAAACATCCAGGGAAAAATGTTTGAGGTTGTAAAAAATGAAGTCAACTGGACGAAACAGTGAATACATTAGTCGAAATATATTGGCAAGTTGGTCATCAGACCGAACGTTAATTGAACAATTTTGAGTAGAGTTTAGCGAAAGTTTAAAAAGTTAATATTTCGTGACACATAAGTTTTCTGAATGATCGTTACGAGTGGAAGGAACAACATTAGAGATGGATTCTTCGGTTATGCATTGCAAGCAGAAAATAAGGAGTGAAGTTGCTGAAAGAAATTTCATTGTGTAACTTGACTCGTTGTCTTTGTACGCGATGTAACCGTGGAGAATAGAAGCCTTTGATCCGTATACGTGATCGGATTTCCAACTAACGGAAACTACCTGCCCAATTCGAGACGGCGGATTAGCGGCCAAATAAAAGCGCGCACGTACGTTCTCGGACAGATTAAAAGCTAGAAAAAAGAGCCGGGGTGATGGCCGAGCTGGCACGCACACGAAATTACGTATTACATTATAGAGAGACGAAGACGAGTACATCAAGCTTAATACCAAAGGTGCCCTAAGAAACGTGTATTTATGTTTTATCATTGGCGCGTCGCGGAGAAGCGAAGATTGAAAAAAAAAAGAATTATGTATCTTGTTAAACAAAATCTAATATGTCCTAGGGGAGGGTGAGAGAGCGTGCGAGGGAGAAAGAGAGTAAGTGTGAAAAATAAGTAATAGTCTTATACATACATATATACACATAACGAATACGAACATATCATAGGATTAAGTGGTAGATGAGCGACAAAGGAAACACAGACACGAGAGGATTGTAAGTAAACTTTTAACGATCTGTCTTTACAGTAGGTCTCAGAAACGAACGAAAAAAAATGGGAGAAAAAGGTGATGTACCCCGCGTGCTAGAAACGACGGCCAACTCGGCACGTAATTTGTCCAAGTGCCTTCCCGTTGGTCGAGTCATGCTATTTAAACTGTACCGCGTATGTCTCGTCCTGATTGTCGTCAATGACGAGGAAAATCCTGAGAAAACAACTGATTCACCGATTTACCCTGTCACCCGGATATTGCCCCCTTCATCCAACGAATTCCGAAAAACTTTCATGTTTGCTTGTCCTACATCCTCCGCATAATCCACGGCAGAACTGCGAGCAAATATTTACTGCGTAAGAGATATTGGCCTTTCCCTGAAACGGCAAGAAAATTTCTGAGTTTTTTAATACCACACATACGCGTCGAGAATTCCTGCTCCAAACATGTGAAATTTTTGCGAGATATACCGTTTGACAATGGATGATAACCATTTACGTATTTCGCGTGCAATATCTGTCGCAGTTTTTCCTATGGATTCTTTGAATTCCTGAACCACATGTTCTACCTATCCCGAATCATTGGGCATTTATCACACGCATCCACAACTAATAATGACGAGTGGTAATCTCTTATAATGTAAGGATATATACTAATAGTGGTAATATAAATAGGTAGGGAAGGATCGTGGTCCATCGGCGTATACACTATTCGTACATTTCTCGTTATAATCAGCGCATGGAGAGATAATCATGTTCCTAATTATTATATTTTTATGGTAACGTGTGGAATTCTCCCAGGCAGACATGTTTGATGTAACTTATAATGCAGCTGTTCTAAAATAGTGTTACCAGTTATCGAGATTTTCTGAAACAGCAAAGATTTTCAAAATGTTTGTGCAGCTTTGAAAAATTGTAACAACCCAACATGGCATAAGTTACTACAGTTACATCACAAATGTTAAACTGCACACAGGAATGTTAAACCGCAGAATAGCTGTACGATATTACCATTGAAACATAATAATTACTGGCATGAATCTTTACCGCGTGTCATCAGTTTTACTATTACATCACACTTAGCGCGCAAGCACGCTTTTTATTTTTCTATTTCCGCAAGCGGAAGTTCAAGGAAGACAAGTAACAGCGAAAATTCTCCATCTCCTGCGCATAATGTACATACAACCGTCCTGATAGTACACCGAAACCTTCTTTAAACATTCTTCGAGACGAGATACGAACTTGTGAAGGACACGATCGAGGAGCGCAGGATAGGATTTATTGCTGCGAACATTGAATCTCCATAAAAGAGACTCGAGTCATGAGAGACATGAGGACACATGGAAAATAAATAGACAAAATATTTTGTCGTTAATCGCAATGTCGTTAAATGGGATAGGTTCTTTACTGAACATAAGTAAATGAAAATGGAAAAATATTCTTCTTTATCTAAAAACAACACGCGGTCGACTCGGCCGGCCGTTCAGAGGGAAGATCTCTGTTTTTTTTCGAGAAAGTAGACGAAACGAGTAGAGAAATGTGGGCTTTCGTCCAACGGCAAAACCTCCGACCGCAAGTGTGTCAGCAATTAACAGTAACGAGTAAACGCATTAAAGATTAGACTAATAAGATAATCGTTCGGCCGAGGCCCGAAAGTTGAAAGTATCCATACATATCAGGAGGAATAGGACAGAGTTGTAAGAGCCGTGGATTCAGGGTAGATACTTATCCGGTACATATCGTTAGATCCGTAAATGTTTCCCGAGTCCAACAGCGGGGCGACGTAGTTGATAATCGGCAAACAGGAAGCGTTTGTGGCGACCCTTTTTACATGTCAGCGGAATTACGATTATCCGGAAAAATCCGAAGCTTTATCGTCTCACTGCTGAGCAGGCACTCGTCAATACGCAACCTACTTCATAAGTCTTACAAACCATGCGAACCTTTTTATGACGAATATTCTTGTAGACACGTAATAACTGTAATATTTTTTATCCTGAGTATTTACGAAATTTCAATGATCGTACTCTCTTGATACGTCACGGGACGTTTCTGGAAAACAGGTCGTTGACTCCGCCGAGAGTCTCAGGAATATCTTGCTATCTCACTCTGTGATACGTACAAATGAATCCACGTGGAAAAGGAAAGAAAGAGACACGATCGTCTGGCTGTTACCGTTACCACCGTAAACGTTATTATTCTTGAAAGATTCGTCAAATGCAATCGTATTCTCTCGCTTGGCTAAAGCACATTATGAGAGGCCGTTTTTACAAGAAATTTCTCAAATGTAATAGCTATTCCTTAAGCCACAAGATTTAAGTTCGTTTCAAACTAATTTATCAGCAGCGAATAGGTGACGTAAGAAAAGTTTTCATATTTATAGATACGAAATTTCCATTGGTCTTATAAGCTTCAAAACCTTTTTTCATAACTACGAAATCGCAATTAGTATGAAATTCATATGAAATACTTCCTTTTACAACCACGAATATCGTAAAAGTGATAATTTCATAAAAATCGTTATCTATCTATTTCCTTAGAATTAGTGTTTTACACATTATCGGTGTTTCATAATTAGCTTAAAAAATGAAAGTAATTGAACTACGTTATTGTTAGTGTGTAAAATAATCTTCGGCTTATGATAATTTTTAATACATAAGCGGAATTCTTCGAAAACGTACGATTGAGACAAAGGAGTAGTAAAAGTCGACGAAACGGCCTTTCCGTTCACGAGTCCATCAAACGCTTTCTGTTTCCACTAGAATGTAGGGAATACAATTCGTAATGAAATCGATAGAACTATCTTATTAACCGAATATCAGACTCATCGAGGAACCGAGCCATCGTTCGAAATCTTCATTCGTCGTCCACCAACGTCTTTTTATTCCACCATCCTAATTACTTTTGAAAAGAGGTTTCACGAAAATCGCAGACGAACTGTGCGAGGGAAATGAAGATGATTTGATGTATGCGCAACGATGGCTCGTCTACTGTCACCGAGTGACTAGATGTGATTTTGAAATTTAAAGAAAGTATAGTCTAAGTTTTAACCTCTGCGAGGCCTTACGCTTTCAGATCTGTCAAATGACATCGGTTAATTTTGCGATCGACGTTTTCCCGTTGATCCTTAATTCTCTCGAAATTTCTTGAAATTTTACGTTTCGCTTGGCACGACCATGATTCCTTCGAGCGTCTTGCGATCGATTTTAACGTTCGTTGAAACGCTGAAAGATGGTGAATTGTAAAGAAACGCGTGTCATAGAAAGTAAATCCTACGTTGCTCCGGAAAAGTGTATAGTAACAATATCTGGCTCAAGGTCGTGCGAAGTCGATAAATCGATTGCATACACAACAATTTCGCGGTTGTTCTTTCGCGACAGAACGTCGGTTCTTCTCTAATTTATTATCCTAATAGAAGACATAGCACGTAGAAAAGAAAGCATTGTTTCTCAGAGAAGTGCATACTTGACTCATATCATATCCGTCAATGATAACGATTTTACGTCAATTGCGTCTATCTCGGTGCACGGCTAATGCGTTCTTTTGTGCGCATAAGAAAATACTGCAGGAATAAAAGTTACAGCTCTACTGAAATATTTTCCACGAACACGGTGATCTAATTCACCTGAGGCGAGTGTCGTTGGTCGAAATTTATGCAAAATCGGCTCCATCGTGCAATCAATTTACACTCGGTCCTTAATACGACCATGTCTCTGCAGGACGTAGTAAATTCGAACTACGCTTGAAACGCTCTGGAAAATATTGTAATACACGTATAAACATCGTTCTAACATTCCTCAAATTTCCTCATTATCGCACCGAACGGCTTCCGGACTTTCAAGCTTACTCGGATTTTGCTACGTTTTCACACGAATCTCAACGTACAAGTGAAAATTAGAAAGCAGGGCAGAATATCAGCGACGTTCACGTTATCGTGATGAAAGAAAGAAAGCCTCTATTAAGCCGAAACAACTGGGAGATAGAGATAAAGAGGCATCTTGCCCATCGATGTAACAATAACGACGTACATAATTATATACACAGACACACAGCCGTACATATATACATATATAAATGTATATATTCAAACGACGTATATAGAAGCATTGGAGTACGCCGCTGAAAGTAAAGCGCGATGAAACACGCCGATGACACCGCGTAGTCTGCCCATTGATCGATGTACTTGTAACTCATTAAACCCTAAGTAGTCGTTTAAGGGTGAGATTCATCGAGGAGCCGTGCGAATCGCTAGATTGAATTTTAAAGTGCTTTACAAGTGAAACTAACTCATATCAGTAGGCAGTACCCTCTATTATACAATTAATATAGGAGAGCGGTACTCGAGTAAGAATGTTAGAAAAATAATATAAATGATGAAAAGTATATATATATATATATATATGCAAAATAGAAATATATATATACATATGAAAAGAGAAGAAAATATATGACTAAGAGACGACGTCGTGAACGTGAGCGGCGATAACAAGTACATTGTCAATCAGATATTTTGTACCATATCTAGAGAACTAATCCGAACTTTGGTTTGTCTTTTTTTACATGCGTACATACACGCGTAACGTGTATTATATGAATATACAATACATGTGCATATACGTACACGAGGTATGCAAATGCCAGACGCGTTTTACCGCACGTAAACGTCGAATCGGTACAGGAAGTTACAACTCTTCGGACCGCGCCTCAATTTCTCTTTGGCTAATCGGTCTGTGTAAAAAAACGGCGATTAAGGGAATTGGGCACAGCGTAAGGTGGAAAAATCGCATGTCGATATGTCTTACGCATGTCCGAAAGGCGAATACACAGCTTGGAAAAGAATTGTTCGAGAAAAAGTATTCAATCATTATTTTCTCTAGGATTACGGAAAATTTCCAACATGATTTTCGAGATGAACTTACGAAACCGACAAGTTGAATGAGTGATTCTCCAAACACCAGCTTCAGCTCAGCACGCAATTTAAAAGTCACTTTTTTACTGGTGCCGCAATCTGTCGAGTAATTCAGCTGATCATTTACCGTCATACATATTTTGGAAGTTGTTGTCTGTACTGAATGTTTAGACGACAATGTAGATATAATACTCGCCAGGACAAGACAAGTGTATTAGTTTTAATCATTATTGATGGTAATATATGTATATCCTCTATATTTGATTGTTCAAATATTTTACGTTTACGCATGATGAAAGGCAATGCTGCATACACAATCTGCCCAAGAATGAAGTAAAATCGACTTCGAAGACGAAATCACCAAAGATGTCAGTATATATCGACCCAAAGACTACAAAGAGACCTCAACAACTACCGAGTTACGAACATACATATGTATATATGTAATACCACAAGCAACTGTCAATGCGATAAACGGCGTGCATGCATTTTCGGAATACCAACAACGATATTCTGTTAGAGCATAGAACGAAATGTATCTCTGACCATTCGGGAAAAGATCGGATGATATGCGCAAGACAGATAAACCTGCCACTTGAATATTTGAAAGAGATCAAAAATCCGTCCTTCATAGCAAACGCATTGGACACGTAATTCGTACGCAGGAAGGCAAAGCTCAGAACTTAAAGACAAATTATTTTATATTTTATTGTAATTAATGATTACCCAGTTACGCAGTTTATGACGAAATAAATTACCCAGTGAAGCATGTGATGCAATCTCTCAAAGTGCTTCTGTGCAGATGGACAATTTTCATTCTGATCATGCTTTCGTAGCATCAATTCCTGTAGCGACGTAACAGTTGAGTCGAAATACCAAAGTTATGAAGCGATAATAAAAGGGGACATGAATTATATTAATATAATGCTATATTATAATTTAAGATTAATTTATCGTAAATGTAAATATATTTATAAGGCTTTGGTTATCTCTGGTTCATTGACATCCTTAAAGCGGTAGATTTTTCCATCGAACATCTTTTTATGCCTTGAGCGATTGCCTCTTCACGTGCAACAATAATAAAAACTTGATGATTTGCACGTTTAGCAAAATGCGAACGAAGAATGATCCATAAGGGACCGCTTCGGTTACCACGCACCATTTTCCAAGAATAAATCCTCATTTTATATTATGATACAACTCTATTAAGCTTGACCACTGGTAGAATAATGAAATCATCTACAGCGTTAGCGCGATGCAAAACGAACGGTAAAAACAATTGTACAGTTTATACAGCTCGTATGACTATCTGAATTCTACGCTCTTAAGTGGATTGTAGGGAAATTTTTAATCGAGTAACTCATTTACATATAATGATAACGATGAAACTTCTATTTCGTCGTTAACATCTCTTTTGTAATCCCCAAAAGTATGTTATTATTACCTTACTCGTACAAATTTCTTGTTCTCTAGGAAATGATTTGATAAGTAGATAATTCGTGTTATAGTTCTTCAAATTTAGAAACTATTGAGTGTGTCCACTCCTGTCTTGGCTCTTTGCCTTTATTTATAGTGTTTTAAATCTGTTAAATCTTAATATATTATAAAATTCGTGTTGACAATTCAAAAAATTGTTTCGTGCTCCTGCAAAGTTTTGGCTAAACAAAAATTCAATAAGAATGTACGATTAAGAAGTCGCTCTGAGGACGATATCGAATAAACGAAAGCGAAAAAATGTGTCGATTACGACAGGTAAAATATTCATCATTTTTCAACGTGTCTATATTAGATAAGCTAACTGATGCAACAACAACCTGACGGTAATGACGGTGTTGCCTTGGTTGAACGTCATACATTATTTTACAAAAACAAATATGTAAAAATACTAGTACAGAAACTGGGAGCTTGCTTTTATTTTCCGTAAAAAATAATTAATATTACAATGAATGAAAATTAGTGAATATAGATGTTCAGAGGCAAAACGTTCTCTGCATATTGCACTTTAATTGTGCAAGTAATTAACAGGAAAAACAAATTACACAATATGATCTAACACTGGAAAAAGAACGAAAAAAAAACAAGAGATTTTAATGACGCTGTTGTCGAGCTAAATATAATATTAACGTTGTATTATTTGAAGTGTGTCGATTCCAGAATAATTATTTGACTTATCAACATATGGTGAAATTTGAACCTTAAAATAAACACTTATCATACGCTAACATTCTAAAGAATACTTTTACGAATTTGTTATTGTAAAGTGCACGGTCCAAGATTGTTATTTTAATAGCGGCAAACTTATTGCTCGGAGCTTACAGTCATACATAAATCGCTTTGAATATCTAACTGCGTGTTGTACATTCCAGAAGTACATAATTTATTATCTCATGAAATAATCGTATGAGAATTCTTGCTTTCAGTTAGAAAGAGAAAAAAAATATTCGATAAAAAGACTCGCTAATGACCTCCCGGAGGATTGACGAAGGAGAAGGCATTTTAAGGAATATCGAAAAACGACGACGAAAATATGACTTCGAACGTTATAGAAAATTGTACTTATTTACCTTAGGGACTTCCTTCAGTGGAAATAATAGTTATTTATATTTACGTCTTGATATGTCCGTATTACGTACGTTTATTATATTATAAAATAGAGTAGTAATAACTTTATTTCTCAAGCACCGAAGGGTATTAGGCGTCTGCACATCACGTAAAATTGTTTTCAGATTAATATAGGATACTTCTAAATTGCAATGAACATTGGCGTAATTACGAAGAAATGCTTTGTGCGAAACTGATAGAAAGTTATATAATTTATGTGATTTAATTACCGTAAAATCCGGAATCACGACTAACCGGCTCTAGCAGTAATTATAAGCGTGCATCAATCACTTACGATAGTAAGAATAACAACAATATTTCATCTTTCAGATAGCCGAAGAATTGCAATAGACAGGAGATAATGTTGTCACGTATAATTTGCCTTGCGCAGTGTTATGAATTTTTTCTGCAATTCCTCGAGTAAATGATTTTGTGCGAAGGATGAAAAGCAAGGAATCCTAGCGACATTATACAGCGCGGGCTGTTATTTCACGTCCTTGGCACATTGTAAGCAACGTTTCATAAAGATAAGACGCTCTGTGCCTCTGTTAATAACCGCTTCTCTTGATGATCGGCTCGGTTTGCGTCCGTCGTAATGATGCAAAAGTACATCAAACATAGCCGCTAAAATGGAAGACGTATTATCGCTGGGGAATGACTTAAACGCTGCTAGACTGCCGAGAGCTGACGTAACGTCCTCCCCGCAGACTTCTATGAATCCTTCAATGCGCCGAGATAATAAACAAGTGTACTAATTTATAGAGCCGCCTGTGTATGAGTGCGTCTACGTGTACATACGAAATCTGTAATTTCACGTGTCTGTTTGTCATACCGTACGTGTCGTATTTATTTGCGTGTCCTTTTGCCGCGTGTAAGGATAATATAGGTAAAAAAACGTACACGAGACGTTTGAAATGGCGATAGGAAACGGTACATTTTCCTCTGTGTTGTCCAATAATAAATTAAGCGTCAGCGAATACGAACGCGAAAGTGAAAACGTCATCCAAATTATCTTGTTAGCTTTATGCTCGTTTTTTGTAACTGTGCGTGAACCGTAGATTACATTCTCGATAATTTGTGCGGAGCGACATTTCGGTAACTAAGGTAAACAGGAGTTATTCCATTGAAATTGTCCGCGTTAATTCTGCCCAGTGTATTTAAATTGTTTTCCTTTTGCGCAACCCTGGGACACACCCGATGGGAAGATTCGTTGGATTTTCCCATGGCAAGAGAAAACGGCTCGTGTACGTGGCGAATTATATGATCGATTTAGAGTCGACGGGGGACGAAAGAGATGGAAAAACGAAGGATCGCGAATGCCAGGAAAAATACCGACCGCACAGTACGTATGCGGGAAAAGCCAGGGACAAATGTTTCCTGTCACGCGAGTTTCGCGTCTAACTAAGCCTTTGTAATACACCCATCGACGTATTGATCTGCATCACGGATTTACCGAAGCTAGGTCACTTGTACGAAGGCTACTTTGCGAAGGCGACCCCCTTTTTTTATGAACCGATGTTAACACTCGCACACTCTATCATCAAGCGACTATTAACAGAACCGATGTATTTAACTGACCCGATAAGGCATATTGCCGTTACGTTACAATCTCTCACATAAATTATTTTTCCAGCATCTATATGCACGGTCTGGCTAATCTAGAAATTTTGTCAATTTTTCAATGACTCTTTTTGGTGAATTTTAAACGGCGGCGAATTCGGCGAAGATAGAACTTTGCAAGAGTATCGACATTTTTTTAATTTTTTCAAAGTGTACATTGGGTAAAAGAAGGGGCAAATGTTTGACGAAAATGTTAATTTAATGATAAATTCTTATCGTGCTGCACTATGTGCTACAAACGACCATTTGTGCGTGTAAAGTTAATATTCTTGACTTTTATGACGTCAGAATGTTTGAGGATTAATGCTTCGATACTCAAATATTACCTAATATTTATATACCGGTGGAATTTTATTGAATACTGCTCGACATTGGTTGGCGTCGAAGATTGTACGTGAGCAAAGCGCACGGAATGGAAGCAACAATTCGTGATTGTTAGTTATTTCGATAATTCGAGCTTGGCAACGACGACCGATAAATGTTATGACTGACATCGATTAGACCTTGTTTCTCACATGTTATCGGCACACGTAAATAAACTATTAAAACGGTCGTTGATGCACGTATGATACCTGCGTCGTTATGTCGAGTTCGAAAAGATCGATATAAAGGAGCTTTTATGCGGTTATTTTAATCCTCCGTTCGGTTTCCGTGTTAGTTAAAAATATGACATTCCAATTAAAATTCGTGGCTGCATGGGAGAGTCTGCAATTATTCGGTCAATTATCAGTTAACTGATCGTGGGAACAGATATGTCCATTCAGGTGTCAATTCAATTGTTTGCTCCGAGATTCCGAAATTACAGGGTCAAGCCTAAAGATCATATTTTTATTGACGATTCCATTGAAATCTAACGAAG
Source organism: Hedychridium roseum (assembly GCA_963989215.1). NCBI lineage: Eukaryota > Metazoa > Arthropoda > Insecta > Hymenoptera > Chrysididae > Hedychridium > Hedychridium roseum. The sequence continues at coordinate 6,955,315 of OZ022311.1, read as the reverse complement.
TTTTCCGTGTCTGTGGTAATAATCGGATTCACAGGACCACAAATCAATTGTTAGAGAAAAGGCGTACGTGTTTTTGACAGGAAAACATGAAGAACACGAGTAAATTAAAATCTTTTAAGACACCAGTTTTTACTCCATTTCGTCCTCTTTTTCCATTTATTTATAATTACACACAGTGAGTACTGAACTGAATCGTGTAAATATCCTTGCTTTTCCAAGAAAATTCAACTAAAACTGCAACTGAAACGGAAATTAAACGGAGAACTGAACTGACCATGTAAAAGGATTTTAATGTTTATCTGCGTATTATTGTGACGTGCCACTCTTTGGCGCACTAATTTTCCTCCCATTGTGAAAGATGTTACTTCCGGCGGAACTGCTATAACATATTTTTGCACATCCCGTACTACGACGATGAAAGTAGCAAAACTGTGTTATTAACTCAATAAAAATTTTCTAACGCTTCAGAACGATCGATTATAATTGTAGATCAATATATTAATGTGAAAATAATGTTACCAACATTATTTGCGGCAAGGGAGAAAGCAGTACATTAATGGTTGATTATGTTCTTGCGTAAACCCTAAATTCGTTTAAAAGGCAACGCGGAAAGATTAGAAATTTGCGAAAGAATCAATGAAATTTTCTACAATTTCTTGAAATGAGCACAACATTAATACATATCACAAACCGGAAATACCTTTTGTATTCGCTTTTAATGAAATTTTCGGAAGATATTTTAATAAAATACTGGTAAATAGAAATTGTAAGGAATTTCCGATTGGAAATGAATGGGAATGTGATTAACAAGTTTGAAATATTCATAGCTCTTTTCACGAGAACAAGTTCAAAATTATTGAAACCTGCCAGACACGTTTAAAAATAAACCTAATGGAGTAATAGGAGGATTTAGTTAAGATCTGATAATAGGATGTTTTATGATTCATTGTCGTTCTCTTTGTATCTTTTCGGTGATAGTTTTACAATATGTTACGTAAGATTGATGTGTCCTACATGGATGACGGATCTGCGTAAAAAGATTCTTCTACGGACGGCATTAGTTAGGCAAGAATGAGACCAGTACGTTACTCGCTGAAAAGCTTTCTTTCCTCGGAAATTCCAAGGGAGAAAAAGAGTTTTAGCTAGAAACGAAAGCTCGACGTGCGATTAGAAAATGCCGAAATACGTGGATAATACTCTGACGACTCTGTCGTCGATGATTAAATCGATTTGTTCGCCACAAAAGGAGAAACACACACACACACACACACATATATCTCTGAATACAGACACACAAGAGACATAGAATGTATGGACGTGTGCATTCGAATTTACGCGCATTATACATATGTATACCCGTAACAATCGCGCGTTACTTAAATTTCGCAAGCTCGAAGGTCGGCAAGGAGAGAAATAGAAGATATTTCCGAGGCATTTCGCGAGTAAATCCGTAGTTAATAACGATGATAATATTTAATGAATTAGTTGCAGCTTTCTGTGTAAGGTTATTGTGATATCTAAAGAATAATAACTTTACCATAGCGATATGTAAAACTATGTTCGAAGATAAGGATCTGATATTTAGTGAGCGAATAATAATAAACAGTATGGCGACGGGGCTTGAGTGATGCCTCTACTTGGCCGGTTGGCTCAAACGCGTTCTTTCCCCGTAGCCGAATGAGCTTCTCCTTCATCATCCGTAATGAGCCGAGAACGAGGTGAAAACGACAATCTGAGGCCTCGTCAAGTACTGCCGGATACGTGAAGGACATGCCGGAAATCGAGCGTGCCTGATATTCAATATTTCTCACGGGAGAAAGTTTCGGTCGAATGTTTCTTCCGCTTGATTTTCGGAACGTCCCCATCGCGTCTGGATTAATCCGTCCATAAACTGTCTCGCGCGAGGCATTTGCACAAATCTGTGCATATTAATCATTGGGACTACAAAAACATATCATCATATGTAATATTACTACATAAATATATATTAACAAAAAAATATTATATTAAGCAATAACATTTTATTTATATGCCCGTAAAAGTCGAGTACTAAGGATTAAACAGTAAACATTGCATATCAGTACGTGTGTCTGGGCAAGGATTAGCTTATATACATAAATATAAATATATATAAATATATATATAAATATATATATATAAATATATATATCTATAATCTTTACTTCGTCGTTGTCAGGCGTTAATGTTAAACTTAACTACCATTAATTAATTATTAGATTGTGAAAGAATTTCTTCAGGTTCTAAGCAAGATTTGGAAATAATAAAATGAAAAAATACAGCACTAACGGCTTACTTCTTCCGCTCCCTGTCTATTAAAAACTTCTTATCTACGGTGAATTGATGTAAACATGATTTACTGTTCTACATAATTTTGAAGTAAATGGGATAACTTCGATTTACTTGTTACTAAACCTAAAAATTATCGGAAGCACAAATGCAGGATATTAATACGGTAAATTTAACTGTTAAATATTATATTGAATATTATAATATTATTTATCTTTGTTAAGAAAATCATTACACACTATTTCTAAAAATCTTTCAAACATTTTATAAACGAAAAATTGTTTTTACAAAAACATTTCTATTGCGTGAGCTTAGTCGTTGTTAAGATTTTTTCATGAAAAAAACGGCCGTAGGTGAGAATCCTTATTACCGGACTAACTTTTATATTACGTGAATCTTCAATATCAATCGTATTCGTATTGAAGTATTTCAATTTTCCGCGCTGCGATCAATCGAATTTTGACGGACATCGATTGTACATATCGTTGCCGGTTTTTCGGCGGGAATTGTTGGGAGCATGTGGACACCGTGAACTGTGCCGGCAATAAACACGATTACGGTTAACTAATTACCGGCATTTTATAATTCGCATACATACGTGGAAAAAATTCGAATAGGTCCTATAAAAGAGAGTATTCTTTCCGTTGTTGGTTCACGATGGTTCACAACGACGAGGATTCTGCAAGTAGTTTACTTTCGAAGCCAGGAGATGAAGAACCACCGGTGTTTGAGAGACAAAGAACCGAGTACAAAAACCTTTCAACGAACTTTCTCCCAGGAATGAAGGATTATTCGAAACAATTTGCTCATATCTACGCTGCCAGACTTACAGAATTAAGGGACGTACTCGTGAAATTGGCAACGGAGAAATGGGGTAAATATACTGATTTTAATAAATGTGAACTATTACCAAAAATTATTGAAAGGTTACCTAAAACTTTTTTTGCTAGCTATGTAGTTTTACCCAAGTCAATAAATTTGAACGCAACAAAACGGTTACAATAAATAAACCTGTTCGTTACTTGCATTGTACTCAATCATACTTTTTACTTTATTTTTTTTACAAAGCTTTTTACATAGGTAAATATTCCTGATGTTAATTATATTGTACCTTATATTAGAGAATGTTAAAATCCTGAAACTGGCAGAGTTAGAAGATTTTAACAAACAGCAATGTGTAATAATTGGCACATTGTACAAACATCAACAATGGAAACCTTCGATATTAAGAGAACTCAGTGATGACCATCAACTAACTCTACCAAAGCCACGAGTAGATTATTGTTCAGACAAAGATCAGCCTTTTTTAGAAGATGAAATGTTACGTATAAAATTAGTCAATGATGAAATGGGGTTGAAAAAGATAGTTACTGGCATAGTCTGTGCGATTTTAGGACATGAAAATGAAGATGGCACTTTTACCGTAAATATTTTTATTACTTGTAACATCCAGTCATTTTGTTTTCACTGAATTGCATAAAACATTATTAGTTTCTACTATTATTTTTAATCAGTACCTTTTCTTTCTGATATAGGTTGAAGACTGGTGTTTTCCTGGCTGTGCACCAAAAACTTTAAATGTAACTTCACAGACAAAAGGAAAATTAGTACTGCTTTCAGGATTAGACTTGGCTAATAATTCTAATAATTTAGCAGTAAGTTTATTGGCTGAATGGGTCTGTGGTATGGCTGGCTGCCCAACAGTCCAGAAAGATGGTGCATCAATTGTTAGGGTATTGATTGCAGGTACATAATAAATAATTAAAGATTATCACATTACACAAAATTCTTTATGCAATAACTACAAAATCAAACAACAGAGAAGAGTGACACAAAAATTGATCAAAATTTATTAAAGAATATATGAATGATTCAATTCTAGTAGTTACATTAGTGTAATTTTATTAGTAATCTTAGTAATAGCATCTTAGTATTGTTCAGTAATTTTTATATTTTATAAAACTACTGCTATTATAATACATAATACATGTTGCTATTGCTTCTGTGCTATTTAAGAAAATTATATTACACATATAAATAATTATGGTTTATCATACTTAATTCAAAATAGTACTAGTTGACTATTAGTTTACTTTAAAATGCATTGTTACAATGTTTTACATATTTCATACTCTGAATTTATTGTGCAGGTAATACAATGAAAACAGATACTCGATCACACACACAAAAAGGCCATGCAGAAGGAAAAGCTCAAGACAATGCGATTGCACAAGAAATTGCAGCTGCAACACAAAAAGTAGATACATTCCTTGCTGAAATAGCAAAATGTTGCTGTATTACTGTGATGCCAGGACAACACGACCCTGCTAACATGATGTTTCCTCAAAAGCCATTACACCCTTGCCTGCTGCCAAAAACAGCAAGGTAGCTTCTTAACAGTATTTACTCTTTACAGTTTCCAGATTACAATTTCCAAAAACTATGTCATTTATCATTCTCAAACTGATAGGAATTATCTATGGTATGACTATTAATTGGCTGGAAAAGCGTTACGAATATGTAACAATTCTAATGAATACAAATAATATTATTAGTACTTGATCAATCATTTTCGTACAGATAAATACTTTCTAATCTTTCTATCTTTCTTGCGAATTTAAATTTTCACTTGAGAAAAATACAGACATATGTATTGGAGATGTCCTTCAAATCATCTGTAACAGGTTTGAAAGCTTCGAAAGTGCAACTAATCCATGGATTGGTAAAATTGGCGACCGTGTAATAATGGGATCCAGTGGACAACCAGTAGAAGATATAATACGAGCAGGAGGTGCTGCGGATTTTACACCCTTGGAATGTCTGGAAAGAACAATGCTTTGGAGACACATGTGTCCAACAGCTCCTGACACACTACCTGCTTATCCTTATTGTGAACAAGACCCTTTCATCATGAAGGAATGTCCAGACATATATTTTACAGGCAATACAAACAAGTACGACACTAAACTATGGAAAGGTAAAAACACTTACGTGTATTAACATTCCACCATGGTCATATTTGCACATTGTTTAATTCCAATTCTGTTCTTTTCTAGGTGATGGAGACCAAGTTGTAAGATTAATTTGTATTCCACGGTTTTCTACTTCTCAAACTGCAGTCATTGTAGATTTGGAAACTCTGGAAACACAGCAAATTTCCTTTGGCAGCGCTTAGAGATGACAAATATACTTAGAAAGAACCATTTACACATTATCACATGTCATTATTTTTTGTACTCGTCAACTGTATATTTTTAAATGATACTTTTCTAATAAAATCTAGTGTTAAATTTTAGAGTGTTTATCCTATGATAATATTTCTCCTTGAAAATGAAAAAACAGTGAAGGAAATTGAAGAAAATGACAGGATATTTGTTCTGTTGGTACCTATCTTTATTTGCATTAAAAAAAGGTGATGTACAAAGTCTAAGAACAGACAATATTTTAGATAGTCTTAGACACTTTCGCCACGGAGAGAACATCAATATAAAATATTTAATAAGAAAAAAGTTATACATAGTATCACAGATTATTAATGAAATTGCAAAATCACAGTGACACAAGGTGCTTTCCAATAGTTTATGACTTAAATTAATAGACGAATTGACGCAACGCAAATTACCTAAATAACAGATATGTAACAGTCAAAACACAAGATCCAACAGACAGTTATTCATATTTCAGTAGTTTTATTTAAAAATTGTTTAAAATTACGGAGAAGACCAACAGTTGTGTAATGTTTATTTTACATTATTTTTAATTCGGTACTTGTGTTTACCCCTTGAATACAATGTAATACGTAACATATTAATTGATAAATGACATCCATAATGACATGTTCAAAATCCTAATCAACATTATTCCGCGAATAGAGCATGACATTTTTTCCATTTAGGAAACTTGTTTTTGACTGTTATACTAAATATGAACTTTGCAAAATGTGTGTAAGACATGCTAACCGTAGAAAACAGTAAATACAGATTGCCATGTAATTAAATGAAACAAAAATAATGTACTTCGTAATAAAATTTTCGTCGAAGACATTGTTGTATTATGAAAAACATTTTAAAGGATATCGAATGCATTTAAAGTAATATAGAATCGATTCCATAAAAAACAGGGTAACAATTCGTATTTCCAATGCATTTGCTACCCGTCGCTGCACAAAGAAAACATTAAACACCGAAGATTATATTATGAAACATTTGGTTTGGCACTTTTTTTATTTAAAATGAAAAAGGGTTTGTCATAAATACAATCTGTTGAACACGAAACTCCGAATCATCAGGAACGCTACGTTTGACCCTATTCTTAACACAAGGTGAAATCGAAAAGCGTATTTCACGACTACGCTAAACAAAATCACGCTAACCGTTTAGTCCTAATTACGCTTTGGCCAAAATAGCAACGCTTAACAGCTATTAAGGTTTTTTGTCCATTAATTTAAGCAGGATGAAGTTATAAAATTTATATTTATAATACACTTTACAGATTCGTAATACCATTAACTTAAGGTGCATGTTACATGACCGACAGGTATATATAACAATTGACAGGTATCTTCTGCATATAGTAACGACGACACGCAGGTATACTGTACTTATTGGGAAGTTTCCCCTATCTTTTAGCAGTTGGGCGAATTCTTTCTTTTTCGGTATCCCTGTCGTCGGCTACGGTCCATTCGGGATCATTCGGATCCTCGCCTTCCATGTCACAACAAGCCGACTCCGTTGAATCAGATTCCGGAGAATCGACTTCGCCGTCCTAAAAACGAAACATTGAAAACACTTGTCTAAATAGACTCACCGACAAACTCATTTAAGAATCGTTTTGCATACGACGTCAATAAATCACATTGCGATTCGCAAGCTCATACATCAGCTGTGCAAATCAAAGAGCAAACTAATTTGATGAAGGAACTCTAATGCTCATCGACACTTGTATCTGCACGATGACGACTTATTTTTAAGGTCCAACGGAAGCTTCTTGTTTCCCTATCACACACAAAAAACCGAGAACAGTGTCATTTAATGAGAGGATACAAACACATCTTATCCATATTTTCGTTGAGTTTCGATTAAAATATAAATTTCATGTATCTATTGAAACTCCCTCCTTTCGTTGGACGTTAAAACTAAATTCTGAAAGATGCAGTAACACAAATAACGCAACCCGAACGATATAATTTTATTGTTTTCATTACTAATCTCTGAATTACGCTAAAACATAAACGAATCGGTACAATAATTTTTGTAATTGCTAATATCTCAATTAGGCAGTAAATTAAATTAATATTAAGCGTCAATTGGCACTGCTTACCAGAAACAGCCGTGAGGAGCCATGAAAGTTGGCTCAGAGAGTACATTAACAATCAGTACTAACAACCATACATTTATTTGCGTGAAAGACCTTAGTTAGATATTCGGTACCGGGTAGTCAATATGAATGCTATTTACGTACATCATCTCCTTTATCTTCATCACGGGAACATAAGGATGCAGATGAAGGTTGCCAATGTCCATCTGGCATCACTTCCAGCATTTTATCATAAATTTCCTCTGACAGAGGAAAAACTCTTGGTTCGTATGGTAAAATCTGCATAAAATCAATTTTAACATTAATTTTATATTCATACCATTTGATGTGGGGAAATATGCAATCAAATAACTATTTTTATTATTCGTATATTCTTAAACGGTTATGTAAACGTTTCATTTGCTAAGCATCTTACAATCAGAAAAAAGTTTACGTGTGTCTAGATGTAAAGGAATTTATAAGTTGAATCAAACGACTGTTTGAATTAATATCTTAAACCTATTTTGCCAATAACATTTTCCGTTTACTTTGTATTCCATTACAACATAAGTAACACGTTCTTTCTCTGTTGCATGTAATAGAAACACCTGAATGGTATTATAATGTCTTAATTCGGAAAAGCTCAAACAGAATATATTGATATAAAATTAATTCAATTATTGGCATATTTCATACAAGCAAATTATGATTTTGTTTCAATTACAACAAACGTACTGATATCGCAGTTTAATCAACTGCATATAGTACTAATTTCTTATTCTTAATGTTTCTTAAAACATTATTCTGCAAAATATGGTAATATTAAAATCACATGACGTTTGCTATTATAAATTAATCAAATAGCAATGTTAATGCGAGCACACGAAAACTTCCAGTTTTCAAGTACACACGTCAGAAAATGAATGTGTTTTAGGCAAACCATGGTACATGTGTATGTTCCTTTTTACCCCGTTCACTGCCAACTACGAGATTACTACGTAATTGGCAGTGAATGGACTAACCGATGCTATTGTAAACGTGTTTATCATATATATATTACAATTTATAAAATTGTGAGTCCCTTCAAAAACATTATACAGTATTCTAATTGTAGATGACAATATAGGAAATCATCAGAGTGTTTTCATATTTTTTATCAATAAGAAATGTTTTTCTGCATCATTAGTCCACATATTTAAATTCGTGAAATATAAATTTGTATTGTTTAAATTTACTACTGAATTTAATGTACTTTAATATAATGATACGACTATGTTTAATTTTTATTTGTATTCTATGAACCGTAAAACGGTCACAGCTTTATAGCTTCGATGCTATATACTAATTATTTTTTTAATTTCCTGCTCACATCTTGCATATAATCCTTATTAGTTAATAAGAATATGGAGGTATGGAATCCTTGAACAACCAATTCTAAGGAGCCGCAACTGCACGAAGAATTTTGCAGAGTTAAATTTTGCTTTAATCAGAATAATGGACTTTACCTCATTTTCATCGTCGTTAACTGAAGTGCCAGTGTCATCCTTGCCCATTCTCGAAGCCGACATCGTACGACGTCGGATGGCATTTTGTAACGACGAAGCACGATGTGCGTCTAGATTCTGGTGCTCCGAGTCGTGAACTTGGGAAGGAGTGGCAGGGGGAGAAGTGATTGGCGACATCATATCTCCTCCAAAGTCACTTGGATGTGGAGACATAGGATCTGTAATAAAAGATACTGTTCATACTAAAGTGCCTATTCATTATAATGTCAACTATTCTGTTTTGTTATTACTGTGAATCGTTATAATATTTTGATATATACCTGGTGTATTTGTGCCACTATCTGCTCTACTATCCGTCCGACGATTATGACGGATACGAGTCTGATGAGGCATATTAATGTACGTCATAAAACGTTTATTTTCTTCCCGCTCACTTCGTTCGTGCCTCAAGGCAATAGCTTCATCCGAAATATCCTCAAACTGGTAAATAAAAACATTGGATTAAACAATATGTTAAATTCAAAATCATATCATATCATTTAAAATCAAACTCACATCACTGTCTTGACTAGGCCTGTACATAATACCGTTCTTGACATCCGATTTTGAAGGTTCGTCACATAGTCGCCACCTTTGTAAATATAAAAATGTATTTATGTATATCATTTAACTATGCAGCAATTACTTAAGTGTATAAAAGAGAAGTAAAAATGCATGATAACAGAAATATTTTAAACAGTTAAACTATTGAAGGTGATTGGTATGTACTCACTTTGGTGTTAAAATTTCCTTATATTGTAATTTTTCGAGCCTTGTTGAAGCAGCTACACTGTACGGGATGACAATATTGTCGATATCGTACGAATTTTGCCGTAATCGCCTGAAAGATTATCCATTTAATGTTAGTTAATAAGTGGAATATTAAATACATTAATTTATTATAGTAATATATTACATTGATTTTCGCTTCGTATTTATTTTCAACCTTTTGTCTGTGTATAAATAATAGTAATTCTTTATTCAGCTTACCCATGAAAATTTGAACTCTTTTCTTTAACGGTATTTTTCTCCACTGAGGCAGTACTATGTTGTAAAGGAGAAGGCACTGGAGATGAATGTTTGCTAGAGCTGGAAAGCGCACTGAAATCGTCATCATCCTCAGTCTGTAACTTTGGTATTCTTTTTCTGGATAACCCATGTACACTTCTGTCATGTCCCAGCCTATTTCTCTTTCCTTTCAACATTTTTTTCTTAATTCCTGTAAAATAAGATGGTATTATAAATAACTGCCATTAATTTATAATAATAAAACCTGATTACTACATGTTAACATTACGTTTAACAAGTTAAAGTTTTAATAAGAATATGTTGGACCAAATTTTTAATAAAATTATGGCATCACGCAACATCACAAACTATTTTTCAATGATGGTAAAATTACATACTTGCTGTTAACATAGTCGATGAAGACTTCTTTAACCTAGCAGCGTATTTTGCTCTGTGTCCTGGTAATTTCTTGTTTCTTCTGTCATTAGTATCCTTATCTTTGATGCGTGCTATTCGTAAATTGCCCCTCAACATTTTTTGTTGCCACTCCACTGACTTCATAATAGCTTCTAGGTGTGTTCCATGCACAATTTCTAAGGGAAAAGAAGATACTTCTGTCAATCTCCAAAATACGGCATTAATCAATTTTCGATGTAAAATATTGATCACAGCATCGACCATCAATCAGTGTAGAATAATATCGCAAAGTAATCACTGGCAGAAAGCAAGATGTAAAGATTATCCGTTTGGTAACGATAGGTACGACTCTTGCATTAAAGGTGCATCCAATTTGCACACCCCACCCGCGAATGTAAACATTAAATTACTCGACACCTAATCACCATACATGTTGTATAATTTCAATGACCTACCATCCGAAAATGATAAAACTGGATGAAAACTAGGATCAATGAGCGCCACTCGCTCCTGTACAGAAAGCTGTTCAATTGGTTCTTGTGGTTGAGTCGGGTCAAGCCTTCCTGTGCATAAAGCACACGCAGGCAATACATGATCGCAATTGCACCTCACTGTTGAGGGTTTAGCCGCACGCTTGGAAACTTGGTGCAGTTTGTCTACTTGCAGTAGCTTTCTCTTTCTATAATAACTCCACACGAACGGTCGTGTTCTGCTGGCCGACAGTTCACCTTCGGGTGAGTTGAACCTCCCTGTCGAGCCTGGCAAAACACCACTATACCCATTCACATTTTCAGCATTCTCAAGAATGACCAAGCCCTTTGTCGCCCTGACATTACGTTGCAATTCATTATGCTGTCTAATTCTATATTCCAAATCTGATATCTGTCCCTGTAACCAGGTCCATCTTGATGCTACACCTGCACGGTCTTGAGCATATCTCCATGCTGCTCTTTTGGATCTGTAAATAAATATTCCACTAATGCAATGTTCACAGAAAGAGAGCCAGCTACGAAGATGCATTAGTCCAGTTCTATGATTTACCACAACATACAGTGTTCAAAACTTTTTATCAAAAGTGATAAACTAAAATACGTGGCAAAGAAGAAGCTAAGACTTAATGGAAGCTTTGGATGATGCTTAAGAATTGTCCCACTGAAGAAGATAAGGATAGAAGTAAGTACAACTCAAATAAAAGAAATTCTGAATAGTGTATAAACATTTTTTTTCCAACAGATCCCAAAGAGGCAAAGTAATTTACCAGGGCGTTGTCAATATTTGTATTTTTGCTGTATTGCATATATCTTTTAAGAGATTTTGATCAATCTGAAATTCTCCATACGGTACATCAGAATCGTCTATCAACGTTTGCGGAAATACGATGCGGAAAAAGTTCTGCGTGAATTGTTAGAAGAACAATTCAACTGCAATTATGTTCAAACACACTCGTCCAAGTAATTATGTCTTGTGGATCTACACAGCAATGAGTACAGCCTTTGAAAATCATTAATGGAAATTTAATTTTGATGCACCGTGTCATTCAGGATATTGACAGAATGCTTGTTCTACTGTTTCTCATATGTATTGTTTAACTTCGTGATATAGTTACGTGAAAAAATTCATCACGTACGTTATATTTTATTTAATGCCTTTTTTATATTATCATAGTGTCAACATAGGCGAACTTAAAATGATGGTAATTCAAGAGTATCAAAAATGAAAAACCATCCATGCCCCATACAAGAATATTTTCACTGATACTGTATTGTACAATATAATTGGAATTTTTGTTAAATTTACAACAATATTATTCTGAAAATGCTACTTTTAATCCAAAAAAATAAAAGGATAACTATTATGAATTAATATCAAAAGGTGAGTTGCCACGTTTAATTTATATTCATTTCATGTATGATAATATATTAAAGTGATGATGTTGAAGAAAACAAAACATAAACAGAGTAATCACTGATTGCTAAGTTTTATGTGATAGAGAAAATGTTATTAGAACAAAAGTATCAGGATAACATTAATTTCTTAACTCACTAAATCTGAAACTGAACCAAAAACGTATGTTCAGTTGCCAGATTGTTAGAAACATGCAATAACAATAACAATATTGTGTAATATTTACAATTACATATAAAGTTAATTTTAAATAAAGAATGATTAATCAGTAGCATAAATTAGAAAGGGAAGCATGTGATAATCATTGTAACAATATTAGAAAAAAATCGATATAATGGATGTGTGTGTATTATGATTACACCAGATTGTGGTGACTAGTACTACTTTTTATAATGGTGTACTAATAAAATTATATATGTGTGTAATATTGTATATTAAATAGTAGTCAGTGTGCATTAAGATGATCCAGTTTCATATTGAAAGGACAGCGTATTCCGCATGTTATTATAACATAACTAATTTCTGTATATACTTTTACTCCCTTTATTAAAAACTAATTTAAGTTATAACTGAATTCAAAGTAATTCATGATGTTCAAGAAATTTAAAAAAGTAATATAACACAATTGCGTTCAGCAATTCTCTCAAGCTTTGAAGGTGAGTAATTTCCCAGATTGAAAAACCAGTAGGAAACAAATCGAAGAATACAAGTTCTTGGAATTCTTAGAACCTACTGCAATTTCCTCTATTATGTGTTACATCAGTATTTTATTTCGTTATATAAAATACTGTTAAAACAAAATTACTATTGGGACTTTCAATATCAACAATTTTTACTAAGAATGTCATTGTGGTTTTCATAATGCATTTTTGCGTTATTGCATTTTTGTAGTTTTATATTTTTGCATAATGAGTTTCTAATCTACTCTGTGCGCTTAGAAATCCATCGACGCCTAGCATAATGTTGCGACAAAGCACCGACAGCATGCTTGACACGTGTATGCTCATATATAAATTAGACGGTTACTATAGTTTTTATGTACCGTGACTGCCAGTTCGCGATGGGTATGATGTTTTCATTATATACAAGGTCAATATAATATTATAAACCCGAGGGAGGAACGACTTACATCGGCAGGTGCTGCTGATGTGGATTATTAAATGACTGCATTTCATCGCAGCTCTCTCCACCGCTACTAGATGCTGTGCAATCCGAATCCAAATTAGATTCCACGACGTGCAGTTGAGTAGCTAAAGGTCCTGCTACATTTTCCACTTCTTCGCCGTCAATCTTAATTTGCGGTGTACCAAATACTGGCTGTCGAATAGAATTATTGCCAGATGTACCACCGAAATTGTCGCGCGAGCCACCACCAAAATACCGGCAACACAAACGCTGACGATTAACACTGTTGCTCTGAGCTACACACATCTTCTCGATCTTCTGTAAGAACGAACTAAGACTGCTACTGATCTCAGGGAAATTTTTGACATTCGACTTGTTGCCGATATTGACGAGTTCTTGAAAGAAGTACTTCTTGACGCTGTGATGGGCCATTTCGAGAACACCCGTGTTTTCCTCGGCCACGTGCCTGCCCACTATCCGAGCTTGAAGTTTCCTCAGTCTTCGCAGCAAAAACGCGCATCGCCTCTCATTCTCAAACTGCTTTTGTGCGACAACGTCTTGCTGGATTCGCAAATTATTGGACTTTTGTTGGTCTGCGCTTTCGGTGATGTTAATGTTCTCGGTGCATAGGCTCATGACATCAACATCGTTCAGCAGGTCTCTTTCGAAAGAAGAGAAGCCCTCCTCTGGTATAGGAAACATTTCTACACCATCGACAGCGGCTGGAGTCGGTTCGCTACCTCCAGCGGATATGTTTTCCACGTTTTCAACACCTTCCATCGACTTGATAACGCGCAGTATCTCCTCGACATTTTGCCCAATATCACCGACTACGTTACCGATGTTGCATTGCTCGGCATCCCCGGTGATTTCCGTACCAAAAGCCATGATCTGATCGACGTCGAGAGTTTTGTCGTCACTTGCCGTCTCAGAGCTCACCAGAGGCAAATCTGCGCTCGATTTCAAAAAGCCCATATTATCAGCTTGATCACCCATAGATGGGTCGTTCATTATAATATCAGTCGCCTTTCGTGGGGGACTTTCCGGAATGAGCTCACGGTTTTGCTCTGCCGAGGGCTTCTTCGCGATCAAGTCAGATCCGTGCGGGAAAGTGGACAAGCTATCAAGACCAGTAGCGTACTTCGAATTGATGACATCACGAATGAGGTCCTTGGATATGCCATGCAAACACTGCTCATCGATCTTCGATGGCTGTACGTTCGCAGAGACAACGAACTTAGCCAGGATTTCGCGGTTCTGACAGGTCTGCGTCGCTTGCTCTGCGGAGAGGAATCCACTGGCAGGGAGGGAGGGGAGCAAACTTTCAGGCTTTTGAGGACCGCCTTCCGTCAGAGCAGGGGCCATCACTGCCACTGACGTCGCCAGTGCTGCGGCCTCGACATCCAGAGGCTCCCACGTGCGTCCGCACCCGCACCTGCGCTTTTCCTGCAGCGTACTCACTCCCATTCATCCATTACTACTGTACTAGTCTACACGTTTGCCAGCCTTCCTATCTGCAACTCGAATATTTCTCTTCCTTGCTGTATTTTTCCACTTTGACACCTCCTGGTTTCTTTTTCACATCCAGTACAGCATCATGTAACTCTCATCATCTTTGGCCACAGATTGGACATTCATTCATGAACGTAGAATAACTAGCTGAAGATTCTGTTCCTGCAAAAAATAGTCTTATGTAACACACATATGATAAAAGATTGGTATTAATTTTGTTCATTGCGTTCTGTATGCCGTATGGTTGCTATTTATTGTTAATAAAAATGTATTCCAAGGTGGTGTACAATTCACTTGACATCATAATATCAAGGTTGGCTGATACAAAATCCAATATCTTGTAGAATATGAAACTCCTTTTATATTACTGAAAATTAACACTCGCTCTGAAGGCAGTCAAATATTTTTCTATTAGTCACATAGACAATGAATTTACATTTGTATAACTGTAATGTCAGTTATAATTAATAAGTTGTCAACACAATGTTTTCCAAGATTCTAAGAAGACAACAAGCTATGTACTGGTATTTTTGATGATTGTTAGAAACTTTGATATTCCAAAGAATAACGCTGCAATTCAACGGAAGCATCACGATAACAAAACCAAAATATACCGAGAGATTTAAGCTTTATACACACGTGAGGGAAACCTCATCTGTGCTTACCTGGTTTTCTTCTCCGAATTAGCGTAATGTAATCGTGCAGGCTCTGAACCGCGAGGAATATTTCCAGAATAGATTTGATAAAGGAACAGCACGGGGTAACATACGCAATGCACTCTTGAGCCTCCGAAAAAACCGGATCTGCCTTCGTCCCACGAGGATCTTGTGCGCGGTATAAAGCGTTATAGCGCGGTTCCTTTATCTTTCTCTCTCTTTCCTTCACGTACACTGGACTTCGAACGCAGTCCGGAGCACAGTGAGTTTTGCTCTCTTACTCCTCCTCGTTTTGTTTAACGGCTACTGAGAGCGGACATCGAAAGACGGCAAACGGCACGTTTACTAAAGTGGAATGTAGCGAACCAAAATGAAGGGCATGAAAAAAAGTTTAGACACTTTATCCGGGTTTGCCAGAACGCACGGGGAGATGAAGAGGCAGAGACAGTAGAGTGAGAGAGCAGACTAGCGACAGAGGCCAGAGGCGCCAGCACACGAGGGTAAGTTACCCAGGTACCGAGGCGCATAATTACGAAGCACAATACCACTGCGGACACCACAATAGAGGCTTATAAATGAATTTCACCGTTCATTCGAAAACACGATATTCCTTTGTCACTTTCCCTGTTAACACAACACTAAACTTTTGGCTAAGCCAGTGTCACTGAAAATGCTGTCACGAAAGTAACACGTCTAAGTAGAGACAAGAAGAACTCCTTTTTTAACAAGTACGCCCGCATCATCGTCCGACCTATTCCCACGTGATTACTTCCCGTGAGACGCGCAAGAGTAACGTATATTCTCCCGGCGTGACTCGAGATCGAGAAACAAAGATAATAAAAACATGCTGCGCAACGTCGTCGTCGTCGTCGTCGTCGTCGTCGTCTCTGTCGTCTTTGGCGTCACATTCGTTAGCGGATCCTGTTCTCTCGTCGACTGCGCGTTTATTGCATAATGACGCGCAAGATTCGTACGACCGGCCGATGGCAGAGAAATGATCTTCGACTCGTTCTCTCTCTCTTTTCTTGGTTGTTCACGAGGCGTTGGCATATACGAGTTAATGCATACAGCAGCGAGCGGTAAGGCGATATACGAGCCGGAGGCGAAACGCCCGAACGTGGAAACGCGTAGGCATGCAAAATTTCCGTGCAAAACCGAGGCAAAGAGCGAACGTAGGCGCGAAAAGGCGTTACGTGTGCCTATATCTCGCAAACCAATGAGAGAAAGAGAAAGAGTTAGACCGTACGAAACTCCGGAGGTAGTCGAGTGGGAGCATGAAGGAACAAGACAAGCGGCGGCTCCCTTCGCGGCTGTCCGGTGTGTGGCATACAATGGCGGAGCAAAAAACAGTTTCGAGGGCAAATCCAACGCGAGAGATCACCGCACAAATATCTATAGGCTTAATCTCTCTCACTCTCCCCTCTCGCTCTACTTCCTTCTCTCTCACCTCCTCTGAACGCGCACAACATACTTGCACGAATAACCCGTACGTTTCTTGTACCGTACCGTAATGGTCGGTCGTACGGGCACACCACTACGCAACACGACACGACTCTCGCGCAACGCGCACGATTACGACGTTCGTCACACCCAACGCACGATAATCCCGCTCCACGATGTACATTCGATGCGACCGACGCTCGCTGTCCTCGCAACTATCGCGTCACCTGTCAGTCGGGGATACATGCGATATATCCTGCTGATTAGAAATTATTTTACTCCTTTCGACATCGACACCACCTTCGATTTTACCAAAACTTACACGGGACAGCGCAAACTATTTATCAATACTATATAGGAAATTCGACCAACTTCGCTACTGCTGGAGCGGGATCGACCAATACTGCAGTGCTACTACCGGATGTGGCCTTCGTGCCACGACAACCAATCAGATTTCTCTTCACGTGTAACGATTCAAATTTCAACTCGGATTCGCAGTGCACGAATGAAACGAATATTCACAGGATTTTTCCACATTTTCCTCTGCTCTCGTGTCACCCTTTTCCATCACTTTATTTAGCGTCAGCTAAATTTATTCGATAAGTGAAATTCGTTTTTATATTTTTGCCCTATAGCACGTGTCCCTCGTACTTTCACGCATCGATCGGCATTTTATGGCCAACAAAATTCTTATCGCCCCGAATGTTTTAAGAACAATATTGCAGGATATTCTAAACATTATTTTTGACGTATATGGTTAAAAGATAACACTCGATATAACGAGTTAATTGATTATAGGATAAAATCATATTTTTCCACAAGCTTTTATTTCATGTGCCCACTTCTTATTGGCTTACCTAACGTATTTCTTTCTTCCCGCAGTTCGTGGACGTAATATTCTGGCATCCAGATGGCACTTCGATCGCGTTGTGATTACTGATAAAGTTGCTGTTGGAAATTTATTTTGAAAGACGTGGATCTGTCAATTGACGGATCGTGCTGATACCTTGTTATATTTGTTTTTTTTCAACAGAGATACATGTAATAAAAGAAATATGCTACAAAATAATAGTGCACTAAACATATATTACTGAAAATCATTGAAGAACAGTGAATTATGGATATCGCAAAATCTCTGTTTAATGTTCGTGATCATGAAGGTTATGTAGGGAAAGATGATCATAACGTAAGTCACACTACGCGTTATGTTTCCTTCATCTATCAAAAAACAGCAAAATTAAGTCAGTTACAGTATTCTACACTTTCGTTTCAAAATTACAGCGTGTCGGTTTCGTGATTAACTTTACATATATTGTGTACATATCTCTTTGTAGAAAAAGCTGGAAACAGTAGTATCTGATGATGAAGTTGAAATCGAAGATGCTGGTTTATGTGGAGAGATTTTATCCCCAGCACCAGGTGGACCATTTTCTGCCTTAACTCCATCTATGTGGCCCCAGGATATTCTTGCTAAATTGAATCAGCCAGATGATCCAAATTCTCAACCGGAATATAGGTATAAAAAAGAAACGAATACACAGAAGTTAACGATAAGTACAAGTATATATTTACTAAACATTGACATACATCAAAAATTTTGAAGTAGACAACAAGCAATAATCAAACCACCTTCCTCAAAACTGTTTACAACCTTTTGATATTTATAATATATCCATATTTACTTCCTGGAATACATTTTTAATGTGTTTAATATATTTTTTTCAAGATTTGTACCAGCTTTTTTTATTTTTTCTTCTGTAGATGTTTCCTGCATAAGTAAAGTTAATTATAATTTTTACATATTTCCCAGGTTTGATGAATTTGGCTTTCGTGTAGAAGAAGAAGATGGACCTGAACAGAACTCTAAAAAACTGTTAGGTGTTCCATTTGTAGAAGATCCTCAACACAGGTATGAAATTTACTGAACCTTATTGTATTGTTACTTTCTACAATGATTTGTAATATCTTTATTCCAAGCCAAATTATAGAATTTGCCAACACTTTTCCATATTTCTCATGTTATTCTCCAATAGAATGTCATCTTTTACAGATTGCAGTGGGTAACTCTTCTAGAATTCAGTCACAACAAAGAGGTTTCAGAATTATCATGGCAACAAATGGATAGAAGGTTGCCTCGTACAGATAAATTACGTGAAATGGTTTATCGCGGAATACCTCACTCCCTTCGACCTCAAATTTGGATGAGAATGTCAGGTATGGCCTCCAATGAAATTACTTTCCCCATTGTCGTACTTTTCACTTGTTACAGCAATGAAGATTAAAATTGTATATTCCTATTAATAACCTTTCACAGTAATTGTACCTATTGAGTATATGTCACTTTCATCCCTAGAGTAATGTTAACAATTCAAAAACAAAAGATGCTTGTCAAAGCATACGACATGCAGAAATAATGTGACATGTTATAAACCCTTATGTAACATTTTTTATTGTGTTATAATTTTTCATTAATTTCATGTGTGAACTTTTTCATATACTTCTACAGGTGCTTTGCAAAAGAAATGTTCATCTGAAATCATGTACAATGACATTGTAAAGGCTTCTAGCAACGATGCTTTGGTAACCAACAAGCAAATAGAAAAGGATCTTTTACGCACAATGCCAGCCAATGCATGTTTCAGTCATCTTCATAGCACAGGTGTACCCCGTTTAAGACGCGTTATGCGTGCTTTAGCCTGGCTTTATCCTGACATTGGGTAAGGTCAAAACTCAATAGGCCTAACCATTATTTCATGATTGATAATGATTAATATTCAATGTACTCTAACAATCCAGAATGTAGTTTGTGGCATTAAATGTTAATTAACATTTTGTTTTGTCAAGATACTGTCAGGGTACTGGAACAATTGCTGCTTCTCTTTTGTTATTGCTAGAGGAAGAAGATGCATTTTGGATGATAGCAACGATAGTGGAAGATCTGTTGCCAGCATCTTACTATTCATCAACATTACTAGGTCAGCCGTTTATATCATAAATATTATTTATCATTCAATGCAATGTTATATGAGATAAAAAGTGATTATTATTATTCATTTTATTAGGTATACAAGCTGACCAAAGGGTACTTCGCACATTAGTAGCTAATTATCTACCTGACATTGATCATGTTCTACTCCAGCATGATATTGAACTAAGTTTGATATCTTTACACTGGTTCGTAACGCTTTTTGCGTCAGTTGTACATATGAAAATTCTATTACGTATATGGGACCTATTCCTCTTTGATGGTTCTATAGTCCTGTTTCAAGTAACTCTCGGCATGTTGAAAATAAAAGGTAAGCTTGTAGGGAATTAATGACTTTACGAAAAATATTCAATAAAGATTCGATTATATACAGTTCTTTTTTATTGTAGAAGCAGAGCTAAAGCAGTTAGAAAATTCCGCACAAATATTTAATGCACTGTCTGATATCCCCGGCGATGTCGATGATGTGGATCAATTATTTGAAGTAGGTATCACAAGCGTAAGAGGAAATCAGCTGTCGGTGAACTGTTGATGAAAAAAATGTGTAATTGCGATGGATTATTTCCTTACATCATACAGCAGTCCTCGACTTACACAGATACGTAGATACGTAGTTTAGACTTACGATCGACAAACCCAGATATCAAGAATCGCACTAAAACACAGCAAATACTGTAATTGTCATTTTATTCGTTCCTACCAAAAGCACTAAACGTGTTAATCGTGTAAGTCGGGAACTGACGGTACGTGAAATTTATGAAAAATAATTAGCTTATATACGATTGAATTAAAAAATATGATTGAGCTCATATATTGGTACATCAGTATCATGTAATTCTTCACAACTGTATTGAATTGAGAGAATTCTTTATTACATTCATGAAGATAGCTAAGATATTGTTTGGAATTCAACATTATAGGTATCTCTGAACATAAGTGGTTCGTTAACAGATGTGTTAGTCGAAACACACAGACGGCGTCACTTAGCGTATTTAATGGCCGATCAAGGTGCTTTAGTTGGTAATCCAGATGCTGTACCAAATTTACCAAAACAACAATTACACAGGTAAATAACTGAGAAGTTTTGAAACGATCTATCATAAGTATACTACATTCTTGCATATTACTCTATTCACCTTGCTAAGACAAAATTGACATTTGCGTTGCATTTCGGTTGTATTCTCTTTCGTCTGTTATTTGTACACTTCTTTCTGCAGGCGTCAAATGAAAAGGAACAAATCAATGCTACAAACATTCCTATTTGGAAATGACGATGGCGAGGATGATGCAAAATGTAAAAATATTCGACAAACTGGTGAGAGTTCAACTTGTCATGTGCATTAAATATTTAGCATGTTACTTGAGTCAATAAGGCTTAAATTTTAATCTGCTTTTAGAAATACTAGTAGACCTAAGGGAAGCCGTATTACAAGTTGCTAGACATTTCATAAATGTTGATCCAAAATTGAGTTCTGCTGTTCTGATAGCTGATTACACTATGGAGAGTCACGCAAAAGATCATGATAATTACGTAAATGTATCACGCAGCAGAAAGAGACGAGCAAAAGCGTTATTGGGTAAAATAAAATAGTTTACATACCAATTATAAACTTACACATCAATCCAAAATTTTTTTACCACGTTATCAGTCTGCAATGGAGTATAGAAGTATGAACATATGTAATAAAATAATGTGTTTGCGATTTTAAATTTAGTTATACACATTAGTTAATACTTTGTTAGTTATATAATCTGCTAATCTGATTATTTGCAACGTGTCAAAAAATCACGTTTGCGATGCCATATTCTAACAATATTCCCTGTTAACCTATTATGCAATACAAGGGACCTTTTACAGTGTTGCACATTTTACAAACTATGATTATTAAAGAATCCTGAGGTGTTGAGGGTATACGTGTAAACGTTAATTTGATATTTCCCTAAGAAACATCGAATTTTCTACATTTCCAATTGTTACAACGCATTTTGTTATAGATTTTGAAAGACACGATGATGATGAACTTGGATTTCGAAAAAATGATATCATCACAATTATTAATCAAAAGGATGAACACTGTTGGATTGGAGAACTCAATGGATTACGTGGTAAATTATATTATTTAATGTTCATGTTATTATATTAGAGGTACTTAAAAAAATGCTCAATAACATATGGAATTTTAAACGTACTACACATCAGTTTTACATGTTTCAAACAAAATTTCTAGGATGGTTTCCTGCAAAGTTCGTTGAATTGCTGGATGAACGTAGTAAACAATATACATGTGCAGGAGATGATGCAGTAAGCGAGGCTGTTACTGACTTAGTGAGAGGAACGTTATGTCCTGCTATAAAGTCGGTATTGGAACACGGCATGAAGAGACCATCATTCTTGGGTGGTCCATGCCACCCATGGCTTTTTATAGAAGAAGCTTCAAATAGAGAAGTCGAAAAAGACTTTAATTCCGTCTATAGCCGATTGGTACTTTGTAAAACGTATAGATTAGATGAAGATGGAAAAGTTCTTACACCGGAAGAGGTAATTTAATCTGTTTATATTACTCAAAGTATCATAAAGTTTTCTAAATAGGTGCCATATTTGTCATTACAGTTACTGTATCGATGCGTTCAAGCAGTAAATTTATCCCACGATAATGCCCACGCCCAAATGGATGTAAAACTTCGCTCCCTTATCTGCCTTGGGTTGAACGAGCAAGTTTTACATCTATGGCTAGAAGTTTTATGTTCATGTGTAGAAATCGTCCAAAAGTGGTAAGTCAGTGCAGAAGACAAGCCAATAAATGCAAAAAGCGTATAACAATAATTAAAATAATTTCATGGTAAAATTATGATTATATATGAGTTAGGTGCTTGCTTTAATTTTTGTTTGTATGGACTTGTTAGGTATCAACCATGGAGTTTCATAAACAGTCCAGGATGGGTGCAAATAAAATGCGAACTGCGTATATTGAGTCAGTTTGCATTTAACTTAAATCCTGACTGGGAGTTACCACCTAAAAAGGAACAATCACAGCCTTTAAAAGATGGCGTCCGTGACATGCTAGTGAAACATCACTTATTTAGCTGGGATCTTTAACTATATTAAATATGTTAAAGTATTATGAGAATATTGCACTATCTGAGCAGAAAGTAATGCACTGTGTGTGTAAAATGCATACACTACAGCAAAGAAGAATGCATTTGTATGAGTGTTTTATTTTTATTAAGGAAGCAAACGCAAGAAAAGTATTGTATCATAAGTATTTGTGAATGCAATATTACAATTTCCCCGAGAATCAAAAACACTGTACGACTACTACACTTTCGGCCGCTCTATAATTTATTACTCAGATGCATAAAAATAATTAAATAGCTCTATTTATTTTAATCATTACCTGAACTTCAGGTGATACATAAAATTATCTTTTTAATGTTTATGTAATATTTATGTGTGTGTGGATGTGTACATCATGATGCAGCAGTAAAAAATCTACAACAGTGTTATTTAATAAAATCTTTATGTTGCAAACAATGTTACTAATTGTGCTATTTATGACTTTTATTATATTATATTATATTTATTATATTATATACGTGTGTTTTCAAGTGGAAAATTTTCTGGATTTATCACAACATGGATCACGTAAATTTTCGTCTACAATCTTAATATTCAGTCGTTCTTCCTCTTTCATCGCTAGAGACATTTTACGTGTGTGTAACTCTTTTTCAACGCTCGAATTTGTTTGCATCGCATCATATTTTTCAATAGTCAATGGATCGATACGTAAATCATGTTCATTCGACACATCTGTTGTTTCTTTATCTTTCATAAAATCAATTTCGCAACAGCAACTGCGTTTTTTAATATGAATAAAGTGTAAGTCCATTACGTTAGTATTCGTCAAACCTGTTTTCAGAAGATCTGACCCTTTCTTAAATCTAGAATAAAAATTATACGAATCATTTTCTTTCAAAACATTTTCTGGCAACATGCGTTCCACTTCCATACTCAACAATACAGCGTCTTTAACACTTTCTGGTGTGGAAATCTCGTTTGAAGAAGATGCAGAAGCATCATTCAAATTAGTGTTAGAAATACTTTCTTGCCTGTTCATTTTCTGTACTGTTATATAGTCACTTAATACTTGTGTCTTACATGTCACGTTTATTGGTCTTTCTTTATTTTCTTCAGCTGCATTCTTCATATCCATTATGAGCTTTTTCTTGGCTGCAAATTTGGCAACTTCTTCCCTTGCTGTGGATACCATTTTAGAATACAAGTCATGTATTATTGGACCAATTGCAGGGTATCCAAATGCTCCAGCAGCATCAGTTGGTCCATCTTGACCATCTGTACCACCACTTAACATTAACACATCATACTCAGCAAATCGTGGATTGCTTTTTATCTTTGCCAGCCAGTTCAATGAAAAGTATAATGCTAACTCCTGATTACGTCCTCCTTTGCCTTTTCCTTTTACTGTCACAGTTGGTTCCCCACCTGCGATTAAAACAATACTGCCGCTACCATGATCTTCAATAACATCAAAAATTTCATCTACTTTACTCCCAGATAATGAAAGTATGGGATCTCCCCGCATTTTCTCAAAAAATTCATCTCTTGTTAAGGCTTTTTGCAGAGCCAGACATATTAGACTTGTAACTTGAACATATGCTAAACTAACAGCATGTACAGGACCAATCACATCATTTCGTAACACCAGTGGAGTCAAATTCATTACCAAAGCCTGTTCCCTGGCAGCTTGAATTGCTACCATGTTATTTCCCAAGAGAACATTAGTTACATGTTGAAACTCTTTATCTTTTCCAGGAGTTAATAGAGGCTTGTCGTTAAAGGTTTCTTTCATCATTATTAATTGTTTAAGATCACCATCTATAGTGTCAAACAATTCATATTTCTTCAAAATAGCTATTACTTCTTCTGGTGCCTTTGTGCTGTATACTGTAGGACCACTTGCAATAAGATCCACAGGATCTCCAACAATGTCGGATAAAATAAGCGTTATGACAGACGCTGGGAAAGCTATTCTAGCTAAACCTCCGCCTTTAACCATTGACAATTTTTTCCTCACAACATTCAGTTCTTTAATGTTGGCTCCTGCATTTTGTAGCGATCTGCACAGTTTCTTTTTATCATCTGGATTAATTAGAGGTCTTGGCATGTAAAGCAAAGCAGAACCTCCTCCTGATATCAACACTATTAATGTATCGTTCTCTGTCAATGTTTCGACCAAATCCATAATAGCATGTGTTGTTTCTAATGATTTCTCATCGGGTTGATTATTCTGAGCCCCTTCTCTATATTCTACCTTGCTATTACTCAATTTAGGAAAATCAGTTTTAATGTCAGATTCCCATAGTGTATCGATTGCTGTTTTTGGTATACTGATTATACCTTTGCTTAAATGATGACCCAATATTCTCTCTAGAGCTGTTGCCATACCCATGACAGCTTTGCCAAAACCAACCATGTATACTTTATCCTTAAGAACAAAACTTTTATTGTCAACATATAATGTTCCATTCTCCACTCTTACTTTACTATCAATAATCCTTTTTGGAGATACACTTTTTACTCCAGCCAGGAACAATTCTTTCAGCTCAGCTTTCGATTGTTCTAATATTCTTATATCGGTCGACATTTTAAGTTTTAAATTTACTTGAAATTTTAATAACTTGACAAGGTTATGATCGCAATTTGTAAGTAACGAACTGAAAGGATAAGATTGAATATTTTGTATAAGTAAAATTCGTTTCGTAATTAGAAACAAATGCTACCTCATTGAAACTAAAATAAAATACTTGCTTGTAGATGTAATGCTTATATAAATTCGGTCTATACCACATTGTTTACAGATAAGATATCAACAGTTTTTTAAATATACTCTCTTAATATTCCTACATCATAGTGTACTGGCGCGATGTAATTCCATTTAATAAGATTATCAATCTATGTACTGTTAAAGTATATACACCAGGTATGCTTGCAAAAAGAAATTTATAAATCACATTTCTGAAATGGAACACGTATTTGATTCCCTCAATTATATACCTATGCGTAATATTACTTGCACATTATATTATAAAAATACGCAATACAAGTGGTAAAAGAAAAAACTGATATAATGGAACTATATAAACACCGTTGTAATACATTTTAATCAAAATGTAAATACAGGTTCGATAACGAATTGGCTCACTGGTGTGTACAAATTAGAAAAACTTGTATCTGTAGATTTCTGATGTGACATTTCAATTTTCATATTACACAGAAAGTAAAACAAAAATCTACATATTTCACACATTTTTTAAACATAATTACGAAGATATTATTATATGTGCTTATGCACAGTACTCTTCTTCTTAAAGAGGTTATATTATGACCTAACAAAGTGCATGGCCGATAGCTACAAACGTGTGTATAATATGTGTATACATATTATGCACATAGCAGCGTGTAACAGTTCAATCGGCCAAAGTTAAATGTAACTCGTAATGTAATTATGTATTCGTCATATGATAGCTTAAGTTTTTATTGCATTAATGCTATTTATAGACGTAGAACATTCGTTGCAACAATTGTTTTATTAGATGTGACATTAAATTGTAAACGTACAGAGAAGTTCCCAGATCGATATTTGTGGCCCTGAAAAGGGCCGTTGTGTATCAAGGTGGTATGAACATAATGGAACAAAAATTAACCACCGAAACCGTAAAGAGTGCGTCCTTGACGTTTCAAGGCGTACACTACATCCATAGCGGTTACGGTTTTCCTTTTTGCGTGTTCGGTGTATGTGACAGCGTCACGAATAACGTTTTCAAGGAAAACCTTCAATACACCGCGCGTTTCTTCATAGATTAAGCCTGAAATACGCTTAACACCGCCACGACGAGCAAGCCGGCGAATGGCAGGTTTGGTAATTCCTTGGATGTTGTCACGAAGAACTTTTCGATGTCTCTTCGCTCCTCCTTTTCCCAAACCTTTACCACCCTTTCCGCGACCAGTCATGATGAGTTTAAGCAGAAATCAATATTATCTCAACAAAGGGCACGAGCCAACTGTGTAGCTTGCCCTTTGACGTGGGTCTTATATAATAGTGTCCGTCATTGGATCCCCCACCATAGACCCACCAACCAATCAGCACCGTGGTTGCCGAGAGCCACACTACATTCCCTGCTTACGCATGATACGTAGATTCAAAGGACCTTAATCTATACAAAGTGTGTGTATATATACGTTTCAAACATTGCATTGCCGATACGTTCTTTCGGTATTTACTAAAAACTGTGTCAATCAGAATGAGTCATAATGTAGAGAATTATGCTAATAATAATGTTAAAGGCTCTTTAGTAAAATGGTCATACTCATCTGTCGTTGTAATTACTTATATAATCAATCGAATCATAGAAAATGTGAATAATTTTGAAATATGTGTAGAATTTTTATCATAGATTCTACGAAACGGAATATGTATAAATATACAGCACATAACAAGTTACTTCCAATTATTCATCATTCTTCCGGTCGTGATCTTACTTTCGCAAAAATATGAAAAGTAAAAATAATCACTGTCGTATGGGAAAAAATATATGTTGCAGTTGAATAATATTATATAAGATGTTCACACAAAATTGCAAACCCTACTATCACGCATCTTATCTTCTTATTAAATTTAATTAAATATTAAACCATTCCTTTATACTAAAAGATGCTAAACTGAGACACACAATTTAGTTTGATTAATACAATTTTTTATTTTTGATATTGGTATTACATTTATAATGAAACCCACTTTATCGAATCATAAAACAAACGGCATTCCAAAATGAAATCAAACACGGTGTATTATATTTACGTGTATAACATGACAATGTTGGTCTAAAAACAATTTGCAATTCCTATGATAAAATATTCAACGGTCAAAGGTTAAAAAAAGTCATAATGAAGGAAATCTACGAGTTCTCTAATCACAATTATGATAGCAATAACAATTTTTATCAATGTTTTGATAATTTTGCCAATACCTTTTGTATAAAAATATCTTCTGCTTATATATTACTTTTGAAATGCAATAGTGAACAAATTAGAATCTTGTTCAGAACCACGAGTGGCTTAAAATATTTGTAGTTTATAAGTAAGTTTATGAGTAGTTCATAAGTAGTTTATAAGCAGTGCAAGACATTTTATTATTAAATCACAAGGTATGTAACATAGAAAAGCTATATTCAATTTATACAGGGCAGAGTTCTTCCAACATTTTTAAATATTTGTTGGCCCTAAGAAGGGCCGTTCTTATATAATCGATCGAAAATTTACTTTGAACTAGTATATTTGGTAACTGCCTTGGTACCTTCACTAACAGCATGTTTTGCCAATTCACCTGGCAATAACAGTCGCACAGCTGTTTGGATTTCCCGGGAAGTAATCGTTGAACGTTTGTTATAATGAGCTAGACGAGACGCTTCGGCTGCTATGCGTTCAAAAACGTCGTTAACAAAACTGTTCATTATGCTCATAGCTTTACTAGAAATTCCAGTATCGGGGTGCACTTGTTTTAAAACTTTATAGATATAAATAGCGTAACTCTCCTTCCTTTTACGCTTCTTTTTCTTGTCAGTCTTACTGATATTCTTCTGAGCTTTCCCAGCTTTTTTTACAGCTTTCCCACTTGCTTTCGGCGGCATAATGCAAAGTTGTAGCTGTCAGCAACAGATGTTCGCACTAAAGGATCCGTTCGAAGAATGGCGGCTACGGAGCCTATTCTTCCCTTTATGAGCGGCGCGTTACTATGGACTAACCAATCAGAGCACAGAAGTATAAATAGCGACCAATCGGAAGATTGAATTGATGCAGCACTAGCACTACGTAGAATGTATACAAGCTGTGGTTTGGGTGTGTACAGTGTATCACATCAGTATGCGTGAATATTTTCGAGGTGGTCTTTTACTGATTTTTAGTATTTATATATATGTAATATTAAACTGTGTATTTTTGCCATGAAATAGTTTCTAAAGCCGCTACATGCAGAAATGACGAAAATACATTAGAAGTATATTGAATAAACAAAGTATCAAATTCTCAAAAATATCACATATCTAAATAAAGCTCTAATCTATATACACGTTTATCACGTGTAACTTAATGTAACTAATAAGTATGACGATAATAAAAGAATTTAAAAATTATAGAAATGTAGACCTGCAAAGTTATTTATTGAAAATGTTATACTTTGTACGTTATACGTAGTTTTTCAGAAACAGGGTAACATTATACTTTTGTTACTTATGCCTTTGTCCATGGTATAAAATTTACTTTGAATATATATTTATATACATGTATAGTATACTTAACGTCTATCCTAGATGCATTCAAATTATCTGTAGGGGAATTTTTGTCATGTGGATCACAAAATTAGAAATGTTAATTTACAAGTTATCGCAATTAGGGAATTAAAAGTTATCGTATATTTGTGCATGGCATGAAATTCAAGGTCAAAATTCACAATATTTTATTCTACTATACACTTATTATATTTAATTTCCAACGTATCCATTCACATTCGTCAGGGACGCAATTGATTCCTTTCACATTTTCGGTTAATAACGAAATTGGAAGGAGTTGTGAAAATATTGAAGGCAGTAATGTTATAAAGATCAAATCACGACTTTCATATACGACTAACGAAATAAAACAATGGCGAATAACACATGTTAGACATGTACGATAAATTTATTTAATTTTTGTTTCGCATTATAAAAACATTTCGTAAAAATTTGCAATATTTCCGGAGTTTTTGAATAAAAATTCTACTGCACTGTTTTTGAGATTATTATAGCTTTATTATCAATTAAAATTATTGATCTATACAACGATAAATCAATCATATTACGAAAACATGAGAATTCCTTTGTTCGAGTGATTGTTGGCCCTAAAAAGGGCCTTTTGAATTTTTGCTTGTTGCATATATGTTTATGCTCGTTCTCCACGAATACGGCGGGCTAGTTGAATGTCCTTTGGCATAATTGTTACTCGTTTTGCGTGGATGGCACACAAATTAGTATCTTCGAATAAACCAACGAGGTAAGACTCGCTAGCTTCCTGGAGTGCCATTACGGCAGAGCTTTGGAAGCGCAAATCAGTTTTGAAATCTTGAGCTATTTCACGTACTAGACGTTGGAACGGCAATTTACGAATAAGCAATTCAGTGCTTTTCTGATAGCGACGGATTTCTCGGAGGGCAACAGTACCCGGACGATACCGGTGGGGTTTCTTTACACCACCTGTAGCTGGTGCACTTTTACGTGCAGCTTTAGTTGCCAGTTGTTTCCTGGGAGCTTTTCCTCCCGTGGATTTACGCGCAGTCTGCTTTGTACGAGCCATGATTTTTTTAGAGTAAAATAGTTCAAAGAAAACTTCGTACCACTCACATCAGCTTGTAAACGAATAATGATGCTCCGATTTGGGTTGCGTTCTTTTATACGACCTCACAGGATTAGAGCTGTCCAGTGATTGGCTCACACAGTGTGGTGGGGACTACGCATTTGCTGTTACACCCATGGACATAGGAATATAGGGACGGAGCGTAAAGTCCCAATACTGGCGAGGGGGGTGAAGCCGAAATGAGGGACGGTGCCCCACTTAGTTGGCGCCTACTTTCTATTGGCTACGGTTGCGCGCATGCTTAGTACCGCTTAATACGAAACCAAAATAAAAATCATTTCTTTGAATGTCGGTAATTTGCAAGAAATTTCTATTTTATGAAAGTAATGGTAGAACAGATAAAACATAAAGTATTATTTACATTACTCTTGATACCATATAAGACAAGCAATAATGAAGGTTGTTTTAATACAAATTGTAGACATGTTTAAATTGAGAATAACATTATAAATTTTGTTAATAACTG
Organism: Hedychridium roseum; assembly: GCA_963989215.1. Taxonomy (NCBI): domain Eukaryota; kingdom Metazoa; phylum Arthropoda; class Insecta; order Hymenoptera; family Chrysididae; genus Hedychridium; species Hedychridium roseum. The sequence goes on along the minus strand of OZ022311.1, from coordinate 6,924,192 downwards.
TCTACGGCTGTTTAATTCATCTACACTATTTAAAGCTAGATAATGCAATCTAATTTTAACACATTTATTTACGATAGCACGTATCAAGTGTGCCACAGGATTTTCTAAAAATTCATGATCACGGTCATGATCGTTCAAATTTTCAAATAATTTCATACTAATAAAGTATGTCAACATTTCATTGGTGAGGTAGGTGTCCGTATACTTCTTGATAAAAGTATCGCCTTTATAAAAAGCGTGTCTAATTATTTTCTCACAGTTTGTTTATATTACTTATCACGATGCACAGCATCGCTTTTTCAATAACCCGCCGAAATATACCAACTACTCCAAACTCACGCCAAGCACTAAATCACACTAAACCCATGACTAAACCATAAGAAACAATCTGGACGCCGCATAACCTCAGGGCAAAACACGATAATTTTGCATTATTGCGCTTGCGTAGAATAACAGCCAATCAAAAGTAGGCGCCACTTACCTCGTCGCCCCTCCCGCAACGGCTTAATCACTCATCGATATGCTCCGTCCCTATATTCCTATGTCCATGGGTGTATTGTACAGCTATTCGTATAAACATAAAAAAAACTGAATTAGACTGACAATGTTAGATATTTCCTTGAAGAGCGATGATAAAATTTGGTGTTCTTCAAGCTCTGCCACTGGGTGCCGGGACACACGAAATTGTAGAACACAATTCAAAGAATTTAAGAAAGAAAAACAGAGATCGTACTAGATCGTAAAAGTTAACAAAAAGGTCTGAACTGGAAGAAGGTTTGGATCTTAATGAATCCTTTTTTACTTTTTGAATTGAATTGGCTCGTGTATAAATATAAATCGCATGGTTGGCACACAGGATTGCATTTTGGGAGTATTATTTTTATTGTACAACTGTTTTCCCCCATTTCATTTGAAAACACGTCAACGTAAACAGCGAAATTCGTTTGTCCCCCTCCATGAATCAATTAGTAATACAAAATGTTCGATTACAATACAATACATTACAATACAAAATTTTCGATTCATCTACTACTTGTTGTACAAAAGGTCTGAACGTATCTGGCCTCTCTATCTGGAAAATGGTTTTCTATATTTTTTATTTAATTATCGCGGAAGTATTATATCCAAATTGGTCATAAAGCTGTGTATCGTACTTATATTTACATTGTCGGTGACTTCAATCTACCATATGGTACTTGGCATAATGATAGTACTGGTACTCTTTCGGTCACTTTTCGGTCACTTTTCGGTCACTTTTCGGTCACTTTTCGGTCACTTTTCGGTCACTTTTCGGTCACTTTTCGGTCACTTTTCGGTCACTTTTCGGTCACTTTTCGGTCACTTTTCGGTCACTTTTCGGTCACTTTTCGGTCACTTTTCGGTCACTTTTCGGTCACTTTTCGGTCACTTTTCGGTCACTTTTCGGTCACTTTTCGGTCACTTTTCGGTCACTTTTCGGTCACTTTTCGGTCACTTTTCGGTCACTTTTCGGTCACTTTTCGGTCACTTTTCGGTCACTTTTCGGTCACTTTTCGGTCACTTTTCGGTCACTTTTCGGTCACTTTTCGGTCACTTTTCGGTCACTTTTCGGTCACTTTTCGGTCACTTTTCGGTCACTTTTCGGTCACTTTTCGGTCACTTTTCGGTCACTTTTCGGTCACTTTTCGGTCACTTTTCGGTCACTTTTCGGTCACTTTTCGGTCACTTTTCGGTCACTTTTCGGTCACTTTTCGGTCACTTTTCGGTCACTTTTCGGTCACTTTTCGGTCACTTTTCGGTCACTTTTCGGTCACTTTTCGGTCACTTTTCGGTCACTTTTCGGTCACTTTTCGGTCACTTTTCGGTCACTTTTCGGTCACTTTTCGGTCACTTTTCGGTCACTTTTCGGTCACTTTTCGGTCACTTTTCGGTCACTTTTCGGTCACTTTTCGGTCACTTTTCGGTCACTTTTCGGTCACTTTTCGGTCACTTTTCGGTCACTTTTCGGTCACTTTTCGGTCACTTTTCGGTCACTTTTCGGTCACTTTTCGGTCACTTTTCGGTCACTTTTCGGTCACTTTTCGGTCACTTTTCGGTCACTTTTCGGTCACTTTTCGGTCACTTTTCGGTCACTTTTCGGTCACTTTTCGGTCACTTTTCGGTCACTTTTCGGTCACTTTTCGGTCACTTTTCGGTCACTTTTCGGTCACTTTTCGGTCACTTTTCGGTCACTTTTCGGTCACTTTTCGGTCACTTTTCGGTCACTTTTCGGTCACTTTTCGGTCACTTTTCGGTCACTTTTCGGTCACTTTTCGGTCACTTTTCGGTCACTTTTCGGTCACTTTTCGGTCACTTTTCGGTCACTTTTCGGTCACTTTTCGGTCACTTTTCGGTCACTTTTCGGTCACTTTTCGGTCACTTTTCGGTCACTTTTCGGTCACTTTTCGGTCACTTTTCGGTCACTTTTCGGTCACTTTTCGGTCACTTTTCGGTCACTTTTCGGTCACTTTTCGGTCACTTTTCGGTCACTTTTCGGTCACTTTTCGGTCACTTTTCGGTCACTTTTCGGTCACTTTTCGGTCACTTTTCGGTCACTTTTCGGTCACTTTTCGGTCACTTTTCGGTCACTTTTCGGTCACTTTTCGGTCACTTTTCGGTCACTTTTCGGTCACTTTTCGGTCACTTTTCGGTCACTTTTCGGTCACTTTTCGGTCACTTTTCGGTCACTTTTCGGTCACTTTTCGGTCACTTTTCGGTCACTTTTCGGTCACTTTTCGGTCACTTTTCGGTCACTTTTCGGTCACTTTTCGGTCACTTTTCGGTCACTTTTCGGTCACTTTTCGGTCACTTTTCGGTCACTTTTCGGTCACTTTTCGGTCACTTTTCGGTCACTTTTCGGTCACTTTTCGGTCACTTTTCGGTCACTTTTCGGTCACTTTTCGGTCACTTTTCGGTCACTTTTCGGTCACTTTTCGGTCACTTTTCGGTCACTTTTCGGTCACTTTTCGGTCACTTTTCGGTCACTTTTCGGTCACTTTTCGGTCACTTTTCGGTCACTTTTCGGTCACTTTTCGGTCACTTTTCGGTCACTTTTCGGTCACTTTTCGGTCACTTTTCGGTCACTTTTCGGTCACTTTTCGGTCACTTTTCGGTCACTTTTCGGTCACTTTTCGGTCACTTTTCGGTCACTTTTCGGTCACTTTTCGGTCACTTTTCGGTCACTTTTCGGTCACTTTTCGGTCACTTTTCGGTCACTTTTCGGTCACTTTTCGGTCACTTTTCGGTCACTTTTCGGTCACTTTTCGGTCACTTTTCGGTCACTTTTCGGTCACTTTTCGGTCACTTTTCGGTCACTTTTCGGTCACTTTTCGGTCACTTTTCGGTCACTTTTCGGTCACTTTTCGGTCACTTTTCGGTCACTTTTCGGTCACTTTTCGGTCACTTTTCGGTCACTTTTCGGTCACTTTTCGGTCACTTTTCGGTCACTTTTCGGTCACTTTTCGGTCACTTTTCGGTCACTTTTCGGTCACTTTTCGGTCACTTTTCGGTCACTTTTCGGTCACTTTTCGGTCACTTTTCGGTCACTTTTCGGTCACTTTTCGGTCACTTTTCGGTCACTTTTCGGTCACTTTTCGGTCACTTTTCGGTCACTTTTCGGTCACTTTTCGGTCACTTTTCGGTCACTTTTCGGTCACTTTTCGGTCACTTTTCGGTCACTTTTCGGTCACTTTTCGGTCACTTTTCGGTCACTTTTCGGTCACTTTTCGGTCACTTTTCGGTCACTTTTCGGTCACTTTTCGGTCACTTTTCGGTCACTTTTCGGTCACTTTTCGGTCACTTTTCGGTCACTTTTCGGTCACTTTTCGGTCACTTTTCGGTCACTTTTCGGTCACTTTTCGGTCACTTTTCGGTCACTTTTCGGTCACTTTTCGGTCACTTTTCGGTCACTTTTCGGTCACTTTTCGGTCACTTTTCGGTCACTTTTCGGTCACTTTTCGGTCACTTTTCGGTCACTTTTCGGTCACTTTTCGGTCACTTTTCGGTCACTTTTCGGTCACTTTTCGGTCACTTTTCGGTCACTTTTCGGTCACTTTTCGGTCACTTTTCGGTCACTTTTCGGTCACTTTTCGGTCACTTTTCGGTCACTTTTCGGTCACTTTTCGGTCACTTTTCGGTCACTTTTCGGTCACTTTTCGGTCACTTTTCGGTCACTTTTCGGTCACTTTTCGGTCACTTTTCGGTCACTTTTCGGTCACTTTTCGGTCACTTTTCGGTCACTTTTCGGTCACTTTTCGGTCACTTTTCGGTCACTTTTCGGTCACTTTTCGGTCACTTTTCGGTCACTTTTCGGTCACTTTTCGGTCACTTTTCGGTCACTTTTCGGTCACTTTTCGGTCACTTTTCGGTCACTTTTCGGTCACTTTTCGGTCACTTTTCGGTCACTTTTCGGTCACTTTTCGGTCACTTTTCGGTCACTTTTCGGTCACTTTTCGGTCACTTTTCGGTCACTTTTCGGTCACTTTTCGGTCACTTTTCGGTCACTTTTCGGTCACTTTTCGGTCACTTTTCGGTCACTTTTCGGTCACTTTTCGGTCACTTTTCGGTCACTTTTCGGTCACTTTTCGGTCACTTTTCGGTCACTTTTCGGTCACTTTTCGGTCACTTTTCGGTCACTTTTCGGTCACTTTTCGGTCACTTTTCGGTCACTTTTCGGTCACTTTTCGGTCACTTTTCGGTCACTTTTCGGTCACTTTTCGGTCACTTTTCGGTCACTTTTCGGTCACTTTTCGGTCACTTTTCGGTCACTTTTCGGTCACTTTTCGGTCACTTTTCGGTCACTTTTCGGTCACTTTTCGGTCACTTTTCGGTCACTTTTCGGTCACTTTTCGGTCACTTTTCGGTCACTTTTCGGTCACTTTTCGGTCACTTTTCGGTCACTTTTCGGTCACTTTTCGGTCACTTTTCGGTCACTTTTCGGTCACTTTTCGGTCACTTTTCGGTCACTTTTCGGTCACTTTTCGGTCACTTTTCGGTCACTTTTCGGTCACTTTTCGGTCACTTTTCGGTCACTTTTCGGTCACTTTTCGGTCACTTTTCGGTCACTTTTCGGTCACTTTTCGGTCACTTTTCGGTCACTTTTCGGTCACTTTTCGGTCACTTTTCGGTCACTTTTCGGTCACTTTTCGGTCACTTTTCGGTCACTTTTCGGTCACTTTTCGGTCACTTTTCGGTCACTTTTCGGTCACTTTTCGGTCACTTTTCGGTCACTTTTCGGTCACTTTTCGGTCACTTTTCGGTCACTTTTCGGTCACTTTTCGGTCACTTTTCGGTCACTTTTCGGTCACTTTTCGGTCACTTTTCGGTCACTTTTCGGTCACTTTTCGGTCACTTTTCGGTCACTTTTCGGTCACTTTTCGGTCACTTTTCGGTCACTTTTCGGTCACTTTTCGGTCACTTTTCGGTCACTTTTCGGTCACTTTTCGGTCACTTTTCGGTCACTTTTCGGTCACTTTTCGGTCACTTTTCGGTCACTTTTCGGTCACTTTTCGGTCACTTTTCGGTCACTTTTCGGTCACTTTTCGGTCACTTTTCGGTCACTTTTCGGTCACTTTTCGGTCACTTTTCGGTCACTTTTCGGTCACTTTTCGGTCACTTTTCGGTCACTTTTCGGTCACTTTTCGGTCACTTTTCGGTCACTTTTCGGTCACTTTTCGGTCACTTTTCGGTCACTTTTCGGTCACTTTTCGGTCACTTTTCGGTCACTTTTCGGTCACTTTTCGGTCACTTTTCGGTCACTTTTCGGTCACTTTTCGGTCACTTTTCGGTCACTTTTCGGTCACTTTTCGGTCACTTTTCGGTCACTTTTCGGTCACTTTTCGGTCACTTTTCGGTCACTTTTCGGTCACTTTTCGGTCACTTTTCGGTCACTTTTCGGTCACTTTTCGGTCACTTTTCGGTCACTTTTCGGTCACTTTTCGGTCACTTTTCGGTCACTTTTCGGTCACTTTTCGGTCACTTTTCGGTCACTTTTCGGTCACTTTTCGGTCACTTTTCGGTCACTTTTCGGTCACTTTTCGGTCACTTTTCGGTCACTTTTCGGTCACTTTTCGGTCACTTTTCGGTCACTTTTCGGTCACTTTTCGGTCACTTTTCGGTCACTTTTCGGTCACTTTTCGGTCACTTTTCGGTCACTTTTCGGTCACTTTTCGGTCACTTTTCGGTCACTTTTCGGTCACTTTTCGGTCACTTTTCGGTCACTTTTCGGTCACTTTTCGGTCACTTTTCGGTCACTTTTCGGTCACTTTTCGGTCACTTTTCGGTCACTTTTCGGTCACTTTTCGGTCACTTTTCGGTCACTTTTCGGTCACTTTTCGGTCACTTTTCGGTCACTTTTCGGTCACTTTTCGGTCACTTTTCGGTCACTTTTCGGTCACTTTTCGGACACAGATGAAATATGAAATAAAACTATTATCCAAGTTACACACTTCTTTGACAATTACCACGGGTAATTCAACGTTTTCATATGTTCACACCGAAAATCATCAAATAACCTGAAAATTTCATAATTTAACGCCAACAATCCCTAAATGTATTCGATCGAATTTCAGCGCATTTTCTGCGTATTTTAACTCATTTACAACGCATTTTAACGCATTCCTGACGCACTTTAATGTATTTTGATGCGCTATTGGGATACTTTAACATATATTCACGCACCATAATGCATTCTTAACACACTTTAATGCATTTTCTCGCATTATAACGCACTATTAACTTATTTATACTATCCTAAATATTGTTTTTTAAAATATTGTTTTAAATATTTGTACTATATAATTTTAAATATTTTAATGTATGCACTACCTATGTATTATATATTATTTATTATATATATATATATATATAGTATTATATATACTATTATACTATTATACCTATTATATATACTATGTACGAACTATATATGTAACATGCGTACTATATACCTATTATATGTACTATATACGTACTATATATGTAACATGCGTACTATATACCTATTATATATACTTTATACGTCGTATATATGTAACATGCGTACTATATACCTATTATATGTACTATATACGTACTATATATGTAACATGCGTACTATATACCTATTATATATACTTTATACGTCGTATATATGTAACATGCGTACTATATACCTATTATATATACTTTATACGTCGTATATATGTAACATGCGTACTATATACCTATTATATGTACTATATACGTACTATATATGTAACATGCGTACTATATACCTATTATATATACTTTATACGTCGTATATATGTAACATGCGTACTATATACCTATTATATGTACTATATACGTACTATATATGTAACATGCGTACTATATACCTATTATATATACTTTATACGTCGTATATATGTAACATGCGTACTATATACCTATTATATGTACTATATACGTACTATATATGTAACATGCGTACTATATACCTATTATATATATACTATATACGTACTATATATGTAACATGCGTACTATATACCTATTATATGTACTATATACGTACTATATATGTAACATGCGTACTATATACCTATTATATATACTTTATACGTCGTATATATGTAACATGCGTACTATATACCTATTATATGTACTATATACGTACTATATATGTAACATGCGTACTATATACCTATTATATATATACTATATACGTACTATATATGTAACATGCGTACTATATACCTATTATATATACTATATACGTACTATATATGTATCATGCGTACTATATACCAATTATATATACTATATACGAACTATGTATGTAACATACGTACTATAATACCCATTATATATACTATATACGTATTATATATGTAACATACGTACTATATACCTATTATATATACTATGTACGAACTATATATGTAACATGCGTACGTTATACTTATTATATATACTATATACGTATTACATATGTAACATACGTACTATATACCTATTATATATACTATATACGTACTATATATGTAACATACGTACTATATGCCTATTATATATGCTGTATACGTATTATATATATTATAAACGTATTATATACTCGTTGTACATACTATTTTATCGTATTTCAACGCATTTTAATGGATTTTAATGCATTTTTAACATATTTCATCGTATTTCAACGCATCTTAATGGATTTTAATGGATTTTAATGGATTTTTAACGTATTTTATCGTATTTCAACGCATTTTAATAGATTTTAATGCTTTTTCAACGTATTTTATCGTATTTCAACGCATTTTAATGGATTTTAATGCATTTTTAACGTATTTTATCGTATTTCAACACATTTTAATGGATTTTAATGCATTTTTCACGTATTTTATCGTATTTCAACGGATTTTAATGGATTTTAATGCATTTTTAACATATTTTATCGTATTTCAACGCACTTTAATGGATTTTAATGCATTTTTAACATATTTTATCGTATGACAACGCATCTTAATGGATTTTAATGGATTTTTAACGTATTTTATCGTATTTCAACACATTTTAATGGATTTTAATGCTCTTTTAATGTATTTTATCGTATTTCAACGCATTTTTATGGATTTTAATGCTAATTTCAGTTTCTTTAATTTTTCATGCTAGTATAGTAGTTTTTTCTGCTAGTATAGTAGTTTTTTCGGCTAGTATAGTAGTTTTTCTGCTAGTATAGTAGTTTTTTCCGGCTAGTATAGTAGTTTTTTCCGGCTAGTATAGTAGTTTTTTCCGGCTAGTATAGTAGTTTTCCGGCTAGTATAGTAGTTTTTTCCGGCTAGTATAGTAGTATAAAAAACTACTATACTACTATACTACTATACTACTATACTACTATACTACTATATCAGCAGAAAAAACTACTATACTAGCCGGAAAAAACTACTATACTAGCAGAAAAAACTACTATACTAACCGGAAAAAACTACTATACTAGCCAAAAAAACTACTATACTAGCAAAAAAACTACTATACTAGCAGAAAAAACTAATATACTAACCGGAAAAAACTACTATACTAGCCGAAAAACTACTATACTAGCAAAAAAACTACTATACTAACCGGAAAAAACTACTATACTAGCCGGAAAACTACTATACTAGCCGGAAAAAACTACTATACTAGCCGGAAAAAACTACTATACTAGCAGAAAAACTACTATACTAGCCGAAAAAACTACTATACTAGCAGAAAAAACTACTATACTAGCAGAAAAACTACTATACTAGCCGAAAAAACTACTATACTAGCATGAAAAATTAAAGAAACTGAAATTAGCATTAAAATCCATAAAAATGCGTTGAAATACGATAAAATACATTAAAAGAGCATTAAAATCCATTAAAATGTGTTGAAATACGATAAAATACGTTAAAAATGCATCAAAATCCATTAAAATCCATTAAAATGCGTTGAAATACGATAAAATACGTTAAAAATCCATTAAAATCCATTAAGATGCGTTGAAATACGATAAAATACGTTAAAAATGCATTAAAATCCATTAAAATGCGTTGAAATACGATAAAATACGTTGAAAAAGCATTAAAATCTATTAAAATGCGTTGAAATACGATAAAATACGTTAAAAATCCATTAAAATCCATTAAAATCCATTAAGATGCGTTGAAATACGATGAAATATGTTAAAAATGCATTAAAATCCATTAAAATGCGTTGAAATACGATAAAATAGTATGTACAACGAGTATATAATACGTTTATAATATATATAATACGTATACAGCATATATAATAGGCATATAGTACGTATGTTACATATATAGTACGTATATAGTATATATAATAGGTATATAGTACGTATGTTACATATGTAATACGTATATAGTATATATAATAAGTATATCGTACGCATGTTACATATATAGTTCGTACATAGTATATATAATAGGTATATAGTACGTATGTTACATATATAATACGTATATAGTATATATAATAGGTATTATAGTACGTATGTTACATACATAGTTCGTATATAGTATATATAATTGGTATATAGTACGCATGATACATATATAGTACGTATATAGTATATATAATAGGTATATAGTACGCATGTTACATATATAGTACGTATATAGTATATATATAATAGGTATATAGTACGCATGTTACATATATAGTACGTATATAGTACATATAATAGGTATATAGTACGCATGTTACATATATACGACGTATAAAGTATATATAATAGGTATATAGTACGCATGTTACATATATAGTACGTATATAGTACATATAATAGGTATATAGTACGCATGTTACATATATACGACGTATAAAGTATATATAATAGGTATATAGTACGCATGTTACATATATAGTACGTATATAGTACATATAATAGGTATATAGTACGCATGTTACATATATACGACGTATAAAGTATATATAATAGGTATATAGTACGCATGTTACATATATACGACGTATAAAGTATATATAATAGGTATATAGTACGCATGTTACATATATAGTACGTATATAGTACATATAATAGGTATATAGTACGCATGTTACATATATACGACGTATAAAGTATATATAATAGGTATATAGTACGCATGTTACATATATAGTACGTATATAGTACATATAATAGGTATATAGTACGCATGTTACATATATACGACGTATAAAGTATATATAATAGGTATATAGTACGCATGTTACATATATAGTACGTATATAGTACATATAATAGGTATATAGTACGCATGTTACATATATACGACGTATAAAGTATATATAATAGGTATATAGTACGCATGTTACATATATAATACGTATATAGTATATATAATAGGTATAATAGTATAATAGTATATATAATACTATATATATATATATAATAAATAATATATAATACATAGGTATAAAAAACAATATTTAGGATAGTATAAATAAGTTAATAGTGCGTTATAATGCGAGAAAATGCATTAAAGTGTGTTAAGAATGCATTATGGTGCGTGAATATATGTTAAAGTATCCCAATAGCGCATCAAAATACATTAAAGTGCGTCAGGAATGCGTTAAAATGCGTTGTAAATGAGTTAAAATACGCAGAAAATGCGCTGAAATTCGATCGAATACATTTAGGGATTGTTGGCGTTAAATTATGAAATTTTCAGGTTATTTGATGATTTTCGGTGTGAACATATGAAAACGTTGAATTACCCGTGGTAATTGTCAAAGAAGTGTGTAACTTGGATAATAGTTTTATTTCATATTTCATCTGTGTCCATATGTTCCGAAAAGTGACCGAAAAGTGACCGAAAAGTGACCGAAAAGTGACCGAAAAGTGACCGAAAAGTGACCGAAAAGTAGATTCAATATTATCAGGAGATGCTCTATAGACTTCTCAGGTACTTTCACTACTAAACTGCTCTATTGCGCGCTAGTAAGACCACATCTTGAATATTGTTCGAGTGTGTGGTCCCCATGTTACAATATACATATTCAATCTATAGATAGAGTACAACATAAGTTTTTGAGAATTATAGCTTTTAAAGAACGCCGCTCAATCCAGGAGATAAATTACTCTGCGATTGAAAGATCGCTTAATATATCAACCCTTGGAGTTTGACGAATGCATAGAGATCTCACTATGCTGTATAATATCTTGCATTCCAACTGGTTTTGCCCAGAATTGCTAAGAAAGATCGATATTCTTGTTCCTTCGAGACCGTTCAGATCACACCATTCGTTCCTTGAACATTCGCATCGCACCAATTACGGCATTAACTCTTTTCTTAGCAGGTCAACCAGACTTGCAAATCATTACTCTGACAGGCTTGATTGCTTTGTGAGCCAAAATGTCTTTTTCTCACAAATCAAATTTTGTGTATAAAACTTGATGTTGCTGGTTTAGTGATTCTGTCATGTTTTAGTTTTAAATATAGTAGTACATAAGCTTATTAATAAGTTCATTGTAAATATTGATAATGTGCTGTTAGTTATACATCACTCTGTATATTACTCTGTATCTGCAATTGGGCTAAGGCCCGTTGAAATAAAAAAAATAAATAAAAAAATACATTAAAAATGCATTAAAATCCATTAAAATGCGTTGAGATACGTTAAAATAGTATGTACAACGAGTATATAGTACGTATACAGTATATATATATATATATATATATATAAGTCAATGCGTTGATATACGATAAAATACGTTAAAAATGCATTAACATCCATTAAAATGCGTTGAAATACGATAAAATACGTTAAAAGAGCATAAAAAGTGACCGAAAAGTGACCGAAAAGTGACCGAAAAGTGACCGAAAAGTGACCGAAAAGTGACCGAAAAGTGACCGAAAAGTGACCGAAAAGTGACCGAAAAGTGACCGAAAAGTGACCGAAAAGTGACCGAAAAGTGACCGAAAAGTGACCGAAAAGTGACCGAAAAGTGACCGAAAAGTGACCGAAAAGTGACCGAAAAGTGACCGAAAAGTGACCGAAAAGTGACCGAAAAGTGACCGAAAAGTGACCGAAAAGTGACCGAAAAGTGACCGAAAAGTGACCGAAAAGTGACCGAAAAGTGACCGAAAAGTGACCGAAAAGTGACCGAAAAGTGACCGAAAAGTGACCGAAAAGTGACCGAAAAGTGACCGAAAAGTGACCGAAAAGTGACCGAAAAGTGACCGAAAAGTGACCGAAAAGTGACCGAAAAGTGACCGAAAAGTGACCGAAAAGTGACCGAAAAGTGACCGAAAAGTGACCGAAAAGTGACCGAAAAGTGACCGAAAAGTGACCGAAAAGTGACCGAAAAGTGACCGAAAAGTGACCGAAAAGTGACCGAAAAGTGACCGAAAAGTGACCGAAAAGTGACCGAAAAGTGACCGAAAAGTGACCGAAAAGTGACCGAAAAGTGACCGAAAAGTGACCGAAAAGTGACCGAAAAGTGACCGAAAAGTGACCGAAAAGTGACCGAAAAGTGACCGAAAAGTGACCGAAAAGTGACCGAAAAGTGACCGAAAAGTGACCGAAAAGTGACCGAAAAGTGACCGAAAAGTGACCGAAAAGTGACCGAAAAGTGACCGAAAAGTGACCGAAAAGTGACCGAAAAGTGACCGAAAAGTGACCGAAAAGTGACCGAAAAGTGACCGAAAAGTGACCGAAAAGTGACCGAAAAGTGACCGAAAAGTGACCGAAAAGTGACCGAAAAGTGACCGAAAAGTGACCGAAAAGTGACCGAAAAGTGACCGAAAAGTGACCGAAAAGTGACCGAAAAGTGACCGAAAAGTGACCGAAAAGTGACCGAAAAGTGACCGAAAAGTGACCGAAAAGTGACCGAAAAGTGACCGAAAAGTGACCGAAAAGTGACCGAAAAGTGACCGAAAAGTGACCGAAAAGTGACCGAAAAGTGACCGAAAAGTGACCGAAAAGTGACCGAAAAGTGACCGAAAAGTGACCGAAAAGTGACCGAAAAGTGACCGAAAAGTGACCGAAAAGTGACCGAAAAGTGACCGAAAAGTGACCGAAAAGTGACCGAAAAGTGACCGAAAAGTGACCGAAAAGTGACCGAAAAGTGACCGAAAAGTGACCGAAAAGTGACCGAAAAGTGACCGAAAAGTGACCGAAAAGTGACCGAAAAGTGACCGAAAAGTGACCGAAAAGTGACCGAAAAGTGACCGAAAAGTGACCGAAAAGTGACCGAAAAGTGACCGAAAAGTGACCGAAAAGTGACCGAAAAGTGACCGAAAAGTGACCGAAAAGTGACCGAAAAGTGACCGAAAAGTGACCGAAAAGTGACCGAAAAGTGACCGAAAAGTGACCGAAAAGTGACCGAAAAGTGACCGAAAAGTGACCGAAAAGTGACCGAAAAGTGACCGAAAAGTGACCGAAAAGTGACCGAAAAGTGACCGAAAAGTGACCGAAAAGTGACCGAAAAGTGACCGAAAAGTGACCGAAAAGTGACCGAAAAGTGACCGAAAAGTGACCGAAAAGTGACCGAAAAGTGACCGAAAAGTGACCGAAAAGTGACCGAAAAGTGACCGAAAAGTGACCGAAAAGTGACCGAAAAGTGACCGAAAAGTGACCGAAAAGTGACCGAAAAGTGACCGAAAAGTGACCGAAAAGTGACCGAAAAGTGACCGAAAAGTGACCGAAAAGTGACCGAAAAGTGACCGAAAAGTGACCGAAAAGTGACCGAAAAGTGACCGAAAAGTGACCGAAAAGTGACCGAAAAGTGACCGAAAAGTGACCGAAAAGTGACCGAAAAGTGACCGAAAAGTGACCGAAAAGTGACCGAAAAGTGACCGAAAAGTGACCGAAAAGTGACCGAAAAGTGACCGAAAAGTGACCGAAAAGTGACCGAAAAGTGACCGAAAAGTGACCGAAAAGTGACCGAAAAGTGACCGAAAAGTGACCGAAAAGTGACCGAAAAGTGACCGAAAAGTGACCGAAAAGTGACCGAAAAGTGACCGAAAAGTGACCGAAAAGTGACCGAAAAGTGACCGAAAAGTGACCGAAAAGTGACCGAAAAGTGACCGAAAAGTGACCGAAAAGTGACCGAAAAGTGACCGAAAAGTGACCGAAAAGTGACCGAAAAGTGACCGAAAAGTGACCGAAAAGTGACCGAAAAGTGACCGAAAAGTGACCGAAAAGTGACCGAAAAGTGACCGAAAAGTGACCGAAAAGTGACCGAAAAGTGACCGAAAAGTGACCGAAAAGTGACCGAAAAGTGACCGAAAAGTGACCGAAAAGTGACCGAAAAGTGACCGAAAAGTGACCGAAAAGTGACCGAAAAGTGACCGAAAAGTGACCGAAAAGTGACCGAAAAGTGACCGAAAAGTGACCGAAAAGTGACCGAAAAGTGACCGAAAAGTGACCGAAAAGTGACCGAAAAGTGACCGAAAAGTGACCGAAAAGTGACCGAAAAGTGACCGAAAAGTGACCGAAAAGTGACCGAAAAGTGACCGAAAAGTGACCGAAAAGTGACCGAAAAGTGACCGAAAAGTGACCGAAAAGTGACCGAAAAGTGACCGAAAAGTGACCGAAAAGTGACCGAAAAGTGACCGAAAAGTGACCGAAAAGTGACCGAAAAGTGACCGAAAAGTGACCGAAAAGTGACCGAAAAGTGACCGAAAAGTGACCGAAAAGTGACCGAAAAGTGACCGAAAAGTGACCGAAAAGTGACCGAAAAGTGACCGAAAAGTGACCGAAAAGTGACCGAAAAGTGACCGAAAAGTGACCGAAAAGTGACCGAAAAGTGACCGAAAAGTGACCGAAAAGTGACCGAAAAGTGACCGAAAAGTGACCGAAAAGTGACCGAAAAGTGACCGAAAAGTGACCGAAAAGTGACCGAAAAGTGACCGAAAAGTGACCGAAAAGTGACCGAAAAGTGACCGAAAAGTGACCGAAAAGTGACCGAAAAGTGACCGAAAAGTGACCGAAAAGTGACCGAAAAGTGACCGAAAAGTGACCGAAAAGTGACCGAAAAGTGACCGAAAAGTGACCGAAAAGTGACCGAAAAGTGACCGAAAAGTGACCGAAAAGTGACCGAAAAGTGACCGAAAAGTGACCGAAAAGTGACCGAAAAGTGACCGAAAAGTGACCGAAAAGTGACCGAAAAGTGACCGAAAAGTGACCGAAAAGTGACCGAAAAGTGACCGAAAAGTGACCGAAAAGTGACCGAAAAGTGACCGAAAAGTGACCGAAAAGTGACCGAAAAGTGACCGAAAAGTGACCGAAAAGTGACCGAAAAGTGACCGAAAAGTGACCGAAAAGTGACCGAAAAGTGACCGAAAAGTGACCGAAAAGTGACCGAAAAGTGACCGAAAAGTGACCGAAAAGTGACCGAAAAGTGACCGAAAAGTGACCGAAAAGTGACCGAAAAGTGACCGAAAAGTGACCGAAAAGTGACCGAAAAGTGACCGAAAAGTGACCGAAAAGTGACCGAAAAGTGACCGAAAAGTGACCGAAAAGTGACCGAAAAGTGACCGAAAAGTGACCGAAAAGTGACCGAAAAGTGACCGAAAAGTGACCGAAAAGTGACCGAAAAGTGACCGAAAAGTGACCGAAAAGTGACCGAAAAGTGACCGAAAAGTGACCGAAAAGTGACCGAAAAGTGACCGAAAAGTGACCGAAAAGTGACCGAAAAGTGACCGAAAAGTGACCGAAAAGTGACCGAAAAGTGACCGAAAAGTGACCGAAAAGTGACCGAAAAGTGACCGAAAAGTGACCGAAAAGTGACCGAAAAGTGACCGAAAAGTGACCGAAAAGTGACCGAAAAGTGACCGAAAAGTGACCGAAAAGTGACCGAAAAGTGACCGAAAAGTGACCGAAAAGTGACCGAAAAGTGACCGAAAAGTGACCGAAAAGTGACCGAAAAGTGACCGAAAAGTGACCGAAAAGTGACCGAAAAGTGACCGAAAAGTGACCGAAAAGTGACCGAAAAGTGACCGAAAAGTGACCGAAAAGTGACCGAAAAGTGACCGAAAAGTGACCGAAAAGTGACCGAAAAGTGACCGAAAAGTGACCGAAAAGTGACCGAAAAGTGACCGAAAAGTGACCGAAAAGTGACCGAAAAGTGACCGAAAAGTGACCGAAAAGTGACCGAAAAGTGACCGAAAAGTGACCGAAAAGT
Source organism: Hedychridium roseum (assembly GCA_963989215.1). Classification (NCBI taxonomy): domain Eukaryota; kingdom Metazoa; phylum Arthropoda; class Insecta; order Hymenoptera; family Chrysididae; genus Hedychridium; species Hedychridium roseum. The sequence continues at coordinate 6,907,541 of OZ022311.1, read as the reverse complement.
GACCGAAAAGTGACCGAAAAGTGACCGAAAAGTGACCGAAAAGTGACCGAAAAGTGACCGAAAAGTGACCGAAAAGTGACCGAAAAGTGACCGAAAAGTGACCGAAAAGTGACCGAAAAGTGACCGAAAAGTGACCGAAAAGTGACCGAAAAGTGACCGAAAAGTGACCGAAAAGTGACCGAAAAGTGACCGAAAAGTGACCGAAAAGTGACCGAAAAGTGACCGAAAAGTGACCGAAAAGTGACCGAAAAGTGACCGAAAAGTGACCGAAAAGTGACCGAAAAGTGACCGAAAAGTGACCGAAAAGTGACCGAAAAGTGACCGAAAAGTGACCGAAAAGTGACCGAAAAGTGACCGAAAAGTGACCGAAAAGTGACCGAAAAGTGACCGAAAAGTGACCGAAAAGTGACCGAAAAGTGACCGAAAAGTGACCGAAAAGTGACCGAAAAGTGACCGAAAAGTGACCGAAAAGTGACCGAAAAGTGACCGAAAAGTGACCGAAAAGTGACCGAAAAGTGACCGAAAAGTGACCGAAAAGTGACCGAAAAGTGACCGAAAAGTGACCGAAAAGTGACCGAAAAGTGACCGAAAAGTGACCGAAAAGTGACCGAAAAGTGACCGAAAAGTGACCGAAAAGTGACCGAAAAGTGACCGAAAAGTGACCGAAAAGTGACCGAAAAGTGACCGAAAAGTGACCGAAAAGTGACCGAAAAGTGACCGAAAAGTGACCGAAAAGTGACCGAAAAGTGACCGAAAAGTGACCGAAAAGTGACCGAAAAGTGACCGAAAAGTGACCGAAAAGTGACCGAAAAGTGACCGAAAAGTGACCGAAAAGTGACCGAAAAGTGACCGAAAAGTGACCGAAAAGTGACCGAAAAGTGACCGAAAAGTGACCGAAAAGTGACCGAAAAGTGACCGAAAAATGACCGAAAAAGTAGAAGAGGCCTGATCGGAAGGAGAGAAAAGAGTACCAGTACTATCATTATGCCAAGTACCATATGGTAGATTGAAGTCACCGACAATGTAAATATAAGTACACTTATTGTGAGCCAAAACTAGAGATAATGAGTCGCAGAAATGAGCATAGCGTTCGGGCGAACATGAAGGGGGTAGATACACAGCTTTATGACCAATTCGGATATAATACTTCCGCGATAATTAAATAAAAAATTTAGAAAACCATTTTCCAGATAGAGAGGTCAGATACGTTCAGACCTTTTGTACAACAAGAAGTAGATGAATCGAAAATTTTGTATTGTAATGTTTTGTATTGTAATCGAACATTTTGTATTACTAATTGATTCATGGAGGGAGACAAACGAATTTCGCTGTTTACGTTGACGTGTTTTCAAATGAAAGGGGGGAAAACAGTTGTACAATAAAAATAATACTCCCAAAATGCAATCCTGTGTGCCAACCATGCGATTTATATTTATACACGAGCCCCACCACGCTACACTAGTTCACCGCGCTGCCAATTCAATTCAAAAAGTAAAAAAGGATTCATTAAGAACCAAACCTTCTTCCAGTTCAGACCTTTTTGTTAACTTTTACGATCTAGTACGATCTCTGTTTTTCTTTCTTAAATTCTTTGAATTGTGTTCTACAATTTCGTGTGTCCCGGCACCCAGTGGCAGAGCTTGAAGAACACCAAATTTTATCATCGCTCTTCAAGGAAATATCCAACATTGTCAGTCTAATTTAGTTTTTTTATGTTTATACGAATAGCTGTACAATACACCCATGGACATAGTCAGTCCATGTGTCACACATGGTGCTTATTGTAAGGAAGCGTAATATGGTACCACAGCTTCAATATAAGTTTGTGTATGGTACTAATTTCCTTTTAGCAAATGAAATTCATTACGTGAATTAAATTTCATTGAAGTATGCACCATGCAGACACAGTTGATGCGTGTATGAAGTTTATGCTTCACAGGACGTGGTTTTGTCAAGAAAGATTGAGAAGTGATAGTAAAAGGTAGATTTAAATTCGATCATAATAGATCTGATTTTTCAAACTTGTAAAATAAGAACAAAATGTTAACACACTGTATGCTGTTTTTTGATAAAATCTTTATTCCGCCAAGTTTATCTACTCACGGAAGGAAAAATTAGTAGTATGTTTGTTTGAAAATGGTTTTTGAAGGAAGTTCGTGATTGCTCATTATATGTATACGCGTATATCTATTGAAAAGAATTTACGAAATAAAGTCTTCGAATGAGCCAGTGGCTTTATTTTTTTGTAAATTAAATTCGTAAATTAAGTTAAGTAAGGCAAAATCAAATGTATGATCTATTTATGGTAAAGCTGGTAGCGATATGAAGATGATAAAATCATCCGCATTAGGTCAAAACAGACCTTTTCAAAGAAATATATAAATACACCGTTATCTTGAAAATAACACTAGCAAAAATACCTTCCAGATTCTCCAAAAATATCTGTTATGCAGTCATCCAAAAATATTACATTCTATCCATTGGATCATACAAGTAGAAAAACTTCCATAACATCCAAAATCGAATCAATACGATTATTTCATTGCGAAATTTCATGGCTTGCTTTTGGGCCAAAATTATATTAGGAATACATTTGCTTAAAATCTGGATTTAAGAATATATCATTGTCTAAAATGATTATGACGCCTTTATTATATTCGATTCGAAGACATAAAATGTTATGTAGGAAGTAACTGGTAATAATGTTTTTAGTAAATCAAAATCTGTTTATTAAAAAGGGGCTGGTTTACAAATGTAGGTGTACATTATTAAATGTTAGATGGAAGTGGCCAAAATTTGTGCTGTGTTTCCCTATCTTGATGCTTAACAACTAAAAAGGATGGAAAAGGTTTTTTTAAAAGTTATAAAGCCTGTATTATTCTACATATAATGCAAGTTCACATAAGGTTTTATTGATGGTTTTGTAAATGAAATTATAATTAGAATAATATCTGACATCACAGTCTATTCAGCAGACTCTGAATCGAGCGTAGATTAGTTATTAACTCCCCACCGTTTGACTTACTGAATAGAGTTGTTAAACATTTCGATATAACGTCTTGACATTTTGTTATTATTTTTCGCCTGAAACATATTTTTTTTATCAATACATAAAACTCATATTTAATCTCTTCCAAATGTCGTTTGTCGTCTACTCACCTTACAAAATTATTAGTAATGTTGGAATTTGATGTGAAGTAAGTTACCAAATTTGCTGTTGATTCTATGAGATGAAATTCATTGCCTTCGTTTAACCAAGTACGGGTATTTCCCCCAATCATTCTTGAAAGATAATAATTCATTTAGTAGTTTATACAAATATGAGCAATGCAATTTGTGCGATACAGTTTACTGCCACGTTCATTAGACTCTATTTATCAGTACCACTTTAGTACTTACTTGTCATAATAATCTAACAGGTCTTCCATAGACACACCTAACTGAAGGAAGGTAGTTATAATACTTGTATTCGAAACTTTAAGTCTGCATGCTCTCAATTCCAATTGTTTTAATAAGAAATCTGTAAAAGGACACTGTAAGAATATTAAAGAAAAGGCCTCCCGAAAAGGAATTTTGAACTATAATTACCAATCGGGAAACAATGTGGCGTGCCGGAATATTCTTGTCCCAAGAGTTTAATTTTACTCATCAAGATGGTCATTTTATCTTCGGAAGAAGGAGCTGCCGCATTCTTGAGTTCTAAAAGTTCACGATAAAATTTAAATTAAACATCGACACAAATACTTAGATGATAGTTATGGAACTTGCTAAATAATTACTTCAGTAAGAAGGTGTAAAGTAATGTCTAGAATCACAAATGGTCAAATTAGCATGTACTACTTCAATTCAAAGCACGCACCATTGTCGATAATATTAGTCCATATTCCCTGGATTAACATGGCATCTTGATGTCCAGAACAATGAATTATAGCCAATTTACATTCCCAAAGTTGGAGTGGTTCTGCGTATTCTTCGTACAACTAGAATTTTTTTAGTAGGTATGATTGATTTAATACACGCGACGGTGCATAACGATTTTAAAATAGACCTACTGACCTGTGTAATATCCAGTAATGAAGAGTTTAGCCTGAGTTTAGCATCTCGGACAGTTATCGAATCGAAAAGATGTTGTTGATTGGAAATTGTATCTAAAATCTTTCAAAAGAGAATAACATCAGTATCTAATTACAAAGTGGGATATTAATAAACAGAGAGAATGACTCTTGCATGACGCACTTGTTGTTGTATCCTAGCTACTTCAAGCTTGTCTTCTAATTCACGCAGAAATATACCGAGATACGGAGCATAGCCGGCTTGATCACTTCTCATACAAACCACCGCTCGCGCTAAATATTCTACTCTTTGCGATAATGGGACATCAGAACTAGAACAGCGACAAACGTATAAAATACACAGGTGTTTATATACATATGCAAGTATGTGCAAGTAATTAACAAAAAGTCCGAAATTAATAATAATAAACTTCTTCCATACCCGACTTTTGTCGCTAAGGCATCCAAGATTTTCGCTGCTGCAGCGTGGTTTTTATTTCTTTCGTAAAACTGCCATAACAATTCAGGGGCATTTACACGATCGAGGTAAGTCTCTAAAGATGAAGCTGCAAGTGCTACTAGTTCTCCGTGTAATCCTCTATCTATCATCCAAGTATATACAGAAGCATGAAGCGTTTCACACGGAGAACGAAGCGCGTCGTTGATTATTTCATGTAACTGAAAAGTTCCATCTATTAATTCTCGTTATCTAAATTTGCAAAAAAATCGGATTTCTGGTCTTTCATGAACATATTGCGCCTTACTACATCCTTTGCTGGAGCAATCGTAGTAGTAGTGGCATTCTGAAGTGGTGCGCCTGGTTTGCTCGGTATAGTTGGTGTCAAGGGACTTGAAATGCTTTGGTTATAGAGATGGTCTAGCATAGCAGTGAATTCTTTATAAATTTCTAGGCTGTCAAAGAAAGTTAACATTATTAGACACACTTAATTTGAATTAAAGATTAGAAGTTTTTACAATTTCCAATTATTATGTTCTTTATATTACAGGTTTCATGAGAACAGTTTAGTAGAATTCACAGAATTATTAGTAGCAAATGATTCGAATCGTCCCCCTTATTTCATTTTTAACTTATGAATGCGGTAATAACTAATATCATGTACAATTATTATTTTATTTATAAACTCACCGTTTAAGATAAGCCAAATTTCCTTCTTGATCCTCAGGTGGTTCGTTATTTCTGTAATAGTGTAGTGCGGCATTATTTGCGTCAATTCTTTCTGCACAACAAAGGCATAGCTCAAGTACTCCTGCATAAAACTGACACGCCACAAATTGCTGACAAACGGCGCTCAAATTTAGCCTGGGAGCCACTTCTTTACACAGCTGAATATGAAATTTTGTGTATCAGATCGTATAATATGAATGTTTCAGTGAAGCGAACAAGACATACCTTAAGAGCAGACTGCAAGTAACATTCCTTTTCTTCTGGGTTCGTACAAGACTTTGCTTTTAAAATGATTTCATTTGCCTATAAACAGACTGACGAATTTGTATTCGGAATCTATTAAAAAATTATACTATTGCCGCGAAAGAACTCCTTATTACCTTGGAACAAACGGCATCTTCACTTCTGTATAGATTAGGACAAACTTCTCTTAGTCTTGCACTAACAGAGTCTACAGATGCATTATCTCCGAGGTAGCTAAAAACAATTAACCAATAATGCTTTCGTTAAATTCTCCGAAATTTTTGCTACCCATATTTATATAGTAGTTAGTACATAATGTGTAACCATAATTACCTATCAATAAGGTGGATGATCAATAAAGATGAGATTTCATGACCAATTAAAATCAAATCCCTAAATGAGGCCGCAGTGAATTGATTAATTTGATCCTACAATGATATCGAGACAGTAAAATAATCATTCACTCTCAACATTGTTGTGCTTAGAAACAATTATGAAAAATATTCTTCACTCACTTTAGACAAGCAGTTCACAATGTTATTTAGTTGATTTTCACATAAAATTTTCCATAATCCTAATACTTCACAAGCGTGAGTAATAAAAATCTTCAAAGCATCCAATGAGTTTCTTTCCTCAACTATAGGCTCTTGGAAATGGTTTGAAATTGTTGTTTCAAATCCATCTGTTACATTTCGGCTAGTACTGTGCCTATAAAAAAGATTCATTCACAGTATAGAGTTGTTCTATAACTAGAGCCTGCTACACACTCTAAGTTAAAGCACAAAGCATATAACTCCTTTCATATTTATTGTTTGAAATTTAAGAGCTACAGTACTTACTGTTTAGAAATATGTGTGTTTTTGTTAAGGAACGACCTCAATGCTTGCAAGTGACCTAAAATCCATGCTACTTGTGGGGCTGGAATTGTGCTAACGATCTACAAGTAATGAACGATGCTTGAAAGTTTGTTTGTTCCTATACGTATATAAGAATATACGTATCATTTGTTTTGATGTACCTGCGACTTGCCATTTACTGTTTCTTGCTTTATACACCTCATATTCCATATCGGACGCAGTATTCGTCCTACGTACAGATATAAGCCACCGTGTTTAGCGGAGAATTGCTGTAAGGCTATGTCTGTATTTATACCCATTTGGGGAGTGCCTCGGTATGGCTGTTGCCTGTTATCAAAGCCTTGAACTCTAGGTGTGGATGTTCGTATATCTGTTTTAAAATAAAAATCAATCAGCAATTGCACCTAAACATATTGCATACACAAGACATTATACGAAATATATTTACTGACCGGTGTGCATGTTTGCAAAACCACTGTGTAGATCAATTGCAGGTGCAATTGTCGCCATCCTTTGCCCACCGTAAAGGAAAAATGCTCTTGTTGCCCATTCTGACAACTGGAGTCGCGTGCAAAATTAATATATTAGATATATTAGTCATTTCTTAAACAATGATTGCATTGTACTTTAGACTATATTAGACTTATATTTAGGAAACATTGCAGACATTATATTTTTATTTTTATCGTGCTTTTCTGAATACCTGAGCATTTTGCGAACTTTCAAGTGTAGCCAATATGAGGCATGTCGCGCATGCTTGTTCCGGCGACTGTGACTGAAAATAGGCTCTAACTGGTTCTGTATCTGGACCTCGTTGTTCCAGTAAAAGTTGTCGTAAAATGTCTACGGGACGTACTTGAACCAAAATTATTGCACCCTACAAGTGTAATGTAAGTGTAATAGTATTACATATAACAAATATGAACAGGTAGGTACCAGTAAGCTGAAGGTGTACCTGTGCCGTAAGAAATATAAACTTTCTCGGGGGTTCCATGTGCTGTCGGACCAAGAGAGGTGGTTCACCTTGAGAAGTACCATGTTTTTCAATTTGTATAGCAGATTCCCCGGGTATTTCTGCCATAGCCCATGCTGGGCTGTCAAGTGGTAGAATACTTTGGGTTTCCACTAAATAATTCGAGAATGGATATGCATCGTTGCTCAAACACCATGCGGTTTCTGTATCTCCACCAGATACAAGGATCAAAGTTCCTTTAAAAATGTTACAATTAGATCACATTTATTTTTAATTTTACATACGATAATAAAGTGGGATACAGAAGAGGTAACAGGAAAATCTAGATGAAAGTGAAAAGTTTCTCATTAAAAACTACTAACAATGAATAGTATATCAAGTACCTTTTTTATAATGTGCCATTTGAACTTTTCGTGGTCTCATTACAGGAGCATTTGCAGCATATCCTGGTGGTAGTCTGACATGTATCAACTGAAGACCTTGTGGTCGACTAGTCGGATTTGTAATGGAAGTGCAGCTAAAATAAAATCGGGTTCCAGTTGCTGCAACTATAACAAGGTTCAAATGTACAGATTCCGATTCTGTTATAGCGGATATGCTCACTAATGGCCGAAAGTTGTTGCTATCTAATGTCCTGGAAATGTATCGAATGATTATTTTGGTTCAAAAATATTATACCTAAATGCAAAAATTACTTACTTAACAACGTGAACTGCATTTTGCACTAAGGATGATTGAGACAGAGTTGTAACCTTTGAAGCACTTTCATTGTCAATATCCCAAACTGTGATTGTTCCTTTATCACCAAGGGTATATAGAATGTTACGAGAATCATCCACAGAAATCTGAATAATGGCTTCCTCCTCGGATAAGGTAATGGTAACAAATGAAGGTACTAAAAATGATAACGGCCCCTCGGAATGATTTATCTTTTTACACCTTTTCCCAAACCAACTGCTTTCCGCCTATTTTTAACCGTATTGTAATAAGAAAAGCTGATAATAAACTGTATATTTTTTATATAGTACCTAATTGCGTTACCTGATAATAAATCTCAAACAATGAACCATTTCTTCCACCTAAAAATATTCTACCACTATTAGTATTTGCAATTGTGGTTATTGCAATACCATCAGTAGCAACAGTGAATATAGGCTCCGGTACTAACTGCATTTCAGGAGAAGTACCTAACACACACACAGGAATGAATTAGCATTGTTATTAATATAAAATAATGTTAAAACTTTTGCAAAGTTACCATCATTGTTATCTGTTAACATGACACCCAAAATAGTAATTTCCACAGTGGTTGTCAGAATTAGTAAATATTTTACATAATTTTGAAATATCCCAGGCTTAGGTTTAACTAACCCTACACTTATAATAGTTTCGTTGAGCCCATCAAAATATGCAACATCAGATCTAAAAAAAGATGAAGCTTGTAAGTACTGACTTATACAATTTATAAAATCATTAGTGCTCTGTTTATTCTTTTTCTTGGGTAATGCCTAAATTGTAATAGCTTTTAAAAATAATGTTTAAAAATAATTACTCATTTTCGTATGACCACACATAAATATCACTGTCAATTGTGAGCCATGCTTTTGAAATGTCTGTAAATAATCCCATCATACAATGACATTGCATATCTGTAGTGTCATTAAGGCAATATATAGTAAAGGTATCTATTATGATAGTGTGTATTTAAAATGGGATTAAGAACTCTAATTAAGAACTTATATGCAGATGAAAAGGATACGGCCAAAATGTTCCATTACTTCTGATGGTAAAGGAATTTTTGCATGTGTTTTCATTTGGTTTATGTTTGTTAAGCTTATTGAACTTCTATTTAAATTTGGATAATCATGATCGTCAAGGCCACTTACAGTTGGTCCACCTGGAAAATAAGTAATTTAATTAACAAGTCTATAAAGAAATCAACTACAATAGATACTGTGGACTTAAAGTATTATATTTACCTTGTACATTATAAGACATCAGATTAATTAAAGATGGAAAATTACTATCTGCTGTAATGTGCTTATCTACCATTTTTCCTGCCATTTCTAAGGCATCCAAATGTATTTTCATAGTCTCCATTTCTGCAAGGGTCATTACTTTATGGATTCAACCTGTAAAACATTCAGCAAAAACTGTATGTAGCAACCATCTGATAATTCTCATTACATGTCACAAAAGTTGTACATTTTAATAGTAATATATCCGTAACTAAAATATTTTATTCTTCAAACTTTTCAAAGAGTTAATGAAAGAAGTCTAATACATATTAATATATTGTAACTTGCCGGATTTGCGGCATCTTGAACTGTTACTATGTTATAACATGCTTACAAATCACATGATTTATTTGGTATTTGATAATAACAACATAAAATATTTTGTTTTTTCTGTAATGATGTTTCATTAGTATAATTATTTCCGACAACCAAAGAAAAACAGGCATAAATTAAGTACGGTGTTTGAAGGTTAGAATTAATGGTCAGGTTATACGCTAAATCTCAACATAACTCTTGGTATATTCACAATTGAGTACTCACAGTAAACGATATTAATGGACTGTTTCATTAACACAATGTTACACTACGTTATAATCGTTATGATTACGTTATTATTAAGAAGAATTCATCTCACGAGGTTAATTGAAGTTTACATTCATGGCGTTCGCGCCACTTACTGCACGTCATGTAAAGTAAAATCGTTTCATACGTCGATCAGTTCTTATTGGTTGTCATTTATCTGACTAAGACAGTTGATTCAGATAATTAGATATTGTCATCTATCAGAACCTGCGATTTCAAAATTTTGATTGAACGCGATATCAATGCTCTTGTAACGGTCACTTTTTAAAGTGCATTTGATTTTAGACCATTTATGTACGTTTCTGCATAACATTCATTCGTCATGTGCAATATTCAAAATACTAAGAGACAAATTTATATCGAAAATATGAATCCTGTTTTATTGTGTACGAGTTCTACCTTGCATTGATTAACATACTAACAGTGAGAGAACAGGATTTTGCGTAACATGAGAGTAGTGCTACATCAAACTTCACTTTCATTGTTGATTTAGTATGTGCATTATATAAAATAACACATAAAAGACAAATTTTTGCTGTTCATAAAGACAAGTACGGCGATATTTACAGAAACAGCAATTTATTAGTTGCGTGAAAATGATTAATATATTTTTATTTAGGGTTTACATAATCCTATAAATTGCAAAATAAATCAATGACAATAAATCAGTAATGCAGTTATATTACATGCAAAGAACATTCGAATCTTATTTCTGATTCGCAATAAAGGAAAATAGGATGCAAATAAGGGCGGATATAATAAAAGGACTAAATTGTACATTACAATTAGTCATATTCTAATTGTTGGTTTTTATTGATTGCTATGAAAAGTTGTATTCGCAGAAATTAGAATATGTATTCTATAATTATCAGCGGAGTAATAAGGAATTACATCAGAATATGTCTTCAACCGTGTTCATTCACGAGGACGGTTATAAACTTAAAAAACCAGTTTTTATAATTTTTAATCACTGCAAAATCCGTCAATGTCGAACAATTCTAGACATGGTAATAAAACATGCAAAATAATATAACAGTACTATTCATTTATTGCTATAGTGTTCAATAGAGATAAAACAAATTATATCTTTGTATAAAAATAGATTACATGCAATATAAAAATTAAAGGTTCTGTGTATTTTATCTTCTGATGTGAATATGTGTACTAACTTGTACACATGTAATTTACATGAAACTCTATACACATTGCAAGTTTGATAACTCAATGCAACAGAGAGAATTAAAATTTTGTTGGTAGATAAGTTCGAGTTTCACCGTTTTCAACAAGTGCTCGCCTTGTTTGTTGAGCTTAAAAATATGTTATAGAGTTGAACAAAACATTATCTATCATTTTTTTGATTTGTATAACCATTCGAGGAATAACAGCATACCTTAAAATTGTATCAATTGTAATCCTCACATGATAGCAAACTTATTATAATCTATAATACAGTCTATTTGTGTAATTATTATCACATATGAGAAATAGGTTGTATTCGTAACAAAATATACAACCTATACTCAAAATTACCCATTGATAGAGATTTCAATGAGCATCGATATACACATAGACTAATGATGGCAATAAATAACATGTAAGGTGTTACAGGAATTGACATTGTACAAAATATAATAAAACTACATACATTCAATACTCATCCCTGCAGATATCACGCCATTTGGAAATAAGCAATTTAAGATGTTTTCAATAACCACACCAATAATATCAGAACTGCATTAAAGGAATAACCGACGTGAGTAAAGTGAAAAGCTAGAAGATAGGCTCCTGACTTCAACTTATATTCTCCCATGATTCACTACCACTACTACTACTAGTTACAGACGAATGCCTGACTAATTGTGGTAATTCAAAATGCCACTTCGTGTCTTCGCTTATGTTCAGTCCATTTGCGGTTTCGTAATTTAACAATGGCGGTTTGGCCTTTATACCTAACGTTGTTGGCCGTTTGTTTGGATTTACATCCAACATCATGTTCAATAGAGTGTACTGAAAAATAAAAGAAAAACAGTTTTTGAATAAAATTATTGACAATAAAAAAGTGGATTACAGATTAATTCGTACCTCATCTGGATAACTAGCACCGAAATTTTTTGGGAATATCGATTTTTTTAAGTCAGTAAGTGCCTTTATCCTTTCCATGTCTGTGCCAAATGGTGTCAGGAGTTCAAAGAATATTATTCCTAAGGAATAAATGTCCACTTTGTAATTGTAAACCTGCCCATTCATTTGCTCAGGTGACATATAAAGGTGTGTGCCCACACATGCCGTGTGTAGACTGTCTTTTAAAGTAATGTTCTCCTTTTGTTCCCCCGGTGTATGAGCTTCATCATAACCTTCGGTAATTGCTGTGACAAGACCAAAATCTCCAATTTTTATTTTATTGTCAAACGCAAAGAAGATATTTGATGGCTGAAACAAACGTTTCAAACTTTAATAAAATAAATATCTACCAATAAAAAGCAATGCATTTATACTGGAGTATTATATATGTGTCCACAATTAAGAACATTTACGATTTAAATCTTAATGCGAGTTATGTCCGTTGGACAAACGAATCCAAATTGTGACTCAAGAGGAAGGTCAGTTCAGCTTACTTTTTAACTTCAGAATGGACATGAAATAATCTTATGCCTCAAGCTTCAACTGAAAGTATTACATATTAAATACCTTTAAATCACGATGAATCAAGCCTTGTAAATGAACATATTCAACTGCATCGACTATTTGTTGAAAGATATTTAAAACGCGACGAGTATCTCTTTCCCTAGCTTCTTGTTTCAGCCATTCCCTCAGGCTCAGTCTTTGACATAACTGCATTTGTATGTAAAGAAACATTTTCGTTGATTTTCGATTGCTTGGCTTTTTATTGAAGTGTAACGAAAACGATCTCTTATGTTTTCTTTTGCTTGGCTCTGTGCATTTATCATTAGTGGCTTCGAAAACAACACATTCAGACAAACTTGCATCGTGCTTTACTTGTGCTTCGGGCATAGTACCGTTGCAAACTGATGAGCTTGAACTACAAGTAGTGGAAGAGTCCTGAGGGTCTACTGAATTTTCATCTTCTACAGATCTTTCTTTATCGTCAAGATCCGATCTATCAAATACGATGAATGAATCTTCTGCATCATCTATGTTATTCAATTCAAAGGCTTCACATGCACTATCCACAGATGAATTGTCACATGTGTGCGACACATCAATGCAAACTGAACCGGGCGGTTTAGTTTCGGTCTGAGTTGATTCTGAAGGAAATCCTGAAGATGTAAATGTTCGTTTAGTAAGCCATTGTTTATCATGCTCTTCTTGCCAGCCAGCAGGGGGGCATTCTATCCAAGCATTGAAATATCGTACAATATTGTGATGATCTAATTTAGCCAAAGCCTTCACTTCTCGTAACACACGTTCTCTAGAGTATTGGCTACAAAATGAAAAAGAACATATTAATTTTGGTCTTCGTTATTTTTTCACTGTATTGAGTATAAAATAAGCTATAAAACCATACTTGTTTGGCAGTGCTATTCTCTTAATAGCGTAATTCCAACAATCTATTTTATTCTTCGCTTCAAATACCACTCCATATCCTCCTTTTCCCAGACAATCAACTGGTTCAAAGTCTGTGAGATAACGTGACTTAAAATTATCGTTATTATCATTTCCATCCGTGATTTGCTTCTCTGATGCACGTGTTTCTATATGCCTCTCTACAATTAACGGCTGCAAAAAAGCACATTTTTTTACTACACGAATATTGCTGACTTTGTTAGTAGTGTATGACACATCTTAAAATCACTCACCGGAAGCATAGCATCTTTTGTATCTGCGGTTGCATTCAACAACCGTTGTGTTAACATGAAGTTTACAAGAAGAGCAGTGGTAAAAGAAATGATTAAAACTTCCTTCCTAGAATATAAAATTATAGTAGTATATGTCACGATTATGTAATAGTTCCACTGTGATACATACCACCAATACCAAAGAGACACTATAATAATTTGAACTGGAGTATCATTTTCTTCATCGTCTAAATCTTCAGTGCCAGGTGGTAATTCAAAATCCCCGGTTATTACAATTTCAGGTGAATCGTTATTGCATTTCTTATTGCGTCCAAAAGATAATTGTACTTTTGAAAATAAATAAAATCCGTTTCCTATAACAAATTAATATACTGATCTTAAAACATCTCCCATTTCAATTATTATATTCATTATACAAATTGTACCTATAAATGTTCAGGGAAATTTTATTTTAAATAGTTTATACCGTTGATATATTCTGAATTGTAAAGTACAGATAAAGCGGTTGTACTTTCTGCTTCATCCGGTGGAAGAGTAAGTTCATTATGCTTTTTATCATCTGATGTTATTGAAAGAGCACTTGTCACGGCAGAACCTAAAATCAATAGTAAAATGCAAATGTCGAGAAAAATGTATTTGTATGAAAATGTACAATAAAAGGAGCCAAATAATTAATATGTAATGATTCATACCAATAGCGGGATACGGATGCCATGGATATCTCACACTTTGTACAGAATGTGATCTTGACATGTCTAGCCTTTTAAGTGCACTGTTTTCTTGAACATATAATTGTCGGTCATGCATACCTAAATAAAGACTTGGGCTGACTGAAAAGTCAGAACCCCATATCCATTGGGAACTGTTAAATAAATTGACTTGTGCCAAATTTCCATTGCCCTGAAAATCTTCCGCTGGATCTCCTCGCCATATGGCAACAACAGGAGAGTCAAACTGACAAAACACCATGAATAATTTATTGTTAATTAAATATAACTGTAATTTTATGTAGGCTTATACGTTCTTCGCACAAGACATACTATCATTAATAAATTTTAGTTCTAGGATTACAGACCTTATGCTGCCATAATTTCTTTGAAGGGCTCTCTTTGTTAATGGCCCAAATCAGCCCTTCTGGTACAACCACTTTAATATCTATATCTGGAGCATGAGGTGTAAATTTTTCATGACAGTCAGTTTTTACTTGAGGAATGAGCACCAAATCATGTTGCCCAACACTGTAATTCCATCTGTCAGGATAATATTAAATTACATGAGTAAAATTCAACATCCATAAGAAAACAGCAAACAAATATTAGAACATTCTGGCACATGTATGAGAAGATTATTTGTCTTTTGTTGACAAAAATATTTGTACAATTCAAATTCTCTTTCCTTTATTTACTACAGTCACCTTAATTAGTCTAGTCTTTTGTTTAATATTGTATGATTTATTTACATGAACTAAAGT
The DNA here is from genome assembly GCA_963989215.1 of Hedychridium roseum. NCBI lineage: Eukaryota > Metazoa > Arthropoda > Insecta > Hymenoptera > Chrysididae > Hedychridium > Hedychridium roseum. The sequence goes on along the minus strand of OZ022311.1, from coordinate 6,892,341 downwards.
AACAATGTGTACTAAAATATAGACATAAGATTGGTTAAAACCAAATATGCCTTTTAGTCCATTGTATATAACTTAGTGTACATGCTCAAATGGATAAACATTTAGTACAGGATAACTAATAGATTCATTCACCTTTCAATTCCAGTTCGAGGTTCAACTGCACGGACAGTTTGTTGAAAACGTTGTACGACAAGTACTTCTTGTTCAATGTAATTATCTCCATTAGTATTATTAGTGCATCCACCAATACCACACTCATACAATATTCTTCCAGTTGTACTGGATATACCTAATAAAAATTACTCTATAAATTACATATGAATTCTAAAAATGTTGAATATGGATAATATTACTCCATTGAAACTTACCATAAGTACGTGTTTCCTTGCCACCAGAGAAAACCAAATCGTCAGAATACCGAAAAGATGAATGAAGTAATTGTTCAGTTGATATTGGTACAGCATCTATATTTTCCCCGTCAAACTTGTACAATCCACCGCTTAAAGATGGAATCAAACGTACCCATTGCCCATTATTATTAAGCTGTTGATAAATTTAATATAAATATATATTTGGCTGAATGTAGAAATACCTTGAAAGTATTATATTTTCCTTAGTTAAATGTGGTATTGTAAATACTTATTGCACATGAATATAAAAAACATATTGGTTAAATGGATAATACAAAGAATTTAGGATAAGTTTAACAAAAAATATACTAGTTTTTTTAATTAAATCCATAATATAATACCTCTCTTCGGTGGATATTGGATGATAACATAGGCCCTTGATTAAAATCTAAGGTCCATAACTTCTTCCCCTCATTACCTGCATCTAGTGCTGATATTTTTCCATCTAATGTGCTTACAAAGACTAAACTGTAAAGAAAAGAATACGTTAATTGTAAAACAGGAAAAGCACGATAATCCTCGAGTAAAACAAACAAATGCATTAGTCTGACGTAAGCGCACCTGAACTTTGTTGCGTCAAAGGCAGTGTAGAGATACAACAATAACAATAACAAAAGACTGGGGTACTTACTTGCGTTGAGTACTTTCCGATGGGGTTGGCTCGCAAAACGTCAACTGACCGACTTCCGCACTGTGGACGAAGGCAAAATAACAAATTATTACGGACACTGAATAAAAACATGTTTGACCCCAACGACATGAATTATACATTTTCTATACGTGAAATTGAATAAGGGTTTCACACAGCATCCTGGTCTAATTAACACGTTTAAGTACGTGTTTGATGAATTATAACGAGTTTTATTATAACGTGACCCTTTATACAAGTTTGATACACTTGTTGTACATGCGAACGAGCATACGTATGTAAAATATTCATAGAACAGAAAACCAATTCGCTTTGCACGTTCTTACAGGTCGAGATTTGGTAAACACGTATCTACCAGCAGGTAGTCGATGATGGCAGATAACTATGGTTCAGATAACGTATATCAGATGCATTTGTTCCTCAGCAGTTCGTAGGTATTACATATTTCAGATGGCGCTGTTTATGTAATAATGTTTGGACCCATGATTTGGACTCGTTTGAAATTATCATTGCAAGAAATGTTAACATGATGATATCACTAATGATATCTCGTCAATATTTCAGTACTTCGCCCATAATTTCTTTAAATTGGAATCACGATACATTTGTATACGTTGAAAATGCGCAATTATAGTGACATAATTATGTTTCTATTCTACCAGGTTTATGTGATAATGTTCAAATCCATTTCGTTAAATCACCGTCAGGTGACAGCGTTGTATTCTAAAATAGGAGTTTCGTTGCTTTACACTATTTTTTTACGTTACTCGTGATTATGGCGATTGCTAGATGGAAGTGAAGTATCGTGCACGAACTTTCCATTAACAGTGGAAAATATTTTTATTAACGTAAGGGCCCAACAAGTTAATTACGCTTTACACTTTCCATCGGCAATAAAAATCCTTATATAATTTTCTGCATTGAATCACGAAACGTTTTGGGTAAAATTACGTGCCAGTTATCTGTCCTTTCCTCCAGCCATACCTGGGTACAATAATAGATTTGGCTGGAACCTGCAGGCTGTGATTAAATAAATAGTATTGTCTGACTCTCGAAACTACCGAACTGGTAACAGTTAAGCGTACCTGTTCTTGGAATGATAAAATACGTGTAGTGCGATCAATGTTTTTTATTTAATCAAAAACAATACAATACATAACCTTTGCCTAAAACATATTAAATCAAATTATTAAGAATAATTCATGTCATACATAACAGTTGGATGCATTTTCATTTCCTAAAATTGAAAATTATTTACTGAGTGATTGAGTTATATCAAAGTATGGTACTATCTTAAAATGAATTTTTGTAAATACTTTTGCCCTTGGACAGATTAATCTGTATGTATATACATATGTAGAAATTTCTAAAAAATTTCTAATACAATTATTATCAATATCTACCAAAGTATATTCATCTTGCACAAAAACTATCATGATTAATCTAATATTTCTTTACCACAAAAAATACAAAGTAACAGCAATTTGTTTTTCTGTGCAGGATTGAATATGGAGGGTCAACAGTTCTGTTTACGATGGCATAATTTTCAAAATACACTGTTAAGTTCTTTACCAAAATTACTTGATGGAGGCCATTTAACAGATGTTACATTAAGTGCTGGTGGTAGACATATACATGCCCATAGAATCATACTTTCTGCTTGTAGTTACTACTTTAAGGAATTATTTAAGGTATATATAACATAGATATATTCTTTTCTATAAAAAAGAACAAACACGTTTTTTTCAACAGACTTTACCATTTGCAATAGTGCAATTTTACCATTTGCAATAGTGCAAAAATACTATGTTTTTGAATGTATGTTAGTTATGAATGTCCTTTAAGTTAAAAAAAAGAAAAGAAAAAAGCAGCAATTCAATAGGAAATAAATAGTCATATAATTCCTGCATTAAAATAGAATCTTTACTTAAATACATTTGATATTGTAGATTTAATGGCTAAAATTCTTTATAAATTATAAAATCACAATACACTAATTATTATGTAATGGCCCAGTTCATTGTATAATTTACTCATGTATAACTACACATGTGTAATTTTTTTTGTGACTTTCAAACTCTAGATAGTATACTATTAACAGGTTTTAATATAAGTTAGTAATGATATGATACAAATTAAATTCCAGGATTTAAGTTCCTTACAACATCCTGTTATTATCCTACCAGGCATGGAGTATGCCAATCTGTGTGCTTTAGTCACATTTATGTATAATGGTGAAGTTAATATTTATCAGGAGCAACTTCCTGCTCTTTTAGCTATGGCTGATACTTTACACATCCGTGGACTAGCTGATATAGCTGGGGTAAGAAATTATTTAATGTTATTAAGTAATTATTTATTAATAATTGGATTGTGTAGTTTTCTTAAATAATTCTTCACCCTCTTGACTGAGTTACTTGAAACCTGATAAACAATCTGTTGCATCTCGCTTTATTTTTAACCCTTTTTTTCCATATTCTAAGTTTTTTTAAAAGTTTGAAGCAGTTTGTAGAATGGAATATTGACAAAAGGGTTAAAAATTGTTCTACCCAACCTCTTATCTGAAAAAAGAAACAGAGTTAAGTAAACATAACTATTATTTTATAGCAAATCAGACTAGACTTGTTTTGCTGTCAATAAGATATAGAAATAATCTATATAATCAAAATATTTTTATCTGACATAAATTGAAGAACTTTTTTAAGTTGAACTTTATGAACATGCTATTTATTATTTGTCATTCTATACTTTGCTACATATTTTCTTAAATTTTTTAATATGATCTACTACCTGTTTTCCTTTACATCAGTTTTTTAAGTGCATGTTAATGTCCCTTTGTTAGCCTAGTTACAACTTGTACAGAATTTTACTTTCCTCTTCAAAATACATTAGGTTTCTTATTTCTCAAAGTTTGGCATAAATATACTTCTGAAAACTTCATTTCTCTTTTCTTAAATGAAACTAACATCACACACAATTACCCATGGGTCACTCCTGTTTCTGTATTAATTTTTGTGATCATTTTCACCTCTAAGCAAGGGTCTCTCTTAAGTTGTAATGTCTACTGTTTTTACTTAAATTGTGTGGAAATTTAATAAAAAAAAGCTGATTAGTATCTTCTATCAAATCACTAGGTTTCTATGTACTTCTATCAAGTGTGTACAGTTATAAATAGATCTGTTTAATTTGTAATATAAGTCTTATATACATGTACTGCATTTTGGCATAGTTTACTTATCGTAGAAGTAATTTATTTTTTGTACACAAAAGAGAATGAAAGAAAAAGAGATAAAAAAAGGATAAAAGAATATAAAAGAATATATAATATCTATTTGTAGAAAAAAAATATCCTGAATACAACTCTCACAGTTTTGGCAGACTACTACTATTTTATTCTTTTTTTTATTAAAGAAATCGAACTCAATGTATTTTGTAGAACAGTTATCGCGTCGTTGATGTAGTTCTCTTATCTATGTTATAGGAAATACTAAATATTTCCTTTCATTTAAATACAACATTCAACATATGGAAATTGCATGCCAAATTATTCCAATTATTTCAACAGTATTCAAGCAATGTCGATAACGTTGCTAAGACTAAAAAATGGTCATAGTGTTATATGTGTCTTGTAAATATCCAAATAATCTATTCCGTTATACCGCGTCCACTCCACATAAATGTTTTCCAATGGAACTAGAGTGAAATAATCTGCTAAAATCTACAAATGCTTTCCTTCCTAATGTAATCATTATGTATTACCCTATGAACGTGTTGTTTTGTTCAGGTCACTTAAACACATTCACTGTCGTTCCTCAAGAAGTACTTCACGAAGGAATTATCTGCTACCATGTTACATTCATTCATATGTCGAAGGAACGATATTGAATAAAAACGATATCCACGAGATCAAGATCGTTGTGTGTGTTGCAACTAAATGCAAGTGGATGCATCCCATGGAACCTTACCCCATAGAATGAATTTACAGGTATACCTAAAATAGCTCTTCCACAATCTCTACATTACTAAACTCTTAGTAGACATTCCAGAGTTATAGTCTGTATGCAACAGACTTTTGTTGCAGCACAATAATGCTTTATGTTTCTTGTAGCCATGAGTGGTTATAACCGTTTACTTAGCATTAATATTTAATTCTCATAAGGTTGCACGAATTTTACATGAAACATTTTGTACATTAATCGCAAAGTTCGAGTTGTATTTCAAATACATTTCCAAAACCGAAGATAAATTTTAGCTACCGTTTGTGCTGGTCGAGTATTTATAATAAAAAACTTAGAAAATATGTGAAGTACCAGATTTCTATTCCAGATTTGTGTATTGTCGTGCATAGTATAGTACCAAAGAAGTTGTTTAGTCATTTCTCAGTTCTATTGTGAATGATATAATTATATATATGTGTATATCAAAGGTTAGGTAGAACATAGAAAAATAAAGCGTGATAATAAATGTTAGTCAACAGTGTAATGAGTTTTAAGAATTAGTATAAAAAGTCATTGATAACGGTTGATAAGTTTATGCTCAGATACTCTTGACTCCTTACATTAATCATATATATATTTTTATTACAGAAAAGTTCAAAGCACGATAACGGCGTGCACGAACGACCATCGTCTGGTACAGTTCAGCCTCAAGAAAAGACGTTACCTGAAGTTCCGATAAAAAAAGAAACGAAGGAGAATGTATCAAATGCAGAATTAGTAGACGCAGTAGCGGCGGCGGAAATGATCGAAAATTTAGATGAAGAATCTTCAAACGACCAAGAAAGCATGCCGTACTGCGTAAAGACAAAACCCTATTATTCCATAAATGCGAAGTTGAATCAAAGAGAGAAACCGCCTGCACAGAGTACAAATCCGTCACCAAATAAATTTCCAGTGAAAGGATATACGAACAGTAGAATAGACGAAAACTTAGCGGTTCCTGAGGAACAAACGACTCTTATTGAAGACACAAAACCACCACCGATTTGGGACGCGAACTTTAAATATCTTACCTCATCGGCCAGCAACAGAACTACCCAATCATGCAATAAGTCTAGTGTAACTTGTCTTATTTGTGGTAAACAGTTAAGCAATCAATATAACTTGCGCGTACACATGGAGACCCATAGTAATAGTTCGTACAGTTGTACCGCTTGTTCACACGTGTCCCGATCGCGCGATGCACTAAGGAAACACGTTTCATACAGACACCCGGTGGCTGCGCCCCAAAAACGGCCAAGATACACTACTCCAAAACCGTAAAACGAATGATATTTGCGATAGATCGGCATGTACCCTTGTTAGAGTATTTTCAAGAGAGCTTTACGTGGTTATAAAATGGAAAAAATTATTTATTTATATGACGAATTGTTTCTCCGATAATTCGTCTGGTTATGTTGTGAATGAGAACAACATTTCTACCGTATACTCAAGTGCCATTGTAAAGTGGTTTTATCAGTCGCTTTGTCAAAGAAAAATTTCGTTAGACAAATCACCCTTTCTACAAATAGTTTATATGAAGTTGTAATTATTGATTAAGTAAATTAGATATATAAATTTATCAGGAAACTTGTGTACCTCATCGTCTCAAATAAGAGATATTCAGCATCGGACTGATTAAGTGTAAGATGTAGTAGCATCTTAACTATGTCGTTTTTAAGAATACTGGATGGTACCGTGTGCACGTTCCTCAAACCCTTAGTGTTCAAATTGTTATCCTCTATCTTGTTATCGTTAAAGTGATTTAATAAAGACATATTAGACAATAAAATTTATGTTTTTTCTTCAATAAAATACACGCACGTCTTTTAAATAAATAGATACCAAGGACCATAATACAGTCAGTTTAATTGTATATCAAGAATCGTATTCAAAAATAATATACAATATTTGTAAACTACAAATTAAATAAATAAAATGCATCCAAAGGTAAGCTTTCTCAGAAAGTAATATTAGAAAGAGGTTAAAAAGTATTAATTATATCTTCTCTATACGCCATATTTTAGTATTGCAATCCTGTCCAACCGAAATTAAGCATTCTTCGTCCAGCCACACTAAACGTGTAATCTGGCTTTGTGGATGTGCATCTGAAAAGAAGTGGATTTGTTTATTTATTGAATATTTCCCCTTATGATGACAATCTCACTAATAAAACATTTCATTCCTTTTTTCTGCTCTGGTTTGTCTAAACTTGTGAATATAAGTTACAAGCAAAAGTCTTACTTTTAATAATGGTGTGTTTTGCTGGATTTGTAACGCTCCAAATAATGATCGTTGTATCAAGACTACCACTTGCAACCATTGTGGAATCAGGAGACCATGCAACAGAATTAACTCTTGCATTGTGGAAGCCCCATTCTCTATTGTGAGCTAGCTATTAACCGGAACATTAAATATTAGACACATGTACATTTTATTGATGCTCAGTAAGAATAAATGAACTGGTATGATTGTAATAGCAATGTAATAAATTGGAATGTTCTCTAACTTACCCTCTATTTGTCCAATTATTTGAAAAGCAATAATAAGAATAACAGATTTAATCATAATGTAGTATTTGTGACATGATTAAGAAGTAAATTGAAATTATCTGCATCAGCCCTAATGGCACTAATAAATGCTGTCCTTTAATATGGGAAGAAGGCTTGATAATATCTTTATCTATCATTAATATGTCTATTTCACAGTATATGAATGAAAGGTATAAATCGCATTTTTGTCTGATGTACAATTAAATTTGAGTGCTTTACCTTGTACTCTGCAACAACGTAAAGAACGACTTTCCTGTTGGCATCACAGGCTACCAAATAATTATTATCAGGACTGTATGCTACGTCAATTACGGGACCCAAATGTTCTAACTCGGTCTTTGCAGTGAGTGTTGTCCCCGACAATTCGTATATATACACCTGACCATCAAATTCAGTATAATTACTTAATACATAATATGATACAATGACTGACATAATTATTATGCCAATATGTGTTTATTTTCAACTTTACATAAGTGCTTGCATAATATTTTCTTAAATTCAAAATTCATCTGAATTACTTTCTTTTGAATTACCCTTTCGCCTTTCACCAGTTACAATATTTGCTTACCTTATTATCTGATGTAGATCCAACAGCTACGTCCCCAGATCCTTGATTAATTGACACACTTGATGGTTCAAAGTTAATCGGTATACTAGATATTTTTCTGCCATCTTGTGCTAATGTAATCTGAATAGAATGAAAAAGAAGTGTGACGTGCAATATATAAATAGTGATCATAATTTATTGGTTTATGTATGAATAAATATGTCTCATTAATGGTATGATTCTTTATACATACCTGACGAACCGAAGCAACGACAGCAATATCGTTGTGTATATCTAGACCTCTTGGCTGCGATTCCAATTTAACAACCGATGTTTCTGCATACGAATTTGTAGCTATGTCCACAGATCTCAAAGTGTCGTCAATGCCGGCCGTGTAGAGTAAATTTCCGGCTGCTTTCATTCCGTTAATTTGATTACCGTGACCATGACCTTCAACACGATTGTTCTCTCCCGTTTCCGCATTCCAATTGGTTATATAGCCATCGTGTGATCCCGTGTATATTGTACTTCTATCAGGACTTAGTGTTAATACTGTTATTGGTTTATTGTGACCCTGCAAAGACAGTGTACAAAAGTTAAATACCAACATTCTATTTCACTCGTGGGATACTCTATGACAAACAGTAACCAAATGAATCTTACCTTTATTATCCTGATAGGTTTCTTAGGGTTGTCAACATCTAAGTAGTTAATGAATCCACTTAGTGACACGGACAGCAAATGTTTTCCTTGCCATAAACAGCTCACCTACAAGTAACAAAAAGGGATACTTTGATTATGATTTAGAATTTTCCAGTTCACAAAGATTATGCGATATTATATACTGTTGTTACTATTTATAAAAGGATTACACATTAAGCTGAAATATATATTCTTTTTTAGTTATCAGTTGACATACTTGTTGATCATCAACAGTTGATCCCATGGGGAATTCAGTAATTAAAGTTCGGGTCTCCACATCCCATAATTTACAAGTTTTGTCACCTGATGCGGTCAATAACTGTGTTCCGTCTGGCTTCCATGCTACCTATAATAGGATGATTTTATTTAGATTTGTTGTAAAGAATAAGAGACATGTAATTTCTTGAATTCTTGAAATTATATCCTTTTCACGAAAATCATGTCATCTTTCTCATTTTGTAATAAAGATATATACCCCATAAACACCACCCTGATGAGCAGGTGATCCAACTTCACCAACAAGATCTGATGTTGTTCCATCATAAATAAATACTTTTCCATCAAATCCAGCAGAAGCAAACAAATTTCCAGAAGGTGAGTAACGTACAGCTTGGACAAATCTACTGTGTTCTTGTTTTGTCATCCTGTTTATGCAAAAACAACATTTCTTATCTTATCTACAGCACATGTCGAATAACAATGTAGTGAAAAGTAATCATTTGCTTAATACTAATTAATCTCATGAAGTATATACTTGAACTTGAATGGTGGGCCTTCAAAAACAGCAATGGTATTGTCTTCACTTCCTGTGATTAATCTAAATGGTCTGGCCGGCCTAAAGTCACATGAATTTATGGGCTTACTTTGGCCTGAGATTTCACCAACAGATGTTCCAGTCTCTGCCATAAACACATGACCAAATCTGCAAAAATATTTTAGTATATCTTCTTTATGGACAAATATAATTTTTGTTTAAAAATTTCAGTAATCTGAAACATAAAATGTAGCGTGCTACATTTTCATACGTGTATGTAGTAGTTCATTTTACCTTTCTCTACCTTCTCCAACAACCACTATACGTTGACTATCTGGTGACCATGCAATATCCTTGATAGGTCCCCCAATCGGATGAAATTCATTCTTTAAAATGTGTTCTTTGTTCACTGTATCCCAAATACGAATCTTTCCAGATTGGTCTAAAATAAAATATAGGGGATGAAAATGATCTTTACTAATATTTTCATTTGCATTAATCCTTAATACTTTGTCAGCTGCATACCTCCTGATGCAATATAAAAACCACTTGGCGAATACTTAGCCACATTGACAGGACACGAATGTTCTGTATAAATATCAGCAATAGCTGGATTCTGGAATATAATATTACTATAAATATTTTATTCTAATTAATACTATAATATCTAACTTACATCAATATTTCTAATGATCACACTGTTGCCATTTGTATATAAAAAATTTTTGCCCTTTGGATCTCCTCCTAACACAAGAGGCTGTCCTCTCTGGGTTCTAGGCAGTGTAGCAAATATGTACTCTGTAATTTACATAAATTTTTAATAATACACATAAAAGATTACAGTGCACAATTATATGCTGAATATAATTATCACAATACCAACATTTTTAAACTATTTTGTATTTATTGTACTGATATCATAAGAAATAGGATCATATGTACAAAATAGATCAAACAGTTATGTTTAAAATAGAACAAAATATAAACCACTAATATCTTGGCACATATCCAGTTCAAATCCAAAATAATTTGGAACTGAAGGTAATATTGCTAGTATTAATGTTAGTATTAGATCATGTTACTTGTATCATTTAGAAAAGTTAAACTACTTTAAAAATTAGCTCTCATTTTTTATGATGATATTTACTTGATATTGTAATTATCATATGAATGTAAAAAAGTCATAATAGTGAATTTATATTTAGATATCTGCTTCCTTGGAACCAACTTTCTTTTTTATAGATTACTTTTTTTACATACATATGCTAACTACATTTGGCAATCATGATCATCATTCCTGTGCTCTTATCAAAGGATCATCTTATCAAAATGTTATATCTCATTTATCATAAATCTTGATAAGTAATTTCGCACGTACTATATATAAATTAATGTGAGCAAGTATATTATTGTAACAATATAAAATTAAAAAGTTAATGTCAATGAGAACAGAAAGTGCGTAGTGCCGGCGAGAACATTCATAAACTGCCTACAGGAAGTTTCTATATTATTACCGATATACAAAAAAAATATGTTTTAACGCGCTAATTTTATCTTTCCCGTATTTATTAAAAAGTCCAACCACTCCTTGTTTTCTCTTGGGTAACATTAATATTTTTTTTATAAGTTATAATCTGCAATCAGCAATCTTAAGTGTCAAGAATCGTTACTCATTTCCAGCGTATGATTCAGTACACGTAGAATAGGATTGTTTAAAGAGATACTTGTAAATGGTTGGAGGACTTACTTGTTTCGTACGACATATTTCCTGCGCCTATTTCGTTTAAATGACAAGTATAAAAGCTCCAAAGCGTTTATAATAAACGCCTTCTTCTACAACTGACTATGCCACCCCTACACCTTCACCTCCAAAATACTTGTTCCGCCCTTCGCCTTATTTGGTTGAAGCATGGAATACTGTAATAATAGATTCAAAAAGACACTCTGGAGCCGACAGGTTGTTCTTCTCTTGTGTTTATTTCCATTGGTTCCCACGAAGCACTGCCAATCGTGCAAATTCAACCCGCGAAAATTTGAAACAAGTTTTCATCATTTTCATTATTTGGCACATATTTGCTGTTGCTATGGAAATATTTACTTTGTATATATATCCATATGTAATATTTTCAACAAGTGTTTCGTTGGTATTGTAATAATTGATAAATTTCTGTCATTATGTGTGTTCTTTGCTTTTTAATAATCATCTGCCCTGTCAGGTCACAATACTAAGAGAGAATATCATATAATCAAGAAATTTCGAATAGTTTCTCGATTGTAGATACACATATACCACGAGGTATTAATAGACTTAAACTGATATTTATTAAGCGTAATTTCTTATTATCATTAATTTAGTTAGTATAATACTTTCCAATATAATTAATAATTTTTTCTTTATCAAACTTTAAAATAAAACAAATATGTAAAAACATGAAAAATGGATTGGCATTCTTGCATTGTTGGGGATAATTAGCACGAATATTTAAATGTCATATGCATCAATGCAAGGCAAGTTTATATAACTTGGATGAATCTTAAAGAGATTTAAATATTGTTAAAGCTAATTAAGCTACATTTTGATACTGTGTTTATGTTGTAGAATTTCATTTTATGAAAGAGTATGAAAATATAAGAACAAATTATAGACATCGGGTTTTATAAATATACGGGTAATGCTGTATATAACATTATAAATCATATATTTATTTCTTTAGTCTTGATTTATCACAAATTGTACACACATACACACATACACATTCATAGCCTATTCAAAATAGGCAATCAACCGAGTATTACTCTAAGATCTTTGCATACATCATTAATTTACACGTTATCAAAGTTTGATATTATTTACAACCTGCCAGCGCTATATTTACACATATAACGACTAATTATGATATTATAATTAGATCTGGCTAAAGCACTAACGAAGCTTTAATATTTTTCATAAACATGACCGATAATACATGTCTGTATGAATAGTGAAATTATAAGAAATAAAATGAAGTTTTCTGCGAGGTAAATAAGTTCCTACGCGTGACAATACTATATTATTAATGAAATAACATAACTTACTTAGGTCGATAATGACGATTTCGTTTTCAAACATCTGATGTTAATGTGCAACTTGAGTAGATTTTAATTTAAGAAAACTTATCAAGATCCTGTGATTGATTACACAGAATCTCTAATGACCACAGCCAATAAAATCGTCAGAAAGACGACAAATCTCAAATGGAAATGGTCTTATGAGGCAAAATAAATACATGAATTACATTAAATAAAGAAATGACATATTCATGGTCGACGATTACTACCCATATTAATGAGGCATTATCTCAAGTTTATGAGCAGTGAAAATAATTAAATAATTTTAAATGAGTTCTTCGAAATACGATTTCGATGAAATGAAAATTCATTTGCCGACCAATCGTCAATGTACGTGAAACTTATTCATACAGACGTTTACATGAAACCTCTGTAACTTCTATCGCTAAATAGAACCAAATTCGTTAACGTTGTCTCCATTTCTCGTTTTTGTCATGGCACTTTTCAACGACGTTCCATAGAATTTCTGTACGAAATGAAATGCGTGTTTTCGTGTTTCTTCATAGCCATCCAACATTATTAGCGTATGTACCGGTAGCAACGGGTCGTGTTGAAATCTCGTCAGTTATCGTTTCGAAATTTTCCGAGCCGAAAAAAGTTCAAACGCATTTCAATGCGGCCTTGAAGCCTCTGAATCACGAAGACGGGATTCCCTGTTTCTAACGAAGATTTGCTTGTCATGCGATCTTTCTTCGTGTGTTGTCCGAGGATCAGCTGAATTTCTTCTTTAATAATATCGGATAATGCGTCCATTGGCCATAACAGCTCGAAGGAGACGGCTTTCGTATCTGCCAGGATTGTTACGATAATTTTCCCTTTCGTTCAACGAGCCGACGGTTCGATGGTGGTAATTCTTGTTGTACATTTTTCTGCTGGAGTCTCTACTGGGCTTGCCGTACAGCTTGCTGCCCTGGATCTCTTCGACGGAAGGTAAATGTGGGTATCTCAGGTCTTCGGCGTCTTCGTCGCGAGGAAGAGGACGTGCTGCATCCTCGGCAACTGGCCGACCGTCCGGATAGACACGAATCACCATCGGTCCTACCAGATAAGGACCGTCGTGAGAAGAACTTGGTCGCACATAATCGTGTGACGAGGCACTTTCCTCAGCGATACCGTTCGTGTCACTCCCACTCGTAGCTGAAATCAGAAAAAGAAATACAGATAAGAACGGTGGAAAACAGATATTTCCGGTCTATTATTTACGCGAGGGCTGGTAAAACTGCTATATAAATCTATAATTTAACAACTTTTCGTAGAATGGCATCAATTATTAAGTGAAAAAGATTGTAGTTTCTTGTCGATGTATACGTTCGTGGTTCCCAAGTACGTTTTTGTATTACGTTTTCATTTGCCTAAATTCAAGATCTCATGCAAGTGAATACATGTAATTCGTGCACGTAGAAAATTTAACACCCGCGCGACCTCCGTATTATGATAATCAGATAGTGAGTAACTGTTCGATGCTTCTACGGTTTACCTACTTCCGGCAGATCACCGAATAATTCTTGTGTACAAGGACCTGTGCTCGAATGACGCGATTCAATGCTCTTACAAGTGTTTACGAAAATTTTCAATGTAACAACGATCTGCCTTGAATTTTATCGACATCATCTGCTGGTCACGTACCAGGAAATATTTTGTTACAAACCAGTCACACAATGTACGGGCAGTAAATTGAGTTTTTTTTTCATATGGTCATTGAAGATGAAAATCCAGCAACATTTCCGCGTAATCCGTATTTTTTTTTAAAACACTGAATTTCTATTAAAATGCAGTTAAAGAATCTTGACTGTATTCTGAATTAGACATTAATTAGGCGTGTCTGTTTCATTTCTTTGAAGCTGTAAAAATGATCATCTATCAGTAGTTAGGAGAAAAAGGAGAAACGAGCAGTGAAATGTCAGATTTCGCTCGATCACTTTACTTTACGGACCATAACGATAAATTGAGCGCGTGCCGGGAATATAATTGTTTTGAAGTTAGTTATTTAAAGTCTGGTTGCGCGTTGATGCATCGATAAAGCACGCTTTTGCATCTGCATAACATAATACGCAAGGTTGCTCGACAACAGAGAAAATGTGAAAGCCACTCGTCGAGCATGGCTTCCCTTTGATCTTAGAAAAAAAGTGACCTCTTTTGCACGCGCACGCAGCATCTGATATTTTCAGGATATTGTTAGACGAACACCTGTAGACAAGAGACCGTGAGAAAAAACCGAGGAACTTTGATATGCTGCTCGCGAACCGATTTCAATGTTTCGACTTTGCAATGAATCCCCTGAAATCGCTGTGCCTTTGGTACATGTTTTATTTAATACGTATTTTGAAATCGTAAACCAACGGGAGAAAGTCGATTTTACAAAGAACCGACCAGCAAGAATCGCCCGAAATCGCTATGCTTTTGGTAAAAGTTTTATCCGTTAGATATTTCGAAATCGTAATTGGGGGCGGAGAGAAAGTGGAAGAAATGCAAGAGCCGGTCGAAAAGGAACGTCTTATGATTGAGCATGCAATCTCGTTTAAGGGAGAGAAGGACTTTCTCGAGGAACACGCGTAAAACGGCACGGTCGATACTTTCCCGCGGTCTGAGCGCGTAGAAGCGTCGTATCTTTTCACTCCCCCTGAAGGAAATCAGGAAGGAAAGATCCGTGGAATCTTTCGCGGCATTGCGGTCGAATGCACTTTTCATTGAAATTCCAACAAGAGCAGGAACCACTACGTTTCGCGTATAACTAACAAGCATATTTCAGTTTTTGAAGACTCACCTAATTGATCTGCACCAGTCGTGTAATAATCTTCCGTGTCTTGGCCAATTCTTGGCGAAAATCTCTTGGAACCCACCATTGCACGCCAGACTGTAATTAAAATACAGCTTGTTTAATTCAAAGCTCTGTTACATTAACTTCAGTTATCTCATTATTCTATAAACACGTTATTATTTACAAACAAATTTGATCAAATAATCAGCCAATATTTTTTTAGGAATTGGATATTTGCAAATTCACACATGTGTCAATTTACAAAAAGTACTAACACTCTAAAGTTCTTAAATTGTTATCGTATGGTAAATGTAGATCCGCGTTCTTATAAACGAAAGTTGAATAATGATAAACAGGAATCCTTAATTGTCAGTGGTTTAATACGTACTCATTTCCTGTGCACCACGCTGATACGGGTCCAAATTATCGAGGACATTATCGTCCATGTTGGCTAAACTCCTCACGCCGATTACGAGCATGTTTTTGTTGCAGTCGGGTTGAGGGGAATCAGTACAATACTCAGCCACGAGTTTACTGTACACTCTAAAGAGGTAACTCATCTGGAACAAGCAAATTGCACGTCGTTTATAATACATTTATATAACACCGACAGTGAAAACATATGATTAATGCACATTTTTTGGATTTCACTCTTACAAAATAACCAGATAGTATCACAAAAATGAAAACCAATTTTTTTTTCAGATCGTGTCAATCATTCAATGATACGAATCGATCATTAAAGTGTCTACGTGCCATTAGCGTGTGTTACTACCTATTTAATCCAGTATACGTAGAAATTTCTGTAAGGTAAGGACAAAATTGGGGATTAAGTGTCTTTTGGTGAACTGGAGATATCACGAAAGCAGTTCCCCATTCCATCGATCGAATACATTCTGCACGCGTCCGGTGAAACTCGGCAGAGCAATGTGTAACATCGTCGATCGTGAACAACAGTTATACATAATGACGCGTACATGAGGGCCGTGTGTGTAAGTATCAGTGGTGTGTACGAGCAATGCATACACAGCAACTTGTTCATCACGTATCAGGTGTCACGTATGCGCGTCGCAATACCTTTTTTCACAATAAATCCCCTTTGTCGTACGAAACGCGACTTTCTGTCGACGACTTACACCATCCCAACGATGCCTGCATTCATGTTCCTTTCATACAAAAGAATGATGCAAAAAATCCGCCATAGAATATCTAACGCGGGTATGGGCTAAATTCTAACAGTATTATTTTTCGGACGATGTATCTACGAAAAGTAATGCTGCAAAATAATGTTGCGCCCGTTCGAAGTAGGACAGTTTGATTGTATAATACTGCTTAGATACGAGGTGGGACTATTAAAACATATTATGTAAGAATAACGTGAGAATAATATGGCGATCGTATTAGAACGGAACGCGTAATAATTAATTTACGCGCTAAAGAAATATATTTTAAGATATTTCTATTGTTTCGTCAGAAATATAATACATGACTTTCCGATAAAAGATGGGCCAATAGTAATTACAGAAATGTCAGTGACTGTATTTCGTTGTTGAAGCTCTACACATACGGCTGACTCTGCATGTTTTCCATTGCTGACCTAGATACATGAATGATCGATGGTGGATTACTGTCCTGTCTTCAGGACCGATCCCGGAAATCGAGGGAAAGTGGAGACGAGCGCGACGAATGCGTAGAGACTAATCAGTGCGGAAAGACAATGACGGCAATTTTTCTCTTTGCTTTTACAGTTCAACAGGAAACTCTTTGTTTCCGAATAAATTAGCGAACAAATTTTCCTATTACTTTGAAACACGTAAAGACACTATTGTTATATTGTTTTCTCACACAAACCTGCATATGACTGTACGTACATATTGTCAGGACTTCTAATTATCATTTATTTGCTAAAAGACATTGAGACATTTTAATTGGTCTTGAAATTAATGTTCGCTGCGATTAAGACAGGCTAGAGTGTTTCTCGTTCCTCGAGTTCGTTCCAGATATGGAGAAAAGAGAGCGTTCTTGAACTTCAACTCGACAGTTATGCGAGTTAGACGCTTTTATTCATTACCGATGTGCTACAAATACTTTGCCAATGCTTCAAGTTCCGCCAATGAATTTTTTCACTGACAAGTAAAACTGATTTTTAACGTCACGTCTTGAAAGACGACAATTTCTACTTTTTAAAACAATCAATTTATCGGTCAGTGGTATGTTCGACCTATTCGTGTGACATTATAATGCAATGCGTTAACAAATGTCGAGAAACTTCTTTACATGGTTAAATATCAATGTACTGTAGTACGTACAGTCATTACGTCGATTGTGCGCAGGTTTTACACCGATCGCATTATCACCGCCAAGTATAAAGTCGAGTATAAATCTTTCGAAAACATATTTCGTGAAAATATTTTACTGTACACGCGATGATAAAGATAGTTAAAATTGGATGGTGTTCTTGTATTACTTAATGACATTTAAGACGATTACACAAAAGTAATTATTAATGTGTGAAATATTATTCACATTGCCAATCAGAATTAAATGTCCTATTCTATCATATTTTTAGTTCACGAGCTTTGCATTGATCAAATTGTTGAATAATACTTCTTCAGTGTCGCAGAAAAAGTTTTTAAACCGTTTCTTAACGTCAATTTTCACGCAGAAATGAGTAATTTTTCATTCATACGGTTGCGAGAATTTGCAATTATCATTGCGGATACAACGCCGGTGTAATTGATTTTACTTCTACAGTATCACAAAGTAAGAGGTGTAAAAAAGCCTTGAAGAAGGAAGATTCGCAAGATGAGCACGATGTAAAATAAAACATCGAAGTACAAGCTTTAAAATAACATTATCATTGAAAAAATGCAATGTTGCTTTACTATTGACTGAAATTTTCAATTAAAATCATCCAATCCATTACGTCAGTTCCGCAATAATATAACCGTAATTTACATAAAATATGTAACATATACGATTATGCGGTAGTCAAACGTACGTGATTAATGGAAAAAATGATTCTGATGCTGTATACTCACTTTCTCATCCCTGGAGAGGAATTCCCACATGGGTATAGCGGAAGCGGTAGTTTGTTGGATCAGGCTGCTCGTGAAAATGCAGGCCAATAGGAGCGTAAAAGTCCTTGCGTTTTCCATCTCTGACCGTTCTTCAGATACTTCTGGAGAAACACTTTTAAATGTCCTCGCACTGTTCACACGTGGTGTCTCCCAGACGAGTAATTCAACGCAAACGACGTAAAAGCCGTTGAGCACAGTTCACAGCGGTGTAAAAGATCTCTCGTGACAGAGCACTCACTGAGAACCGGTAAGAACTGAGTTCGATTTCCTTAGCAGCTTCGTTTTATGTTCGCCTCGATGGCAACGAGGACGAGCAAGTTCCCTCACCGCCCCACTATGTCCTCTCTCTTACGCTTCCACTCACATCGGAGGACCAGAGTCCAAATTCGAATGTGTTTACGTGTTTTTCGGAACCCTTTTAATCGTTAAACCAAGTGGAAGAATTCGCGATTACATTTCTTACAGCTACGCGATTGCCGAGATGATCTCTATGGAAAAACCAAATGTGGAAATTCATTCGTGTGTACGATTCACAATTTTTATATTTAACACACCTACTCGCTGCGTAAATTTTGTTAATCGGATTATTTACGAAAAGTAAGCATCGTTCATTAATTTATTTGAGAAACATTCTACGAAAATATTGACAAACAAAATTTCGAGAAATATCAAACTCAAATGAGACAGGACAATTCATTTTTTACAATTTATTTACGTAATTTACCATCAAATTACTATCGACAATTACGTATTACGCTGTCCGTTATTGTTTTTCAATAGTCATTGGAATAATCCCTTTACATTTAACCGAACAATTCACGGTAAATCACAAACAAAATAAAAATGCTAAACATCTTTTTAAAAAATCACTTTAATTATTATATTTTTTTCATTCAGATTGTTGGCGGGAGATTCTACTTTAGTAAATAAACTAAATACACACGAATGACATAATTGTTTTCAAATGTGATGTAACATAATAAATTCAGCATTTGCCACCTCTATGTTAAGCATTAACAATACATAAAAGATTATTTTATTCTTCACGTTGCCGGCAGATTCTTGTCTTAAAATAAATGTGCATTCATTTAATAATCACATTTTTTTCGGATAGACCAAGAGAATGATAAAATGCATGCATAATAATATACGTAAAAGAATATTTCATTCTGTGAATATTCTCTTGGTGTTTGTAAGTTTTCATGCCAGATCTTATTCATGCATATTAAATTTGTTTCTGCTATGAATGTCCCAACACAACAATCTTTAGGAAGGCTAGACGTAATAAGATCAAAATCTGGGATTTCCGAAAACAACGAAGACGGTATCTTATTTTACTGTATAAAGAAAGTATGTCAAAACATATAAATTTATGTTTTATCCAAGGATGCCAGTGACGTAGGTCACTGATCGGTCCATAACCGAGCCCATTACGATCTCCTCGCATCTTAATTAATGGATTCACGTAACAAGCAAACCTTGTGTTCATTGCATTTTTTACATACCTCAAATACGTGATTATTTCATATAACACGAGGATTCTTGAAAATCATAACAAACCCTTAATAGTAAATGGCGGAATTTTAAAACGGAAAGTCTAGTTCTATTAATTGAGCATCATTTTATAAACCGTTTTTCAAGATCTTTAAAAATCCCTGAAATTGATGTTAAATTATCGATCTAAGTAATGTTAGTTTAAAAAAATCTCTATAAATTGATTGCATCACAATCCGGCGTGTAATACATTACCTGATTTTCCATGCACGTCACGAGTGTACTAATAAAATTTGTAAATCATTTCTCAATTCCACTTTCACGTTTGCCATGTATTTTCTCACCGCGAAAACATTCGCCCACGATGCATTTGCCAGGTTTTATATGATTTATAATAAAAATTATATTGAATCCGGAAAGAAGGCAAGCAGTATTTTTTACCCTACCTCACACATTAAATAATTATATTAGTACTACTACATCATGCTATATCATCGTAATAACTATGAAAACAATAACGATATACGTAAAAATTTTAATAAAATACCTTCTAATTTTGTTTTATTCATCTCGCATTCAGATAGTAATTGAATTATGTTTACTTACTTGTTGCTTTATGCGTTCCCTTATTTCTTTTTCTTGGTCAATATACTGGTTAAGAGAAGCCTGTGCATCGTACAGCGGTTAATGAAGAAAGGACCAAGAACTAACTCTTATCATGTTCCACGGTGATGATCAACGTGAGAACTAGACAACTCAAGGTCGTTTTTATATCCGTACAGTACATACTTGTCGATTTATATCTTGTCTTATATGTGCAGCTAATACCGATGGGAATAAACACCTATTACCACAACAAGTGTCGATTGAAATAATCTCAGACGAAAATCTGATTGTTGACTCATTGCGCTTTTATTGTTGCATCAAACTTATTATCAAATTTATTATCAAACAGTTGTCACGATCTTTTGTCTGCGTATTTTGTTATACTTTATTTGTACAATTCGTAAAGTAAAGTCACACTTTGTGAGAATAATGTTCTTCGTGAAAATATTATATTTAAACCGTAAGAATTATAAGTTTGAATATTCCTATTATTCTTTCTTTGAGCTTCGTACTTGCCGGTGTATGTACGAGATTTTAGTCAATTTCATATACAGATTTTCGCAAGTATCAGACGCCATTTAGGTATATAATAAAAATGAAAAACAGCTCGTCAATAACAACTAACTGTGAAATATTCACAGGTACATGTAACAGTTTTACTCCTTGCATGTATTTTAAACCGACTGTATGATTGAATATAAGATTTTAAAACCAACTACTTGTGAAACTCAACACAAAGAATGGACTGTTTTCTGACATTAATACAAGTTTACATCTTTTTTGATGGCGGTTTAAAAACAGGAAGGGAATTCGACAGAGTTAGTATAGGATGTTTTTGATTTGTACATCAATCTATTTTCCAATTCAATTAGACGCATTTCTAATAGAGTTTTACTTCAAACATACGTAGACGCTGTTTTTTGTTAATTATGTACAGTTGCTGTAACCTCCGCGTAGAATTTGATGGCAAACACTGAATTTTCCGCGAGGCATTGACCGTACTTCTGTACCGTCGAGATTAGAGAAGGTCAAGGAACAGATGGTCTTTAACAAGTCACACCGTAAAGTAACTAGTGGATTGATCGTAAAAGAATCCTCGACTGCTTGTGTGACAACAGCACGAAATTTTAAAGTGTCATTGCGTTTAACGAACAGATAAATTACCCGCGTTTGTCAAATCTTCTTTGGAGGCATTAACGGACGTGACGACCTATAATATCGCATAATGCTTCTGTCAGACTAAAAAACAGTGTAGTTATAACAGGGCAAAGTGGCTAGCCGTCAATGTTTTTCTGCAGAACATTAAAAAGTTAACTACTTATTTTCTAAGCCTGTGTGAACAACATAAATTACTTGATTTGTTGAACAAAATATTGTTTTATACCGTGTCATCTAATTTTTCGTCATATGTAATGTTGTGCGAATCAGTTATTTAATGCTCAATGAATCCACTGCTATAGGTATAATAAGTAGCACAATAATAGTCAGTGTTTCCGGGTTTCTCTGCACTTGCATGAAACGTAAACGTTCACGGGGAACGAGGGCAGAAGGAAGTTGAAATTGTTTCCGTTTTTCAATGCATCGGTTGAACATCAAGCATCTACGCTTGGTATTGAATGCTGCGAGAAATTCTTTCCGGTTAATATAATTGTGCGAGCGGATGTTTAACAATGGCCTAGTGAAAGAACCCCTTTAGATGTATAACTGTGGAAAATGTACTAGGTTTCCCTTTCATCCGTCACATGTGTATCTCAATAAAATATGAACTAAAATCTCAATGAAACATGGGTATCTAATGTCTGAATAATAATAAAAATATCAATATCTAATATCTCAATAAAATATTATCTAACATATGAGCTTTAGAAAATATCATTCGTACACTTTGAATCATTAATAAATTTCAATTATAAATAATTATAACTGTGTTATGTCATATAAAAAATATAACTATTGTTTTCATGATCGTGTATTATACTAACTGTCTTTGAAGTTTTTTAATCAAAATGATTTCTATTGTCATGGTATGCTTTCCCGGATTTTTTTGGTATACCAGAGACAACATACACAACATTTTTTGAAGCAGCTGTAAACACACCCAAGGATGGACATTTAATCTACACGGAATATCACTTAAGAAGGAACTGTCAAAGATCAGACACGGCTTGTTGGATCATACGCAAACATCTGTTGATTTGGCCTTTCTGAATTTTGATTACTGACGACAAAATAAAATTGATTTATTGTCTTCAATTTGACATGTTCATTTCAATGATACACAATGAGAAAAAACTATTATGGCAATCGTATTACTACTTCATCGCGTACTTCTTTCGTTTCATCTGGAACTGAAAAACAATATATTACTAAAAACATCTTTATTGAAATCGAGGGGCTTCTCCGTGCTTATGTTATTATTAATTTGTGATTTATGCACTTCGTAATGTATGTATGAAGACATATTTAGAGACATGTATATTTTGTACGTACTGAGTAACTGTTAAATTAAATACATAATGCAAAAGAGTATTTTTAAAAAATTGCTTGTAAGGTGTAATTTTTATTCTTACCTGTATTAACATATACAGATATTTTATCACGCGAAAGACAATAAGGGGTCATAACTGTGACCGCATTGTATAAAAATATTTTATTTATCAATCATCCGCAAAAATTTTACAAACGCGTTTTCTCTTCGTGTCGTATTTGCGCTGAGCCTTGTGATCACTATTGTAGATACATTCTTCAAAGATAGGTTTAATTAGTCTGAAAGTCACTAAAAATCCTTCAATCTAATAATACAGTCCACAATTCAGCTTAATCCACATTGAATTTTTCTGTAGAGTTCAGTTGTGAACTCATTTCTATTACATTTTTTGTTTTTTCCAGTTTTCAATAACGAGTGTAAAATTCCACGAGGGAAGCTTTCCTGAAAAAAAACCCAGCTCGAATTCTCGAACATTAGATTCGTCGTTATTCGTTAGGACGGTCATTTACGTCTCCGTTTCGCGACGAATTATTTGGATTTCGCGATAGTTCCGGAACATGGGGGACTTGATCCGGAGTCGCTGAAGAACCATTGACGTAAATTCACGCGAAGGAGAGGGAGAAAAAGGGGGCGAATTCCTGGCGCCGAATCTATGTTAATAAGCCGTATGTCGGCGACTTGTATGAGGGAACCGACGAGGAATCTGGTATATCGCCTCGGGTCATCGGACGATGACGACGAGTGAAACCCATCTCCACACGTTCGCACGTCACGTTCCGCGGAAATTCCCTGATGCAAAGAAGAATGTACAATACCTACTATCCGGCCAGACCGATGGAATGCGACGGGATGCGTAGGCGCTTACCAAAAATCTCGTCGGAATCGCCGGTATTGCCTAATCCTCGAGGCAGTGTGATTTATTGGATACGTTAACAGTAAGAATGGCCGCTATTTAAAAGTACTGTAGGACTGCCTGGAGATTATGCAAAATTAATACGGAACTTACAGAAATATATTAGGTTCTATTCTAATCGGAAAGTGGAAGCTCCGCGATAAAATTGACGAAAAAGAAAGAAAAAATATCTCTAGGGATATAAATTAAATCCCTCGTACAACGGTACGCGTGTAACGAAGATCTTTTTTTTCAAACATAAATTTCGCACGAAATAAACTTTCACTACATTTTGTTCATTCGTAGAATTTAACCTTCGGACATCGTTTATCTGTCTGGGAATATGCCAATGAATTAAATACGTTGATATAACTGTATTCCCTAGTACTTATACCCTTATTAGGTACAAGAAAGTGGCACAACTCCGGGAGACGAAGGTTTTCGAAAAAGAGAGATGACAATTCTTTATCACCCTTTAAGTTTAAAAATTCACCTATAACTTATAATGAATGCGCAGAGTATTTTATCACGGAATGTCAAAAATCCTATTGAAATGTAAAATCTTAAACACCCTAGCAAAAACCACAGAGCGAATTTCGATATTTTCTAAAAAGGTTTTATAAAAAGCTATGGATTCGTGGTATTTGGAGATCTTATTGAGAACGTGGTACGGTGATTTTCAAACGACAAGACACGTACGTGCATTAATTGTTATCCATTTTTGGTTAAAATCGATCGGACAGTATTACGTCAACCGTATACAACATTTTCGCTCGTAAAAGCCAGAAGGAATAAATCAGTGAATAGTTAGTTAATGAAACATCAATGAAAAATTAAATGAACATGACACAACAATGTGGGTGGATGTTTGGTGTTAACTGTGTAATGATGGTCGATTTGAGGTCGTTAAACATTCAAGGATGCGTCGATGTCACGAATATGGCTTCACAATCAATTGCGGATGAGAATGCGGAGCTTGCTCGCGCGGAGAACAATGCGGGTGATTAATGACAGGGGGAATATAGCAGGAAATCCCA
Source organism: Hedychridium roseum (assembly GCA_963989215.1). Lineage (NCBI taxonomy): Eukaryota > Metazoa > Arthropoda > Insecta > Hymenoptera > Chrysididae > Hedychridium > Hedychridium roseum. The sequence goes on along the minus strand of OZ022311.1, from coordinate 6,867,284 downwards.
CGCTATTGGGTACGTCAAATCGGCGACGTTATTTATTGAAAGATGGTCTCGAATACATCGAATTCGTGTGTCTCTCTGACCATAGTTATTTGACATAGGTCGATGCGTTGTACGGCCTCGAAAGGTCGTGTTAAAATAATTTCAGAATTAATCACTGCCAATTCCATTCTCACAAAAACCACTGTCCGCAGAAATTTTAATACTAGTGCCGCTAGTAACGGAAAAGTATCGACATTCCTAAGTATATTTTATATGGATTGTATTTATATCCGGATGTTGGTCACTTTTATGAAACTTCGTGAGCAATCATTGCGCGCAAAAGACGATCGATTACATTTATAAAGCAGACTACGAGTTGGCCAAAAAAAGGCAAAAACGTCGTCTGATATTATAGTCGCATTGTGATGCGATTTTGTAACCATATCGATGTGTCTGTTGCGTATGTCACCTATGACATAATAAAGAATGTATTATCAAGCTCGTATTATCCGTATATTATGTTGTTTCCGTATTACAATAGTGCAGGATTTACGTATTGGAAGTGAATCAACAAATACTGAAATTTGAAGATTCAGATAAAATATTACAGTTTATAATGGATGTTTCAAGTAAATAATGTAAAAACAAAATAATTCCGTTTTCCCATCTCATTAAAATTATCCGACTGAACAGAATTTTCCGTACTAATTGTTTAAAACATAATTAAATTAGTTTAAGTCGGTTTGTTATTAATATACAAGAAATATTTGAATCTCATAATATTTGAATCTCAAGCTCATTTACTTTCTGAATTTTCTACATAACAGATAAATATAAAATGTCGACCCTGAAATTCTTAAAATAAAAAAATGTTATTAAATTTTGTACGATTGTTGCATTATTGTAATCAGAATACAGGTACAACATAACAATTTTGCGAACAATTCTTCATTGTTAATATCATTGCAGGTTACAAAATTTGGTAATACAAATAGCCGAGAAATGGTTTATTTTGAAAGTGGTGTAAGTCCATTTTTAAAAAAAATGAGATATCACGTAATTTATGCTTAATTTAGTGTAAACTTTTTATTCATAACTAGTTAGTATTTAATTTCTTAAAAAATGTCCATGCTTTATTCAATTTAAAATTGGCCGGTAAAAGAAATTGCGTAACCATTGATTATGAAAGTGGTGTAAGTCCAATTTCCATACACACTATAGGATTATTATGATGTCATAAAACAATGTAGACAACATAATAAATTCATTTTACCTGAAATGAAACGAAAAATTTCGTTTCAACAAAAAAATCTACAAAACCGAATCATAAAACAGATAAGCAAAAACACTAATGGAGAGAAGGTAAATTGGTTGCAAATATGTTGGATGAGGTTTCTCAAAAGTGCACCATATACTATTTTATATAAAACATCGATGGAGGACAAAAAATTTAAAAATATTTAAGAATTTAAGTGGCGTAAGTCCATTTGCAGTCCGTAAATATACATTATTTCAGTTAAATTCGTCCAAAAGCAATTTATATAATGAAATTACATATTGATAAATTAGTAGAAATATTGCCAGACTTGACACAATAAACCTATATTTTTCAATTGACTAATATGCTAACCTTTGATTTTCTCGAAACAACAGAAAGTGGACTTGCACCACTTTCAAAATAAACGGTCCAAATAGTAAAAGTAGAAAATGCAAACAGCATTTGACAATTTTTAAATCCAAGAAATACCGCATAAGAGTCCGAAAAATGAATGAAAGAACACATAACGATAAGTTTGTTCATACCTGCAAGAAGTAAAAAATGCATTTCTGTTATATTAACGAGTAACTTAAGCCGATGTAATTTCGTGAGAGTTAGCCGTTACTGTATTCTTGTACGTACACACACGCGTGAGACTTTTACGGGTTTGCACGGCAAGGCCGGTCGCAAGGACGAGCAAACGTGTACGCGCAATCTGAGGACACGAAAGTATAAAATCCGTAAGGAAGACATCATAAAATCGCACGGCATTTAGTCATCATCGGTCGGCCTGCCCCGAGAAAGACCTTTCTCTTCTGAATTCATGCACCTTCGGGGATTTTCTTGCGAATTATTGTCGTCATCGTGACTTTCTATCAAAAGCGATTCTTAATTAGCGAGCCGGCAGATGAGTTACCCCGATGACTCAAGAGATAATAAACCTCGCGGGGCTTTCTCCGAAGGACGTAATGAATTTGAAATGTAGCGCGTACGCATATCCTACGGAGATTACCTGAAGGCCATTTACGAGTTTTTCCCCGGCAAAAATTGCGGGCCATGTCTGAAAGTCGGTGAAAATATTGAATACGATGTCTGTGCGGCAAAGTTGAATAAACGATTGAAACTCCTTGCGTTCCTTGAAAATGCTGTCATCGTCTTCCGTCTCATCCCGGTATTCTATTTGTAACGAGACGGACGTGCTCGGGATGAAATTGAAATTTTATTCACGAATTAGCTTAGCGGGGCCCGGTTCGCTGAATAAACATGTGTTTTGATTTTTCAAGTTTTCGTCCATTGACGTCAATATGATCCCGCGAAGAGACGCCGTAAAATGTTAACGCGGCGCCGTTCGGTCGGTCGGGTATAATCAATCGCTTGCAAGGCGGGTCGATTATTACTGAGCGGTGCGGAGATCTCTGATAACTATTCGAAGAGTATCAGTTTTCATTTTTATTAATAGACCGCGAAAAACTTCGGAAATTCATGATCATGAGCACCGTATTATCCAACTTTTCGTCGATAATCTTTTTTAGAAGAGAATTTTACGATATTTCACATAAATGCCACTCTAGCCCACTCTACTAACCACCCGCCGCCGGCTGATAACGGATGTCGGGTAATAAAACTTCAGGAATTACAAGCACAAAGAAAAATTCGATAATACGGAGCCCATGATCATGAATTTCCGAAGATTCTTGTACAGCACATACATAAAAGTAATCTGGAGTATAATGATGAATTAGGACATCTATGTAATGTGAATTTTCTAAATTGGAAAGGGTATGTAGCTGTTTTATGAATTATATTTAATACAAAATATCAACTAAAAGTCACCTATTTTCCAAAAATATCTAGAAAGTCATGTACCTCTATCACATTAAAAGCAAGCAATGCCTAATTTATTCCACGGAAAATATAAAGAATAAAATAATGATGAAGGCAATTCTGAAAAGTCGAGATAGCAAAGAAGTAAAAAAGAATAGTATAGTGAATTTAATATATTCTTTAGCACAAATAAACTTTCTTAAAAGACTCTTTTCTACTGTTTAAATGCTAAGATTTAATGTTATAAAATAAAATTTCCATTAAGAAAATGCGAGATGTATGGCACAATGTTATGTATATGTACAAGACATTTCCAGAATACCCGCATCTCTCGGATACCATGTCCAATGAATATCATTGGAATTATAGTAACAACGTACATGTGTCTGGAATTTTATCTTATAAGATTTACCGGTATTTACGGCCGTGTAAATCTCACATTTATGCCTCGATTCTACACAGAAATGAGGGCGTAGATGTCTTCTGGGAACGATGCTTTTATTGTTCGTTTATTATTCGACGACGAATGATATTCCACCTCCAAAGTTGAAAAATGCCTAAGAACGAATCACAGTCGAATAAATTGCACAATCGATCCTTCTTGGGTAGGCACTGGCGCCAGACATCTCTATCTGTCGCCTAAAAACCACGACTTTTGATTCACGACTCTGTAGTCCCGGTATATAGCTTCGAAATTCTGTTAACATTTCTCATTGAATGGAAATTAATCTTTGTACGTGCTCAATTTGGAATAGGTAAGATGTAATATGCTTTATGGTGAACATAGATCATACAAGATGTAAAAAAAAAAAAAAGAAACAAAAATAATAAAGGAAAAGTTTAAAATATTTCGATATCAGAAAAATTAATTTTATAGAACTAATGAACAGTAATTTTCAACGCTTGTAAAATTTATTATCTTATTAGAATAAATCTTAAACTTCAAAACAGTAATATACTATTATAGGTGATTAAGATAAAATCCAGGACAGGCTTTAAATATAAAAATATATTTGATTATCAATCAGTAGTTACACTTATAATGATATCGGCTATTTAAATCAAGTGGTAATTATAATGAAAAACATAAACCTCTTTGAGAATTTTCCCTATTAATGTTTCAACATGTTCCAAAATGGGAAGCACTTGATAATGTTAGATCCGAATAATATCTGTTATATTTAGTCGTACAACAACAATGAAGTTTATATTAATTTTTTATCAACTCATCCAGTTAAGGAGAGAGCAACTGTTTTGTGCCATCAACAAGCAGTGTTCAGCGACGTCCATAGGCATGATGAGATTGATGAGCTAAACAAAAATTACCATGTAAATACTTTTGTTCTATCATACATGTCTGTTGAACTAATCAGTCAACTAGAACTTACGTTTATAAAACTCTGAGAGAAAGTGGACCTCAGGTAGAAGATGTCGAACCTTTTGTAGAACTGTAGCTTTTGAGGCCAATAGAGCATTTACATTCCAAATCTTAAACAATTACTCATATTAAGTTTAAGAGAATAAGATAACATTTGATCTATTTACAATGTGATAAAAATCAATTGACGTGAATGAAGATGTGAATCAATTGAATGAAAATCATGATGATATCAAAAGCATTTACCTGTACAAGATCTTCTCTTTCTCGAATTGACACTGTTACCCCGCATACATCATCACCATCAGCTACACTCTCAGCAAATTGTTCTCCGATAGCAGCAAGTACCACCTCTTTCCAAACTTTAGCCTGAGACAAATGTCATGTTAAACAAGTTTTCTGATTCATTGAAATTAGTTTATATATTTCTTTCACTGCTGAATAAATTTAGTACAATCTTACAGTATCATATTTATGACACTTGAATCTCCATGTTCCCCCATTTTGGTTTGCTGGTTCTTCCCACAAGGGATATCTGTCATCCCTCATTAAATGATAACTGTATCTTACCTATAACAGGTAAATACAATTAATTAAATGTTAATTCAAAAGACTTGCCTTTCCAATCATAAATTGATAATCAATTATTAATGTTAGAAATAATATAAACAAGTACCTGTATATCACCCGCATTTGGTATATTGTTAAAGACTGCCCAAAAACTTTGTACAGTATTCACAGTATAGATCTTCTGTAAATGGGCTTTATATTCTTCTGCAGTTGTACCAGATATAGCTCTGTCATTTAATTCATATTACATATTTACATATGTTTCTATATTATGATACTGTGTAGAGCAATTAATTGTCAATGTTTTCCAGTATCAGGGATGTTAAAGGATTAGAAGATAATTGATTTATATAGCTGTATGTCGATCTATGCATGAAAAAGATTTCATCAATTTGTAGAATTGTATAAAACCAGTCTTATAATGCTTACATTATAAACTACAAACATTTCCATCAAAAAAAGTAAACTACTACTGCCCTCAATTGCTAAGAAAATGAGAAAAACTATTTTGCTTATTGAAAAGCAAGTGCTATGTTTAATCATAATCAAATAGTGTGCTACAACATATAAAACAGATCAGCTATATAAAAATAATGTAAACATTGATAGTTATGAACTCTTGGGATTTTATAGGATGGAGAAAGGGGCCTTTATTGAGCAGTGTGGCATTATCCATCATAAACGATAGAAGTAAAAGCAAAATAGAATATGAACTTGAATTTGCCACTACTCAGTCTGTAATGTAAAAAACAGAAAAGAAAATATTCTTCTCACTTGTCTAAGAAGAAAGTCCATGAAGATTGTAAAGGAATGCTGGGCGTATTATGTTCTTTGGTTGTTCCGACAGTCTCATTCGAAAATCCCGATGATTTTGATAAATCTGTTGAGACATCGTCTTTAGATTCACACTCTATCGCGGCCATGTTCCAGACGACAAACGTTCGCTTGAACGTCAAAAATCATGTGATGTGCGATGACCAATCTATAGCTTTAAAACCTGTCAACTTCAGAAGTAAACGACGATTATGTTTACTATTCGAAAATAACAAAAGATTATGATATATTTGCAAATTGGTCAAACTGCTTTTATGCAAAAATTAAGATTGTGGAAATATATTATGTAGAATGAAAATCAGACTGATAATTCGTTAGCTAAAAAATTCATTGTTGTTGTTTAGTTTTGTATACATGGCAATACAGAGTGCAACAGAGTGTTACATATGCGCACGCTACGTGGACTTTGTAAAGACATTGAGTCGACAATATTTTTTTTTTATCAGTATTTTATATATATATTATCAGCAGACGAAGTGTACTTTTACACGTGTGTAGCCGGTCTTTTTTAACCGTTGACAAAATACTCAGAAACTTTCAAAAGTCTGTCAAAGGTACCACGGTGATAAGAAAATGCTTCGATGTTAATCATTTTTAATATTCAGTCGCATTATTTCATCGAACAGACTTCGAAAAATACTGTAATCGCTATACAATTTTCCAGAAATTCAAAAGTCATGCGGAGAACAGTGTGTGTAATGCAGGCATGGGACGTAATTTCCTTTGGAACGCTCATTGTATGCATATTAATATGGTACACTGCCTACTCTAAAGGACATAATTTTTAGCCAATAAGAGTTCTTAAAATCCTTAATAGTATTCTGTGATTGGATTTGCATCCATACTAAACAAGTTTACATTAAATTTTATTAACCTATAACTACAGATCTATCGTGCGAGATAATTCGTGTTACTTGATAAGAATCACGGGAAAAATATTCTAGAAAGTGTTTAATGGAATATCTTTAACATCCTTCATTTCCATTAAAATAGTACGTCCGATTCGTAGAAAAAATTCTGAAACCCCGTGGATAAATAAAGTAATTCATGCCTAATACAAACCTATGTTTTGTTCGGGCCATAAGTCAGTTTTGAGGGTTGAAATTACCCCTTGAAAGATGTGCAATTTTCTTTATGGTGAAATATCTCGAAAAACGTTAGAAATATCGAAAAATAGTTTTAACGAAAATTGTATTGTTTTCTAACATCTACAAAACTGATAAAAATGTAAAAAAACCAAGTTAAAAATACCACCACTACCAACTCTCAAAATTGAATTTTTTATAATCGTCAGATTATGCATAAATACTTCTGGACAACCTCGTTTCATATATATGAACAATTTTTAAGTTGAATATTTTAAATAAATAAAACTAATATTATCGAATTTAAAGTCCATTTAAGCAGTCTAACCCACTCTAATCTATTCTAGAAAGTAATGTTTCAAGAATTATTTATATAAATTTCAATTGACATTAAATAGTACGTAAATTAATAGCGTTATTCAAAAATTTACATGAATTAAATTGATAGTGCACCAATGCACGTGCATATGAATTACACATGTATACGTATTTTTCTAATCACGTTCAAAATCACGATTTCTAGTAAATACTCAAAACAATTCATCGAGTTATACAAAAAATTACCGAGGTGTGGAAGATAAAATGTAAAGAATATTCCGATTGCACTAAAAAGAACGTTTCTCCTCAAAAAATAGTAGACAAATTAAAAAAGTATAGTGCGTTTGTCTTAATTTTTATTTGAGTTTTCAGATGACAATATTGAAATTATGCAATTTTATTGGTAATGTTATACATTATTTCGATTTAGTATCTCCACTGACTAATTGCAGGTACAACCATAATGGAAGTAGGGGTTTGCTGATCAAGAAGATCAACTCATTGGTTGAAACAAAAATAACGCTTCTATCAAAAATTCTTCAGTCGACGCCGGTTGGCGCCATTACTGTTCTAACCTCCTCCAGCGATCAATTTTTACAGCATGAAGCTTGTGCGTGCTTGCCTTGGCTTGCCTGCACCGTGTGGACGCAGTACAATGTTTTACGTATTTTTTGTGCAAACTATACCGTACAAGTAAGTCGCTGCCGTGTAGCCGCCGCTTTATACAGACTTTTTTTTCTGTTTTTCTTGAACTTCTCTCTTCCACCAATTCATACGCAGCGTTGCACATTGGCTCGAATTGGGAGATAACACAGCGAGTACTAAGCGCATGTATGTAAGCAAATTTAACCATTTATTCAGTTCCAACGAATACAAATTTGTTTTTAATTATGCTTTTATGATAACACTCTTGGTTCGTCACTTTTAAACTAAATATTTTTCTTGTGACGCTGTCGAGAGGTCGCCAGCGTTCGTCGATTGCATGAAATTCTGCAAGGTTAACTTTCTTCAGGAAAGTCGTGTCAGTGCCAACCGTAACCGACACGAAACGTTGGGGGGCCATCATTGGAAACAAGCGAAAATTGTGCGCCATTACGGATTTCCGTATAAACGACGCCACCATTCAAGCACGGTTGTTTGTTATAAATAAGGAAATTTGAGTCGTCTTTTTATACAAATCGCTGCGGATTGACAAGACAAAAATGAGCGATCTAGAGGTAAGTATCTTTTTGAGCTTGCTAGCTAACGTACATTAAATAAAAAACAAAATTAGAAATCGGCGACACGCGGTGGACGAAAACTGTTATTGATCCATGGACAATTTTTCGAGAACACGCGTATGAACACTCAGTAACGTTAGTTCGTTTCTCCCTTAAAAACGGATTCTAAACATCTTTCGTTAATAGATATTGTCCAAAAAGATCATGTACGGAACGTACGCGATGATCGCTATATGCATGTATATATATATAATATACATATAATACACATGCATACACACACACACCATATATATATATATATATATATATACATATATACGTATTCATATACAGTGTCCCGGAGTTATAAGTATAGATTTAACCATTTAATAAAATTCTTAAAAAGGAATAAAAAAAGTCGTTAATAAACACAGATTTGAATATAAATCACTGTTAGGCTATAATAAATTTTCTCAGGGAATGGCAATATCTTTTTTTTATCAGACTTCTCGTGTGAAAGTACAATATCTAGCAAGTTGTCTGATAAAAAAATGTAGATATTTAACGATCTTTGGTGTTTTGGATATTGTTTGACAATACATTGGGTAAGTTCCTTTAGATTATCAGTTTGAGTACATACAACTTTTTAAATAACACCAAAGGATTAAGATCATGAGAGCACAGAAGCCATTGTACAATATTGATGTACTGAATTATCAGGATGTTAGTCATGCTAATCAACCAGTCATCTCTGAAACAATTGGATTTTGGGCCTATATTTATTAAGACTCTTCCTTTTTGTGAGTTTAGTTACACAATTAAATGACTACCTATCATTCTGGAACATACCTTGAACATATGTATATCTTCTACAATGCTGTATACATTTGTTTTAAAATATATTTATTAACCATATGAATCTGTTCGGTAAAGATTGGCAAAAAAAATGATATAGCTCTTTATTGTTCTTTTTTTAGAGGAGTGGCAGTCGCAGCGCTAGTCCCAGAAGATCACGTACAATGGTGACTGAACCTGATGGAGGCTTGAGGGATTCAAGATCACATTCTAGATCACGAAAATCACGAGATCGTGAAAGGAAAGAATCCCATAGACCAGTGAAGGATTACTCAAGATCCAGAAGCCGTTCTGTATCACGAGGACGTAAGACATCTTATCGTACCAGCAGTAAATATGCAGGTGGACATCGTGGCAGCAGTCGCAGTCGCAGTCGATCCCCGTACAGAGGTGGACGTTACTCGCGCAGTCGGTCCCGTTCTTATTCACGCTCCCGGTATTCCCGTGAACGTGACAGGAATATTTACCGTTCACCCTCCAGAAGTCCAATGTCATCCCGAAAACGTCATGTAGGAAACCGAGACAATCCTTGTCCATCTCGCTGCTTAGGAGTATTTGGACTTTCGATTTTTACGACCGAACAACAAATTCATCATATTTTCTTGAAATATGGCCCGGTTGAGCGAGTACAAGTTGTTATTGACGCAAAGGTATTATTACATTTTTAAGTATTTTCACAATTAATATTTGGATGATATCATTTGTTTCGTGTTCAGTTGTATCAAACACACCCCTATTGCTTTTATTCTGAAGGGGGATAGAAAATTAACAGCCAGAGTTTTAGAACGGTCGCACGTAAGACAAGGCGACATTACGTTAAAGGCCTCTGGCAACATTCAATTAATAAGTCACTAGAATGCCAGATATTTTTGATTTTTAAATCTTCATTGTATCAGATTGTCTTACAAAAATTGGAGCGTATCAACCACTTAAAAATGAGCATGTGTTTCAGACTGGACGATCCAGAGGCTTTTGCTTTGTATATTTTGAGTCTTCTGAGGATGCAAAGGTCGCCAAAGAACAGTGCACAGGAATGGAAATTGACGGCCGAAGAATAAGAGTAGACTTTTCCATAACACAGCGGGCCCATACACCCACACCAGGCATTTACATGGGAAAGCCTACTCACTTGCATGACAGAGGGTGGGATGGGCCAAGACGCAGGGAGTAAGTAAACTTTTTCTAGGAAAATAGTATGTAACAATACAAAGACATAAAACTCTATTTGAATATGTGGATATACATTAAGTACTGGTATTAGACACGTCAGTATTGTTTCCAAACGTCATCATAAAAGAATATCCATTCCATAGAAGATTTTTCAGTTAAAATCACAAAAATTAATGAATTAGAAAAGTGCAGTTCATTAAGACTATAATAGCAAAATGAATATTCGGTGTTTTATAGCCTTTGCTTTATAGCCTTAAAAGCTTAATTTCGTATCATACTTCTATCAGAAGCAGCTACAGAGGAAGTTATCGCCGTTCTCCAAGCCCATACTACAACAGACGACGATCACGATATGACAGATCCAGATCACGCTCATACTCTCCACGTAAGTTCCATTGTCCTTTCATCCAATGCGTAATATAAATAACCTGATTAACATATATATATATATATAGGTGTATGCGTGAATGTGCATATGTGTATGTGAGTGCGTGATTAAGACGGAGTAAGTAATTTTAATTAACCATACCTCTCTATTATACGTAAAGGGTGGAAAACATGTTTAGTCATTTTCAGTTAACCCGATAAAATTCTGACTGAATTAAAATACAATGAAAATGCATTATTGTAGATCTGATTCAATCAGTGCAAAAGTTAAGGCAATCGGACGTAAATCCAAATCCAATGCATTTTCTTCAATTGAACGATGTTACCTAAATCAAAAATATTGGCATTTTTTTAAGTTTTTGAACTCTAGATTTGCAAATACAGGTTCCATCCTACTTTTGCGTTTCTTCGGTTCGGTTTAATTAACCAATTGTACCTAACTTCTCACAATGATAATCTCTCCATGATTGTCATTCATCATTATTTCTAAAGTATTCAAGTTATTTCTTAGTAACTTTTGACGATATACATATACTTATATCAAGATATGATTATGTGCCTTACTTGACTCAGTTTTAATGAACAAAATACTTTAACAAATCTTGATACACTTCTAAATATCTATATGCCGGATAGTCCGAAAATACAAGTGCAGAAACGCATATATTTATAATAGAGAGAATCTATTTGACGAGACAAATTTTAAGATATAAATTGAAATTCATGGATTAATTGAATTTTGAAGATCTGTGTGCGACATTTTAATAGTGAGCAAATCTTGAGTACGTACAAAATCATTTCCGTATAGTATTTCATCAATTAATCAATAGTTAACAACTTTTCATTAACATTGAGCAAACAATTATTATTTTCTTTCTTTTAAATAAAACCGCACGTTGAATCTTTTTCCCGTATATCAACTTCAAACATTTACATACGCGAAACACTTGATCTTTGTAAAATCGAAATTTGACGAAAGCAACATTCCTTTCGAATTTCGACAGCAAATGATTGCTTATGAAAACTAAACCATTGAATGATATGAAACGGATCGCGCAAGCAAATTTTTTATAAATGGCACATAGATCGTTCCCGATGAGGCGTACTTTAAGAAGACAGTGACCTGGAAACTCTTTGTACGTACGAGCACGGTGTATTATTACTACAGCGTCTACGTAATTAATGGAAAGAGAGGTGAAGGAAAAAATGCAATGCGTTGAATCGTGTACGGTAGTAACATAAGCAGCCCTCCGCCCACTGCCTTGGGTCAATCAATCATAGTTTTTGTTCCTTAATGAATTTCAGGTCGATATTAAGTGACACGAGTGTGATGCGAGAAGCCAGGTGTTGGGAGCCAATTTGTGTGTGACTTGACCCCCTTTGACCCCCTTGATTTCTTCTAACTATACTGGGTCAAAATACGAACGCTACATATTCTTTACTCGCCATCCTTACCTGATTGACTTCCGTGCACTTGAAAAGATCATATTTACCCGTTTTTAGAACCTTAAGATATATTGTACAGAAATCGATTTTTCATGTATTTTATCATGCATGAAGTGCGGTAAGGTCAGGATGGACATGAAAGATTATTTTTGTCGTATGTAACGTAACTCGTGACGCTCTGCGTACGAGCAGCGTTGCCCGACGAAACGACACACGATCGAATTGTTGGCTTTGACGATGGGGTGCGATAAATTTCTCGAATTCAGATTAAATGCACGAAACCCCCCGGCCAATGTCGTTGTTGGTCGACGGAAAGCGTGCCACGCGAAACTTGGAAACTTGATATATTCCTATAGATGTTTCATATAAAATTCCGAAAGAAATAAAAGGAAAAACAGATAGTAATAATGAACTCTCAAATAGAAGTAAGTTCTCTAACTTGTTTGTTTGTTTATAAGGTTTTGAATCAAGAGGTATTGGATGATAGAGGGAAGTTGATCAAGTTTCACTGAAAAAATTCTCAAGTTTTGAAAAGTCGAAGACACGATTTGCGAAGATGTTTGCTCTTGCTCGAATTTCAAGATCCGATGGTTTTGTCGCGTGTGAGAAAGAATATGATCCGAATCGCGAGTCTCTCAAGACTATAGAAGAACCGCAAGCTTCAGACTCGCTATCTCACGGACTGAGATTCTCAGGCTCAGAAGACGGTTGTAACCGACTCTCACGGCTGTTAGGGGGGGTGTGAACCGCCATCGAACGTCTCTCAGAAACTGAAAATAGAAGAACCAGTGAACGAACTTGAAATGTTTTTCGAGTAGAGAAGATGAAAGAGAACATGGCACATAGAGAGCTTCAAGGTTTATATCGATCATATTCTTTATCAGTTGAATGACCTCACTGTCGACTATGATACATCCGTTATTAGAAACAGTTATGAAATAAATAAAAAATGAGATATGCATGTCCGTGCCCCGTGCACCCTTCCCAATTTCCAATACCACATTCCTGATTCATCCCTCCACCATCCTAAAACCTCCTAAACTTCCATGGTAATGTCAGTTAATTATTTTTTTAGATTCATGTAAATCTAAGTTGATGGACTTTTCAATGGTCAATAAACGTTGCTTTCCTATAATCGTATCGAGTTTTTATTTTTATTATGGAATTGTTAAAGTGCGAGACCACGACTGTTTTTTCTTATTTATATGTTGAATTCAATCATTCGACAAAGTACAATAAAAAGACCTAATAAAATCAAATTCTGGTGTTTATAGCCTTTTTTTATTTCACAAAGTACATGCATAGTACATGTAGATGTAGTATGTGATTTCAACAAAACATTTAAGCACACTAAATATCGAAGATATGATAATCAACTATTGAGTATGATGTATTTTTATTTCAAAATAAATAAAGATGAAAGATTGATTATTTTACCGTTTTAATGGCGTAGATATGTTAACACGTTAGTATGTTTGTCACAGGGGATGCGTAAATCATCGTTCGGTTAGAGTCTACTGTAGTTATATATTTTATTAACTTATAACCTCTTATCGAAAGAGCTTTTTGTTAAAATTACTTGTCTTTCTAAAGTGTTAGAAATGTTAGTATATCATTCATCACATTGCTTTGTACTACTAACCAAATTGTCAACGTGAACGTAATATCAGAGGTTATACTGTTTATCGAATTGCTGTCAGTTTTCTTTGGACATAACCTGTCAGTAGGATGTTGTCTGCAATAATAAAGGAACATCAAAGCAAACAAGCGGCTAGAAAAGAAAGACAAGGTAAAACAAATGCGTTGTATTATAATTATAAACTAATGTTTTTCAATTTCGACATATTAGTATTTTTACTCAATCCGATAGAACAGAAACGTAAGGAAGCTGTTCAAGCTGCGAGTAATTTGACGCAAGCTCTCGTTGATCACTTGAACGTTGGGTAAGTGTAAATGTAGCGGTAATACAATATTTCTAATAATACAAATGTGTTTCCCTTATTATTATTAAAAAATATGTGTATAGTGTGGCACAAGCCTACTTAAATCAGAAGAAGCTAGATGCAGAGGCTAAACAACTGCAGCAGGGTGCAACAAATTTTGCAAAACAAACACAATCATGGTTACATTTGGTTGAATCCTTCTCAAGTGCTCTAAAGGAAATTGGTGATGCTGAAAACTGGGCACGCAGCATAGAAGGTGATATGAGAACCATTGCCACCGCTTTAGAATATTCGTACAAAGGTATTGATCTCTTATTAATTAATGATGCCTGTTCATACTGAAGAAAACCTGATGTTATTTAATGGAGTAATTCTTTATCTTTGCAGCTACACAAGATGCTCAAACTGCTGCTAATAGCTAAGACATTCTATATGTCTTTATACTATTTTGTTAATCATGAAATAAATCTATATGTACAATGTAATTATATGTAACACAAGTAATAAAGTTGAACATACCACATTACTAATCATTTTATTAACAAGTTGTTCCCTGGAAGAATAATTTTTCATTATCATTACGAAAGAGTGGATTATGTAAGGGACTACTTTTCAATCTAAGGTGTGCAGCTACAAAATCCTCAAATGTGGGAGCAACAACATATTTTATTTCTCATGTATAACAAACGAAACAAGTAGTATTACAATATCATTTGGTCTTGTATATCAGGGATTAAGTGTTTGACATATAATTTATAATATTGAGAGATGTGTTAATACTGCCATCATGATTGTTACTACAAACATTGTAGTCAATCCTTTAGTTTCTAAGATCTGAAGAATATTGATAATGCAACTACATATATCATGATACAAGATTTGATTACTTAAATTAAACAACATGATACTGATATCATTAATAAGATGAATAACATTTTCTGCGCTGATGATTGCGAAAAATGATTAATTTTATTGCATGTGCTGACGTCGTCGTGCAGCCCTTTGCTTGTCGAAACGCAGTTCCATTTCTTCTAGAACACGTGGAGTATAGCGAACAACCAACTTAACAGAATTTTGCGCTTGCTTTAACAATTCCACAGCTTTCTCGTGATTTTCACCCTCGACACACTGAAACAAATATTCGGCAATAATCAAGTTTGTGCTGATAATAAAATGTAATTAGATTTATAATGCTTCCTTATGTATTTGAAATATATACATGTGTCACAATAAACAAGTATCTTCGTGATAAACAAAATGATCAAATAGTTGACATTTAACATGTTATGTGTTAATGTCATTAGAATATTCAAGTAACAGAGTAATAAATTGCTTTCCATGGACTGTACTTTCTTAATACAGTTATCAGTGAAATTATCTACTATCATGTGCTTATTATAATCTTACAAAGTAAAGAATATGTATGACTCACAACTCCATTGACAGAGAGAAGCTGATCTCCACGCTTCAAGCCGCCATGTCTATCCGCAACTCCACCTGGTATAATCCTTGATATGTAAATTGGTGAATTTTGTTCCTTGCCACCCATTACATTAAATCCCAAACCCTCCTCTGTCTTTGGCAATTCCACAACACGTGGATGAGCATGTCCTTCGCTAGCAGCAAAAGCAGCAACTGTCGCTTTTGCAGTTGCAGATGCTCGCACGTCTTGAGAGCCCTTGCATATTAATGATACATTATAAGAATAATTTAAAATTAAATATTTGTATTCAACATTACTTCTGTACCTCAATAAAGTAATAGACGTATCAGCACATTTGAAATAGAAAATTATAGTAAGTCTAATGTATTGATTAAATCTACCATCATAATCCATACATTCTTATCAAATGAATAGTTCATCAATGTATTAAATAGTTGCCCTTTCCAATCATTTTGTTATTCAACCAATATAGACATAGGCTCTTCTGTTACTAAATGTATAATATTGCAATAATAGTATTGTACCTGTATATCTACAGTTTCATACACATGTTCATATACTTCTCGTACTGCATTAAGAAAATCACTCTGCAATACTTTTTGAAGAGTAGCTAGTTTAGTTGTAGGTACTTCACCACCTAAAATCAATGTCCAGAAATAGAAATTAGTTGCAATAAAAACTAATCTGTAAATGATGTTTTCAATATTGTTTTATTTTAACAAATAAGTCTTAATAGAAAGAAATACTTGAAACATTGATCACTTTATATTTTCTGTTAGTGCCACCTATTATTAACCAAATGTTTGTTTATTACTATGTTTTTACTGATATAGGCATAACATTAGAAAATTGTAAAGTAAAATTCGCTTACAGCAAATGTCATGGAAAATTAGATTATAATTAAACAGTTTGGAGAGCAGGTGTAAAAAGTCTTTGTGACCTATTTTACTTACTCTTTTGCAGTTTATCCAACAACTCGATCGATCTTTTGACATCTACAAAAACAAATGTATCCTAATTGATTTTTTTTATTCAATAATCAGGTAATGAGCATAAATGAATGCGCTTGCCTACCTCTTGCTAATGTTAAAGGTTCCCCGATTGTTGTCATTTTAACAGTGCTTATGGAAGATAATGAGTTAGTGCAGATTTCGAATTTTATACATACGGCGAGAAGAATAATCGATACGTGTATGCAAGAAATTTTACCAGTTATACTGCAATTCGCGTTAATAGCAACGGGTTGTTGTTGATCCAAGTGATTGACAGAATTTTAGGATCCTGGCAAGAATAAACTTGACGATAAGAATGGCGAATTTTCATAGTCGTTTACGGTTGTATCTCAACGTTTTGCGATTGTTCAGATTGGCGGGAGGATACGTGGTTTATGGATATAATATTTTGTCCAGTTTCATACCTGTGTTACGTCCGGGGCAGGTGCGGTCTCGCTAGAGATTTCAACCTGTGCCATGGGCAGTCGCTTTTTCGAGCCAGACGCATGGACATAGGAATATAGGGACGGAGCCAGGCCTCCGCATTTTCCCATATAACACTGTATAAAGAAGTGGTCCCCTTAGTGACTAGATCCGCTAGGTGCGCTGGGGGTCATTCCAACCGGAGCGGTACGTTTCGTCCTGTTCACATCGCATTCATAACTAACAAGTAATCATATAATAATTTTGGTTTTATATGCTTATGTTTGCTTATAGCAAAGTTCGTTTTTCTCTTAAAACTACTTGTCACTATTTCGATATATTCATATTTATATATTATTATAATTATATTTATATTATCTATATTTCATTCATAATAAAATTGTGAGTGTTTTAATATTAAATTAAAAAACGAACTATAAAAGATATTAAAGTGCATAGCATGGGGTTGCACATTGGGCTATCAAAGCAATCCCGAAAAGTTCCATTTGTTTCATGTGCCTAAAGATAAAGAAATTATGAAATTATGGCAAAAAACGCTAAAACCGGATTGGTTTTCTCCTAAGCAACCGATATGTGCGAAACATTTTTTTCCTCACGAGATACTGCGACAGCGCGATATGTTACGATCAAATGGGACTGTACGTGGTAGTACGAGTAAATGATGATTTTATAATCATTTTTGGGCCATTGATTTCCACAACAGCATAAGAAATCTACCTATTCATAAAAAAGTGCACATGATATCGGTATACGTATGAATTATTATATCGTTGTTGTTGTTGTTGTTGTTGTTGTTGGTCGTTTGAAGAAGGGTGAAATACCATCACAGTTTCCTTGGAGAGAGAATACACTTTTTGCAGAATCTAATATTAACAGATCGACTGATAAAAATATATGCATCAATGATGGCTTGTCTGAACCAAAAAGCAACAATGGATGTAATGATGCAAATGAATCTCTCAGTATAAACTTTCTTGATATTTTGAAGCTTGATAGTTTATCATTATCATAATCATGGAATAATGACAATGCAGTATACAACAATATAAATATAGTTGAATTTTTATAACATTCTATGTAAATAATCAACTGTAATATTGTAAAATAAAAAATTATATTTCTGTTCACTATTTTAAGATAAAAAGCTTACTCAATTATTTGAAATAAGATTGTCCTTAATATAGCATTGTATATAATACAAGTTTATCTATATAATTTTCATTATATTATATGTAAAACAAGTTCATAAGAAACTACACTGATGTATCATATTGTTTAAAGAAAACGGTGCATTTATAAAGTATTATTAACTATATATATAACCGGTTGGAATGACCCCCAGCGCTCTAGCGGTTCTAGTCAGTAAGGGGCCCACCGATAAACTACGAGATGCAGAGGCCTGGACGGAGCGTAAAGTCCCAATATCGGCGCGAGTGGTGAAGCCAAAATGATGCACGGGCCCCCACTTAGTTGGCGAATACTTTCTATTAGCTACGGTTGCGCGTATGCCCAGTATTGCTTAATATGAAAACGAAATAAAAATCATTCCTTTGAATGTCGGTCATTTACAAGAAATTTCTATTTCATGAAAGTAATGGTAGAACAGATAAAACATAAAGTATTATTTACATTACTCTTGATACCATATAAGACAAGCAATGATGATGGTTGTTTTAATACACATTGTAGACATGTTCAGGTTGAGAATAACATTCTTGATTGATCACTAAATAATATAAATTTTGTTAATATGTGTCTACGTATGGAAGTATTTGTAATTGGTGTTGAAGATGTGGCTACAGAATTTAATGAATCGTCAAGATCACACGACTATACGTCTACAGTTGTTGTATTTGTAGAACTTGAAGAAGGTAATACTTCTGTTCCAAAGTTTCCCTGAAACATAAACATATGTGGGACAGGGTTTCTCATTGGCAACAAACAATGAATATCCCACGTGTTGCCGGTGCTATTCTCAGTATATTTATTTCCTCAATATAAATACTTTTGATGTTAATTCTCAGCACTTTGGCTCTCTATAATGCTCTCACTACTCGCTGGTTACTCGCTGTTCTCTCGCAATACTCTCACTGTACTCCTTGGTCCTCATCCCTTTATATAGGCTTATCTGCCAGGGCCTACGTGACGGGACCAACGCAGTTTTACCATCTAACAAAGCACACCGCTAACGGAAATCATACCACGCGCTTAGAAGCATAACCCCAGGGCAAAGCACAATAACAGCCAATCAAAAGTACAGCTATTCGTATCAACATAAAAAAACTAAATTAGACTGACAATGTTGGATATTTCCTTGAAGAGCGATGATAAAATTTGGTGTTCTTCAAGCTCTGTCACTGGGTGCCGGGACACACGAAATTGTAGAACACAATTCAAAGAATTTAAGAAAGAAAAACAGAGATCGTACTAGATCGTAAAAGTTAACAAAAAGGTCTGAACTGGAAAAAGGTTTGGTTCTTAATGAATCCTTTTTTACTTTTTGAATTGAATTGGCAGCGCGGTGAACTAGTGTAGCGTGGTGGGGCTCGTGTATAAATATAAATCGCATGGTTGGCACACAGGATTGCATTTTGGGATTATTATTTTTATTGTACAACTGTTTTCCCCCATTTCATTTGAAAACACGTCAACGTAAACAGCGAAATTCGTTTGTCCCCCTCCATGAATCAATTAGTAATACAAAATGTTCGATTACAATACAAAACATTACAATACAAAATTTTCGATTCATCTACTTCTTGTTGTACAAAAGGTCTGAACGTATCTGACCTCTCTATCTGGAAAATGGTTTTCTAAATTTTTTATTTAATTATCGCGGAAGTATTATATCCGAATTGGTCATAAAGCTGTGTATCTACCCCCTTCATCTTCGCCCGAACGCTATGCTCATTTCTGCGACGCATTATCTCTAGTTTTGGCTCACAATAAGTGTACTTATATTTACATTGTCGGTGACTTCAATCTACCATATGGTACTTGGCATAATGATAGTACTGGCACTCTTTTCTCTCCTTCCGATCAGGCCTCTTCTACTTTAATTACATCTGCCAATATTCTCGCAGACCATGCTAATCTACATAATCTGCATCAAGTCAACTCGATCTGCAACTTCTACGGCAATTTCCTGGACTTGATCTTTTCCAACGATGTCGGGATCATTGTAAATCAAGCACTTGACCCATTACTATCATGTGACGTGTACCATCCGGCCCTACTTATGCGTCTTAGATCTAATGTCTCGATCAATACTAGATTTACAGTAGAATTAAGATTATTATTAGAATTAAGAATTACAGTAGAAGTCTAAAGCATTTGATACTGTGGATCACATTTTATTACTTAATAAGCTGTTTGCTTTAGGTATTAGCGGTAACTTACTTTCATGGTTGTCTAGGTACCTAACGTTTAGGGTTCAATCTGTACGTGTTCTCAATACACGTTCGAACTTTTTTATGGTCAGCTCCGGTGTTCCCCAGGGATCGCACTTAGGCCCGATGTTATTTAACATTTTCATCAACGATATTGCCAAAGAACTCAATCATTGTAAATTCCTCCTCTTTGCTGATGACCTAAAAATCTTCAATCTAAATCATCTAAATCTAATCTAATCAACATCTACATCTAAAATCTAAATGAATCTAAAATCAACAATTTACAAGATTGTTTTCTAGTTCAGGCAGACCTTCTTAGACTAGAGGCGTGGTCCAAAAAGAACAATCTACTGTTTAACTCCACTAAATGTCATGTCATACGTTATTCTATTTCGTCAACTCCAATAATTTTACCTTATTCTCTTTATAATGTCACACTATCAGATGTAGAAATTATCAAGGACCACGGTGTAGTTTATGATCGCAAACTCAATTTCTCTACTCATTACAATCATATTCTCAAGTTAGCAATGAGAAATTTGGGACTTATTAAACGATTTTCCTTTGAGTTTTCTCACATTTCAACATTTCGCCTACAGACAATAATCTGTTTGACAAGATAGAGTTTTTCTCAGTAAACCTTAACTCCTTCAAGCAATCAGTTCAGCAAGCGGTCTGCAATTCTCGTAATTAAGTTTTTCCTTCTACATTAGCTTTTATCTACATCAGCTGTCACTCCTATGTCTTACACTCTGTATGTATAATAATAATCAGAATAATGTATATCATCTTCGTAAAGGGTTTTGCCCGTTAATAAACATGCATATTATATATAAAAAAAAAAAAAAAAAAAAAAAAAAATTGGTGATAAAAATGTCACAAAAATGATATCTCAGGGAGGTCGCATTTTTCGGTCACTTTTCGGTCACTTTTCGGTCACTTTTCGGTCACTTTTCGGTCACTTTTCGGTCACTTTTCGGTCACTTTTCGGTCACTTTTCGGTCACTTTTCGGTCACTTTTCGGTCACTTTTCGGTCACTTTTCGGTCACTTTTCGGTCACTTTTCGGTCACTTTTCGGTCACTTTTCGGTCACTTTTCGGTCACTTTTCGGTCACTTTTCGGTCACTTTTCGGTCACTTTTCGGTCACTTTTCGGTCACTTTTCGGTCACTTTTCGGTCACTTTTCGGTCACTTTTCGGTCACTTTTCGGTCACTTTTCGGTCACTTTTCGGTCACTTTTCGGTCACTTTTCGGTCACTTTTCGGTCACTTTTCGGTCACTTTTCGGTCACTTTTCGGTCACTTTTCGGTCACTTTTCGGTCACTTTTCGGTCACTTTTCGGTCACTTTTCGGTCACTTTTCGGTCACTTTTCGGTCACTTTTCGGTCACTTTTCGGTCACTTTTCGGTCACTTTTCGGTCACTTTTCGGTCACTTTTCGGTCACTTTTCGGTCACTTTTCGGTCACTTTTCGGTCACTTTTCGGTCACTTTTCGGTCACTTTTCGGTCACTTTTCGGTCACTTTTCGGTCACTTTTCGGTCACTTTTCGGTCACTTTTCGGTCACTTTTCGGTCACTTTTCGGTCACTTTTCGGTCACTTTTCGGTCACTTTTCGGTCACTTTTCGGTCACTTTTCGGTCACTTTTCGGTCACTTTTCGGTCACTTTTCGGTCACTTTTCGGTCACTTTTCGGTCACTTTTCGGTCACTTTTCGGTCACTTTTCGGTCACTTTTCGGTCACTTTTCGGTCACTTTTCGGTCACTTTTCGGTCACTTTTCGGTCACTTTTCGGTCACTTTTCGGTCACTTTTCGGTCACTTTTCGGTCACTTTTCGGTCACTTTTCGGTCACTTTTCGGTCACTTTTCGGTCACTTTTCGGTCACTTTTCGGTCACTTTTCGGTCACTTTTCGGTCACTTTTCGGTCACTTTTCGGTCACTTTTCGGTCACTTTTCGGTCACTTTTCGGTCACTTTTCGGTCACTTTTCGGTCACTTTTCGGTCACTTTTCGGTCACTTTTCGGTCACTTTTCGGTCACTTTTCGGTCACTTTTCGGTCACTTTTCGGTCACTTTTCGGTCACTTTTCGGTCACTTTTCGGTCACTTTTCGGTCACTTTTCGGTCACTTTTCGGTCACTTTTCGGTCACTTTTCGGTCACTTTTCGGTCACTTTTCGGTCACTTTTCGGTCACTTTTCGGTCACTTTTCGGTCACTTTTCGGTCACTTTTCGGTCACTTTTCGGTCACTTTTCGGTCACTTTTCGGTCACTTTTCGGTCACTTTTCGGTCACTTTTCGGTCACTTTTCGGTCACTTTTCGGTCACTTTTCGGTCACTTTTCGGTCACTTTTCGGTCACTTTTCGGTCACTTTTCGGTCACTTTTCGGTCACTTTTCGGTCACTTTTCGGTCACTTTTCGGTCACTTTTCGGTCACTTTTCGGTCACTTTTCGGTCACTTTTCGGTCACTTTTCGGTCACTTTTCGGTCACTTTTCGGTCACTTTTCGGTCACTTTTCGGTCACTTTTCGGTCACTTTTCGGTCACTTTTCGGTCACTTTTCGGTCACTTTTCGGTCACTTTTCGGTCACTTTTCGGTCACTTTTCGGTCACTTTTCGGTCACTTTTCGGTCACTTTTCGGTCACTTTTCGGTCACTTTTCGGTCACTTTTCGGTCACTTTTCGGTCACTTTTCGGTCACTTTTCGGTCACTTTTCGGTCACTTTTCGGTCACTTTTCGGTCACTTTTCGGTCACTTTTCGGTCACTTTTCGGTCACTTTTCGGTCACTTTTCGGTCACTTTTCGGTCACTTTTCGGTCACTTTTCGGTCACTTTTCGGTCACTTTTCGGTCACTTTTCGGTCACTTTTCGGTCACTTTTCGGTCACTTTTCGGTCACTTTTCGGTCACTTTTCGGTCACTTTTCGGTCACTTTTCGGTCACTTTTCGGTCACTTTTCGGTCACTTTTCGGTCACTTTTCGGTCACTTTTCGGTCACTTTTCGGTCACTTTTCGGTCACTTTTCGGTCACTTTTCGGTCACTTTTCGGTCACTTTTCGGTCACTTTTCGGTCACTTTTCGGTCACTTTTCGGTCACTTTTCGGTCACTTTTCGGTCACTTTTCGGTCACTTTTCGGTCACTTTTCGGTCACTTTTCGGTCACTTTTCGGTCACTTTTCGGTCACTTTTCGGTCACTTTTCGGTCACTTTTCGGTCACTTTTCGGTCACTTTTCGGTCACTTTTCGGTCACTTTTCGGTCACTTTTCGGTCACTTTTCGGTCACTTTTCGGTCACTTTTCGGTCACTTTTCGGTCACTTTTCGGTCACTTTTCGGTCACTTTTCGGTCACTTTTCGGTCACTTTTCGGTCACTTTTCGGTCACTTTTCGGTCACTTTTCGGTCACTTTTCGGTCACTTTTCGGTCACTTTTCGGTCACTTTTCGGTCACTTTTCGGTCACTTTTCGGTCACTTTTCGGTCACTTTTCGGTCACTTTTCGGTCACTTTTCGGTCACTTTTCGGTCACTTTTCGGTCACTTTTCGGTCACTTTTCGGTCACTTTTCGGTCACTTTTCGGTCACTTTTCGGTCACTTTTCGGTCACTTTTCGGTCACTTTTCGGTCACTTTTCGGTCACTTTTCGGTCACTTTTCGGTCACTTTTCGGTCACTTTTCGGTCACTTTTAATGGATTTTAATGGATTTTAATGCTCTTTTAACGTATTTTTATTTATTTTTTTTATTTCAACGGGCCTTAGCCCAATTGCAGATACAGAGTGATATACAGAGTGATGTATAACTAACAGCACATTATCAATATTTACAATGAACTTATTAATAAGCTTATGTACTACTATATTTAAAACTAAAACATGACAGAATCACTAAACCAGCAACATCAAGTTTTATACACAAAATTTGATTTGTGAGAAAAAGACATTTTGGCTCACAAAGCAATCAAGCCTGTCAGAGTAATGATTTGCAAGTCTGGTTGACCTGCTAAGAAAAGAGTTAATGCCGTAATTGGTGCGATGCGAATGTTCAAGGAACGAATGGTGTGATCTGAACGGTCTCGAAGGAACAAGAATATCGATCTTTCTTAGCAATTCTGGGCAAAACCAGTTGGAATGCAAGATATTATACAGCATAGTGAGATCTCTATGCATTCGTCAAACTCCAAGGGTTGATATATTAAGCGATCTTTCAATCGCAGAGTAATTTATCTCCTGGATTGAGCGGCGTTCTTTAAAAGCTATAATTCTCAAAAACTTATGTTGTACTCTATCTATAGATTGAATATGTATATTGTAACATGGGGACCACACACTCGAACAATATTCAAGATGTGGTCTTACTAGCGCGCAATAGAGCAGTTTAGTAGTGAAAGTACCTGAGAAGTCTATAGAGCATCTCCTGATAATATTGAATCTAGGATCACACCTAGATCCTTAATATGTGCAACAGGTTCCAATGGGCAACCATTGATCATAAAGAATATTCAATAGGATACCTGCGACGCCTGAAGTTCATATATTGGCACTTTTTAACACTGAGTTCCATTCCGTTATTTTCACACCAGAGACATAATCGATCCAAGTCAGATTGAAGTGTGAGGCAGTCGTTATTGTTTCTGATGAGTTTATTCAAATCGTTTTTATCATATTTATCGTATTTCAACGCATTTTAACGGATTTTAATGCATTTTTCACGTATTTTATCGTATTTCAACGCATTTTAATGGATTTTAATGCATTTTTAACGTATTTTATAGTATTTCAACGCATTTTAATGGATTTTAATGCATTTTTAACGTATTGTAACACGTTCTAATCCATTTTAACGCACTGTAATCCATTATTAATATACTATAACGCTCTATGAAGCATTTTTAACGCATTTTAACTCATTCTTGATGGATTTTAACTCGTTTTAACGCATTTTAGCGCACCCTTTATTAAAAAATCGTATCAGTTTCACTATAAATTTCTGCCAAAAATGCATCCGCAACCAGATTTGGCGGCAAAGAAAAGAGTAATAATCCTTAACACATTTTCCTAGAAATTTAACTTGCCATGTATTGTCCAAGTTACAGCTTTCGCTATTACTTACAATGGTAAAACAGTGTTATATATTACCGGCCGTGGAAAAACAGATCGATAAAGCAGAGTTCTACTATAACGACCAAAAATTTTGAAAAATATTATTTCAGCCTTGATAACTTCCAGGTATCATTGAGTGATCTTTAGTTTCATTTGACTATTGTATGCGAACATAAGTTATATAATATTCATGATATTTAATATAGTGTTCTATATTACCGGCTGTGGAAAAACAGATTGATAAATCCTGTATATTATACATTGTGTATATGCTATATATAACGTATTATAATCCATTTTAATGCATTTGAACGTATTTTAATGCACTTTAACGCATTTTTAACGCACTTTTATGTATTTTCACGCACTATTGATGTATTTTAACACATTTTCATGAACAATAACGCATTCTTAACCCATTTTAATATATTTTCACGCACCACACCGCATTTTTAATCCATTTCAATGGTTTTTCACGCACTATTGACGTATTTTAACACATTTAATTTATATTTCTACCTGAATGCATTTTAATGCATTTCTAAATATTTTACCCTATTTTAACGTATTTCCATACATTTTTAACGTGTTCTAACCTATTCCAACACATTTTAATGCATTTCTAAACGTTCTACCCTATTTCAAAGCATTTTAATGCATTTCTAAACGTTCTAATCTATTTTAAAGCATTTTCATACAATTTTTAATGTTCTAATGCATTTTCAATATATTTTAACGTATTAAAAATTGTATGTTGAATTAAACATTTTGGTATTCTGTCGGTAATCAGTAGACTGATTATCACCGTTCTCAATTTACATCCGTGTAGAACATCGGTAACGAATCTGCAATCGCTAGACTGATTATCACCATTCTCAATTTGCATCGGTGTAAGATGTCCGTAACCAATATGTAATCGCTAGACTGATTATTACCGTTGTCAATTTACATCCGTGTAGAATATCGGTAACGAATCTACAATCGCTAGACTGATTGTCACAGTTCTCAATTTACATCCGTGTAGAATATCGGTAACCCATCTGCGATCGCTAGGCTAATTATCACCGTTCTCAATTTACATCCGTGTAAGACGTCGGTAATCAATTTGCAATCGCTAGACTGATTATCACCGTTCTTAAATTACATCCGTGCAGGACGTCGGTAACCAATCTGTAATCACTAGACTGATTATCATAGTTTTCAATTTGCATTCGTGTAGAATATCGGTAACGAATCTGCAATCGCTAGATTGATTGTCACCGTCATCAATGTAGGTCAAGGCAGCGGATCAGTAACATATGGACACAGATGAAATATGAAATAAAACTATTATCCAAGTTACACACTTCTTTGACAATTACCACGGGTAATTCAACGTTTTCATATGTTCACACCGAAAATCATCAAATAACCTGAAAATTTCATAATTTAACGCCAACAATCCCTAAATGTATTCGATCGAATTTCAGCGCATTTTCTGCGTATTTTAACTCATTTACAACGCATTTTAACGCATTCCTGACGCACTTTAATGTATTTTGATGCGCTGTTGGGATACTTTAACATATATTCACGCACCATAATGCATTCTTAACACACTTTAATGCATTTTCTCGCATTATAACGCACTATTAACTTATTTATACTATCCTAAATATTGTTTTTTAAAATATTGTTTTAAATATTTGTACTATATAATTTTAAATATTTTAATGTATGCACTACCTATGTATTATATATTATTTATTATATATATATATATATAGTATTATATATACTATTATACTATTATACCTATTATATATACTATATACGTATTATATATGTAACATGCGTACTATATACCTATTATATATACTTTATACGTCGTATATATGTAACATGCGTACTATATACCTATTATATGTACTATATACGTACTATATATGTAACATGCGTACTATATACCTATTATATATACTTTATACGTCGTATATATGTAACATGCGTACTATATACCTATTATATGTACTATATACGTACTATATATGTAACATGCGTACTATATACCTATTATATATATATACTATATACGTACTATATACCTATTATATATACTATATACGTACTATATATGTATCATGCGTACTATATACCAATTATATATACTATATACGAACTATGTATGTAACATACGTACTATAATACCTATTATATATACTATATACGTATTACATATGTAACATACGTACTACATACCTATTATATATACTATATACGTACTATATATGTAACATACGTACTATATGCCTATTATATGTACTATATACGTACTATATATGTAACATGCGTACTATATACCTATTATATATACTTTATACGTCGTATATATGTAACATGCGTACTATATACCTATTATATGTACTATATACGTACTATATATGTAACATGCGTACTATATACCTATTATATATATATACTATATACGTACTATATACCTATTATATATACTATATACGTACTATATATGTATCATGCGTACTATATACCAATTATATATACTATATACGAACTATGTATGTAACATACGTACTATAATACCTATTATATATACTATATACGTATTACATATGTAACATACGTACTACATACCTATTATATATACTATATACGTACTATATATGTAACATACGTACTATATGCCTATTATATATGCTGTATACGTATTATATATATTATAAACGTATTATATACTCGTTGTACATACTATTTTATCGTATTTCAACGCATTTTAATGGATTTTAATGCATTTTTAACATATTTCATCGTATTTCAACGCATCTTAATGGATTTTAATGGATTTTTAACGTATTTTATCGTATTTCAACGCATTTTAATAGATTTTAATGCTTTTTCAACGTATTTTATCGTATTTCAACGCATTTTAATGGATTTTAATGCATTTTTAACGTATTTTATCGTATTTCAACGCATCTTAATGGATTTTAATGGATTTTTAACGTATTTTATCGTATTTCAACGCATTTTAATGGATTTTAATGGATTTTGATGCATTTTTAACGTATTTTATCGTATTTCAACACATTTTAATGGATTTTAATGCTCTTTAAATGTATTTTATCGTATTTCAACGCATTTTTATGGATTTTAATGCTAATTTCAGTTTCTTTAATTTTTCATGCTAGTATAGTAGTTTTTTCTGCTAGTATAGTAGTTTTTTCGGCTAGTATAGTAGTTTTTCTGCTAGTATAGTAGTTTTTTCCGGCTAGTATAGTAGTTTTTTCCGGCTAGTATAGTAGTTTTTTCCGGCTAGTATAGTAGTTTTCCGGCTAGTATAGTAGTTTTTTCCGGCTAGTATAGTAGTATAAAAAACTACTATACTACTATACTACTATACTACTATACTACTATACTACTATACTACTATACTACTATATCAGCAGAAAAAACTACTATACTAGCCGGAAAAAACTACTATACTAGCAGAAAAAACTACTATATTAACCGGAAAAAACTACTATACTAGCCGGAAAAAACTACTATACTAGCAGAAAAACTACTATACTAGCCGAAAAAACTACTATACTAGCAGAAAAAACTACTATACTAGCAGAAAAACTACTATACTAGCCGAAAAAAACTACTATACTAGCATGAAAAATTAAAGAAACTGAAATTAGCATTAAAATCCATAAAAATGCGTTGAAATACGATAAAATACATTAAAAGAGCATTAAAATCCATTAAAATGTGTTGAAATACGATAAAATACGTTAAAAATGCATCAAAATCCATTAAAATCCATTAAAATGCGTTGAAATACGATAAAATACGTTAAAAATCCATTAAAATCCATTAAGATGCGTTGAAATACGATAAAATACGTTAAAAATGCATTAAAATCCATTAAAATGCGTTGAAATACGATAAAATACGTTGAAAAAGCATTAAAATCTATTAAAATGCGTTGAAATACGATAAAATACGTTAAAAATCCATTAAAATCCATTAAAATCCATTAAGATGCGTTGAAATACGATGAAATATGTTAAAAATGCATTAAAATCCATTAAAATGCGTTGAAATACGATAAAATAGTATGTACAACGAGTATATAATACGTTTATAATATATATAATACGTATACAGCATATATAATAGGCATATAGTACGTATGTTACATATATAGTACGTATATAGTATATATAATAGGTATGTAGTACGTATGTTACATATGTAATACGTATATAGTATATATAATAGGTATTATAGTACGTATGTTACATACATAGTTCGTATATAGTATATATAATTGGTATATAGTACGCATGATACATATATAGTACGTATATAGTATATATAATAGGTATATAGTACGTATATAGTATATATATATAATAGGTATATAGTACGCATGTTACATATATAGTACGTATATAGTACATATAATAGGTATATAGTACGCATGTTACATATATACGACGTATAAAGTATATATAATAGGTATATAGTACGCATGTT
This sequence comes from Hedychridium roseum, assembly GCA_963989215.1. NCBI lineage: Eukaryota > Metazoa > Arthropoda > Insecta > Hymenoptera > Chrysididae > Hedychridium > Hedychridium roseum. Next base: position 6,837,146 of record OZ022311.1, on the reverse strand, counting down.
ACATATATAATACGTATATAGTATATATAATAGGTATAATAGTATAATAGTATATATAATACTATATATATATATATAATAAATAATATATAATACATAGGTAGTGCATACATTAAAATATTTAAAATTATATAGTACAAATATTTAAAACAATATTTTAAAAAACAATATTTAGGATAGTATAAATAAGTTAATAGTGCGTTATAATGCGAGAAAATGCATTAAAGTGTGTTAAGAATGCATTATGGTGCGTGAATATATGTTAAAGTATCCCAACAGCGCATCAAAATACATTAAAGTGCGTCAGGAATGCGTTAAAATGCGTTGTAAATGAGTTAAAATACGCAGAAAATGCGCTGAAATTCGATCGAATACATTTAGGGATTGTTGGCGTTAAATTATGAAATTTTCAGGTTATTTGATGATTTTCGGTGTGAACATATGAAAACGTTGAATTACCCGTGGTAATTGTCAAAGAAGTGTGTAACTTGGATAATAGTTTTATTTCATATTTCATCTGTGTCCATATGTTACTGATCCGCTGCCTTGACCTACATTGATGACGGTGACAATCAATCTAGCGATTGCAGATTCGTTACCGATATTCTACACGAATGCAAATTGAAAACTATGATAATCAGTCTAGTGATTACAGATTGGTTACCGACGTCCTGCACGGATGTAATTTAAGAACGGTGATAATCAGTCTAGCGATTGCAAATTGATTACCGACGTCTTACACGGATGTAAATTGAGAACGGTGATAATTAGCCTAGCGATCGCAGATGGGTTACCGATATTCTACACGGATGTAAATTGAGAACTGTGACAATCAGTCTAGCGATTGTAGATTCGTTACCGATATTCTACACGGATGTAAATTGACAACGGTAATAATCAGTCTAGCGATTACATATTGGTTACGGACATCTTACACCGATGCAAATTGAGAATGGTGATAATCAGTCTAGCGATTGCAGATTCGTTACCGATGTTCTACACGGATGTAAATTGAGAACGGTGATAATCAGTCTACTGATTACCGACAGAATACCAAAATGTTTAATTCAACATACAATTTTTAATACGTTAAAATATATTGAAAATGCATTAGAACATTAAAAATTGTATGAAAATGCTTTAAAATAGATTAGAACGTTTAGAAATGCATTAAAATGCTTTGAAATAGGGTAGAACGTTTAGAAATGCATTAAAATGTGTTGGAATAGGTTAGAACACGTTAAAAATGTATGGAAATACGTTAAAATAGGGTAAAATATTTAGAAATGCATTAAAATGCATTCAGGTAGAAATATAAATTAAATGTGTTAAAATACGTCAATAGTGCGTGAAAAACCATTGAAATGGATTAAAAATGCGGTGTGGTGCGTGAAAATATATTAAAATGGGTTAAGAATGCGTTATTGTTCATGAAAATGTGTTAAAATACATCAATAGTGCGTGAAAATACATAAAAGTGCGTTAAAAATGCGTTAAAGTGCATTAAAATACGTTCAAATGCATTAAAATGGATTATAATACGTTATATATAGCATATACACAATGTATAATATACAGGATTTATCAATCTGTTTTTCCACAGCCGGTAATATAGAACACTATATTAAATATCATGAATATTATATAACTTATGTTCGCATACAATAGTCAAATGAAACTAAAGATCACTCAATGATACCTGGAAGTTATCAAGGCTGAAATAATATTTTTCAAAATTTTTGGTCGTTATAGTAGAACTCTGCTTTATCGATCTGTTTTTCCACGGCCGGTAATATATAACACTGTTTTACCATTGTAAGTAATAGCGAAAGCTGTAACTTGGACAATACATGGCAAGTTAAATTTCTAGGAAAATGTGTTAAGGATTATTACTCTTTTCTTTGCCGCCAAATCTGGTTGCGGATGCATTTTTGGCAGAAATTTATAGTGAAACTGATACGATTTTTTAATAAAGGGTGCGCTAAAATGCGTTAAAACGAGTTAAAATCCATCAAGAATGAGTTAAAATGCGTTAAAAATGCTTCATAGAGCGTTATAGTATATTAATAATGGATTACAGTGCGTTAAAATGGATTAGAACGTGTTACAATACGTTAAAAATGCATTAAAATCCATTAAAATGCGTTGAAATACTATAAAATACGTTAAAAATGCATTAAAATCCATTAAAATGCGTTGAAATACGATAAAATACGTGAAAAATGCATTAAAATCCGTTAAAATGCGTTGAAATACGATAAATATGATAAAAACGATTTGAATAAACTCATCAGAAACAATAACGACTGCCTCACACTTCAATCTGACTTGGATCGATTATGTCTCTGGTGTGAAAATAACGGAATGGAACTCAGTGTTAAAAAGTGCCAATATATGAACTTCAGGCGTCGCAGGTATCCTATTGAATATTCTTTATGATCAATGGTTGCCCATTGGAACCTGTTGCACATATTAAGGATCTAGGTGTGATCCTAGATTCAATATTATCAGGAGATGCTCTATAGACTTCTCAGGTACTTTCACTACTAAACTGCTCTATTGCGCGCTAGTAAGACCACATCTTGAATATTGTTCGAGTGTGTGGTCCCCATGTTACAATATACATATTCAATCTATAGATAGAGTACAACATAAGTTTTTGAGAATTATAGCTTTTAAAGAACGCCGCTCAATCCAGGAGATAAATTACTCTGCGATTGAAAGATCGCTTAATATATCAACCCTTGGAGTTTGACGAATGCATAGAGATCTCACTATGCTGTATAATATCTTGCATTCCAACTGGTTTTGCCCAGAATTGCTAAGAAAGATCGATATTCTTGTTCCTTCGAGACCGTTCAGATCACACCATTCGTTCCTTGAACATTCGCATCGCACCAATTACGGCATTAACTCTTTTCTTAGCAGGTCAACCAGACTTGCAAATCATTACTCTGACAGGCTTGATTGCTTTGTGAGCCAAAATGTCTTTTTCTCACAAATCAAATTTTGTGTATAAAACTTGATGTTGCTGGTTTAGTGATTCTGTCATGTTTTAGTTTTAAATATAGTAGTACATAAGCTTATTAATAAGTTCATTGTAAATATTGATAATGTGCTGTTAGTTATACATCACTCTGTATATCACTCTGTATCTGCAATTGGGCTAAGGCCCGTTGAAATAAAAAAAATAAATAAAAATACGTTAAAAGAGCATTAAAATCCATTAAAATCCATTAAAAGTGACCGAAAAGTGACCGAAAAGTGACCGAAAAGTGACCGAAAAGTGACCGAAAAGTGACCGAAAAGTGACCGAAAAGTGACCGAAAAGTGACCGAAAAGTGACCGAAAAGTGACCGAAAAGTGACCGAAAAGTGACCGAAAAGTGACCGAAAAGTGACCGAAAAGTGACCGAAAAGTGACCGAAAAGTGACCGAAAAGTGACCGAAAAGTGACCGAAAAGTGACCGAAAAGTGACCGAAAAGTGACCGAAAAGTGACCGAAAAGTGACCGAAAAGTGACCGAAAAGTGACCGAAAAGTGACCGAAAAGTGACCGAAAAGTGACCGAAAAGTGACCGAAAAGTGACCGAAAAGTGACCGAAAAGTGACCGAAAAGTGACCGAAAAGTGACCGAAAAGTGACCGAAAAGTGACCGAAAAGTGACCGAAAAGTGACCGAAAAGTGACCGAAAAGTGACCGAAAAGTGACCGAAAAGTGACCGAAAAGTGACCGAAAAGTGACCGAAAAGTGACCGAAAAGTGACCGAAAAGTGACCGAAAAGTGACCGAAAAGTGACCGAAAAGTGACCGAAAAGTGACCGAAAAGTGACCGAAAAGTGACCGAAAAGTGACCGAAAAGTGACCGAAAAGTGACCGAAAAGTGACCGAAAAGTGACCGAAAAGTGACCGAAAAGTGACCGAAAAGTGACCGAAAAGTGACCGAAAAGTGACCGAAAAGTGACCGAAAAGTGACCGAAAAGTGACCGAAAAGTGACCGAAAAGTGACCGAAAAGTGACCGAAAAGTGACCGAAAAGTGACCGAAAAGTGACCGAAAAGTGACCGAAAAGTGACCGAAAAGTGACCGAAAAGTGACCGAAAAGTGACCGAAAAGTGACCGAAAAGTGACCGAAAAGTGACCGAAAAGTGACCGAAAAGTGACCGAAAAGTGACCGAAAAGTGACCGAAAAGTGACCGAAAAGTGACCGAAAAGTGACCGAAAAGTGACCGAAAAGTGACCGAAAAGTGACCGAAAAGTGACCGAAAAGTGACCGAAAAGTGACCGAAAAGTGACCGAAAAGTGACCGAAAAGTGACCGAAAAGTGACCGAAAAGTGACCGAAAAGTGACCGAAAAGTGACCGAAAAGTGACCGAAAAGTGACCGAAAAGTGACCGAAAAGTGACCGAAAAGTGACCGAAAAGTGACCGAAAAGTGACCGAAAAGTGACCGAAAAGTGACCGAAAAGTGACCGAAAAGTGACCGAAAAGTGACCGAAAAGTGACCGAAAAGTGACCGAAAAGTGACCGAAAAGTGACCGAAAAGTGACCGAAAAGTGACCGAAAAGTGACCGAAAAGTGACCGAAAAGTGACCGAAAAGTGACCGAAAAGTGACCGAAAAGTGACCGAAAAGTGACCGAAAAGTGACCGAAAAGTGACCGAAAAGTGACCGAAAAGTGACCGAAAAGTGACCGAAAAGTGACCGAAAAGTGACCGAAAAGTGACCGAAAAGTGACCGAAAAGTGACCGAAAAGTGACCGAAAAGTGACCGAAAAGTGACCGAAAAGTGACCGAAAAGTGACCGAAAAGTGACCGAAAAGTGACCGAAAAGTGACCGAAAAGTGACCGAAAAGTGACCGAAAAGTGACCGAAAAGTGACCGAAAAGTGACCGAAAAGTGACCGAAAAGTGACCGAAAAGTGACCGAAAAGTGACCGAAAAATGACTATAACTTTATGACTAATTCGGACATAATACTTCCGCGATGATTAACTAAAAAATTTAAAAAATCATTTCCCAGATACGTTCAGACCTTTTGTACAACAAGAAGTAGATGAATCGAAAATGTTGTATTACTAATTGATTCATAAAGGGGGACAATCGAACTTCACTGTTTACATTAACGTTTTTTCAAATGAAATTTTAATTTTAGTTTTAATTTATTCTTTATCAACGGAACTGTGGGTTCCTTTAATACAAAAAATTATAATTGTGTATGTGTGTGACTATATATTAACAATTGAATGACGCTTAGGACAGAGTTCGCATGATTTCAGACCGGAAGGTTCCAGTAGATTTCGCATAAAAATTTATTTTAGTGTCGGCTTGGTTCGCAAGTTCACTGAGCCTATTAATAGGATCAACGTATTTTATGTTCGTTTTGTGTAGTGACGGTTTAAAAAGCTGAGTATGTCTGAGTGCTAACTTTGTTGCGTTGAAATTAATGAGGCCTAGTAAATCTGGGCATACTATGTATCCATTTATGATTTTGTACATAAATAGAAGATCCGCAATTTTTCTTCTTACTTGTAGTGTCATTATATTAAAGTTAGTCATGATAACGGAGTAATCATGATTGTAAGGAGACAGAGGATGCCCAGATTTAATTGCTAAATGTCTTAGAAATTTGTGCTGAATTCTCTCCAGTACTGTGATATGATTGATCATATAGGGACACCATATTGTGGACGCATATTCTACGTGAGGGCGTATCAAGGCCATGTATAGTGTAATAAATGTTCTTGGATTTTTGAATTCTGCACCATTTCTGTTGACCTAGCGCCAATCCTAGCGCTTTGTTAGCCTTCGCTGTAACGTTGTGGATATGCTCATCAAACAGTAATCTCTCATCAAAAATAACGCCTAAATCCTTAATAGTTTTTACATTTTCGAGAGATATATTATTAATTGTGTACAAATGTGTTATTTTTGTTTTATTACGAGTATAACTAAGAGTATGACATTTGGAAGCGTTAATCTCCATGCAATTCATTTCACACCATTTTTCAAGACTTGTGAGCGCTTTCTGAATCTCATAAGTGTCAGATACCAAGGTGACAGTTTTATAGACTTTCAGGTCATCAGCATAGATTAAGAATTTAACATTATCTAGTCTAACACCTACATCATTAATAAATAGTAAAAATAGTAACGGACCTAAGTGAGAGCCTTGGGGAACATCCGATTCAGCATAGAATGCTTTAGACCGGATTCCTTTGAATTTGACTCTTTGCGATCGCCCAGTCATGTAACTATGCAACCAGCATAATAGTTTACCGTATATACCATATGACGCAAGTTTATCTAGTAGTACTATGTGGTTAACTCGATCGAAGGCTTTTCTGAAATCCAAATAGATGGCATCTACTTGTTGCCCTTTATCTAACGCAGTTGCGACATAATGTAGGAAAATGGGGGAAAACAGGTGTACAATAAAAATACTACTCCCAAAATGCACTCCTGTGTGCCAACCATGCGATATATATTTTTATCGACAAATTAAAAAATTGATTAAGAAATTACAAAATTGTTCGTACTGATTGGAGTGCAGGAGGTGTACAGCAGCGGAAAGATGCCATTAAAGTTGGATCTAACGGCTTTGTAAATTTACTTTGCAAGGTGAGTACTACATGTAGAAAAAATTTGAAAATATCGGCGACCCGAATATGACCACCTCCTTTTCCAAGCGAATCCAAATAAAGGTTCCGTCACATTAGCCCCCGTCTCGGTATGAACTCAGCGTAATATGGCCTTAGGCTAATTGTACATCTACTAAACCGAAAGTGGACTCCCGTGGAGAAGGAAACGCAATTGAAAGCTAATGTTATTAAGTGCGTGTTTATACGCTGTTGTAAAAAACTTAAAAATTTAGTTTTTATTCCTGCCATGCATAGCGTTGACATCTTATACTGCTTCCGGACGATAACGTTGGGCATGACAGGAAAATGGGAATGGGGCTCTAGAGCCGCACAATGAGGTGACACGAAAATACATTGCATAAATGGTCTATCCCGCTACGTGGTCTGTGATAATAGCTATGGTGGATTTGAATGGCGGGACAAGTTTGATCGATACATCTTTGCGGTGAATTGTTATACTCTGTCGTTGCTTAGACTTACAATTCTATATTTTTGACTTGAAAATATAGGCGATTTACTTACGAGTCATTAAATGAACTTTGTCAAGAGTTAACGCATAAGAAATGGTGCGCACGGATTTCCAGGAATCAGAAAACGTAATGAAATTAATACCACAAACAGAAGTAAAACTCCCAAAGCAACCGAGGTATTTGCTATCTTTTATAGCCAGATATTATTTCGAAAAGTTCATCTAATATACAATATCCTGCATGTATTTTAAACGCCTCTAAATTGACAGCTGCACGTTGGGGGAAGAAAGCTTAATTTTTACAAACATTTGCAATTGCAATTTCATGAGCAATAATAGTTAATTAGAACTACGTCTTTGTTACGTTTCTCATCATTATTCATTTTAATTCATCATATTATTTGCTTCTTATATCACTTTTTCAAAGATTTTCACATCGTGATATGTAAGGGAGTAATGTTTTTCAATGATCAGATAAACGTTTATTCCATTTTACTTTTTCACCGCAATACTTCTTGCATGTTATGTTAAATCTTAATTTGGTACTGTTCCTTCTCTGTGTCGGATTCATTTGAAAAATTGTAATCTGGTTTAACTTTATAGGTATACATCGAAATACAGGCCTCTAGTGCTGCTAGAATTTAAAAAGGACAAGTGCGCTCATCGTACTCTAGGAGTACCACAAGTATCAATTTCGAAGGAGATTGATCGTTCGCTGCCTTGCAATAAATTGGACAAAAAGCCTGCTCCGTTTAAGCGGGAGAAACGAAAACCGCCATTACCAGCTATTCCTGTAAAATTGAACGCCGTGAAAAGGGAGGAAAATGATTTACCCGACCTTCCAAAGGATCCATTCAAAACGGCTCGTATTGATCATAAGAAGGAAAATATATTAAACGCGAAACGACTGAAACCGCCGGAATCGAAAAAACGGACGGTACATACCCGATTCGGTGACACATTTGATCTTCTCCCCAGCGGCTTGTACCCCATTTATATTCGTAAAAAGGTATTGAATTCTTTTCTTATACATTTTTCCGTACTATTTGATCGTATCAAAGATGTTTACAGTTTGCAAAATACATATTGACTATTTTGTTTATGAACGACATTGGATACTTTCAATTAGTATATAGCATTACATTAATTTAAGTCTTAAATTCGGCTACGACATATTTGTCTGCATTTCCTAACAGTCTTGTAAAAATGGAAAAGAATTATTACGAATACTTATACCTTTTGTGTTACAAGTTTTGGTGCTGTCCTAGGTATATTTCACATGAAAAGTTACAGTTATCGAAACCTACTTTTTGGTATCTGAAGATAAATATTGTAAGATAAATAGATAAATATTGTAAAGATTTTAATCATTAAGAAGTGTTTAATTTAGTATGTGATCGCTTTAAAAAAGAACATAAAAGGTGGGTATTTTCAAAACAGCCGAACTTTTAAACACTTAGATTAGATGAATTTTTTCTTTTCGCTAATTCCGTCGAAATACAATCGATAATAGAATTTATTTTTACTAGGGATACGGCCGAGTGCCTAAGAACATAGTAATGACGAGCAGGTATAACGCGATCCAAAACGTCACGAAACTAACGAAGGAAAAATATGTAAAACCAAGTATATTTAAACAAGGTTGTCGATGCATTACTGCCGAGGAAAGAGAACAACTCCTGACGGTAAGCAAATTTATGTGTACACGGTGACACGACCGATAGAATTTGTGTATGAAGGTCTATGTTAAGAGATACATATGCTCATATATACGTTACTGGTAATAATCGAATACGTTACATATGCTTATCCTTTCTCATTAAAATAACCACATAAAAACGTAAAAAAATAGCATAACCGATGTAAGTGGTAATATTTGTGAAAGAATTTACAAATAGGAAGTTTTCTGTTTGTATACTGATTCAATTATGTAGTGTAAGTTACACTCTACGATTTTAACACATAAACATTGGCCCTGCATTCATGGAATTGTTATCGTGGTGCATTTCATAAAAATTTAGCCGGACAAAATGGTAGCGCATGTCGAAATAATTTTGATATTATCAATTTCTAAAATACATAAAATTATTTGAATTATTAAAAAATAAAAAATCTGGGCGCGTAAAATGTGCAATTTTAAGAGCAACAGCAAATTCATCGATGATAGCAAGGCTGAATCTATTGTTGTCAGTACGAACGTAAAAAATGTGCGACGTGTTTTGCAACAACGCACATGTTTGTAATGAAAAAAGCTACAAAGAAAATCTCCTCTAACTAAGATACACAAGAGAATGTGATTTTTATTAACGGAATAACACGGGTATTGACGCTAGAAGTGGCGGAAGGTCATATCTACTGATAAATAAAAGTTTTATTTGGATAGTCCCGATGTTAGGAACTATTATTACTATGACTTAAGAAAAGATGAAATGTTATTGAGCTGGTGAAACATGGTCGACGGAGGTGTAATGCTATAGCATAATATTGGCTACTATAGGAAGCCCGATTTAAAGTTTATTAGCGGCAATATGAATGTAGTGGAGATCCAAGTATGTGAATTTCATTAAAAAATAAATTGTAATAACGAGGATTATCAGAGACAAATCCATATTTCAACACAACAATGTGGCAGTCCACACTACAGAAGCTTTAAAAATGTATTTTACGGAAGTTAAAGATTCTGCTTTGATGTAATCAGCACGTTTCCCTGATATGAATATAATCAAAGACTGTTGAGGAGATTTAAAGCGAATTATTTCAATATAAGGGAATTCCAGAAGAATTACAAAGTATTATATACCGATTTTTGTTGGTGTATATTCGTATAAAATATATATAAATTTCAACCAGTTTACCAGTTGTGCTACAATTTTGTCCTGCCTGTGTTTCATAATATCTGCTCTTTTACAGATAAATAAACTCTAATGACATTTTGGTACAAATGCATTACAAACTGATTTACACTTTAAACTATTCTGTTGTGATCCATTAAATGGTTTTATAATTTATTAAAACGTGCTATCTTTTTGTCCCGGACTGTATCTTACGCGATACCGGTTACAAGGACATCAATCGGGGAAATACCGTGAAAGTATACGTGTAGAAAGATATACACGTAGGCACCTGTCCCGTTCTTTACCTTCGGTCTTTTCTCAACGCCGTGTTTCGGTGTAGCTCTACCGTATTGACAAGACCCATTCCATTACCTCGACTCCATCAGAAATAACATAAAATACGCATCAACGACTTTGCATACCTAATAACACAGCACACGTGTCGTTATACTCGTATTGATTTATACACATGAAACCGCTGAAACAACGAAATTTCTTCCTGTTTGCCAGACGCGGTTAATCAGTTTTCCTTAATCGTTAGCAATTCACGTGACGAATTCATAACAGGGCTTGAAGAAACGCTGGAATGAAATGATGATGCAATTCCAACGTTTGCCGTTTGTAATCGACACGCTGCCGAAAGCTCAGAGGAAAACGCAGATGGAACGAGATTTAGAAAAGCTCGAAAAGGAAATTGATATGATCAAACGACACCCGTACATATATGTTTATAGCGACGATGAAGAGTAGACCTCTAAGCGTGATTTCATTCTTCCATTGAAGTGGGACGACGCGATAATCATCACAAGAGAGCCCTGTAAATTTTTGGACCGATCGTATTGTAAACACAGTAATGTGTTTGCATAACCGAAATATATTATGTTAACGGAAAATGTCATCAAAATTTCGTATTGTTCTACAGAAACCTGTTCTTTATACAGAAATTACTCAATAATTATGTTGACCACAAATTTTCAATGACTGACATCACAAATTTCTTTTTCATCGGAATTAAACTGCAAAGTATCTTTTTGTTGTAAAATTAGTTTCATACGGACATAGATGATTTTTATTCTCTATAATTTATTTTAGAATTGACAGTTTAAGTAATGATACGTGGAACTGTCAAAGTACAAAATCTGTAATATTGCTGCAATTGTCTTAAGTAATAATAGGCACGATTAGCACACCCGCAATCGTTCGCACGAATGTTACTATTAAGTAGATTAAGTTGCACTAGCGTTTCAGCTGTAAACCTGTGTGTCAATATGCACTTCTTTATTATTCATCGAACGATACGGAGTACGCAGTATACAAAATATCGAGATATCTACGTATAGTAAAAAGTTTGCAGTGTATGTATTGACATTCTGTGCCGATAAACGGATAGGATTCATCCTTCCATATGTACGGTGGGGTGGGTACTGGTAACTGCTATAAAAGGAGCGCACGAAGAAGCGTATCTTCAGATCACCCACCGCTTTTGATCGCATCCCATCAGTACTTCAGAAATATTCGTGATATCGGTAAGTACTTGAAAAATAGATTCAACTACGTTACGTTCATTGAGTTACAAATACTAACGCTAAGCATGTACATGATGTTAAAACGTACGGTTTAAAAATGATTAAATTTTATTTGCAGTCAACATGAAGTTCTCCTATCTCTTTGTTCTTCTGACAGTGCTGGTAATAGCTTCATTCACCACAGGGTTATCAATCTTACGCACTTGTGATCCACCCTGCTGTAGCGGGGAAAAGTGTATCTTGGAACAAGTTCAATGTATAAGAGCTCCTTGCCCACCAATTCCCACATGTGTTCCATTGGATTATAAAGAATGAAGATAATCTTCGGTACATAGCGAAATAAAGCGAGACGTGCAGTAGCCGCTACGTGCCCGTTAATCGCTCACCTAAGTGGATAAAGCAGAAGATTTAGGAAAATTGCAGTTGAGGCAAAGAAGAATGTACATTTTTATATTGTGATTGAGTTATTATTAAAGTTAGAACTGTAGGACGAAAAGTGAAGACTTATTTTACTGTACCGTGTTTTGATCCTTAGTTAATGCAGAGTCATCAAGTTTTCGTCGTGATAAATTTTTCACGTAAAATTCAGATTTCGTAGTATTTACATCAATAACGCGACTGTCATACAAAATAGGTACATCACAAAACAGGCAGCGTGCTTCCTCATACTCCTCGTTTAAAATTGGATGGAAAATTCGTTGGCATATTGGACAAATGAGATAATGTATTGACGATATTTGCAAAAGAGTTAATGCGCAGCGTGGTAATTTGTGCCCTTTGGGACATTTTGTTGTATTCCATGAAAATAGTTCGTCTATAGCTTCGTCACATAAATTGCATACCTCCAATTCCGACGAATCTATGCATACCGTCGAGTTCAACGTTTCTCGCGCGTATCGAGAAGCAACAGTCTCTACACTATCTTCCTCGCCAGCGAGATAAACTTCTAAATACATTCTCAATAAAGTTACCGACATCTTTTGTTCCTTTGACAATGAGGATCTGTGTCGGGTCAACAGACGATTTAAGTAATCGCAAACAGCGTGCAGGAAAATCAGTGGCTGAGCCTCTGATATCTCACCAACAATATTCTCGTTACCCTGCATCATTTTTCTTTTTCTGGACACTTCGGTGATGACAGTCAACCACATAGATATGCGCAAATCGTGAAGCGTCTGAGACTCCAAATTACGTGATACGGCAGTAGTAGTTGCGATTAATGAAGGAAGAATTATTGGATCGTTCGTATCTCTTACGGCTTTCATTCTGATTAATTCGAATATATCCCAAAGGTACTTTAGTGATAACTTTCTTTTTGAATTGTCATGGAGTATCATGCGCAATGGGTTCCATTCGTCTCCTTGTAAGGAAAATATATGCAGTGCGCTAGGTTCACGAAGAGTTAAATGATCGTATATTTTATTTGGAGTTGATACGTTTATGAACATCGCACAATTTGGAGAACATGCGAGACCTAAATATTGAACACGCGATTGTGGCATGTTAAGTTTCACAGTGCAATGCTCCACTAAACGTTCTCCATCTACAATAACTGTAAGCATACGAGCATCTTGTGTCGTGACAAGTAGCCGGTTGGTACTGATTTTACACATGCCTAAAAATAAAAAAATATAATGAATCTTAAGTTAACCATAAAATACTACTAATCGCTAGTGTAATTCAAACCTGTTATTGTAAATCCACTCAGCTGTAGGTGTTCCATTTTCTTAAGAATGCCCTGTTCAGATAAGAATAATGCTAAAATAAAAGAACCTTTGGTAACAACAATCGTTATTCCCGTTTGATCGTGGGAAATTACTTCCAAAGAAGATATTGTCATACGATCTCTATGAGCATAATACACTTCTACTGAAATGTTTTCTAGGTTTTCACCCAAATTATCATTCTGGTCATATTTGAGACCATCTATTCTGCCATCAGAATATCCCACTATAAGCAAATGCTTCTTGTCATTAGCAAAAGCAATCCATTGTAATGCAGTAATTCTTGATTTGGTATTTAACGTAGTTCTGCAGGAAATAATTGGTTGCACAGCCACTGTGAAATCCTGAATTCTTGGAATTCTCCAGACCACAATATCTGAATTACGGTATGCAGTAACAAAATAGGCAAAAGGTGTTTGTCCAGTTGTATATAATTTGCTCCATGTCATTGCACATGCCTGTGATTGTCTAAGGCTTTTGGTAATTACTTCTACACGATCATTATTAGTCATGCACTCATTGAGCCTTGATACAATATCTTTTTTCATCTCAGAATTGAGCCACCTCGAAGAAAGTTCACAAATAGAATACCAATCAGATAATACTCTATGAAGTAATTCCACAGCTCCTGCGGATGTTAGTATTGCAAGTATGCATTTGCTAGGGTGTAGCAAGCCTTGAGGCGACCATGCCACACTAATGACTCTTGGTACAATTACAGAAGTGCCTTCTACCTTTGGTAATATTGCTTCTTCAAGGAGAAGAGTATATACTTCTTCTCGTTTCATTTTATGTAATATTGAGTTTATATCTGCCGCAAACACTTCTGCTGGAATATCATTAGATGGATAAACAATAGACCGGGAAAATTTAATTTGTGGCTGCATAGACATCGGAGAAGGTATTAATTCCTGGAAAAAAAAGTATTATTAGTATTTATACAGAACTTTTTGAAAGTAAGAAATATTATACATTATTAAATAATATTACATATATGTATTGTTATAAATCAATAGACAAAATATGAGAAACAAAATGGTAAAAACACTTTCATGTTCTTCAAATGATTTCATCAGTTTCATGCTAACGTTTCTGAAGTATTTGAATATTGAATAGAATTAATTTCATTTTAAGTATTGCATATTATTGATCATTCCTTTTATCAATTAATTTGATCCACCAATAGGATTGTTCTAGTACTTACAAATGTATGTACACCCTTATGAGTAATTAAGGAGATTTGATTATCCTGGGACCATTGTATGCCAAATGGTGTACCTACTAACGTCGAAATTGTGGTATTGAAAATATCCTCTGCTTCGAAACATTCTTGCATTGTCCTAAAACTGTGACAAGCTTTGAGCAAATTGGCAACCCTGCACCTGTCAATAGGAGCGAAAAAATTAACCTAACTTATAAAACTTTTCTACAACCTTTATGGGCATGACACATATATTAACGACCGCGGATTATAAAAATTATGAAAATACATATTTTAACGAAAAAAAATTAATTCTTACCTGTCGTGAATTCAGTGATGTTGAAATGCAGTTGTGTATGTTTACATCACGCGATTCTTACCACGTGTACTTACGAACACAGTGGTTCATTATGGCAGGTACTCTTGTGTCAAAACAAAACAAAGCTGCCTGAAACTTCTTCAACAACAAGTCTCATGTTTATACGTGTTTTAAAATTCTTGCAAATAGGTAGATTTGAATTGTCTTAATGAGCAATACAACGTAAAATTTAGTAATTAACTAGGAATTGAGTAATGCACGTATCGTTTAAGTAAATTACGTTGCGCCAAAAGGTTATCAGTAGAATAAACGTTAAGAAAATTATAGTATTTAATCTGTAAATGGTTGCTACGCAATAAAATGTTAATTAATAAATACAACGCAATCAGACGACTTACACGTCAGAAGCAAATAATTTCTTTACTAAACTCATAACAGTTAAAAATACGCGGCAAATACAAATGTAAATATTATACAAGGTGATTACCAAAACAGGTTACGTTAATACCCTTTAATTGAGTTGCAACGCAAAATGATGTATTAACTTTTACCATAATAAGATATCGCAATTTCAATTTTTCATATGAAATCTCTTAAATAATAACAGATATATATATAATTTGTTCTAGTTTCTTCATTGCCCAAGGTAGTCGGCAGGTTATTCTGAGAGATTGCAGTTGCTCCTTTTTGTCAATCTAACAAATTAATATTCTACAATTTGGTTTCACAACCATGAGGTAGGCTTTACTATCAATTTCAAAATTATGTTTGATAATCTTTCTTCTGCAATCTTTATACTGATTTATCAGTGATCTCGTGAATGACAGTTCTATTTGATGGTGCAGGTTAGGATTTGTCAAGAGCGCCAAAAACTATTATTTATACTGACAATATTCTGCGCGTGCGTAATTTTGCTTCTTTTGTTTATAAACATTACAGTGACTTTAAGAAGATCGTATGAGCCTTGGGATAAAGTTTAATAAACAGTAAACAATACCCAGTGACGAGCTATTTGTTTTATGCACACATTTATATATATCACACTAAAATACGAATAAAATACGATATGAATGTATCAACAGCAGAAAATGTCGCTGATCTTATTCAGGAAATGGTATTATCACTTTGTGGCGATCAAAAACCAGGTTAGTTATAATTTTATTTACTACTTTTGAAAATAATGATTATTTGGCAGTGGATTTTGGAAAATAATACTTTTCATAGATACTTATTATGACATTGTATATTGTAGATATTGTCAGACGATTAGTGCGATTTTCATTGGGACTACTATCATCGACTCAAGCCATTGATCTGATAAGAGAAGATGAAATATCAGTGGCAACTCAAATTAAGAGTCATCTCTCCTCAAGGGATGCATTGCAGTTTGACAAACTACACAATGATTTTAAAGATGGGGTATTACAAATATGTTGTTTATGCAGTAATAGTTGAATTCAATACAATAGTCAGCCAGTTATAATTTACAAATTTGTTAACTAACAATCTGGAATAGTTAAATTAAATTATCTGTACATTTAACAATTTTATGATACAGCAGTAACTAACGTAATTTATATTTTTTTTATCTAGCCTTTAAAAAACAGAGCAAATATTCTTGTATTTCTTCGGGACATGAGTCAATTATCAGAACGTTCAACAGACAGAATGTTCTCATTTCCAGAGCTACGAATGGGATTAAATTCACCTGCACCAGCAAGTGGTAAAAGGCTTGATTGATTTTTATCAGTTTGATGTTGTTTATTAAATAAACATTTCACAATGTCACACATATGTATTATTATACTTCTTTGAAAGACTGAAATAATAAATACAGTGTGTTTTCTTACCTTTTTTAGAGCAAATATCTCATACTTCCTGTTCTCACGGACAAGTTGTGCCCTTAAATAACACAGAAACCATTTTACGGGGCCCAATATCAAACCCGAGTAGAATATTTGGGGATGACTGCATTTCTGAAGATGTTTTGGTGCAGGATTTAATATATTCTTTTCAAGGTATTGAAGGGAAAGTGTTGAAATTGGATTCAAATTATGGATTTCAAATTGATCCTGTGGTCAATATCACTAGATCACAAAGACAGGCTATTTTGCGATTAAGCGAGTTAGGGCACTTGCACAACGTTGTGCGGCGAGGCTTGGAGAGAATATCTGTTGCTGGTGCAGGTAGAGTTGCAGACAGTTTTGTTGCTGCATTGCATAAAGAAATGTCAGAATATTATAGGTTTATCGCTATAATGCAAGAAGAAGTTAATAGGTATATTATTACTATCTTGTGTAGTGCATGAAAATATTAAAAGAAAAATGTAAATTCTCGTTTTTTCTTATAATGATTGATTCATGACAGAGCACAGAATCATTTGGGGAATGGTATAACAATGTCTCATTTACACCTTTGGGTCTGGGATCCCCTTGAAAGCTTGAAATGGTTAGCGAACATTGTAAAAGCTTGTCAAGGACAAAAAGGTGGAGCACTAGCATCTGCTATATATGAATTTAGTTACCATGGTGATCGAGATGTAAAAAAGTTAGTGAAGAGAATTCTAGAAAGTGTCTGTGATCCTTTGTACAACATGTTAATGCGATGGATCTTTGATGGCGAATTGGATGATCCTTATAAGGAGTTCTTTATTGAAGCGTGTGCAGACGTTGCCGACGAAAGAATGTGGCATGACAAATATCAAGTAAGAAATGCAATGGTACCTTGCTTTATCAGCAAGTCGCAAGCTAAAAAAGTTTTGGGAACTGGAAAAAGCATAAATTTCCTGAGGGAGGTGTGCAAAGACTTTGAACCATTACAAGGAAGGGACGTTGATATTTTCCAAACAAGTACAGATCAAGAATATAATGGTCAGTAATTATTATATAACTTACTTTCGAATAACATGTTAGAATAACCATAATAATCACAGTTGTATTTTGTATGGCATCATAGTTGAACTTTTCTTCGATATGGATCCGGATGGTCGTTTGCAAACGATGATGGACACGGCATATAAGGAAACATCATCGAGAGTCGTTGAAATATTGATGAAACAATATCATCTTATGGATCATTTACTAGGAATCAAGGGTTACCTATTGCTAGGTCAAGGGCATTTCATTCAATATCTTATGCATTTACTGGAGTGAGTACGAAAATCCATTGGTCTACGTTCAAATACAATATGTTGTTGTTCTTTATGATTAAACATTATCCTATATTTCAGACCCGAACTAGCTAAACCAGCAAATTCTTTGTATCCGCACAACATATCATCTATTTTAGAAACAGCAATACGAGCTACTAGTGCTAAGTTAGATGATCTAGATGTTCAGAGACGATTAGACGTTAGATTATTGCCACCGTCGGAAAATGAAACAGGGTGGGACGTCTTTATTCTAGATTACAATGTTGATGGACCAATTGGAACTGTAAGAAATTCTTTATTCATATCAGAACAAATGTTAAGTGTTGTGTTTAATATCTCGAAATGTATTAAATTAAGTGGTGTAATCATTTAGATCTTAGAACCGTGCAGACAAACATATCAAACTGTCTTTTTTGCTCTTTGGAGGGCTAAAAGAATGGAATCAATCCTGTCCACTATCTGGAAGCAACAAATTACCTCTGCAAAAATATTTCGAAAAATGCCAGAAGTATTGCCATTACAAAATCATATTCATTTAATCACGAGTAGTATGGTACACTTAGTTCACCAAATGCAGTATTATTTTTTATTTGAAGTAAGTGCCTGTATTTAACAGGGATATTTATTTATAATACTTACATTCATTTGGTGTTTATTATAAACAAAATTGAACCCCATAGGTGATTGAATGTTCTTGGGATACTTTTGCCAGGCAGCTTAGTCAAGCTTCATCCCTCGACGAAATAATCATCGCACATGACCAATTTGTAGAGTCCGTAAGGAAAGGAACATTGTTAGACGAAAAGTCCCAAGTAAGTACACCCACGTTATCATAAATTTGGGAAAAAAATATGTGGCTTGAAAGTGTACGCAAGTTATTTTTACTTAGGAACTAATGGATCACTTGCGTTCCGTTTATGGGCCGATATTGGACCTTCAAACTCTCGAAGAAACGTTCCTCGCACGTGTTAGCGAAGAGTATGAAACACGGCTGAATGCCGAGAAATTTGTTCACACCACAAGCGAGCAAACTAAAAAATGGGGTCAGACAATGAATACTGACGTAGGTACAGCAGACCGACAAGCGAAATTCTCGAAATATTTGAATACCCTGTCGATTCAACTGAGATTATTATCGAGGACTTATCAGGTTAAAATTACACATGAATCACGAAATTCATTAGTTTATCTTTTAAAGTGACTATTAAATAACATTAGAATTCCATGTTTTTGCAGGACCGTGTGAAAAAGTTCCTGCTAATGCTCGCGTCAGCGGAAGACGTCTCTTTGCAATTACTCAGTGTCCGATTAGATTTTAATGAGTATTATAAAAGCAAAGACAGTCGTTTAGTTGTACCATTGACGTATCAACATCGGAGACAAAGTGATCAGATATTTCTTGGCAGTTGTAAGTGACAGTTGTCCTTGATCGAAGGTCCATTAAGCTTCTTGATAAAAAATACCATTAGTACTCGTACTGATGAAAATATTTGCCCGTCAACGGTTAAATGCACATCACGGTGTATCCGCGTGGGTCAAAACACACGTACACCTTTACAGAATAATTCATTTTGTGAAGAATCAAAACAACGCGAAATAACGATAAATATATATGAAAATATCGCTTTAGACGAAAGATCTAGCAGGGCTGGTCTAAAAAATGCTGATTTTAGTCAAGGTTCATTTATATCGGAACCTAAACAAGAAACACCGTCAAATACGATAGCGGATGGCCTGAAAATTACTGAACTGGATTATTTACAACACCAAGTGCCACGAATATTTTTGCCCAGTATTGACAGTACACCTGTCGACGTTAAAATTTCGAATATTACAAATAAAGACACGTCAAAGCTTATTCGTCTTGTTCCCGAATTTACTGAAGTAGCTGTTGATCCAATCTGTAGTAGTTCCATTATCGCAAACAATTCTAAGCGAAAGTCACAACCTCCTCTACCCTTTGGGAAAATCTCGTCGCATGCCAATAGTTGTGACACGGATGTCTCTAGTTATATGCATGAAAAATGTATAAGGTGTCCTGACGGATATGAAGGAAATGAAATCCTTCCGGTTCAAAGTCCTTCTGTAAGTGAGATTGTATCCGACGTAAGCTTTTGTACCGAGAAGCAATTGCTTAACGATAATTCTCCAACGATTTCAACGGGAAGACCTTGCCGCATATTATTTTGCTGTGTTAATTAAATACTAAGATTCGCAACTTCACCATGTAATATTGCTGAATAAGTAGTGCTTTCAAGACTGATTTTCGTCAGTATCATTCACGCTGTCCATTACTTTTTAAACAAAGCCGTGCGCAGTGAAAAGCAGCAAATCGCAATGCTCTCTTTTAAAGGGAAACGTCCATATTAATAAATGTATTCTCCTTAACAATTCTTATTTGCGGTGATACGTTACTTAATCCATCCTACATAAGATTTCTATATACTTTTCCTACTGTAATTGCAGACCATATAATCTGCATAAATATTAAAACATACGCATATGTCTTATTTACAGTTTATCAATGCAAAAAATAATGTCTTTACTCATTTAATTTTATTTATAGTTTCATACAATATTTGTACTATTTTTTCCATATTTACGTGAAGGTAAAGAATTAAGAAAGCCAGAAGTATGAGTTTCAAAAAAATAAAGTCGAACATTCAACGTGACAAAATACCTCGAGCGTATTATTTAAATGTGATAATTATCGTACTGAATAAATTCTATTTATGCAACAGTTGCATTTTCACATAAATATATGTGTATCAGTGAGTGGTGTACACCTATACATAGGAAATAGGTCTTATCGCGCAAGCCCCATTTTCACAGAAAAGTACATAGGTTTGATATATACAATGCATGCATACGTCTACAGGTCTTCCGTCCAGCATCTCGACTTAAATAGCCTTGTAGCTTCGCCCTTTTCTATTGTTTTGATTTAGCTGATATTTTGGTCGCGAGCAATGTCGGAAATGCGACACCGTAAAAGTGAGGGTAAAGAGTATCGGTGGGACTCTTTGCTTTCGAGAGGAAACAGAAAATTGTGAGGAGATTCTTGGCCACAAATGAACTTTGCGGTTCCTAGAAGCGACTATGACAAGGGGGACAGCGGCAAAGCAATGTTTTCAAATGATGCTGCGAGGACCTCCGCAAGTGGTTCGGAAAATTGTAAACCAGTCTGGGCAAATGATAGCAATAAGGAGGAAAGTGTGACGATGGAGCTAACCATAGCGGTGGCTGATAGTTCCGAAAGCGACGAGGAAACGGAACCGGCCCGTAGTTTCCATCGGAAACTCAGCACGAATAAAGATATAAAGAACCTGGTAAGTTAGACGGATATCACATCTCTCTTATTAATATTATTCCCGATTTTTACAGCTGTATTAAAATAGCTATGTGAATTGATCTAGGCATCGTGCATAAAGGAAGGATATCTGATGAAACAGACATGGTCCTTTCAACGCTGGCGGAAGAGGTACTTCAAGCTGAAGGATCGTACTTTGTACTACGCGAGAGAGTCGAAGGTAAGTCTTCGATAAAACCTTTTAATCGCTCTTCAGAGCAACTCTATCCGGCCTAGCAAGGAAACGAATAAAATGGGTAAAAAGTCGAGGGAAAAAGCGAAGCGTGTAGGGTCTTCTTTGATGATAGCAAGGGTGCAGATATTTCGTATCTGCGCAGAGAGCGCGAGTAACGGCGAATTTCGTCGAAAATCACCGAGGATGGTGAGCGGGAGTAGGATCAAATAGGACAACGAACGTGGTGGGATAAGTGCGTATAAGTAGAGGGCGACTGATGTGACCGTCATCACTGAAACTGTTCACTTCGGTTTAGTCGGTGCAGGGGCGAAAAATTCGTTACGGAACATCCGATAACAATTTCCATTACTATCGAAAAACGGCAGCCAGTCTCCATTGCAAAATAGTATGCTTCCGGTCACGTATAAATAAGATACGATTGGTCCATATCCGGACGTCACGTTTCACGGTTCGAACCCACGACTGTCAAATCGATATTAATATTTTACGCTTCTAAGAATGATAAAATCTTGTCACTTGTACTAAGCACGGGCGTTGAAGGTACAATGGAAAATAATAGCGGGTATCGGGATACGTGCCGATGGTTCCAATCGATTTCATTTCAATCAAATTGGATGGAGTCTGGCATCGGAATGTTCGACTCCGTGCCCGTTACGTCCCGTTCGTTCAGGTTTCACTGTGATTAAAATTATACGTATGAAAGCGAAAAAGCTATGTAACAAAG
Source organism: Hedychridium roseum (assembly GCA_963989215.1). Lineage (NCBI taxonomy): Eukaryota > Metazoa > Arthropoda > Insecta > Hymenoptera > Chrysididae > Hedychridium > Hedychridium roseum. Next base: position 6,815,023 of record OZ022311.1, on the reverse strand, counting down.
GAATACGCGATTCTCGACAATTATCTATATCATAATGTCAAAATACTCAAGGCCTAGTGAATATCTGCTGTATTTTAACGACTAACTGTGCCGTGTGTTGCTGTAAGTATTATCTATTATTTAGAGTTGGTTAGAGTGGGTTAGAGTGAGTTCCTTTACCTATTGTTTAGAGGTGCCTTTTCACAGAGATTATTTTGTCTATAGTTAGAGTTGATAGAACATATATTTCATTGATCCCTGCAATGATATAATCGGTGCAGTTTACAGTACACAGTCAATACAGGTACGCAACGCAAAATGATTGATCGTGTTTATATTTGAAACGATTCAGAAATATCCGCCGTTAAGTCGAATTTATCGTATCGAAAGAAAATTGCAAGCGTATGTCATTTCCTACGCTATTAATTATTGTTTCTGTTTTTGAAGAATTATTTGTTGTAAGAAAAGATCTATGTTCCATGAATAATTAGAAATGTAGTTAAAGGGTAGCGGACGACATACTTAATAAATGAATAAATTACATACAGGGTTAATCGAAAATAATGCGACTAGCCTCTTACATTTACACGTGATGAAATGGTGTAAGTGTAGTATAATTTTGCGTAGTAAAAACTGCAATATTCTTCACACTGTTACTTACAAACTGATCAAGAAATTGAATCGCCTATGTCGCGGATATAAGCAGCGTATTACTATACGATAGTCTGATGTTTTTAATTCATTATTGTTACGACATTACCCTCTACCATAAATTAATTTTTCATAATTTTCCATTTACCTTCACCATTATCTAAGTACATGTTTCACGGACCTATTTTATTTCCGACGTATGTGTGACAGCTTTGGTGTGGGTGAAGACATTAGCTCACGCAACAAAGAGATGCCCATGGAGGTACATAATACACACAACCATTTTTCTTCTGGAACATACACACACGGTAGGTCGATGAAAACGTGCTACTCATACACACGCAAACACGTATGCATGGCTTTAACGGTCGTGAATAGTACAAAAGTTACTTGACGAGGTAGCGGAAACAACAGACATGCTCCGGTTTCGCTATCATGGCTTTGATGTATTGACGAGCCGAGAATCGAACGTACAGTCCATGGTTCTATTTGAAGAAAATTAATAAGAACGCTGGGCGTACTTAACTAAATTAGCTATTATCTTATATATGAGCTATTACACTTGTCAAATCGATTAACTCTACTTTTTGATTTTTTTTTAATTTTAGTATCAAACCACTTGATTGAATCCTAACTTTTTATATTCAAAATCAATTTTCTTAATAATTAGGTTTAATACCACTAAATTACCATGTTTTTTGGCTTCTGAATAATAAATGATTTATTTCAGAAGCCAATTGGATTAACTCCACATTCTAATGCAAACCGATCACATAAAAACAGCGAATTGACTAAAATAATTTATTCTATCTAACTGTGAGCTTCGCCAACTCGTGTGTATTGTTCCAAGATTGGTAAGATTAAAGTAATTTAGATGTGGAAAATAATGAATCCGATGGATCTTCAATACGATTTATTGTCAAAAAACTCGGATCAAGAAAACGTTTACGTATTTCTTCGGATTCGTTGTCTGATTGTAACAATAAAAATATTACAACAAATAATTCGATTGTACGGAAAAGGAGTTGTAATTCCACTAAATGGGCCTGCAACATCAAAATTTAATACCTACAAAAGCAAATGTAGGTATAAAATGTCGATGTCGTCTGAAGTGTAACGAAAAGATGACTTCTGATAAAAGAAAAAAAAACCATGAAGGAATTTTTAATTTCGAAAGTCATCTGATAATTATATTAATATTAACAATTATTCCAAGGATAATTCATGTATTATATGAATACATAATACATTCTACAATGTTTACTCGAATTTATATTTTAAAGGGAATTTAAAAAAACGATGTATACTACTTTGTCACCTTTCTCCAATTTTCGTTCTGTGCACCTAATCGATTTGGCACGTGAGCGGCTCATATAATACCTGCCCTATACACAACTTGTTTACGAATAAACGATAACCAGAATACAGTTTTCGGTCCATAAAATGGTCCGACTCCTACACACTGTTACGTCGTAACAGGTAATGAGAAGCGGTAGTTTAATTTCAAAATAGGTAAAAGTACTGAAGTTAGTGAGTTTGTTTCACACATTTTTACTGTTCGGAAACCGAGAAAAGAGTGATGAAGGGCCAGAATTATCCTGGAACATATTGATATTAGCATATTTCAATTGGTTAGCATGCACGACGATGTCTCTGCCCTTTTCCCTGATTTTGTAGTTTTCATCAGCTGGTTTATCCATTACTTCATAGGGTCCCTCATAAGGAATATATGACCCAGTATTTTTGTTGCGAGTTTCCCTTGTCGTCCATACGAAATCTCCAGGTTTAAATTCTACAGGTCGAGCAAGTCTACAATATCTACCCTTAACCTTTTCCTTTACACGATTAATTTGTTCTCTAACAGCTATTCTAATATATTCAGTTTTCCTTTTCAATTCTTTTAAATACTCTGAATAATCGTTTCCTGCTAGTTTGTCCGTGCTCGTAAGATTACGAGAATAGTTTTGTAAACAGGTTCGTGTGGTGCATATCCCATCGCTTCGTGAACAGCAAAGTTGTAGCTGTAGCAGGCCATTTCCACATAGTTTTCTCAGTCAGTCAAATCTTGGCGTACAGTTTTTAGGTATTCCTTTATGGCTTGATGACTTCGTTCCAATGAACCGTTACTTTCCCGATGAGATACCGTTGTTGTTATATGATTCATCTTCATCCAATCATTGAATTCGTTCATTAGTTGTCCCGTAAAATTTGTCCCATTGTCTGTCAGAATATTTTTTGGTGGTCCGAAAATGCTGATGTATGATTTTACTAGTGTTTTGATGATAGTCGATGCTTTTTGGCCTTTTATGGGTCTTGCCATTAAACATTTAGTTGATTGATCTTGCATCATTAAAAATGTATGTATTTGTATGTAGATAGATAATAGTAGTATGAAGGTATGAGTAGTAAAGGGCATTCTCTCGAATTCAAAATGTCCATTCGGAGTCGCAAGGCCCGTTTTCTTCTGATTATTCTTTTCCATAAGTATTTAGTGGACTCTTCCCAATTGGTACAAGATTTCTTCAATATTCATTAGTGGATATGCGTCTTGGTCCGTTTTGTTATTTAGTTGTCGAAAATCTGTCACAATGCGTCATTTTTTTTTATTGCTTGCATTGTTTTTCTTTAGATCTACTCATAGAAGCGAATTTTAAGGAGACGAGCTTTCTGAAATAATACCTTTTTCTAATATCTCGTTTATTTACATTTGTAATTCCTGTCAGTGTATTAGCGGATATCTATATTGTTTAACGTTAATTGGTTTTTTATCACATGTATTGATTTGTGCTCCGTTAACTTGCATGTAATGAATCTCCATTTAAATAGAATATATCCTATCGATTGATTATGCCCCAAACATCATGTTTTGCTTAATAAAATTACTTACAAAGTGTCGTGTAACTGTTTTTTGGCCACGATGAAACTTTTAAAGATTTTCTTTATAACTTCGTCGGAACTCTCAGTAAGGTTATCGCTTTCATCCGATTGTATAATATTTGGCGTGCGATAAGTAGAAAATGGCATCTACTTACCAGGAAATGAGCATTCTTTCTCTCTTTCGTTTTTCTTTCTGCCCGCTTGTTACTACATACTGGACCTCAGTTTTCAAACACAGGACTCATGCGTCAGGACTCTTAATTCTTGTTCACCTCAGTGAACTTCCTCTCAAAGAAAACTTGCAAATTTCCAAATTCTTCTGACCTATCTCACCACTTGCACCAAATTTCCCCTCTGTTATGCCGTAACAGGTAATGAGAAGCGTATTCGCTGCATTTCAGATACGCGTAGCTTAATTTCAGGATAGGCAAAAAAACTACAGTTAGTAAGTTTGATTCACACGTCTTCACTGTTCAAAAGCCGAGAAAAGAGTGATGAGTGCTCTATAATATTGGAGAAGTCACCTTCCTGCTTACCAGGGAATTCTGGATATACATAGATAAAGGGGTATGGTGTAACAATCCAATATAGGGTGGCACTCTGACTATAGATAGTGGGTATGGTGTGACAATCGAGCATGGGTGGCATTCTCAGCTTACATTAGATCATACATACCCATCTTTGACCATGTTTTAAACTTTGCTTTCTTTTTGAAAAACGTCAAATGAAAAGCAGTAATAACTATGACCTAATAATGTTAAAATTACCACAACTTAATTCTAAAAGCTGTATAAAGGTACTTAATAATCAAGAGGAAAATGTCTTTATACCGGGTTTTTTACGTAATTCTTGCGGCTAAAATAGTATCTCGGTTACCTTTAATGATACGGAAAAGATGTTCAAGAGCAAATATTCTGATTAGCAAAATTTTTTTTGTGTAATTTTTTGACGAGTAGTCAATGTCACCGATGTTTTTCAAATGTTATCGATATATTTTTATTACCGGAGTATTGTAGCTCATAAAAAGAAAAATTCAACGATATGTAATACGTTGACCTTCGAATGACATTGAACGAGAAAAATCACGATATGTGTACCAGTAAGTAGCTTCGATGGAATTTTGTTCAAAATGAGTTCCATTAACTTCAATATATTTCCTGAGCCGGCCAATGAATGAATTATATACATTGTTGAGGATCTTTGGAGTAAGAGATGCCGCGCACTGGAGACTTTTTGTCAAGAGACTTTTTAGTTATGGTCACCGTCTTGTACCAAAAAGAAAGCAAAAAGTCGCCTTTTGTCGCGTCATTTGGTGCGTATGTTACGACTTATTGTTAGACCGTGGTGATATGTGTCGTTGGAAAATAATTAGTCGAAACTCGCACTTGTTGATGACTTTTTGAATGTTCATTAAAGTTGGTAGCGGACAATGGCCAGAGAGCGGATTGGTAGTGTGACTGTCGTGTGTAAATAAAGAGTGTTTGTTGTAACTAAACTAAACTAAACTAAAACTTACTAACTACCAACCTACGACTAACTACAGACTATGAGTAACTACAACTAACTGAAGACCCTGAAGACTGAGGGTGTTTGGGTTTGTAGTCCCGAAGAAAAACTCGGGACTCTTCGGAAAAGTGAGGGTGTGAGATGGTTGTGGTGGTGGTAGAATTTGGTGGGGATGGGCCTTATAGGTTTTGGTAGTCGTCTCTATTTGTAATAGTAATAGTAATAATAATGATGATAATAATAATAATGATAATAGTTTTAGAGGGGCTGCGTCCGTGGGACGTAACAGCGTACATTTACATTAAAAGCGATGGACTTAACGGTCGTGACTAAACAATAGACACATAATAAAAGTCTCCAGTGTAGGGCAATGTTGCTACATGCACATAGAATCTGCCCTCGCATGTTCTCTGGTGTTGTGGGAGTATCACTGTCAGCTTCATTTCTTTTTGGTATAATGTCACGTGAAGGTCTACATATTTCGTAACATTCAATTTTTCTTTTTATAAGCTCCAATACGGCAGCAATGAAAATATGTCGATAGCATTAAAAAAATATCGATGACCACGACTACTCGTAGAAAAATCACAAAAAAAGGTTTTGCCAATCTGAGTATTTGTTCCTGTATATCTTTTCCGTATTATGAAAGGCAACTGACAATGAGATATTCGTACTGTGAGAGTGAAGTAAAACACCCTGTACAACCAAATTTCCGTTATAATACAATTATGTTATTAATGAATTACCTGAATCGCTAAAATTTTTCCGACGATTACAACTATTTTCTGAATGTCACGTCATCAAAAATGTTCGGTTCTCATCCATCTTCTTATAACAACTAATTTCCATTTCCCTTCATTTACAGGCTGCAATATTCGATGAAATCGAATTAACAGATTTAACTTTTGCGGAGTGCAAGATAAAAAACGTTAATCACACGTTTCAGGTAAGAAACGAATAGCAAATAATTTGTTGTGTGATTGGTAAATAATTTTGTATAAAAAAAACATCTGCCTCCTGTGAGGTTTGAACTCACGACCCCTGGTTTACGAGACCAGTGCTCTACCACTGAGCTAAAGAGGCTTGTCCCCGGGTGTGCTTAAGATTATAACACGTCGTGCTTTACTCCTCGTTTAATATTTACTTTACTTTCTATTTCTATTACTATTATTTTTGAATACTATTGATTTTGTTTTCGTCCACAATGTACTTTAATATGCTTTATCCATTTAAAAATTTAGTGTTCAATGAACTTTCACTACAGTGTTACATTATCAACAGATTAGAATAAAATTTTACTAGGATTTACTTGTTAGACTTGCCGCTATTCATCTTTAAATTACAGTAACATGATGCGTTAAATTCAAAACCAATTTCTATTGTTACTTCATTTTATTTGCATGTTCATACTTATTATGTTATTTTTCTTCATTTGCATTTGTTCTTCTCTCCACTGTGATTTTTGAAGTGCGCAGTACAAATAAAACTGGATGTAATCTGCGTATCTACTTATGTTTTAAGACTTTCTGACATATTAATATTCTAGGAGTAGTATTACTTACCCTTAACAAGTTTGAAGACTGAAAAAATATAAATTTGTATGATTTATCATTAATATCGAATCGACGATTTTAAACTAATAATAAACTTGCGATTCAGTCGTAAAAAATTGATAAAACTCGTTAGTACGTGCAACATTTGTTTACCAGAAGGTTTAAAATCAGTAGAAGGTACATTACACTTCTTTTATAACGTCAGTATCATACACAAATAGATGACATTTTGAAGCTAAATGAGATAACTTTGCAATCGTATAGGATGACTATGTTCTACAATTAAAACACGAATCAAATTATTCACATACTGTAAGCATACATAAAGTGTAGGTTGGTTTAGTGTTAAAACAGTGTAATGTGTACAAAGGGCCAAACTCATCGTGTCAATTTCGTTCAAGTCCAGAAGTCCTTCTGTAAATCTTTACCGCCTCCATCTGTCGTCTGTTTGCCATATGATCGCTACCGTGTGTATCCTGTGTATGTATTTATCTTGACATTGATTTCAAGAATTCATCACTAGTTTTATGTATTTGTTTACTTTTATTTTCGTAAATGCTTCCACCTACTCTCGCGCGATTTATTTGAACATGCTGTTGTTAAACTTCGTAGAAAAATTTTAAAAAATGTGTTGACAATAAAGGATATCTGACAGTGAAATTATATGATGAAATATTACACGATGTCCTCTGTAGCTCGAGATAGAAACGTTGTTGCATCGCGAAAGACTGATTTATTTCCGACCTAAGCTTTGATGTAGGTTAACCTATTTCTAGGGTGAACTTTCTATCGAAAAAATAGCAATTTCACAAAAAATTTCAAACAGATTTTTATAAAACACAGTTGTAACTAACACCTATGTTTTTATGCCTGATAGAAATAATTCTTGGTGAAATTAGACTTTGATTTATAATAATATTAATATTTCATAATTGTGTGTAAACAAATATATTGGTTTATTATCAAATCATTATTATACTGATTCTATTTCTCAAAATTAGTCACAATTAGATGCAAATAAATGATTACATTTATATCATTTTACTATATGCAATACTTGCTAAATTTAGATTTGTTTAAGAATATAAACTTATGAATAAATAATAAGATATGAATAAATTGTTTGAGATATTTCTTATAGTTTGAGTTTAGTTATGTAAAGACAATTTATATTTAATTTGGAAATATTTATTCATTTATTCTTTGTTGTAAGCCATTGAATTATAATAACTGAACAAAACTTTTTTAAGACCAGAGTTGTGTTTCTGACTTTACATAATTTAAATATACCACTTGTTTTCTCATAAATATAAAATAAAGATCAGTGATTACTATCTTATATATAATATTTATGTACATAGAAGATGTATGCTAAAATTATGATCTTTAATATTTAGTATCCGCTTTTTATGAAAGCAGGTAGTTTTACCATATAAGAATTTTATTTTATAACACCGAATGGTTTCTTTTTACAGGTGACAACTCCATTTCGTTCTTTAATTCTCTGTAGTAAAAGTAGACACGACATGGAAGAATGGTTAGATGCATTAAGAACAGCTGCAGAAAGTCGTTCTCATATGGATACAGGGACAGCTCAGTTGTTAAGTGGTAATCATCAGTGGTATGCTACAAATCATGCAAGGCCAACATATTGCAATGTATGTCGGGATGCACTTTACGGTAAGAATATGTCATGAATGTTAGTTTAGGCAATGTATTTAATTCTTTCAAGAAAATATGTCTCAGTTTTTTTTATATACCACTACTTACTGCATTGTTTGCAGGTGTCACATCACACGGTTTGAGCTGTGAAGTTTGTAAGTACAAAATACACAAGAGATGTAGTACAAAAGCAATAAACAATTGCAAGTGGACCACTCTAGCATCGATTGGGAAGGACATTATTGAGGATCAAGATGGGGTAAGCTTTATGTACTTATATACCAGATTAGACTGAAGATTAAAGGGTGACAGTCAATAAGCAATGTATCAAGCAAAGCTATATATCAACGTAGAGATGAATTCTTACATCATATTTGTGAATTTATGTTTCAATATTCATTGGTATTGTATGAAATGCTATTGCTTACACTTATCAAATTCAATGCCATTCTATCATTATGAATTTTATGTTTGGGTTGATTAACATGTGCTTCCTACCGTCAAGTATCTCAATGCATATTTTTTATTAACAGAATATCACAATGCCACATCAGTGGTTGGAGGGCAATTTACCAGTATCATCTAAATGTTGTATTTGTGACAAGACTTGTGGCTCTGTACTCAGGTATATTTTTTTAAATCATATCTCCTAATAAAGTTACTATCACCCACTTCATTGTAAATGTTCTGTTCACAGACTTCAAGATTGGCGGTGTTTATGGTGTAGGGCAACTGTGCATACTGCGTGTAGACCTTCCATAAACATCAAATGTCCATTAGGACTCGCTAAACTGAGTGTTGTGCCTCCTACTGCTTTACATAGTATAGGTAATTAATTTTTTCAGTGCATGCATGTATCGAGTCACATATTTCATTTATAAAGCATTATAAAGCACTAACGCTGATATACTTGATGCAATATAAGTTATTTTTATAAAATTAAAGAAATAACCTGACATCTTGAGCAAAGTGCGTATTATTGTGTTATCAAAATTTTCTGCTTTAGTGTTTATGCGATAAGACAGTTTATATATTCACAATCGTACGTGTTAGTATCGTACGGCAATTTTAGGTAGCAACATTATAGGTAGTGACGAAGCTTGGGAAGCCGTTAGACCAACCGGATGCAGTCCACTGCTGGTATTTGTAAACAGTAAATCTGGGGACACTCAAGGTGTTAAGTTTCTTAGAAGATTTAAGCAATTATTGAATCCAGCTCAAGTGTTTGATCTCATAAAGGGAGGACCAGGACCAGGGTAAAATCCCCCTTACAGATTATGTAGTTAACCATGATTTTTAATTGGATTACTTTTTTTTGACAGATTAAGATTGTTTAGACACTTCGATCCGTTTCGAATTTTGGTATGCAGTGGAGATGGGTCAGTTGGTTGGGTACTATCTGAGATAGACCGACTAGGAATGCACGTGAGTAGTAGTATGTAATGCAGATTTGTTACAGGCACCTTGATCCTCCTAGTTACTGGCATAAGTTTCTACTTTTCTTTTCACTTTTGTCAGCTAATAGCATTGTGCTTATAAAGTAAATTTTATGTGGCACAGTTCTGATTATTACATTATTTCTACAGGAAGTTACTTGTTTTGAATTCTTCCTTCTGTCTGTTTCATTAATTTTTTTTTAACACCTACCTGTAATTGTATTGTGACAATCCAATGCTTATTTAGTTTTCACAGGTAGCTATTTCCAACAATTACTCCATAACCTTTAGTAAAAATTATAAAGATTATTCTTGTTGAACATTTCACTTTTTACTTACAGACAGCATGGCGTGTCTCCTATACTCTTTTATTTCAGATGAAACTGATGTCTGTGCTTATAACTTCTCTTTATTTGTGCAACGCTTACGTAACTTTATTTGCGATTGGTAAGTGGAAAACAAATAGCATGAATTGCCGTTGCAAATCTCGTTTGTTGCGCGTTATATGTCGTTTTTATTTGATTGCAAGTTTTCAGTCTTCTCACCAAATAATTTTGCTTGTAAATACATACAATTCGCTTAGAAGGAATACATTATTTCTATATTTTTAATCATGCCAGTCAATTATTCTTTTCATTTATTTTTATATTTAAGTTTAAGTCAAGATTTCTATGCTCCGATTAACGTCGGTTGAAGGAAATTGTCAGTGATAAGTTATAAATATTGAAAATAGAAACAATGCCAAGTTGGGGTGCTGCCTTTGGGAACGGGGAACGATTTGGCACGTGTATTAGGCTGGGGAGCATCTTGCGACGATGACAGTAACTTGCCGCAATTATTGGAAAAATATGAGAAGGCAAGTACAAAAATGTTGGATCGCTGGAGCATCATGACGTTCGATCGTAGTATAGCAGTGCCATGTCATAAAGTTACTTTTGATCAACCCACCGAACCGCCGCTAAACGCTAATTTAGTGCGACGATATGAAGATACTGTTGTTATTCATATAAAAAAGATTCTACAATCGGATGAAGAGCATGTAATTCTCTCCAGTGCCAAGTAAGTTAAAATTGATAGTCGATGTTTTTTGACATTTAAATACTGATTTTTATTTCAAAATTTATTTTTTCAAAACCAAACAAGATGTATAAATCATTTTATTTGTACATACATACAGTTTTCAATAGTAGTATAATCTTTCGAAGATGTTGTTGACTTTAATCAGTGTAGAGTGTTTTTAAAACTGAACATGGAATAACAAGAAAAAGATTTATAATGTTAAATGATTCATGTTAATATAAAAAACCTTTCGAAGTACATATATTTAATATCGTTTGTAGAATTTTGCGGGATACGATAAAGGATTTTGCAACACACGTTTTGGAGGCCAGTTTCAATATGGGAGACCAACAACTCGAAGAGCAATGCGAAATACTCGAACAGAAATTAGATTTACTTTTACAATCATTACGTGACGAAGAGAGTCAGATTAAAGTAGACGTTTCTTTCGCTCCAAATCAACAAGAAAAAAGTACATTAGAAAAAACAGAAAAGGATATGACAAACTTCAAAATGGTTAGGGAGAGAAAGTGTTTCATGGAAAAAGAGTCTGTCTTAACTAGGTATTTGCATTCAATTACTTGCTCGTACATAGCGTCTCGAAAAACATTCTTTCATAATGCTGGTTTTCAGAGCTGACAGTTTGAAAAGAGCTGTGAGACGTTTAGCTGAACACACGACCTTAATGGTAGACGAAAGAAATGACCCGACGGAAAGAACCCACTCTACAAAACCACCCGATATCACTATTAAATCTGATACTCCTACGACTTGCGGTAATTCATTCATAATTCGCTTTTTCATGCGTAATAATGCAATTAATTTACACCATTCGACTAACGATTAATCAACTATTTTGTTGCCAATTACAGACAGGAAACAGAAATTAGGTGTTCCTGGACTGCGACTAGATCGGTTCGATCGTTTAACTATTTCACCGGCAGAAAGCGGTAGCAGTGGAGATTTTTCACCCTGTTCTAGCCCTACACCTAACTTGGCATCATTGAGCCCGATGCCAGACTTAAGGCGCGATTCTCAGGCTGAAGAACTCCTTACTTTGCCTGTTCCAGATAGTTTTGCTGACAGTAGAAGAAATAGCTCTGCATTACCTCAAGGGTTCGCCAATTATTATATGTATTACTTAGTGTGTACAGTATTAGAATATACATGTACATAGTCAGTAGTATTTGATAAACAAATTATATTTATTTAACTTACTGTTTTACTTTTTAATTTCTCTATCCTAGGACATTTAATTTTGATGCATCCGTCGTGCAGACCATTAAAGCTGAACCAATTGGATTACAATCAGAACCGTCTACACCCAGTAATGATGAACAACAATTAACTGATTCAGCCGATCGGAAAGATGTGTCTTCAGATATTCAAATTACCGTTACCAAAACAACATTAAATTCGAGTTCGCCAACGGATGATACAACGGTCCAAGATACTATCATTTCTCCAGATTCAGATTCAATAAACTCGAGGAATGCATCGCCGGAGTGTGGGCAAAAAACGCAACAAGAGAAAGGAGCAAGGGATGAAATTTCTATACGCAGCTATAGCAATAGTATTGTTAGCATGGATAGTATGGTGTCTGAATCTCTCAATTCTAAAAGTTATACCGTACGAAATAGCGAGAGTGAAATTGGTATGTATTTGTATGCACAACGAAATAACCGTTCTGCCGGTTTATGTACGTTTTTGCGGTACTTTGTTTCAAGATAATTTCTCTGACACTTTTTAGGACACATAGACAGTGACATATTCGATTCAACTAAGCGATCGGATGAGCTCTCTGAGATAGGGCACATCGATTCCCCGGAAAATTCAGAGTTGGTGCACACCGAGAATCAAAATTCTGAAAGCCTAGTTGATGATATCAGCTCACTTGGGCAAGATTTACTTAGCACAATGCTTGGGGAAAAATACGATTCAGTGCGGGAGTGTCTCGAGTCGGATCAAATCGATAAACCTCGGAAATACTGTAGTCTAGCTCAGTTTGTAGAGGACAATGATATAACTAAAAGGTCGTTCAGACAATCCCTGCGGACAGAAGTAAGAGGATAATATTCAGTATAACGACATTCTGTTTAACATATAATTGGATCGTTTATTTTGAAAGTGGTGCAAGTCCACTTTCTGTTGTTTCGAGAAAATCAAAGGTTAGCATATTAGTCAATTAAAAAATATAGGTTTATTTTGTCAAGTCTAGCAATGTTTCTACTAATTTATAAATATGTAATTTCATTATATAAATTGCTTTTAAACGAATTTAACTAAAATAATGTATATTTACGGGCTGCAAATGGACTTACACCACTTAAATTCTTAAATATTTTTAAATTTTTTGTCCTCCATCGATGTTTTATATAAAATAGTATATGGTGCACTTTTGAGAAACTTCATCCAACATATTTGCAACCAATTTACCTTCTCTCCATTAGTGTTTTTGCTTATCTGTTTTTTGATTGGGTTTTGTAGATTTTTTGTTGAAACAAAATTTTTTCGTTTCATTTCATGTAAAATGAATTTATTATGTTGTCTACATTGTTTTATGACATCATAATAATCTGTGTGTGTATGGAAATTGGACTTACACACCACTTTCATAATCAATGGTTACGCAATTTCTTTTACCGGCCAATTTTAAATTGAATAAAGCATGGGCTTTTTTTAAGATATTAAATACTAACTAGTTATGAATAAAAAGTTTACACTAAATTAAGCATAAATTACGTAATATCTCATTTTTTTTTAATGGACTTACGTCACTTTCGTAATAAACGGTCCAATTTATGAATTCTTACGACACGAATTTTGCCATTTTTTAATGTGTACAATAATATTCTATGCATTCACTAGACGCAGCAAACTTGTGAAAGAAAGCTAGAAGATCGTCCAAAAAGTCGTTCTGATATTGTAACCGAAAATAAAGATGCTAGCAATGCAGAAGAGGAACAAGTTTTAAAAAGTCCATCGACTTTACTTAGTCCAGTTTGCTGCTTTGCTGTCTCATCGAATATTTCACCGGAATCGACAACAGTACCGGTTGCTACAAATTTCCCACCAGCTATTAGCGTCATCATCGACCCACCCAGCCCATCAATTTCAATTACCAGTCGACGTGAACTCAATATCAATCATACATCGGACACAAATAAACGGCAATGCAAAGGAAGCATGGAGAATCGTAAGAAGATCAATTTTTTGTGTTGCATTGTTATTGAAAACGAAGTGAGAAATAGTATGTGCCACCTGAACATTTTTTGCCTGCAGTAAGTTCAAAAACATTCCCAAACAGTTAAAGTTTATGAACTTGGCAAAGAATGTTTATTCGGCAGTTTCTTACTCTAGTATCATTCGGCCCCCCCCCCACACACACACACGCGCATACACAGTGAGCAACAGCTTTTTTGACTGATTTATATAATTACCTTTGCAGTGACCGTAGAATTTGCTGAGACGGGATGTTCTCCTCAAGCTACACGACGTATTAGCAGTGGTAGTTTATTGAAAGCATCTGAGGTTGTTTCATTAGCCGCTACAGCAGCCAGACTTGGTGGTTCTAACGTAAATTTACGTCAAGAGCGAGCTAAATCTGTTGACAAAACCACTGAGGACGTGAAGAAGCTACCGATCATCAATCCTTTGGTCCGGTTGCCGATGTGGCCAAGTAGGTCTACAGATTTTTTCTCGTCATTCGTACAAGACAAGTCATGTAACAAGCCTCTATATTCAGATGTCAGTGGAGGTGCGGGTCTCATTAGTCAAGCATTACTAGCGAATGCAGATGCACTTTGCGCAGCGGTTTCACCGTTAATGGATCCAGACGAGACTCTAATGTAAGCGCGTCATTGCGCACATGGACTAAGATTCTTTCCCCGTACTCTAAAACACGTTAATGAACGGTTTACTTTAAAACAGGGAGGGTTATATCGAGCGATGCGTCATGAACAACTATTTCGGTATCGGGATCGACGCAAAGATCAGTCTTGATTTTCATCACAAAAGAGAAGAACATCCCGAGAAATGTCGATCCCGTGCCAAGAATTACATGTGGTATGGTGTACTGGGATCAAAACAATGGCTACAAAAAACCTATAAGAATCTTGAGCAAAGAGTGCAGTTGGAATGTGATGGTCAGAGAATACCATTGCCATCTTTGCAAGGAATCGTCGTATTGAACATTCCAAGGTACATAATTACGGTAAATAAAATGAAAACTAAAGTAGTTGAGCACTGCGTAGAATGTCCTGTTAGACACGTTTTTCATGGATTAGCATAAACGAAATATGTGACGTTTTTTGCGTAGCTTTATGGGTGGCACAAACTTTTGGGGAGGTACAAAAGAAGGGGATCTATTTCTAGCACCCTCATTTGATGATCGTATATTAGAGGTAGTTGCTGTATTCGGTTCCGTACAGATGGCTGCTTCGCGGCTTATTAATCTGCAACACCACAGGATAGCTCAGTGCCAAACGGTTCAAATTAATATTTTGGGCGAAGAAGGAGTGCCCATACAGGTAGATGGAGAAGCATGGATTCAACCCCCTGGTATCATTCGAATTATTCATAAAAACCGAATGCAAATGCTCTACAGAAATCGAGTAAGTTCATAATAATGCATACAAAAATGTAGAGAGTCTAAATTGATAGTAGCTGTGGCTTTCTAATGAACTCCCTCTTGTGTGTTTCCATAGTATTTCTACGTTTATTGTAATCTATTTAATTAACCGAAGTTCAAAGTTTTTATATTAACCGTAGTACGTCGTGCTTGTTTTGCATTAAGTTCCATAATTTGTGAGTTTTCTATTAACCATTTTTCTTAGCATGATGATGGGAAGCCTTATCATCAACCTGTGAGATAATAATTTATGTAAATTATTTACAGTTTAACATTTAAATACATTATAAAACGTTTATACATAATAATTGGGTTGTTTTGATAATGTATGTATTAAAATATTCTAACTGTACGTGAAAGACATAATTAAGAGGCATTCATAACGCTCTAACTTATTAAACGATTATTCGAGTTAGTTTCGTATCAGTGAATGGTTTATATCGTATCTTTGCAATATATTTGTAGATTGTAAACACGATTTTCGTATATTTAAGGCACTGGAAACATCGTTGCGAGCATGGGAAGAGAAACAACGTAACACAATGGCATCAATGACTGTAGCCTCTGGACATTCCTCATCGACATTAACCAGAAATAATTCCCAGAATTCACAATCACGTTTACGATTAAATGAGAAACCAGCGCAACTCAACGATGAAGAATTCAACGTCTTGTTAGGTTTCATTGAAGTTGTCACGACGTTGGTGAAGTGGGTGAAACTTCTCATTATATCTCATCCGAGTTTAGAACAGGAACTTTACCAAATCGCCGCAAGAACAGCAGACGCGCTCGAGCAAGTGCATCCCAATGGAAAGATTTTGCAGGGAGTTAGTTACCATACTTGGTTTTTGGTACTGCTTGTGAATATAATGTTATGATCCTTATATTGTGGTTATTTATTCAGGAAAAACTAAGACCCGTAGTAACGGAATTGGTCTCTAGTGCAAGGCAATTATATGAGGAGTCCTGCGAATTACTGCGAGATAAAGCTCACAATTTAGTATGTACATAACGCTTTCACTTTACATTCAGCATATATTTCTTTTTCCATTCTAACTGTGTACAGTTTTAAAACCTTATACTTACTAATTATCATTGGTGATATTATTTTTACGTATCTGCAGAAACTACGGGAGGACTTGGAAAACAAATTATCTATTTCTTTGGCGACCATGGAGCATGAATTAAAGAAATGCATATTTGACGAAAGCGGCACAGGATTGGTTTATCTGCAAAACATTACACCTGACGATCAGGTATTGCAATCACCAAATATTGCTGGCTCTGATTTCCTTTAGGTTTGTTAATGTACGATATTTTTTTATAAAACACAAGGTAATTTCATGACGTGTTTACAGGGAGATAAGAAGAATCGACATCGTGGATTATTTTGGCTCAAGTTTCGTCGGTCTGGTGGAAATGCTGGTGCACAGCCTGCAGCGAAAGATCAAGTCACTCAATGGGGCGTTCCAGAAGTGTGTTCCTGGCTGGAGAATTTACAGCTCGGCGAATATACCGACAAATTTGTATCACACGATATTCGAGGAAGGGAATTACTTACACTGGCACGGCGTGATTTAAAAGAATTGGGCATTACTAAAATCGGTCACGTTAAGCGTATTTTACAAGCTATTAATGATCTCAACGGTTGAAAAGGAACCAATATTCAATATACACTGTGCGGTACACATCTATCGTTAATATTCTGACTACCGCAACAGTATATTTATTATCTTCATCATTTTAGTACTTATAGGAATTAGATGCGTATCATCTCCTTCGGTATAAGTAACTTGTTCTTCGGGGTTAAAAAAGGCCCTTCTGCGAGTGAGTTCGTTGTACGTATCCCGGAAATACGTAGATATATAGATATTGTGGGATTTTAATTGGAACGTTCAGAACGAAGTTAAATGATGAGAAAAGGTGAGATCTTCTCTCAGCTCACAATCTCACTACTCGCTGGTCTTGCTATTGCTCATTGGTCGCATAGCCCTACCGTGGGATCAGATACGAAAATAAACATACACTTTCTCCAAATCCGCGAATGAGTCCCTTTTGAAAGATGTTTTTCTGCCAGTCGCTGACTTCTAGGATCTTATAGTTATCTCGAAAACCCCCAGATGACATGCAATGCTTTTTCCCACACAATTTTTAAAATTCGAATATGCTTTAACACACACTTCATCATGCTATTACCGTTTATCTATATACCGTTTATTACATCGTCTCAATCGTCACAAAGTTCTCCCTTAAGCAGTATTCTATATTCCGTTTACAATAATCAAATTTCATTGAAACTCTCACTGTGTGAGGTTTTATATTTTTCGCGGTTTACGACAATTCTCTTAAAATCCTACAATATTTTACGTTTTACTGTCGTCATATGCTATAGTATAGGGAGCAATATTCGAAGTAAGTGGGACACATAAGTGCCGGGTATCTTCTCCGATCAAGGCAACAAGTGGATGTGACATTTAAGTAAATGTACGATTAACAGCGTACATAAAACAGTATTGTATCTAGTTTTAAGACAAAACCCAAAACACTCAATCAGTCATAGACTCAGAGGTTCATGGACAAAGTGTTCTATAATAGTACCCTTACACTACCTCCATTTTACTCACATCAGTTGTTGTAGATTGACATAGTATTGTTTATTACCTTTTAAAAATTACATGTCGCGACATATGTTCATGGTAGGCTTTCCAAAGGAAATCCTTATGTAATTGTACGTCAAACTCATGTTTCATATTTACACAACGTTACCAAGTGCTGTCATATTGCCAAGTGCAACACGGCGTATACACGATACTGTAACAAAGTATTCACTTTGATCTCAGGTTGCATAGATTTTATCGTGACGTGTAAAATTAAAAAGCTATTATTTTAAAGTACACACGTCACTATTTAAATCATATGTCAACTAATAACGTTATTATTATTATTACTATTATCACTATTATCACTATTTATCTACCATATATCTTCCCGATTTCTATGATACTTAATCGGCATGCGAATGCCGAGTTTTATAAATTTCTAGATTTCTATATAACTTCCACGAAAATTCAAAATTAACGTTCTTCTTGTTACGTACTATGTAAGCTCTGTCAATCAAATTCAGTGAATTGTTTACTGTAGACTTCGTTATGTTAAATAGTATTTATTAAAATACCTCATTCGCTAGTCAATTAGCGAACCAGTATATTTAAGAAACTTATTAAAACTTGTTAGCTTTTTTACAACTTTCTAGTATTGTGATCGTAATAGATATCCTTGTAGAAGTTCCAGGAAATACATTTAGACGAAAGAAAATCGTTAATAAGAAATGGCAATCCAGAATTTACTAGTTTTCGCGAATACTTATTAGTAATAATAAAATTGCGTAGAGACAAACAATCCGACAAGTTAGAAGTAAAGGATAGTTATTTTAAGTTTTCTAGGCTATTCTCTACTACATTTTGCTGTCACCTTCACATCATCCCTTAAATCAAACTGTAAATTGCCGTTAAAATGGTCATGAAATTATTCATAAACATTCAATGATGTAACGAAGATATTTTGTTCACATTCCAATTAACATGTTAAAAGGACGAAAGTGCCTCTCTTAAAATTACTAGCACTGCGATATATCAGGGTGTATGCACGTGTAAATTAATCACATTTCTGTATCAAGTGACACGCGCAAACATCTACAGGTTCAGATCTGCAATTCACGAGACAATGAATGTCTACAACTTTTTAACTCTAAACAGTTACATGAGTGTGATATTCTTACGTATGCTCTTCTTTCTTTCTTATTGAGTACTAAGATGAAAAATTATTCAGCACAAGATTATCTGTACTTGCTCCTTTCACGTATGCACGAATTCTAACGAGCCAATACTTACTTACAAGATTATAACATAAATATACGTACATGCATATATGGTTATCATAATTTTATTGCACAATTTTGATCAATATTAGCTATCATGGCAATATATTTATGTAGAAGAAATTTCTCAAAGAAAGTACATGCATACAAATTATACCAATATGTACAAATAGAATAACATGTTTTTGAGAAATTTTGTCCAACGAGGACGTCAACATAGAAACAATCAATTTCTTTTGTTGATCTAACGAAATATACAACTATGTACGACAGTTAAATTCAGAACTTTGTTCTGAATAGAGCACTAAAGTAACGTTCGTTAGAAAAATATTAATCAATAGCCAGTTTTAATAGAGTTACATCTGTCAACTTATAATATCCTTTAATAGTAATTTATCAAAAATATAACAAGTATGAAGTTCGCATATCTTTTTGGTAAAGCCGAGCTTTATGAAATTTCATTATTAGCCGGCTTGGGAAATGGAAACGTATCGAAGAACCTGAAACTGGTGAATTTTTAATGATTCTGACTGTTGTTACGCTATCGAGCTTAATAGCACATTCTCCTGCAATGGTTTCATAATTTATATCCCTTCAACTGTATACCAATTAAAAGATGTTCTCCTCTTTCATCTGTGATATACCTTTATACTTAGTCAATTGACGATCTATTCTATTGTAATCAGAAATAATATATGAGTGCTAGTAGGAGGAATTTTTCTTCAGTAGTTTAGCGAATATATTAGTGAATACATGATCGATTAAGAAAAATACATACATATACATTTGTCCTTACACTTAAGGATGTAATTAACTTATGAAACAATCTTTGTAAGTTTTTTTAAACGTTGTTCCTTTAATATTCAACTGGATTTTTGCACAACTTTGTTTACACGGTGGACTCTGGTTTCCAAACCTGGTTAAATTATTTATTCAGATCATAATTTTTTACACACATTCTAAAAAAACTGAATTTACATGTAAAAAATGATAAATATTTTAGTGTAATTAATCAATTTTCCGCAATAAATTATTAACTTTCGACTCTAATACGTACAATGTATGCTTGTTAGAACTTCCCAGGAATACCTGTATGCCTTTGAAATCAGGTAAACAACTTTTTTGTCAGATAGTAATAAATCGTATATTTTCACTGCTTTTTTACATTTTACATTTATATCTCTAGTGGATCATCTCTTGAGTAATGCGAATTTTGCAATTAGTACGTGATGAGACAAAACGATTAACAATACATCAAGATCAGTTTCTAATGAACCTTATTATAACTATTAATTGTTTCGTTATTAGTTTTCACATCGATTATTGTCTCTTTTGAAGGCATTGAAATGGGATGGAGAAGAGTATAATTTGGTTTGTAGTGCTGTAAGAGTATAGAATAAACAATGTGGCGGTAGAACAAATTCATGCCTTAAATATACACGTAAAAAGTATTGTGTGAGATAAAATAAGCGAAATATTTTGATCTTGTTAACGATCTAAATAACAAAAAATTATATATACAATATGAATTTTTTTGTATAGGAAACTCCGAAATATTTATTGAACATCCAATAATTACAGAATGATTGCATAGAAGGCAATAAGACAATATGTTAATCGTTCTTCTCTTTTGTCTACACTCGAACACCTTAACCATATAAATTTTTAACTTTTGAATATATTATCATAACTAATGGTGAAAATAAGTCTATATTTACATAGTACATTATATTTTAAAAATCACGCAAACTGCAACTCAAGTACATCATCAGCCGCATAAAAATATAATGTATCGGAATATGTACAAATATGAAATGGTATCGGACTTTACACTTACGCTAGTTCAGCGTTTCCGAATTGTTCCTTTTATTCATATATTTTTTGTATAGTTTTCCATCGCAGATATTAAATGGGGCAGGAATTGTTATATAAAATTATCAATATATTAATTTTTTGATTTTTTTCCATTACAATGCATGACTCTGAACCAGGACAAAGACTTATTAAGTGAGCAAAATCAAACAATACACAGTTGCGCAATTATTGATATTTACTAGCACTTTCAAAAAAATTTAGTTTGACAAAAGTTGTAATAGAAATAATTATTTTATTATCTATTTCTGTCAGTTTAGTGCATATCTCGTAAAAGTAGAAGAATGAACTTTCTGATTTTTGCAAGTTTAATCAATAACTCGTTATCATATTCTCCTGGTTCAGTCTTAGTTATAACTACATACACAAATAGCACGTACCAAAGTAAATAACTGGGATGATATATTCCATGTGGAAGGAAATGGTAAAAGAATATTTGCAGGGATTTCTTTTCGGCTAACAAACCGAAAGATCCTGATCTTAGATTCTCACCCGCTCAGAACGGGCATTGACTTTTGTCATTGATATTCATCTATTTTTTCGAGAAACTCGTGTACAATTTCAAGAGGCAAATCGTCTCAGGCGTGTCAAGGTTTGCTCTTTTCCTAAAATCTCTATCATTTCTGCTACTGCCGGACCATCCTGATAATCACAAATTCCAGACAAATATCTTTTTATTTAAATAATTAAGAATAGAAATATTCAGATCTGAACATTTGATGATGATCTATCTATTATTCATTCAGATCATTTTATGAATGATTTAGAACAAAAATAAATTGAACAGTTAAATATTTATATTATGTTTATATTCAAATGTCAAACTTTAATACCAATGTTTGAAACGAATGAATGAAATTTTGCTTTTTAATATAATATGAATGTATAATCTAAGTTTGAATATAATCCTTATATTCGTTTTATATCTACCTTGAGACCACTGAGAGCACTACGTAATATCTTCATCAGCTTGACAAATGAAATTCCATTACTTTTAGCAAAATCTCGAAGGTAAGGTCCTATCCAATCTTTGTTGAAATTACTAACGTCTGTTGCAGCTAATCTCTCACTCAATTCTTTCACTGTACCTGTTAGAAAAGTAAAAAAGAAAGGATACTTTATTGACATCTATTACTAACTAAATAGTTAGATAACCACACATTTTTTCAGGATTTACCTAGACAGTCAGTGTGTGAAATGGTAGATGAAAAAGTTGGTATAACCCATAAAAATGCATAATCTGGTTTCACCAATTCATTCAAATTTGAAATCCTGTGTTGAGCCCATTTCAAACAGGAAATCACATATTGTTCATCCAATTGCAGGCTACCATCATTCTGACTGTAAAATTATGCTATGCTCAAAATTATTATATTCTTCCCTCAATGTCAGTGGAATTATATTTATGTTCCACAAACCTGAATGTAATTCGATAACTTGCGAAGAAAAACGTACCGATCAGAAAACGCATCCAGTACTAATCTTTTTATTCTCTCCGTAAGAAATTTATAATTTTTTTCGTTTTTTAGTAAATTTGCAATTTCTTGTTTATTATAGTCTAATAGTATTTCAGGTTTAAGTCTAGAAGAATTCGTATTTATTCTATCAACATTAAACTGCAAAATAGAGTATGAATGTTATACATAAACTTCAATAAGGATACAAACTATAACGTTAATATACTTACTTGTTTAATCAATTCTTCATATGTGTAAAGATGTTGAATACTTTCTGGTGTTCTACTAAAACCACCTCCAGCATGGACTATATAATTTATCAAAGCTAAGGGGAAGATACCTTGCTTTCTGTACGAATCCACTGTTATATCATTCTGCCTTTTAGATAATTTGCTACCATCTGCATTTAAAATGAGAGGTAAATGACCATATACAGGTGGCACCCAACCAAATGCCCTTAAAAAATTAGAAACAAAAATGACTGCTATGCATAAATGTAAAAATTTATAGAAAATTATAATTATTATAAGTAAGCAAAATGTATTAGTTTCAAAACTGAACATATTAGTCTATACATAGATTTACTTATAAAGCATTATGTGTTTTGGTGTAGATATCTGCCATTCAACACCACGCAAAACATGTGAAATTTCCATGTAATGATCATCCACAACATTAGCAAAATGATATGTAGGATATCCATCCCTTTTAATAATTACAGGATCACCTTCACGTTTAGCAATATCATGAGTTATGTCACCATATACCATGTCTCTAAATGTTACTGGATCTTCTGGTAACTACAAAGTACAGTTTATTGTTCATTGAGATAAAAATAATAGAAAAAGAAGAAAATGCTTTAAGTCTAATGAACATACTGCTAATACATACCTTAAATCTAATACAGGGTTTCTCCCCTTTATCAAATTTTTCTGTAACCTTCTCTTTACTAAGATGGCGACATCGATTATCATACTTTGGTATTTGTCCACATCTAATTGCTTCTTTTCGCAGAAGCTCCAGCCTGCTTTCTGAACAAAAGCAGTAATAAGCAGTTTCATTGTTTAATAAGTTCAGTATTTCCTCTCTGCAATTATTAATACAATTGTTAATGCATTGTTAATACAATATTTTCCATGAAATGTACATAAACTTGTCCACTGATTTAAAATATTCGCAACTAACTTTTTTCATTTGCAACCTACTTCAGAACCTATTTCGAAATTTACTGATATATTTTTAATTTTTGTTTTAAATCAAAATCAGATACATGCAAGTTTTTGTTAGTACATTACAGACTGTACTTCCAACATTATCTGTGGAAATAATCTTTCTTTGTCATGGTATATAATGCTTTTTTGATTGTAAATTATTACTATAAATACTTCGAGATTTCAATACCTGCAACATATATTGTAAAAAGATAATTATGTGATTCAGTTTAGAATATAAAATGTAAATACTTGTATATGTCAAGGCGTTTTGTCTGCATATACGGCCCTGCCGGACCTCCTCTCACAGGATCCTCG
Source organism: Hedychridium roseum (assembly GCA_963989215.1). Classification (NCBI taxonomy): domain Eukaryota; kingdom Metazoa; phylum Arthropoda; class Insecta; order Hymenoptera; family Chrysididae; genus Hedychridium; species Hedychridium roseum. The sequence continues at coordinate 6,790,935 of OZ022311.1, read as the reverse complement.
TCAGATATAATCCCAGCCCAAACAAGATCGTCCATCAACTTCTCCATCGCTCCAGGTACGAGTCTCGTTTGATCCGTATCTTCGATTCGTAGTAGGAAGTTCCCATCATTAGCGCGAGCAAACAAGTAATTAAATAGCGCCGTACGTAAGCCGCCTAAATGTAAGTGACCTAAAATGTCGAAAATGTGCGGTATTTTTCATAAAAAGCACACGTATTAGGTTAGCCGGGTTTGCATTAACTACATACCAGTCGGACTAGGTGCAAATCTTACTCTCACCGATTTCTTGAAAAAACGTTTTACCAGCAATTGAAAATTTGTTTTTGGAACAAGCATACTTCGTTTGATCATTGCACGTGTTCTACGTTCCTTTTCCCCGTTATATTTGAGAATGACACACGCGCATTGCGGCAAGTTGCTATTTCACTGATCAGCTGATTGTATGTGCACATGTGTATGTAAACGTAAATGCACGGGTGAGTGACGTAACTAATCGCTTCAAATAAAGAGAAATGTTTATCAACAGTCAAAACAGTCGCTGAACGAATGTAATCTTTGGAGTATTAATACTGTAAAACATTACTTCTCCACGGATCGCTTTAGAAATTATGTGCGAAGGAGAAAAGATATTTAGTTTCGTAATACCATATAAGTATACACCATACACACGAAATACACGCACACGCAATTTACTTTTTTAAGTTAATAGATCAAGAATATTGCCAGCCGATGACCCTCGAAAAGTGTATAATAGTGCCGATAAGAGAAACCTGAGAAAGAAAAGAGTACAAGATGGGCCTGAAATTTGGCTTGATATTGTTATTAATATGCACAGGATTCGTTGTTTTATTAATCATCATGTTTGAGAAGCGTTTGGAGAAAGGAGAAGACGTTCGAATTTCCGCGCATCCGGATGTGACATTACGCGTGTCAGAATCCGTGAGGGGCGCGAAGAATTTATTGGATTTGAAAGAATTTCAGTATATCATCGATCCAGATTGTGATGCAACATTCCTCGTGTGGATTGTGACGTCATATGCAGGCGACGCACGAGCAAGAAGTGCTTTAAGGCGGGCATATATGAATGATGAATTAAAAGAATTCGGCATTAGAAGAGTTTTCTTACTTGGTCTTTTGGACGAGGAGACGCAACGTAAAACGCACGTCTCGCAGAATGCCCTGATCCACGAGGCTAAAAGGTTTAATGATATTCTTCAAGGCAACTTCGTTGAAGCTTACCGAAATCTTACGTATAAACATCTAATGGGACTAAGATGGGCAGCAGAAAAATGCACATACTCCCAGTATGTCATGAAATCCGATGATGATATAGTCGTAGACTTATACGAAATAATCAACCGTTTAAAAGGTAATTTCTTAAACAATGTAAAACCTTTATCATAACTTTTACCAAAGGTAGTAAGAACATAATAGTCACACTTATTTCTTAACATCGCATTCAATATTTAATGAAACATTGTCATAGTTTAACTAAAGATTTGTATCTGTATTTTGATTGTCTCCTTTCAATCATTTGCCTAGAGAACACGATCAATAATAATGCTTTAATGGGATACGTTATGAAAAATTTGAAAGTTGTACGCGAACCGGCGAATAAATGGTTCGTTACCAAGGAGGAATTCGATAAGGACGTCTATCCTGACTTTTTATCCGGATGGCTATACCTTTCAACTCGTCGTACAATCGTCAAATTAGTCAATCAAAGTAAACTTCACCGTAAACCGTTTTGGATAGACGACGTTTACCTCACAGGTTGTTTGAGGGAGGAGTGTGGCATAAAGACGCAAAGCATGAATGAAGTTTTCACAACGGACTTTAGGTTTCTCGAATGTTGCATCGAGGGAAAGAAAAAAGAACTGCAATGCGAAATTGTAGTCGGTCCAAATGGTGGTGATGCCGAACTGCAAGTGAAGTTTCGCGACTTTGCAAAGTATTGTCTTGCCAAGTGTTCAAAACGTCCACCACATTTATTCGTAGCAAAAACCTGCGTAGCGAAGTATGACGATGATGAGGTGAATTCTTTAACGAGAACAAACGGTACAGCGCAAGTTAAACCCATCAAAATACTTTAATAACAAAAACATGTTACAACTTCGAACATAAAGTCGACACTTTGCGTCACAACAGAAGTACGTAAGAAATTATTTTACTTTGATAATTTTAGTTGACAACAAATAATAGTACCAATAATTGGTACTCTTCTTAATGATATTTAATAACTAGTTTTTTCAGTATTATCAATATTTGTTTCAGAAAACATCAATTCCATATTTATTATTCTTATGTTGGTGACTGTTATGAAAAACTGAAGTCTCACTTATTCCTAGTATTATAAAGTATAATTGCCAATTGCATTAACAAAAATTGTGTACAGAATATACACATTGTAGATTCTTATATATGGCACAAATTCTCAAGATCTTTGTACTTCTGCACAAAGTAAGGGATAATACCATTACTGTTTCTTTTACATGTATTTACATGTATCTTATTGTACCTTACCTATTGCGTCAGTGCTCTGTCATACAATGTATTACTATTTTATAATAAAAGTGTTTTTGTACTTTCGGAAACTTGTTTATTTTCGTTCGCTTAAATACGCCCACGACATGTACCGCCGTTTATGAAAAGAGATTGCACCTCTGAAGTTAGGAATATTCATAGGTCTTACGAAAAATATAAAGACGCTCTTATAATACACAATACCGATACGAAAAGATGCAACGATCTCCGTTAAAGAAACGGCATCGTTCGGTCTGATGTCCTATCTGTTCTTTTTTCGTATAGTAAAAGTCGCACCTAAACAGAGGTGATCACTACCTACGGCGAAGTTCGGTATCGTCGGCAAAGTGGTGCATTGTTGAACAGTAGGTAATGCGTATTTTTCTATCGGTTCTACGTCACTGTAGAATATGTAATCAACCGTGATCCATTCTCCCTGATTTGTCGTTGCTTCTCTTTCTCCGTGTTTATTAACATGTTGGTACACGCTCTGCAGGTTAAAGGGATGCGTTAGCGTGCCTGACGCGAACATTACGCGATGACCCTCCGCCACTTCAATTGTTTGAGAATTAGTAGTAGAGTAGTTTAGTCGAGCTTCACAATCGCCCGCTGATCTCTCGAATTTTTCTTCTTTTGTATCTGATTCGTCATTTTTCAGTATGTCAGATATTCGTGGTGCTGAACGCCGATTTTCCGTATTTTCCAGCTGCAAAGAGTAAACCATTTGTATTGTACATGCATGTTAATTGCTTCTATGAGAAATAATGCAATAAACGATGGTTTCTGTACCATGACTTGACCATTGCCGTTCCCGCCCAATCTCTTTGCTAACACATTGAAGTGTTGACAGCCATCAGTAACGCATAATCGCGGAGGTATTAACGTATTAGTTAACGGACGATAGTCAGTGGTGTCCAAATTACGACCCTTTCCTCGGTATTCGAAGCGTCCTTCCGTTATGAACCTATAAACTCCAGTAAAGGGCTCCAAGTTGAAGTCACCACATAATATTATGGGTAGATACTTTGGTCCTGTCCTAAAAACAAACAGCGGATTTAGTATAACAAATTCTCTAATATAAAACAAACCTACGAACGTGATCCATAATACTCACGGTGTATTCTCAGTGAACGCAAGTCTTTCAATTTCGGCGAGTAAAAGCTGCGTTTGACCAAGTCGTACGTCATTTCGTCTAGGGTTATAAAGCAAATGAGTCGTGGAAATAATGAATTCAGTTTTAGGACTCTCTTTTAATGAAAGTTTTGCTATTATTCCAACATTGTCACGACTTAGCAATTCAATGCCAGACTGATATAATTCCACTTTCGAGTAATCCACTAAATTGAGCTGATCGGAACGATAAAGAAGAAGCAAACCGTCCATTTTGTCGTTTGTCCGTTTTTTGTAAAGATAATCATAATTATGTTCCTTAAACGTCGTCAAGAATTCAGGTAAATGCTTTTCTTGCATTTCCTGAAGGCATATTACCTGAAAAAATGTGCAAACGTTAATGAACGAAACAAAGTGGGAAAATTGGAACAAATGTAATCAAAAAAGGCTTCAAACAAAATTTGGTAAAACTAACATTAGCTTGTGCGTCAAGTATCTCTCGTAATAGAAGTTTTCTCCTAGATTCCCAAGACAACGCATTTTTGTCGTGTTCCCTATATAAGTATCGATAGGATTCTAAAAGATTTTGCGCCAATATGTTGAAAGATAGTAGCCTTAGTATAAAAGCATCAGCTGGATCAACCGACTGTCTTGTATCTAAACAAAGGGCAATAGATCAAGCAGAATTATGTACCATATATTAATGAAGGTTTATTTTATAGCACATGTAATACCAAGCAAAACACTGTTTACTTCCAATTTAAATTATGCAAATGGTTGGTGTTGAAAACTTTCAGTGATCTGATTGTATTGTATTATGAGTTATGTTCTGAAGAATTTAACATTTCATACTACTATTTTTTTACTATAATATTTCACATATGATGATATAGCAATACAGCATTACGATGGTTTCATGACATTAAGGAAGCATGTAATATCTATGAAGTTTTATGTGTACCTGTACATTTATATCTAATCATAAACATTGCAGAATTTACAATTTTGACAGATACTACTATAAACAAACTGCACTTAAATTTAAAAGCTGCTAACATTTTAATACATAACTCTGTTCACGTACTTTAATAAATTATTCTACTTACATAAAATTTCATCCAAATGTAACTTAAAACTCTTAATAAGAATTTGATCGTAATACATATTCAAGATTCCTTACCTCTGCCTATATATGTCCACCTCCTCATTGCTTTGTATCTCTGTTCATCTAAAAGACATTTAGTTTCCATAGGTACTGAATTGTCTATACTTGAACTGACGTCAACAGTATTTGATATAGCGTCTGAGTGATCAACAACACCACTTGGATTAGATGGTAGCGAAAAAGGTACATCACAGGTTGATGAAGAACTGGCTTGGTTGGCATAACAAGTTTCAAGAAATGGTTCCATGGTGATTTTGTTGGACTCAATCAGATTGAAATAAGTTGTCAATAGTCCCTCTGGTATAAATGCACACTTACGAAGATTCCTCAGAAATAGATGCTTTGGTAACAGCTCAGTCATGTGAAGAATCTAAAGAAGAAATGTTTAACTGTTGTCATTGACACAGAACCATAGGTTGGTGGAGATAATAATAGCTAGCAAAACATTTCCAGTTTTCAGATAACACAAATACTCTAATTTCTGTTTGCTACCAACATAAACCTTGAATAATTCAATAATTCATTCATCTTTTTCCTTTCATCTTGAAGAATAGGCACATGAAAAAGACCACCAAACATTGAAGACTTGAACCTAAAGATAACAATGAACCTGAAGATTTCTGATTCCAACTATTTATTTTAAGACACAAAACATAAGAGACATTATCTCATCCTCTCCTTTTGAACGGAATCTTTTTTTTAGCGATTGTATACCACAATGAGAACTATCTTAACCTTAACCTACTATTCGTCGTTCCCCCGTTTTACGCTAGAAACGTAATGAAAAAATCGGTAAATCACAAGGAGAGCTCATGCCGATGACTTGAATTTACTTTTAGTTCCTGATGAGATATCGCAGCATGGACTTTACGACGACAGCAGGCTAAACTTGCTACAGACACTGCTGTCGGTAGTCTGGTAGTAGCGTTCATTTATGTCTCTATAAATTGGATTTTTTTCGATAACTCCTAGATGTAGAACAATCACAGCGATCTCTCTACGGCGGTCAAAGGTGTTTACGTGAAATCAGCGGCTCTCGTGTCTCGCTTGCCCGTAACACCTCATCGTCATCGAGGTCGTCACGGATTTAACCTCTCAACTGTTCCGTAAAGGCGATCCACTGTGCGCCAGAGCCTTTGCATAATAACCACCGCTGACCGTTTGCCCGCCAATCTTCTTTGATTTTGATTTTTTTACGTCAATGTTCGCTTTTGTCGTAGAAACTCGTTGGCACTCGGCACACCGATCTTCCGATCGTTATTCCGCACGATACAATTATGTTCTTTCTGCATACGAATTTATTCACGGTAACTGGAAAACGTTAAATGACATCGAAATAAAGGTAAAACATATAACGTCAATTACGGCAGTTGATCAACGCGGAACGGATTAGAGTGAGTTCTACTACATTATTCTTATCGTTTGATATTGCTGTTTTAAAATATCCCACGAGATGAAACAATGTTCCAATTAATGTTCCTGAAAATTTAAACATTTGTATGTAATACCCTTTTCTGTAGTTCCACAAAGCACAGCTTGTCTTTAAACTAAATTTATCGACCTCTTCGTTTTAAACCTTTGACAAAAATGTACAAACTGTTTTACTAACGACAGTAGAAAGTATTAAGTTACCTTAATGATATTTTAATTATTTTTTAAACCCTATTAAACCTGATGAAATAAGAATTGTAAGTATCTAACTAAGTAAAACAATAGTTAATATTCAGTGTATTTTGCATGTAAGGTCTTAATTTTAACAACTTTCGTTTGAATAATTTTTTTACATAACGAATAATGCACAAAGATGTTTATTATCTCCTAAATATTCATTAAGCTATTGATAATGATAGCGTTTCACTTTGTAATTGAACTTGGTGAATATTAAACGTGCTTCTTTGTACATCCTCACGACTAAAGTACGACTTACGAATGTTTTTTGTCTTTGATAAAGCTGAAAATAAATATCTCCCAAAAATGATAACCGCGTTCCTCGTGAAATAATCTGAAGGACAACGAGAATATCTATGCTCAACGATACAATTAACTTAATGAAAATAAAATAAGCAATTGTAAGTGAGGCTTCTACGTTTTGTAACTTTGAAGTATGCCTCATAAAAAGAAATATATTCACCTTCGTATTTAAAAACATTTCAAGAAAATATGATTTGGATTAATAAGGCAGTTACTATTTTTAGGGTTATACCCTTTGTCTATTACTTTAAAAGACTTGTAAAAAAACTATGTCCATATCATCAATACAATGGCGAATAATGCTATGTGATAAATTTAGCGAAACAGCTTGCATAATCCAAATACCGAAAACTATATCGGACACGTAGGCGCATGATTATTATACAATTCATTTGATTAAAAAATTCCACTGATGACCGGTTCAAAAGCCATTCGATAGAATTAACAATCGCATGCATTATCACCTACCGTTTGACTATTCCTCGTGAAAATCGTTGAAATCAGTAGTGCAGGCAAATTTCAACCAATAGTACGTTGCACTTTAATCACTTTCTTGCTTTGCTTCCTTTGGGAAGTAATATTAAATGATGAAATGTAGTGCGTATCATTGCTGGGTAAGAGTTATTTTAATACAGTAAACCAGTCGAGTTGGAAAGAATCATAAATAATGGAGAAAGATGACCTTAGAAAAAGGTACAAAGAAAATAACTGAAAAATTTATTTTCAAGTATGGCACATATCGAAAGAAGATGGGTTCTCCATTGTACCTACTTTCTCGTACCGTTCAGAGGAATTGATTATACACGGATAAAAGAGATACGAAACTACAAACTACGAAGTGATTTGCCTTCCCATCCGTTTATTTCTGCGCGAGAGAGGACATCGCGGTATACATAATCGCCTTGCATTTACGTTTTACTTGCAGACGCTCGTACCAGGTCTATCAAATGACACAATAGCATATCTTTAGTCAATATGAGCGTCAAATATTTGCATTTCCATACCATACAGTTACGCTTTTTTTCTTCCTGAGTGAATTGTCAATGAGAAGCAACAGAAAACATGAGAGGATGTAAAACGTATCTTGTAGATACGACGACCCAACATTAGAAAATATTGCTACGATACTAATTAAAGAAGATTCTTGTCGGAGAATTAATGTTTATTTAGATCTAGATCTTTCGCATGTTTTCATACTCATAAGAGTTGTAATTCGTGTACTGCGTACAGATGAAACAAATTTAAAAAGAAGTATCTCTGCGGCGTATAATGAAAGGCAAATAACTCCATCATCTTTTGAAAATATGTTAACAGTATTTTTTCTTCATCCACCTGCAGTGTAAAGACGAGAAAAATTATTCGCATTGCGAGCGCAGGCTTTAGTGAAGAAAAGTAATTCATTACTTGTAGTTGAATTCTTATTATCGTAACGAAAGTATTCAGTGCAGGGAAATGTATAGAATATAAGAAATTTAAATATGTCAAAATGGTAGTTACGATAAATGTATTCAAGATGATGAACGGATTTGAAAAAGAAATATTAGAAATTACCAACTTCAAATTTTCGTCGAAATACTTCTACTTTCTTCGTTTCTTCGAAGGTCACGAACAAAATATTGATGCAGCATATTCCATACTGACGCACTTTTGAAGATAGAAATATTTCTCCATCTTTACGGATAATATTAAAGTTTGTCACCTCAAGTAGAAATTTCAATTGAAAAGTTACTTTGTAGTAGGAATTTATTACATTTAAGTCTTGTATTCACGATGCACATTATTGTTGTAAACTTACATGTTTATTCAAATCAACTTATTATTAGAAAAATACTTTGTGGTTTCTAATTTGTATGAGATTGTGTAATATCAGATTATTTAGTGCATGTCATACTAATTTGCCAAGTACAAAAAACATTATTTTACTCTTATCCAGTATATTTCCTGCCGTTTGTCGGACATAATTAAACTTTTAAAAAACTGTGCGTTATACATTAATTATGCACATTACAATAACAGCAGAAATTTAAATGTTTCCCGTGTTATTTACTTAAATAAATTAATGAATTATGCAATTATCGAACTTAATTGTTAGAATTAGAAATGCTTACTATTATTGTGTATCATGTTAACACTCGACCTACAGCGAAAAAATAAGCAGATATTCTAAATGCATGTTTTCCGAATAACAGAGAAGATATAGTATAGCGAATTTATTAACAATTTCTATTTTGTTCTTACCCGTTTTTTGTTTTTCTTCAACATAGCATTAAAGATACATCGCGTTCGTTTGTGTATTTCATTATTACACAATAATTAACAAATTGTCTGCTCAAATATCCAACAAATTGACATTTCTCATATACTCTCTACCTGACTAGACCAGTAACTTCTAACAATTTATAACAATTATAGTTATATTTCCCGAAAATTTTTTAAACGTGCTAAGTAATAGTAGGCTAAAACAAAATGTTATCAAATTGAAATATAGCTAATTTTACTAAATTTTTTACGCAAAATTTGTTTTATGTGTTTCTTTCTTTGCAAAAGACATTTTTCATGTGGCACTTATGTTTCAGTAAATGGAGAATGTTGCAATATTTCCATTGTGTAAAAAAGTATTTCAAGAAAAATTCTTATGCATAATAATAAAAAATATTGAAACAGATGTTCAGCAGTACATTTGAACCATGTAAATATTCATTGATATTTGGATCATCAATATTTGTTAATCCCAGTGATTCAGGACAGTGGTATCATATAAAGACACTAATAAGATAAATAGATATAAAGTTGTTAAAATATTGACCATATGGCATCCAGTGTTGTAAATAGGAGAAAGAAATAATAATAGAACATTTATATTAAAAAATTGTGCTCTGTAATTTGTTGTGTGCTTAATGACAAAAGATTGACTTTGTAGGCCATTCTTAGAAATACAGAATCTAACTGAAACTGGAAAACTGTAGCAGATAAAGAATTCACTATGAATCGAAAGTATCTTTCAAGAATGAGCAGTGCATGGAGATTACTGGTTGTCTTCTTTAGAAACAGTAATCAAATCAGTATGATACATTACTTTGTCAGTCTATAAAATATTATACATATGTATAATATTTATACATATGTAAAATGTCTAAAGAATTTCTTAATAACCACAATTTGTCAGTTTCAGTTTTACAGATGAACACAATGATTAAAAAGACTGATTAAATCACAGTGATAGAAACACTTTCCCTATCGCTCTCCGTCACACTGCATACAATTTTTTATTGTATGATTAATAGAACTATCTTCTAGAGAATGCCATCCTGCGTCAAACCAGCAACGTCACAGATGATATCTCTAGTTTAATTAACATCAAAGCCCATTTTGAATGATGTTAAACGCCGCACCCAAAGCCCAACTGAGTTCATGTCCATTGATCCGTTTGTATAACTATAAAGCAGGAGAAGTGCATAGGTATATAACAAATAAATTCAACACCGAAATATATATTAACATTATTTACTTACAAATAGTTTTGTGTTGGGTTCTAAACCAAAACCATCGGACAACAGGACATAAATGTACGTCATATCCAAACACATAAATGGTTGATCCGTATTAGGATAGTCGCAGATATCCATTGTTTGTTTCAGAAAAGCGTCCATTGTGACAACTCCACCTGAAAATGGATCTATCAAACCGGCCTGAAATTGAATTACGAATTAAAATTTGACGATAGTAACATGGGGTTTGTAAATATTTAGTGGGCATTATACTAGAAAGGGCCATTATTTGATAATCATACGTTACCTCAGTAGCGCGGTCAAAGTAATACGAGAATGCGTATATTTCATGATTCTTCAAACTCAAGGGTTTTTCCTTAATATTTCCGACATATTTTTGTATTATTTTCATACATTCTGAGAAGCGCACGATTGGTCTATCTTCGTCTCCGCCAGCAAAATTTTGTGTCTTAACAACTTTGTGCGAACCATTTACTGGACCTTTCACTAGATAATCCTCTCCACCGTAGTGCCACTCGGTAGAGACAAATGGATTTATGCATTCAGAACGAACTTCGATTGTCTCTTTATTGGTGGTATCTAGAGGCATACCGTTCAGTAAGATTTCTTTTCTTGCGGCCATGAGACCCATGCCAAGATAGCTGTGCGTGAAAACGCTCATATTACGGTCAAATGCATTGATAGAGTAAATATGGTTCTCGAGTCGTTTGATATGACTGCTGTCTGGCAGAAAAGTCACTTGTGTGGAACCTCCTCCGAGATCTAATGCAGCTACTGTGTTATCGGTATTGTGCGATGTAAATCTATCTAACAAAAAGTTCACAGTGAACCAAGAGAATATTCCCTCGTCTGTCCCATCCATTATAGAGACTGAATTTTTTGATGTCTGGAAACCACTGTTTGCAAATATTTTTTTGCATTCTTCAAGTATGCCATTGGCTTTATGCATAGGTAATAGTCTCAATCCTGCAGTGGCTTTCATACTTAATGGTGTACGATGCCATTCTGACTGCGGTATGACAGCCTTAGCTTTCTTCAAAAGAGTATTCAAAGAATTTGCAATACCTTTGGGTTTATCTGCAAAGGAGCCTAAACCAGGCTTAATTTCACTGTACATTTCATCATCAAGGATTAAGTTACCATCAAGAACAGACTCATGAAAAGTAAATGCCAATACTCTGCTTCCTGTAGAGCCAGCATCAATGATCACCACATAGAATGGTTTATGCAGATTAAAAGAATAAGCTATTGAATCGATAGCCTTAGTTCCAATTTTGATAGGCTTTAAGTCACTTGCTATTGCAACATAACCAAGGAAAAGTATTCCCAGTAATACTAGTATTATAAAATACTTCTGACCAAATGGACCAGTAGTTTTCTGCGTGCGGGATGTCTCTTCATTTTGTAATACTCCTTCATTATCGGATCTCAGCTGAAAAAAATAATGAAAACTTAAAGAAATTCTTTATGTGATTCAGAAATTGGTGATGTTTCTACTGGTATGCATTATAACATAATATAATGAAAGTTATACTATTTTGAATCACTTGTCATTTTTTATGTTGGTCTGGTTATATGTGTATATAAATATTTGACACTTCAGTTTCTGACAAAACTACTATTAACAACTTTAAACCTTGAGCATGAAATGCTTTATTATTGTCATATCATAGTAAAAGGACATTACAAACCATATTTGTAAAGAAGAATTATTACAAAAGGTTATTTCAGAAAAATGAGTATGATATACATGATTGATTGATGCTGAGCCAAAAAATGTTACTAAAGATGTTCAGTGTGTATATATACTCTAAAAGTACATATTATTTGCCATCAAGATTAAGATAACACTCTTTAATCAAGGTCATTTTGATCATTCTCTGAAAAATGATGTACAGGTACATATCAATGATTATAACCCCATTATTATAGAAATTTATTAGAATATTTATAAAAATGAAAATGCTTGAAACGTGAAACTGACTTAAAAAGCTATTAACCTAAATTTGTCTGATACGAATATGTACGAAGCTTCTACATGTATGCAAGAACGAAAGTCAGGCAACATGCCTTTATTCCACATTTTTTTACGTCATTTTTTTGTCTTTTTTACACTCACGAGTGTGTATCGCATTCAGCAGGATTCGTGCAGCATAAAGATGAGTCTACGTTTCTTGGCAGGATATGTGCGTGACTCGAGAAGGAATCACACAACTATATAGTAACAAATCATTCGCACATGGCGCACACTTAGGCTATGGTAAACATTATAGGTATCCCGCATGCGATAACATTTACATTTATCTTCCATGAGGCAATTTTGAACGAGATTTAAATTTGTCAAACAGTCAGCTCGTCCATTATGAAAAATTATATTGACCATTTATTAATAATTTTACTAGCAAGAATTACTTATTATTTACAACGGGCAAGATTAACTTTTTCCTTATAATGTTCAAACTTGTAATTACATACTATTAAAACTCGAATCATTAATTATGAATACGATAATACCGTAGCTATGAAATGGTAGTTTTTCATTCTATAGTTTAATGATAAGGAGTTTTGCAGAATTAGTAAGTCACTTGTACATAATTGAAAAATTCATATTTATCGGAAGAAATGATATTAATATTGTAACTGTCTTTCGCGCCAGAACAATGTAATAGAAGTCAGCAGAGTGTTGGTTGTATTAAGAATCCATTAAGTCCACCAAAAAAATGAAAAAAGTTCTATGAACTACGCGGTAGAAGTGCTAAAAATGGTACAAAGTACATATAGGTAATGGGAATTATGTAAACGATTGCCAGATAAACGTACCTTCCGTTGTCGTAATTCCATTGCTGGTCCAAATTGATAAAATCCCTTTGAAAATTTACACGAATGTTAAAAATCGCGCCTGAGCAAAATTAGTTCAATCTTTGACGTCCGGTCTCGGTTACTCTTCTACTTTTTTTCATATATTCCACACAACACGTGCCGGTGAATACTGAGGATTCATTGTGACATGCCGTATGCGATAACGATTCAAGGTTTTCTTGAGAATTTAAAAATTGCTAAATGGATTACGAGAAAAAAAGCCTCATAATGGTGCATAGCATAAAGAGTGAGACATTTGAAAAGCAGTAAAAGTCATGGGAATTGAAAATTAGCACAACTATGTAACGCGATCGTTATGCAGCTATGAAACAATATTATTTTTCAATAAATTTGATTCACGAATCTGCCTTTTCCCACCGTATGTCTTTCTAAACTGTATGCATTGGTAATACGAATGTGACGAGAGGATTGTTACGTACTTGGATTTTACCAGACACAATTATTCTAGTTGTATTGCATTTTCATTCTATTACGCAGCAATTTTCACATCGACTGCCGTTTCTACACTATCAGATAGGTCTATTCGGTAACGGTAGAGATCATTAACAAGATGTCATGTACTTGAATATTTCTTTGTATAAGTGTGCACTTTACGGGACACACAGGCATAAAAATGATTCGTGAATTCATGGAGTCTTTAAACTTTTTGTTGCTCGCACTACTTATGTCAGAGTTTTTTAAATGTCCGCAAATTTTTAATGTGACTTCCATCCATTAATGTATATTTATATTTGCACGTACTACCTCGATGAATGTTGATCAAATTAAACATTCATAAGCTAGGTTTATCTATGCAAGTTACGCAAATGACTTCCAGAAAAGCATAATCTTATCAGTTTGGAGCATGGCAATTTAAAATATAATCTTTAACATGTATGTATCGTTGCGCTGAGAGTTACCCTGATGTTCCTATCAGGTAAGAATCTCAAGCTATTTCGCAAATATATATGATTTATAGATTATACATATATAGAGTGCGTTTAAAGTATTAATATTTGCACTAAAAATAGACCGAATATTATGTTAACAAATAGCAATAGATATAATTTTACACTTTGGTATGGCCCGAACCAAACGTGAAGGTTAGAAATTTGCATTACAAAATAGAAATATATTGCAGATCACAAGTATTTTGTCAATTTGATAGGCATGGCTATCGGATGACATTTATAAATTTTAATGTATGCCATTGCTGTTCATGGTATTATCATAATTGATAAACCGTTTAGGGCGATACTGATTCCAGCCGGCTTTTTGTGATAGTTGCAGGACAGTAAACATTTTACACAATTGTCCAACTTTTATAGAATGATCCCACGACTCGATTTCTATTTAATTTCATAACTACTGGAGAAGCAACAATCGAAAATGACCGGCATTACATATGCAGAATATAGTAAGATTTTCTATATTTTCGGTTGTGTCTTCTGAACACATGCAAATATTTTGAAGATTACAAACGATATATTTTGATTTTCAGATATTACTTTGCATATAAACCTGACAATTGTTTCATAAAACGCCACAATACTGAAATCAATAGAATACTGTGTTATAGGAAGTCTTTTTATGATCTGTACTTATAGAACTAAACAATGTCTTATGTATATGAAGACAAGCCAAAAATGCACTTTCTGAAAGAAGCTGCTATTCAAATCGGGGCTGGTGGGTCTGCAGGATTTGTAGAAGTTTGCATTATGCATCCAATGGATCTTGTTAAAACACGTTTCCAGCTTCAAGTAAAAATTAAGGAAGGAGATCCAGCATATTATACAGGTACAATACACACACTTCAATCGTGTTCACATTTCTATCTACTATAACTCTAGCAAAAATTGAGAAAGCAACTGTTCCTTGCTTATAGGAATTCGTGACTGTATGACAAAAATGTATAAAACAGAAGGTATTACAGCATTTTGGAAAGGAATATTGCCACCAATCATTGTAGAAACACCCAAACGAGCAGTGAAAGTTAGTACTTATAATAATTTCTCTATCTGCTAACAAAAACCTTTAATATAGCCTTTACTTCTGTATCCTGTGCATTTTATTATGTTTTAGTTCTTCACATTTGAACAATACAAACAATTTTTTTTATTTGGATCTAATGTACCAACGCCACTGGTGAGTGAGACTTGCAGTGTGATATGATACAAGCTGGGATTCTTAGTCCCTAACTATTTCAGACATTCTCATGTGCTGGGCTTTGTGCTGGTATAACAGAAGGTATTCTGGTTAATCCTTTTGAAGTGATAAAAGTGAAGTTACAAGCAAACCGAAAACATGCTAAAGAAAGTCCGTCTACATTGGCCGTAACAAAAGAGATTATATCAAAACATGGATTTGGTCTACAAGGCCTCAACAAGGGACTCTCTGCTACCGTCATGAGAAATGGCGTATTCAATGCATTTTATTTCGGATTCTATCATTCCGTTAAAGCTTATGTACCAACCCCCAAAGATTCTTGGATGGAATTTTTCACTAAGGTTTGAAATATATCTAAAAAATAATATAATTTTAAGAAGTCTGTAGTTGATAATCTTGGTAAGCTCAGGCATGATTATTACCTTGCATGAGCACATATCCTTCAGAAAATCAAATGATTATTTTGATCCTTGGTTTTTTATTTAATGTACATCTTTTGTCATAAATCAATAATTAAGCACTTTGGATGATGTACCCATGTAAACAAAATTCAATATAGATGATTTTTCACTTTTATTGTAATAACAGAATATCAGGATTCAACTTTAAAATCAATCTTTTTTACAAATTTTGCTTTATAACTTGACATAAGTTCTTTGATCTGACTTGTGAAGCAAATATCAAAAGAATTAAAATTGTTAATTATATTTATGCCGGCAGGCTGGGATAGGTTTTGTATCTGGTACTTTGGCCTCCTGTTTAAACATACCATTTGATGTTGCGAAAAGTCGTATTCAAGGCCCACAAGGTGACATAAAGTACAGAGGAACTTTGAACACACTGTCCATTGTTTACCAAAGGGAAGGGTACGTACGAAACGGGTATTCTATTGATATGGGCGAGCTTTGTGATGATTTCGATTGCGTACGTAATGCACACTTTTTTTATCTGCTTCGTAATTTCACAGATTTCGAGCTCTGTACAAAGGATTATTGCCAAAAGTACTAAGACTAGGTCCAGGAGGGGCTATAATGCTCGTAGTATACGATTATGCTCACGCATATCTTACCACAAGGTTTAAAAATTAGTGCAACTGTAATATATCAATTACAAATCTGCATTTTTTACAATTGTCTATAAAAATACTCTTTACATAAATAAACAAATTTTAACTGTATCAGTTAATATGATTTTCAGTTGGTAATGAGGTAATCAGTGTTAGTCATCTAGGACAGAATCCAACCAGTCTTCGAGATCTACGGCTTTCGGTTTAATACCTTCCTTAAATCCCGGTTTCAAACCTGTGACAAAATTTGTTTTTAAAGAAACGATTGGAAAGAGAGTTTAAACACAATGAGAGTTGAATCCATTACCTATTAATGACTTTGATTCAGAATGCGAAATCGCTATCGATGGTTCGGTTCTTTCAACGGGTTCTTTTAGTGACAGTAAAAATTCCAAGTCATCCTCTATGCCTGTATCAGTTTCCTTTTCATCATTAACAGACTCTTGTTCATCTCTGAGATTTTTACTTTCTATAATATTTGTTTCCTGTGGCGATGTACTGTTAGCTATCTGAACTTCATAAATTTCCCTTGCTTTTGCCGCTTTATTTTGCAACAATGTAATTTGGTCTTTCTAAAAACATGTAACAATATCAGTCCATACATCTGTGATGTGTTATACATTATCATAATCTGATTTGATAAACCTTTAATAGTACTTTTTCATAAACCAAAAATAATTGAGACATAATTTAAAAATAATTCATTTGTCATGTGAATCACCAATATTCATGCTCTCTAAAGAGACGCAAGTGATAAGCACATGATAGTACATCATAAAACTATTTCATTCATGCAATATCATGTACAGAAAAATTCATGTTCTAATATCATTTAATGAGATTAAATTAAACTCACTGTAAAGTATTCTTCTTCAATATTGTGAAGTTCATGAAAAGGAATACATTCTATTGCAGCAGATAATTTGCTTAAGTCTGGTGAGAAAAATTCAGACAGTTCTTCGGTATTGACCATCCATTCTTGTTCAGTCTTGAAAACAAAGTGACCACCTTCTGATAGTGGGGCATTGACAAGAGTTTGAAAATCTTTCATCATATAGTCATCCTCCTTTGTATCATCAATATTTAACTCAGCACCAGAAATTAATGGTTGCGGTTCTACATATTTTCCATGTACCTTCTTTGTACTTTGTTTCTTTTGTGAAACAGCATTCTCCTGTTTCTCTGCAGGTTGTGAATTGCTCTTTGTTTGATGTTTATTTGCACTGGCATTATTGTCAGTGTGCTTGGAAACACCAGTTTTCCTTTTTAATTCATGTTTCTTCTGTCGGTTACTGTTATCAAATCACAAGGAAATTTATTATATGTATATACGAATGTAAAATATTCGTTGTGCTAAGTCAAAGATTTAAGATGCAAAAGTAAACAGGATAAATAAATAACAAGCTGGTGTGTAAACGAATGTTATCGTTATATGGTGTAAGTATATACTGATGTACTGCCTGTCAAATTTGCAAAAATACAATATGTGCTTAAAGCTATTAGTGCAAATGATATTTTCTTTAAAACTACGTATCGATCCTACTGTTTATCAACTAAAAGCATGAACATTTGAAAACAAGATACATAATATACAATAGATGACATAACCTTCACGGCTATATGACATCAATGGAATTTTTGCTTACTGAATTGCTCGTGTGTCTTTCATATTTCCGCTCATATTTTCTATTTTCATTGATCCCGTCACTTATCTCAGTACATTAATACTCCGTACATGACTTCTGTTTAACCAGTAAATGCAGCAAACGTAAATAAAGCAACAGTAGATACAAAGCGAACAATAAATGATCACTTGGTTTACTACAGTTTGGTGTGTAACATGTAGTTGTGTGTACATACAGTGAGTCACGAAAATATTCGGACACCATGTTTTAATTGAATAACTTTTTAGGGAATGAATATATCAGGAAACAATTTTTAGTGATGTTAGTTTAAACAGTTGGCTTAACAGCGACCTATATCAGCAATTTTCGAAATTTTCAAAAATTACAAAATTACAATGAAATTTGTAAAATTCACTTTTTTCAACTTTTTTTATAGCCCCTGTTACAAAAATTTGAAGTATACGATTTGTAGAGTACATCGTGTTATGCATGTCTTGAAAATCTCATTCAATTTGGTCAACGCACTGAGGAGCTACAGCTTTTCAAAGTGGCTTATTTCCGCAAAAATTGTGATATTTCAAGTAAAATTACCGGCTTTTCAAAGTGCGTTAGAGTGGGTAACTCTTCAGTGCGTGTATAAGTGCACTTTACTTCACTGCACTAAAATTGTTTTCCGATATATTCATTCCCTAAAAAGTTATTCAACTAAAACATGGTGTCTGAATATTTTCGTGACCCACTGCATGTACATAAACCGTAGTTAATTTTTATATGACGATAAGGATTTTCATTAGGGTTGTTAGTGGATAAAAGCAGTCTATAATTTGATACAGTGAACTAAAAAAATGGTCTCAAAACGTTAACTACAGTTATTTTGATGAAGTGCATAATATTCGTATACTGCAAATAATGTTTCTTATTTAAGCCCATTTAAATTTTCGTTTTATCAATGGCTTCAACTAAAATGCTTTTATGCAATTATATAGAATAAGCGATATCATATATTAGGGAATAATAAAATGGAACTACAGTGATATTGATATACAATTTTATACTTTTTATTTTCATTGATGTAACTTAAAACATTTTTCTTAGAAGGTATTACGTAGACACATTTATATTAATTTGTATTACACATAGACTAGAAAAATAAATGATTTATCATATATTTACAAAACAGAATATTGCAACCATGCTGTATGAGCAGAAAGAAGAGAGAAGTAAAATGTAAAATAGTGAGGGATCAAGTCCTGCTTAACAATTATAACAATAGATACAAGAATTATCATCAAACATACATTCACAGACTTGTTTGTTTATGTATACTTCCTTGGGCCATTAAAAAAATAACATTACTTTCTATAAAAATTAATTTGTGCCAATTAGTGATTATTACAGCCGGATTATTTACAAAATATAGTTTTTTAACAGTCTTCTATGTTAAATGTGTCTGAATATATACATTATTAGAAACATTTAATGTGGTATGGTATAAACTAGTACCTAACATGAAAAAAATAAATACTCACAGTTTACATACTTAAATATTCTTAAAAACTTTACTTTGCCGTATGAATATTGAGAAATACAAGCCAACGAAAATGGCACTTGGCTTTGGCTCCATCTACAAAATACTATTTCGGTTGCATCGAAAAACTTGAATGAGTATACAGAAACTGTTACGTAGTACTGGTCACTATCGTTAGAATATTGGGAAAACAAACATCGGACTATATCTACGGCTAATGTACACGTTAGAGAGCTGCAGCAACAGCAACCGGCTCGTCGATGGAATCCTCATTTTCATCGTCATGATTATCACTGTCGATGTTCACCGCTTCCGTAGCAGTTTCCGGTGGCGGCGAAGGTACAGTACCACTAATGCTCGCAGCAACTTGTAGCTCTCGTTGGGCCGGGGAATTCGAATTATTATCGTACGTTTGAGAAGGACATTCAAAATGTACGCAATGGAATACCTGCAGTAAATGTAAACATAAAGCCAATAAAAGGGATGTTTGTTGTATATAGTCTTTAGATTATATCGATCCATAATATGAAAACGAGTAATCGAACGGCTTTTACAAAAGAATATTACATAATTGATAATAGGAATCATTCTACTTATACTACTGCTTATGTAATACTACTGATTTAATACCTCATTGGCGCTGTTATAAGTTCCGACGATACGAATGAAAACGACAGGTCTAGGTGGATGAAAACGAAGCGTTTGCCAAGAACGACAATTCTCTTCAGACTTATTAATCACCATTTCCCAATTTAAACCATTCTCCGATACTTGTATGTAATAGGAGTATGTTCGATCATCGCAGTCCCACAATAATAATCTGGAAGGAGAAGAGATTGATAATTGATTCGTAAAATTCAGGTAAAGCTATTGTATGTTTGTACATACCGCATAGAGTCAATTACGTATGGTTGTCCGAGTTGTACAACAATAGTGCCGGAACCCAATTGATGACATGTATAACCACTATCCCAATCGTAGTTGGAAGTATCGCCATTCAGAAGAGTATTTCGCGATCTTATATTAACAAAAGTTATTATTTCAGTAATATATGAACATAAAGTTACCATATGAAATACAAATATCTTGTATAGTACTGTAGTATTCATGAAAAATCGATGTGAATTATGCAGAAAAAAACAGGAATTATCAAGTGTTCTACCTAAATACCATATAATCATGATAACATGTAACCACACTGTTTCAAAAAATACACGAAAAGTGTATACAGATAATTCCCGCCATTACGAATTAATTCAGTCCAATCCCTGTCACATAAGCCTCTTTCGTAAAGCAAGAACTATCTGTATAGATAAAAGTAAGTGAACAAACATATTTTTATCATTATAAATATTTTCATTGAATACAAAATTTTTTATACCAACCTACTAACGCCTTCTATGACGCTAGCACTCCGTTCCAT
Source organism: Hedychridium roseum (assembly GCA_963989215.1). Classification (NCBI taxonomy): domain Eukaryota; kingdom Metazoa; phylum Arthropoda; class Insecta; order Hymenoptera; family Chrysididae; genus Hedychridium; species Hedychridium roseum. The sequence goes on along the minus strand of OZ022311.1, from coordinate 6,769,991 downwards.
TCTAGCAACGTTCTGTGTTGGCATGACAATGCCTTGACAAAGCTTTTCAGTGTGGTTTGTATAGTATGCTTCAAAACTAACAACGTGGAATACCTTAAAATCATATCAATAATGTAACTATGAAGTGCTCGGTAGTAAACCATTAACATTGTTTTACCTTATTCACTGTATTATGTGTCCCGACGATCCGAATGTACAAAATTACTCTCGGTTCAAAGTAAAGATATTGCCAGCTACGGCAGAAATATTTTGTATGATCAATAATTCTCACCCAGTCTTTTTGGTCCATTGAGACCTATAATGAAATACAAGCCGAATATATTTTATTGCGTTATTTTTATGCGCATGTAATGCAATGTGATAAAAAACAAATTTATTTTGGAATTTTAATAATTATCTCTATAGGATTGTGTTTATACATTTCTTATAACGCGCTAATTCACAGATTATATTCCATTGTTGTTTTATATTCATGTCTCACATAATTTAGATGTGCTTAACAAAAAACAAACGATAATTATAACTTTCTAATTAGAAAGTAGAATAATAATTGTTCTTGGAATAAACTGTGCCAAATATGTACGTTTTACTTAACTATAATATAAGCGAGAAATTTGAGTGAACACCTTTGTGTAACTTAAACACTTATTAATGTACCTTAAAATGTACAAATAATCTAATGTATAAAATTAATGTGAAATTTATATTTACGGTTAAATATATAAGGATATGTATTTATATATACCTCCACATAGTAGCAATAAGAACGTAAATCTCGATCCCATAGAAGCATCTTAATATGATTTAAAATGTATTGGGTGCCCAACTTTATGAGAATTCCTTGATCTCGAGACTCAGTTATAGTATGCCTTGTATACCTGTATAAAAGTATTCGTCCCAAATAAGTAATATTTTAGCAAAGACAGCAACATTAGGTTGATGGTTTGTACTATACCCATGTTCCATATCGTAATTATAATTATCGCCGTCCAAAAGATAACTACGCATCTCGCCCTGTAAAACTTGCGCCCCGTGTTTTGCACAAGCAACATTTTCATCGACAAGTAATACACAGCGGTAAGGCAATTCCGAATCACGCAATTGTGTTCGCGCAGCTATTGCATCTAATATTGTATCAGGACACATCAAGCCAGTTGTTCGAACTATGTTTAAAAGATCTGTGATCGAAACAAGGCTCAACCTAATATTACCTACAAAGCACATATGTAAAATATTATGTAAATTGTGATGTACATTGGCTAGTAATAAACGATAGCGCAGTTTTTTTAATATGAAACTTGTAGCCTAAAATTTTTGAATAGACAACATATTGTGCATGCAATACATGCAACATGTAATTGCCACAAATCCTGTGTTTCTGAAGTTATTTGTCATTTGCCACTCATTAATTGTTTAAACGATATTATATGCGTTATATAACGAGAAATTATATTCTGTATAAATTGTTAAATAATTAAAATACCTGTACTCTATGATTACCATCATATCAGTAATTGTAATGAGCAAAAAAAACTGTTACAACCTATTTAAGTACATTCAATATGATCATTAATACACACACAAAACATCTGCAGGATCCACTTCTGGGTTTGCTTTAACCCATGCTTGAACTGCTAAAAAAATATCTATTTCCGGTGCATAGAATGAGTCCCTGCATATGAGTTCATTTAGTGATGTGGGACTTAATTGCAGGAAACTATCATGTTGTATAACTTCTGTTGCATGCTTATCCATATACTCATGACAGACCTGTTACAAATGTTTATTATGATTAATTTCTTAGAGTATGCCATTTTCTTACAAGGTCTAACCATTTGATGATTTGCTTTTATGTATGTGACAAATTATTTTTGGTTGATATTATATCATATGATAATATTTCTTTTCAAACTGGTAAAACAATATAATTTCATGTTTTCGAAGGATTCTGTTACTAACCTTGGTCAAATAATCCAATTGAAACAAACGTGCTGCATCAAATATTGGACAAACATTTTTTATATTTAATATCTCTTTGAGATAATGCGATATAGCTGTTTGTAGTGCCACAAATCCATATTGATGAGCCAAACCGAGTATATCAAGAATTATCTAAATCATGTATGTACATTATAATGTGTCTGGTAAATTGTGTATACAAATCTAAGGATTTTCCTGTTCATTTATATGTTGTACATGAAAATACCTCTTCTCGTTGATTTGCCAATGAAATATGTCCTGTGTATATATATTTCAAAAGACTTTTAAATGCCAAGAGAGTAGTTCCCTTTAATTCAATTTCATGCTGAGTTGTCTCCTTCAGTCCCCCAAATAAAAGAGCTCGGAAGTATTGACTACGTGCAGCCAGTATCAGCTTATGACTATTAAATCTTTGGCCTGCCACTATTAATGTCACATCTGAATATTCTTCGGAAAGGTACAAAGCACCAAAATCTTCAGAAAGATAACTTATGTGGTCAACTTCACCAGCGGTTGGATTTAAGTGATGATGAGAGCTCATGTTTGCTCTAAAACCTATTTACTCTACAATCCCCTTGAACTAGAATAGAACAAAAATTACACAATGTACAACTACTTTTTATCATTTCTGTCAGTGATATTTGTAAACAAGATTGCAAAGACCATTAGTGTATTCTTTCTTTATTTCTTTACATAGCACATGGGAAAGTAATCAAGGAGAATTTTGACAATCACTGTATTGCATTTTCTAGGTGTTTGTTGAAGATTAACGAAATGAGGAGGCGTAATAGTGCATGAGATACCTATTTCGTTGTCGCAGCTAAAAGGATGTAAAATACTGTTTATGACGCATCAACACCGTCGAACATCACGAAAAAACGATCGGCCAACTTCTCACGCAGTTACCATAACAATAACCAATTATAGCTGTCTCTTCTCCAATATACAACCACTTCTGATCACCTGACGATTCCAATCTGACATACTGCAAAACAAAGCGAAGATGCTTATAGACAGTGTCATTACAGTGGCGCTAAAGTGATAACAACAGTGAAATAAATTCCGCATCGACAAGGTAGTCGTAGAAAATACCGACCGGTATATTCAAAAAGTCAGTATTTAAATTATCTTGTACTAAAGAAAATATTCATTTTCAATGAATTCCATGTGTATTTATCTCGTATACGTAACACTTTGTCGACACATTATTACTTTTAGTATTCTAATGATAATAGGGTAGACTGCGGTAGACGCTGTTAATGGCTTAGATCACTATATTCAACTATATTCGTACTTGACTATCTGCTCTTCTCTTTTTCTTGACCAATGATGTTGCCAGATAAGCTACTCAGAGGTCACTAGTGTATATTCAGTTTTCGCGGGCTATTCATAGATTTTAAATAACTTTATTATAAATGTTCGGTCACACTAATAAACTTGACTTACGTAAATACAAATTTATTGTTATAATATTTATGCCTGTAAAAGTAATACTTGGTCTATGAATATAAATTTGTCATTTCGCCTTTTATTTTTTGTTAAAACAACGCATTAGGAAATACAAAAACCCCATGTAACACAAAAGTCAGGTTCGTAAAAAGTGCCGTGTTATGCGAATCGTGTCCTACTAGGGACTAACTAGTACTAAGAAACAAGATTAAGTTCCAAAATATAAAAAATTAAGAAACTGTCGAAAATTTGTTTAATCTCAATCTTTGTTTAGTCTCAAACCGTTTCATTCCATTGTGATGGTCACCCTAATAAAACTACTTTTAATTCCACCAATTTAAAGCACACGTTGCTTAAATGAAAGGTTTCGATTTATCCAATGACCGCATTTGTACTTCAAAATCTTTATCATGTACCGGATTAGGAAACATAAAAAGTAATACATAATAATAAAAACCGTCGGATTTGAAACAGTCATCTATGAGGCTTTTACGTAATTTTATATGTTTTTTTAAAAATAAATATTTGCATATTGTCTAGGCTATTGATACCAGTATATACAAAGTAAACAATAACTTTGCTTAATGGGACTAAGGGGCGAATGGCAAATTTATTAATGTCCATCTTATTAAAAAAACACGTTTATTTATATCATTCTTGCAATTTTTTAATAGTAAGTAAATAAATATACAATTTACATTACAAATGTAAAAATGGAATAATGATGGATATGCTTACAAAGGTATTATAAAATAATTATTTGTATATGATATATAACAGAAAATATAAACTTTCTGAAAATATAAAATTTATACTTTATCAATAATGTAATAAAAATTTATAAACATATATACAGTAGACTCCCGTACGACGCGCTGTATAATACATAAAATGCGGAAAAATAGTGTGCGAAAAAGAAGAACTATATCAGCATCCATATCTGATACATATATTTTCATGAAGACTGTAAATTATCTGGAGGAAAATAAAAAAAATCGTATTATACGAAGAAAATTCTCGTACAACACGATTTCCTATAACGCGTAACACATTAACTGGGCTATACAGGGGTTTACTGCATGTACATATGGACCGTTTATTTTGAAAGTGGTGCAAGTCCACTTTCTGCTGTTTCGAGAAAATCAAAAGTTAGCATATTAGTCAATTAAAAAATATAGGTTTATTGTGTCAAGTCTGGCAATGTTGCTACTAATTTATAAATATGTAATTTCATTATACAAATTGCTTATAAACGAATTTAACTAAAATAATGTATATTTACGGGCTGCAAATGGACTTACACCACTTAAATTCTAAAATATTTTTAAATTCTTTGTCCTCCATCGATGTTTTATATAAAATAGTATATGATGCACTTTTGAGAAATCTCAGCCAACATATTTGCAACCAATTTACTTTCTCTCCATTAGTGTTTTTGATTATCTGTTTTTTGATCGGGTTTTGTAAATTTTTTGTTGAAACGAAATTTTCTCGTTTCATTTCATGTAAAATGAATTTATAATGTTGTCTACATTGTTTTATAACATCGTAATAATCCTGTAGTGTGTATAAAAATTGGACTTACACCACTTTCATAATCAATGGTTACGCAATTTCTTTTACCGGCCAATTTTAAAATGAATAAAGCACAGGCATTTTTTAAGAAATTTAATACCAACGAGTTATGAATAAAAAGTTTACACTAAATTGAGCATAAATTACGTGATATCTCATTTTTTATAAAAATTGACTTACACCACTTTCAAAATAAACGGTCCATATATCTTATAATTTTCCATTATTTCCATTCCATTATTATTACATAATCTCTGAAATACTCATTGCATATATACAGGAATATTGTATGTATACATTGCATAACACGGGAATAATGTGATTTACCCATTGTATACATAAAGGTTCTCACCATGTTTTAAATAACAAAATTTTCATTTTCAATTGAAAATATTAACTTATTATTTGATCATTACCATGATTGTATCTAGAGTTTTCATTATTGCTTGTGTTTCAGCTTCTAATAATGTCTTTCCTATACCAATCTCCAAAATCTTGGGACATGTATTTAATTGAAAACCAATAAGTAAATCGGACTGATTCTTTCCTGTTAAATTAATCCGCTCTAATGTTCCAAACTCTTTGGAAATCAATTCAATTGCTTTATCCACTGCTTTGTTAATTAAATTCGTACTATTTTTAATTTCCATCCATAAGTACATTAAGTTGCGTTGCACACTTTCACTCACACTGTATCTGTCTTTAAAATATAAGTGATGATGATTAATAGAAACATCTTGTGTATCTGATTTATGTAAATTTGATACTGATTCTTTATAATATTGTTTTACACGTTCTATATTTGTATTAGATTTTGAGTGTCCATCAATTTTAAAATCTATTATACTTATGCCTAAATCCATAATTTGTTTGTCTGGTGATTCCTGCACCAATTCACCTGCAGCATCTACATTTAAGTTGTATTTTTCTGCTAAATCGTGGATAATTTTTTTTGATACCTCCTGCTTAGCTTTTTTCTTTGTAGATGCACTGGCCACAGCTTGTAATGATCCCAATGTACATCTTATTTTGAAAGTCTTCAGATGGCTTGGACCACTCTCTTCCAAAGTCTCGTAAGAAGGTATTTGCAATTGATTTTCTGCACAATATTCCTATAGAAAGATTGAATATAATTAATTGTCTCTTTATGGTAGAACATTATCTGTTCAATACTTCATCAGTTAATACCTAATTTCTTTTTACTTTAACATTAATGTACTGAAATTTTCATTTTATCTGACTTTCATTGAATTGCATTTTTTTGTAAACTTTCTATACTTACTAGTTAATACAAAGAAGTTAACAAAGATTTTAATGCTTTCATAAGGTATTGAATTTTTATGTCTTGGTTAGATAATAACATATCACCATTAATTAATTCTTCTATTTCTTCGAATTGTGGATATAAATTTAGCTGGTTAATAAAATTTATAAAATGGAATAAATCGGTCTTAAAAAAATATAGGTTCAAAGACTATTTGTTTCACAGGTAATCAGTTTATAAGCCAACAGTTCTTTGTACAATTATATATCCTTTAGATTTTTTCCTATGAAGTTTCTTGAAAAGCTTTATTTATTTGAAACTTGTAAATAATTTAAAACAATGTATAATGAATAATCTTGAGGATCCAAGTTAACGGATTAAAAATAATTGTGAAACAATATGCACAATTCCAAGGACCTTTGAACATGTACATATATTTATCTATGAGAAAATGTACTGAAAATTGTACAAAACTCAATGGTCAACAGTGTAAATACTTATTATAGATAAAAACTGTTATCACAAGACATTGCTTTTCCATAATAAAAGTTGTTTATATCTTACAAATGATTAATTTTAGAACCAATATTAATTAACTTCTTTATTATTGTTTATGAGGATTAAGAAATCCAGAAAGAATTGCTAGTACGCTTAACACTCGATTTACATGATACACTGGTTCCTTAAAAAATCATGTAAATTGAAATTGTGCAACTCGAATCCACATTTCACACTAACAATACATATATAATATATTTAACAAATTCATATGAAACAATATTATATATTGTAAACAAAAAATTGGTCCCATGCACAGCTAATTTCCACTTAGTATAAAATACATAATGTAATTTTTGCATTTTTTTGACTGTGTTAAATTGAAATGTAAGTGCCATGTAAATCAAGGGGTAAGTGTATTCTTTTTAAACACATAAAATGTCAGAATGATAATAATACTTACTTGCAGTTTTCCAACATAATTAGTACAGTCTTCATTAGCAGAACAATTATAGGCAAGCTCACTTAAAACTGGCATGGGTACTGATTCTTGAGTAGAATCTGGCACGTTGGATAAATTGCTATCATTAGCATCCTTAGGCTGTTGTAGCAATTTTAACATTGCTGCAGCAGCTTGTTGCTTTGCTTCCTTTTTACTACTAGCGGTTCCCTTTGCGGTCAAATCTCGACACGTCACTTTCATAGTAAAGAGGTTTTTATGTGTGCCCATTTTAGCGTCAACAAGATCGTAGGCAGGTAACATTCCGCTTTTCACCATTAACTCTTGAAGTATCATTATCGGTGTTTTGCTCATTGTGTCGTTAACCGTTTGCAAAGTACTATAATTTTCTGTGTTTTCAGTGCCAAACAGTAATATCGGAAAACTGACTATTCGCGTTGCGTCGTTGACGATGTCCACATCACTGAAGTTAGTACCTAAAACAAGAAATCCTACATTTCTAACATTATACGTGCCTGCGAAATTTATATATAAATGTAAACGTACAGTGATTTAAGAGAGGTGATAGTGTTAAACGTTATTTAGCTCTTGTGCACTTTATGATGTATGTATGCTACAACTGGTTACAACGTACGCGGTGTAATATAAACAAGGCCTATATAAATACAAGTCATATAAATGTATAGTCAGACTCCTAACGCTATTACAGAAACTGTGGGGAGTCCCAATACACTGGACATGTCACGTGACGTTTTCCGTTATTGGTGGAGGGTGGTGGAGGGTAACAACTTCCCTCTGTTTACATAGTACCACAGACGAGATATAGGATAGACCTAACATCTTACGGGGTTTCGTGGCCACAAAACTGAATTACCGATGCAGTCAAAATTATAATTTATAGTAATATACTTATGATTATACTAATAAATAATCATAGTAATTATAGTTATAGTCACATATAATTATACTAAAATTATAATTATAGCGCTGCTATACATTTTCAAGCTGTATTGCTAACATAAAGCGTGATACTAAAACGGTAAAGGGGGCCACATGGCCCCCAAAAATGTGGCCAAAAAATTACATTGGATGTTAGGTCTATTCCTATACCTCGTCGGTGATAGTTGGTGATAGTACACCATGGTGACTGATAGTAACGCCACGACGCTTGACTCATGCTAATAGAACTAAAAATTTTTCTACGAATAGGGTGTTTCGTAAAAACTCGTACATCCGAAAAAGGGGTGAAATGCATAATGAATTATTCTTCATACGAAGTTTGGTTTTGAAAAAAATTACTTTGGAAATCTGCCGAATTTTTCACTAAAACTTGACACATTTCATTATAAACTGTTATTTCTATTCGTACTTTTACTTCTAAATCTGGTAACGGCATAATAATGCGATGGTTTTGTATTTGACACATTTATGATAAGGATTGAGTCATAAATCTGGACTGTAGTATACATCAGTAAGGAATGTAATAAATATATGAATGTACATTGGGACAGATTAGTTATGTAGTAGGAAGATGATAGGACTCGATTAGTTCTCTAATAAAATAATCAATTTAATAGCGTTGCCAGTCTTGTAACGGTTTGGTAAAAATGAGTTCATGTTTTTGACAGAAACAATTGGAACTTTATTTACGAAACATGTAAATATGTTTCAATAAAGACTTTTAAATTAAATAGTAATTCTAATGTTATTTAAAACCTTGGGGAAAATAATGATATTTCGCTGAAAATTTAGAAACTGTTTTTTACGATATCGCTATGGAAATTTTACGAAAATTTGTCTTTTTATTATAGCCTATGTGATTCATAAATATGTGTGAAATGTACCGTGTGGTGGTACATGCACTACCACGAGTTGTACAATTTGTGAATTGCTCAAAGCAGTGCCGACTCATCGCCGAAAAAATCTGCACCAAAACATCGTTTCATCCCGTGAATAAACGAAAATCTTGGAGGCAACTGTATCACTAAATAAGGATCTGCAGTTTTAGGATTATTACAAGATGATTATAACGTTGAAAAACTTACAACAGGAAACCTTTACGATAGAGATAGACCCTTCTGAAACGGTAAGTAAAGGAAAATCAGATCATGACTTCTCTAGTAATATTACCGGCGATATGACGAAAATTATTTTGATTTTCCAGGTGAAGGCTCTCAAACAAAAAATTGAGACACAAAAGGGTTTTCCTGCTGATCATCAAAAGTTAATATATGCTGGTAAGCGAGTTAATGTACATAACCTCACATTTCTTATAACCACAATCTTTTCAATTTGGACCTCCGTTACTAAGTATGTAGATGTTTCTACATTATAGCATTATATCAGTGGAATCTATTAATAAACGTGTATTTTTTGACATTTAGCTTTAGTTATTTTTGGTTATCGTTAGATAATCATATCATATTTCTTTACGCAGGAAAAATTTTAACAGATGATCAAGCTCTAACGGAATATAATATTGATGAGAAGAAGTTTATAGTTGTTATGGTTACAAAACCTAAAATTGGAGCTGCTTCTACTGCAAGCGAAGAACAACGTACAGATGGTAATAATAAAGAAGAACATACCTCAAGGTACTTATACATTTCATTATGAAAATGTATTAAGTAAATGGAAAATGCTCATACATAAATGTTTTTACATAAAACTTTTATTTGTATGATGTTGATAGCAGCCCTGCAGCACCACCAAGTTCTCCTATCATTCAAAGTGCACCACGTGCTCCCAATACAGCTGCCACTACACGTGAAACACGAGCACCGCTTGTAGCACCTGCAGCAGCACCAGCTGCTGTCCGTGCTACTCGAGCTACGAGAAGACCAGCAGAAAGTGCTCTTCTGATGGGTGAAGAATACAATACTATGGTGAATAACATTATGGACATGGGGTAAGTACACTTTTCTATCATTGAAAGCAAACCAATGTGTTTTCTTACTTACACTTTCTTACTTATACTTAAACATAATTTTTAAACAAATTATGCACATTGAAGAATGTCCTGTACTTGTGTTATATTTGTAATAATTTTATGTTCCTAAACTTTGTGTTGGAGTGAACAATCTGACAATGACAATTTTTTTAACCGGTGTATTTTATTTACTTTAACAGGATATATCGTAAATCTTATTGCCGGAATTTCCTTTCGTCAGGTACGAACGTGAGCAGGTTGAGCAGGCATTACGAGCCAGTTTCAACAATCCCGACAGAGCTGTTGAATACCTTTTAACGGGTATACCGGCTCAGCTCTTTGAAGACCCGCCTGAAGATCCACCCGAGGCACAGGAGCAGCTTCAAGGACAAGGTCAAGATCATCCACTAGCCTTCCTACGTACGCAGCCACAATTCCATCAGATGCGTCAAGTCGTCCAACAAAATCCGCAGTTATTAAACACCTTGCTCCAGCAAATTGGCCAAACTAATCCTGCACTTTTGCAGCTTATCTCTCAGAATCAAGAAGACTTCTTGCAGATGCTCAATGAATCTGGTCGGTTTTTCTTTCCTAATTAATATACACGTACTAGGTATTCGTCCATTCGGAAAAACAGTATTCATTACTCTGGGTGGAGGTTGTTTTTAAAATTTTGCTCATAAATTCCAAGGTATCGATGATGTGAGAAGTTTCATAAATTTTTACAATAAGTAATTCTTTATTTTTATCAAACTGATTTTTGAGTAACTAGTCCTGGATAACGGCGGGAATAATTTGATAATGCCTTTTTCGGTGTTAATGTTGAATTATATCAATTATTTTTAATTTTGGCACCTAAATATTCTGATCTGATGCTATTACCCTCAATACGTCAGTTGAATGCTAAAATCAATTTACTCTAATTAAACTATTTCCATAAAATTTACGCAAATTATGATTAACTTTGTAAATCGTTGATTTTAAAACACTTCGATAACTGGCCTATTGTAACACATTGTCTTTCGATCATTACTGGAATTGGAGTTACTAAAATCGCGGCTGAACATATATGCGCATAGGGCATGAGTAAAAGCATTATACGTGAAATGTAATTTTATGAATTCAGCGGACAGCAGCGGAGGCCCGGCACAACGAGTTCCAAACATATCTCCCCCTGCTGTAGTGCCGTCCGGGGGTGCGACGGGAGGTTTGCCCAGTGGTGGAGCTGGCGTTGGTGCTGGTGCGGGACTAGGGACCGGTGCAGCAGTAATTCAGGTAACGCCGCAAGATAAGGAAGCGATCGAGAGGTTGAAGGCACTAGGTTTCCCCGAGCATCTAGTTGTTCAAGCATACTTCGCGTGCGAAAAGAACGAGAACCTCGCCGCTAACTTCCTGCTAGCAATGAACCTCGATGACTGAAGTGAGAAGGACACACACATGCACAGCTTTGATTTCGTGACACGGCATTAAAATGAAATGACTGATAAGGGTGGGCAATTACATCGATTTCGCAATACTTGGTCATACTTATTCATCCTCACCCAAGCGTATGTATATAAACACGGGCATGTGTTTAGCTTATCTAATTGGTTTTGTAGCAGAATTTTCACGTATTTGTGCTACAATAAATTTAAACACAAATACACACTTCCTACTCGCATTTGCTACTATGAAAACGAAAATATGGTGAACGTTTGCCTTACGATTCGATTGGATTTTATGTTACGCGAGATTTATTTCAAAATTCTTCTGAATGTATAACATACTTCCCATATTACCAAATAAAAGTTTGGAGATCACAACCGTGTTATAATCCATCCTTGCAGTCTGCAAAAGTTCTGTGGTGAGTTTCGTTTCTTTATTGAGCAACGTTATTACATTTTCTTAAAAGAAAGTCCATTGTATAGTACGACTGTGACTGAACAGTTTACAAGTACATAATTCACGTGTAGCACAAATTGTTTGTTTTCATATGCATGTATGATTTAGGTGCGTATGTTTAATATCCAGGCGTTTAATGGACTTTCTATTGTTAAAGTTATGTAAGGTCATCCATACGTATGCTCGATTTGTACATATACGTGTACTGAAATATAATCGCGCCTATGTATGTATGTATAAAAAAGAACTTGTATTTTTTGAATGAAAACCAAAAAAATAGTTACACAATAACACGATAAAACCGACCGTTTCATTCTTTGGAACTAACCACCTGTAACAACTTGTTCATGTAAAAAAATGAAGATTTATGTAATTTATACATTTGTCTTATATTTGCTCGTTGATCCTTAATCAAAAGCGAATCGTTCTTTCCAAATGATAAAAACGTTTAGTTTATGTTCCTGAAAACCTCTCAACTTGGAATAGACCTGAATTTATCATTGCAGCTTGTAATAATGATTATATATATATATATATATATATATATATATATATCTCAGGACTCTCTTAGTTATTTCTTTCATAAGAATACTAATGCAGGTCCGTAACTGCTTTGGAATGTTTGAAAAATTGCTTCACTTAATAAGGGTTTTGTATTAGGATATCATTAAAAATGTTTTACTAATAGATAGCCCACTATAATTAAATTTAGAGTTGGATTATCAGTACGTGGACTGACATGCAGTGAATAAAGTAGAATAGAGGCATGGTATCCCTTATAAAAAATGTACATACATATACAATGTTTAAAATTTTTTAAATGAATTTTTTCTCATAAAATCTGCCAAGTTAAAATGAAATAAATAAATAACTTCATGCAAAAACATGTGACTTAATTTCTCAATAGCGCTGAATTAGTTTTTTTTATTGAAGGTAGAATACAATGGAGGTAAATGCCTCCAACGAAGCAGATGTGTTTACTTCCAGTCACATCTCTATACCACATGCCTATACTATGTGCATAGAATAACCAATATATAATATGGTTTTTAACAATAGAAAGACTAGTTATTGTAGCTATTAATTTCGCAGCTGCGTCATTTTTGTACATGAAACCATATTTGCCGTACTTTTGTATATACCTGTATGCCCAAAATAATTTTGTATTGTATAATAGGACTAAAAGAGATTAAACAATTGTTTAACTAGCGAATTAATGGATATTAATAAAACTAAATATTCAATAAGCATAATAAGTATGATTTGAATTTATAAACACTTGTAGGCCACTTCTTTGTTTATTTGCAATATACAATAGAAATATGACATTCAACACTTTTATATGTAATTTGAAGTGTGTTAATATTTTATATATAATGATCTTGGTATATCAAGTATTTACATACACATTTCTTCTCAACCAAAATGACATATTCATTCAAAACATTGTTCGTTTATTATCCTTAAATTAGTAGAAATTTTAATTTACTCATAAAAAGAAAATGCTTGTAAAGTCCAATACAAAATATTAATTTTAATGTCTTATATAACAAAAACAATCATTCTCTACAGATATATAATATCATAATAATAAAATTGACCATTCTTGGATAATTTATTGAATTAGATCGTCCAGGAATATTTTAATAAATATTTATTTATGAAACACTCAAATTTAAGAAAATTTATTTGTTTTATTGATTTAATATATAAAGACTTTCATTAATGTTTAGCAGGAAGATTGTGATCACCTTTTAGAGCAATGCCTTTGCTTCGGAGATCTTTCTTGCATTCATCAATTTGCTGTAAAGTAAAATAACTGATAGTAATTGTTAATTTATTAAAAGGGCAAAGCAAAACTTACCTGCTGTAGTTCCACTGCAGCTTCTTCACAGTCTTTAATTGCTAATGCTCTGTACAAAACAACTGTTGCAGAGAATATACCAAAGGCAATCACTGCATAGATTGGCAGGAAAAATATATGCTGTTTATAACTTTTCACAAAAGAGGAATTACATGCTCCTGTAATTGTACTAATCCATATGCCAACAATTATTGCTCCATAGAGCAACCATTCCATGAGTTTAGTCATCTGCAATCATAATTATATTATTTTAAATTAAAATAATATCCTGATGCATAGATCTCAATTTAACTTGGTTTGCTTTGATGTGATTCTTGTGTATATTTTATTTTAAAATTGTAATACAATTTTATTGTTAATGTTTTTTAATTATGTGAAAATATTTTTAATAAGTGATTTCAGTATATTAACACTCATTACTAAAAAAAAATTATCAATTCTTCTCTATTTCTGGTCAACAATTATTGTTTTTAATATTAGTCTGTAATTATTCGTATACTTGCCGGCCGGCAAATTGATTTTCGTTGAAACTAGATAGTAATATCAAAATACTTAAAAATAATTTTAAGTTTAGAAGCATATATAGCATAAAACGAAGCCATATTATCAATTTCAATCTATCAGAAGTGATTAAAAAACGAGGATGACGCAATAGAAGAAACATAAGGATACTTACTCCAGATGAGACAGATTTTAAACTATCGTTTCTGATTAACCTTTAGTTAATTTCAAGAACGAGAAACTTATTCTATTAGCAGTTTGTTCTGAACAGTTTATTTTTATATAGGACATAGATAATCCATCATTGAAAAGATTCCTTTAGGTTATCAAAATACAGTAAATTTCAGGTGCCACAAGGTAAGTAAATAACATAAGCCAAGTTTCTTTCCGAATGCCTTTAAATTTATTTTCGTAAAAATCATTTTGGTTAACTTGTAAGACAGATATGGAATTTAGATATCTAATATCATTGTGTCGTAAACAATGAAAACCCGTAGAATTGCTAAAAAACAGAGATATACTTACTGTTACTAAAAATATTTATTCATATGTCATCAATATAAATCACGTTTATTTTTTCGAGGACCAAGTACTTGTAGGAAAACTCTATGTATTTACAGGTTGTATGACTTTCTAACCATATGGTCGGTAATGTCATTCATCTGTAGTACCGTCTAGTATCAGTAAACGGTCTAGGGACTCAAAATGCGAGTTACAATCAATTTGAAACAATTTGATTAACGGTCTAAGGACTTAAAATGCCAGTTCAATGAATGAATTCGAAGCAATTTGACTTACATAAACGTTAGTGTAAAGAATAAAAATGAAGTTGCTAAAAGAGAAAACGTAGTATGAGATGTATATAATCAATTTTAAAATTGTTTAAGAAATAATATAGGTAGACAACAAAAGTTTTTATTTACTTCCACAGTTTTGGGAACATAACGTACAATAGCAGTATATTATTACATTTTTGTAAAAAAAATTTTTTTGAGAGGGTAATTATTCATATTACTAAACACGAAATAGATCATATGTTGTTATAAAAATTTTGCATAAATAGTACATTAGAAAATGTCTTTTTATGCTATGTACGCGGTTAATTATATATATCGATACATAACGGTAGAATATCATATGGCAATACTAATGACAGTAGTATATTATAAAGCAGTAATCAAATAATTAACACGGATTATAATTATTTCATATCCAGAAACGTTTACGTTAATGTTATCCCTTTTTGCAGAAAGTTAAGTAACGTTATAATGCTGGACGCTATTTTGGTTTCTGATAGAACTTATACCATACATGTTTTAATTATATTTCGTAATTTCCAATCCCGAATCATATGCATATATATAAATTGTGAATAATTAAAAAAAGGGGACATTAAAAGATGGCAAACATCATATAATGCAAAAGTAAATATATTGGGTTTATATTATTTCAATTAACTCATACAAATATGAGTAACATTAATCAGATATGTTTCGGGAGGAATATTGATAACCAGCCAAATACAAGACTCCAGAGATAAAGTTTGTTATAAAGAAATCTATGAGTATAGACATATAAAATTAAACATCACTTATTTCTTACTGACATGTGAAAAAGACAAGAACACACTGCGGTTTTTGGTTGGAGTGGTTAAGCATGGGCCAACAATGTGTACGAAAATAAAAGGATTGTTATAGAGAGAGCGTGATACAGGTCATAATCGCAAAAATGTGTAACTTCGTAAAAATATTTTAATAGGAATAAACAGTTTCCATCCTTGAAGAAGGAAGGCTATTCCAATGAAAGACAAATTTAACTTATCAAATAAGAAAGTTTGATAATGCTGTAGGTTGTAGTCTTAGCGGTATTAAAACTTAATATATAATTACTACAACAAAACGAAACTTTTTACAATAACATATAAATGTCCTCGAGGTTTGTATAAAAAAAGACAATGTATCGAGTAATTAAATATGGGTTAATAGAATACTACTATTAGGATATATCAAATAGAATACGAAAATACATTATGAATATACTTAAAAGATTACAATAACTGTGATCTTTCCTGCGAAAAATACGAGGTTCCGGTGTACTTATAGGCAGTACAGGTCTCGTAACTTAAGTAAAATCGAGAAGAGCATTTGCCGTATATGTAACAATCTCATTCACACAAATCGTTCAGACCATTTCATTAATTACTGGTAAGGCTGAGATCAACTGTCTCCATTCAACACGTTCCAAGCAATGATAACAGTAAATGCATTAAAACAATCGATATGTTGATATCGTCGTAACTTCTTTGAGCATTGTATGACTTAGAAGTAAATTTATGCTTGTTAACAAATTTTGCATGGAATTCTACGAACGATTTTCTCACTCATGTAATATATAAAGTAAGGCGGCCTACAATCTTCCGTATGACTCTAATTTTTAAACATTTTAGAGCAAATTGTGAAAACATTACATGGTATGTAGGAAATGCCGTATGCAGAGTATACCATAAAATGTGGGCATGCTTTTAAGGGTGCATTTAAAACACAAGACTAATAAACAGAAGTTCAAATAAACATTTGGCCCTTGTTACTTTTTTGAGTTACAGCCATTATTTTGTTTGTTAACTTTACACCCGTCTTCGCCGAAAATGGTCGAAGTGACTTTTTAACACCTTTTTTTCTATGCTGAATCCACTTCTTAAGTAATGCCCAGGTTTTATCGTATATTCTATTTATTTGCAGCATCTGTTTCTATATACGTAGTCTTTGTAAGACAACTATGGCAAACTGACGATATTTATTGAGATAGTAAGAAAATCGTGGACTTTCCCGCATAAAAGTTTACACGTAACAACATTCGCGAAAGCCCCTTCTATTCGAGGCACTTTCGGTGACTACATTTCTAAATGAAATCAACAATCACCATTAACAACATTTAAATTCATCGTGATTATGACATTCGATGTTCTGCTATTATCGCGATTTCCTTGAGCATTGTTTGGTTCCGGAGCAGGTTCATCGTTACATCCTTCCCCCAAGGCATTCCTTTGCAAAACGGCATTCGTAGCGTTGTCCCGTTGTTCTCTTGCGAATTCTGCGAACGGTCTTGACGGTACTTCAGTTGTAAGTTGTCTGAAATAATATTTTATCAGTCGATGATATAAAATTCAAGATAATAATGGATTATAAAGTACCTCCGTCGATTTCTTACTATTAGAATTCAGTTTCAATGACGTCACCGAAATGTCTTTCTAATATTATTTAATTTTCGTAACTTTTAAACTTTGTTAATAATTTTAAAAACATTCAATTGTGGCTCGCTAATATTTTTCTTCTAACTAGAATACTACAAAAAGTGGCTTTGATTTACACTTACTCTGGAGTCCAGGAACTTGGGTTTGTGTCATCTTCAGGTGGGTTAGCGAGTATAAGACTGAGATTCGGTGTTGGAGCAACCAGTTCCGGTGCTGGCGCTACCGAATCCGACTGGTCAGTTGCATTTAAGTCATCGTTGCTCAAACTATTTCCATAGGAAGGGTCAGTTTGAACCCAAT
The DNA here is from genome assembly GCA_963989215.1 of Hedychridium roseum. NCBI lineage: Eukaryota > Metazoa > Arthropoda > Insecta > Hymenoptera > Chrysididae > Hedychridium > Hedychridium roseum. The sequence continues at coordinate 6,752,040 of OZ022311.1, read as the reverse complement.
ATGGATTATTGAACGCATTTGCCGTCAGCAGTGTATTCTTATCTTTTAGGTTTTGGTTGTTATTTACAGAAGCTGGTTCCACGTGTTCACCATGCAGAATAAATGGACCTGTCAAAGACATAAATATGTAATACACGTGCATACAATAATATTGTCTTTACCAATGTAAATCGATATGGAAAATTACCGCGTTCTGTACCTTTAGCAGTTAATTCAGCGTTCAAGTAGGTAGGTATACTGTAATAAAATGATCATCGTATTCTTGTCAATGGAATTTTAACTGTATTCTCTCACGGTTAGTATACTTTTAACGTGTATACCTACAGAAATGTTAGGGCGTGATATTATACACGTGAGTAAGCAATACGTATAAACTGGCAATGTTTAGGCAAAGTGGAAGTTAGAGTATTTTTTAATTTTAAATAAATTTTTCGTGGTTTGGTAAAATAATTTAAAAATAAATTATAAATTATATTGTCAATTATTTCCAATTTACCATCCGTTAATTTTAAACTAATAGGCAACCACATTAAACTATTTGAAAAATCGTAAAATAATTTCGAATTAGTAAAAAAAGATTTTCGCATTACTTTAAGATATTGAAATTTTAGTGCCCCTTTTTGTAATTCTGATGGCCGTTGTTTAAATCAACACAAACAGGTTGTACATCTATAGAAACACATGAAAATCAACCAAAAATGCTTAAATGAAAGTCATTCATTTATTGCTGCATACAGACACTTAAAATCTTTCTGCTATATTTTCGAGTTTACAGCTCATTACAAGCCTCATGTCAACCATTAATACTCGACATCTATACTTCTATACGTCAAATTTTTTTTCAGTAGCAGTATCAAAATTGCAAAGCAGTATCATAATTATTGTAAAACTATCGGAATTACAAAGATTTTTTGTTTCGCACACATTTGCCAGTTTACGTGTCAAATAGAAAGTGTGCGATGCAGTATTGATGTGCCAAACAGTCTGATAACAGTGACTAATCTAAATTGCACGTGAAAAATCAGATAACGAAGTGAGGGGTACATTGAGTACGTGGATTGTGGTGAAAGAATTATATACTTACTATTTTCTGGCATTGGAGCACTCGGTACATATCTATAAACTTCACTATATTTCTCTACTCTGTTATCACGCTGACTAGATTTGGTAGGCAGAAGTCGTTTCCAGCGTTCTGTAACAACGAGCCAAGTGCACTTTTTATAGTAATTAGTGGCTAATAATAAGTATTAAAGGCGTTTGCTGTGTTTACTCGTTTAAGAATTTCTTTTATCAAATACACGGAACCCAGCCAGAATTTTAAACGAACTTTTAAATTTATTTCCCCAAAAACGGCTGATTTCTTAGAAATTCATATTTAGAATGTTTGATTATTATTTTAAAACAGTTTAGTTCAGTTTTAGACGTTCAGTTTTAGACGGTTTAGACGTTCAGTTTTTTACATAGTTTTATTCGTATAGTCAACACTGTACAATAAGTTATAGCAAACTTATGTGCAGTGCAAACTTCTATTATGTGTTTTCATCCAGTTTCGGCGAAACTTTCAATACATGTATAACTATATATGTATATTAATAAATTCTTGCAATGCCGAAGATCTGTTTTCAACAAAATAAATGCACTCCGAAGAAAACCAGAACTGTAGGGGACATTCGTCCAAACGTGACGAGAGGACTGAACTTGTTACAAAGACAAAGCAAATAAAACGATTCTTCAGTGCAGTGTTCGGTGTTTGTACAGTTCTTGTGACACAGATGTTTGATCATTTACACGCAATGATTTACAGTCTACAACTGTGTAAGTATGACTCCGTAATAAATTAGGCGTGTAGACTCGATTTTACTATTTAAATCACGACGTACCTGTTAGTCTGAATGAATTACGTCAAATTCTTACCTGTAATAGCAATAAGCTATCTGAGTTCCATTTTTGAATGACCTTATAGACAATAGAAATAGCCATTGTTGTTGGCAAGAAAATCACACGAATTTTCGCGATATAAATTCATTTTTTCGAGAGAGAAAAGTATTCGAAAATAAGAAAGTATTCTTTTGTCTACATAACGCTTCTAATCGGGATGCGAAAACACCGAAAATAAGTTTTAAAAGTAAAAGTTTGAATACTTACATGAATTTAATGTATTACTTATATCAAGTTTTTAGTGTTTTTCATTGAAATTCTTTCAGAGAACTGCTTTTTATAATTTAGTGTTTGATTAAGAATTCTTGGCAAGCCATTTGTGCGGCAAATTTTAAACTTTTAGGTTTTGTGGAAGTGTGTTAAACATTTTGTATATTCATAGGTCCACTCTGTTTTATATTATAAGATTAGAAAATTTTGTCAAACTTACGTCGTTTCATGAAGAGTACCAAAGCCGCAATCACGAGTACGATTCCAACTGCCGCGATGTAGAAAATCGTGGGATTGGTTTTTGGTACATCTGTAAACAAAGTTTATGATTCATTATTTTTAACAGGCACATATATTTGATTAATTACATGAAAATTTACACACCACTGTTATGATTCTCAGGAACAGAAATTTTCTTACAGAGTTCTTCAGTTTCTCCAGATCCGAGTACTTCGGCAGTGTAGCTAACACATATGAAAAAGATAAAAAGAATATATTACAAAGATAAAGACTAATTTATTCCATACATGACTGAAAGGAAATTGCTCAAAACATGTCTTTGCTGTTAAACAATTATACGACGTTTTATACTACTATTTATCATATAAAATTCTTCCATAATTATAATTTAATACATTTAAATAGTATTTTGATATAAAATACAATAAAATTCTTACTAATAACACAAAGGTACAATATTTGATATTTATTAATTTTCATAGATTGTTTGTACTGTTATTAATTGAAAATTCTTTATTGTTCGAATCCGAAGAAATAAAAAATACGATAAACCTTCCGCCACTCACGCTTGAATTCTTAGCATGTGAAGTCTTTTGTCAATGAAACATTAGAATATAATCAAAATTTAATTTACAATAGGTCGTGAGAAGGAAATAAAAATCAATTACTTCATAAAAGATTAAAAACGATATCAGAAAAGATATGCAATTAGTTCTTGGACAAATCTGTCGTTGTAATTTTTACAACAGTGCGATTTACTGAAGGTTAATGCATTAAGTTGCACAAATACGGGCCAATTAAAAAAACATTGTGTAAGCGTTTAAAAAAACAAAGAATTAAAACATGCTAGAAAGCATTCATAGAAATTTACTCTGAGAAATTACTCTGTTGACAATTTCTCGATTATTGAATATAAGCGACATAAAAACGATCTCAAATTAGTCTACAGCGAGATCCGTTAAGTCGAAACAGGCGAATGCGCGCGTGCCCAATGAATATTGAAGGTCGAATTTTTCGGAAACAAGGTCATCACTTATACACAAAACATCTATTCTACATTCTCGATTTGTTTGATTTATATAGAATGACCACCTTCCCGGGTATACCACTCGTTACAGGAGACCGTGTATAAAGATTCGTAATTTTCCGTTGATTTTTCATCGCGATATGTTCATAAGGGTTACAAACTTGTACGAAGTATAATAGTTACCCGGGGAAGCAAGGTCCACATTGCGAAGCATGCCGTGCATTATTTTGGCCTTCCTTTCGATTGTAGCGATTGCAAATAGTGTAATCAACGCATCGACGAGACACCTCGTAGCAATATTGCTTGCCAGAGCACTCCGAGTCTTCCCGACAGATTCTTCCCTCCTCCATTGCACCCTAAAATGATGAAACTCATTGTTAAAAGGATATATACCACAGTAGGACACACCGTCGACAACTTTCAACTCAACTACGGCACGGAAGTTTGCGGTTTACGCTTATCTCTTTTTTCTTTTTTCTGAGTTACTTTATACTTAATGACGTATCTCGCGAAGTGAAATTGTTAATAAATCACTCAAAGAAAAGTCGGTACAAGTATGCAATTCCGAAGATGATGACAGCTGTTCTCGTTGGAATATACGAAACAATTTAATAAGCGGTAAAATGTTAAAAAGACAATGATGAACTTTTTTAAATGTTAACAATAGTTATTGATTTTCCAGCCAATGACTTAATACATTGTTCATAAATTTTGTTATTATTTGTATGCATTTGGCTTTATTGGCAGTGATCACGAGTATCCAAAAATCGATTAGTAATTTTGCGAAAGTTACTCGAAAGAGTGTAATGTTTTCGAATCCTGCCTAAAAATGACTAGTTTTAAAATTAAATCGTTATTCTTCGTGAGGTTTTGTATAGCATAAAACCATAGAAATCCATATCGAAAATAAAAGATAAGTTTAGATAAGTTTGGATAAGTTTAAATGTAAGCAAACGGAGTCATTGTAACCCTGAGGACAGTAATAAATACAGGTGGTACATAATATATGATATTAATGAATTAATAAAGCATATCGAATCACTTCAGACAATGTTTATTACTGATGAGAATAAAAAAATAATATGAAAGATCAGTTAAGAAGCTATAATTAAGTGGCTAGATAAGATCAGTAACGTTTAAATTCCACGATAATGTAATCTGAATTACACAAACCTTTCGTCAATTATGTGAATCGTTGTTTTTTCATATTAACCAACTTTTTATAGTAAATAATGTAGTTTTAAAGATTTTTCCACAAAAATTAACATAAATTCACATTTTTAATGTTTTAATTCAGTTTCGATTAGAATTCAAAATAATTATCTCCTACAATATTATAATGCGCGTTTGTAAATGGTCGATTGTTTATTTTTAATGACACGTACAAAGAAATACGTTTTTTTAAAGAGTTTCCGAACTTATTTTGTAACACGCAACCGATGCTCTATATAGATTTTTAGTCTTACTTAAAATTTCTCCATCTTTTTTTACATCTTGTAAACCTTAAATTCAGTATGAAAAAGTTTGTGTACAGCAACGAACTTACCAAGTACGTTGTCATAACGCAAAAAGTTACAGCAAAGAACTAATTAAACTACTCAATGCAACAATTATAATTGCATTCAATGAATATAGAATCCCGCTATCTTGTCTGATTGTGACTCGTACATGTACTGACCGCAACGAAAATCTAAGACGTAATGACCTAGCGATTGAACATAAATTTCTTATATATGTTTAACATTTTGCGCATTGTTTATAGAGAAGTTGAATAATTCAAAGTTTCTGTTGTGGGGTATTGATGTTAACCGATCGTTTACGAGTTTGTCGATTGATGAAAAATGTCCGTTGACAAACGGTTGGTCGAAATTAACGACTGCGCAGTTTCTGAAATAGAATGGCGATTCCGGGTGTCCACCATTTTGTGTGGACCACAGGTGTCACGTAATGTCAGAATCTCAAGACATCAAGACAGCAGATTACTTTCGAAATAACATTAAGCATAAATTAAACCAACGATATTTATGATTTTTACCAATTTAACAGTGATTTCTATAATTTCGAATTTTTAACAAAATATTCATAAATATTATTAAATGTCGATGGATGGATTATTCAGGTGGATTAACTTAATTCTGCATTCGCCGGATGATTTTTTTAATCGAACTGTAATTTCCGTAATTTCGTCTGTTGTCTCTCATAAATATGTCCCATCGCTAGGAATTAGTAGCTCATAATATCGAGGTCATCATTGCAATGGATAAACCGTACATCGGAATGAGTCATAGGTTTATTCACGACCTTCCAGGTATAGCAATTCCAAGAATTGAAGATATTGGACAATTAAGTAAAATAACATCAATTATAATAACACGAATGAAATGTAATTATTATAGAATATAGAAAATCGTGTGCATGTTCCATAAATGTTAACAAGTAGGTATAAATAAACTGTAATAACGAAAGTGTAAGTCTTGAGAAAATCCTCTATAAATCTATTTTAATGCACCTTATTCGCGCTTCGTGCACGTCGTTTCACTTCAACCCTTTGCTTTTTCTTCTTTCTTTTGCTGGCCACGAAGATACGCGCTCAAAAAAAAGGATTCGCGTGACTCACCCACTTCACGAGATGGTACCAATGTCTCTAAGGCGCCAATGGTTTCGAGATTTCGTGATGGCGAGATACGGCGATTTAAAATCAACTGATAAATAATTATCCCTCCACAATGACAATAACCATGAATCATTATATGTCACGCGAATATACGCAATGTTCGCTTGATTATATATAAGAAAATTAGAGTGGTTTATCATTTTTACATTTTGTGTATCACACTCTGACGGTAAACATCTACCGCAGTGTCAGAAAGGATGTAGTTATGGAATAATAATACCCCTAATATTCGATAAACAAAGTACTTGTTCTTCTTGTTTCACCCCAAGATGACGAAATCGCATTTAAAATTACGGACGGGATTCATTTGAGAAATATATTTCTATAAAAGGACTTTTTTGCAGACGTTATATAGGTGGTATCCGTTCTTCGGTATTATTTTCGAAGTTTGGATCTTATCGACTTATTTGGGTCATAAAACACTATTATTTTTAAGTAGATTTAAAGGGACCGGTACGTTTTTTAAAATAAATTAAAAGGAAAGCCCGCAAACAATGTTTCCCCAAAGCCCCAGTTTCGGGGAATCGTAAATTTACAAATTGTATGCCATCTTTGAAAATTCCAAATGTTTCAAGAATTTTCGGTGACAGTTTTCACCGCGGTTTTTCTGATGATAGACTACATGTGATGTTTGCTACTTACCGGTGCAACAAGGAGTTTTCGTTTACAAAAAAGCGACTAGTTCTATCGCACTGATACACTTACACGAGTCTCTAACAACAACAATCGCTACCGTGGTACTAAATGTTTATTCGCGGGAGGTGAATGCGGACGTAAACACACTTGTTCCATCAAAATCCACCTGTGGTCTGACGCTGCTTTCAATCGCAAGAACCAGCGTGCACTGAACGTGTTCAGACCTGCTCCGAGAAAGTATCGTTGGTGGGGGTGTATGCAGGTCCGGCATTATCGAAATCGACACCTAACATCTTCTTCATCTCAGGAGACACGACACAAATCACGGCAGATCCATTAAATGTCTTATGAACTCCTGAGTGACAAAACTTTATAAGTTTCAGTGAAGTTGTTGAACAAGTGAAAGACTCGGGAAATGATTATATTTTGGAACACTCTTTAGTAGAAGCGATTTTACAGTACTGAGTGATGCCTGGTATACATTCTCAAAATGTGTGAAGGCCGTCGACCGCGAGCATACACACATAATCGCGTTTACTTACCGAGTGCACTTGTATTCTGTGTACATGAGGTGACACGTCACGGGGATCTACATGCATTCATACAGTGTTCTAAAAGATAGAATATTCGCACATAAACACACTGGTCCAGGGACAAACGCATGGGGAAACTGTTGCGTCGAAGGATTAGCCGAATACTATTCGTGATAGGTGCAGTCGTCTGTACCACCACTTTTAGCGACAAAATAACATTTAAACCAATTCAACTACTTTTTATATTCGTGAAATATATTATATTTAATGAAATTGTAATTCAGATACTAAATATATCAAATAACACTTTATTCATGCATCAACTATTTTATGACGAAAAATATAAGTGAAAAATAATTTTCATTGTTATTTGAAAATATATTCACATTACATCAGTAAGTCATATTATTATGTCATCAAAGTGTCAAGTCATATTTGTATTTTTTATGTCCCATTGCTGGTAATTATAGGTAGTTCAATTATTCGTATAGAAGGGAAGTTTTACAAAAAAGAAACGCATTAACAAGTTTTAATGCTTAGTAATATTAAAAATGTAGATAAATATATTGTTCAAGTAAAAAACATAATGTGTATTTCATTTATATCTTAGTATACACGTATATACACTCACAAAATGGAATAATTATAGCGTATTAAGATAGGCAATTGGAAACCCACTCAATTAAAAGTTATACAGTGTTTAGATTTGTATTGTTACCAGACAACAATGTCTGTTAAATAATAGAAGAGTAGTATTTCCAAGGCAAACATGAGATGTTATAATGTGGTATGAAACTATTATTATAAATAATTACATTGTTTTTCACAGTGAATTACATTCATTGTTCACCACAACATTTACCTGATAGGTGGATCTTGAAGGCAAATGCTACTTGACATGATACCATCAAATATTTTACACTTATTCATAATATAAATCTTGGATTTATATCACAATAGGTTTGAGTTGCGCATATGCCATCATATTACATTTTTTTTTATAAATTACATCTTATAGTTACAGTCAGGATATTTTGGATCCTTCATAATATTAGTTCTCCTTTCAAAATATAATTGTTTTTAATAATGATTTATAAGGAAGAGCTACACAGTTTTTATCATACATCTTGTTCTGAAATGTTGACTAAACAAAATACATTAAAAACTAAAGCACTTGCATAAAAGAACAAGATCTAGTTTCCTTATACATTTGTTATAACTTTGACATTGTAACATATATAATGGTTCTTCCATTTGCATTAAACTTTTGTAGTTTTTATCAGCACTACATTGAAATACAGCATTTATCATCACTGCAATTGAGTTTTCAATTGTAACATTTAGAAAAGTTGGAATCTGTTTAAAACAACATCTTTGATAGATCATTTTCAACTTATTAACTGCCGCATGGTATAATTTGTGTGCTCATAAGAGGAAATGAACCTTCACATCACTTCCATGCTGTTTTGTGTATTCTCTGTGAAGCCCAATGTCGAGGTGGGTGCATCTTGCGATGTCTCTTCTAGAGTTTGTGCCTCCATTCCATCAGGAACATTATTGGTGGTAGAACTTGCTCCATCATCCCAATTTATTTTGAATCTAGTAACACGTGGTTTGTCTCCTAAAATGTTTCTCTGTACCTTGTCAAACTGAGGTTGGGGTGGAGGATTTTCTCGGAGTTCTGCATCTGTGTATTCATTGTTTATAAAGTAACCAACACGCACAAATTCATGACCTCTGTACGAACATGTAAGTAACACTACAGTAACACCCAATGCATCATTTACTGGAATTCGGCTAACATCAGGTGGATCAGCCTAGAAATGGTAATAAAGAATAAATGAATATAAGGATAACTTTTACTAATAGAGAATTTACCGATGTAAGGAATATTATATTTACACACTGTTTATTTTTAATACTATTGTATAGCATGCCTTACTTGGAATATAAACATGTGCCTCCCTTCCGGTATTGGACCAACATAAATAGTATCTAAAACCTGATCAAATTCCTCAGATTCTGCACTACCAACATAGATCATCTTCCATTCTAGGTCTGAAAAAACATGTTGACATTTCTTTCATACCACTGTACAAAACAATTTGAGAAATATATAAGAGGGAGACCGAGTTAATTGTCAAATAAATTAGTACTGTAATACACGATATCCCAAATCTTGTAAAAAAGATATATATTTTTTATGTTGTGCCTTTGGAAAATGTGACATCACTTTCAGAAAATCTAACCTATCATAACAAAGGAAGGGTGAAATTGATAACACATTGATACTCGCGGTCTATTTTAAATGTTGTAAATAAAATTAAAAACATGAATTTCAACAAATTGTACCTTCTTTCAGTTCTTCGATGCATTCAAATGTAATTTCAAACTTGAACGGATTTAAAAACGGAGAAGGATTATCGAGAACAGTTACATTTGCTAGCTGAACTTTAGCCATGGTATATTTTATCAATGAAACAATTTTACCAAAAGTTTTTTTAGCTTTTGGTTTGCACAACACAGACGTGAAAACTTTTAGGCCTTCAGACAGCGTAGCAATTGTCCGGTTTCTTTGCAGAGAATTCAAAGGATTACGACTTGACGAATAAACAATTTCTTTACACCAGCCGACGTACTTTGGCGGCAAATGATCTAAAGCGCGCTTCCGGTGGTTTACAAATGGTAAACAAGTATACCAAGATTTGTCAAGAGTTGGTCTTAATTAGACCATAAATAAACAATTAAGAGATATTGTCAACGAACTTAAGTCATAACGTCTTTGTTCACATTTTTAAGCAAATCTACTGTAGTCTGTATCATTTTCAAATATACGCCGCTTTTGTTAAGAATATACTGGTTTTCAAAATGTACGCCGTTCATTTGTAAACGAACCGACGGAAAACGCAAATGCCGTCATTTATGTATTGCAATGAAATTTGATCATCAAATGAGATTCACATTCACAGATAAACGAAATATGGCTACGTAAAGCGAAAATGTGTTCTGAATCCTTGTTGTTTGAAAAAAATTGGAGAACGTAATACGATATTCATTGATGACGCGATTATAGAAAGATTAGATTAACGAATCTGATTGCTTCGGCAAGAACTTGTCCAATCTTTCGATCAAGTTTCACATATAATAGCTTCGGAAAGAACCGATTATTTGGAATAGATGTAGTAACATTTTTGAATATTTTTAAATAATGCATAATGCTTTTTGCGTAATGGTATTAAATGCTTTGTTAACATGCAAACAAATACCTATACAAAAATAAATTGCAAAACAAACAAAGTTTAAACAAATTTATAGTTATGTATTTCATTATAATATACTATTGGTATATATTTCATTTCAAGGTCACTTTAAACTTTAGTATTTTCTATTTTCATTAGAAAATATTTTGTGTACTCCAGTTACCGTAATTTTGTACAGTTTATCGATTGTTGGTAAACAATATGGCAGCACAGACGACATATAGGAATAAGATGAGGTAAGCTGGCGCCGAACTAGAAGCAATCTTAATGAGTTATATCTCAAAAAATTGCTCGCAATTTGCTCATCAAGAATATAAAATTGCTCTAGCGGTAACAATTATTAAAAAAAAGTTATTAAACAATTTCATAACAAACACTAATTTGACGATTTCGAAGTTATCCGAGTACGAACGGGATTTTGTCTGGGCTCAAAAAATTGCGATCAATTTGCTCATCACTGCCCCACCTTGCACTCCTGTGTGCCAACCATGCGATATATATTTTTATCGACAAATTAAAAATTTTATCAATAAATTACAAAATTGCTCATACTGATTAGAGCGCAAGAGGTGTACAGCGGCGGAAAGATGCCATTAAAGTAGGGTCGAACGGCTTTGTAAATTTCCTTTGTAGGGAGAGTATTACATATAGAAAAAATTTGAAAATATCGGCGACCCGAACTTGGCCACCTCGTCTTCCGAGCGAATCCAAAAAAAGGTTCCGTCACATTAGCCCCCGTCTCGGTATGAACGCAGCGTAATATCGCGCTTGGCCAATTGTACATCTATTAAACTGAAAGTGGACTCCTGTGGAGAAGGAAAAACAATTGAAAGCTAATGCTATTAAGCGCGTGTTTACATTATACGCGTTGTAAAAAACTTTAAAATTTAGTTTTAATTCCTGCCATGCACAGTGTTCACATCTTATACTGCGCCCGGACGATAACGTTGGGCGTGACACGAAAATGGTAATGGGGCTCTAGAGCCCCACAATGAGGTGACACGAAAATACATTGCATGACTGGTCTATCCCTATAGATGAGTTAAGCTGGCGCCGAACTAGAAGCAATCTTAATGAATTATATCTCGAAGAATTGCACGCAATTTGCTCATCAAGAATATAAAATTGCTCAAGTGGTAGTAATTATTAAAAAAAAGTTATTAAACAATTTCGTAACAAACACTAATTTGACGATTTCTAAGTTACCCGAATACGAACGGGAACTTTTCTGGGCTCAAAAAATTGCGATCAATTTGCTCTTCACTGCCCCACCTTTTTATTTGCGTTTTAACGTTTTTTGACTTAAAAATAATAAATAATTTTCAGATTTAGATTGAAAACCGCCTTTACTGGTGTTAGTTTCCTGTTTCAAAATTGGGGGCGCTACTATCGTTTCCCCAGGTCTTAAAATATCGAAAATTTAATTATTATTTTTAATTCAAAAAACGTTAATAAAACGCAAATAAAAAGGTGGGGCAGTGATGAGCAAACTGATCGCAATTTTTTGAGCCCAGGAAAGATCCCGTTCGTAGTCGGATAACTTAGAAATCGTCAAATTAGTGTTTGCTATGTAATTGTTTAATAACTTTTTTTTAATAATTGCTACCGCTAGAGCAATTTTACATTCTTGATGAGCAAATTGCGAGCAATTTTTTGAGATATAATTCATTAAGATTGCTTCTAGTTCGGCGCGAGCTTAACTCATCTTATCCCTATACCTGGTCTGTGGTATAATTTACGGTTTAGAATGTTACTTGTATAAAAAATAACTTGTTAATTTTACATTATTTTAGAAGGTACTTAATACAAGGAATGTAAAATAGGGAATATATAAATAATAGTTCTTACTATAAATTGTCTAAAGTTTGCTTGTAATTATAAAAGAATGATAATATTTATGACTAAATATACAGTATATTGACGAGTCTCAGGCGCAGTAGTTATTTCAATTCCATATTAGTAGTTTTTTACTTTTACTACGATAAATATGATTTATCCGGATACCTAAGACACGTAATTAACGATCTGAATAAGTATTTTATTTTCAAAAGGTCTTGTACGATTTTATTGATTTAGTAAGCCAGTGACATCGTATATAAAACTATTACGTTAAATTGAATTTGCAAATTTATCTTTTTTTAGGATAGAAAAGTTGATTTCACGCGAAGAAAAGTTATTTAATTATTGTATGTAATGTTCACACCTGAAAGTTAAATTAGTTTTATAACTGCGTATGCGCAGCTCTAAAATCTTTTATATTAACTTATTTTGCCGAGCTGAAACATTATATTTATTGAACTAAATTATTGTCACAAAAATAAATTTTCGTCTTTAGCAAAATTATCGGAATGACTTCTTCATTAATATAAAGAATTAAATGCAGTTACCTATTTACACATTTCAATCATTTAAATTTTTCGTATTTTATACATTTCTGTAGATACTGAAAAAAGTATGATGGAAGATGATTACCTGGCTTAATGAATACTTAGAGAAATTTGTATTTTCTTCAAGCATGGTATTTATTGCGCAAGATTCTTTTTAGAGACATGTTTATGTGTTAATAATGTAACTCGCTTTCTTGTCAACTAAACAATGATTTGAAGAAAAGCTTATGTATGGCGGGTTACTAGAGAAATTAGTGAATTTGGTGCATCAGAGGATGAAGCATTTCATGAAAACAAAAAATCAATAAATCCTTGCTGATCGGAAGGGACTTCAGTAAAATGTAAAATAAAAACATTAGGAACACATTTCGGGAGATGTTTACTTCTTTAATGCGCAGCGACGGCTAAAAAACACGTTCGAAATTTACGATAAATGTAACGTGTTTCACCAAAAAGCTTTTTATTTACAATCATTTTTCCCAATTTCTTTCTCACTTTAGTGCTATCGTTAATCTAAAATTGCAATAAAATCCCACAGATTGACTGCACTCGCTCACTTACTTGCGGAATGTTTCACAATAATAAATACAGTGTCTAACATAATTTAAAATACAAGTCTTGCCATTTACAACCGAAAAGACATACAAATCCTCCGGTGCATTGAGTAGAATCTGAACGGATCCTATCGCAACAGCATTTCTACTAACGACGAGAACTCGTTATGCCTTATTTACAACGTTTATATAAACATATACATTGCGATTGCTTAAAACCTATCGATGTAATGAGTGTAAGGTAGAAAGTACTATTTTGTACCGTAGGTTCTGAAACGTAAATTAAAAATGCTGGCCTGTTTGTGATGTTAAAATGTCCTTCTTCGCTTCTCTCTTATGATAAAATGGAAACACAGTTGTTTCCTTCTTTCATTTTCATCGCACACAATTCTGGCATACTCGGTTCAATTGCTTTCAATGTTTCTGTATGTTGCGAAAATTTAAGGCAAGTCATATATGTACGAAAACATTGATTAATTCAATTATTTATGAATTTGCTTGAACCAAAGAATATGCAATTCAATTCGTTTCAATCCTCCGTCTTACACACATCTTTGTAATTGTGTAGAAGTTTTATACCGTAATTATTATCTACAGATAATTTTTTGTTGAATTACATGATATGCATATTTTGTAAAATACATCTACAGAGAAATATTTAGGAGAGTTGTATTGTATAATACACTCATATATGCGACCGAGTATTCCAGTATCGTGAATAATGAAACTAAAACAGACAGGCTTTCTTCTAGCGAACAGTTTTGCCACTTACTTTTGGATACCGCGCTTTGGATTTGTAATTATACCTTCGAGCCATACGTACATAAATGCTTTCTTGGCTCATGGATTAAAATCGCTTGCTGTTATTATGAAAGTGAAGTAAGTGGAATGACCTACTATGAAAAGCCTGTCCTTTTTAAATCGCAGTCCGGACATAATCTTAATGTATAACTGAGAAATCTTAATCTAATCTTAAATGCTAACTAAATCTTACAATGGACTCAGTGATAAATTATCGTCGACTGTACAAGTGCCATCCGGCTTGAGAAAATCACAATCCTAAACTCGGAATTGGCTATCGTTTAAGTTGCACAGCTGTGTACTCCGAGTTGTACTTGGACCTCGTGATACATTTTTAAAAATAGACTTCCTACTGCTCATCATAAAACGGATTCTGTCGATCATACGTATTCTTTTCTGTTTCTTTTTCGTGCAGAAAACAGTGATAATCGGTAGAAGAAGAGTGTCTCTGCGCCTCTTCCCTTGCTCTCAATGGAGCATAAATGCGGCTTTCGAAGTTACCGAAGATCGCGCAAAAACAATGTCACCGTAAGCTCTATATACGTTTCATAATTAAGATGTTTAAATTATACATTATTTTCCCTAAAATTCTCATCTCGTTAATAAAACGCAACAATATGGAACACTTCCTGGTGTTAATCATTGTCATTCCTCAAATGCTTCTTGTTGTTACGTTAACATTATAGAGCTCTTTTGAACTTTAATGGAAAGCCCGATGGAAATGGATGGAGATACAAGCAACGCGTTTGCAAAGGAACAATAAACAGGTGAATGGACGATCGATTTTCGACAGCTGCCGTCGCGTTCCCTGCATCCTCGTCGATGCCAATCGATGTGTTTTCACGAACGAAAATGCCTGTCCATACTTTCCATGTTTGACTAAAGGTACCGCTATTTTCCGGAAATGAAAATTCGAGAAAAGCCCATTTTCGAACATCACGTAGAGGACACCACCTCTCGAATCACATGAATCTTAATAAGTACACAAGTGCCCTAGCATAAAATTTCGAAATGTCCGTCAGTACATACCAGATTGCTTTTTTCAACGGTCTCTGCTTGACTTTAATTATGCTACATTTTTTGTTACATCTCTTACTTCTTTACATGGTAGAAAATTTCTGAGCTTAAGAGAAACGGCTTGAAACATTTCGAGAGCTTCAGGATTTTCGAAATCCATAGCTATTTGAAATTTCAAAAAACTGGCAATCTGGTAAAACTGGCTTTGGATACCCTGCACTGCCCGCGTTACAGCACATCGGACAGAGGAACTAACCCCTCGCGAGTTGGCCGTATACTTCTGTTCGCTTATCGAAGATCAAAATAAATACAGATAACATGCGTGACGGAGGCACGGCTCGGGCGTGTATGTATATATATATTTATAATATATACTATATGTATACGACGTATAAGCAAGGAAAACAGGGAACACGCCATTTAAGGTATTTATACACAGGACGTATCTTACATAGTATAAGATAGGGTTTATCGTTCGAGTTTTTAGACCGTTTCTTCTGCCAAGGGCCTACGATCTTCAACTTTGCCCCGTCAGACCATGTTGCATTTTGCTGCTGACGAGTGTTCCTAAAAAATTGGATAAATGGGATTAGTATATCTATTGAAGTACTTTATCGGATGATATTTAAGTACGTTATTATACCGCATAAGCGTGTAATTTTGAAATCTTCTGGTGTCGAGTAGCAAGTAAATGAGCAGCATTTAAAACCTTACCGTTGAATATGTTATTAAGAAATTCATTTTGTTTGAAAGAACGTATCTCTGTCTTGTCGATGATATTATAAAAAAGTGCTTACAGTTGTGCGGAATAATCTTGTGAACTTCAATACTAGGAGGAACTAATGAAAATCACTCAATTTCAAGTTTCTTAATTGAAGAACTATTTGTAACAATACTAAGCTAATTTGGTTTTAATTCATTATTCCGCTCTAATGAACAAGGAGTAAGTTTCTCAGTAAGTTTAAAAATTTGTCATAATGTGCAAGTGCTTTTTTCGTTGTCGTGATGAATATACTAAGAAATATAACATACTATATGAATCGAACACTAATTGTGACACAAACTAAATTTGTTGTATCTTTCATTTTGTATATATCTTTGATCTTGAAATAGAAATTTCTGTATCTTGTGATATATCGAATTACCGTGTAAGCTTTTAACATACATATATATCGGCATTTAGTTTATGACATTCACAGATTTACATACCATACTGGCGTACGTTACTTTTCCGTCCGTGCGAGAGCCACACAAACTCTACGTATTATTGTAGAGTTGATGGTGTGGCTGGTGCTGACTCGCGTGAGAGAGCTGAAGCGAATGTTGATGTGGGTGCTGATGTTGATGGGGATGTTGATGTTGGAGGGACGGATGCCTCGTGTTGAACCTGACGCTGCCAGCAAGCGAGCCGCCCCTGCCGTGAGTTCCCACGATACTTTGCGAATCCGACAGGTCGTCCTCTTCAGCACCGAGGCTGCGGAAACGAACGAACCCGTCCTCCGCTACCAGCATCGTCGAGCCCGAAGTCGGGGGCGGTTCGTGTAAACCCTGGACCGGAGTATGCCTTCCGCGCGACTCCGAATTCCTCAGAGTCTGTACGCCGTTTCCATGTCTACTCAATGAACCTCGTCCTTCGTGTGGGAAGTGACCCATCGTGCCTGATTTGCGAATGGAATGTCTCTCGAAAGTACCTGCGTTGGCAATGATCACATAAAATATTGAACAATTTCAATTTGGCAAATAGATAAACCATAATCTATGCTGGACTTCAGGCGTTCAATGTATGAATGTAGTGAAGCTATTTAAGATATTCATTTATACCGTAAATTCTTATCAAATTTTCACTTCAATTTTAATTTCGTTGTTCGGTTTTCAATAATTTCTAACCCTGTTTCCACATTGTCATCTTATTATCTGGTTTGAAAAAAGGTGAAATTTGAAAGGGTGTAATTTTCACAACTTTACCTGATATGTTCAAATGTTCTGGCAGAGTGTTCAGTGGGAAACTGTCGTCGTAGACCTGCTTGCCCGTCCTCAGAGTATAATTCTGAATAGCCTGATTGGTGCTGCATATCGCTGGATAGAGAACGTCATCCATGTTCTCCGTGGATGTTGAACTTCCGCAGGGAAAGAGCGCGAAACCCGTATGAGCGGGATGTTGTTGCAATTGTTTCTCCCGTAATGGATATTGCGAAAGACTGGAAACCCAGGCGAGAAGTCCGCATACGGATAATTCAAGAAGTCTCACGGAGAATTGCCAGCCCCACCATAGCCAGGGATATGGCTGTAATCGTTCCTGAACTCCGAAGATGCCATACAACTGAACGAAGCCCATCAAGATGAAGAGGAGAGCCGTTGCGATTGTCGTTGTAATCGCTGTACTTAACGCCACCGTTGTTGGATCGCTGCCGATCACGTGACTGCCGCTTGCCGTCTTGTTGCTCGTCAAATGAATTTGTGAGCGGACTACGCGGTAAACATACATATAACAGAGACCTAGTGTGACACATACGATGATGTAGATGCACTCGCATATGAGGGGCAAAATCTTCGCCTCATCTTGGTAGCCCAAGACGTGCTTTGATACGTGCAGGGAGATGCACAGGACAACGTGAATTGTCGAGGCGAAAACCAACGCTGCTGGCGAGAGGAACCTGTTGTTCAAGGACGGTGCTTCTGAGCAACGTGCCAAGTAAAGCACGAGCGTGGCAAAAGCCGTCGATAGCAGTGGCGCTGGGAGATACATCAAGACTCTCGACAAGGTCTCTGGCAAGGAATGGCCTAGATTGTAAGGGTCGTAAAAAAGATGGAAACATCTGAGCGTGCAGACCGTCGTGAGTAGCAGGTGCACGGTAAGAAAGTAAGACTGAGTGAGTAGATTCGTCGCCTCGTTGAAGCGTACAATTTTGTAAATCGAGTAAAGAGCCATCAGAGTGAACATGATGGCAGCGACGTAGACATGAAGAGACCAAGCGATTCTCCACGTAGATTCCAATGGATTATCAATGTGGGGTACAACGTGATCGTCGTCATTCTCCGGGACCTTCGATGGTGGCGCTGGCGGTTGTGCCTGGGGACGAGGAAGTCTTTCGCTGTCGACGAACTCGATATTCTCTGTTTTGAATCCATTTTCATTCCTCAAGCCGTGATAACTGTCATCGTCTTGTCGCCTCGTGTTTGGCAAGTTGAAGATCGTTGGTTGGGTCACTGTCTTGAAAGGATTAACCGTGCTCGGTGCTCTAATTGTCGTGGCCGTTGTCGTAGTCATCCTCTCGGTCGTCGGCATCACAGGTATACTCTGCGCGGGGCTCTTTGTGGGCAGTGGCTTTAACAGTATCTCCGGAATATCTTGTTTACGACCATTGCTGCCTGACAGAATCCGCGAGATGCTTGGGTAATGCATCGTTGGCACTATATCGCTATTATTGTTTCTCCGGTCTAGGTTCGTCGGGTCCACGCTTGCTTGCTCCTTGCTCGGAGTGTTGAGAGGTTTATTCCTTGAGTGGGAATGCCTTTCTGGTACCTGGGAAGGACTATGCGGGAGGTCTGGCGGTCTTATCGGTATCCTTTCATGAGCGGGTGTCAGGCTTGGCGGTGGTATTGGTCTTCTTACGGCAGGATGTACGTCGGAATTGGTTCCTCGCAGGGTTGGCTTATCCGCGAAAGGATGTACATATTCCGGGGGCAGTGGTGGAGTGAACAAGGCTCTCGAAGGTGGTGCATAGGAGGGTAGCTCGCGCAAAGCTGGGGCTGACGTTGCTCGAGGTACAGGGTACCTGTTAAACACAGACAAAACTTTAATATCGACTCAAGTGCTAACTCTTAACAACTTGCAGATACCCCAGGAACTCCCGTAGACGGAATTCTCATAGGCGGAAAAATTCAAGGAAATATATTTACTTACCTGATGGTGGGGGTCGGCGGCGTGGAAGTCGTCGTCGTCGTCGTTGTCGTCGTTGCTGCGGTCATGCTCGTCGTCAGGGGTGACGGGAGTGTGGACAATGTCGTGCTCGCCGAAACTTGAGCATCGTAGGCCGGAACGCTGCGTTTCGTCGTGGCCGAACTGTGTGCGACCTTGTTGAATATAGCAGCGAGATTCTTTTCAAGGGCGGTGTGGTCCAGATTAAAGATCGGGCTGTTCGGCCCGCCATCGTTGCTCGCCAGGCACAACGTCGAGCACCAGTGGAGCGTCAACAGCATCGACAGGAACAGCCGCAACGGGGTCACGACACGCCTCGCCATCTTCGGGACCACGTACGCCTCCGGGCTCGACAGGGCCATCGGCTCATTCCATCCCGAACTCGTCCCAATTCCGCCAGACTCCTCGCTTACTAATTAAGGACACTTGTCAGGGTTCTTGTTCCCTCGGGAAAACCTTCCTTCCCCCGATCTATTCTTGCAAACCAACTCAAATTATCCTTTACTGTGCCCTTTCTCCTAGCCTTTTCAGTCTTCTATCACCTTCCCTTTAACGTCTTTTCTTCAGCTCACGTACGGCAATTTCTTGAATCTTTCTTTGTAGCAACGAATGCGAATATTTCTTAGTGAAATCCTCTGAAGATCGTTTTCCTCAAGGATAAATATTTTTTCCCTCATTAACTATTGTCTTCCTGCCTTCGTGTATTGGATACACGGGGAAAGATGATTTTCTTGCAAAATCTTGTTAGCTTATTGTGTTTATCTATAATGGTAGAGACTGCTTTCCAGGCAACTGTAATGTCTGGTTTATGTTCTTCAAGGTAATGAATCTGTGCTTGGCATCGATTATTGCAATAGCTTTTCTATGCAAAACACCTGTCAGGTTACTCTTTAAACTGGGGTTTGATACTGGCCTTCAATGGTCTTTTGGCAAAGGATCTACTCTTTTCCACTATATACGTACGACTATTTATAACACGTATTTACATATTCGGTCTCTGCGAACTAATAGCAAATTGACGTTTTTCTTGGTACGGTCGAGCCGGTAAATTCACTTTCGGTCCAGCCGTAAATTCGCTACTGGCTTCTTTCGTTTCCTTTCGCCACTATCGTGCCAAATTCGACCCGTCGCGTGTCTCCATTATACGGCGGAAAGGATTGAAATTGAGTTCCTCTGCATTGTCCCAGACGTACTAGCCTTTTTGGAGACTGATTCGTTAAATTCTTTTACTTGCGTAGAGAATAAGAGCTCGTTGGATTCGATGGAGTACTCAATGCCACTCTCCTACTGACCAGAGCCATGTTAAGTTTACCGAAGTTCCTGCGTTTTCAATTACCTGTAATTAAAAAGGATGGAACTATTAGTTTTATCCCGGAATTTTCCAATCTTCTGTTACTCAAAGCAAAGACTGTCGAACATATACGAATATAGTAGGAACACGGTTAATGAAATATATATATATGCCTAATTTTTTCAACGTTAAACAAACATACTGTTGCAAAAAAAAATTAAGTACGTTTCTCATAGAAATATTTGAGAATGTCAATGTTATTTTCCATTCTTTACGCTCACTGTGAAAATGTTTTAAAAATAACAGTCGACGGTAAATTTGGAGCTAGAAATACGCGTAAATATGTAAGGTAGTGCAGAATTAAGTGACAGCTATGACGTAAAATAACTCGTTAATCTATACTAGAGTTTCCCAAACTATGTCCCGCGGAACACTAGTGTTCCGCTGAACCTGAATAGGTGTTCCGCGACAATTTGGAAAGGTTTCATACACTGCAACACATTTAAAGATCTTCTACATCAAAGTCATTAGGTGCTTTAGTTCTTCATACTTTTATGTTTATATTATATGATAGTTTTATATCTAAAAACAATTACTAAATAAATCATGTGTTTTAATAACATTTTTAAAAAATTTTTTCTAGCAGGAATTACCCAACCTAAAAAATAAGCTAAGTGTTCCATTGCAGAAAAAGTTTGGGAAACCCTGATCTATACTAATTATCTACGTCTGAAAAACTGCCGTGGCACAAGTTGCGCTTTGAAACGCAATACATAGTCGATAATTAACTGTAAAGCGATCCAAGACTTGGCAAACTTATGTAGTATTGATTTCCAAGGGTAACATATACGAAGGAGAAGTCTCACAAAGTGAAGGGTGGAGTGTACATGGATGTTCATTACAGGAAATTGGCTAGACGTGTTAGACGAAGCCTGTCTTACGATGACTCACGTGCAGTCTTTCAAATGTTGACCTGTGTACCTTTAAACTAATACTTTTTGATATATCATGCTTGTACACCATGGCTTCTCGATTTTTGAAAACTCGAGTAATTGTATTCGACATGTATAGATAATTATAATATAAAACCTCAATGTGGTACAGTGTAAAATACTTTACCACACGGAAGAAATTTATGAAGATTTCTCTAGAAAGGTTCTGAATTTAAGATTTGTGTGGTTGACTGTAACGGTCCTACGAATGACATAGTAAAAATTACCATCAGTTTTAGATACATTTTAACAAATTTTTGTCATTCAAATTCATTGCCTGTTATTGGAATATAACAATTAGCTCAATGATTGCTTCATAATTTTGCATTTTTTTTTATCTTCACGGTAAAACGATAGCAATGCACTGTACAGTTTGATCTCTTGTTTACTTGTTCCATTTGTTTTTTATTGGGTTTAGAGGCAAACACGGAAGATGTGTAACATCGTGGCAATGCAATTACGCGTCGAATCAAATGAGTCATGGGTTAAGGTAGATGACAGTTGACGAGCGTTTCATCGAGCTATCGATTCTTTCTCCTCGTTGCTCTGGATTTAAAGAGGTACTGAGGCGCCCTGATTAAGGTTCGCCAATGGGATTGGATTAAACCTATTACTTTCCTCGGGCACACAATTACGCTACATCATAGTGTACCAGTGAAATTTTAAACCTAAAACGATTGCACCTCTAACAGGGCTATTTATCATTTATTGCGAATTAACGTAATTATACAGAAATATAAATTTCAATTGACATAGTTACAGCGCTGGTGCATTAAAATTCGGCAAATGTCGATGTACATATTTGCAACTGCATTTAATTAAATAATCGTAACGCATTCGAATGACGGATGATTTTAGTCCAATGCTGCAAAAGGTACAATAATGTTTAATAATGTTTAATGATTTTCATGATATTCATTTAAGGTTTTTATGATATGCATGGAACATTGTAGAATGATGTTATAATATGCACAAATGCGTATGTACTTTACTTAATCGGCATACCTCATTCCATTTGAACATTTCATTATTCCCACAACACACCGCCGTTAAAATCTTACTGTTAGCCATGGATATAGAAAATTTCGAAATATCTGATTACCGTAATTTTGTCCAGCATTGACACACATGAAAGCAGATGGATCATTTGTTATTATTATGGAAGAGAACCAATTGAACAAGTGACGATTACGAGATTTGCCACAAGTGCGATCGCGGTATAAACGTAATGGGGTTGATCCCTGTGCTGAAACACGGATCAACTTAGGATGAGAGTCACGTGGAATATCACGCGAATGAAATTACACGGCGAATCAAATGATCCGAGCGATAAGGGAATTAGCAGTTGGCGAGCGTTCTCGTGGATGCTATCGTTCCATTTTTCCCGAGTCGACGAGCTTTGAGATCAGCTCTACATACACCTGCGTACATCCCCCTTGGCCGACCAACTTTTATCCAAGCTTCCATGAGTGTTCCCGTTTTACAGTATTCGATAGAGTTCGCACTGAGCATTCTAAGAGAAATGAATTTTTTTTAACAAGTTCATGCAGTCTTTTTATTTTACGAGATTCGTATCGTTCATTTAAAAGTAAAAAAACAACTTATTTCTGGACTAACACGGAAAATCAGAGAAGGTAATAAAATAATGTCATTCCATTGTTACTTCATGTGCTCGAGCAACAATTTCAGCAAATCGTATTTCACAATTAAACGAATCCGTTGTATAAGTACATTTTATGAACAAGAAATTTAACAAAATGTTAATGGTTGTCTTAAAACTTTATCGTGTTAGCGTTTGGTTTTATCCAATGTAATTAAAAAGATATTATACAAATTGCTACGACACATATACAGGTAAATGCCGTTGAATCGATACACAAGAGTCGTTGGCCGATCATTCGTCAGAGTTTTGCAACCCCGGCTTGAATATCGCCGAGGTGAAAAAAGGTCAGGAAAAAGAGTGCAGACACGACGTCGCGTCGTTTTGATTGGCTCGGCGAAATACATCATCTCGGATCCTAACATCTGATCGATTAATCTGCACGATAAATCACGTAGATTCTGCTCATTCGCTGGCAGTCGTTGGTAGTTGGCGAACGTTCTCTCATGAGACTACCGTATCTTTTTCCCGTCGGTGAGTTTGTAAAAAAAAAAACGGGGCCGGAGGGGGGTGGGCGAGGGAGGAAGGGAAAAAGGAACGTCGAGGACGTATATCCGGGCGTCGGTGGTCGTTTCTCGATGGTTCGCGGATGCGTGGGCGGGGACTATCGGGATCGGATCGAACATCGGCAAAGTGGACGGATCAACGACGGCAAACCTTCGTTTTCCCAAGCAAGCCTTCCTTCCCGGAGAACGGCTTATCGTTCGTGATTTAGCGGCTAGTTGGTTTAGTTTGCCAAACACACGGCGTTCGTTCATTAGTTTGCGCATCTGTGTCCATCGTATCGCGTGACCAAACTTACGTCGATGCTCGTAAAACGCATGCAGAGGGTGAGCCTGTGGAGAGGGGGGGAGGAGATGATTCTCCGCGGAGGGTTCGACCGTTCCCGATAAATTCCAAGGCTATATCCCGCCGACGAATATGATATTCAGTACGAGCCGACGCTTCCACGACCCTCGCTGAATATTTACGATGAAATTCAGATTTCCTTGTACTTAAGGAACATATTTTCAGACGATGCCATAGTTTATTCTAGTTCTACTTGATATCATCTCATGATATCCGTTGTTATACATGAAAACGGGACCCCATACGTTTTTCACGGCGTTTAAGCGCAATAACACACGTGCACTGTTATTATCGATATACAGAAAATTAAACAACAATTTTTCTAGTTAAATGCATTGAGTTTTAATCACGAAACGTTAGTGGTAGATTGCGAATTTTCTTTTACATGCACACTATTTGCAATGATTCTAAACAAAGAAAAAATATGAAAAACTTGTACGATTCTCTTATACTATTACATAGATATATGTGGACGATTTCATAAAATTAACTGTTTTAATTTGTTACGCAGTAGAGAATATACGGCTCAAAGTCGTTACAATTTGTTGAAAATATGAATACACTTGGCTGAGTGGCCTTCCATATAAGAAACTTATCGAAATAGGAATTTGTGGCACGTTTGCATTAATACCAGGATTATTATCGCTGCGATGCTTCTACTGATCTTCTACCGCGAGAAAGGCGCGTGTACGAGAAAATACCATTTGCCAATACGAGGGGCGAAGAAGATTCTCGGAGTGGCGAAAGTGAGGAAACTTACAGGAGTTTGGCCGGTCGTCGGTTGCATACAACGGAACAGGCAAGTTGCCAATGGTTTTCCCTTTTTCCTGCTCGCACGGTGCCCCCAGCAGGTTTGCGTTAACATCATTACTCGCAATTACGGGGCTGGTTGTTTTTAGCGAACCGGTTGTGATTGCGGGTCGTACAGGTACTTATAGACACTGGATGCATCGCACGTGCTGTCCTACATGCACGGACCGACCGATCGACCGAGCAACCGAGCGACCGACAATAACGACCAACAGGACGACTAGGAGGACGATGGTCCCATCGAAGACTACGTCTCGCGACCGGTAGAATACGAGGAGTAGAGAGTTACGCGTGGAATTCCGTTTCCCGCCGTTCACCTCGATGCACCGACGGGGATTACCCGCTGGTGCGTTCACTTTCACGCCGGAGATTATCTGCCTTTTACGAGCGTGTCTCCGGAGACGCGTTTTATCGTAGCCCAGACTCTCGCCGTGGCCCATTAAAAACCTCATGGACGTTTCCTCCCGTTCTACCGCGATCGGCACGCAGGATATAGCAGGTCACTGCTATCCGTGCTCACCCTCCGCTGTTCCATTGGTTTTACGATCAATCTAGCACGCAACGTCAGTAACGAATCGTCCATTTTTCCGTACCTTCTCAGCGTGAAATAGGTTTCGCGAAATTTCAGTCTTTCTGCCAGTAGTTTCGTGCCGTTCGGATAATTACCATTATGGTTTCGATAATCAAGCAAATACGCGTGAAATGAATTTTCATTTTAACGTGCATTAGCGTTCGGGAAAAAAACGTCCCTGTGTAAACGGTTTCTCATACATTTTAATTCGCATGTATCAGTTCGATGCACAGGTGATTATACGGTGCATTCACTCGCTTTCACATATGATTATACCTTTCCTTCAGAACTGCGTTTCCTAAGGGGAATTCGACGATGCGTTTAGTCGCCTACGGTATTATTCTCTTGTATTTTTCGTTTGGTCACAATTCACGAAAAAATGCTCGCTAAACTGAATTTATCGTAATGAGAGGAACGACTGTCTATTGTGCTCAACGACTTGCTGATGCTTTATTACAGAAATAAGCAACCACAAAGTAATTCATTGAATAAAGTACTTTAAACAGGCAAGTGCATATTACTACAGACTCATAAGATATTTAACTGCGGTAATCACTGCAAGAATAAGTATTGTGTTGATATTGTTAAAAGACAGCCGTCTTAGCGAATCAAATTTATCATATATGACATTCAAAATAGTTATGTCCCAAAAGTCTGGAATCTCGTACATTCTAAAATATAGGTAAAAGAATGTATGGAACCAAGAAACGATCAGACATGTTTCCTTTAAGTATTAAGAAAAATTTGAATGTTTGGAACGTTACTATGCTATGATTATAAATTTGCGATATTGCATTTGTGAAAAGGCTGATAATCCCCCGTGTTAAAAGTGTAAGCTTGGACCGTTATAAATATTTAAAGTTCTGCGAGTTGCGTTCAATATATGCCTTTTGAGTTCTTGACGAGAGGGCAACGTGGTGCTCGCTGAAGATAACGTTAATAATGCACTTCAGTAATTGCCGAGTCGGAAAAAACGAATTGAAAGCATCATTCCAGTTCACGGCACCGAGCTTTGAAGTTAGTCCAATAATTCAGTTCGATCAGTGATTTTATTCACCTCTACTAAACTTTTATCCCAAGTTTACCTCCACCCCGCGGATTTCCCTATTCATTCGAATTGTTTTTAGTTACCTCTTTTTTAAAGGTCCATTCGATATCCTGAAACATATTGGTTCCAAACGAAAATTGAAATGCAATTTGCCCCTTGCCCTTCGTTTCTTGCGGTGAGTCAAAACGGTGCACAAAATTCAACACAGTAGACGAAAGTAATATAAATATGATATAAAAAAAATATTTAAGTGGCACTTAAACAATTGTATCTCAAGGGTTTCTAGCTAAGCTTAATACTAATGATAAAAAAACAACAAAGAAATGTAATCCTTTGTTGAAAAATACCTTTCAGCGCATGTTTCCTTTTACATGTTCGCCCTTTTTTCGGGGCTTTATCGAAACAAACGTGACAATCGCGTTATTGGCAATGTAAATTTCTCCATAGTGAGCCTTCCATTCAACGGACTGCACTTTGAAGTTAATTCGATATACCGCCTAGCCAATCATTCGCTGATATTTCACTTCGGCTAGGCCCTGTTTGCATCTTTTACATGACCCACCGTGACTTCGGATAAGTGGATAGAGCTTTGCTTAATAGTTTCACCGGGATATTAGTTAATAACGATTACGCGCAAATTCAATGGCACGCCGAAATTCAATCGGATCTCATAAACGTTTCGTGAATACTATTTACACTCTTTAGAAGATTCAATGGCTTTCCCGGAAATCTGCCAACTTATTGATTTCTGCAGCCCTTTGCGTCAGCGGCCGTTTTACATCGAAATATCAAAAGCTTTAGAACATTCAGTGCAATTTTCGGTCGGCTGGTCACGCTTAATTCAAAGCGAACCCAGGCAATTTGATTAACGTACATGTACAATCGTCGCTTCAGCTGAAAGGGTTTGCCTAACTGGCAAAAAGAGTTAGTACGTTAACTTGGAAACAAGGTTCGCGAGGATATTTATAGAGCGAAAGACCAGACGTATTATGCGTATGATAAGCAGTAAAGGGTCGAGGAAAAATTGCGAATCTCGTCGAAAGGGCTTGGCATGTTTTCATGCTCCGATCTATTCTGCCATCACCGTGTCTCGAGAGACGTACATACTCATAAAACTGCGATAGCGGGTAAAAGAAAAAGTCAAGAGGTAATCCCTGCGATGCGACTAGCCGAATGGAAATCGGAAAAATCACGTATTTTTCTATCAACATAAAGGACAATGCAATAACGCGAATTTATAATCATAGCATAGTAACGTTGCAAACATGCAAATTCTTCTTAATACTTAAAGGTAAAATGCCGACCGTTTCTTGGTTCCACACTTTCTTTTATTAATATTTGAAAATTTTCAATATTTCATCAGATTAAAAATGTCATTATACGTTTGCTAAGAAAAGGGGAATCCAAAATTCTCATGAATGCTGAGAGAATTTTATCGTTTAATTCCCATTAAAATATGGAATGAATTCGTTAATAACATTAGTTCGTAACTAATTAAAAGGATAAATATCATGGTTCCCAAACTAAACTTCAGAGAAAAATCGCATTAACTTTTGTTTTATGAAATTAGTCTTATTAGTTGTAACAAATAACTCATAGAGGGCATTAAATGTTTTGTTTTGTAAAATCGTGTTTAATTAATTTTATGGTGCAGTGGAAAGTGCAGAAAGAATACAAAAATTGGGTAAACTACGTGATATAATTGTTTAATTTGCGCATCACTCAGAACATACAATTATAAAATGTGACTAAAAGATTAATTTTTTAAATTTATTAACTTTCCTTTCAATTATCTCAGCTCGAAGCATAATTACTGTTCATCAAAGAAGTATAAAGTAGGTGAAATGATGATTTCCATGGTAGTTGCAACAGAATTATTAAGCGAATTGATCATGGGTAAATTATTCATCATGGGCAACTGAATACTGGAATGCCGAAGCCTCTGTGCAATTGTCTATTGAGGAGATAGAAAGGACCAAATATCAAATAGTATTGAATAATGCAATATGGATTATCTGCTGATAGGAGACAATTGTGTCGGTGCATTAAATGTAAATTGGTAGAGGAAAATAGCAAATTATCGTAAATATGGTGCAAGCACTGTCCTCATGTACAGAAATTCTTATTTCGAATAACTGAATTTACGCGGCATAATTCGACATTTTTAAATTGTCATCCTTTAGTTGCCGGCAGAGTATTTAACATAAACGTGTTTCAGGTATTTGCCGAACGTCGGCAGAGTCAGGAAATATTTATTGCCCGACGGCAGTGTAAATATCGTTGGTCAACGAATGCAGAAAAAAAAGGGCCGTGTGACAAAAATCCAGCGGAAGGTTGGAAATAAACCATCTAGGAACGACGGTTCCGCTGGATTATCGGGTCCACTTCAAAGCGAACGTTCACCGAACCGTAAAAACGCGTAGACCTTTACGGTACAAATTACCGGTAGAATGTTATCGATGTCATCGAGCTCGGACCGTCGAAAAGTCTCGGCAGAAGTATGCCGTTCATTACTTTCAAAGTGTTTTACACGCCGTAAAAAGGAAATTCGTCTTGTGCGTTCGGCTTCGTGTGCACGCATTATCTCGGGCTTTTTCTTTTTTCGATGGCTTTTACGACCTACTCAGCTACGTTATCACCAAGTGTACTTTCCATCTTCTTCGAAAAAAGAATCTGCCGGTGAAGTCAATAGCGAGAATTCTCCAATCCCCTTTATCTCGTCCATATTATGAGCTTTTACGAGATTTTACGTGGGAAAAATATTACGTTTGTTCAAACTGAACTAAATAGCGCACATTTTTTTATGTACCATTAAAAAAAAAAGGATTGCGAAGAAAAAGGATATAGGTTAAAAGCGCAAAGCTACACGAGTTGAACTGATTTTCCATCGAATGGTTTCCGTCGATTTCCGCCGAATTTGATTACCAAGAAACATCGGATTTTTCAAGCTTGCCGAGAATTTACGTACATTTGTATTTTGCATCGACGGCACAGTTATTCGTTAACAAGCAATTTGTGCACATACCAAACCTTCCCTTCTATTAATTTTAATAAACGGTTGGAAACACAAACGAAAATTTTACGATGTCTATATATTAACAACCTTATCGCTGTAAAAAGAATATTAATATTTAAAACAATGTGCACATGGGTGACAATAAAAAGGATGACTTTTATTTACTTTTAACGACCGCCATTGACTTTAATACCTTACTGAACCTCAGATCAATGCAGTCGTTGTTTGATTCGAACTTTGTTAATTCTCCAGGATCGTTGATTCCGTCGGTGACTTTAATTACTTTCGTCTGTCGTAAACCAGTGTCGTCGGGGGTCGAGCAATTTAATCTTTTGCCTAACATCCAATCAAAACGACAAGCAACACCGCGAAACCTCATGTATCGACAATATCGCCGTAGTGTTCAAATTATTAAGGATGTATTATTAAATCGAGATGGAATTACTACATTGTTGTGATAATGAAATTTTATATCCATCGAATAAGGCAAGTGCGTACAAGTAAGTGATACTAACAACTATTATCAACACGGTAAACAATTCGTTGACATGCAGTCCGTCGAATAATACAAAGTAATTGTGATCACTAGACTAACTGTGTAATTTAATTAGATTATCCGTACTATTACCTGCGGCGGTTGGCACACGTGGATAACTTTATTTAACGTTGTATGTATTTAATTACATTCATTACGTTCCTGGTCCAGTGAACAAATACATTTACCGAGAATTTCATATACGCGGATATCAAATTACGTATTAACTGTAATATCGAGTTATAATTAATCATTCCGATTTCACCCTTAAGAAGGTCCGTGACGTCTGCGTCGTTGTTTTGTGTAACACAAATCGTCACAGTAGTTGTAAAGTATTGTACAAATGCTAGTATTTGTAATGTCTTATTGGCGCAGATATTTATCAGGGCGAATTGCCAACTGTAAAGTTTAATTACCCGGCGCGACTCGGTATACCCGTTGCAATCGTCTCGTTAAACGGGCTATCGAGGAATTTTTGTACCATTCGGTCCGAGCATTAGCATACGCGGAGAGGAATTAAGGTGCATCGTGTCCCAGCCGTAAGCACCTGGATCGTTAAAACGTTAAAACGTACGCAAAAGTTTCCTTCGCCGCAAAATATATCGCGGAACCGAAATAATACAGCGGATAAACAGACATAATGTAGCAAACAAACGAGGTAACTTCTACCAGACGAAAAACGGTTATTGTTATTAAATGTTCAATCTGCAAAGAAATTAAACTTCGGGTACCTGCGTTCATCTTTGTGCTTACTATGTTCCTGCCAAAGAAAAAAATGATTTCGGAATGAAACCCCATAGGATGTTAAGCTAATGGAACACTTGCGACGAAAATGATTGATCGATTTTAACGATAATCATTCGTTTAGTGGTTTATGTACCTGATAGTAATGTTTTGTCAATTTCTTCAATTGTTTTCTTTATAACCATTGAATTCTCGACAATATTAAATCACTAATTTATACCAGTGTATGCGGCATGACTGATGAGAAATCTTTTTAGAAAAGTCACTCCGAAGGGAACGCGCTGGAATACTTTCGTAGGAAATTCTAAAACCTCCGTTTGTTTCATTAAAATTCTAATTATGGATAGAGATTTCCTGAACCACAGGAAGCTTGATGTACGTTCTTTTGGACTTTCCTGTGGCTTTCGACTGGCGCAAAGTGCACGAGTAACTAGGGCGGTTCGGTCGCGATATTATAAAAATTAAGGAATCTTCATAGGAGAAAGGTGAAAAGTATTTATGCGTGAAGGCTTCTTTAATGAGGACCATCGGACAGTACATTACGTAGTGGCGCACAAGGAGAGAATGGTTAGTCGTCGACTGGGTCAAGAATGTCGTAATCAACGTTCCCCGTGGAAACTCTGCGTGTTTCTACCGCTGGCGACATTAAAGTCTACCTTAACAGCGACACAGACACACACACACGCGCGCGCACGGGGGAAACCGGGGAGCTTAATACGAGAGGCTCAAGACTGATTAATATCTCGGTTATTTATGGATATACGAAAAAATTGGTCGGTTTGCCCCGTGCAAGGCCGCCACGGCATTTTCACTACGTCGAAATATTTAATCGCGTATAACGTTAAACCGTGTGGTTCTTAAACGTACTACAGACGGGGGGCTTTCGCTGCTAACAAGATCGTAACGTCGAGATACCGCGGCACGTTCGCCTGGATTCTTCCTCTGCCATCCCGATAAACTTAGCCGGGCCCTACACCTGCTGCCGCCCCTGCCGATGATAATTATCCGAGCTGGTCATTAACAAATCTTCCTCTTTTTTCCCACAGATTACGGCCCCGTAAGCACGCATGTCGCCCGTAGATCGTTCATCTCCCGATTTATTCTCTGCTCTCTCTATACTTTCTTCGAGGATATTCACGAGCAAGCAAAATCGTCCGCTAACTGTCGTAAAATCCTTCAACAACGCTACTCGTGTAGAAAAAGCTCATGTTTCAAGAAGAACTGACGTTCAAGATCATTCGTATTTATTTAAATTATACTTTATTTACCCTAGTTACAATTTCATATGGAGGAAGATCGTCGCAGTAAATGACTAGTTTTGCGTTTCTTATAATTAGACAATTTCGTCTACTTAAATATTCGATTTCACGAGTAAATATAGCGGTATGTTCATGCAATGCGCTGATTATTTTTGTACGTGAGTACAATTCTATATTCTTCGGTATGTATGAAAAGAGAGATGTAAATTCAGCTAGTAATAATGTTGGCGCGCGGATAAACAAATATTATGGTGTTTGCCGGTGAAATGTTTGCGCGAAACAATCTACTGTTTTGTTCGTTCCCGCTGGAATTTCGGTAACCAACACGATCGCAAGGCAGAAATAATAAAGATATGGAAATAATTGACGTTGGGTGCTAACAATTATCGAGCAAGAGGGGGGGGGTTCATAGAGTACTTCATTGCTAAAGATTCCCTTCATAAAATCCAAAATTCAAAAGTTATGAGCTAGTGAAAAACAGGTTCATTAATATTTTGTAACAACTCCAACAGTTATGAACCTGAGGCAAACAGAAATAAGTACCTTGCGCTAAGCTTTTATTAATATTATTAATAAACTACTGTCCGCAATGAAGACATCTACTGAAGATACTTTTATGTCCCTCGTGTAATAACACTGAAGGTAACGACGACGTGTAAAATGCGTGACGGTCGTTTTTATCGCTAAAGAGCCCGATATTTTCCATGCGTATTGCTTCTGGCATGGATTCCGTTGCCATGTAAATCAACGAATTCGAAATTGTTCGGAGTAGCAAAGCTCATCGCTGTGGGCAGCCTGTTTGCCCGGTGCACCGAACTGACATTAAAAACTCCGTTAAGGAAGCTGAATTCTGGGCCATAAAGCAACAGGAACTAAGCAACGAGAACCACCGGCTGAGAGTCGGCTGTCGATATATATGAGTTTGTGGTTTACATATACATTTGTATATATGTACGTGTACCTGCGCAATCCATTTACCTAGCAATGTTTGCTGCTCCTTTCGTTGGGGCAAACCCGCGGTCCAGAGAATTATTAATTCCATCATGGAAAAATTGTTGGCCTTTACATCAGTTGAATTTCAGGAAAACATTGCGTGGCAAAAAGCACTGCTCGCATTTTAATGGAAGAGCTACTTAGTTATCTATAAACCTTGTTTTCCTCTGGTAAAACCAGTCGGTTTTTCATCAGCTAAGCTACTTTTCGAGCATTCTTCCGACTTTGTACCATTTTATTCGCATCATTCATACTTCGTGGTTTATTTACAACAGGCGGTTATGGTGTCCAGAATAAAAAATTAAGAGTATCTTTAGAACTTCAAGACACGGATCCTGCAACGAGTAAGGTCAATAAACTTTTAATTCTTTCGTTTGCGATTTATCTCAAGGGAATGAAGAAATTATTTGTTCGCATTCTTTTCCTTCGAATTTCCTTCTTACAAGTGAACATCTCGAGGGTGACGATTTTTCATAATTCAATCTGACATCAACATTTGGAGCGTCGAAAATTATAAAATACTTGTTAGTTTCTGTATCGTATCATGATCGATAATCCATTTCGTTCGGGTCTTCTTTGCCATTTTGAGCATTGGCCAATTTGGTCAAAAATCGGCATTTTGTAACATTTTCCTTTGTTTGCAATTCCTTTGCTATGAAGCAAATTTTTCGTTTGTTGCGGAGGTCATTGTGGTTTTCACCTGCGAAGTTTAGCTTATCCTCTAGTCTGTCATACAATTCTTTACATCTGGTACAGCAAGACGTTTTATTCATTGACAGAAATGTATAGAAGCCAATGTTGAACAACTCTAATCAGTGTTGGCTTCTGTAACGGTCGAATAAGGCATTTTATTCGCACGAAATAGAAGCCACAGAAATTTCTGCGGTATATCGTTCGCGAACGAAATACTGCTACTCGCGTATGAGAAATAACTTCGTAATGGAATGAGTTTATCAATAAGATTTATTGACTGAAACTTCGGCACGGTTGGCAGCCAGAGAAAATTTCGCCCAAGAACTAATATGGCTTAAATGGACTGTTTCCTCAATGCTCCGCGTCGTGTAACATTCTTACCTTTCTTCAATTTCATTTACAGCAAATTATTGCGGATACAGGTTAAACGTCCATGAAACATACACGTCCTTCTGTTCATTTAGTACATACAATATTAAGGGCATTATTGAACAATTCTTGCGAATAATCTAAATGGTATAACTGGCCGGCTGACTTTTTGCCCGTTGTTATCGAGTTCCGGATCGGTCGGGTCTTGGCCTTCCTGGTCTTTTATCTTCGTAGCAGGAGTCCGTGTACCGTTACATCAAAGCGGATTATCATGGAGAGCGCTAGATTTTCGGCCGTGAGAAGAAGCCACAAGAGATACACATACAAGAGGAACGTGCGGAAAGGCCAGCGTGCTGTCGCTCCGGAAGATCGCACGTACCTTGGCGTTTGCTTAAGTTTGCCGATGCATACGGGAGGAAACCGACAGGTTTTATTAACTCCGAGGACTCTCCCTTGTCTCGTCCTGTCGGGGAAACACGCCGTGTGTTCTCGAGGATCGCTTTTGTGTACACGATTTTCCCGGAGTTTCTCCTTCTTCTTTTCGTTCCACACGTAAAGCAACCCCTTGTGTACACGCAATCGACCGTTGGCTCAGTGCCACCGATGTTTCTGCCTCTTCTTCGGATCTTTCCCGGCGCCCCTTTCGAATACACAACTTTCCCGAGGGCTGGCTAGTACGCGAACCGGAGAACGAGAAGCACTCGGTTGCTTTAGCATCCATCCCGTAATCTTAACCATATTTCTCCTAGAAAACCGATAATCCCACGTAACAGTCTCAACATGTGGTATACTGTATCTCTCCTTCTCTCACCGGACATTCGAAATAATGCACTTTTCTCTAACTTTGTTCTCTTGATACAGTTCACTCAAGTATTACTTCACTTTTTTATTGTACGAGTCACAGGCAATATTTGCGTGGTTTTAGGTTATTCCTTATTTTTGCCTTTTTTTAAGAACAGCAATTCTATTGTGCAAGTGAAATATGCTTTTTCATTCAACGTTTATACTGAAACCGCAAAGAACGGGGAAAATATGCATGACTTTTTATGCAGGTGATTCTGAAACTTATTAAAAACAAATTCAGGAAATAATCGTCACAGATTTGAGGTCACTTTTAAGCGGCAATGGAGGACAATTTACGAACACACTGCGTTCGGGATAATTTTCCCATATCGACTTTGTACACGCTTACACTCACGCGACGAGAAGTAGATGGGCAAAGTTGAGTGCACTTCCCAGCAAGTTTTCCGCATTGAAATTTTCATGTTGCCAAGATTTTCGCATGGAATCCTTGTTCGATGCCAAGAAATCCTTTCACTCTCGTCTCCCTACGGTGGACATCACTCGCGCTTTTCATCCTCTTCAATCCCCCCTTTCTACCCGGATCCTTCCACTTCCTTGTGTTATCATCCGCTCCCGAGGGCACCCCCGCATTCTTTTCCCACGGGCTATGAATTTGCTTTCGACGATATTGTTCCGACTTGGCAGAGATACACCATCTCGCTGCTTCTTACCTCGGATAAGAATCTGCCGAACCGTTTTCGCTCGCACCCTCTCGCTCACCCCTTCTGTTTATCGCAAAGAGGACCCGCATTATGGTAACGTCGCGTTACGTCGAGACTGGAGATTGAATTTTAGTGGAACGCGGGGAACATGGGGACTACTTCCTCGATACGCCATGGACGAGATAACAGGATAATAGAACGGAATCTGTTAGACGCTTAACACACACTCGATCCTCGTAGCGATGATAACCAATGAAGGGGACGTACCCCCTTGATATCGAGATATGATACCCAAAGTTTCTTCGCCGCAGAGATACGAAGGAAATCGACGAATAATGGGATAGAAAATGTTTCTCGCACTGTTATCAATACGTTAGCAGGGAAAAAAATACCAACTCGTTGGAGCGAATACCGAAAATCAGCAAGAAATATGATTTTAATGTATAACCGGTACAAAGTAAGAAACTAACTTGACATTGTTCTGCGATTAAAGAAGATAGGGATTGTTGAAGAAACTAGCTAAGAACGTACTGACCATGATATCATTTTCCAATAGACGAAATATTTTCTGAAGAATGTTTTACCACGTAGAGAATATTTAACAGTGTGGTTGATGAAATTTACTGCGGAGGTTGAAATTCGTTGGGAACGTGTTACGTCAGCCGTTTGTTTTATTTGTATATAAGGATAAAGCAAGGTCTTGCCTGAATAAATCCAACCTGTAGAGAATTCAAACGATGCTTTTCGCGTTTGACATAATTATGATTTCATTTTCCAGCCATCTCTTGCAGTACGGAGCAGAATGCTGCTACTATAAACCGCACTGTATTTATGAGGCTATGCTCTGTCTGCAATTACCTTTCGCCGCGTTAACGAAATTCACTGTGCGTAGTTTATTAATCAGAGAATATTGTCTGTGGTGGTAAATGTAGGAGAAGTCTTTTGTCAGGCTCTGCCGTTACAATTAATTATAAATGTTTGCAGCATGCGACGAGAATTGCGGAAATGGTTAAGTAACCGCAAGATGTCAATTAATTATGCTACGTCAAAATTCCTCTCGAGAATGCCACTTCATGAATATTATTGCAAGATGACAACATCAAACGAACAGCAACATAACGCATTCCGCATTTTACGAAAAATTTGGCGAAAATGCATCATTATAAATTATCAGACAGATAAGTTTTCTCAATGTCCTTAACTGAATTCCATTTATCCTGCTGCACAAGTGCACGACGTTTTTTGAAATAAGCGTGAACCCGACGAACGCACTCATGGGGAAACACAGCGCAAGGAAATCTAAATCCTATGAAAAAGAACGGCGAATATCAGCCTCCGCGTAGTAAATCATTAATGAGATTGACCAAAAGTAATCGAGTACGCGCTATTTCCCGGATTAACCTGTACAAATTTCGTGACATAATGATTGGCAATAATGAGTTCGAAATATCAGCAAGCGGAGCATAAAATTTCACGGCGGGGTAATTAAGGGGGCCATAAATATTCGGCAAAAGCACTCGACTGAGGAGGAATAATTCGTTGGCAAGGCTCGACGGCCGGTTACTATGACGACTTTTGATTAACCATCGTTGATTGGCTTTGTGCGTTTGCACTTAATGAAAGCTTTAGAACGTCTCCACGGCTTTGCTGTTTGGTCCCTCGGCTTTCCTTCCCCCGTCGTTACGGCAGTTTCATATAATGGGCATTAGGGATATTTAAGAGCGCCACTCGAAGGGGTTCGAAGGGGCCGGGGGGAGCAAATTCAGGGGGTACGGCCAGCTGTTCAACTCAGAGGGTTGCTCAAACGACAGCATTGCAGATTGCCCTGCAGAAACGAAAGAATACTGCCACTCTTTCCTTTCTTCCTCTCTCTCTCTCTCTCTCTCCTTCCACCGACAGGTCTCGAAACTTTGGTTTTCAACATACGGAGGTCTTACTCCCTGTCTGCGATTTCTCGCACAACCTGTTGAATCCCCGCCGGCTAAACTTTTTTCACTCCTGCTAATTACAATAGGCATTCTCTCGAAGACCGTTACATCACTTCTTTTCAACGAGCAAGCCCAGTACTTACGATCCATTGCGAATTATGTCGACGTCTTATTGTCCCGACGACGATTAAAAGAAAATTTGCCCTTTATTCGAGCGATTTAGGTATTTATGCTTCATCCAGCGATCGAACATTTTGACAATTCGATTTTTACGATCAGCCGAGAAAACTAGGAAGGTCTTTCCTCTCTTTCAGAAGTAACAACATAAATTATAAAATTACATCAACGTGAAGCGTAACATTAGTTTCCTTTCAGAGCCTAACGTTTATCATTGTAACCATAAAATCATAGTTGTTTCATGCACATTTTAAGAATAATTATAGGCAAGAATTTCCTTCATATATCGATCTACGGTGTCATCGAATTATAAGTTAAATTAATGGAAATTTTGCTTTCGCCAGCGTAAAGCAATAGAGACAAAACTGGCTCCAACTGTTACGTCAGGATTTACATAAAGTTTCTGTTTATGCCGGACGCATTAAATCGGATATATTTCCGGAGTTTCGGGTGTGCTGCTTTATCCGCAGGATACTCGCTGCTCGTTGCATAACGACCGGAGTGTAGCTGTATCTCAACTGCGCAATGATAGGAGCTTCTAAATGGGGTTGGCAGCTTTTCTTTACTGTTTTCTCGGATAAAGACGCGAAGTTACCGCTCGAGACCGCGGGTTGATGGGGTAAGAAAGAGTTCTTCGCGAGAGAGAGAGAGAGAGAGAGAGAGAGAGAGAGAGAGAGAGAGCCATAGAATTTCATTAAGCCCCGTAATACAGATACCGGCGAGTTGAGGAAGTTAACCCGAATCCTTATTCCAAACGCCTATGGTGTGCTTTTCTTACCGGCAAACGATTTTTCGACCTTCATGTAAATGTTCAAAGACAGTAGCAAGTGTTCCAAAGTACCGGGTGCCAGTGAAAAGATTAACAAGCATTCCGACTTTAATTGTACAGTGAATTAATACATTAATTATACATTGGAATAAACTGAATCGGTATAATGGGAAACACGAGTGACGTGGACTTCTTCGAACATATAAATTTCTCGTAATCGCGACATATTGAACGATTGAATCGAACAGTGAGTCTGCGTTATCGACATGAGTGTTGTTGACTATTTGCTCAACCGAAACGTCAGTTGTAACTGGATCCGTAATCACGCAAAATGTTTCAAAGGGACAGGATGGCTCTTGTTCCACTTCAAACACACACGTCGATCACGATATTTCAAAGGGTTTCATGGCTTCAGTTTCGTCTTTCGGTCTTCTGTTGCGAGCGGAACTATCCCCCTCGTCGTAATTAATACTTTTATAAACATATGTTTAGAACAACAATTATGTGAGATAAACATTGAAATAAGTAAGATTCAACAATGTTGTATGGGTCCTATGAATTTTCATTTTAATTTTATTTTTATTCTTATCCAATGTTTCTTCAAAATGTAACGAAGCCCGTGCGAATTTTTATAACCATCGTTATAGGGATTAATTTGTACACAGACATTGAATCCCAACAATTGCTGTGCAACTGATAATCACATTTGTAATTATAAAACACTGCTGTGTAGTAAATAAAGTTTAAGCGACGTCAATGAGTATATTTTAATATTGCCTCATTTTCGTGGAATATAATCTATAAGAAGAGCATTAAAAACATGGAAAAAGCTGTAAAATGTCGTTCGCTGAATACATTTAAACGTATCACATTAAATGCTTTTTGCTGATATCTGACGTTAATCAACGATGGATAGTCACCTCGACTTTTTGTCCTGCTGGAAATTTTGTCCGGCTTTATTTCATTTGTAAGCAGGGAAAGATCGCAAATCAATGTCCAACGGTTCGTTTAGTTTTATTTGTCTTTTTTGTTTTCTTTTTCAATATTGGCTTTTATATGCTCCTTTAGAGTATGACCTATTTAATGATATGCTTCTGAACGTATACTGGGTCTTGTTGCTGGACATTAATTAAACTAGCTACAGAAATATAATAAAAAAATTAAAATAATATTCCTACTGTTTGTAATATGTTTACTTGTTAATTCTTGTAAAAATCACAGTAAAGATTGTACTAAGCGTAAGGTACACTTTCTTTTAAATTTATCAATTCTAGGGAGTAACTGAGTTTAAAATTAGATTCTGCGCGTCAAAAAGTACAATATGTACCATAGATCGGTAGAGAAATATTTCTAGACTTAAAATTTGTTCATCAAGTGTAATCAACGTATTGGAGAAAGCGTGAACATTTAATTAATGTCTCATTTCATTGTAAAAATAATATTACAAAACGTCCCCTTGAACCGTGTTGAATACATGGTATCATCAAAAACGTATTCCCCTACAATATTCATGTTGTATTCTGTATCGCAAGGTTGATATTTAGTTATTGCGGGCTAAATTATTGACTTTCGCGTTGTCGAATATCAGCAGCAATTCAACCAGGATCAAGCGTTTATTGAAACAACAGGAAATGTCGCGCATCGGAATCTGGTAAATTTGTACCTTTAGCTTTATAGACGCTTCTGACAATAAATGTACTCGATAATCGATACCAATTAATGTGCCACTATTTAATTGAGTATTTCTCTCGGGGTTTTTCAGCACCGAGTCTTTGCACAGTTTACTTTCTGGTTCTGTGGGTTATTAATTCACCTTTATAGGCTTACAATTTTTACGAGGAATTAATTATCTATGGCTTTCCAAGATAATAAGCAAGAAGAGTACTTTTACTGTACTTTTACTGTGATAAGCCGCTGATGGTGAATCGAAAGAGGAGTCGTGAGTTCTGTTATAAGTTCTGATTTGAAATTAGTTAAAGCCGGTGCGTTTGTTCGATATTGTACGTTTCCGACGCGGTATTCGATGTCAATTAACAGTGAACATTTGTCCGTGCGCTCCTTTTTCCCGTCCTTACCGAATTCTGCGAATCGACCGTCTCCTCGCTTTGGGAAATACGAGCGGAGGTCTTAAGAGGCAGGCTTAAAATGTCCCCGGGGAGCTGATATATGGCGGACAACTGGCCGATACCGACGAAACGTCCTTCTCTGCCTGTCGTTCCGTCGCTGACCGTTCGACAAAACTTGTTGAAAAGTCGCGGAGAACCTAGACGGTATCCGTCCATGTGATCTCGTCGACGGCCAAACAGAAACGGGAAGCGACTTCCATTCGCCGCAACGTACATTCACGTTACACGACACGTGAGGACGCGAGAAAATATTTTTCAATGGTATTCATTGCCTTATCGCTAGCCTTTAAGCTAAGCTAAATTTGCCAGCTAGCTTATATAATTATTCAATTTGTCCTTAAGGGTTTTTTCACCTCGGGAATAAATTTTCTTTCTTCTTCTTCTTCTTCTTACTTCTCAGTCATGGGTAATGTGAGCGGATCTTTATTTCCGTCGGTTCAAATTAACCAAATGAAATTATACCAAATGCAATAAAAGCGAATGGACGTAGGTTAATGAGATCTCGCAGTTTCTTCGGCTAAATTATGCAATGGTCTTAATTCACGTATTGGATTTCATAAACTGCTGCCAAAAATAGATACATTCGTGTTGATGTGATTCAGGAATATGACGAGATGTCATTGAAATGACGTATAAAATTGCTTTTAAAAACTCACCATTCGCTTGGACTGAAGGTTCGTTGTCTACGCGTCAGCAGCCTGGCAATCCTGTTGAACATTAACAAATTAATGGATGCTCTAAATGGAAGGATTATGTTTACAATTACTTTTTTCAATCTTCATGAAAACTCGAGAAACGTATTACACGGCAGATATGCCTGTTGAACCGAAATACTTCGTCAGCTTGCTGCAACATTTTTATTTGCTTGTTGGCAAGGGTGCAATTTTTACAGTGCTTTGAAAAAACGACCATGTGCATCGTTCAACGGTAGATGGAAGAGTAGGAATTGCAGTGGACGCTTGTAAGGGCTCAGACATCTCGAGTGCATACGCATTGCAGCGTCTCAAGACCAGAAAGCAACTTGACATTCTTTATGTCGGCAAGGTTTTCAAAATAAGACCTTCCTTTTAAATCGGTCCTCTTTCAACTTATTTTCCTAACCCCGCTCTACCGTAAAACTAGATGCTATTTTTCGATGACAATACCTGCAACATAATAATCGAATAGTTCCAAAGTTTTACAGAATATATCTCGCACTAACATTACTTGGGCCAATTTACCTACACAATTAAGAGATTTGCGAACACTTTCTCATATTCTTCCTTTCATTCAAAGTGACGCGTTCCCTTTCAGGCAACTTGTAAGAGGATCATTTATGCTCCGACGAAATTTGTTTTTCCCGCGTTGCTAGTGATTTACAGACGTATGTGTTAATATATCGACGATTTTTCACATTTTTTGTTAGCTCTTCCATGGTTATTGACTTTAGAATGGCTTCTAGCAGGCTATTTGAACGGGTCTGAAGGACTGTTTGCTTCTGCACCTTAGCTTTTCGGCTTCCTCGAGTTTGTTTGCCCTGCTAAGTATATCTCGAGAGTTGGGAATTAACTCGAAACTTTGTATATAGACAATCGGCTGTGGAGTATCCCTATTAAAAAGTCTCTCAGCTGAATTCGCGCATCGATAGCAGGATTTTCCCGGAGCAGGGCACGTTCATTAATTTGCTTTTTCGCGTACAATCGTTGCTGTAACGATTTTTAACTGTTACAACTGCGATGTCCTGTGTAGAGGTACTTGTATCTTGCATCGCGTGCAACTCCATTTCCTAGCTGCGTTGCAATCAGCACTGCTGAATTCACGTTTTTCAACGTCACTATGATGATACGAGTATTACACGACTAACGAACCTTTCGAATTTCCCGAGATATTTCGGCCGCTGGGCTTTCCTCGCAAACTATTTCGCAGCAATGAAATTCCTTCGAATGTTCGCGAACGCTTAAATGCGATGGGTTTTCCACTTTCTCATACAATGTTTTACGTCTCATTTGTCGATGTTCCACGAACTTTTTGGCGATTTCTCGATTTATTCGCTGATAATCGTCGAGATACACGACGAAACTGTTGGTTCTACAAATATTCCAATCGGCGCGGTCTATTTGTATTTTCTTTTAACCACGGATCCATCAAATGTTTATGTGTGCAGCAGTCGTTGTCGGTTCAAACTGAATTTATAACATCGTTGGCTTCTATTTCATCCCTTCTTATGCAGATATCTGCCTTTTTATGGTAGAAATTTGCATATTGCCACATCCTTTGGCTATGGATTTTTATACATGTTTTTTAAATGGCCAACAATACTGTACGCTATGTATACTTGTAAAATGTAATTAGGTAGTAAAATGTTGCATTTCTCAAAACATTTTTCAAAGCTGTCGAATAAGAAATTATCAATTTTTGACGACGACAGTGTTACGAAGATTCCTAAATTTGATTAATTCTTAAGTTCACAGAATATCATGTTTGATATATCATGTAGAAATAAAATTCGAAGCAGATTGGTAAGAATAATATATAAATTCTAAATATAATATTCGGGAGAAAATCTAACAAAATCAAAACCGGCAATAATTCTCATAAAACTGTCTCCCGAAAACTGTAAACTATTAATTGCCTGATCTGTAAATTACGGGAATAGCGGAAATTAAACTTCTAGAATGACTGTAGCAGCACGAGTGAACAATCTTGGAAAATAAAATTTTAATTAACGACGTTTGTTCTAAAAAAAGGGGACAAGAAATCCGCACGTCTTTGACAAGATGGTATTCTTCGTATAAAATAACGATCCGATAAGAAAAGGTACAAGAATGTAGACTTTGAGTAATTATGGCTAATTTGACGGTTTACTTTCCTTCAATGGAATCAAAGAGGGAAATTAATTACGATTGCGCGGCAATGGTATAGATGACTGAACATTGTTTTATCATGTTTAGCCGACAGTATCCCGCTACACTGTCGGTGGGTATAATTGCAAAGGTACTTCCCCTGCCCCCTGAGCACGTTGCGTTGAATCCGCGACCTACGGAAGAGAGGGCATCGCATTCCCCGTCGATATTGCCGGGATACTCCGAGGCAATATTTTCTCTCTCAGATTAAACGATGCAACGACCCCTCGTCGCCGCGTTGAACCTTTCGAACGTTGCGGCGGATGATATCTCCGCTCCACGACAGCCAATCGCGT
Source organism: Hedychridium roseum (assembly GCA_963989215.1). NCBI lineage: Eukaryota > Metazoa > Arthropoda > Insecta > Hymenoptera > Chrysididae > Hedychridium > Hedychridium roseum. The sequence goes on along the minus strand of OZ022311.1, from coordinate 6,708,331 downwards.
CCATTAAATCCGCATTTCCGACTAAATGGAAATGATGATTCTTACCCATGAATTAGCATAAACGGGAATCGTATTTCTATTGGCAGTGCTTGCACATCTGCGTCTGCATCCACGACCATTTTATACGAATGCAACAAACTATATCATTTTTACAGCTTTGGCTAAATCGATTCTCCTTTCCGACGAAGAATGTTACGCGACACGATTTGCCGGTCTCTGTGCAACCGCTGGAGAATGGATCGCGGCAAATGCAATGTGCAGCCAAAAATATAATAATGGCAGTTACATGAGGCTGAGTAATGAAAGCATGAAACTCGCTGTAACATTCCTCCACTGCTGGATTCGTTACATTCTTTTGATAAGCGCGCTGAAAATAAGCGAAATATTCTTTCACCCCACGTTTCTTGAATTTTTTCTCCGACCCTGTTCCACGTTACTATTTTTCCAACAATTTGAATTGCCCGGGCGATTATTCGTCTGTGCAAGAAACACGCTAGAAAGGATGTTCGTGACGGGTGTTTCGAGGCGTAATTGCGCAGCGTTGGATTTTATCCGGCCAGCTATGATCCTTCGAGCGTGTAGATTTCGATAGGGATTTTACAGGATAACTTGGTGGTGCGTGTATCGGTAGCCAGCCAGCCTCAAATTCCAAGGATAATATTTAGACGCTTGCAGCGGTAGGGCCGATGGCGAAGCTTGTTCATTACGAAACCGCAGGGAAAACAGATCGCGTGGTTTGCACGTGTTCGTTTCGGAGAAACGGCTGCCAGGCGAGCGTAGTTTTCCGACAACTGCTTTCCCAGTCGCCCGATTTTACCCTCTTCCTTTCCGCGGCTTCGATTCTCCGCTAGAACCGACCTTTCGCCCCTGGAAAATGGCTGAGAGGTCCGCTCTAATTGCCCTACCGTGCCGAAATTCTACACAAAGAGCCACACCGCTCCCTACGCACGCCTTGCCGACTCAATGGTTCGCCATTTTCCACTTTCCATTTAGGAAGCCCATGGCCATTGGCACGTTTGCAATGTGCACAGCTTTTCCCTCTGCCCCCCCTTCCAACTGCCGTCTCACCGCAGATTTGTACGTGACGACTCTGCCGCGCATAAGTCACTTTTCGGCTCTGACAATTGTTTTACTGTACATTTTTTCTTGGTTAACCGTCTTTTTCAGGACTTTACGTGTAATAAACTGCCTTTACGTGTAACAGCAGAACTTTTTACGGCTTCCAGTAGCTTTCCTCGGCTCGTAAAACTCAAGCATTCCGGCCGAAACCCTTTTTTCCCGATAGATGACTGCCTGATCAGAGGTGTGTTTAGTGCAAGGTGTGTACGGATCGAAGATTTACGTGCATACAAATTTCACAAAGACGGAGGGTAATTGAATTGCAACAAAAACACTTTTTATGGGACCTCTCAGCTATCTTCACGATGAAAACTTAAAGTTTAAGACGTAAAAGTTTTTTACTGCTAGTTTAAAGACGCGTGAGAAAAGGGGTTCATATAAGAAAGATTTATAAGTACAGAAAGTGTAAATATGTATATCCATGTAGAAGTAAACAACGGACCGTATTTAAATACTTTACCCCTCTCTGCCTATCGAAAGAAATTGATAATCGAGTCGAGGTGAATCCGGTTTACATTAATTTGGATTAAAGAGAAGATACTGTATATGTGTGGAAAATTATTATGAAAATAAAAACAATGCTTTATAAATGCTTGTATTAAAATATTCCCCTTTTAGCTCACGAAATGCCAAAAACTGCTTCAATAAAAAATTGTTAATAACATAAAGATTATTATGTTTGGGGGGCGATTGACAATTTTTAGCGTGACACAGTACAGGTACATATACTGGCTGAAAACTGTCTCCATACATTCTTTTCTTTAAGATGTACACATTTTTCTTCCTTGGCACGTTGTCTTTTTGTTTGGAACTAGTATGTCAACTTTTCAGTGATAAGTATTACACCGTTTTGATATGATTATCATTCCAGGAAGAGCAATTATAAGGCCATTACGAGTTCGCGATAAATTCACTGAGAGTTTCCAACCAACTGTACGGGAACTTTTTTGAGTGAGTGGGGTTCATAGTTCCAGACGCACCGGCACGTAAGTATGTGTATTTAAGTGCGTTCCTCGGAATGAGGCGCAGGAGAAGGAACATGCAGCGGAACATGGAAAGACAGAGGAAGGCAAAGGTGGGAGACAGATACGTAGGGATCCTTTCACCGAAGGAACCTTAAGGTCGTTACGCACTGATGCGTCGGCAGCAGAGGCTGTTATTTTCGAACGTTTCATCAGCAACCAACGCTTACGCAGGCAGACAGACGAACGCACAGGCACAAAAGCTCGCACACCTTCTTTTCCCTCTCGCTCTCTCTCTTTCTCACACATCGAGAGAAACGCAAGTCCGCCATGGTTTCAGCGGGAATAAATCGTACTTTGCATCGGGATTTATCTCTCACGCGAGATCCTCGCGCGATTCTCTGATGCAGGGAACGTGTGTATTTTTACACGTGCCCAAGCCAGAGAGAAGATACGGAGAGCCGGACGTGAGACGACGCGGAAATTAGCGGGAAGAGCTTGCGACCGGCCGATGGAAAGAGAAAGAGAGAAATTCCTCTCGGGTAACGTAAAACTTTATATTCGTAAGACGTTCTCGGTTTACGCTCGACTTCCACCATACCTACACCGCTATGTGCATGTAAATGTCTGCAGATGCGTACGCCTTCTGTATCTATGCATGCAAAGAATGCAGGGGAATACGCTCGGATGGTTCCCTATGTGCGGTATACACTACGAACACGTAGAGAAGTGTAATTTAAAGGGGATTCGAAGATAAGACGACCAATTCTTCTCGCCAATGTGCCTCCTAATAATTCTATTACAAGTCCTGTGGATTTTATACTTCTCCTCCTACGAAGAGACTGAAAAGTTCTATTCTTGCGATTTTTAACATCTCACAGATATATATCCCTCTATTTTTCTATCGGGACAAAACTCCGGTGTCGTATCAACAAGTACGTCTCCATGCAGGTGAACAAAAATACCAGAAAAAAACGAGTAAGGTACATTAAAAATAAATAACTTTAGATACTGCATAACTAACATGGCAACTTAATAACCTGCCAGTATCATTTTAATATTCTCTTTCCCATGGAAAAGGCAAAGGCGAAGAGGATTTGTTGGTTCGTCCGCCGTAATTGAACAAAAGCAAAAGACTTGTTACAACGCCTCGAGCGTATCCTTCTCATTATACGCATATATGGGCAGTGTCACAAAAATCTACGCATTTTATAAAGTTGAATAAATCCCTTGATAACGTGTTTAGTACTAATTTAATACTTTGTGCATGATACCCTATGGGGTATTTAAATTTGCATCTTTCGGTTGAATTAATAAGAGAACGAAAGAATAGAAAAATTGAACGTCAGAGTGCGAAGGTTACGTATTTGATTACATGTTTAGTACTAATTTAATGCTTTGTGCATGATACCCTATGGGGTATTTAAATTTGCACCTTTCGGTTGAATTAATACGAGAACGAAAGAATAGAAAAATTGAACGTCAAAGCGCGAAGATTACGCGTTTAGTACTAATTTAATACCTTGTGCATGATACCCTATGGGGTATTTAAATGTGCATCTTTTGGTTGAAGTAATACGAGAACGAAAGAATAGTAAAATTGAACGTTAGAGCGCGAAGATCTTTTGTGTGTGTATGTCTGTGTGTGTGTGTGAGCCCCATGGAAAAGGCGGGTACATGTGTCGGTGCGTGTGGAAATGTTGGTGCATTGCACGCTTCCGCGGTGCTTTGCTAATACAGCCGGGCGCGTCATTATGCGCACTATTGTTTTTTGCGGGCCGGTATTTTCGGAGCGCCTGTAACCGTGACGACTCGTCGTACAGAACAATCGTCCTGTTCCTTACGGCCGTGCCTATTACAGCAAATGTAAGACGAAACGCCCATTGTACGATTAATTAAGGATGGAATAAACAAAGGAGCATCCTACCCTGCCGCACTACCTTCGCCCATCAGGATATTTGCTTTCATTCCCCCGTCCCCCGACGTTTATTATACATTAATCACACACATATACGCGCGTTAATTCACATTACCAGCGTGTATAGTTGCCCAATTCACGGGCAATGGATAGCACTTTTCAGGCAGTTCACAAAGAACTAAGAATTAGAATCGAATTTTTATTAACGTTCCCGTATATTTTGTATTTTCTTAAGAATTTTAAATGCTTCAAAGTAATAATGGGAATTCAGATGAAAATCTGATAAAGAAATTAACGAACGATCACTTCTTCTGATACTTTGATGCTTTAACCTGCGTTTCGTTACAATATACTTTGTTTGTAATATTACAAATCTCTCGCAGGCACAATTTTCGAGATATGTAAAGTAAAAGATAAGTAAAACACGGTAAAATACAATAGTTAACTGGGATAAGTAGTTGATTAATTCGGTACGTTTTATCGGAATTACAATTTAAGCGCAGTATCAAGTTATAACGAAAAATGATGATCTGCTTAAAATTTCACGATAACCTTCTTTGTATCCGACATTTCTTTCGTTTATTCACATTCGGTTGCTCCTCATTTAGCGTTCGCCATCGAATAAGCGTAGCAGAGACGAAAATAGAAGAACGCGATGATAAGGAAAGCTCGTGCAACTGAATGGGACGAAACGCGTTATTTCCGAGATGTCCGTTCGACTTGAAAATAGCAATCCTACTTGCTCCGCCGGACGGAATTTTTTACGGTTAATTAAGAAGGAAACAAAGCCCAGTGAAGTCGAGGACCCGCACGTCTTTACGGATTTACTGCTTCCTCCTTTTCGACCAAGACAATTATAGAACCCGACTACGAGCGGACCCTAATAACATCCGATAATTCATTCTAATTACCGTCGTCCGGTGTATATCTGTCTAATTGTATTTCTATGTTTTTTATTTTTAACACTGTTAAAATTGCTACTGTCAAATGCAGGAAAAATGCAGTACTAAATAATTTGATAATAATGGAATTCAGGTAAAGAATCTCAGTAAGGCAATAATCGTTCGGACAAATAGATGAACTTCTGAAGTATAATCAAACGATATGTTATACGCTCACACTGGTTATTTATATTACAATAATTTTTTATGTTCATGGCTAATTTTTATTTTCATTCCATTTACGTTTCTTATCAACACTCGCATTATTCCGCGAAGATCGATTTGCCGGTGTAAAATGTACCGTTAAAAAGCAAACACTTTTTTGGAAAGTAAGGCGTTCTTATAGCTCTTTTTAGAATGTTTATCTTGTACCTCTGACATTTTCGTTTCTTTTGTTACACTCACGTATATTGTAAAGGCAAAATTGAGCAGCGTCTACGAATTGTGCTCACATCGATAATCAACCGTTTCCGTCACGCTTATGCACGCTTATTAGGTATTACCGTTAAAATACGAAGCTTAATATAGAACTCGGCAAATTTAACGTCCCGGAAGTGATACAATAAACTTTTTTCCCTTGCCCACTCTATCCTTCAGTTTCGTTCCGCTCGAATACATTAATTGAGTATAATGCATTGTCCGAAGTCCGTAATTAACTTATCCCTTCCGGCAAAATATAGCTGTGCAATTTTGTAGATATCATTCCGTCACAGCGTTGTCCGAAAATTCTTCAACTCTATTCACGGTAAATTATTTTTCGCAGCAGAAAATCAAAACGAATGAAAACACCGACGTGCATTTGATCTTTACACGATATTCCCTTCACATTGGTATTTGCACGGCGCTTTTATAAAATATACCGGCTGTAGATAATTCAAATCCCCTCTTGGCCCGCAGGAGCGGTAGGTAAAATTGAAAACGGAAAACTGCCGAATAAATTTGCGGATCGATACTAGTTTCGTAGGTACCGAAGTGATCGATTAAAAGTACGCGTGCCTCGTAAAAAGCAAACGGCAATCATTTGGCAAAAAGACAGCCACCGGCCGTAATAAAACGGTCGTTTTATGCGGGCTCTATTTGTCCGTGCATTAAAAACTTGTATAGGAATGACGAGTGCGAATTAGTATCGATGACTGATTGGTCGGTAGGTATATGTACGTTTGCTGAAATATTGCACATGCAGATACACATCCACGGATAGGGTTTACGAGAAATCGTGGTCCAAGCGGTAAAATGCACTGGGACTCCTGTTACTGTAATTACGGGCACCCCGGGTAAAATTACTTCACCAGCCTATACTCGGCCCTAATTATCGAGATATCGGCAATCGAAACAAGCGGAAAATGACGGACCTGCTTACATTATCGGCGTTGTATCGACAATACACATTGTGTCATCAACGACCGTAATAGCACCGACGAGATATAGAATAGACCTAACGTCCAATGTAATTTTTCGGCCACATTATTGGGGTGGCCCCCGTTACCATTTTAGTGTCACACTTTATGTTACCAATGCACCTTGAAAATGTATAGCAGTGCTATAATTGTAATTTTACTATAATTATATATTACTTTAACTATAAATACTATAATTATAGATTACTATAACTATAATTATATTACTTTAAACTATATATCATTTTGACTGCATCGATAATTCATTTTTGTGGCCACGAAATCCCGTAAGATGTTAGGTCTATCCTATATCTCGTTTGTGGTAATAGAACCTTGCCAAACACAGTCGATCATAATAGACGACCAAGTTATTCATGTCGAAAAGACAACGGTCAGGAGAAAAAATTTCACGTCGCTGTTGTTTTTTCCCATGGCGAATGTGCCGCCACGGAAAAATAGAACGATCGGAAATAAAAGCGCCGAATGCCGAGTTGAATTCTTTGCGTGGCAAAAATTCAGCAGAATAGTAGCGTGTTTTATCGGCATGTTTCGAGCTCAACGGAATAAATGCATTTGTTCAGTCCTCACGATGAAATATTGCGATTTAATCCGCAAAAATCGCGTAAGTGTAATGTGTATTGACATTCGTTCTGCAGGGATGTCCTATTTGAAAATCACAATTATTTCCAAATATAACACCTCATTCCTTTTGTTCTTTACGCGTAGTATGTTCGCTGAATCTCTCTTTGATGTTTCATTCAGTAGCGGTACAACTTCCTTTACAAACCTTTCATTCAAATCGGTATTATTAAATCGAGGACTTAAAGGTAACACATTTACCGAGTGTTTGGCATGCGGTAAATGCTAACTCGTTAAGCAATATCTACTTCAGTTTGCTTCAAGCGTTTGCACTTTCCATTCATTATGTACAATTCGCCCATATGTCGATATCGCCCATTTGTAGATTTGATATCGTATTATTCTGACGCATGCATTTTATTAATCCTATTATATGTATTTCATTCCATTCGTTCACAATATTGAGATTTTATTTCTACACTGTGTAGCACTTCATCGAAATAGCTACGACTTCCGACGGACATTAATGTGATATTTTGAAATTTTTATATATTTTGCACACAAGTTTCTCTTGCTATATCCATTTTTAACTAGATCTTAAAATCTACACGTAATCATAGAAGTTTCGTTTTATATAATATTGTTGACCATGTGATTTAATAATATTTCGCACATTTAAAAATGACTTTTGATCGAGTCTTTTTTATTTCATCGATGAGGAAATACGATATATAGGCGATCGGTCAGTTACTGATTACGGTGAAAAAATGAATGAGGGGAACTGTTAAAATTTTGTATTACACGCGAGATAAATGTAATTCATTGATGGATCAATTTTCCGTACAAATAGCGCACTTGGCGAATGGAATTAAAAAACAGTGAAGTTCAAACAGTTTAAATAGTACAGCTCTGGATACCCAGGCGAAGCTCGTTTTTGCCACTGTCAAAAATTGAAACACTTTGTCAATAGAGAGCTACAAACTCATTTGAAAAATCATCATTTATTGCTCAACGTATGCGCATTAATCACGATGAACAATATTACAATATCGTTCTTAAATGACATCGACGTATCATTCCCGATCTGAGATGAGCATAAAATGCACCGTCAAAAGGTGTGTTCTACATTGCTTGATATCCCTGCGGTGTTGTCGTTTCGCTCGACGACGATTGTATGCGCGCTGTATAGCAACATCCGTGGTCAAATCGTAACCCTTCGCGTCCGTAAATTATACGACTGGAAGCGGCGAATCTACCCCGAAGCCGGGAACTCTCGAAAACTCAATTTCGATCCGGAGTGGGAATTTCGGACGTTCGGGAAATCGAGGTGACGAAAGGAAACGACGGAATACGAGGTTTTCCCTCAGAACTGTCGAAAGCCGAAACGCTTTGTGAAAAAGTTCCCTTTGGAGAAATTACCGTCAAAAGTCAAATTCCGACGTTCCGGAGAACCGTTCTTTTGAGAAAAATTTAGCTACAAATATTTTGTGCATCTTTTCAGTTGACTTCTTTGGCTTTGTTATTCGCGTTACACAGAATAAAAAAGAATGAGATCGCTGGGTTACCGGAGATATTCGAAATACCGGCGTTCCTACTTTGCTGTTTCTGCCTGTGAATATCTCTATGCGGATTTTTCAGAATGTACGATTACGAGAATCGTTCCCGAGTTTGTCCCTTTGGAAAAATTGCCGATAAAAATCAAATATCAAGATTTCGTGGGTCCTTCGTCCTGTGCGCTGTTCACAGAAAAATATATACTGGCGTGAAAAACTCTCCATATACTCTTTTATTTAAGTCGTATACCCTTGTCTTCTCCCCCAAGAGTGTTTATCTGAAACTAATATGTTGAATTTCTTAGTGATAACTATTGTCCGGCTTTCACAGATTATCACTCAAATAGAGAATAATTATAAGCACATTACAAACTGGTCATAAGATTATTTAAAAGTTTTAGCCAATCAGCTAAACCATATTATATCAGGAAATCATATTACACAAATGAAAATAAATAGATTCTTTTGCTTTCATAACTAGAAAATATATTTGTTTGTTTGATAGTTTTACTAAATATTATCTGCCGTTTCGAACTGTTTTTCTTCTTTGTGCAATGCTCAGCGAATTAAAATCATTTTCAAGTTCAATTCCACTGATTTTACGCGGCCGCAGTAGCTGCAATTGACGTATTGGTGGAATAATCGTACATTTCATTAACAGCCGAAATAAAAACGAAAAGACCTTGAAAGGATCTTAAAACTCACGAAAAACATTCGTTGCTCGAAGTTGCAATATTAATAGCCTGCAATAGAAACTATCCGCACACTTCAGATATAACAAACCGGTTTGACTGAATGAAAGATATCGATTGACCTAATGATTGCGCTCGCACTTGAAAATTTCGATCACGTGCCATGTTATTCAGGGGTTGCCTATATATATATATATATATATACACACACACATATATTTGTATCAAATGAAATTACGTGCTCACGAAGGCGAAAACAGTTTTATATGGCCCGATTAACTGTGAATCATTAATACTTGTATTAATAGTTAATAGCAGTAGTCCTTTCAGAGACCTGTGATATTGTTTTATTCGCCATTCCAGGAGTATTAAACGAGGTCACGATAATCTGGCCTTGCGGTAAATAAATTCGTTATTCGCGTCGTGCGAAATACGAATGTGTTTTAATAAACGTTAGGCGCTGACGTTTATTTAAACTTATACAAGGCTGTATCACGTCTCATAAGTTAGTGGGATTATTTCTTTCAATAGATACACCGCCTGTGGTAGAGGATAGGAGGATAAGACGGAAAGAGAAAGCTTTTCTCATCCCCGCGCGATATTAGCCGTTTACCTTAATAATAAGGGATTCTTCGGGGGGATTAATGTAACAAAGACGCACGACGATTTCCCGGCATTAATGCGCTCTCTTAACGGCGGATTATAAGGGCGAGTACCGATTACGAATTGCCGCGGTTACTATACACCTACTTACGGTGGCTCCGCTTTTACGTATTGCCAGGCTCGTGCTTCATAAAAACCCTGAAATCCTAAGTTAATCTGCTTTCAGATGGCATCATCGAGGGGGGGCACAATAAGCCAGTGACACCGGTATACCATTTTGCCAGACGTGGGAAAAGTCGCGACAAAGGATGACAAAAAAGACATTAATGACGTACTAAGCGGTATTCGAGGTAATGAGGGAGATCAAATGAAACGCTCCGAGTATAAAAGGCAAATTTTCGACAATCCGGATGTTATTTAAAACCTGCAAGTTACACGAAAGTCCTTATAATTCAGCGAATAAAATCGTTTGACGAGCTACCGGAAACGAGTAATTAAATTACGTCTAAGCACTAACGAGTCCTTTCGATTTCCCGTTACATCGTCGACGAGTACCAAAGTTATTGTTCAAAAATATTTCATGTATGTATTCGACTTTGAAAATCCAGCAGATTTTATCAGCTGGAAATAACTGGAGGGAGAGTTCGGTCCATCCTGGTAAATACGAAGGGAAGAGTAACGTTAAAAAGGGTTCGAGTGGAAAGCGAGTGCAAGAGAGAATTTTCCGTGGATACGAGTGGAAAGCTGGATTATGGACGATGCGTGGGACAGGTACAGTAGTCGAGGAATAATAATAAGAGAAGAATCGGTGTGCGGTGTAAGATAAGATTAAAGGGCCATTCTGGGAATGAGGGAAGACGATAGAGCCGAGAATCGACGGTTAGTATAGGTGGACACGCTATCAGGCTGGGTAATCGTTGGAAATGAATAAAACCTTAGAGCAGATTTACGCGGATAGTTTGCCCGTGGCTCGGCTCACGGCGGATTCTTGCAAAACACCACCGTCGGACATTACCGTTTTACGCTTGCCCGAGGACGGTTAATCCGTTCTATCGTGCGGTAATCGCTCAAGCACGATGCGGCAATGACATAAGTGTACCTTTTCTGCGAGACACGTGGGAAAAAAAGCGCTGGCAAAGGCTAGTAGAGATCTGTGCTTCCGTCGCGGGGCAGCATACATATAAGCGCGGGTAATTCTCGTCGGGCCTGTGTAAGCGCCGATGTTTCCCACTAACGACCTCGTCCGCGTTTTCTAAAGACTTAAATGGCGATGAAACTTTCGCCCCGAGTCGTATAAGCGCATTCTCGGCCCCGGTTCACGGATATACCGACGGGGCCCGGAGTCAAATCATTCCCTACGTCTCCCATTAACGCTCTATCAAGATCGAGTCTTTTCAAATCCCGCCGTGCGAACGACTTTTTATCTCCTTTTGCGCCCAAACTGCTTTTTAATTTACATTTAATTTTTCCCCTTTAGAAGGACCGCTTGCGCAACCTCTTGCAGGTTCGCGTCTAAATACGGGTTCGTTGCTCTTGCGTTTTTTGCATTACCGCCGGAAAAGTGATTGCACGAAATGGGAAGCTGTGCATGACAAACGTCACTCTTCAAGAGAGCTTCTTATCTCTGCGTATGAAAAATTCTCCTACGAACGTACGTCAAGAGTCTCATAAACGTCACGCGTCATTAAGACGTAATTTCCGGATGACGTAGTCCTTTCGTATGAGCGAATATAGCTCGCAAGTAAAATCGAGTTTCTATCTCCGTTTTCTTCATGTACCATCGTCACGAACTTCCTACAGCAATTACCCATTGAGCTATATATCTCGTTCGCCTTCCTGGACATTTTATTCCTCCGGAGTAAGAGTCCATTCGCGTGTATATCGACAAGTGCCACTTAAGTCATTATAATCAGTGACGGAGAGACGACGGGAGTGCCAAATGGCTGTCACATTTCAATTAAGCGAATATGTAAAGCGTGCCCGTCTCATAATCAAACTGTCCGACAGTCTGACGTGACTCCGTCGGAATTGTACAAGTTCGTGAACAACGTTCGCCGAATCGGGCGGAAACCGCAATTTCTACACAAACGAGCTTCGTCTCTCTCGTGTGCCGCCATGTTTTTTTTTCCTATACCGTTCTGCGCTTTTTGTTTGTAGCTTCGGAAAACGCCGTTTCACGCCCCGCTGATTTTTTTCCAGTCAGATACTCGGTACGTTAATGCGCGCGAAATAACGAGAATTCGTTGGGAAACAAGAGTTCGCTCTTCTGATACAACCGCGAGTCATTCGTCTGCTTTAATTTCTTTTTTCGCGTGTGTGTATGTTTTTTTCCCCACCAGTCCTGTCATTTATGGACCGATGGGTAAAGGCGAAATCCGCTGAAACAGACCGGCTCGCCATGAAATACATATATGCAAACGCACGTTCGAGCCAGAGCTATGTGAGAATTTCGTAAATCCACGTAGTGTCTAACCTCATTGGGATTCATCAATAAAATGCTTTTACCCGTTGTTAATGACAATTAATTGGGCATTGCTTACTTCCGTGAGCATGAAAATGAAAAAGCAATCAGTTTTGTTTCGACGTTTCAAGGTTCACTGTGATAAGGTCTAAAATTCAACCAGAGTTCATTATAATTATTTTACAGTTGGTTGACAGGAGGATTGTGACGAATTAACTAGATGCATCTATGTTTCTACTTTTCAACGCGTAGCTCGTTTAATTGGCGGGTCGATGCAGAGGTAAATTCAAAGTTTTCACGCGGATGAGGACAAACTGAAATCTTCATTTAACTTTATCAACATCAGCCGCGTCAAGTGAATTAAATGAAATGAATTAAATGAAAAATGAAAGCGAGTAATAATTCGTGTGAATAGATTGGTTGGCGAATTTCGCCGATACGCACGTGATAATTTTGTCGAGAATGTAGTTTTCCTCTGTCGTGTTTGCGGACAACTCGTGTCTTTTCGACGCTTGGAAAGGAGGAAAATTTCGTACGAATTTTCCTTCTATTGCGCTTGAAACACTGACCGCACGTTCTCTCTTATTTTTGTTTCTTTCTTCGTTTTCGACTCTTCTCTTTGCCCGGTCCTTCTCCATCTCTCGCTGTCGTTCTTACCTCGACGTTTTATTTCGATTGTCCACCGTACTCTCACGGTTCATACTTCATTTTTTCTCATTAAACGACACACTTTTCTAGCTGGCTCTGTTTTCCTTCGTTTCACGCCGGTTCTCCAGTCCGAGGCGTTCGTTGTTTTCCCAGGTTCTTTCGAGCTCGGAAGTGCCGTAAAATCGGTAGAAAGGAGAAACACTTCCGTCGGAAACGATTCGACGTAAAACAAGCCTTTTAGGCAAACACAGTTTCGCTCTATCTTAGCTGCATTCTCCTGTCACAATGGCGAGTCTTTGTGAGAAACGCGCACAACGAAAATTCCGAATGAAATTCATTTGGTAGCTGTGCATTGGCCTTAGTAGGAAGAAGACAGAAATGCGAAGGAAATAGTCTGCAGACGCACGACACTTTACCGGATTGTCCTCTAAATCGTTTCTCCAAACAACACCTCCATAAACCCGTGCAATTTCCACGCAAGTATGTTTTAAATGCGAAAATGTATACTATGTCAAGTGGATGTATAAACAAGTTACGATTCAATGATTAAACCAGACCAAGTACAACCACATTCGTCGTATTTTAATCGTTATAAACTATTGTCAAAGAAATTCACTGAACCACTTAAAAATCAATAAGAAAATCAAGGGCAATACAACGTTTTTATTATTATTTCATATAAGATTAAAAATACGAAAATTATTAATACTAAAGCTTAACTAACTCTAAAGCTTAATATTTCATTTGAAACGAGCCGGGATTTAAAATGGCTTGTGACGATAGTTGCTGACTACTAAACGTTAGGTGATAATGGAAATAATGGAAATTCCGTCGCAATATCAGGTACTTCTCTGACAAAACTCCCAGAGTAATTAAAAAGAACCATTTTGTAGAAGCATCCAAGAGCCTTTAGACATCGACCTAAAAAACGAGTTTTCGAAAACATTCAAATCAACTTCTAAACGACGCGTATGAAGAATATAAATAAATGTTATTGAAGAATCGCACCAAATTGCTTCAAGAACAATAAAAACAGACGTGCTTAAGCTGTCACGTGCATTGCTCGAGATAGTCGAAATTTTCACTTCGAAATCTCTATTATCCGAGTGCGTCGTTTAAGTTTGTCAGTTAAACGGTCGGTTCCCGTGAGGAAGATGAACGCAGGTACTGGAGAATCGTCGCTCGAGTAAAAAGAAGAAAACCAGGAGCGGTGGGCCTGCAGAAAGGAGAGGTGGGGAGAGGAGAGGAGGAGTTAAAGAAGAAGGCACTATTCGGTGTAGAGCACAGGGACCTCCGGTCATTATCTAAAACGTTCGAGCCATGCTACTAAATGCCATCAGTATCCCCCCCCCCCCCGTTCTTCGCTGGGTCCTTCCCCGATCCTTCCCTTCCTGCCGACCATCTATAACATCACGAACCTTACACGAATCCTATACTGCGGCTATACTGCTCTTCCGTTGGCCAGCAGGTGCGTTTTAGCTCGGCAAATCAAACGGACCGACCACCGTAGCTGCGCTATCGAGGACCCGCATAAATGATCTATTATCTGTGCTGCCGGTGATTTCCTTTTTTCAGCCGGCGAGAATCCATGGAAGGCGCGCTCGACGGTAAGAATGGACATTCCAACTGGCTATTTCGAGAATGACTAGCCCGTGTCTTCGGTGGCGACGGGTATCTCTCTGTCTGTCGTTGCTATCGGTTTCTCGTTCCGTCGCGTTCGCCAAGACCATTCTGCCTCGATTTCTCTCTGTCTCCGCTAGGTATATTGGAATCACGCCAGTTTCGCCGTAGGAAAGCTCGGCCGGCTGTCTCCCCTCGTGCATTGCCCGTCCTTGTTTGTCTATTCCTCGTTCATTGTCGGATCGGTCCCTCTCTTTCTCGCTTTCTCTCGCTTCCCCATTCTGCCCCGGTGACGTTTTCGCTCGATACCTACGAGCCGTGCGACTGCACAGCTTCGATTCAGACGATATGCCTGCTCGATACTCGTTTTACTCCTCTTTGCCTGTCGGTCTTTTCACCGTGCGCCTGTCCGCGTCAGGCGAAAAACCTGGCCTGTCGAACGCCGCCAATGAGACTTTCAAAAATGTTCTCGCCAAAAATCCACACGATGCGCAAAAAGGTTTTCCAACGACCAGCTCTACTTACTCTTTCCTTCTCGCTCTCTTCATCTCAATCACTGATATTTCGTTGAGTCGTATCCTCGGACAATTTAACTGCTTCAGGGAAAAAAGAATACCAAAAAACGACACGTTCTTTTTCTCACGTACATGCGAATATTTAAGCAGTGACATATTTTTCGAAAATATGTCCAAACTACTTTCCGTCACTTTTTCCTTGCTCCGTGTTTCCGATCTTTGTATCAGAATTTAGTAAATATCCTTTTCTGATGTACTTTTTTCAATGATTATTCATAATTTATGCTCGTTTTCAGGATTATCTTATTGAAATGAAAGTGTGATGTGATAATGAACTGATTTGCATTGCGACTTATGGTACTCTGGAATCGATCCGATCGAAGCTAATGTAAAGTTTCGCCGACGAGTTCAGCGGGTATGTGTGATTGATATTTCTGCTCGAAAGGAACTCGCTGGCTGAATAAGAATTCCATACGCGTCATTCAGCGAATGGAAGTAATGGATCTTATGAATAAAATAGGGAAAATGCTTTCACTTCGTTTCATTGAACCAAATGTTCCGTGGAATGCGAATTTTTCAGGTCTATTGAAGTCAAATACGTATCTCTCAGTCTCTGCCAAGAAAAATAATCATACATTTCGTTTTTTGCCCTTACCGACTTGGACTGTGTAACAAAAATCGATCATTTTTGCACAGACCAAATTCAATAAAATTTTGCGCAATAGAAAAGTAAAAAAGTAAACACGCTTGTAAAAATACATTAGTTAAAGTATCGATAATTTGAGTTAGACGGAAAAATGTATGTCTTAACGTATCATTTGAAATATCTTTCTGATTTAATAGATTCCTTACCGCGTACGAAAAATTTAACTAAAAACATTTCGTGCATCCTTTGAGTTGACTTCTTAGTCTTTGTTTTTCACGTAATGCAGAATAAAAAAGAATAAGTTTGCCGGCTTGTCGGAGATATTTGAAATATCGGCATTCCTACTTTGCTATTTCTGCCTGTGAATATCTTTATGCGGATTTTTCGGAATACACGATTTTCGCGAAACTCGTGGACAGTACGGCCGAGCCTTGAGTATCGTGGAACACATCGTTAAGATACCGGGAGAAATACATTTTGCCAGACACATACGTTTGAGAATAACACAGCCAACACGAGATAAAAACTGAGCAATACCCGCAACGCGAATAGATGCTTCTGTTTTGTTTGTTTCGTTAAGGACGTGCGAAATTGGATTGTCCATCTCTACTCCCTTCCCCCTTTTCCGTTTTTCTTTATCTCCGTTTTATCGGACCAAGAAATTTTCTGGCAATTTAGTTAAGCAACTTGCGACTAAATGAAATCGTGCTTTACCACGAATTAAATTTCCACGTCGATAAGGTAGGTTTTTCGTCGTCGCGAGGTTCAAGTATTGCATTTGCAAAACTCAACAGTTGATTGCGAAAATAATTTTCTAATCGTTTTGTCATCTCCGTGAATTACATGCACGGTTGAAATAGATGAATGACAGGAAAGTTTCCCCCCATAAAACATGCAAAGATTACATTTATAATGAACGATAATATTGGAATTAACTTGTGAATTATGTCAGGCAGAAATGAAATTCTTCGATAATAATAATTGACAAGTTACATCACGTTTGATGTATCAATTTTCATTAATGAAGAAAATGTTTTGCTGCTGCGAATGAAGGGCGGATCACCCCCACCCTTTTTGCTATATTCTCATTCGTACAGCAGAGTGTTTTTGAGTTACTTCGTTTGATAACTCACTTCAATCAACTCCGTAACATATACATTTTTTACGATATTCATTGTACTGTATGTACAATGGTATAGTCCACATAATCGTTTACAGTTATTGCATCAGTACTGAAAATGAAACCTTTATCAGAGCAAAAATCTCTTCAATTGTGGCATTATAGAATAACATTTACTCGATTAATCTCAAAGTGAAAAAATATCGACACAAAACTGTGCTTTGATCGGCAATTGGAGCGTTCGAAAAATATTTGTTATTACAGTATCATCCTTTTATAATCCATTAATTCTTCAGAAATTAATAAATTTAAATTTATTATTCATTACACATATTGACATTATTATTCATATTATTATTACATTATTAAATTATTTCCATACTTTTGGCTCAGATGTAAATTCATAACAATGTGGTCGTGTAATTACAAAATTATGCGATCATGGGAAAACGCAGCTTACTTCGATACGTGCTTTTAATGTTTTATTGCACGTTCTGCAACGAAGAACGTTAGGATTGTTTTATTTCGTACTTTGGTGCCGTGCGAAGAATAATTTGTTCTCACAGAGAAAGGAGAGAACATTATGAAACGATTACTATAACTTGCCAGTGTACGGAAACAAATGTTTCGCGCGGTTCTAATGAGTTATGAGGCAAGCTATTGATTTGTTACAAGAAGCTAAGAGTCTTAGGAAAGCCGATACGTGCGATTACTTGTTAATCACTTTCGCAACAGTGTAACCTAAATCGTATAATCGTGAGACCGTCAAACGATGCAACAACCAAAATCATCGGGCAAAATTCAACTATCTGGCAAGACATTGCTGCAAGTGTTGATTAAGTTTAATACCAATTTTTAAATTACGATGATCACCAAATAATGCGTTATCGACAGAAAGTTTATTGCAATATGTGTACTTTCCCAGGATTCCTTGAAGCGAAGTTAAACCATTAACACGGATTTTAAATTATAAATTATAAATAAATATATTATTATAATGATAAATTATGCGCCATGCGCATATTGTTTATGTACAAGTTAAAGTTGGACGTATAAAATTTGATTACTTACTGTCGGTTTAGAGGAAAATTGGTAATTAATCCTTTCTCAAGTAAAGTTGTTCACGAACCACGCAAATCGCGCTACATGTGTATTTTACAATAATATGTTATAAATTTGTAGTTTGAAAATACAAGGCGCATTACTTCTCGTTCAAAAAATTCACTGCAAAATCAAATCTCTCATTCCGTTTCGGAAAATTTTTGCATGTTTTTATGATTAACTGAAATACTTCATTATACCACGTTTAAAAGTACGATACGATTTTATTCAATGTTTCCATAATCCAAGTTTTTCGATAAACTGTGGTGAATTCCGTCAACGTTAATTTAAATTATCGAGACTCTACTGCACCTGAACCTCCATTCTTAATTCCCGAACATCCATACGATTAGTCGTATCGAAGGAAAATTTTGTAAAAACTGCAAAATTGTATAAAGTGGTAGTGTTTAACGTAATTACTCGCGTAAATTTGGTCGTTTGAAACGGCGGTTCTATGTGCACAAAACAACCTTGACGAGTCTCAAACGAGTGCGTTCCACTTATTATTCGTGAGCGGTGCATTTTGGACAATCCTTTTAAATTTTATCCACACCGATGCGGTTCCTGATTCTCCCTCTCTATCTACTTCGCGGTCATACAAGAACAAACCATGAATAAAGCATTTAATTATATTTTTCGCGAGCGACCCCCTTTGTGAGGCCAGCAGAACCCTTTATCCTCTGCATTCGTTAAGTTAAGTGGTTCCCGGCCTGGTTCTCTGGCCATGTCCCACCCTTTGCCCTTCCCCCATCAAAACCTCCGGCGAATCCTCGAATTTATCACTGCGTCTTCCTTATTTACTACGTCCATTACGATCGCGATGCTCCTCCTATCGTCTACTCATAATGGACACTCGTGAAAGGGTCGCGATAAAGACATAACCATGCCGCGAAATCTTGTAAAAATACAAATTCTCGACCCCTCGATGAGCCTCTGCGCGGTTTTTTCGCTTTATAGTCTTTAAACGGCCACCTTTTTTATTCCACCGTAATATCGATCGCCCGAAGTTCAACGTGACTCTTGACCGTAAATTTCCACGTCGGCCCGAGTGATTATCGTTTGAGAAAACGGATGTAATGAATTTCATCAAAGAATAATTCAATACTGAATTACAGCGAACGCTGTTTAGCCTTGCCCACATGTACTTATTAATACGGTTTCGTTTCGGGTTCGTAAGAATTTAATAAACAACGTTGATATCGATAATGTTCTGTAGAGACACGTAACCGTGAATAGCCTCTATTTAAGTCTACCCTAAACAAATGCACCTGAAAGATCAGACCTTATTTACGTAAGAAATGTATCGCTTAGTTTCCATTGTGTATCATAAAATATTTAATAATATTACTTACGGAGCTTGACATGTAAGGTACGAAATGTTGTTATTATCATACGTCAGATGTACTTTTCTACAGAAACTTTTAGCTGTATGATATATTCCGCCAGGGAGACGATAAAAAGTTTCACGTCACAAGAGGAGAAAATATTTATCACCCAGTTTCTGCCTTGTTTCCATCCTACATAACGAAACATTTCTCGGAATTTTCGTGGGATATTTCTGGCAACTAATGACTTCTGCATTTTGTTTATGAAATTTATATTTTCATGATTAATTCAGTAACGTTTATAGCCGTAGTATAAACAAAGCTCGTTATTATAACTTTAAATCGTTTTGCGTTTAAATAATGACTGTACAAATAATAACGTATATTATATTACGGTATATGGTATATTATATTACGCTGCATTTGATGAATCTCTTGTTATTTACATTTTGCAAAATTTAACGTTTGAAAAACGTATAATATTGTACACCGAAATTATATGTTCGATTAATTTTATAATAAAATGATTATAGGAGTAATCATTCCACCGTAACTTTGGGTCATTAAGAATTGCAGATTGATTTTCAATGCAGTTACGTAAAAACTGAACAAATGTAGTTTGTCCCAGAATTATGGGTATAAATTTAATTGGTTAATGGAAGTCATGGAAAGGATCAAATAAGTTTTAATAAACATAGGTCCGAAAACTGATCATGTCTAAGATATAAAAAAAGCTTTCTCATGGAAAGGCAGTATCTTTCAGTCGGTTTTTATCTGTAACAGCTGTTCAAAAAGATAACCGTTCGTTTATTTCATTTATTTAGTATATTTTTTATAGATGAATGTATGCGTTGTGATACTCGGAGTTTCACATATTACCTGACTGTATTGTGTCTAAGTTTTTCGCCTTGATTAAACAAAACTTTCTTCGTAACATTAAAGGAGGAAAATCTAATGGATTAGTCATTCTACAGTCTGATTGTACAATGAATGACCGATTCACAAATTAAAATCTGAACATGTCTGAAGCGTTTATACTTCGGCCCTACACAATTGTCAAGACTGTTTCTTACTTTTCGGCTTCTATGAACCAACGAAATTTCCACCTACACTTCTCGGACAGCGTGTATTCGTCGCAACTGTTAAATTTACTCGAAAAACAGCACCGGTGGTCGCACTGCCGTGCACTGTTTGAATCGCGACCTCGGATAAATTCTTGGGCCGAGGGCCCTAAATCCGGGCCTGCGATGAAACTCTAGATGCGGTTCGGCCCGTCCTAAGGAGAAGACGGGCTTCGACCCTCGCCGCGGATAATGGAGGCCGGGAAAAAATGGGAGAAAGATAAAGAGGAGGAAGCTCTACGTACGTGCGTTTCTGTGGGCAGCCAAGCGTATTCCAGTCGTCTGGCGTTCACAATTGCCGGCCTAATAATAGTGGGCCGTTTAAACAGGCCAGCGGGAAACGAGGGCTGGGGGGGGGGGGAGTCGTTGCTCTGAATTATTCGTCGATTCTCTCCCTGACCTGCAACAGACCGCATAAAACCAAATTAACGTGTGCCCCTGGCAATGATCGTTCCTCTAGATAGGGGAAGAGAGGGGGGACGGGAGGGGGCTCGAAAGGAGAAGGAGGAGAGGAAACGTGTTGTACGGGCCCTTCTGAGGCGCGATTAATTCGCCGGTAATTGCACCGCAGGATCAGCAGACAAATTTGTCCTGAATTCGTCCTGAAATAGCACGCATGGCACAGGTGTTTGCGAAATACAATGGTTAATGAAGGGATGACAAGTTCTCCTCCACCATCCGTAACTGCGACTACGCGTGTTTTCTCTTTCTTTACTTAACTCAAATCTTGATGGCATTTATTTTTTACGTTAGTGATAGCAGGTAATGAATGTTTTTTATTAGCGATCAATCCTACTTTACTACATTTCCATGTATTCGCATTGTATCTAAAAGTTGCAAATAATAAACGCTGCGATAAAACACTGCATTTGGTCCTATAAAAATGTTCATTTTTACTTTTCGTAGCAACAATGAGGCAGGATAAAATATTTCTGTAGCTGTCAAGTCCGCGCTGTTTTTTCTCGGCGTACTTAATTTCCGTAATTTCTTAGCTTCTTTATGGCTGAAGTTCATTTTTCTGACTGGACTGAATGAATGAGCCCTTTACAAAAATTCATTCGTTTCCAGAGTTTTACAAAGGTTCTACACTTTTTCGAGCCATTGCTTGGAATACATCGGTCGAAACTTTAAGCGTAAAAGCAGCGGTAAAAGAGGAATGTGAAATGAGTAGAGCGAATCTGTTCCAAGGAGACTCTCATCTGCGGATAAGCAAAGTAACGTTTCCGAGTGGACGGTAATGATTTCACGAGCTTGAGTATCTTTATTTCATTCTACTGAAAGTTGACTTTTACTCGCGTACGAATAACCCCGTGGCAATTATTTCTCAAGATGTAGATAAAAGGTTCATTGCCTCGGAACATCCCCAGTGCTGCACGGCTTGTAGGTTAACGATTATTACACACCGTAATAACTTAAACAGATGAAACGACGATTACATTGACACGGCTGTGACAATAATAAAACTTACAATCGTCGAGGAATAATGGGATGCAAGTGTTGCCAGAAAAACAAAGCTCATCTTCAGAATATTTCAAGGATACAATTATTCCGAGCCCGAAAGGCAAATGTGAGTGCTTTGAGAATTCTAACCAGCTGGAAGTAAATAAAGCGTTGCTCCCAGGAGCAAAGGACACATTGCGCGGAAAGCAGAATCATTATTTCATTCTTCTAAAAGCTACCCTTTATCTTTCAAGAGAATTAACCCCTTTAGTCCGTTCGTATCAAAAGAACAAATAACTTGCTTCCCTCTTGATCCTTTATTTGCGCATCAGACAAAACACGTCAATTAAATCTTATTTTTATCGAATTATGTCATTGGCGTATCACTCATTAAAGTACAATTTCCCGCGGGGATTTGTGCCAGTTTTATCACACTCGTATGCAGATTCTATTGTGCATAATTGACGTGGGTCAAACAGACAAGGTCGGGTAAATTTAAGGAATGCGCGTACGCGAGTGCATGTAATTTCAACGAGACGAAAAAGAACAATGGCGAGGAACGTGGTGAATATCGAGGGGACAGATGCCAAGTTATTCCATGAAAAATTCGGCGAAAACTTTTCGCGCTGGTATTAATTAAATTCTGGGGCGATAAAATGAAATCTTTTTTACCTCGGCGTGTTCAGCGTGAACTCGACACCTTTTTTATAGACGTGGCATGCATAGGATTTCATTGAAAAATTTATTCTACTATATCCCCCAGAGAAAATCTACCGAAACTTAACGCTTCAATGGAACAATAACGATGATATTAAAAATTGTGCAAAATTTCCAGACTCCTGTGAAATTACAGTAGCTATAGAAAGTGTATATAAGACAATTTCCGAAGTACCTAGTAAAAACCAGGAGTATTTAATTAGAAGCACGTTCAAGCTATGATATTCGAAAAATATTGAAATGAAATTATGCACAGCCCCCTGGTTAAAAGTCTGTGCTATTCTTTACGACACACGACGCGACGAAAATGTTCGTTGGGGGAATGAAAATTCCGGTTTATCGGGAAGAGGAGTGTAGTAAAGGAGGTTACTGTCGCGAGGGCTGTGCATTTTCTGAATGCACGAGGGTAGAAAGACGACACGTCGGCGAGGAAGGGGCGGAGACGTAGTGGGGGGAGGGGGGGGGGTTATAGCCGATAGAAGGTTTCTTGTTGAGCGAAAGGTACGTCGTGAGGGTGACGAAGGGAAGGCGAGGAGATACTCGTGTAACACACGGCTCGATCGCGAAACTCCGAGGAAGATGGAGACCGGGCCGATGTATGCGCGACCGCCCTGACGAATAAAAAGGTTCAACGAGAGGGATGGAGGGAATCGCAGGTAGAAGGACCGACGAAGAGAGGGAGGGGGGTGGAATGACGTTGATGAAATGCTTCTCAGCAGCGAACATGTAACGCGACCTCAACGGATCGAGATAAACGCATCCGCGAGTCGGATGCCTGCCTCTCCCCCCTCGTCTTCGTTCCCTCAGAGTTCTTGCTCGACGTATCCACCTCCGAAGAAAAGCCCCCCGAGCCCTCCCCCATCGCAGGATCTTCCTTTAGCCATTAGAACGTTATCTCATTGACGAGATAGTTGGCTGGAAGAGCTACGTACGGAACCGTCTGTACGCGTATATCCTTGCTTCTCTATCTACCCACCTACCAACGTCTCTGACTCTTATCAGGAATGGCGAACGGTTTTAATCAACCGTCGGAATCTGCCGCTCGACGAGCTGATTCGATTGAAATCCGAGGGAATCCTTCACAAGATCTTCGGCAAAATTATTATTCCTATTAAGAGGAGATCAAGATGTAAGGATATGGCCAATATCGGGCACCGATCGCCGGGAAAGACTTATATCGGGAATTGCTATGCTCGCACGGCCAAGCAGAGAAGTAGTTTAAAGTTGCTCGAAATTCTTCCTGACATTCAGTCTCCGTACAAATTCTCTCATTGTCGGGAAATGCACTAAATGTCCTCTCTGTCTAGTTTGTTCGTTAGATTCTTATTTTCCGAGAGCCATTTTCACTTAGATTCTGTTAACAAATGATACACTAAATTGATCACTTATTAGCATTGATTTATAAATAAAAAGAACTAGACCAAACTTTTTACTTCGCTTGGATAATGTATGTTTACGACAGATTACTGTTTAAATGAAAAACATTTAACCAGCAACTGTTAATGTCCATTGACCTAAATACTGTACATCGTCCGGTTATATCACACGACTGTTCTGCGCATAATTAAGCAGCTTGGCCGTTATAATGCACATGCTCAGAGAATATTACGGTGCGAATACCGCGTTATTCGACTGTGCACGCGGGGGGATCGCGCAGAACGAACAAAAACTGAGACCATGACAGTCATGTTCTCTCGACGAACCAAATATAAAGTTATTAAGCCACCACCGCCGATTAATACGACGATAAAACAAATTACTTTTCCCATAAAACTAAGAAGCTACTAATTCCTAAACCTATGTTTACTAACACTTTTTCACTTACTTCCAACGGACACTACACGTACTTAAAGATTGAAAATTGAATTTTTCAAGCACCTTATGTATACTACAGTGACATTGGTAACTACCGATTCACTTTTCACGCTATTTGCTTCACCTCTTGCGCAAAAGTTCTACGATTCGACGTAAGACGGAAGACACGGTGCCGAGGGAAACAGAGCGACGAGGGTAACGGTACCATGAAATCAAGTGGTAATGAGAAAGAGTGCCGTGTCTTGCTTGAAGCCGGCAGCTTTGAGACGTACCTTTCATTGACGAGATAGTTGGCTTGCCAAGGAACATCTCGAATCAGTATTTGCCTTAGAGTGTGTACATATACATTTACACACACACACATACACACAAGACATAGATATATGACGGTTTCTCTGCGGGTCAGTATGGACGGAGGTTGCTGCAAACGGTTTTAATCAACCGTCGGAATCTGCCGACCGACGGATGGATTGAAACAGCCAACACAACTACGTAAGTGTGCGCTTATGTGTTTACCTACACAAACGATTGCTCCCTGCAGCCATATGGAGGTACGCGTATAAACCGCGGTGAGATCGATCCCGAAGAAATCGATTTGGCGCGGCCCAACGGTGTCTTGTAACCGTACACGTCGAATTAATAATCTCCGGACGTGCGCGGCGTTACGCGGAAATCAAGCAACGCACATACATCGACTCCTCATTAATCGGCACGCAGTTAATTTCAGCGTAAATTGCCAACAGTCGAGGCACGCGGGTAGAAAGCTTTAAATATTGGGGCAATTAACATCGAGTTTCTCCAAAACTGTCGCTGATTAAACACCAACAAGTGCAATATATTCCACAAGTATGGTGTTTCAGGGACATAGGCATTCGAATTTTGCATCAAATATTTACATACGGACAAAGGAATAGTTGGCGATCAACGGTACGGTATGAACCGTGACTTTATTTGAGCCGTGTAATATCTATGTCCATTATATTTTTCCACCTTAGGAAGAACATTCATATCAGCTCGTGTAACTGGGTAACTTTGCTTTTAGCGAGAATGGTACTATTTCATGTACACTTAACTTTGTGTCAAAAAGCAACGTACAGAGTGTGCTTTATTAAACAGCGGTAAACACAGGGTACAATGGTAAGTTGAGCGTATAACAAGAGAATCTGGCTTTCAGTTGGCAGTGGTTGACTCAACGAGAACTATTAAAGCTGGCTGCGCGAAAGTGCTTATCCAGTCGGAAGCTTCATCGGTGAGGAAACGAATCCTATAATTTCACGCCCTAAGGCAAATGTTATATTTCTGTTTGCGCACCAAACCACATTCATTTACTCGCATCTAACGGAGCTTTGTGAATATGAATCTCGCCGATTCGTTTGTACCTTTGTCACAGTTTACCATCAAATGCCTTTTCAACGCGTTCTTGTGCTCCTCGAAGCACTTCCATGGCTTCTGTAATAAATAACGAGGGTTATCATCACTGTCTTTTCTGCAAAAACCAAGCGCCAAAGTGCCTCAGAGACCTGGGCTTTTAGAACCATGTTTCCCGGTACTTTAATATCTCCGCGCAAAATAGGAGAAATTAGAAATTCATCGCTAGCATGTTGAGATTTTTTATTAAAATACTTCGCGTTAATGGGCGGGCAATCCTTTTCCTAAATCGAATACCGTTACGTTCCACGGGGGTTAAAAATTATCGCATGTAGATCGGAAAGTGATAAGCAGCGAATTTTTGTACAAACTATTCTATCATCTGGCCAACCCGTGCATAATTAGGCCGCGCACTAAATACACGGCATGTGACCGGGTTCGAAAGGATATTTCTCTGCTCGGGAAGACAAACACGAAAGACCTTGGCGCGGCGACAGACCGGTCGAATTAACGAAGCGAAAGTTTTTAATAAACCGTCCTTTTAGAAATGGAAACACAAGATTTAGTCGTCGCGCCCGGGGGATGATACGGGCGCGAGAAATATTCAGCGGAAATATTTCGTAGGATTTCCTCAATGCGCCTGGCCCCCTCGTTTTTGCCGCACGTGAAAAGCCGCCGTCACTCTGATCCGCGAGTTCTGCGTGTTTCGCACGGAGAAATTGGAAAAATCGTTTTGGCCTGGCCGCGATAGTGGCCGCGTGTTGCGGACGTCACGGTTAAAAGGGCGTCGACAGGTTCTAATTGAAGCTCCAGGGAGAATGCGCCCCGAAATATTGGAATTAATCGGACGGTCCGAGTGCCGGGGCTGACTAACAAATGGAGATCCGTCGGGTTAGATCGGTCAACGAATAATGGGGGAATCGATACAACCCGTGTCTGCCATTCACGTGGCTATAGCGTTTCGCCCCCCACCCCTTCCTCATCTAGAAAGTTCCTCTTTTATGAAACATCCCAACCCCCGTTTTTCCCCTCCGTTACACATCGCATTATATTCCCAGAACTCACGCATTTCGAAATGCCGCTTAATTCGCTCGCCGATTTACCACAGACAGTATACCCTTTTTTCATGAATATTTTCCAATATTATTCAGAATTACGTATGGCATTACTTTCGTGTTTGAAACGTACAAAATTATATTGTTACGAATATAGAAATACACCCATTGTACTGTTACGATCGTAAAAATATATCAAACGTACATTTTGTTGCAAATACAAAAATACTAAGTCTGTTATTGGTTGACTGGCAAATTAGACGTTATTGACAAAAGACACAAGAGAATCCGAAAAAATGACAAACCTTTGATTTACTATACGTTTCAAAGAAATAAGAGTTCTTTATTAAAAATGGATGTATTAATTCATTTAAGCGTAATTTCATGACGAGATACACGTAAAAATATGTTAATTCATAGATTAATCTACTTGATATACTAAATGAAATATTCAATACTTTTCAACATTTTCCCAATACACTAATTCTCACCGTTTTTTATACTTCCGGACATACAAGTAAATTGCGTTTACATGGCAACGCTACAATTTTCATTGAAATTGTATTCAGAACATTTCGATATTATTCAACGTGTTCCATTTCTCGATACACTCGTAAAGGGTACCGGGCGTTTCGGTTTAAAATACGTTAATTACGCGTATCATTAGGGTGAGTATGCAAGGTTGTAATTAAGTGTGGTACAGTGGTAAACACAGTTACGTGACAGACGAATAGCTAGGATGACAGAGGTATTCGCGGAAGTACAGGACGAAGAGACAGAGAGAGGGGGGAAGGCAATGCCGAATTGGAAATTGCTTGGAGCGATATTCCCGCAGAATGGGAGCACATTGTGTATATATATGTATATGTGTATCGATACGTTTCTCTAACCGTGTCCAAAGCGAATGCCGTCCTTGTAGTTTGTGCAGAGGAAGCGCGAATGCACAGTTTGTAGGGGAAGATGTTCCTTTAGAATTATCTATTATTTCTGTGTAATGAGGACGAGCGTGGATCTTTGTAAGACACCTGTGCACGTAGACATAAATCAAGAGTCGAAGGAGAAGAGGAGTAGGCCGTAAGAATAAAGCCAACGACAAGTGACGAGGAGTAATTTTCGTGGGAAAGTCTTGTGGACGATCGCTGGCCCGTTGAAATCAGACGCTGTCCCAGTGTTCTCGTCGAGGGCGCTCGATTTTGCCAGAATTTACGTGCGCCGTCGATGGAAATCAATGGCGACGGTGCCGAGCGATCGAGCGAAATACTCCTGGCTTTTCAGGACCATGTGGGTCTATCGTAAAACCATTGCATTTTATGAGTCGGAAAGTTCTTTCCAAGCGGTCCAAGAATTCTATTCGATGGTACACGGAATTCCCGAGCAAAGGCGACGTAGTTTCTGCCCGTTTTCTCAGTGGGTTAAGTACACTCGTCAATGAATACGGAATATCTGATGCGTTTAGTGTGATGCTATTCCCGGGCGACGGTCGTCCTAACGTTTTCGTTGTCCTTTTTGCGAAGATAAGAGGTCCACGATTCTAGAGTCTTTAAAGCCTCTTCGAAACGTACAATTTCCCAGTTTCTCATGACATTTATAATGTTCAGGAACGAACATAAATGAAAACGGAATCTGCTTTCAAGGTAATACCATAGCGTTTAATGTTCGTCATAATGTTTTGCTTGTGTTGTTGCAAACGAACGAAATTCACAATTTTAGGCGACTTCCGTGTAAATTCATTTCAGCTTCAACAGAATTTTCGATTACACGCTTTCGCAGTGATTCACCTCGACACACCTGTGTGATTTGGCAATGGCGATTCTTTTGAAAGCAGTTAAAGCGATCAGCATTGGCACCATTTGAGATTTCCACTGAATGTCTATTGAAATTCAGTCCACTGACGAACGATCAAATGATAATCAGCGCTTTTCTCTGCACAGTCGAATTTTATTGACTATTTCGAAACACGAGCAGCACGTTAAGCTGAATTAATTTCAGCATATCACAAGCTACTGATACATACGTCCAATAATTCTTCTTATTAAATCAAAAAGAATATTGCAATAAGCAATAGATATTAAATCTGAAAAAAATGCTGGTAATAAATGAATAAAATGGATATGGAATAAATGAAGAATTTAAAAAAAATGTTTTGTATTAAATTTCACGAGGAATCCATTTATGTTAACAATAAACTTTCTATATTTTTTTGTGAAAGTCATGATAAAATCCTCGAATAAGTTTAAGAACGTATTACATTAGGTTTGGTATAAATCTTGTGTATACAGAAAAATAAATAAATGAATGAATACCTACAATTGATCTACAATTAAAGTGTGCAATATAACTAAAAACATGTATGGCTGTAATGTATGGCTGGTGAAAAAAATCCATCGACGTATTTGCTTTCTGTCTCTTTAAAATTAAATAGGGGATTTTAATTCGTATAATCTTAGGTCGAAACTGAACTGTGTGGGTATTACTTTTTATAGCTAGACGAGTGAGGAAAAAGTCCAGCAAAAGACGCTTCGTGAGCAAAGTCGATAAAAACGACTGTTTTTCTCCTTTATTCTTCATTTGTTTATTTAATCACAGTTGGACCGAGTCGTTCCGCTGGAATACAAATACAGACGGTCGAAGACTACCGTAATGACCGTGTAGCGACGTTTTTGATGGAAGATTTGGGTACAAAAAAGGGGGCTGGATCTTGGAAAGCGTGAAAAAAAGCAAACTGAGGGATTTATTACGTGCGAGAAAGCCATCGTCGACCTGCTGGTGAGTCACGGCGATTCTTTCTCTCACCCTTCCACCTTCTCCGGCTGAGTAGCGTAACGAGAAAATTGAGAAATTCTAGGAAACTGTACTCCGTTAGTTAATGTGAAAGGAAGAAAAAGTTTTACGTAACAAAGTAACTTTGCCTTTCTACTAGCCGATTACGGGAGTTCAGGGATTTCCTTGTTACGTCTTCATTTACGAAAATACTGTGACGCTTTTATTTTCTCGTCAGGCTGGACAACAAATGGCCCAAGGAAATGGGTCGAAAAAGCAGGTCGCTCTTCGTATTTGGAGGTTATATTTATCTTTATGTACCTTCTGTTGTAATTTCAATTGTTTTTCTGCTGTGCACAGCCGATAATTGTCTAGTCATATGTCATAACATATAAATTTTCCAAATATTTGTATTTACGTTTCATATCTATCAGCGACAATTAACCAGCAATTTTCAACGTGACTGGAAATAAACAAGGGAATAAGTATGTTTCATGGAAGAACAAACATTATTTAATGCAGGTTTACTGAAAAAATATTCAATATGAAATTTAATGACAAAGTATTTAGTTTTATAATGTAAAATGTTGATCCATAGAAAACTGAACATTTGGTTGCCAGAATTTATTATAAAAGTTTAATGTCGTTATTTTTTCCACAATTTTCTGCAATTTAAGTATCGTATTATTCAGGGAGCAACTGTACCCATCGTTAGATAAAAACTTTTTTTTCGTAATTTTTTGTAATTAATCCTTTTTCAACTAAATAAAGCAATCCACAAATCGACGACAGGAAGGCCATAACAATGCACAATAGTAAAAAAACATTTTTATTAACCGCGTATAAAACTTACTGCACACATCACGGATGTACCATGTGTGCATGATTTTTGCCTTTTTGCGTTTGCATTGCATTTTTAAAGAATCTACACGAGCGTTGTTTGCCTTACACGAAACGTGTGTTGCCCGATCTATTGATTCAAAATATTTCGCTGTCACGTGAAAATTCCACTTTTTCCCCGTCTGACAGAAATGAGGATCTACGCATGAGACTCCCGTAGGGACAAAATTCCGTCGAATCTGGCGACGCATCTATTAGCCGTGACCGATAGGAAGATCTCCCGGATGTCGTTACAGATGGATGAAGTAAAGTTGCGAACGCGTTCGTGCCTCTTTGCCGCTGAATCCACGGGGCTGAGGTCGACGTTAGAGCGAGAAGCATCGTGTTTCCGCTATGAAATCCCCGCGCTCTGACGAACACAGCCGTCAGAGACCGTCGTAATATACCTGTCGCGGAGCCTGCACCTGGATTGTACTCACGTGCCACCGTCCTTCCCCCTCTCCCCGTCACGCCAGCCCTCTGTTGCCGGCTCACGCGGCTGGCCCGCAATAATGCCCAATTTTACACGGGGCCAAGACTGACAGCCGTGCCGCACGTTCTCGGAGTCGGGACGAAATCCGCTTAAAAGTTTCAGAACTTGCCTCGGGGTATTGCCGTGCAACGGACAAGGATGGGCCAAGGGAGTCTGCTTCCGACAAAGCGCGGGGAGAGAGAGAGAGAGAGAGGGGGGGGGGGGGAGAGAGAGACTGACGGACAGATAGATGGGATAGATTCATAGATAGATCTATCGCAGATAAAGTGATATAGCGACGAAGAAAGAAGAGAAAGATGCCCTGTGTGGGGCTTATTTACTTTGGCTTATAAAATGCGTATATGCGAGTTTACGTGTATACATATATACACACACACACACACATGTATATACGGAAGGCCGGCATCGCGGTATGGCTTCATCCATGCGTTAAATTCCCCCGGGGAATTCAGCGTCCACGTCCTGCTGTTCCCTCGTAACATTGGCCCTTCTCCCTGCGGTTATTCGCGTAGAAAAGGAGAGATCAGTCGTATGGCGCGTTCTTTCTTGAGGAGAAGAGTTCGATAGCAGAGACGAGCGAGTTCCTCCACCGACTTCGATGTTATACGTAAGGCAAAGGGGGGTGAGGGGTTAATTTCTCGGCGGGAATGGAAAAGGGAGTGGTGGGGTTGGACGCGTGTGTCTCGCACAGGAGGTAGAACCGTATAAAAGCCCCGATGATGCTGTTCCCTTCGTGCAGTGGGAAAACTCTTTTGTTCGATCGAATTGTTCGAATTCTGTTTCGCATGCAACGTGTCGAATAAAGCTCGGAAAATGCCAGGCACGAAGTATACTTTGACGTGGCAATGTCTTTCCCCGTTGTTAAGATCGTTCGACTAACGTACGACAGCACTCGACATTCTTCCCGTCAACGTTTCTTTTGTAATTTCATCCGACGGATGTTGCTCTATTTCGATCAGCGGAAATGTAGGTTAAGCTTTTCTCCACTCGTCCATTCGAGAGATTCTTTCGCAGACGCAAGTCAGAAGGAAGCAAGGGAAATGCCAAGTACGAAGAGGTTATTGAAAATAGGCGCTGTTTTGCAAAAACAAGATTTTAAATATTCGCCAAAATTTAACCTACAATTCTAATTTAACGTTACAATCTTCGTGGAAGATATGACATTCTTGCACCGATAAGTATCAGTGAATGATACCCCATTGGAAAGTATTATAAACATATTTCCCTCTAAACACGTACATACACGATGGTACATGTCAGAGAGATACGCAGTGCAGCGAATTTTGTTGAAACAATATTTGTAAATTGGGTAAAAGCAAAGATCCGCTTGCAGGTAACTAGAATGAACGAGGGTAAGGAAGATTTCAGAGTTTCTCCCTGCGTTCGACACGTCGTTGGTCGGTTCGCGATGCTGCTGAACGAGTAAGAGGGTGAGAAGGAGAAGGGGGAGGAGGGGGAGAGTCGTATAAAGTCGGCCTTATCGGGCCGAAAGAGATACACACGGGCTGGCAATAAAGTATTGTTGAACGGCGGTGGTGGCGGCGACCCCGTATATAGGAATGAATTACTATTGCCTGGCCGGACGATATTGCTGCGGATGGTCCAAGTCCAGGAGCGAGCGCCGGCCAGTTATAAGCGATAAATGTCGACGAAGCAGCGATTATTTCGCCCCGCGGAACGAGGTCGAACCGTTCGCTTCGGTCCGGGACAAATGGCGTCGGGGCCTCGTTAAATCGCACGGCATTTTCATAAACGTTACCCGTCAACGGGCCGCCGATTATTCCCTTACCAACGGCTTCCATTACTCTTCGTCTCTCCCGCCTGGCCACTATTTAACAAAACAAAACCGCTACGGACGTTCCGATAAAACCGCGCTGCCCACCTACATGCCTATTCCAAACCAATAAAGTTCACGCGCGAGACTGTAAACTGTTAATCGAACGAGCGGCAAATTTGAATCGGCTGCATTTCAATCGAATATTTGAATTCTCGTGATGACAAGAAATAATTATCGGCTGATAAGTTTCCTTAAATATTCAATCTTTTCTTACTGATTAATAAAGAAACATTTAATATTTATGTACATATGCGTATGTACAATATTTACATACATTAATGTTTGAAAATATCGATACTAAAATTGCTTAAAATTTATGATAAAGTTCTGTGTTGCTGTTTATGTGAGAATAAATATGACGAGAAACGTAAAGTATACGGAAGGGAAATTTGCTTTAAAAGTGCAGGAGAATGCCGACGGTAGAAAGGGAAAACGCTGGATTGTTTGGCGGCAGTGCTTTTCCCAGACGAGTCGTTGTGTCGATGCACAAAGTGACAACGCCTTTCGCGCACGCGATCTATAATCCAACGTAATTAGCGTGCAAACGACACTCGGGGGTAATTAACGGACGACGCGTAAAAAGCACGAGCATTTAACGTTCGACCCTGTCTCACCTGCGGAATTTATCACCACGAATTCATCGACAAATGCACGAAACAATTTATACAACAACTTGTTACGCCTGATATTGATTTAACGTCCAACTGTGTATCGAACGGAGCACAATTCGTGACCAAACAGTCAAACCATTTATCCGTTACACATCAATGGCACACTCCGTGAAACTCGAAACTTTGTATCTGCGCGCAACTGATAAGTATCCAGAGTAATAATTTACGTCGACTGCTTAACAACTCGTTAAATCTTCTGATACCATTAACCAAATAGCGCAGCAAGTACTGAACTACGTGGAAAACATTTACTCAGAACCTCAGGGAAGATTTATATCTCCTTCAGATAGTACATACAGATGAAAGATGGATATGATCTTATTCTATAGGAGAAATAAAGTAAATTAAAGTTTGAAAAACATCCGTCTCAGACCGAAAATAATGAAAGTACTAAACTTTCTTCGTTAATTCGACATACAAATTTCAAAACTATCGAAGGTATATCTTCATATCTTGTTAAACATGAGAGATGTGTAAGAAATGTTAATACGGAACTGCATGGAAAAGAATGGCTGCTTGGCAAAAAGTACATCGGCAATTAAATTTGCCAGAATTACATAAATTCCTGCGAGTGCCCGAGTTTTGCCTTGCTAAGAGTTCTGGCATTTTTCAGGGAGGTGTGACCGGAACGCAAGACTTCCGGTCGCCTCGCGGAACTCGCCGCCGAAAAAAAAAAGGAGGAAAGGAAGGTCGCGTGTCGTACACATAGCCATGAATGTTTCATGCAATTTTCTTCCGCAATACCCGGCATACACAAACAGCATCGTATAATAATGCACGCTCGGAACGGACATACGCCTCGACCCTCCTGGACTTCCCCCTCCCGCCGTGTATAATCACCCGCTGCGGTCGTCGGGTGATTTCCTCTGACAAATTATTTTCTTAAACACGCCCGCACCGGTGGTCGATCGATCGACCGACCGTGACGACCACTCGTAGCCGCAAATTATTCACAGAAATCTGGGCAAAGCAAAATATTTCAGGCTTTTTCAACGTGTTACCAAGCTTGTAGGCGTTTACGAAAAATTCAGCTCTTCTATATTCTCTTCGCTGTTAGCTGAGATAAGAATTTTGTAAGTAAAAGTATGTTTTCGTGTCAAGATTTATAGTTTATTCTAAGTATTTTAGGTTAAACGGTAAAGGAATTTGTTCCTTCATTGAGATGTCGATTTTTATAGGTAATAAGTAATAGTTTGGCCTGTTATTAATAAGAATCTGTATTACGTTTGGCGAGACGAAAGTTAAAATATAAAGCAAAAAATTGAATAAAGTTGGGAAACTTCTGCCAAGTGTAATTTTCCGGATAATAAAAAATTTGGTTTTTAGATATGCAATTATTTTAATGATCGTTGTGCCAGTAAATTACATTCACATGACATCATTCGCGGGAACACTTTTCGATAATCAATAGAGGAATAGAAAGTGTCATTCTTTGACACACCGAATGGCTTATGATAATCATGTCAGTTTCGTTTAATAGGCAGAACATTCTAAAACATTAATTATTTTCGGATAAGAAAGTATGCACAGTGCAGTATTATTGGAGGAAAAGCTTTTAGAATGAAAGTAGAGTGAAATTGTATCGCTCGCAGCAATGCGGTATCTCCGCAAAAGATAACTTTTTTGCAACGTATTTTATTACGTATGAAACTCAAAAGACGACCGAGAAGGAAGGGGGATGGGGGAATTAACAGTAGACACAAAGGTGCGGACATCATTTCGTGGAAATTTGCGACGATTGTAGTGTGCACATTTTGTATTTTTTAAACCATGTGCTTGAAAAAAGAAAATTGTGTCTTTTGAAACATAACACGCCGTGTGCTGGACGTTAATACGGTGGAAAAAGAACCTCAGGGTTGAAATTACCCTCGCGACTGTCACTTTTTGCCTCGTTAATTAGGATCCATTCCCCGGCAGGAAATACCAGTTCCGCAGGGTGACCCGTGAATTACATAGAAACTTTAAAAACTTCTTAACCTTTTCTTAGTGAATATTAAACCCTTCTCTTTAAATTTTAGATTTTAATGTCTGTTTAATGTCCGTTCCTTGCGTAGGAAAATGGCATAATTTTTACTCGATCCTCAGTGCTCCGTGTTGACGTTATAAATTCCCAAGGGATTTTCCAATATTTGAAGTTAAAACGGAAGGACGAATATTTAATAACGAAAAGTTAGGAATTTTTCTAGTTTTCGTGCGAACTTTGAGCCACCCTGTGTAATAAACTTTTTTTCGAATTCTCTGACAGGAGCGTATGATTAGGACAATGACGCGTTCAACACTGAGATTCGGAGTAGATGAAAAAGAGAGAAAGAAAGAGTGGCTGGTTAAAGAGGAACGGGTGGACAGTGCAATCGGACAATGCCATTTACGGCAGGGGCCCAACTCGTTAGCGAGCAAGCACCAATGATAATTAGTAGCGTACGAGTCGAACGAGCAGCAACGGAGAATAACCCGGTCTCGAATATTCTGCGCTTATTTTCACGCGCTATGATAATCAGCGGAATAGACGATGAAATGCAATCTGTTGAAATCCACCGTACGAACATTGAGAATATAACGACTAATTTCGAATTGACAATGACGAATTCTACAGTCCACCA
This sequence comes from Hedychridium roseum, assembly GCA_963989215.1. Lineage (NCBI taxonomy): Eukaryota > Metazoa > Arthropoda > Insecta > Hymenoptera > Chrysididae > Hedychridium > Hedychridium roseum. The sequence goes on along the minus strand of OZ022311.1, from coordinate 6,672,375 downwards.
TCTATTATTTAAAGTCATAGAAATAACTAATAGCGATGAATTAATTGTTGCAATTTCACCGATGATTCGCCAACTGTATCGTGATGGGATTTCTATGAACGCTGCAAATTCATACGTTATATGTGCTAATTATAATTTGATTAGGTACTGTAGTAACATTGAATATGAGTGAAATTCATAATATAGTAGTTTCGCAGATGCTTGCTGAGAAAAACTATTCGCAAATATATATTGAAACTGTTTTGAATAGTCATATTTCGAAAGTCTGTATTAGTGCGTGTTAATAGAAAATTATCTATAGATAATACCTCAGGTAATAGGATTACCCATAGATAATAGCTTCAGAAAATACCTCAGATAGATGAGTTTACCCTTTTCATAATTTTCCTTTGTACATGTAACCAGCAATGAAATACTAATGTCGAAACGTCATTTATCCGAGTTCCCGCAAGATTATACTTATCTGAAGAGTCATTACGCCGGAGTTTCGTAAAGTCACGAGACGAAGCGCGGTCTTCTGTGAAGAAATAAACCGTTCTCATTGACCATAGCGATTCACCTGGAGATCCTTGGAAGAATGAACGATGCAATAAGAACGAAGAATCCTGTGCGACAGCTGTCCTTAGCAATACTGATGAGAAAGTCATTTGGATTTCGCCACATGTCAAATTTTACACGATCAAACATTTACGAAAATTGTATTAGCAAGTCGGACAGACAGGCAACAGAGTGCCACAAATAATGTAGTAACTGATACTACTGATTCAATGAACTCTGAGTACACGAAAATCATTTCCTCTCTATTGTCAAAAAACAGAAGAAACCTTCCCCTCGATCGACTAATTCCTGTTGTTGGCCGTTAAATGCCGTTATGCAGCATCGGAATAGGTAAATGCCGAGGAAGGTAAAACGAGGAGATGGTGCATCACCGTCTGCCTTACATTCCCGCGATAGTGTCGATTATTATGCATCGGCGAGATTTACAACCGACACTCTGGCCCTCTCTGCCGTTCAAGAACGATCGTTTTAGCTGCGCCGTTCTCTTTCCCCGGCGAAGCCTCTCGCCGGAGACGAGAACTTCGCGAGGAGGAAGATTCGGGTGGGGAAGGGGGACGCGGAATTCCAAGGGCTTCGGGGCCTCGGGCTCTCGTGTCCTCGTTTCGCCGGGATGCAAACCAGCTCACCGGCAACAGTTTACACGAATTCCTAGGAATTCGGGGCCATGGAAATTTTGTTGCTGTTCTGACCGTCCGGAACTCTGTGACGGGAAGTCTCAGTCGCCAAGACGTAAAATCCCGCAACAACAACAACAACAACAACAACAACAACGCCAACCACACCCCCAGCCAGTCAAATTTCTATACCGAAAGATCGCCTCTGTAACGCGAGGAAATAATCAATAGTTTCCCTGTATATTCGGGAAATTGTGCATCAAGTATCAAATTACCTTTTCACAATGGAAAATGAGTGACACATGATCTAGCATCAGATTCATTCAAAATGTCTTGCGGAATTACCGAAGTATTTTGCACACTAAATTCAACTGTGTAACGAGGAAATAGACTTTGTAGAATATTCTTGGTAAAACATTCAATTAATATTAATATGTGTGCAGAGTACGATAATTATTCAACTTTAAATTCAAAAGAGAAGCGTCATTGTTTCAGATTACAATAGACACCGATATGGAATATATTTTATCCTGTCTTCCTGAATTTTCTTTACAGTCGTTTTCTGAAAATATGCGAAATAAATATTTTTATACATTATATAGGTTCCATTCTTAGAATTTACTTTAGAATTTCTACCATACTGCTGGTCTCCATTTTTGCGTTTTTTCCGCGCAAAAGAATCCGAATGAATCGCAGAGAGGATGTATTGCGTTTTACACACCCGTTGTGAAATCTGGTAATTTATTCGATTTAACTTTACACAATGTCAGTTTTACGAGAAATTACAGCATTTTACGTACATTTTATATACACATGCAATGGATATATGTAAATTCTCTGGTATTACTAACTTTCCCGTTTCACTGTCGACGCCATCCGTTTGTTAGCTGTGCCTCTGTCGATGATGTATTACCCGTGGCATCTCAATAATAAGACGAATTCTGATGCGCGGGCTTCGGATATTAATCATGACTACGAGCACGTCAGCGACTTTTACACAATCGTTCACGGGGCCTTACGACACATTAATTTCTCCCCGTGCAGATATTTCGAAAGCGTCGAGGGACAACGACGTCGTTTGGTAAGCGTCAATCGCAGCGACCCGAGCAATTCTGAACGGTGATCGACGCCAGAATCGGGTAAAATTTTATTCGGCTAACGGACAAAAGATACGAATAACGAGTGAAATTGCATTCGGTGCTAACGTATAATTACTCAATCGAGCAACGACACGTTCGTCATTCGTCATTCGGCAGAGTTTTGAAGAAATTTTTATTCGGATAACGGATAAAAGATGAACAAATTTCATTTATCAGATTCACATTTCACATGACTCTTACTCCATATGATACTTTCATTTAGTGCACAGCTAACGTTATGCAATAAATCATTTATTCGTATAAATTATCCGAATGAAACCTTTGGGTAAGAAGAATTCATTCGGCTAATTATCGTGGACAAACATTTACTCGAAACAATTGGAATAATGGCCAACTCTAATGGATGGTCATTCGGAAGAATGGTTAAAATTAAACGTCCGTCGGGACGAAAGCTTCGACGGTTTCGACGGTGTTTCCCGATGAAAAGACTTGCCTCGTGACGGAGGATGGGGAAACGGGAATAGGGAGTGGCGAAGATCCGGCCGAAATTATGTAAAAAACAAGTGGATTCGACGCGGAAGGAGCTTGATAATGGGCCGGAGGTTGTTCGCAGAAGACTTGTGCTTTCCCGAAGTCAGAGGAAGCCCAGTCGAGTGGTCAGGGAGAACGAGGGGAAAAGACGTGAGCGGAGAATAGCCGACGACCTCCCCCACCAATTAAAGTTCCTCCTGCCGCGAAACAAAGAGAAGAAATCGCCTGGAGAAGAGGAAGAAGAAGAAGAACCGCGGCGGAAGGGATCCATCGTTCCGCCGGTGAACCGAGCCGTAGATCGAGACAAATCCATGTAATTGGCATTAAACAGGAGCCGAGACGACGGCAGAAGGAATGATAGAGCGCTCGGACCTTTCCGACGGAATCATGGACAAAGAGTGAGGGGGATGGGACTCCTTGTGCACTGTTTTCCACGATAGTGGAATCCCCTGAAACGAAGACTTCCATCATCAAGGACTTCTATCTAGCTGTGCGGTCTTCCTAAGGATCCATTGCCCTCGAGAGGAAACAACTAACATGTCGCCATTCAACTCGTTATTGCCTTTATACCGTGATGCGCAAAACTTTCCGGCCAGTCAATTTCCTTCGGCTGTTCGATGAAAAGACAATCAAAAAGAATTCCGATCGATATTGAACGTACGTAAGTGTGATCAAAGATAAGAATGTATTGAACTAATTTTATTGATGTTCATCGAGATATTCGTTTAAGTACGTCAATTACGAATGGAAGAGAATTTATGAAGATCGACATCGTGTTTGAAGTTATCATTTGATCAATATATAAGTTACGGTCACGTACGATTCCCAGAGTAACGCGATACAGCAAACGCAGGTCGATGAATTAGTTATTGAAATGACCAGCAGATTCGATTTTAATGGCGGGCACATTGGTTCTTGGGAGAGTCGACATATTTCGATGGGTAAAGCTACGGCACTTTCTCCCCGTATATCAAAGTAACCGAGTATTAAGGTGCGAAATCCATCAAAGTGAATAATCACGGTATATGAAAACGGCAGTCGGGCCTTTTGTAACGTCGGCTTCGCGTATGAGAGATGGTTGCTCGTCGAAAAAGCAACGCGCGATCGCTTAATCATATTCAAGAAAAAAGAAAGGAAACGTCGAGGAAGAGGGCCAGTAGGAGCTGTCCCCGAAAAGGGGAGTGTGTGTGTTGTTGTTGGCAACAAAAACGATTGTCATCAGTCGTCGGAACATCAGAAGCTCAATCTATTTCTCCCTGGTTTTTCTGTCTGCTTCTGCGTCCGCCGGTGGATAAGGCCCCTTTTTCGATTGGTCTCTCTCTCTCGTTTGCATACTAAAAAGTTTGAACTTGCCTTCATAACGAGCTTAGATCCCGGCGCGGTTAACGAGCAATGATTTACCACGTTTCTCGACCATATGGCACGTACGTAGGTTTTCAGCGACACGCGCTCGTCCCTCGCGGCAACCTGCGATCGCCTATGCACGTTCCTCGCAAACGTGTGCGTGAATTCAGCACGTCCCCCGTCCAGCTGTTCCTCATGTCTCGGGCCATCCGACCGGCAGAATAAATCACTCACGAGCAAAGCGCCAGGCCGCTGCCTAATAAACTTGGCAGCCAGTAAATTTTCTTAATTTGCCCGACGCTTCGGTCCACCGAGACAATTTAATAACGCTGCTCGAGCGCCAAATCTTCTGCACGGCCAATTTCGATGGACCCTCGCTCCTGATGTATTCTTCAGCCAGAAATAATAAACTTATCAAGGAATGCACTTTCCATGACCCCGTACTTTAGTAACCTAACCTTTAAACAGAGTTACCCTCTGGTACGTTGCACTTTTCGCAGAAGGGCTCGGCTGATTTCTGCAAATTTTACATCATTTTCCCGAAACGATATTGTTTATAGTTTCTTCGAATTCATTTCAAATACATTTTATGTATTATTTCCATAGCAATGTTGCAAGACTAATTTTCATTAATTTTCATAACCTTCAATTTCTTCTCAATAAAAGTATCTCCCGTGAAACGTCCCTTCATAATTAAAATTACTGCACACTGAGCAAGATATTTCGGAGTATTTTCTAGCCCTATCATTCTACCAAACATTTTCCACGATAACAATGCCTACTTTTAATGTAACTATAACCATCCACTTCAAAATGATATATCTTACCATCAGCCATGACTTTCATACGAATTTACCAGCACTCTCGGGATTATTCGAATATTCCCAAATACTGTGAAATCGATTTGCGGCGACCTTTGGATGCGTATAAACCTTGACTTTACGTAAAGAATCGGCGGAGAGGAAAATGATTTGCGGACATAGTAAGCGCGGCAGGTTTATCTTGGTGTTCTGCGGGGTCGATGGCGGTGTTGTCTCGTGTCGATAAGCCGCGAGAAACTTGCCGGGGGAATGGCGAATAAAGTATTGGATATTCCTCGAGCCAGGAGAGAAGAGGACGGTTCAGTCAAGGTCTGAGCCATAGCGTGTTTCGTTCTCTCGCTAACTAACACAGTCTTGCAGTTACATGGAAGATTTACGGTACACTGCTACCGATCCTCTCTCTCTCTCTCTTTCGTTCTCTCTGCATTTGCCTTTATTTGTGTGTGAAATCTTGCTGCATTCTCGGTGCATTAGCACTACAGCCGATGTTGCCAGAGAAGAACGTCGTCGGCACCAGAAGCAACGGGCTTGACCTTTAGACCTTCCAACCCCCTCTCCCCGTCCTCGACCATTTAACCGGCAACGATCAGCCGGGCATATGATTACGCTTTCCTTCGTTTTTCATCGATTCGCCACGAGACTGACTATCCTTCGATACCGTTTTCCGTCTGCTTCCAGCGTGAAAACTGACCATCACTGAGGATGTACTACATTCGTTTCCATCATTTTACGGCGCAGTAAATTAATTGCTTTCCCCTGTCAAACGAGATTGTATTTCAACGAGTAATATATTACGTTTGAATTGTTTGTCAAGTATAGAGTCAACTTTTTCAATAAAAAACCATTATTTCCCGATATTATGACCAATCATTTCTGCCAGGAAGCATTGCGATGCGCGTATTTCAGTGACTTTTACAGTTTATTAAAAATTGCCTGTCAAACAGAATTATATTCCGTGGCGTAATATATTATGTTCGAAATACTCATGAAGCGCAGATTCAAGGGTTTTAGTAAAATCTCATTTCTTAAATAAACGTTCTAAGAAAAGCTCATTTCGTGGGTTTTAATAAAAGTTCGTTTCTTAAAATTACAACCAATCCTTTTTGCGAGGACGCAATGTAGTATGTATATTTAAGTATTTTTCATAGGTTTTCAGAAATTTCAGTCCGCTCTATCGCGAAACAAGAGATTATTATAATACATAAAACCATATGTTCCCAGTGTTTATGAGACTTGTCGTTTTAAGTTTTTGCATTTGGAAAGAATACCCCACGGCTATTGACGAGAGTGAAATTGCTTTTTGCGTACTTACTTTTCAGGTCCAAGGACACACGTTATGCCTCCATATCAGATTCTTTTTCCGTCCCTGTTGACAGTGTACTTTGGAAATACCTTGGTCCAATGGTGCTACAACGAGCTTTCACGATGTCAACGTAGTAGTCTAAATTAAAATCACCGGAAGACGTAACCTATATCTTGGCAGCGTTACGACAAAAAAATGTATATGGCTGGCCTCGGCCACTGGGCTAAAATACATCGTAATGAATTTTTAGTAACTTCACTCGCTCGACGAAAAGCGGTTCAAATATTTATTAAAACCGCCATACGGCGAAAGCATAAATTTCGGTTGAAATGTAACTTCGCGAACGATCCAACAAAGGGGTTTCAACGTGAACTCTTGTGTTTAAAATTTGTATATACACGATTGGTCTTTGTTCGTTTCTCTCGACTCGGTAGAGCGGTTAAAGGAGAAAATCTCTGACTGAATATCTCAGTGCGCAATTAGCTGTGAGTACAAAATTTAATGAACTTATTAGGGACGACCCAAGGAAAAAAGGAGGCTAACGTTGGCTTTGAAGTAGTTTCATTAAAGCCGAACATTGGAGCAGCGAAAGCTCCATATTTATAAGTGGACACTTGCGTCCCTGTATAATGAAATGTATGTTACTGTTGGGAGAGCTGCGTAATTATTTTTTCACTGCCGTTACCCTGAAAATGATGAGAAGGCAAATTTAATGAAGAGCACTACGAGATTATACAACAATTTCGCCTGAGTCCCAAAATGCAAATCAATGAAAATTACCTCGTAGCCTTGGGATCCTTTTTCACAAAGCGGGGTACAAAAGTATCGTTTTTAAAAACGGCAGAAAATTCCAAAAGGGATTAAATCCTCGGCGGAGTAATTGCGTCTCCGTGAACAAACACGACAACGTGTATTCACGGGATTTTCGGCACGGTTAATTAAACGGGCTAAAACTGCCTGGGTTCTTTGTGAAGCAACTCGACAGTGGCTGGTACTATAATTTCCCGGGATAAATTCTACCGGGGCATTGCAGCCCATGGAATAATGAGTCGCGATCGTTCGATCGATCGAAGGGGCGACTCAAAGATTCACGCAAGGTGCCTTGAATCGTGCTCAAAAGGAAATATGTATATGATATGAAAGCGAGCAATTAAAGGCTAACCAGTTCCCCTCGGCAGCACCCTCTTCGCCCGTCGTCCGCCTGTCTCCCTTCACCCCTTACCCTTCTCTCTTCAGGGTTTCCCCTAACAGCCTTTCCAGGCCTTTGCATCATCGTCCAATCAAGGGGAGCGCGTGTGCGTGCACGTCCGTGTGTGTGTACACGAATCGTCGGTCCGTCGGGGAGGCCTTCCCTTGTTAGGAGTCATTTCAAACATTTGCTATATCACGATCGGTCGACCGGCCAAGAGCGTTTCTTGCCGGCGGAGGGGGCTACCTACGGCTAGAAAGAAGTCCACGTCTCTCCGAGGACGGACAGGAGAAGGTGAATCTTGCCTCCTCGGCACAAATTAGCCTCCCCCCTCTCTCTTTCTTTGCCTACCTTGCCCCGATGACCGCGGAGGTTCTTTCGATTCTCCGAGTGGCAGTTGGATACGCGTCATTCCGTCGAGCAGGAATCTTCGACGGTCGATCTCTCAAATCCCGGGCCTTTCTCTTCCCTTTGCCTTACCCTTCCGTGAATGTCGTTGATACTGGCCAAGTCACGTGCACATGCTGCCTCAAAGTACAAATCATTCAAGGACCTCTAGTGTCCACTGTCCTTTCGTACGTCCACTCTGCCACGCAAAGGGGATCTCTACTCCGAATCGATGTTCCCCGAAAGAAGATCAAAATCGGCACGACGACGTTTCGTGCAAATGTATGTCATGGGAAATGTATATGCTTAGTCATCAATGTGTGCATTCCATGCATAGCGAATGAATGCGTTTACCAGAAATAGTATACATCAGGTCGTTAAGGATGAAGTTTGTAAGTTATCAACCAACTTTGCCTTTTTCTTTTACAGATTTCATACTTGACGACCTAATGTTTTGTGTGTCGTTGATGCCTTTGCTAAAATCTTACGTAAATGGACATGCATTGTCTAGTAAGTGTGCACATTTACCAAATTTTACATTTTTACTCTAACATATTCATTTGCACATACATATACCGAATTAAACACATTTATCGTAATATATATCCAAGAATATGTTATTCCCCAATTTCATGGTTACCTTTAATGGTTCAAATTCTTATTATAATTCATTCCCAATCACAAGACCACTATGTCAAAGCGACTTTTTGCAGCAGTCCATCCTTTTTCCTCAAAAATTGAACAAGTTACGTTAAACGAATGAAAAAGTATGGTTACCTGCTAAGCGTTGACGTGCTTTGGTCAATGAAATTTACGGTAGATTAACCGATTCCTATCGGACAGTACCTCTGTTACTTACCTAAAGAATCTACTTTCGTACCGCGGATGTGTATAATAGTCGGGAGATTGTGTATAGGCCGTAATTATTGGCGCTTGTATTCGTGCGGTTGGTATTTTCGAGGCAACGCCGAGGATCCACGGCACAAAGGAATAACGTATAAGCCATCCCGACGCGGACTAGCCGGATCGTTGGCTCATTCGTTGGGCTTTCCTGGGAGCCATAGTAGTCGGTAGTTAGCAGTGCGTCATCCTGTGCCCGTTAATCGCCGATGCACCGTGTATTTTTCCGATTACCCGCTCCCCGTTTATTCGGGTCTTCTTCTTTGCCTTCCGTGGAAGAACGGTGGCGAGGGTAGGGTTGGGGGGGGAGGATGTGGCGGCAGGCAGGTGAAAGCATGGCCGTAGCCTTAGTCATCGGGACGTATTGTCCGACATCGAGTAGGTAGAACAATGCTGCCATGCGTCACGGCGCGTCCGAGGACTCGCTCCGAGAGCATAATTATTATCGCTGTAAGTACTTTATTTCCCATTCTTCCCATTAGTCCGGAGGTTCTCCCGCGGCTCACCTTACCCGCTCTAATTGATGCGTCGTTAGCGCAACGTAGGCGAACGCCCTGGCATACCTTATTTCCCCCTCCCCCCGTTCTCATTAATGGATTTAACGCGTGGTCGTGCACGCAAGCATAGTCCCACTCTTTAGAACAACCCCATTGATCTTCCCGAGGAAATATTTCGCCCTAATAGTCCCACGAGGAATTTTATGGGTCCTACGAAAACACCGATGGTCGGCCAACGCAATGGCAGAAACAAAGGACTTTCCAGGATTCATTTGTATTCGGCTTCCGAGCAATTGTCGTATGACCGTTTATTGGCAAATTGCGATACGGTACGGCCGAAACGAGTACGTAATATCTATCGAACGATTCGTTCGCCAGGCCGGATGATTTGATTCCTTACAAATTAATCAGCCGACCGAGGCACAAAGGGAATTGTAAATTGTTTGTCCAGTATTTGTAACGACGATCGATTGCCCGGAATAATGGCATACAAATTACTGACAACCGTAACAAACGGTTTCTCATTAGGAAATTAATAGGATTTTCGATGGGGATAATTCCTCTTGTGAGTTATCTTGAATCTCCGGCGAATCCGATCTCTCTCCCTTGGATTTCACTGACGTGTCGTTAATGATACGTAGGCGCGAGACGTGCGTGCCTTATTTATAAATGAATTTAACGTGTGAAACGGAAAGCCGCAAGCATGATTGATTCGCCGGTGCGCGAATGATCGATCAAAAGGTCATTAACTTCCGGCGAGTGTCAACTCACTCGCTGGACGGACTTTGTAGGAAAATAAATCGGGCATTTCGCGCCGTTGCCGAGACGCGGGTGCCGAAGTAATTTCTAAATTTATCGCCGCCGATAAACGTAATTCAGGGACTTGGACTTTTATAGAACGCATAAAAGCGCGACTGCTGTTCTCGCCGGTATAAATATTTGTGTCGCTACTTTATTCGACAAGTTTTCATAAACTTTTACGTCGCCGTAAAAACGCCTAACTTTCGCCCGGGTCCAAGGTGACTGGCCAAGAGGGAGGGGCCTAAAGTTCCGATTGCATTAGCCGCTCGCGTATCGCTGACAAACTTATGACAGATATGTCAAAATTCTGTGCAGAATCATCCAGCGCAGAAAGGTCGAATCGCGTTTACTGCCTTGGAAAATGGAATTATTATCATCTCTATCATATCATTTTTCTTCTCTAGCGTGTTACCTAATTTTTACTGCTAACGCAATAAAGACGTAATGATAATAACTACGCTATCGAAAATTTCGCTAATTACCGCGAAAGCCTCTTAATTATTTGTCAAGGCGGGTTTGTTTTTCGAAACGTCATTCCTCAATTGCGTGTAGAGGATATTACGGCGCGTACCTACGGGACAGCACGGCGAGCAAGTGGAAACCGGCCCCGATAAATCCGTCGTTTATCTTGTACGAACGAAACTCGTTGGCTGATAGTGCCGTTTCGTACGAGTTCAAATAATTCCATGAAGCTTAGGGACATTAATAAATCTGTCGTGCGGCTCAAGCGGTGCCTGTCAAACTTTGTAAACGGTGAAAATTAGGGAAATGCTTTTGATAGGGAGAAGGCTGATGAATGCGTCTCTCGATTGCTTTGATGGAACGATCTTCTGTTCCAACGAAATTTCACAGATTCAAACGACACGGCCAGTTTTTGAGGGGTTCTGTACCGCGCTGCCATAAATAATCCCCGGTGATTACTCTCCGGTGTAGACGCGAGCGGTGTTTCAATTTTTCACACTCGCTCGTTCCAAGAAAAACCTCACGACTAGAGCGCGACTGTGCTACAAGCACTAAGAAAATGAGATTTTTCATTAGCAATTCCCAGAATAATTTCCCTCGTTAGTCTATTTCAACGTCCACCTATATGATACTTTCATAGTGGGAATCGCACTTCACACGGGTCTTTTACAAAGTCAAATTTATCTATCAGAATTATATGGTACCCGCAAAACTTGTCCATCTTGTTACAACTCTACACGTCTTCTCTCTGGGGAAAGACGTCTTTCAATGATTCCCAAGTCCCCTATGCATGTTTATTAAACGTGAAACAGATGCGGTTATATTTGTGTGGCCCGTTAAACCGAGAAGACATTAAAATATAAACCAAGCCCTCGGAGCGTTTCTTCGCAGGACGAAAACGTTATTTGCTGCGGCTGTTATTCATAATGCATGCACGTAGATATACAGCATGAGCGTTATATGGACTGACATAGGTCAGCGTATACCTGCCCGTAGATATATAGCGCGGGACATCAAATATACAGCGGTATTTACATATCTTGATATATCCATGGTAAGATGACAAAAATCGATGGGCTAGCCGCGTGTTGCTAACACAAAGGACGACTGCCGGCCAATGAAAAGGCCCGTTCTGCTTAGAAGGCCAAACACGAAACCCTCCTTCCTTCCCCTTCAACGCGCACACTCGCCATCGGACCAAAGTCTCATCCCCCGATCCTTCTCACCCTCCTACTACTGCTTTTCATACATCCACTTATTTACCCGAACAAACAGGACTGACGGAATCGAATGAACGCCACGCTATAAACCATCAAATAACACTTGACTCCCCCTCCCGTTATCTTTCTCAAGGATTGCCGGAAATCATCGAGCTCGCTCGATGGCACAGTTCTTTGACATTTCGTTTCTTATTTCGTTAGCAAGCTTTCAACTCACTCCTGTGAATTTCCAAGTTTCCTTCAATCAAATTGTGTGAGAAATTTTCTCCCAGGCTTCACCCCGGCTAACGATGAAGTGTATTAATGTTATTACGACGAAATTTGATGGAAAGTTTAAACCCAAGTTTCTAACTAAAATATCGTCCTGGGATCTTTTTATTATCAAGCTAATTGCGTTTGAAAGCTTCTCTGACCCTGTGAAGACGGCGAGGTAAGTCTGACAGGTCGACGCCGGCATGGCTTAGGTAGCAGCAGACAATCCTCTACAATGCGTCTTACCGGGAGAGAAGACGAATGAGTAATGTACTCGAGCAGTGAACCCACCGAGGAAACACATTTATATACATACGCGCGTCTCTCAAAATCATTCGTCCATCTGTCAAAAGCAACGTGTAAATAAATGTCTGACTTACACAATTACTAATATTAATGCCGTAAAGATTGTGTTAAAAGGCATAGGTAAGCAATATGTCCCTATGACGTTCACGTTTCACAATGTTTAACCAGAAAACGAGTTCAGCTGTTTCGAAATCTTTTTCAATCATACACGAAACGACAAAATTGCCATCCTTCATAAATTCATATTAATTCCAATATGTGTGTGCGCTACAAACAAATGCAGAATAGAAGGCATATGTTTCGAAATTTTTCGATACGAAATGTCAATTATAAAATGACTTACTAGCCTCTAGTGATAACTTTGTTTTAATGAAAGATATCACTTTATTCAACGATCGCGCTTGCATTTGTGAATCCGTATTGCGTGCCAGCTTGTTAATGGATTTCTCCAATTCTCTAACCGCCTTGTACGGGGGAATACCTGTCTCATTTAGCGCGATTTCATTTTACGCCAGCATCGCTGGGAGCAATGTATCGCGTAAAGAAGGATCTGGTGTAAATATTTCACGGTGCGTGTCTGGCTGTTGAGTCTGGCGGAAAGGAATCTCGCGGCGTCGGGTTCGTGCATTTCTTGGAGTTTCATCGGGTGGTCGAGTGGTCCTGGAGAACCGTAAACTCGTCTCGTCTTTCGTTCGGCGACATAACGAGTCGCTTGTCTCCGAGGAAAGCCCGGCTGAGAGACGACGGGAGGGCTAGCGGGGGGCTTATCGTAAACGCAGACTTTTATTTTTCGCTTCGACAGAGGCGTTCATTGAATACCGGGCGGACGTTAGACGTCCGTGTTTTTGTTTTAAATGTAAGATCGGCAGATAAGCCGCTCTAAGCGTCGTCCATACGCGCGTAACGAGATAAAATATGGCACGTTTACGGTCACTGAAATCGTTAGTTATCGACCCCCCCCCCCCGGCGCCAGTCTTCTGCCCTTTCACTATTTTATGGACTGTCCGAGAATAATGGGACATGTGTTCACCGATAAACTTGACCGGTGAACCGGGACTTGACTCGGGTGGCCGTTTCGGTTTTCAATTAGGAGAAAAGCCTAAGGATCGACTTTTTTTTACTTGCGCGGAAAGACCTTAATGCGCCAGAGATACGGGTAAAACCGGTGATTCGCTAATAGTAGGCTACTTACGGTTCGCTTTAAGACATACTTGGCGCACGGAATGATGAATCCAGTGCATGTGAATAATAAGCTAAGCTCCATTTGCGCAAAAGGAATGTTAGAAAGATGTACGAACTCGTTAGCGTTTAAGCGAAGATTCCTAAAAGCCATAAATAAGTAGAATCTCAAAGATGTCAGAAATGGATTTTAATGAGGACAGCTCAATAAGTCCCTATCTCGATTTTTGTCATATTAATTTCCCAAATTAATTACCGACTGAAATAATAATAATTTCACATTAACGTATTCGAAGTATGTAGATTAGCAGTTTCAGGATCGATACATGAATTGTAATAAAAAGTTAATGCATTCTAATAGGACTAAACAAAAGTACGTAGTAATATTAACTACAAGAGATAATTACGTGTTCTCATAAATCATTACGATGAGTTGCGAGGCACAATGGTTCGTAGGTTTTCCTGAGGGTTCACAATAAAATGACACCTGTGGACAGTTACCTGATGTTGCAAGAGAAACCAGGAAAGAGGGGTTTATTACGCAAGTGTGCTTTTACGTTTGTCGAGGGACGAACATCGGAGACCTGTGTCAGCTGACGGTGAAAATGAACGGCAAAGAAGGACGGAGAGACAAGATAGCGGAACAGACGGACAGCAGGGCACAAGTTCAGGAAACGTGCTATGTCAGCCGTCGTGGAAGTCTTTAAAAACAGTTGCGTGAAAACGAAGAAGCATCTTACAAACCTTTCCAGTTATACTCGGGGCAAATGAAATGCTCAACGTTCATTGGGGAATGTTTACCGTGCTATTCAAGGCACTTGAATCGTTAAAGCTTTCGTAAACGGCGCGAAATAAAAGGAATTATGTTGGTGAAAGAGGAAGTTTTTAATGAAATTTCTAGCTGAATATATATTAATGAAAAGGGCTTCACTAATTTAATTACTTACTTATCTGTCGGGTATTCTTGCAGATTGGCTGCCGCTTTATTATTCATCACTACAAATCTTTTCTAACCTTTGTCTATTTTAAAAACAATATTAAATAACGACACAAGTTGACACCTTGCTGTGAATTTTCTTTGCAAAACCCGGCAGAGAAGGGGCTAAATGAACAATTATAAGTACTTTCGCTATTTAAAAAGTATCAATTATATTTTCAATCAGTAGGTGATGAAATATTTGTGTCGACAGTAAGAAAAACTTGTGCGTTTGTCAGATATGTGTTTCTGAGATAATCCTTAAAAGTCCGAAAGAACGTTGATCATTTAAACTTGACTGTAGAATGTTACGCAACTTATTCGTTGGTCGTTTTCATGGAATCTAAAGACAAAATGAGAGGTGGCCAGCGAGTATAGGACGTTCGAGCGGCAATTAGGAGGGCCATAATCTGCAGGTAGGTAACCGCAATTGGGGATCAACGGTTCTCTGAAGCATTGGCCCATACTGGGCAAGTGTAAGTCCGGCTAATACAGATAATACCGCAGGCGCGAGTTTTCATGCTGGGTCGTTTAAAGTGCGACTCTGGCACCTCTGAGCGGAACAAGCAAAAACAACAAGCAAAACAACGCTCTTGAGTGTGTTAGCTACGGGCGAAAACTAAACGCCGAGTTTTCCAGGAAATTCGGCTAGCAGGGAGGGTATTTGAAAAAATTCGAATGTTTTTTTCCTCCTGCAATCTGTTCTCACGTGTCATATTCCCCGGGATGTAGGGATTACGTATCGTTCGGCAGTTAAAAAACAACCGAGGCACGTAATTTTCTGGAGAGTCGTAGAAAAGGATCAACGTGTAAAGGTCAAACTGGTCGACCATACTCGTTACCTGTTAATTCGTTTATCCGTAAGGTTACGTTTACACAATGACGGAGTTCTGCCGACAGGTTGGCCAACATAGTCCCAGACTGCCGAGCATAAACGTAATTGAAGGGAAACCAAAAATATAGTAACTTCAGAAGAAAGTTAACCTTAGAACTGTATACACGAACACAAAAGTTTGCCAAATTTTTACGTTCGTAAATTCGTACCTCCTGACAGACAAGAAGAATGTAGAAATATTTCTTTATTGTCTTATTCGTGGGCACCAGGAAAATTTGGGGATTACCTTGAAAACGGAATGATATAAAATGTGCTAGCGGCAACAAATACACCGTAGGATATGGGTTTTGAACAAAAGCGAGGTCGCTCCTAGTCATGCTTTTCCACAGAAAGACGGAGAAGAAATAATCCAATAAGACTGCGAATTCCGAGCTTATTTCGACGCGAAGACTCCGACAGACGATCGAGAGGAGAGAGAGCGGGGGGGATGGTCTTTGTCGTC
Source organism: Hedychridium roseum (assembly GCA_963989215.1). Classification (NCBI taxonomy): domain Eukaryota; kingdom Metazoa; phylum Arthropoda; class Insecta; order Hymenoptera; family Chrysididae; genus Hedychridium; species Hedychridium roseum. The sequence goes on along the minus strand of OZ022311.1, from coordinate 6,656,598 downwards.
TATCTCCTTGAGAAAACAAAGTACAAACACGAAGTGCCACGCCGTCTTACACAGGTGCTATGGATATCCGGCACGAAGAAAAGGATATGAAAAATATTGAGCGACTCCCGCAGGGGAAAGGTATTGCCATCCAATAATTCTCCGGGAAATTTGTCCACCTCGCACGGGGATACGGCAGCTGTCTAAAATCGTTACCGCCTGGTGAACCGAATTTCCAGGGAAATGTTTGTCGCTTGCCCGAAGAAAAATGGACCATCGAGTAACGGGAATCGACCGTCCGGGAAAAGTCGTCGGAAGGTAAAGATTGCCTGCACCGTGCACGGTAATCTATGGTTTCCAGGGGTTCCAGGTAATCGGCCTAAACGTCCTTAGCGCAGGGTAATGCGCGTTACGGGCAGAGTAATGCCGATAATAAGAGAAATTCCAGGTCTACTAGCGCGGTAACATCATTCTTGTCAGTTTAACCGCGCTCCCTGCTTCGACGAAGCGCAAAAACATGAACGCCTAACTACCATCTTGACGTATACACATTGCGGCAGAGGGAAAAGCACCAAGGCTTTGTCGCGATCTTAACATTCAAACGCGCCTGAGAGAAACCGCGATTTAACCGACACTTTTCAACAACTAAAGAGTACGGCATTATTCCGTAGGTTCAAAGTCTAACGATAACGCATAGTTGGCGAGCGTGCATGACACAGTTCTCTTTTTCATAAATTTCACACGTATCGAAGCGGTTTTGACTTACGAGAATGGAACGAAACTGGGTCTCCATGCGGGGCTAGTGTCAAAGGATATCGAGATAAATTTCCAGTCGTAAGGTATAAAACAACGTAAAATAATAAATGCGTCACTAAGAATAAATAGTACTTACATGTTTACGTCGCTCTAAATTTCTCATAAACAAAACCACGCTATTTCCATGTAATTCTTGCTACTTAACTCCGGAATGGCGCATTATATCTCATACATACTCCGCCATTTGTACACCTTGGTTAAAGAAAATGCCAAAGTGTAATTCCGGGTTTATGCTGTATGGAAACATTCAAAGGTTTAGCCAGCTACGCAAGGTTCATTCATTTTAATGCATGAAAGGAGGAGGAAAAACTCCGGACAATATGTAGGGGAAGCTAGCGTGAAACGGCTCCGCGGGACGTAATGCGGATGTAAAAAGTGGCCAAGGTTTTCCTTGACACGCTGAGGCTAGGGACATGCGAAAGTGTAATCTAATTGCCGAGCGGTTCTTCGCTGGCTCTTAAGACAAGCGTGCAGCCGCAAATTCCATTTACCAGGGGGGCTTCGCTCGTTCTTTGCTCGACTGATCCTCGGCCCGGCAAAAAACACCTCTTGCTCGGGCAAACGGAAGTACGGGCCGGCTCGTAAAAGCACTGCTTTTCCCCCCCTCGAAACGTGGGAACCCCGCGGGATTATCGCGGGCGATCGATTCCCCTCTTTCAACGGTCGCTCGAACGTCAAACACGATTTCGCTATGGAAATTGGCCGCGAGCAAGGCCAGAGAATACTTCTTCTTCGCGCGGTAACGCGGGAAAAAATCAGCCTGCAACGGTATTCCAAGGCTCATGAATCATTCATCGACGGCGTCGAAAAAGTTGCCCCGCCGTTCGTCCCTTCCGTTCGATTGACCGCATAAACAACACCACAGGCAGATAAGCAGGGCTTTATCACTGGGCTTTTTTCACGCCTCGGAAATATCGCAAAAAGTGGACGATCATTTTCAATCGCAAAACTGAGCGCCTCGCTTAAAAAGCTCCCGACACTTTGTGCGGTTCCTGTGAAACGAGCAATTCACTGGGAATTAAGGGCATTTATAACGCTCCGCTAGTCCGATTATATTTGTAGCGTAATGCTTTTCCACCTTCCCCGGCGGATCGGCCAGTCGTAATACTGTTCCATTTCAATGGGTTGTATTGAACCTGCCAACCGTTCTACAATACGGTACGTACTACGTTTTTATGCGAAAAACACACGAATTCTTCTTCAAAGGTGAAAGCAGAACTGGGGAATTTGCCATTTTTTTTTACAAGCTGGACATTACAGCTGCCGAATGTTTTTTCATATTTCGCTTGACTCAACTGCAGACCATTTCACTTTCGTTTGTATTTGCACACAATGAAGTACTCTGTGAAACGTGACATAACGACAAGTAATTAGCTCATATACCCATTCTTTTCTTGAGCGTGGAAAACTTTCATTATTTTTAACATGAACTTGAAATAAGGAAGACTGGTGAGTTCCGCATTAACAGAATAAATAATAGGTACACTCGGTGAACTAATTTTCAATATTACTCATGAAATTTTACAAATGATTTACTGAATTATTAAGAAAGCTTAATCGATCAGTTACACATACTGTCTATTTACTTTTACTATCGTCATAACGGCGGATTCATCGGTATTAATTAACGAAAACTAGATATTATATGCAAATGGAACAGAAGAGGATAGTAGGTAAAAAAAATCCGTCGACAGAAGTTGAATCTTGATTAAGTGCAGGTATGCTAGATTGGTTTGATAGAATATTTTTTGAAGTAATCGGGGTTTCATGTAAAGTCAACATTTCTTCTTTAATTTCCATGTATTCTTTATGATACGCACTTTTTTAATTTTAGGTCGGCACATTTTATGTATAATTACGTATAAGTGAACTACTTCGGCGTAGCACGGCCAGTGAATTTAATATAAAGCATTTTTTTTTATAACATCCCATCATTTTTATTTGCCCAAAGTTCAGACGAATCGTTAAATGCAAACTGTGCATCAACTTTTTTGCCCTATAACTCACGTGCCGATTTCTAAATGTTTAATAACCCGTTCCCGAGAGAACTTCCATCGATTCCTTTCATTGTCCGAGCTCCGGGGTGTTAATTTTCCCACGTGAGCCGATTTGGCGATTAGCTGGGACGGGGAAATATTTTTTCAGCGCTGACCGTGCGTCAAAGGAAATAAAGCTAACAGAATATCGGTGAAATAACTTCCCCCACCCTCTCCCCCCTGCTTCTCCCGCGCAATAATGGCGCATTCAAAGAAGATTGTGTGCCGAGGAATTCCAGGCCGGTACGATCGATGCAGGCTGGTACGGGAAAAAAGGGGGGGAGGGCAAAAAGAAAATAAATATCGTTGGCGGCGAACAAAGAAGTCGATTCACTAGGTAAATACAGCAGTCCCGTAGAATTTCGAGCTATTGAAAAATCCCTCAATCAAAGGACCCACGTCGTTGGGTTTGGCAGCATGCATCGCTCGGAAACACAAACGAGCATCGCCCCTGCTCCCCAGGCTCGTACCTATCGCTACGACTACACCCCCCCCGCCCCCATCCTATGATTGATATTGAAGCGTCGATCGATCGAATATCCGCGGTCAATAACCCCTTGACAAAGGCAGGAAAAACCAGCGGATCAATCGCTGTAAGTATCGAACAATAATAATGATAATAATAATAATAGCAATAATAATAATAATAATAATAATAATAATAATAATAATAATAATAATAATAATAGTAATAATAATAATAATAGTAATTGCACAACTGCGTATATTACTCACCGATTGATCGTTCGATGAAACACAGGCAATCCTGTAACAGAAAGAATTTACCTTTAATTCGCTTGCCGTAGAGCTTTCGTTTTCATGGACCTCAAGTACCGTGCTGCTGGAATTCATTTTGCCATAATGCAAACACGTAGTAATGGTGTAGATTGTTAAATCGATAGTTGACAGTGCTGTGTATTACAAAGATTATTATTAACTTAGTAACGGACGTGTAAGTAGGAAACAAACGATCCAAGTACAGTGTAGCAGAAGGTAAAAGAGACAAAGAGAGCACTGCGAGATAGTAGACAGGTCAATGACCCAACAGAACGAAATCTCATTGCAGCTTGTAAGCGTGCAAAAATAATTGTATAACTGCTTGGCAGTTCGTTCGCCGGCTATCTTGTGTAAGTGCGCACGTACGTGTGTGTATAATCGTAAATGCATACGTGTGTAATCATCGTGATACTTTCGTCGAAAAAGATAGCGTCTGGCGAATAGCTGCAATTTTGTTGACTCGCATACATATGCGTTCGATCGGTTCTCTCTCTTTCTGTGCATGTGTGTGTGCGCGAGTGAGTGTCGTCGCAGGTCAAACGAAAAAGAGAAACGAAGGAAAAGGCAGGGCAGGCTTTGTACGAGCTCGACTTGACGGGTTATGGGTGATATTGAATGAAGGGATCGATCGAGCGCGAGATCGATAATCTCGAGCCTACGAAAACCCAGTGAGCTATAATAATTGTGCGGTGATCGGTGCACGCCTACCAGCTGCTTTTTAACGCGCTTCCTGTCGCCGGGCATTTCGGCATAAACGACTGACAATGAGGAAGGCGTTACGTCAGCCTGCCCAGCACACATGTTTCCCTTTACCACTTTTGCCCGCCCTTCCTACGCGCTTTCCTATCACCGTTAATACAATTCTAACGTCGGTTCATGCAGGTCAGGGAGCTGCTGTTTGTCAGTCACTTCTCATAAAACATTATCCCGAGGAAGGACAATATATATGTACATTTCTCTGACATTCGTTTGTCGATTTAACAGGAAGGAAATGGCCAACGCGCACCTTCTCACGAAAATTCCTAAGAATTGCCAAAATGTAAATTCCTTCTCCTCGTAAATTCCGCGGGCATTTCTCGGAAGGACTTTTCGCCCGTGTAAGCGTGCTTCGATATCTGCAACTCCGGGGGAAGTGCAGTCGTCCGAACAAGGCGCATATTCCTACGGGATGGTGCCTTATTAGAAAACTTGGGTAGAATTGGACTTTTCCACGCACATTGTCCGGCTTCTCTCCGCGGATTATTGTGACTCCGGTTCGAGGATTGATCTCTCCCTCGCTTGTGTCCGCTTCCCCCACCCGTTTCACCTTACGAGCCGAACGCAATTGCAATTTGAGGCATGAATCGATACGGCATCGGGCCAACGGCCTCCGGAGAAAAAGCCCGGCCGATGGGCGGCAAGAAGGATCGTTGCTCGCGCGACGTTTTCCTCTTGGCCGGCGCGTAACGATCGGTTGCCGCGTTTCCGGAAGGCGCAGAAACTCGGCCGCTTGCGATACTTCCATCGGAAACTACCCTCGGCATGCGCAATTACCGATAATGCAACGCTTCTCGGGCTGCCGAGTGTCGACGTTAAAAAAAAAGGGGGGGGGAAAGAAAGTTCCGCACTCGGAGCGTAGGAATAAAGTTGGACGAGAAAGCCCACAGCTGCAGTGACCCGGCTTGCATTAGCGGAAATTTCTCTAAAGGATTGACATGGATAATGCACGCGCACCGCCTCGTCTTCCGATAATCGATCCCCATAATTCCGGTGGACTTTCTACTCGCCCGCGCAACCACCATTTTTCGAGCTTCATCTTGTTCAAAAGTCAACGAACTTTCCGTACTCCCAGGAACGCACGGCCAAGTCTGATTGATGGTTTCGAGACAAATTAAGCTAGCTTTCCGGGCCAGACAACTGCCGTTGACTTTGGAGAAATAAGAAAATTCATGAGCAGTGGGCCATTTTTTGTTCGGTTTTTTTAATCCTTTTTGTACTACCACGCTGTATTCCCGTGTTGCTTTGTACCTTCGAGCTAGGATAATCATGTCGTGAGTAAAGTTAAGCGACACGATGTAACGGAACGACACTGTTTTACAGAATATGCTACGAAGCGTAAGAGGGAGCCTACTTTTCTCATGTATCGTTAAATCGAGCTAATAGATATCGCACGGCGTAGGCTGTCAGCGTTACACTCTTGTCACCTCGGCTCTAGAATCGTACGGTAAAAGTGTGATGAGAAAAGCCACAGCTGTGGGAGCACACATATAGGGCTACGTGAAAATTTAAATAAGAGATCATCCGGATAACATTAGCCTGGCTTTTCTGCGAGTTACACGGATAGCCTTGATGGCCTCTAAGTACTTCCTCTATTTCGAGCATTAAAAGTATAAAAGTATAAAAGCTCGGAGACTCGTGAGCTACTCCAAAGTCCCCTAATATCCTGGAAATGAAGGCAGCCACGCACGCATGTCCGGGTAAATGTGATAAGCATCATTTATTACAACTGCTATATGACTGGGCGGTTAATTAGCTCCACTTAATTACGTTATCCGTCGAAAATGAATACGCCTCGAGGGAATCGTTAAAAACGTCACTTTTTCGGGATATCGTGTGTTTTAAAGATCGCCTGAGAGCGCACAATTTCCACTCATACGACTGTATCCACCTTTTTCTATCTCGCTCGACAGGTAAGCTCTAGTTTTGATCCCCGCGCACGAAACTCGTGTAAGGCACGAGGTTAAAGGTTGCATGCACGAGCGTGAAAACTGGCACAATTACTGCTTACAAACAGCTTAGTTTAATCGCTTGCACGGAGCACATAATAATTCCGTATGGCGGGTTTTTCAAAACCCTTCCTACGATAACGACAGCTTCTATCTATCTTTCTGAGAGTTGGTCGGCCATTAGCGGAGTTCTCCGCTGCGTAGTGTTCGTCACAACTCGCGAGTTACTTAACGTTAGTCGGAAAGTTTACGATTTCATAAGGGGTGCACGAAACTGGGACAGCAATTATCGACCAGCGGAACGTGTCATTTGACGGGGCTGATTAGCGGACGTATTGTCAATTTGCCAGCAAGGAGAATTGCTTGCCTTATCTTCGGCAAGGGGTTACTTACAAAGGGCCACGATAATTCATCGGATAACAGTAATTTCGACTTCTCAACGCAGCTGCAAAAGTCGAGCTCGTAAATTAGAAGCTTCCGCGTTCTATCGAAACGTGAAATCAAAAACTCATTCATGGCTCCCGCTTTCTGCCGTTAAAATTTTACGATTTTTCAATATACATGCAAATCTCTTTCTTGCCCCCGTTGCTCGCCAAAGTCGGATAATGGATTTTATGCATTGCTTGATATCAATACGGCTACATCGAGAAATTTTTAACTTCACAGCTTGTTTTGCTCCATTTTCCCCTTTCCTTTGTTTTATATTTATTCCCGAGCAAAAGACATTATTTTCCTGCGCGTTGAAACACCGTTCATTTATACTTTTTCGCTTAAGACACGCTACAAGGGTATAACACGTGAGAACGTTCATTTCGTTCCGTCATGTCAATAAAACTTGCAGATATCGCGTTGCATGTCAATTTTGTTATTGTTCAATTTTGTTTTGAATTTACAATAGAACGCAATAACATGTAGTTGATTCCTTTATTCTTCTCATGCGTCGAACCGGACAAATTTATACCCAACGTACGCCACTTTTATTATCGTTATTGTAACAATTATCCATTCTTTTTTTAATCATCGCAGGTGCAGCGACCAACACAAAAAACTCTCGTGCACCCTTTATTCAATTTTTATTCGACCGTTACTGCGGATCAAATTGTAACCTTGTTATCTTCATTCCAATTCTCTGTATGGAATTCATAATCACATTTTCTCTCCGCGTACATTCTATCGTGAGTTTTGACTTCCCTTATCGAACTACAACCACGCTCATTGTGAAAATTACAGTCCCAGAGAATATTCTTTGTAACACCTTTTGCAACTGCAATGCGTAATTATATTTATGATATAATTAGAATCACTAATTCATTCATTCATTCATTCACACTGACAGTGAACGTATTTTTACAAGAGCCTTTGGCTTCCCTTTTTTCATTTCATCTACCGTTTATTAGAAATCAAAGAAACTTTACATTCACTGGCACAGAAACGCGCCATTTCAAGTGCTTTTAACGAATTGATTAATTTCTTTCAACTGGGAAATCCGATACGTGATTGACGAAATTCCACCGATTATCTACCTGGCGAGTACGAAAAACGCGTGTAAATCCGTATCACGCGACGATATACTCGGGCATTATTAAGCCGATTTAATGCTTTCGACATGACTGAGGATCATCGTTCATGATTGCACGTCGATGCAACGTCCGTTGTCCCTCGTTTTCTTCTTCTCAGGGTGTACGACTGACCGCAGGTATGTCTCGTTGATGACGGAGACGACGGTGGATGAAGAGCTGGGGGACAGGGTGAGGGGGGAGGGGGGGATACAATACCCCGGCAATACGTGGTTGGATTTTATTGAGAAAGGCGAGAGGAGAGTTGTGCGACCTCCCGTGCACTCGTGACTGCGGGGCCTTAATCTCGTCGATTATTTCGTTTGCCGATGCCGCCAACAGATGGTGGGTCAGAGTGAACGTACACGAGCGAGCGCAACAGACCCCGGGAGAATCAATTTCAAAGAATCAGCCCCCGGGGCCGTTTAAACTCGTCTTCGTTCCGCTCTTCTACTCCCCCGGCCCTTCCACTTCCTTGTCTTAGTTACTAATTCTTCTTCCACCTCTCTACCACGGGGAAACCTTGTTCCTAAATACTTTTGCCACGACTTCTTTCAAGTAACAACTTCCTAACAATCGTTTCTTCTTCAATTACGAAGAAACGTTTTAATTAATTTGTTATATTTATTTATTTATTTATTTACGGGAGCAAGCCCTCTGGTATACATACGATAGAATGTGAGTAAATATACATATGTACAATATGTCAATTACAAAGATTAGAAAATTCAAAAACTAAGATATTTTACATAAGGCATCACAAAGTTAATGTATAATAGAATATTACATAGTTTATGTTTGAAATTATATTGACATTATATTGCGTAAAGTACATTGTACGGTTTGTCGTTCTCTATTTGTACTTTTCGCGTTCGCATGGAATAAAAAATTCGAAGTGAATAGTATCTTTACGTGAATTTAACGAACCAATTTGAGCGTTTTCGCAAGTTACGAACATGCTTTTTACGAGAGCTTTTTTTATTTTCCGAAGCAATCTACCAAATGTACATAAGGGTACTTAATGTTTCGTTTTACGCGAGTCGGGGTGAAATCGTTAAAGTGACACGTCAAAATGATTAACACGTCTCGGCCGCGTAATGAAATGGGAAGCTGGGTCCTTTTATCGAAGGGAAACTTGCTTTTCCGCTGGGCAAATATGCCTCGGTCCGAGCGATCGGTTTTCTCGGAACGAGTAATAAGTAACGACGGCAAGGTCGGCAGTTTCGTTTGATCGGTATACCCTGGACGTCCTTGAGGGGAAATCGAGCGGGGAAATACGTCTGGCGGGTGGGTTTATCTATGAATTTCGAGAGACACGTTTGCGTAAATCATTAGTTGGTCGGCGTGGCGCGGTGAATGGCTGGCATATGTGCACGCACGTGTGAGTATGGCTTCATTCATACCCCGGACGTGAGTTAAAAGTGTTCAGCACAAGTGCCGGCACGTGATTACGCCGGTTATTCTTGGACTTTTATGCGGGGAAGCCGACGCGCGTGTGTGTGTATGTGTGGGCCAGGTACGCAGAGGAAACTAGTTTCCCGGGCAAGTAGGGCGCGTTAAAAGAGGGCAAACCCGGGGAAAACGGTAGAAGGAAGTGAGCAAATGCCTTCCGTTAAATTAGACGTTTCATCGCGGACGTGTCTCTGCAGAGATTGCGCTCCACTCGGGGATAGTCCCTTTTTCCGCGTCACATCGTAACGGCTCGCGACGACTCCTACTCGTTACACGGCGATCCGGCCCCGCTCCGACGGAAGATCCATGGGGGAAAAAAAGGTAAGGGAAAAATCTCGGCCCGTCGGTAACGCGCCGTATGAAACCGGGCAAACGGATCGCCAGTCGGGAAAAAAGAAAGCCCCGACGAGGGAAGTTCCTTCGATCTTTAACGCTCGGGGATTTGCACGACGTTCCACTCTCATCCCTCAAGCAAACTGGCCAACTTTGCCGGCCAGCTGGATCCTCGCGAGTGAGCTCAAATATTTCTCTCGGCAGTTATTCGCAGCCCCGGGAAATATTGCAAAACTTCCACCTCGGGAAATTCCGAGAATTAAACGAACGTGTCCATTCGCGTGGCAACGTTGACAAGTTTTTCTCAAAGCTTTTCACCGAGTCCTGCTGGATAACGTTTTTATTGTGCCTTAGAAACCGTGGTCACCGTGCTTCTAATATAAAAGCCATTATCCCACCAACGTCCCAATAGAAAAAGCCCTGCTGAGACTTCGCCTTCCAGGAGCAAAAAATCATCGGACCAAGGACGAACCTATGAAAAATTCTTACCGTTCCGTCGCCATTTACTTGATCGATTTCGTCGGCGGACTTTTTTCTCGCGGACTGTGCCGGGTCGGGGGAATAAAATATACTCTCATCGCTATTCAAACGAACCTTTACTCCTTTTCGCTACAATTTTCTCCCCCCTTTCATATTACCACATATTGCAACCAGTAAAATAGTCTCAAAGTTCCCTGTTAAATCACCGCTTAATGGGAATATTTGCAACTTTGTCATACATATAATCGTGAATTAATACAAAGTAAATATAAATCCACGTACTACGTTTACGATCATTTCTCTGGACTATACGGGGGGGGGGGGGAGATACCTGTATTTCGTTAATTGTGAGAAAAATTGTGAGGAGAGTTTTCTATTGAACGGATTCTAATGTTTGCCAAGATCTTTGCCAATACACCCGTATAAATACTTATTACATGCTCTGTTTACCTTCTCAACAAATCTGCCGTGAATTCACGCGAAAGTCGACTTCTGTGTAAACGTGATTTTGCCTTCGGTGGCAGTGGGACAATGATCAATTCATCTCGCGGCTTTTTCGAAAATCCATAAAATTGCAGTCGGATAATGGCCGTGCAATATTAATGCCGTCTGCAGAGGAATCCGTCGAACGTGGTGTACCGCGAGGCAATCGATGCTTTTCAAATATTCAAACGACCCTGCTGCTTCAATGTTCAAACAAACCGTCCCACGCGACCGCCAACTTTTCCTTTCCGCGTGTTCATTGCCAAGCCATTTTTTTACGCGAAAAGAACATTCTACGTATTCCCTTGTTCGTTGAGTAACGTACGTAATTCGTTATCGAGAAAATCTTGTGTCTCGGCTCGTTGAAATATACTGTAACAGAGAGTTTGGACTGCGTGTGTGTGTGTGTGGAGGGGTGGGGCGAAGGGGGGAAATTACGTTGGGTCGAAGACAGGCCCATATTCGCTACAACTATTCGTTTTCGGAACACGTCTCTCGTTCTTTATTATCGGGATATTAGTCTGTATTTGTATCAGTAGATAATTATCGTGTAAACGTAAGGGATCCCTTGCAGCAGCGTCAAGTGAAACGACTGGTTTTTGTCGTATCATCCGTGTCATCGATTTTGCTCGTTAATATTTATGGCAACGTCTCGGACTTGCCGCGCAGTCAACACGTTAAATTGGGCACTTGTGACGCGAGGGTAAATAAAATCGAGTACTCGGTCCGTAGAAATAAGAAAGTAAAATAAGGGAAAACTTAGGATCAACGTTCCTGTATTTCACGAAGTAAGCAAAGAATTAAGTTTTACACCTCGAGAAAACTCGCGAGACTCGTTTGCCCTCTTCCTACCCCCCCCCCCATCCTGCAACCGCTTCTTCCAACCGTTTTCTCGGTCTCTCTTCATCCAATAAAAATCGGTAAAATTTATTCTCCAGAATACTTGCAGAACGTTGATACCCGTTTACGCCGTCTTCTTAATATTTATCTAATTAAGAAATTAAGAAGGTATGTGCGTCTGAGTTTCAGCCTTACCCCCTGTGATTCCACTTCCGGTGAAATTCACGCTTCGACTTAGCGTCGCAGCCGTGAGATTAACTTTGGAATCATACGGCTCTTTTCCAAAGAAGTTGTTTAATTTGATACCTCGCCGTGAAAGTTTCTTAATTATGTACTCCAGGAATTATAAACCGAAAAACAATAGAACCGGAAAACACCTGGCAGATGGATAATGAATTTCTATCCCATTTGTTCGCGAGAAACGTATTCATCATCACTCGTTATGTTTAATTCATCGGCATTTTGGTTTTGCACACATTTATACAGCTGCCATGTTTATTATCTACGTATACGCATTTAATTATAAACAAACTATCCTCAGTGGGATTTCAAATAATGCTTTGCCTTTGATGGGGAATATCGCAAATCGTTCATGAGACCGCGGACTGTTTAACTTAATTTAATTTCCTCTAAAATTTATGGTACGCGACATTAGCAGATGGATACATATGTACATATGTGTATGCCATATCTTTTATCGACAGGAAAAAGAGTGACATATTATCCGCGTACTGGATGACAAATTCCGTAAAAACGGAAGCGTAGAGGAAAAAAAAGATTACTTCGAATCCATAGATATTCCATCGATGCAGACGTTTAGAGCTGAATCATTCGCGAATCATATACAACGTCGACAGTTCCCAAATACGCCGGAGTGGAAATAAAATTCCAGGACAGAAAAGTGCCGACATCAACGATACTTCTGCCCGTTGCCATCTTTGCCTTCGACAACAGTTCAGGCGAAATCAGTTTCACCCGAGAAATACAAAATCAATCGTGGTATAAGTGTAGACTTGCCACAATTTGCGAGAACATCGTTTTCCCGGAACATTGCTCTTTAGTGATTCAGGATAACGGCTGGTTGGCAATTATAATGAGATTCTTCTTGAAATTCCCCGTACAGGGGAAGAAGTTGTTAGATTGGATGCTGCGGGGGAGTACCTTAATCCCTCGAGAGGTCTCCTAACAATTAGCAGGCACACACGAGTACGGCAGAGCAGGGCCCCGTCGGCAGAAAATACCCCGGGGAGTCGCCGGTGAAGAAGAAGAGGAAGAAGAAGAAGAAGAGAGAACGAAGAAAAGGACGGGGAGAGGGAAGGGGACGACGAAAAGGCTGGCGCCGTGCTACACAGCCAATTCAGAATAATAGGATCTGGGAAATCGAGACGCAATATTGCCCGGCAGCATGTATTGCCTTGTCACCGCGTTTCTCGAGGAAAAAAAGAAAAGAGCCGTTAAATTGCCGGCCAACCGTTTTTTCCCCTTGTGCAATAAACGCTCAGCGCGATACCACTTTTATGCCAATTTCAGGTGTACATTTCAATAATGAGGAATAATGATGCAAATACCGCTGCCGTGCTTGTTATTTTTCATATACTTTCAATGTACAGAAAAACCGTCATCGGAACTCTTGGTTAAATATTTCAAAGTATACATATTTTAATAAGTATACTTATTTTTGTTGCTGTAGTGAAAAATAATATCTCGGTTGGTCCGAATTTTTACGACGTACATCGTGCAGATCGATAAACAAACATGTTTAAGATAAAAACTGTTTCTCCTTCAAAGCAGCGTCAGTTTAAAGAACTTCGAAGGCTACGAAACGCTCCCTTTTCTTAAGAAAATTGAAGGAGGACGTACTTAACAAAATTAATGCCATTACATAATTTCATTCGTCGATGAAATAAAAAGATTTCATTGCAAACGACGACTTTGGCTGATGGTATTTGTGAAGGATATTTCATCAAATCTTCGAAACGTCCGTCAATGAAAATAACGAAACAAATAGATTACAAACTGATATTGATTTAAAGTTTGGAACCGTTCGTTCACGAGTAACGAATGGTATTTATTGCTGGCCGTAAAAGAAATATTTTATACATTTGTTGGCTGTTTCTCAGGTTGTGCAACTTCGGCACAGAGTGTGTAATAGATTTACGATTAACTCATTTTTTGCCGAATTACTCTCTTGCATATTCGGTTAATTAAATAACCGTATTTCCGTTAATATGTACGCCGATTATATCGATTATCTGCCTACGTGCGGAATAATAAATACGAATACCTGCTTGTTTTGCGGAAATAAATTAAGCGTAAATCTTTTCACGAAGGAAAATTGCAATTTTAATCCGCTTGTCAGATTACAGCCAATTATTCGGTACACACGCTGCGTGGGTTCGAACAATGCGATGTTCTCTTAAGAACGTTTTAATAATTACATACGCCCACGAAACACTGCACGGATAAAATCATTCATGCACCGATCGGAAATGATTTTCAGTCTCTTAATTTGCTTGAATCTTTCATAAACCAAGAGAATTGCGACGAACATGCATGATCAATTTTGCTGTTTTACACATTTATTTTCCTTATAAATTCTGAATTCTTTATAAACTTACAGCAGACAGATGATTACTGTTAGGAAAAAACGCAAGTTGTAATGATTGCGGCATCAAAGGTATGTCGATTCGAGTTGCAGCGATAACGAGTGGGATTGGAAAGAATTCACTTTTATTCGTGTGCGAGGGTGCAAGGTGGGGAGAAGGGGGGTGGAGGGGTTGAAGCAATTCAAAATAATAGGATTCGGGAAATGAGAATGCAATATCGCCGTGGGGACGGGGGCGATGAGGGTTGAAGGGTGGCGCGATTTAAACGGGACGATTGCGACGTAATAAGCAGCAGGGCGAGAAATTTTTCTACTCTACACCCTCTGCCGGAGTTGGTCAACGGGACGCGCACGACTCGATGAATAATGCATCGTTATTTTTTCTCCTCCCCATTTCCCTCCCCGTCAGCGGCTCGCACAAAGCCCGAAAAAACGGTCACACGGTGAGCATTCGTTTTGTGCGATTCACCGGCGATTCGTCTTTCACTTCCTCTTCGTCATATCGAAATCCTCCTGGAATATCCCACGACAGTGCCAACGGCAAATGGGATCGATATTAATCGTGCGATGTTTATGCGATCAACCAAAGTGTAAAGACGCGATTCCACGTTTGACTAAAACCACTCGTTGTAAATTCAAATCCACGGAGAATTACGGGTATCAACGATTCCCGATCGTCCGGTCAAGGTAATTTTAATCGTGGATTCTCCGTTGAGAGACGTTCTCGATTACCTTGCAAACGAATTCGAGTGCAGACTTTCGTTAGGATTCGGGCGATGGAAAAATATCGAGGGTGAGAAATGTTTTCGCAATAACGAGCGAAAGCGTACGAATGGTGTAACGCCATCGAAAATCCCAACGAAAGGAGAATGGCGCAACGATTGCAATGAAAACGCACGCTCCCAGCGCTGCTGTTTTGTCGAGAATTTCAAACATATCGTCCCGTTCAAACGCAAACGCCGTAACGTTCGATGGGTACGGTTTCGATGCAATTATCGAGGAGCAACAAGGTAAATTCAAATGATGACGTTCAGTATTTCGGAGATTACTAATCAATTGTTATGATGACGCGCTACAGGGAAGCACTACAAAGACGCGTTTAATCAAGTACCTTACTTTAATTATCAAAATGACCGGTTAATTTGTCTACTAATTGCCTGCTAATTACACGTCACTACGGTTTGTACATACAGTTTCGCATTACAGGGATCGTTATATTTACCTAATAAATTTGACTGTGTGCTTGATGAAGAAATATAAGTAGTTTCTTCAAGATTTATAAACAAATTATAAGTAACAAATTATAACTGTAAGGATTATTTGTTAATGAATACTTGAGCGTTAAAAATGGAATGTGCAGTAACACTAATATTCCTTTCGTTTATTTCATCTTAAGACAGGGGAGTAATTTCTACTAGTTACACAATTTTGTAATACTTTCACCACGCCTGACATGAATTTGCTTTATTTTCGACGACTTCCTGTTATTCGTAACCATTGACTGGATAAACGAAGTCACGGTATAAATATCATCGAGCGTCAGCGTAAATTTCAACGAATACACTGATGAAACAAGCAAAGCCCGTCCTTTCCAGATGGGTTGCATACATTCTTCATGTATATTTATACGCGCAAGATTTCCCGAAATCTTCGGGGTTTACCCTAAGTTATCCAGGCATAAAGCAGCTGTCGGCAGGCGAAGGCTTACACGATGTACGAGTAAAAAAGCATTCTACGGGTTAAAGAGCTCGAACCGTGCAGCCCCGATGAAGCGTTTTCTTTAACGTCGAGTAAGCAAACACAGAATGCCCCCGGAGCTCGCTGAGACGAGAACACCGCGACGTATAAACAATCCAACTGGCAATAAACATCATGACGAACCGACGGACACCGCAAGCGGGTTATCGCAGTAGACAGCAGCCACGTTGCATTATATACGGGGCTTGAGCCAGGTCGATGTCATTACCCTACTGAGCTTAATGGTCAGATAAATTTATCAAATGAAATATCCCTTCCCAGGGGTTCGCTTCACAAGCCGATAGGATACGTTTACTAACCCCTCGACGTTTATCCTATAACGACAGCTAGCTGCGTTCGATCAATCAAACCTTCACTGTCCGCTAGGTAAAGGCTTCACTAGGTCAGATGATTAGTGATGATCAGGTATTTTCTCATCAGATATACTGGGACGGACTTGACACCTCGCTAACCAAAGACCTATGTTGCAATGATCCGTTGCTAAGCCATTCAGGGTAATAATCAATAAAACAACTGTCCAATAAGTATCAGATAAATGAACACAACGGTACAAAAGTTGAGCACTAGCAGTTGTAAGGAACGAAGCGGAAAAGCTGTTAAAAAAAATTCAACCAATTTAACAATACTATTAAGAAGAACTAAAGTTCATCAACAGATTAGCACTCTATTTTTGCCCGTAGGAAAGGGAATGAAGAGAAGAGCTCTCGTTTCCGGCTAGCCAAGAGTACATAAAAAATAGGAATGGGCGTGAGCTGGGGGGATGGTCAGGGCGGGGGGATCATCGATACGCGTGGAAGTTGGGTCGATGATGCCGGCGGATAAGACATTTTCCACGTGTGCTTAGACCGGAGGCAAGTTTGTACGAAGCAGGGACGTGGCAGAACGTGGAGAAAGGCAAGATTCGCATCGGTTCGAGGCGAGCCGAGGTAACGTAGGGTAACGTAGGGTAAGGTAAGGTAAGGTAAGCAGGCACGGCCCAGCATTTGTTCTCCAAGATGATTCCCAGATGGTTGATCGCTCAAGCAGATATAATCCCACGAGCGGGCAAACGGGATGATTTTAAACAAAGGAAGGCACCCGTTGAAGCATGATCGAAGTTCGCCACGGTATGTGCTCGCTCCTGCTTCCTCGCCTATCGTCCCCTCTCCTTCTTTCCCCCGCGAGAAAACCGAGTGTCCGATGGGCCTTTAGTCGGCCTCCTATCGCACGGCACGAACAACCGGGCCCCGATACTCTCCGCTCGGCTCTAATCTACGCTTCTCCATCGCCCTTTGGATTCCACGCCATGCACATTCCGGAAATAGAAATCCTTTGCTCGCTGTTTAAGCCGCAATTACCAACGTCTCGTGGGTCTACGAGCTGCAACCCCTTCCCCTTGACTTCCCGCGGCTCGATAAGCTTGCGAAACCGACGAATATCGGACCCAGAGAAAACAAAGGGGAGGGGGGAGGGTTGGAACTGGCGATCGCTCAGCCAATCTTGTTGCTTTTGTCCGTAAAAGTTGACCCGTGTATGAAAATGTTTGTTCGCCCTCTTGCGTGATTCATTGGCTCTCCAAGCGCCAACGGGGAAAAGTAGAGCTCGTTCAGTCTTAATCCGGGCCAGTCATCTTCCGTGAGCTTCGCTAATGTTCCTCACTTTTCCCTCGCTTTCTCGATAATCCGTCAGACATTTTCCCCTCGTGTTCCCCACTGACACACTGCCCGTGGTAGCTCCTTAACGGGCTTTTCGCGATTCTTTCTCTCTCCGAGGAAATGATACACTATCGGAAAGGAAGAGGATCATCGAACCGTGGTCTTTTCTCATCGCGATGGACGGACTTGCTCTTCCTTGTTCTCCCACTAGCTTATCGGCCTTTACCCCCCCCCCCCCCCCCCATTGTCCGTTTCCATTGCAAGCCAATGTCTCTTCGACTCACTGCAAATGCCATGCTATTTCGCCGATACATATACACACACACACACACATATATATATATAATACATGCTGAGAAATACGATAGAAGCACACATCTTACAGTACTCATCATTTTCCACAGCTATGCGAATTTACTTGACATTTGTAGCTTACTAGAAACAGAAAAAACTGTTACCTTAAAAGAAATTTTTATTTACCTAATGGTGCATCTATTAATTTCATGTAGAATGTTTTATTTCACAAGTAACATTTGTAATCTCATGTATTTTATTCCGTTCGTTCAACAGTGATTATTTTTAAACCTTCAAGACTGGAGACAGTAATTCGCATCTCCCCGTGAGCGAAAATATTTTTTACGACTGGCACACTGAAAAACACTACTAGCACCATCATCATTAACTGTACTGACTAATTTTTAATAAAATATTCTTTTGTTTCAATAGGTGCATGCATATTTGCCACATTATCGAAAAATGTGTAGAAACCGAGGCGAAATCCACTTGACAGTATACCGTTCATATCATCTTAATAAAAGGACAACAACGGTGACTATTTAAAAAAAATCATGGCAGAAGGTAAACTTGATCATTCGCGAACTCCTATCATGAGTATCCTGAATTTCGGTAGACGAGGGAGGTCGGTGAGTTCCTATCTTTGTACTCTTACCGGCAATCGCGGCCTTTACTCGGCCCCCACTCTAACCCAGTACCTGCGCAAAGTTGCAGAGCGCTGACGCTGTAGTCCCCATTACAGGGACCGTCGTCTATACTCACGGAGGAGGTATCGGTCTAGCCTTGCTCTCCGGGAAGGGGAAGACACGGGTCGAGGGGGGGAGGTAGGGGGCAGAGATGGAAAAAATGCAGCCGGGAAGCGAAGGGGAAGAGATTCCCTCTACCGAGGAAGGATCGTCTCCGTGCTTGCTCATTTCTCGTTCTGCCGCCGGTGCAAGAACCCTTTGAAGCGGTGGGGGAGTAGTAGTATCATTCTCTCACGCAAACGTAGGACTCTCGGTGCCGGTGTCGTCGCCGTTGCCATTCGCGAGAAACGGCCGCCTATCGGGGATTTATTTATGCGCCGGCAAATTCGCGGAAAAGAGCTACACGGTCGAGATGACAATAGGAGCTCCGTGTGTCCTCCGTTGCGACGGGAATAAATGTCGCTGGATCAGCAGCTCAGGTCGACCTACATTACCCGGCCAACTCCGTGCTAGCCATTTTATTTATTGCCCCGCCGTCACTTCTCGTACACTTCCCCAAGACCGCCCCCCTCCCCGCACGTCGCAGCGCAGTTTTCTTATGCCACTTTGATTCCAAGCTAAACAGGCCTGGATTATAAAAATCCACGCATAACTGGCAACCAAATATTTTCCGATACTGTAAACGGCGGATCTACGTGACAATATATATTTTCTTTTTAAATACCGTGTCAGCAAGTACCGTTAAAAACGGGCATCCTCGAGTTCTGCACGCAATTCTACAGGATGCTGGCCAGACACACAATGTGCACGGAAAACTCAAGTTCGCGGAAATACGAGTGACACGGTTATTGTAGAGGAGCTCTGCAGCTAGAGTGGTTAGTATATAATATGTTCCCGGCGCTGTTGACACGGGAAAAGTAGCACACGGAAGAAGCGACTCGCTGTTAGAGCAATAGATTGGTGAATGTACAATCGTGCCTTCCGTGCTTTTCTTTTCCATCCTCCGTTACCTACGACTCCTTGACATTTGCACCGCGAGAGACGAACCACTGGAGAGCCACACCTCTGCACGCATGGCTAGGACATACACCTCGTGGGTTTTGCGTTTCCTTGTCATTCCTGTCGTCATTCTCGTGACTCACAGTCCCTGGCTCAAACGAGTCGCTTATTTTATGCCACTTTTCATTAGTCAGTTTTTTAAATATCCAGTAGAAAGTAAAGTAGCAGACGTAACTGTGTCCCTTTTTTCATTCCGAGTCTTGAATGTGCAGTTAATAAGATTGTAGCAAGCGATTTAATGATAACGGACCAGTAGATGTGGTTGATTGAGGAAATAGGAGACACTAACTTTCACAAATATCTTTAACCGTTTCCTATCCATTAGATACTGGCTATTAAGATATATTTAGGTTCAGAACATTGTAGCGAACAGAGCAATTCCATTAGTTCTCGTATCGATAGCTAGGCATCTTTGGCTTTTGAAGAATCAAAAAAGTCGAGAGACACAGCGCGTATTGCGCAGTCCGGAAATTCTGTTGGGTTACTCTTTTGTTGCTCCTTTTTTTTGTTCATTCTCGTCACATGTCAAACGGGACAAGTATGTTTTTTACAGAAGCTGTTGGAACGTAGGTGTATAGAATATTGGATTACATCGGTGGGAGTTGAAGGGCCATCGATCTCGCGTGGCTGTGGCTCATCTTTTCTCACTCATTACCTGCGACTCCCCGACATTTGCACTCTCGCCTTAATAGCGGACTTACAACGCGGCTTTTACCCAAGAACGTTCGACGAGGATTCTTCATCGACGTGATTCAACGGGAACGTATTTCCCCTCCCCCTTCCTCTCCTCCCTCCCGGCTGCCACAAGGTACGTCGATTTTTTCACCGACAACCTGACTTGCTCTTCTCCTTCTCTCGGGTTCTATGTGCCCATCTAACTGTTCACAGCGCTCACCTTTCTGCCATTGCTAAGTGCAAAACCCGGGAAAATTGCTGCCACGAGGCCACCGTAAAAACCATTACACCGCATTCAAATGTCATTTTTCCCTGTTGCCTACCTACAACTCCGTAATTCTCCGTCGGGTTTCCCAAATCGCTCAATTTCCTCTGCGGTTCTTCGCACGTAAGTCCGTACGAATGGTGTCGGATTGCATCTGGCCGAAAGTTCACGACGTTCGATTTCCTTTGAGAAATTTTGTTTGTCCAAGTCGGCCGACTTGTCGGGTCCGAGGGAACGAACGCTCGATAATATTGTCGGGAAAGTTCGGAATACTGTCGGCCATTGTCGGCTGTTGTCGGGACGTGTCGTAATAGCTTCGGAAGGCAACGCCGACATGTTGGATTACCTACAGTCCTCGCTCGTTGGCCATCACGCGAACACGCCCGACTTGTTGGATGAATCTACGTGTACGAAAAACTTCGAAAGTTTTTATCTCTAGCTACGACGCCATTGACTGACTATTGGCTTTCCCCATGGAGTGGAATAAGGCAAACACTCAAAAAATTATTCAGTTATACGAGAAGCACAGAGTTCTGTGGGACGAGACGTATGGCGACTATAAAAATCCACAAAGCCGACTAGACGCGTTGTCGAAAATTGCCGAGGAGATGGCTGTCGATGTTGAAACGGTCAGAAAAAAGATCACCTGCATTAGGAGTCAGTACTTTCGCGAGCTTAACAAAATTAAAACGACAAACAATGGACGTACGCCCTACACGTCGTCCTGGTATGGATTTAAACTCTTATCATTCTTGAATCCATCTGTCGAATTCCAAGAGTTAACAAACTATCTGGATATTTCAATAAACACGGTAAGCGATAATCTACTAGCTTAATACATATAGGGCTAACAACTGTATCTCTAATATGCGTGCTACAAAAGTTGTACATTTTCGAACTACGTACATTTATGTTGACAATGGTTAAACGTAGGACAAGTGTTATCTAATGTTATCTTTGTAACATAAACATTGTAAATACATTTTTAAAGCATGCCGATTAAACAGTACTTATATCATTGTACACTGACTCGATTTAGAACGCCGAAAAAGATGTTTCTTGTTTCCTTTATTTTCTAAAGACACGCTATCCAACGATTACGGAAGTTTAATTTGAGCCTGGCAACTAAGTAAATTATTTCCTCAGGACAGAGACATGAAAATCGAGAAAGTTGATGAACCTGTAAATAATGATCAGAGCGGACAGTACGACAATTGCAAGGAACCCAGCACGGCAAAGCGTGTATTAGCCATGAAGAGGAAGCGTAAATTATCGGAAACTTCGCCGACTTTTTCCGATCAGCTGCAAGAGACATGCAAAACTGGGGAATCGGTTGACGGGAAAGTCAGCACAAAGGACATTTTTGCGAGCTTCGGGGAGTATGTGGCCGAGTCTCTGCGTAATTTGCGTAACAAACGCTTGCAAATTTTGGCTCGTCACCAGATAAATAATATCATTTACAATGCAGAGATGTCCCAGTTCTCCAACCAATTTTCGCTTCCTTCGTGCTCCACATCTTCGACTGTTGTACCGACTTCCCATTCTAACCCACCGAGTCCCACTACCGCCTTAAGCAACTGTACAACCGATTTATTCCTTAATCATCGGGTTTCAGTTTCCAACTCTTCAGTTTCCCATTCCAACCTCAATGCGTCCTCTACCACGGCGACTCATTTCTCATGAAACGTAAATATCGTTAGGTTAAGATACGCAATGTATTTTTATATTTAAGCACTTTTAAGAAAAAGAATAAATTGTTTATTATTCACGTTAGCTGTTCGTCACTTTTATTCTGTATTTTCATAACAATAAGACATTCACCTGGCCTGATTCTTCGCCATTCAGTTTGAATCTTTTATTATCTACGCGTTTTTATTTACCTTCAATTATTGTTGCCAAACTTTAATAATGGGCTTTTAGACAAATAATTTATGAAATAAACTGTTGTTAGGGACGATCCGTTGACACGTTCGGAAAGATCCGTTTGTTGTTGACGTTTGGAATATAAAAGCGGAACACACTTTGAACGGAGGTCACTTAGAGTTCTGATACCAAATAGCACGGTACTGAGTTCCATTGTCGACGCGGTTTGTGAGTGCGGGTCAGGGTGTTTTCCGCCTTTCTATTCGTGTCGTGTTTCTTTTCTTTTTGACTGTGTTTTTTCTGAGTCCTTTGCAATTGAATGTCTTGTCTAAGTTCTCTTTTCTTTTTGGTATAAAATCCCAGGATTACCGTTGTAACGATTTCGTTTAAAATAACTACCCGTTTGGAATTTTTAATAGTGGTTTTTTTTTTATTTCGCACCCTCCTCTATCCTAAAACTATGATATAAGAAATTTTTCCGGTCTACAAATTCGCAATCATCTTTTACGTTATTTTATTGTGTACACGATTTTAATCAATAAAACGATTTGTCGTCATTGTTACAAACGTCAATAATATCGTCATGGTTAATAATGCATGCCAATGCGTAACCAATCCTCGTGGAACTTAATAAAACACTGACCGACATCTTTCTTTCCTGCACGGGAATGTAATTTGAACCGAACACATATTTCCACATCTGCACTTTTATCCGGCTTCGATAACGCGATTATTCCAAAATTAAATTACGAACATTAATTAAACGAGAGGAAGATTTTATTAGCGCCGAGGGTAATATAAAAAAGTAAATGTTGAATTTTAATTATATCCTGTACAACAAATCTATATTATGTCATTTTACATTACTACGTCAATTTGGCATACGTAAATAAAACTCTTGTCTTAATTAGTAACATTAATAGCGAAGCCTGTGATATCAAATACATTTCATATCGTTTATTGTTACGGAAATTTCTCTCGGATAGAAAGTCGTGCCAGAAAACATGTTAAATGTCCACATTTTTTCCGGCCTCGAAGACGGAATTTAATTTCACTTAATTTATCTGCGTCATTAGTGAGACGGTGGGGCACAAGTGATTCACATTTCTCGCTGAAGAATTCAATGACACGAGATCCGTATGATTGTTGCGTTCGAGACACCGTCGGTCTACCATGAATCACGCATGAACCTCCGAAGAATGAAAAATTCTTTTTCCTCTTTATTTATTCAATTGCACGAGAGCGGGGGGAGGAGGGTTGTGGGATAACACAGCGAGGACTTTAGATTCGAGAGCCACTGGCCAAGTTTGCCCATCTGAATAATTCAGGATGTGTGTGGAAGACCAAAGCGTCATTCACACGCAGCGCACAATGTGGGGAAGACGGGTTTCTCCGCGGAAACCTCTCTCAACAAACGGAGCCCATGTTCACCATCTACCCGTTTTCCCCTAGCAAGTAGCCACGATGGCCAATTGTTTACGATCCGACAGAAATTCCACCTAACATCGGCATTAATTCCATTGTCAGACCCGGCGAATAGTCACTCGGTTGCATTATAGACAATATTTCGTCCACTTATCAATGGTACATAAAACTCTTTCGTGCGCTACACAATTATATTTAGTGAAACGGACAATTGCGCAAGGTTTTAATATGTTTCGGTCTTGCTGTGGGGAATGAATAACTCGACAAAATTCTATCAGATAAGCACAAAGTTCTAAAATGTATATAATTCTGACGGCGAGAGTAGAGACGAGCGATTTACAGGAAAGAAAAGCGACAAATAATGACAACTGTTGAGCTTTATGATTATTAAATGAATAATTTTATAATTCATACCGGACCATTAAGGGAAATGTAATAACTGTAAACTCAGTTTAAAGTACGTTGACGTTGGTGTAACATGTGTTAAGGTATTAACCTGTTGAAAGAAACATCAAAGTCACGAGTTAAAGAGGGACACAGTTTTGCTCGGTAGAAATGCACGAGTGACGATCACATTGAGTAGCATTTTCACGACTTTTGACCTGAAAACCGCCTGGCAGGGGACTCAAAGAAAAAGTAGAGAGGGTTGCTGGAACGTTAGGAAGAAACGGGAAGGGAATGGGGGAGGGGGGAAGGAAGAGGACGCTTTGGCTTTGTCCTTAGACCTTAAATGGACTGGCTAGTGAAGGGTAGGCGCAAGCGAGTGTCCAAGAGCACTGGATACGAGGAACGTGTGTGTGATGCTGCTTCGGACCAGTAGCCTAAATCAGCAGAACCCTAAGCAACAAACTGTTTCGTATGTATGTCGATTACTATGGTACTGAGGTGCATTATGCGGTCCTAAACTTTCCATGGATGTGGCAGGTATGACTGAGAAGGAAGGAGAGAGACAGAGAAGGAGGAGAAGGAGGAGAGAGAGTGAGAGAGAGATTGCTAGCCACTTTGCTTTGACCCGCAAGCTATATTTCAGCTCAAAGCAGTTGGTGAATTAACAATGCACGTCGTACTTTGTACGCGTGAAGAATAGTCCTTAAAATGTTTCAATCCTTCTGTTACGGGGTCGTATCAAAGTTCGACCTCATTGCCGGAGCGTTTTTCGTTTTGTTGTCAGCAATTCGAGGGGATCGAAACGTTGCCACTGCAGTGCACGAAAACATTGCCCAGCGAAATTCAGGCGGCGTTTATAAATATGCATGGATCTTAAACCGTTTGAAAAGCCTGCCGCGCACGGCGTCATTGAAGTTTTGTCGTGTCGGTATAATATCGTCGTTGAAACACGAAATGCAATCGTCGAGCGTAATTAAGTGGAGGGGGACGGCACAATCCACGTGTACTTCTGCTTTAGACAGTAAGCTCGGCGCAACGTTCACAAAAGTTCGAGAGTTGCAACTCTTTTACTTTGTTCCCGAGTGAACGAAAGTCTATAAGCCGTTTTATAATTTAGCATACGAGTTCCGCTCAACAACTATCGCTTACACAATGCCGGGTTAATGAACTCAATGGTCGTTTTCAATTAATGTAGAAATGCACTGTCGCAGAATCCTGTCGACACAGACAAAGTATCATAATACGATTTAATTATAGTCGTTACTATCAAATTTATCTGCGTATCACTTCATGCGCATTGCAATAATTGCAGAACAATAATCAGTTTGGACACTAATTATCGCCAACGTAATGACAGTTGCTATCGTTAAATGTATTATGCAAAACAATAAAAACAATTGTCAAAAGAATTCACTTGCACAGCAGAATCTTAAATGTTCCAAGAAAATTTTCGGCAACCAACTTTCGTTGAGTAAGAATTCTTTAAAAAATTTCAGTCTATTTATACACATATTGAGTATATAAACATTTACTTTTCGCACTAACTATGTACATCGTACTTTTATTTCCTCTCCGCCGCCATTTCTATGCATATCAATATCTGCACATTCACATAATGACGTCTGCGATTGACATTCTGCGTGCGCACGCAATTATCCTTCCTTTTATTATTACCGGGCATTATTCGTTCCCTTTTGCGCAAATCGCGCTTTGCCATGAATTTAATTTCACGCTATTTTAATTGCTGCGCAACAGTGGACCGTTCCGACAGGCAGGGAAAAAACTGACTGGACGTTTGTTGCTCCAAGTTAAATCGGCGGTACAACGTTTTCCTTGGACCTGGAAGTTTTGCGAGGGAAACGGGAGATCGGTAGTTGTCCTTACACTTATTGCATTGCTGATGCACATCATGTGGCCATTAGTACGGTGCCATTTATGTTCTGGCAGGGTAGGTTCAAGCGTAAAGGGGAACTGCATTGAACGCTCACCCTCGCACGTAACAACCAGTCGGAGGGTCGCAAATCCGCCCTCCCCCCCTCTCCCTGGACCTTGGCAACCCCGTTGCAATGACGTTACATGATTCCCTTGTAATTCACGCGATACCAGGGACCGTAGTATCGGCGTTGCCGGCCTTCCGCGAAATTCCGTCGCTTCTGCGATTCCCGTGAAAGGGCCGAAAAATCCGAGAAAAAGCTGTTGGCCTAGCGTGGAACACGTTCGCAGGGGTTTGGCCATATTTTTCCGGGAACCCGCGTTTCGATTGCCGAAAGCCCGCTGAAAAATGCCCGTCAAAGTTCGACGGGATCGTCGATGTTTGAGCGCGGCTCTTTACGTGCCGGTTTTGCCGAGCTCTCTTATTACGAATGCAGCCGAAATCAGGGCTTGATAAATGCCGAGCGATCAATCTACGACTCGATCGTGTGCCCCCCGTTCACCCCCCCCCCCTCCCACCCGGTGAACCAACCGTCCATTCACTTCTTGTGATACATCAGCCGTCATTTGTCACTCGATTGTCTCGAAAGTTTCGCTAGAGTATCGGGCTGCTTCTATTACGACGTACGTGACACAATATTGTAAATAGACAGGGGAATTTGTAAATAAGCCCACTGACAAATCTACGTGGAAGACCTTAACGAGCCGCTTTTCTGACACTCGAGGAACACACGTTCTATCGGCTACAACTTCGACGATATTTCATATCTGATGAATCTACGAGATTATAGGTGGCAAACCGTGTTTCGTAAATCATTTTTGCCCGGCGAACAAATCATTTTTATTCATCAATCATTCGAAACATCGTGGCAAATCGTTAGTTCGTGTCGAGAAATCATCTGTTCAGCTTCCGAAAGGAAATGACAAAAATCGTTGTTACGAGAAATAATGTCAGCTTTAACCCTCGTTCGACAATTTGAACAAATTAGTTTTCTAATCAGGGAGAAATCAATGAAAAGTCACTTAAACGACTGTTGCTTAATTGAAAAAAATTTCGTATATTGCTTAAATAATAGTAAGTTTAGTATTGAAATTAAATAAGTATAGTGTTGTATCATATTGGTACAAAATTGATATTGTTCTGTAAAATTTCCCACCTTGTTGCTTGCACCGTAAGATGACTGTGCTTCTCTTCGATCTCAAAGATACCAATTCTACAATAACATCTAAATTCATCTCACGGTTAGGACTGTAAAATTCCGATCCGTGCTTGAAAAGACATGTGATGTCAATTTAAAATCCTTTGTAATGGAAACGAGTCATTTTCGGAGAAAAAAGCCTTTCATTTAGATCCGCTTCCTTTGTGTAATTTATTTCACGTATGACGCAACATCGAGCGGAGTAAACGGTCCCCATAATTTGCTTTCGGAGATAATGGGAAGGTCCATTTACAGACGAATTTTAATCGGATTAATTTAAAGCTCTGTGCGAGTTAATAGATGCGGAATAACATTAACAGAATGGAGTATTTACATTGGATCCGAGGTGGAATGGATTCCACATCGGGTTTCCGCGTTCGATGTTCAATATTCAATACTGGGCTATTGAAAGCAGTAGCAGTAGTAGTAGTAGTATTAGTCGTAGAAGTAGTATTAATAGTAGTAGTAGTAGGAGCAGCAGCAGCAGATGTCGCAGATGGACGTTCTGGATAATCACAATGGATCTTCTAGTTCTTCTTACCTACATTCCAGGCGTTTACCTGCATCCCGTCCTTTCTTCCTCTTTCCCTTTCTGTCAGGTAAACGTGGAAAATATACAAGCACCGGAAACTTCTATCCGCCTGTGCCACGTGCATTTTTCTCAGTCGGCCGACCGATCCTTGGCGCTTTGTGAGGTCCGCAAG
Source organism: Hedychridium roseum (assembly GCA_963989215.1). Taxonomy (NCBI): domain Eukaryota; kingdom Metazoa; phylum Arthropoda; class Insecta; order Hymenoptera; family Chrysididae; genus Hedychridium; species Hedychridium roseum. Next base: position 6,628,655 of record OZ022311.1, on the reverse strand, counting down.
CGACGACACGTTAAGCTGCAGGTAAAGCACCACGTAACAACGTAATCTGCCCTGATGTACAGCCACGTGAATAGGGCTACTGTATTTCCTTGGAGGATTTCCCTTCTCTTTGCTACATTTTCTAATACTACTTGAGCGCTAAGTAGTTTGCACGTTGGATTTCCCGGCTAACGGCCGATCAAGACGACAAAGATGCCTCTATAGACGAAAATCTTCCCTTACGTCAATCTAGATTACACCAACCATCTGTAGCGACTGAATTTATGCAAAAACTTTAGGCAATTGGACGCGTACGTATTAATCTGACTTTAGCGAATTATTAGAGGACTCTTAAAGACTGACGCTTGTTTGAACCGTCGCGAGAAAGTACGATGTTTGTACGGAACCCAGTGATTACCTTTCAAGGTGAATGAATCTGCGTGCAGGAAAGAATGAAAGTATTTAGCGGGCCTTCTCGGAAAAAGCTTCGTCAGTTAATTTAGCCGACGAGGAGAGTGCTGCTAACTCCAACGGAAGACCGATTTTTTTCAATTTCTCGGGAACGTCAAGTCTAGTAGTTTGAGTTTGCTCAGGGATGGTTTTGTCGAGGGCTGTCCAGGTCTTCTGAGGCGTGGCCCCGGGCCGCTAAACTTTCCAAGTCGTGTGTATTATGAATGAATGGCATAGCCCTGAGCCATACATAGCCCTGAGGAGAGGAACAGAGAAAGAGAGACATGGCTCAAAGCCCGTGCAACAAAGAGGAAAACGTCGCTACGCTAAACGATGACAACGGAGTCAATGGCATCTTGGGGACCGTTTTATATAGAGATCCGACGTAGCGCTTAATGCAATTTGCTAGGTGACAAATGTATAGTGAGCCTGTAAGTCCGCGAGGAAATTCAAGCGGGAGCCTTTATTAGGGAGTTCGACTGCACACGAATATCCCTTAAGTATCGACCTGTAAAGGCGATCAGGGTCACTAGCTCAGTGACATAAAAAGAAAGATGAACAACGTGGGAATTCCAATGCAGTAATCCCCCTTGTCAAATAAAAATTACTTTCCATTATGCTTCGTCTTTAATGATTTGTTCACGTTGGATATGCAGTTCCGATAAATTCATTATGTACTTTATGTGCTACAAAAACATTGTGTACTTTGTGAAAGCGGCATTGATTAATTCCTCAGGAGCAGGAAAGCTATTGGCAATCGTTAAATCGTTATCATTAGCAATTCCTATTAATCATAATCACAACATACATATAATATTCGTATCCTCCACTTAATACTTTAATTCCGGAAAACATGGATTACTATAAATTTCAATAGCGAAACGAGGTGTTCCGTGAAATCATTGGCCTGCCGTTAATTAACGCTACGACGCGTTGTTAGATGGTTTACATCGAGTTCGCGTATTAATTGCAATTTCTCGTTCAAAGGGAGATACAACGGAAGATATACAGTTGAATTGTGATTAATCTAGTTTGTACATGGAAACGTTATGTAATTATTAAACATATTCATGACCAAGGGATACGTTAACGAATCTTATTTTCAAGCGAGGTTGTAATAGCTCTCAGCAGGATGGTTGTGTTATCATTGAAATAGGCTGAATGATGATTCACGTATGCTCGTGAAAAACAAAAAAACCGTCCAACTGCCGGGTTATTTACATAGCGGACGTGTCGTAGGAGGATCATTTACACGTGAAAGCGGCTCATAATTATCGAATTCGACGAGTTTCTTAGAAAATTATCTGGCACATTCTATCCGACTACCACGTCCCCCCCCCCCCGCCCCACCCCTCCGCTTTGACTTGTAGGCAACGGAAGCCCCCATTATGCACATTTACACCCGCATGCATTCAAATGTACGTCGTTCCGTCTGTTGACAAGATAAACGACACAAAAAAAGCTCAATTTATATGCCACGTTGAACGGAAAAAACTGAAAGACAGTGACTAACCACTCGTTATTTGTTTTAGCGACTTTTTCCAGAAATACAATACCGTGGTGGGCGCTTTTGTAAGCAGAAAAAAGCCCAGTCAAACGAATTCCTCTTGGAAATGGAGGAAATGCTTTGCATAAAGCATGATATGTAAATTTAGTACGATAATTATCACACGCTAGAGCGTGTTTCTAAGTTTTACGAAAATCCTTTGTCCTTACAATGACGATAAATGTCATAAAAATTCTATTAAAATATTTTCCATCGTCAGACAAATGTGACCTGCCGTAACGGAAGAATACTGAACCACAGATCAACAGTAAAAGGAAGGACATAAAGATCCTCAGGTAATTTCGTACTGAAAAGCCAATAAAATGCTTGTTAACAGATTACGCGATAATTAAGTCGTTCAGTTATTCAAATCTGCTATTGAATCGGGAACCAATATATTATAACGAGCCGTGTTTGGCTATTCAGATTATGAATAAACCGTCGATCATTCTATCCACCTGTCGGTAAGTATGTCACGATTATTGGCACAGCTTTCATCCCTTTACGTAGTCTAACAGTTTTGTTGGCAAGTTTCCCCGAAGTAAAACGATTATCGGTTATCGGGTTAAAAGAATAGGCCTCTCTTCATTCACGCGTCCAAAGGTTTACAAACAGTAGCACCTTTCTTTTCGTAAATTCCCAAGTGAAATGGATCGTCGTGAAGGGGTAAGCAGCTTCCGATGATTTCGATGAATCCATTGCGATCAACCAATACTACGTGATTGCATTATGGAAATTAGGGAAATCGGCGCGGTCGCGAGGTATGCGAGACACGCGAATTAAACACGTAATACAGGGGAATACTAGCGGTCCTGCACCTGTCGTCGATGCAAATCGCTTAAGCCGACGTGCAGCTCGGTTACCGAGCTTTTTCCATACCGTGCGGCTTTCCTCTTTCCCGTTTTCCCAGAGCGTGGTTAAACGCACGTATGTGCGTCGGCCAACCCCGACCGCGCATTTATGCAGTGGGCTGCAATGACGTCGCACTCAACCATGTAGAAACGTGTAATTTCGATGTACTGCTTTGAAAACGTCAGACGGTCAAGGAGAAAATTCCAATCTGTCGTCCAGGTAACACCTGTCGCTCCAATAGCACAATTCTCACTGTCGTTTCGTTATTTCCACTGCAACATTATGATTCTCAAGGCAAATGTCATAACGTTACAGTGAGACCAGAGATGCATCAAACAGTTGAATGTTACAGCATTCTATAATGAATAATAAATACTGATTGGTTATTTGAATAAAATTTTGCCCAAGTCTGTTGTTAAATAAGCCTGTACGACTTGTGGAAGCAATCTGTAGGATATTCTTCTGGAATATTGTGATACTCAAATGATTGACATATTCTTCGATGTCAGTCTAATGTTTCAGTTGAATTAATTTTCGTTAAATTCAATATACGTAACAGTTACATTTATTAGAGTAGTATGTCGTGTTGGATTTAACGTACTCTCTACAAAGGTATAATATTACAGACTTCTGTTAGCCGTTAAATGGGAATTTAAATTAGTTTTGATGCGCATCACCCAAAGTGAAGTTTATTAATTAGCGTTTTGACAAACGAGAATCCACGTTGACCGGTTTATTTAATTTAAACTCATGTAATTAAAAATCTGATCACAATTCGTTGAGCAAAATTGCCCTTCTAAACAATATTTCCGTTTTTCCATCTAGTTCTGCAGACTGTAAATGATATGCATTCATTGCAGTTACTGCGCCAATGTGAATTCAGACCATTGTGAAACTCGCAGTAAACTTAAATCGTCGGTTAAAACGTTTTACCATCTGGGAGCTGAAAATCGTTGTAATTTTAAACGTTGACGGAGGTAAGCCCAGAGCTGCGATGCACAATTTAGCGACGCAGTTTGGTGTACGCTCACAATGGATAGAAAATTAACTCTGCCACCTGCAGCTGCAACGTTATTTAGCAACTGCTTTATCGGAAACTGAGCTGCTAAAAAATGTCGGCAAAACGAACCTCGCTATTCCCCATTGCATCTCAAAGTTTTAACGACCGGTCTGCTCGACGGGATGAATGTACATTTCCATGCAGCACATTGTACGTATATCGCGTATAGACATGTATCTATATCCATGCTTTATAACTCCAGCCGTCGATTGTCCGGAAAACTTTGTATTTACGAACTATGCCGTAAAGCAGGGGAAAATTTTCATTCAGAACTGCTCAACTAGATTCACTTCATTATCCAGTCTATTTGTTTGCACGGCAGAATTGTGTATACGAATACAATCGATAATGCATTGCAGTACACTTTGTAGGAAATAGATATGTTACTTAAAAATGCACATATTTACATAAATCGTTTATTAGGAAATCATCTCTTCCTTCACTGTATTTCGAAACAAACTGACAATTTTATCGGGATATTAGGATATTCCGCTGGATTAAAAGAATCGTATCTAGAAAATCGATACGCGTATACATAAACGTTAAATGAACGAACATACGGCGCGAATGTGGACAGATGGATAGATGTGAATAATGGTAAGATTTCTTCTTCAAGATTTTTAATACTCGTCGTACCGGATTACGTGCAGCAAAGTTCCATAAAAAGGGTGGTATTATTCTCCGGCAAAATTAGCACCTGCTTTCGCGGCAAGGAGATACGAAAAAGAAAAAAAAATGTAGCGGCGAAACGAAACGCGATATTTCCCCGCCCGGTGTGTATCTCAAAGTTCTAACGACCGGTCTCTGTTGGTCGGTGCGGGTATCGTCATAGTGTATACGGTATGTAGGCGATCGTGAGTGTATGGGAAAATATATACAGACGTAGGACGAGGCTGATAGTCCATGGGGTCATCCAGCCGACCATCCGAGCGACCAGCAAGCCAGCCAGCAGGAGGAAAGGAGGGGGTAGGGGCAGGGAGAGTACACTGAAATTACGTTCGACGGAATTAACGTTCCGAAAACTCGTTTACGTGCTTCCCGATTAGCGGCAAGGAGCGGAAGAGGGCACGGTTACGATGCGTCTGGTAAATCGACGAATTAGTAAAGTCCGTTACGCAACTGTCATATTTAGTGGATCTCTGAGGTGAAGTTTTTAATGTAGCACACAACTCGGCGAACCTTCCAGTCGATGGTTCTTCACATTCAAAGGCGCGAAGCTGCGCCAAGTTTTTACTTCAATTATTTTTAATGAATATGGAAGACGCGGGACTGACCGGACGCGAGACTCAACGATCGGGGCCTGCGGAAATATTCCACGTAAAGCGCCTTTTCGTACATCAAATTCCAGAGGTCGGTGTAAAGTGTGCAGAAATAATGGCGCGTAAAATCTTGCGAAATATCTCGTCTTCTGCATCTCCCTCGGTGTAAGCGAGATCCCGAGAAGTTTTTACAACGGGGACGAGCTTATCGGTCTGGCTAACTTTATTTCTCGGTAAGTAGATATGTAAGTAATACGTGAGGCAAATATTTTCACAAACGAATCATGCCCTGGGATCGTTGGCATTTTTACATCTTTCTATGGATCGCGTGAAAAATGAAAAGCCTCGGCATTTGCGGGAACCTAAGCGTTTCAATTGCATGTCTCTTTGAATGATCGAGGGGGTAAATGTCTTGGGAAAGCTTAGTCCGACTAATGCATTTATCAACGACGAGGCCGGCGTAAAATGCATAAAGCTACATCCATAAATATAGCATCGTGACAAATCGTGGAGATGGTGCCTCGGGCTGAACAAAGAATGCCACTGCTGAACTTTAGGCCCAAGGTGTGGACGCAGCTGGCAAGATATTCGCCCAAGTTCCTAAGCATTGCGTTATTAAGAGCCTCGATTATTCTGGAATATTCCTCGGCCGTTTCGTGAAATCAGCATCGCAATGTCTGCAATTACCTCGTTCGCCGAGCTAGCGATATTACGAAAAGCCACGCGAAAAGACATCTTTCCAGTAGACCTATAAGCGACGTACATTAATTGCCTGGAGCTTTGGCCCTTGGAACTTGGCTATTATAGGGAGAAGGGCAGCTTGGAATTCCTTCGCAGCCGGCAAGATTCTTGGTATTCCCGTCGGCTCACTGGGATGCAAGAAAATTTTTCCAGTTCAGAACAAGTCCCGAGCGTTTATCTTCCTTCCAGTGATAAAACCAGCCAAGAAATTGCTTAAAATCAATATCAAGTTCCGACTGGTGAGTCTCGTGATACGCAAGATTCTTCATAACTTCATTCTCCAACTTGGCTAAACTATTTTAAGCCATGATAGGCCCCAAAAATTGTACAAACTTAATTGTAAACTTTGTAAGATCGTTTATACAACTTTCAGAAGCTTATTATACGGAACAGTACACGTTTGGACGTCGTTTGGTAAAACATAATGTTCAATCCTGATCTTCCCTTAAATCAGTGTTATACTGAATATAATAATAGGAACTAAATAAAATTGCAGGGCTAAAGAGACTGCTGTGCTCAATAATTCTTGTGTACCGTTAGTAACGAGGTAAATCGGGAAAAACGAAGCTTACTTCGTTAAAAGCGAAGGTTCGTGCCACTTGAGAATAAGAGCTTCAAGGGGAAATGACCTCTGATGGAATTCAAATTAGCGGATCTTCAAAAGTATTGATGCCAGTTTTCGTACTTTTTAATATTCAACAATCAAGGAAATGCTAAAAATCGCCTTATTCATCCCTATTTAGTCTTCTTTACCAAATCGTAAAGAATGCTCTGCTTCTTAAAATCTGTTTTCGGTAAAATCTTCAAGGGTACTTCACTAATCTAATTTGCCGAGGAAAATACAAAGTGGCTAGGAAATGCTCGGCAATGGGATACAAGGCCGGCACTTACCGTCCATTACGAGAGTAAAAAGGAACAGACAGACGCAGAAGAACAGAAGAAATAAAAGCTACACTAATTATCGTAGGCGTGGAGAATTCGAGACAAGGGAAAAGTGCGTACGCCTTTCAATGCCAAGATTGCAGCTCATCTTATTAACTATGAAGGCCGGTCCCAGTAGACTGAAATGGACTTTAAATGTAATAAACCAAAGAAAATCAAGTTGAAAAAAGTCAAATGTATCTTAAACCCTGATTAAATATATCGCACATTAAAGGTACAAATGACGAAAGTTAACGGAAAGTAAATTATTGTCACATAATGATCTTCCTGCCATGTAAACGAATCATATTTTGTATTGTAATGTTTCGGTACATCAGATTGTCATAACAAAACTAAGAGTGACATATTTTCGTTTCAATTACAGAGAAATTTTTAGTTTGATTTGCACTGTGCTCGATTATTAGAAACCGAGTCGAAACGTTAGGAAATCAGTTCGTGTGATAACTTTTCGAAGGTGTATCTTAACGGTTATCTACCGGTATCGTTGGTACCTGAATACAAAGGGTTATAGCTAACGGCTGTGTTCTCGAAGCCAGTCGGAGAACGTTTGGCGGCTAACCATAAACGACATACTAATTGTTGTAAGCGCGGGGAAGGCGAGAAAGAGAGAGGAAGAGACAGACAGAGAGAGAGAGAGAGAGAGGGGGGGGAAGGAAAGCGAAGATGTTGGACGTTCGGAGCTGAGATTCCAGTTTCTCCGTTAGCTGAGAAGCCGTGGAAGCCTATGACGAGGGACAGGGGAAAGAAGAGGGAGGGGGGGAGGGGCCGGAGTATAAGTGCACCGGCGGCCTAACTCGGCGGCGGCCGAGGTCGGGTCGAATAATAAAATAAAAGAGCACCGACGGGGTGCAAGGTGGTGGTGTATAAAGGTACGAGTAGGAACTTGGCTGCGAGGGCCCTGCTGCAGTGGAAAAAGATGCGCCCTCTTGGAATCGAAGAAGGAGAAGGGAAAGGGCTTGCGGCAAGAGTCGGACCAACAGAGGGAGAAAGAACGAGGGAGAAAAAGACCGGAGGAAGCTGGATGAAGACAAGGAAAAAGGAAAGACAAAGGAGAAAGGACGACCGAGCGAGAGTTGCGGGACGTGGAGGAAGATGGGAAACGGTCCGGCGGAAAGGGAGAGAGATGAAGATGGTAAGGAGGACGGGGAGGGGAGGGGAGGGAAGAAGGGTCCGACGTTGCCACACGCTCACTGAATTTCCAAGCGCCTTAAATATAAAGGCCGCTTTTATGAGCCGTCGGTGCCTATGCAACTGCTTCGGAACTCACATCAAATTCTTGACGTCTCATTAAACATCGTCAGGTTTCAAGGAGTTAAACGTATATACGCATTGCGCGCGCCTTGCCGTTCGTACGCCTTCCTCAAGAACCTACGATGGCCAACGTACGGGTGTTTCTCCTCAACAAAGGTCCACTTCTTTTCGTTCCCTCTGCCCGCTCCCCGCCCCTGCCGCGCTCTTTGGAGCACCTCGAGGCCTTCTGATTTAAGTTTGTTATCGTACGAAACCAGTCGACTTATACTTAAAAACACGGCAAGTTGGCCAATTATTGAAGCATTCGTAGCACTCCTTTGCCCGATCGTTGAAATACGCCAGAAACATGCAACTCACACTGCGTGTACCTATGATATTCTAATGATCGGCCGAAAGAACGGGCTACGTATAAAATTCGACTGGGAACGTTTAAATCCTTTCAGCCAGAAAATTGAACTTTCCGAATACAAACGGCGAGACTACTCGAATTTACGTACCTCTTGAGTCTTGGATACGTGTGTATTTTATTCAGAGTTATTTGGGAAATATGAGATTAGAAACGTGATTCACTGAAAAAGTTACTGGCATTTATTGGTACTTTTAGAACATTCTACTGAGGTTTCTCTACACTCTGTTTTCATTACATATTTGTTCTTTATGCGGAAATACTGTACTGCATCATCTCCATGAAGAAAAACGTCATATGGCAAAATAAAAGTAAATGGATGAAATTCTCCGAAGATTATTTCTTTATATCCCCAACGTACTAGTCTATATTTGAAATATAAAAAAATATTCCGTACCGTAAAATGTATCAAACAACAAATGGTATTGTACAATGTATTTATAGAATGATTTCCATTGTTTTTTCTTGTGTTACTGCAGTTAGTGAACGCTGAAAGAATGAACCGCGTTTGACTTTCCCTCGAGTATGAATATTTCAGTAAATCCATTTTTAAAAATAAATCCAGCGTCAGATTACCTACTACATTCGTATACTAAGGATATCTGCTGCTTTGTCATAGGTACGAAAAATATGTTAGAGATGAACCGCTTGATAAAATCTGCTTGCTACAGGCATATTTTCGTCGGTTTTACGTTTTTGGATGACCTGAGCCAGCGGGTGGTAAGGAGATTGAATATTCGTGAAAATCGATAAAGGCATGTAATAAAGTTTCCAGAGAGCTCAAATCAAATTGCCAAACCCTTCGTTGGGATCGCGCTGGGCGATAATTAATATTGTCGCTAAAAGACAATCTCACGAGCCGAAAAGTTGCGATGTAAATTACAAGCCCTTGTCTCGAGTTAATCTTCATGCGTCGTATAAATTAAGTAGTCGGCAAACCAACGGATGGGACCGTCTGGCATCACACTCGCTACTTTTTCGCCAATATTTATTTTACCCCCCCCCCCCCCCAACCCCCTGCTGTTTCGCCGTTTACCCGTAAAGTCCAACCATCTAGCCGAATCCCCATCTACCGCAGTCTCTTTCCATCATTGCCCATTTGCTCTCGTATGTTTGCACCAAGTGTGCTTTTCGCCGAGTATACCCTTGACAATAAAATCACAAAGATGCAAGGGCAAACCTGAAATCGATAACCGACAAATGGTTCGATTGTGCGACACTATCGATCGTGTGGCATCATCGAGAATCTGATTATAATCCTTATTAAACCGTCGGGGCTCTATTAAACCTCAAAATTAGCTACTGCTTTTAGTGGGCTGATCAGCTGTCGGATTATTCCGCTACGTGGCTTAACAACTTGGCTAAAATACCATTGACACCCACGTACCATTACGAGAAGAAAATGCTAATTAATTTGTTAGTAACAATACTAGAACTGTCTCATCCCTACGGAAAAATATTGCCTTTGCATTCTCTGGGAAAAGAACAAAACAAGAGTGTAATTTTAAATTCACTGATAAACATGTTTTGTTCGCGATAAACTTCGTCTCTGTGCAACACAAAACGATGCAACAGTTAGTAATTGATAGCATTATTGCATGAAAGGTCATTTGAAATTATGTCAGTATAAATGGAATTTACAGTTGTAACTATCTTTACGGTGTGTTAAGTTCCAATTACTTGTCGATTACATCATGTTACGATGCGACAGAAGTAGTTATGAGTGTTCTTTATCACGGGGACAGAATTCTCAATAAAGTAGGTGATGAAAATGACAACATTCATATACATACTGAGCTATTTATTAAGTGTCCTTTTATTGTATAAGTGGGAAGTCCTTAACGATCGGCGGTCGCGGAAAAAGTGGACTTGCGGGACGTTAAACCAGTTTGATATTGACACGTAATGGATTATGAAGTAACAGTACGTCTGTTACACTCCACGTGTTTCTCGCGTACAAACGACAGACTGCGTGGTGCCGCATATGTATGAATGTGTGTAATTATGTACACTTGGCGAGAAAATTAAATGGGGGGCCATTAACAACGGACTTTTCAAATTAGATTTAATCGATCGCAAACGTTTCAATTAAAATAGGTGATACTCATGTGCGTATTTAATTAGGAAATCCTCTTAGAAACCATTAATATTCCAATGAAATCCTCACTTATAATATTAGGTGTAAGGGAAAGTTCTGTCGTTTCTTTCTAAAGAAAAAACAAAATTTCTTTTTTCACTTTCCAAAGCAGTAGTCTGATGAATTCCAAGCTTGAAGCCCACTTCTGTGGAAATTAACGTGGGATTTGTCCTGATGATACTGCGTAGCGTTGATTGACAACGCATAAAAGTGCACGTGTTCAAAAACGACAGAACTTTCCCTTATATCTAACATTAGGAAATGAAGATTCCTAGCAATGAAAAAGAGATAAATCAAGCTAGAGCCGTCGATAACAAAGTCGTTAAGTGTATTTAACGTAAGGACATGTTTATAGTGCAAATTAAATGAATGTCGTCAATAGACGTATTAAAATGTGTTACACAACTTTCGACTTGGCTCTTAGAATGATTCACTGTTTTTCTCTTAAATCAATGACAAAATTATATTTTAACGTTGGTAACAAGTGTCATTCTGAGCAAATAATTAAGTGGAGCAACGAAATGGGTGAATTGAGAAGGAACAAGGTTCGTATCGGTTAGATAAAAGAAGATTCCGACTGAACTATTGCAGTCAAGTATTTGTTGTACCTGAGGGAAATAGGGTTTTGACTGCCGCTATAAGCGACTATTTGTCCGATCACGATACAAAGCGTCGTTTAGTATTTAACACGATTTGCGTGAATTTCCAGGCGTATTGCATCCGCGAAGAGGGTTGATATTGTTTTAAAGCATTTAAAAACAATCAACTATTTCGGCAATAAGGAACGATACATCTTTTGACAATACATACATGAAGACTTATTGTACGAAAGGATATCATTTATTTCCGTTGTTTTACTGGAATTCAACGTTTAGCCTTGACATTAAAGATATTTAACACGACGCCCCTTGCAAATGAAATGTAATGTCCGAAAAAGGGATATGAAAATCGCGCAAATATGTTTACGGAAACCGAAATTCCAAGCAAAACATGCCAGTGCGAACTGGTAAGTAGCACTTCGGGTAAATTGGTGTTGATTTTGAATTTTCAAGCACGATACCAACATCCTTTGAATCTGAACGACGGTAAGTGGGACTCATTGAAGCAGGTACGGGTTAGCAGGAGAAACACTATATGCAGAGAGCGGAATTTTGCCTCATCTAAACGATGAGCACTTGGTAAAGTTGGAAACTGCTAAAAGTTATGCCTGTACCCCGACAGTTTCCGTCACTATCGTATGGAAGTTTCATTAGTGGTCGATGGCCCCTGTCAGCAAGTTCGACAGTGGCTCTCGATAAGGGAGGTTTATGAAAGCAGTCCAACCTATTGACAAGTCTGTTTAATTGCGTTTTCATGGGAGGGTGGCATTGGTAAGAGCGAGGGAGCGTCCACAGGCAGACGGCATTGGCAGACGAGCATAGAGACTCGCCCCCGCCCTCTTTCACCCCCTCACTATCCTTCTCGCTCTGGCTTTGTCGGCGGGGTAAAACGAACGAACGAACGCACGCACGCACGCACGCACGTTGAAATCGCACAGACACACACACTCACAGATAGACATTTGTGAGGCGAATGTCGATCTCGCACAGACGCGTACGGTCGGTAGTTTGCCGTGTACCGGCGTAAATCGACCGGGAGGAAGAAGACAGGGAGATACTCTACTCACCGATGGGATACGAACGTCGTGTGGTTCCTTCTTGCTTGGAATCCGAGAGGAATGTCGAGGGAACGACGAAGTGCGAGGATTTTTAATCCACTGTTCCGAGATGACCGTCGTGTCAAAAGATCGACGGAGCAAGGCGCTCGCTCGCCAATGGCCGGGAACACAGGTATAAAGCTCACTGTTAAAACGCACTGATGATGCACACGCACTCACATTCACGGACGATGAGGAAGGATCGGCGGTCTGAGGAGCAGCACAGAGGGACACCACCAGCCGACGGAGGGGGGTGTCGACAGTCAAAAAAACACGCGACAGATCTCCACGGGTATATACCGGTACGGTGTCTTGTCGGTCGCGAACTCGCGGAACTCTCAACACCCTCCTCTCTATTCTCCGGGGCCCTCGATGGCCATTATATTCGTCTCGCGGGAGAAAGAAAGAGAGGGTGGATGGACGTAGGAACTAACGTGTTTTGTTCGTTTTTCGAGAGAGAACCCGACACAACTCGCCCGCTACGAGGCCGTCGAAGCGACTGTTCTCGGGAGACTCGCGGTGCGGTCTCATCGACCAATCGTCGAGCGGCTTTCACCAAGCGCCATCTTGCCCCTACCCGACTACAAAGAGGCGAAATTCCGAACGATCGCGTAAACGGCCGAAGCCCTTCCGACACCCTCACTCTTTTTCTCACCCCCGACTTACCGGATCGACACTGAATGCGCGCTTACTTTTCCCGGCTGGTCTTCTCCCGCTCGCTCTAACATTCCGTACAGATTTTCTTCGGATCAAATCTTCGCTTTACCCTCTTCCCAATTACTTACAATCGTCTTTACTATTGTTCGCCTCTCCTTTAATGTCAAGTATTAAGGCTCAATTATTTTCATGCATTGTAAGCTTCGTCAATGAGCACGGTGTCTACTTTATACCTACCTACTTCAATTCGAAACAACTTTCTTGTATATTTATTGCTTCTATTTTTATCGATTCTACTTGGTTTGACGGATTTTATTTCTTATCAATTTCAAGTACAGGAATTCAATGTTTTTTCCTCATCCATTGTATGCGGTACGATGAATCGAAAGATACAGTATCATACAGCATTTTTCTGTAATTTACCTGTTTAACATGAAAATCGAACAGATTTTCAAATGTAACGAAATGCAAATTGATAATTCTGAAATCATTGTAGAAAAATTTACAAATTTTTGTTATTGCAGTTTGTATTATAGAAACATACAGATAAGTTTAGCAGACGGACAATGAGTATATTATTTGTTAACACGAATCAGTCCTTAACCCCATATACAAATTCTGGACTTCACTAGTGACATCTTACAGCAAAAGTAGAGAGTATTTATCAAAATACTTTAGGCACTCGTGGCAGGATTAACACATGAAGCGTTACAGTTACATTTGAGGTTAAGTTATAGTGGGTTTTATTTTGCAAGTACTTTGTAATATTAACTTTTTCTGTGTAAACATTAAAAATGTAAAATTTTACGGTTATTCTATTTTTTCATCCTTCCTGAAACTTTCCGGTAGAAAAGTGCTCAACATGTGATATTAATGAGAAATGTCATAGTTGGTTTATGAATGTTATGACTCGTTCGTTCAGAATAGTGTCCTTATCATTTTGTAAATGAAAATTCAGTGAAATAAACTTTTTAACAAGAAAAAAGATAGCTGAGGATTAATTCAAATTATTTACATATTTTCAGTGCTTACACTTTTGCGATTATAGGTCAGATCATTCCTTTATAGATACTTGCAAATTGATTTTTGTAAAGTAAATAAGAAAAAGTAATCCCTTTACAGATAAACATAATTCTTTAACAATGGAAGTTTCAAATGGTGAACAGAAGAAAAAAGATTGGAGCGAAGAAGAGCGATTAGAATTAGCAGCTAAGTTAGATGCTGAGTTAGATGAGTACATAAATAGTTTAGAGAAAAAGACTTATACAGAAGGGTGGCCTGAGGATCGGTGGCAAGAAGAGATGGAAAAACATCCATTCTTCATGAAGAAACCTCCAGAACCAGGGGAAGAGTTATCTCCGTTGATGGTAGGATTACAGGAACTGAAATATAGTGAAGATATAAATACACCTGAAGGTATGGATTAGTTTTCTGTCATAGTTTTTATAAAATTTCATATTTAGGTTTAGTAAATACTCTGCTTTTATCATTTACTTTCTATTTTCACAATTGACAATCAATTTAACATGTATACTTACATATAAAAGTAAAGTAATGAAATGCAAATGTGGAATTTCAAATATTAATACTGGCAACCATAAAAATTAAATGGGGTAGATTCTATAATTGTATGCTTATAAACAGATATATATATTTACTGCATGGTTAATTAGCATGTACTTATATTCTAAACATGAAAAAATACATTATCAATAATATTCTTATTGTGTAGAATTGGCAAACAATTATAAGGAAGATGGAAACTTTAATTACAAGTATAAAAAATATCGTCTAGCTATTTTGGCATATACAGAAGGTATAAAAACGAAGTGCAAGAATGATGACTTAATGGCACAACTTTATAATAATAGGGCTGCTGCACAGTTTATGCTGAAAAATTATCGGTATATATTTATCACATTATAACATTATGTGTTATATTCAAAGTGTGCAGTAGTCGACTAAACTTATTCAAACTTATTTGCTCTGTTTTCATATTTATTCTGTGGCCAATGTTTGACACAATTGCCTTGCAGATCCAGTTTAAATGATTGTAAACAAGCTTTGAAGCTAAAACCAAATTATACAAAAGCATTGAATAGAGCTGCCACTTGTTGTGCAAATATTAAGAATTACGATGACTGCATCGATTTATGTGATCAAATTCTACACTCAAATCCAACTGAAAAGGCAACATTAGAACTTAAAAAACAAGCAACAATTGAAAGGGTAAGAGTGAACATTACATAAAGTGAAATAACATTTTACAAAAGTTATTATTAATTGTACAGGAACGTTTAAAAAGGAACAAAAGAAAGCAGGATAGATTAGAGAAACAATTAGATAAAGAGGAGGAAAACTTATTACAAATCATTAAAAGCAGAAATGTTAATCTGGAAAGAATCAAAGGGAAGGAAAATATAGATTTAAAGGATCTGGAACCTCAAGTACCACAAATAGCACAAAGCAGAGTTCATTTAGATAAGGATGATAAACTTATATGGCCTGTAATGATCTTATACCCTGAAACACAACAAACTGACTTTATACAAAATTTTCACGAAGATACAGTGTAAGTTTCTTTATATATCTACTAAATCATCTTTCTTTATTTTTTAATGTAAAATGTTATCTGTGACAGAACTTATGTACAGTGTATCTGTATAGAAGTAAACAAATACCTTTTTAGTTACATTTAACTTTAAATGATCAAAAATCGGTTAAATATTCACATTGTTTTGTTTCATTGTGATTGATTCGGTTCTGTTTTACATTTTATAGGTTGGAGGATCAATTAGCAGAATTATTTGAACAGCCGCCTGAATGGGACTCAGGTCGTCGGTATACTCTTGAACATATAAACGTATATTTCGAAGGGCAAAATAAATGTTCTATTCATAAAGTTGACATTCATAGAACATTGGGACAAATATTACAAGACAACAGGTAAACTCGCGAATGTCAAAATTATAAATGAAAATTACGTTACATGATTTTGCTACGATGACTATAAATCATGTCTCATTATACTTTTAGGTATGTGGTGCGCGGCGGTACACCAGCATTTTTAATATTTGTACAGGAAAGTAAAGCAGAAAAACATTTTTTAGCAAATTATTAATATTGTCGTAATAAATTGACACATTTAATAAGATTCTTGCAATAAATTTTTGTACATATTTTATGTATATTACGTGAAAAATAAAGAATATATTAATTATATGTTTAAGGGACCCTTTTATAATAACCATATATTTAAATAAAAATTGAAAATTCGCTCAGTAGTGCGATTGTTACGAAGACATTCTACTATAAAATATTCCCACACTTAAACGAATTTAATAGATACATAGTTTATGCTTATGACTGAGTACGCGATTTCTCAAGCACTATTTTGAACATAACTGACAAAGTTTCTGCTGAGCTAATGCACAGCGGATAATATAATCGCCATTTAATTTGTTTTTACCTTGAGCGTAAAATGTTTCTTATTAATCTACCGACGTATTACTTCTTACAATCTAAACATAAACTTTAAATATGGGTGAAAAACAAAGGTTTCATGTTGACGTCATTCTTTTTCATAAGTAAAACCTGTTCAATTTGAATAATGGTTTGAAACGAAGATATATTCTAAAAAATGTATTCCAGAGGCCTTCAACCTACGCCGAAAACTTCAGAATGAATTAACCGTGTGACTCGAGAACCGATTATATCTATGTTGATTTTTTTCAAAGTGATCTTCTGAAGTTTTCTTTTCGAAGTAAATTCGATCGGAAGCGTAAAGTTGGCCTTCGCTGACCATTCTCGCGGGATCCTTTCTATTAGTGGAAACAATGATACGTTCCATGATGGAATTGACCTTGGGGATATTCGGAGGGATGAGGCTAGCCGGTAGTTAAGCAGAAATGAGTAAATAGTGAGAAGGAAAGAGAAAAAGAACGAGAGGAGGAAGGTGGTGCCACCTGTAGCACCTGGCTTTGCCAGGTGAATGTGCGGAGAAAGACTCGACAGGAGAGCAGCAGAACTCGAGTATTTAGTTCAGCCGATGCTGTGAGACGCGTGTGTCTGCTGCTTCGTTTCAGTAACAATTGGAATTGTGCCGAAACAGTGATTTGCTTGCTCACCCGTAGTGCCGTAAAATTTTGTGGAAAGATCGTGACGATAAAAGATCGGTATCCGCCGGGCTGTCTTAACGTCCACTTAAGAAGAATTCGAATCAGCGAATAAGAGCAGAAGCGTTGTCCGGAAGGAACGGAAGATCAAGACGTAAATGATGTCAAAGCGATGCAGGCAATATTCTTCATTACATATTTTCATAGATTGCACAAAAAGCTTCGGAAGCCCGCTTATTCTTCTTTATCGAAATTTCTACATCTAGCTTCTTCTTCCCGTGTATCTCATTTTTCCTGTATATATAGCAACGGTTACGATTCTAGCGAAGATGTTAATCCAGTAATTGGAAATTTATTAGCTAATATATAGTTATTGGAAATTTATTATTTAGAAATTATCAAAGAAGTTTCGCAACTAAATACGAGATTGTTCCTAGTTCACTGTAACTGAATTTTATATTGTTTCAATCGTACTGGATGAACGTAGAAATGTAATTTTGCTAATGGTATCGAAACATGTGTGTTTTCATTGAATTCCCCATTAAAAAGGAATTCACGTTGTTGATGTTTATCTGTAGTTTCGCCCCATTGATAGCAAAATTTCCTATTTTAGATATCCGATGTAACAAGTCCTAGCAAGAAGTGAGTCACTTTCAAACTTTCTCGACTTTTTACTAAAGCGTCGATTAATCGCCGTCGACCCCGCGGACATGAAATTCTGATAAACGCCAAATTATTACATAAAATATGAGAATTCCAATGTTTACTTTGGTGTAACGGTAGAAAAAAAATTAAAGCAACATGGCAACGTGTAATTCTTTTACCTTGCGATGATTTGTGATGACAAAATATGCCGCCTTTTGTAGCTACAAAATTGTGAGTAATTAATTAATACTTTCCGCCTGTTGGTCTGAAATGTAATACATGAAAAGCGGGGAAAATAAAAAATGCCGATTGCGTGCGAATTGTAAGTGAGCAATCAATGTCAGACTGGCAATAATATGGTGGTTGCTGTTGGACAATGTGACCACGGTTTTCACACACGCGTATTTAATAATTCATGAGAACCGTTGGTACTGCGGCGTAGAGTGCAGCCCGAACGCGCTAAATGTTTTCAAATACAATATAACCTTTTGCTCTTGTAGTCGTTAAGTCAAACGAAAGCTGGCTGCAATTTTATGCAACCCTGTTATCTAGTTCACGATCGTTATTGCGTAGCCGAGACATTGGAAACAGGTCATTCGCTTTCCTGCTCGGATGCTCAGCCCATTTTGCATTCAGACTTTATGCAGGCATCGGAAATATTCGTATTGTAATGCGTGAAAAGTATCTCATTTCAAAGTGCCTTTGACCACTGTTACGCACCTGTGCTTGCACATCCACGCTTACATCCTCCACAGAAATTCCTTCTTTCATAATATGAATCATAATTAATACGGTAACACGGCGATAAATAATTACGTCAGCTGGCTATCTCATTGCATTTACCAACATATACATATAGTATACACACTCATTAAATGAATCAGGAATGAACGTTGACTGGACTTGAGCTACAGTTTTTACTTTTATTTAACTTATCTTATTACCTTTATTATCATCATTCACGTTTACCATTACTCGATGAATCTTCTGATTTTCCGCAAGTATGGCTTCTTAAGAAACATAATATAGTATAATATTTAAAGCTAATTGTAAGCTATACCGTCGTCCGTAGTTGTTTCAAAAATTTCGAAACAATTACCGGTCATAATTCCTGTCATGCCAAGTGACTGGCGTATTTTTTTATTTATTCATTGGACAATCTTGATTCCTCGTGTGTGGGGCAACGTTCAAACGTTCTTGATCATAATTTACTAGAGACGGTGCGACGCAAAGCAAATTCCAGCGGTGAACGTCAATAGTTTGAAGCAGCTGGATGTGTGTCAATCTCGTAGGACACGGTGGACCGAGGATGCATTCAGCTATCTCCTCGATGCACATGCATTAACGCATACACGAGTCTCTTGCTGTCCAGAGAGTTGCATCACAAACGGTACACGGCATCCTAGAAGAGAAAAGAGAGAGAGAGAGAGAGTAAAAATGCGTGAGTCGAACGGGCAAACGAACCGGTTTTAACGACACGTCCACGTTCCCCGTGCAATCAGAGAGAAAAAAACATTGGGAATATCATATGTTCCCGTGGAATCGCGTTACAACGAACCGTTCATTGAATTACGATTGTTATAACGAAAAATCGTCGATATCCATGCGAAATTTGATTCAGTCGCTTAAAAATAATGCAATTCGCAGTTCGTTACGTATCACATTCAACTCGTCCAAGTCTTTCATTTCGCAGTTCGAAAATATGTTTTCATGATTCTCTGTTAGTAATTGGATGGTTTTCGGTCATTGTTTACCAGCCGGACAATCGTTCGAAATTATAACGGCTTCTTATTATAACTATTCATTGTTTCTCTTCCATATCAAATTTCATAGACTATATAGTTGCTTTAATGGCATTAAAATAAGAGGGAGAGGTAGAGAGACTTATATACTCGTGGACTATTTGCAATGAAGAACTCTTTCGAAAAACCGCACGTGGTGGGGAGAATTGTCTGCTAAGGCAATTAAATTAAAGGGGATCCATCTGTTCATTTGGAATTCAATGAACCTTGTTTCATTGAAATTCTTATCAATGCACTTTCCTTGTAATTAGCACAATTCGATGGACGTATTGTACTGGCGTAAAACGTGGCGTAAAATTGTAAAGCGTACTGGCGGCATTTTCTCCTACGGTTGAAATAACTTTCATTATTGACATTGTGCTTGACTATTATCACTCATTACTTTACCCCCAGCAGCAGATGTTTATTAAATATTTACGGATCATTTTTAACAATCCTTCCTGCAACTTCCTTACACGTGGTAATTACATATATATCGTATTAAAAAATGAAGAACAGTCTCGTAAGTGCAGATTCCAGCGGAGAATTACTCCGTGGTAGATTGTATGTCGGGCCCGAGGCAATCAAGATCGCTCAGATTCCTTAGCTCCAGTGCTCTCACCTTTTCTCTCCCGCCCGTCCCTCCTTTCTACGTCTCTTGGGCGACGATGTTTCACACAAGATGTATCT
Organism: Hedychridium roseum; assembly: GCA_963989215.1. NCBI lineage: Eukaryota > Metazoa > Arthropoda > Insecta > Hymenoptera > Chrysididae > Hedychridium > Hedychridium roseum. Next base: position 6,608,448 of record OZ022311.1, on the reverse strand, counting down.
GTATATGTCGCTTTCGTGACACGGTCTAACGGCATTCATCCGACCTCGGTATCCAGCTCTTCCCGTGGTAACCTGCAGTCCAATATTTTCCTTACTCTTACTTCGCTCTTGTCATTATTTCCACGACTGACTTCCGCGAACAGCCATTAGCACATTTTATTCGCGAATGTTCGTCATGCAGACTCCCGCGCTTCCCATTAGTGACGTTTGCTTTTAATTTTCACGCTTACGTGAAAATCTACGAAGGAGGATGAATGATTAAACTGAAATAACGCATCGTTCGCGATGTTCCAAAGAATAATCTGTAACAGTAGGAGGAAAATATGGATAGCTTCCTTGTCGTTACAAGAATTTATTAGTTTGTATATATTAGAAAGCTATCTGAATAATAAAATCGCTGTTTTCTTATTTAGTTGATAAATCTCCAAGTCTGCTGATAACATTTTACTCACCTCAAGCTTATTTTTCTTTCAACACCCTTTATTCGCTGTATTAGTCTTTTTGTATGGAACTTTGAAATGTTATTGTTTTAACGAATTTACGTTAATTGCAGTTGACACGACGTAATCTTCAAGAGGAAGGAAAAGTGTCCGTTATCAAGACACGACTGAAACGTGCCAGTTTTATTAACCAAAGACATTGGAGAAGATTTTTGAAACGGCATAGATTTAGAAGACAACGTGAATTGTTTTGAATCTCAGACCCCAGACGATTGTGGTCAAATTCGTGGACAAAATCAAATCCTGTGCCTTGACAGGAACTTTTATTATTTTCGTATTGTGGGGTTCACATTTACTTTCCATGCTGGGTAAAAAGATTTGACAAACAAAGATCGCCAATTATTCTGATAAAGACATAACGGAAAGTATAAAGCCAAGAGATCTTGCCAAGACGCTTTTGAAAATAGTTCTGACGATTTAAGATACGAATTACGCAAAGACAGGGTGTGTAACTCTGGAAGGCTGGGAAATTACTATTCGTGTCGTTCTGTGGAAAGTAATTTGTGGGAACTTCGCACTAATTACGAAGTGCTCTCTAGGAGGACACATTCCGCTGCGAGGAAGAAAAAACGAATAAGAAGTGATTCATTGCAACATCAGGGAAACGGTTTTCTTGCGACGTTGCGAAAAAGACTGGCAATATTGAAAGACGATCTATCCGAAATTGTTTTGAAATTTCTTAAGTGGCGAAATAGCATTGCACTAATTATTGTGTCTACCTGAGTGGGAAGTCATCACGGTTAATGAAACGTGAACGAAGACTTTAATGTCCTCCAAGACCGTGGAAACGAACGACGAAATAAAATTATTAGGGCAGGAAAATCAGGATTTTTAACCTGTCAAACAGAGTAGTATATGTTTCACAATTTTAATATTTTCACTTAAAGAAATTCATTTTCTCCAACTCGCTGATGAGAATACGTGTCATCATATCAGAGTCCGTTACGCTTTGGAGTTTGGCAAAGTGATGTATAAAACTCGGAAAAAGGTCGCAACGAAGCGACGTTTTGCTGTATAAAGAGTCAGTGGCAATAAAATTGTCCAGTGAGACTGCAGGAAAAGGGCAGAATTACAGCGTTATTTTGTTGGAATCAGGCAAAATTGCCCAACAAGTGGGAAAGATTGTGGCGTCTTCTGTGAAAGGAAGAAAGGACGAGCAGGCGAGCATTTGGACGGTCGAGGGGGCGAGTTTACCTGCGAAACCGTGGAAGGCAATTGGCGAAAAACGGCGAGCCACTACGGCGTCCACTACACGAATTCGTACGCGTACAGCAACGGTGGGCCACCAAGTCTGTACAACAACGGGTGCCCGGCGAACGGCGGTTTTCCTCAGCATCAGCAGCCCAATGAGGACTACCGGCCGATTTACTTTTACGTAGCCCAGCCCTACACGATACCCTACACCTTCGCCAAGAGGCCCAGACCATCTTCCTCCCTCCGCAAGTCCGGAAAACCGCGAAGCAACTGCCGTGTTAAATTCTCGCGCGGTCTCACCAACGCCGATTTCTCGCAGAAGGTGAAGCAGGGCGAATTTTCCAGGAGCCTCAATCAGGTGCAGTTCGTCGAAAGCCAGGGACAAGGTTAGACATGCATTTATGCCTTTCGTTTGGACAGTTAATCAAATGTTTCGCACGCAGAAAAAGTAATCGTCAAGTCGTTGTGCATTCCATGTAAGGATAATTTCGTTGAGACTATTTTTGTCGTTGGACATGGTGAAAAGAGCAAACGTGTATTAAGCAGAGGGTTTACGGATTACGTTATATCATATTTTTGCAATGATTACTTTTGTTTCGTGTATCCCTTGTAGGACTTAACAAATGTTTTGCATGTAAGAGAAATCATTTTTGCCTTATTGCAGAAAGACAATTTTTTCACTCTATTTCTCGGGGAATATGCAGAAATAATATTCAAGATGTTAAGTGAACTCGGCCAAGAATCGTGTAATTGAATGGATGTACGTTCGTTCGGTAAAATTCATTTTATTAAATCTTTATGTAACTAGCTTTATTGCGTTTCATTTATTCTATCACCGTGCACTCTCTTAATACCATTTCCAAGCTTATAAATGATTGCCATTGAGCAAGTTTTTGAGCTTGAAAAATGAAAATGAATATTAAATGTTACATAAATATTCAACGGATCGAATGTACCGTTTCTCAGAAGAGTCGAGACATTTGCTTTATTAAACCAGTGACATTTTCCCCAACTGTGCGGAGGAGACACCTGCATAATTTAGAGATTATATCCCGTCGCGTTTGAGAATTATCGTTAACGTTAATAGGGAAATGCAACCACACGCATATGAGAAAACGCAAGATAAATCACTAGCGCAACGTACGCAGTAATTTCGAGGAACATATGTCCAAGATTCTGGTCTTGCTATTCACTTCTTGTAATGCATCCTGTAGAAACCTGAATACGAAACGACGGAACGTAACAGTCGTACGTAATTTTGCTTTTGGAACAACATAATATCATGATCGTCATTTTTTTAACGTGTTCAGGTAAAAGCAGGATAGCACGACTTAGCGCTGGCTAAGCGCCGGATAATCGGCAAGAAAGTAAAGAACTTGCAATGTGGGTTAATAGGAACCCTTCGATGAGGGCGCAAAATGTCGGCTGATCACATCCATTGCTTCTTTGAGCGTGCTTTCACGGCCTCTTCTTTTTCTTCCGCATTTTACCGGCTCTAATAAATACCGCGAAAGCGGCACAGTTCCCGTAGCGTTATTTAAATAGTGGTTGTCGTCGAGTGAACTAAGGACAGCTACGTGTCAAGCGCTTTATAAACAGCCTACGTACGTTTCGCTGCAAAACGCTTAACGCTCGGGGCCTGTTCCTTCCTTAAAGGAGAAAGCATCGTTCGGGAAAGGAACAGACCTGGCGCCAGATTCCAACAAACTTGTCTACCAATACGTCATTCCATGACCTCTGAGTTTGACTTTTCTTCCAGATACATTCGACCTTAATTTTCGATGTCATGAATTTTTGCAAATTTTTAACCTTCTCTATGATTTTTGTCTCGTGTACACCCGTGGAAGTGTTTCTTAGAGAATGGATATAAATGTTTGAAATATTGCATAATGTTAAAATAAAACGATAAGAATCGACGACGAATTTTATTACGTTTTATACGAGCGAAATGAATTCAACGAAATGAGCTACATAAAAAATATATAAAGAATATTTGGCTGTTTAATCGCGAAGGATTTTACGTTTGCTGTGTTGTACATAGAATTTCGTAGTTTCCAATACTTCAGAATAACGAAGCGGGTGAAATTCCTGCGCAAAAAACCGAATTTATAAATGGATCAATGTAAACAATTTCGAGTGAATTTGATACACCACCATAAACGAACAGATAACAACATTTTTTCCGACTGACCTTCCAAAGCGGATTTCCATTTTGAACTATATATTTCTCAATTTTTCTGATAATTCAATTTCCTGGATAACGAAACGAAGCTTTGTGATTGCAACATGCCATGATTCACGAAAAAGTATATCTGAATGTGCAAAAAAAGAAATATGTTTCTCTCTGAGATAAATTCTTGGCGTTCGGTAAGCTAAATAGATAGCGTAGACACAACGGGCTCATTATATGCTAATGACGTGAGTCTTGAGCGAAGCGAAACTCTTTCTCGTCGTTACGGAGTTGTACGAAAACATTTGCCCTGGGCTCTTTCGGTCCGCAGTGATCGCGAACTTCCCGAAGGCTGGCCCGAAATCCCGGGATCCGAGGATGACGTCGATGTTTCGCCGGGGCACCATCTTCGCGACATTTTTCCTTGCATTGCTCGGCGGTGGCCTCCTCTGCGCGGCACTTGTCACTCAACACTGGATCGAAGCTCGACCATGGAGAACGCCGAATCCACAGGAAAGCGCCGGGAAGGTACACTTTGGCCTTCTGCAGGGCAAGAAGGAACTCAATGTAGCCTACGGATGGAGGACATACCACATTTCCGGTAAGATTTTCAACTCTTACGAGCCCCCCACTGCATAACCAACTCGTTGGCAGTATTTGAAGTATTATGGATTCTTGCAAAGCATATCTTCCGTTCATCGCACATTTGTACCGATCCGAAAAATAGTAAGTAATCGTTGGCTGATGACCCGGAATAGCCTGTATTTAGATTTAACGACTGTAATGTACTGCGTTTCTTGAAGTTTTAGGATATAAAATGTCGATAGGACAGATGGAATTATACTACTGCCCAGCTAATTAAAATACGGTTGAACGGGAAAACATGTAAGTGTTGAATTTTTCCGCCCGTTGCCGATGATAAACAGTGGATAGTTATAAAGTGATGGAAATTCGGAAAAGTGTCGCTGGAAAACGTGCCGGCGGAGGAATAATCGGCATCGAAACGGATAAACGCCGCGAGGAATATACCCCATAAATCCCGCCAGATAACCGTGCATTCCGGAGAATCCCATTCGGCATAACTGTACAATGATTTCCGCGGTCGATCGTGAAAGCACGTCGCCCGTACGCCATTGCAAATCTGCCCCCCCTCTCACACACACATACACACACACACAATATTCGCGCAAACGGTCCACCTTGCAGTAAATTTCCCATCTGATAATCATCGATGAATTCGCCGCGATTTGACATTGCTCTCCAGTCCACCGCGATATTTTACCAATCTGACCGTGCGTTGATTATTCCGTATTTCCCAGTCGGAATCTTTAACAAACTGTACCTGCCAATCTGCCATTATTCGCGGTCATTATTATTAGAGGATGTAGAGACAAGAGCAGAAGCTTAATACGATACATGCATATATGCCATGTGAAACTCGTTTCGAATTCTATCGTAAATGTTGTGTTTTAGTAGTCGTGTGTAATCGTATAATCGACTTACCTATGTATGCTTTGTTGTGAATGGAATGGAACCACGAAAAATGGCCTCTAAGAATGTGAATATCATCTGTCAACGAAATAAATATGCAGCTAGCTGTAAATAACGAAGCTTTACAAGTCATACGACAATGGGAGGTTTATTCCATCCTTCGTTAATGTTGCTTACGCGAAATAAAAATTTTTAGATTTGATGAAAGTGGATAAAAATAATTTCACGTGAAATAGAACTGAAATAATAACACACAATCGTGATAAAAGCAACATGAAATCGTAAATTTATTGTGGGAATTCAATTTTTGCGAACTCAAGAAATCATTTCTTTATTTTCCATCGAACGTTTTATCTTCCTTATTCGCTAATTGTTAAGAAGATTAGAAAAAGTTAAATTACTCATAGAAGATTTGTTTTATGAAAAAAACCGTTACGAGTGGTTTGTCTTATTGTTGTACGTTTTATGCATTTCCATTTCGTTGTTTCACTATTTTCCTATATGTTCATCGAAGTGCAGAACGATATGTTTTGTAAAGTGTCGAATGGTTTCAATAAACTCCGTTGGCGACCAGAGAATTATCCGCACGTCTTGCCTACGGTGCTGGTGGATTCATTATTACAAGGGGAAGTTGCTTGCTTTCCCATTATATAGCCGACGTATAATAGCGGTGAGAGCACTCAAGCGAAAACGTCTCTCCCCGTAACTCGAATTCCGAATAGTTCTGATTCTACGGCAGATCCATCGACTTGTACTTCGTGAATTTTTTATAAACATTTTCTCACTTCCCGTACAAGAATACATCGTTATTAATAGATCCAACTGCTTGACAAAACCCCGTACAACCCCTGGAACGCGAGTATATAATTTCCTTAATATTATTGCTTCCTTAAGTACATCAAGAAAAGATCGATTTCAGAACATTCATGCAACGGAAAAGTATGGAATTTTGTCTACTAACATTTTTGCCTATAGTTTGCTGGTTATAACGACGTCAATGTGTCTTATCAGAGAAGTATTTCATGTTCATTCTGATTTTTTACCGTTCTTTACAACACAATTTTGTGCTAAGTTGAACTTGCGACCTTTGAACGTGGCAAAATTTTTATTTACACAACCATGCTCTTCGTGAGTATTATTATCAAAATAGCAGAGACCTTTGATTATACACTGCTTTTTTGTTACACGATAAGGTTCGAAAAGATGTATAAACACCGCTATTTTCTCATGAATTCTTAATCAAAGAATAGCTTTGGCACAGGATTTACAGGTTTATCCTGTTTATCCCTCCCGAATAACATTTTTCTTTATCATATAATCGATGAACAATCAAATCTATGCACAGAAGAATTAAAAATCATACGCCGTTGTCCAGAATTGTTATTATCCATTAAATTAGATCTACTTACTCGACCATTGAGGAGATACCCTTCGCATTCTACAGCTTTTTACATGTGACGTTATGCCCACAGACACTATCAATAGACTATCCTCGTTAACGAATAAATAAAATTTGATCTCTTTAACACTACGTTACCATCTTTTCATAATTTACTTCGCAATGTTGAAATTCATCTCACTGTAACTTCGCGCGCTTTATGTACATTGAATTTTTCTTATCAAATGTTATTATACAGTTGTAACAAGAGGGCGTTAAACGTCCGTTAATAAATTTTTGATCTGATAATAATAATGAAAAGAACACATTGTGATAACTGAATTCACTGAATATGCAGGTTTAGCCTCGCTATAATAGGAACGCGTCTATCGCGCAGATTTAATAAAAACGAAGCCGATGACGGCTGCTACTGACGACACGTCATATATCACTTTTCTCTTTCATTGAAGCATGTAACTGAGTTACAAGGGACGAGTGATCACGTACGTCGGTAAAAGCCTCACGTGCGATGTCGTGCAATAGAATCACGTGTATGCTTTCAATTATACAGTCTTCGAAGCCGAGGCCAATGGTTACTTTCGTCCTGTTAGATTACATATTGAGGTATTGACATTCAATCGTGTCATGGTCGCAAAACCATGCACACAAAAAGAGAGAGTAATAACATTTGAGGAGCCTTCCATGCAATCGCTTTTATTTTTCTTCCCTCTGTGTATTTAACTTTGAATTTCAAGTAGATTCTGAAATGAACATTATTACTTAGAAATTGAAAGGAAGGGAATGTAAAAACGGAATTAAATTTACTTAATCCAATTTCCTCTGTGTATCTGATTCCGATTTTATTAAGCAAGGTTATTATGCACAAGCGACTTGAATGTAATACAAAATGTATTTCTGAGAAAAGTGTACTGTGTAGTACCTGTGTTACGTATTATCAAGCTGTTCTGCCTCGTTTACTGTCTTACGAAGCTTAACAGAACGGGTTTTCGGGAACTCGAAATGAAATTCTTTTTCTCAAATCATCTGCTGAGTTCTGTATGCCTGTTTTTCGCTTCAGTAACCATTCTATTTTTAACGAATATAACGGCTGCTTTTGAATTTCTGAAAAATGGCCACATTTGAGGTATTCACGTGTAAACAAAATTTCGTCTGATCTACCACGTGCGTATACATCAGTGAACTGTAGCCAGCGCGAAAAAAATGGAATTGAAGAGAAGTAACCCAAGGGAATAGCGGTACTTTTACGTATCTTATGCGGTACTTACGGTACACCGCCAACAGAAAAGTACGCGGATATGGCAATGCAAAGTCCATTGTTTATAAACCCCGCGAAGAATGGCAACAATAGTAAAAGCGGGAACTCGCTTCTGTTTGGAAAAAAACAACACTGACCAAGCCCAGCGTGATTGACTTTCACGTAGCTGCTTATTCGTAAGATCGACCTTACCGATGCTGTCTACCGTGAGAAAATGTGCCTGCCTTTTCGGAAATCCACGCTCGGTCGATAGTTTTCCTAGCGTAAGCGTAACTAATGTATTATTTCTTCCTGTTTACCCAAAGTTCTGAAAGTTCTGCATTCAGCATGATAATGTCGTCGTTACAGTTTCGCGCCACTTAACATTTCATCAATAACATGGAAATTATCATCGTGCCGTATTTTTCGAGGAACGGAGTGAACGGTATTGCCGGAAGATATTAATGAGTTCGAAAAACTGCACGGAGATCAAAACGTTGAATGTCGCTCGAATGGAATCCATTTTAATCAATAAAACATTGACGTTCGGCAGAGGGTTTTTCCAAGAATACGTGATACATAGAGATTTTTTACGGATGAATTAAGAACTGTTGTCTTTGCCGAGTGAGAGTTTTTAATCGAACAACAGTGTGGACGTTCCAACGTAGCCTTGGGGCTGATACGAAGATCCGTTAACTCTTCCACCAATCGACTGTGAATCTATACTGCGAAAAATACTTGTATCGTATCTCGCGCATCAACTAATCTTTTTACATCGATGTATCTTTATTATTACTGAATTACATTTTATTTTCCTATCGAGAAACAATCGTTGGTAAAATTATGGTTCAACGGCATGAAAATATTTAATGGAACATCATATTTAATGAATATTGGTTTATGGATGATTGAATATTATATGTATATTTATATGCGGTTTGATGAATTTCATTGCTTTCCACTTCAATGTACCACACATTAAATATGCGTCTGGATACATGTCACTGGAAAACAGGAGAGTAAGTAGAAAATTAACATTTTTTTAGGGACATGTTTATTGAATTTTGATTGAATACATTACACTTAAGGAATAGGAATATATAAAAGATGGAATACTTGTTATTGCTAATTCTAATTGGCAATTTTCTTATGTTCTTTCTTCAAGTTATGTTTCTCATTTTCCCGAGCATCTTTAAATCTGACAGAAGTACAAATAAATTTCCACAAGAATGGGTTTTAATTATCATTATAAATAGAAAAAGCATTAGATAACTAAGAATCTGTCACTTTACAGCATGTTTTCTGTCAAATTCCTCACCGGGAGGTTGTTAACTTTCAGTGATATAACACCAGGAAAAATGGAAAAGTCGTAAGAATGTCATATGTTGTTACGTTTCAGTGCCGCAGATGATCCGACAGGATCCAAAGGTGATGTCCTGGGGATTGTGGATTAGCACAATAACGACGACTTCCGGCGCTCTAGTCGCGGCGGGTATTGCAGCGTTGTTGGCTGTTCTTAACACGGCCACCTCGCCAAGGTCGAAGATCCTGTCCGTTCCCGGAGTTTATTTTATAAACATTCTAACGCGTAAGTAAAATATCTTACGCTTCGTTTCCGTTACATCTGCTTTGAAAATCTGCATTTACTCACGGTAAATTGCAATGCTTTTTCCAGTGTTGCTATGTCTGGTGAGCAGCGGTACTTGGTTGGCTCAATATTATACGAAACTATATGGCAATGTACTGCCAAAGGAGGACATCGACAATATGTGGACCAGCGAGGGTTCCGCTGAACTAGGATATTCCTTCTGGTAAAATGTTTCTTTACTTATATTATCATAATGCAGATTTAAGGATTTATCAAATGCAATGAAAGCCCTATTTGATTATTTAAACAGTGTGCGTTGCTGATAAATCGCTATAAATAAGTTGAAGTAATAAATTTCATAATCTACAGCAATATTTTTATAAAAAGTTAAAGACTGTTTTAGGCAGATGTTACTGTGTATAAATACTTAAAGATTTTATATGAAGTATTATGAATATTTTCCGAAAGATTGAAATGAATGATTAACTTTCAAGAATCAACTAATGCTAAAAAATATAAAGTGCATGATTGGTCAATTAAATTCGTTTTATTTACTGATTGTTATTCATTTTTTATCATAGGGACACTTCATGAGCTTGTATTTACTTAAAGCTACCTTTTACGCCTATAAATATTAATACGACCATCGTCTGACCGACTTTTATAATTTTCACCAAGATTAAGATTATCACCGAGTATATTTTATAATAATCATTTCTGTTGTCCTCGCGATATTTGTTACTTAGAACTACAGTGCGCTTACTTACCGACAATTTAAGCGTGTTAAGATCGAATTTTATTATAAATATTTATGCACATTAAGATTGTGCTTTAATATTTTTGTACAATATAGGACAATGTTTTTATTAATCTTGCTAATTATTATTGAAGAATTTTCTAAATGCAAAATTAATTGTAAAATATGAGCTCTACAAATTTCCTTTACAGAAAACCATTTACTTCATACAAGTGTATCAAAATATTACAAAACTGCAACTATTATTTAGAAGAGTCTTTATATAATTAGTGACGTTACTTGACATTTATAAGTGAGCAGGCAACTCAGAAAAAATCTGCATTTCTTATTAGACACATTATATAGTAATTATATTGTAATATATCTTTTATCAGTATTTTGTTTTATTTATTTGGAAACTCAAGTCTGTAATATAACTTTTATTTCCGTAGGCTCGTCGTAAGTGCCGGTGTTGTACATTTAATCAGTATAGCACTGGTAGGATGGGGTTCAGGAAGAGAAAAGGATGACCGTTTAGAACCAATTCCTCCACTAGAAGAAAAGACCGCTGCAGCTATAATGCTGTATTAGAATTAGCAAACAAACGCAAAGGCAAAACGCGAAAGTTTTGTTTAAGACAAAGTAATGTGTAATGACGATGCACCCGAGCTTTGAAGTTCCTAGAAATAATAACAAAATTGTCCCAGCTTTTTTGCGCATGTGTTATGTTGCCAACGAAATAACGTAAATGCCAATCCTTGACTGAATTTGCTATGGATCGGAAATTGTATTTAGAAGTACTAATAAAAATGCTGACGAGGTATGCCTATCGAATGATGTGATTGAACGTTTTCAATATGTTCCATTATATTCAAACGTAAGTGATATAGTGTCTATTTTAAATATAATATTTAATTCTCGATTATTTATGATGATGGATAGTGAAGATTGTTGAGTAGTTTTGGTAAGTTAGAGCAAGGTGCCGTTCTGTCGGCGTTACTGGATTCAGGTTCCCTAAGAAACTGTCTTTCAAATAAAATACGTTCAATTCATAAAAGCACATGCAAATAAAGTCTTGACCTTGTACTAAATTAATGAGGAAATTCGTTAATTGTGTAGATATCCGCTCTACAATGTAGTAATACCATATGTATTTTTTACTGTCTTTCTTTGTGTATAGATAAGTCAATACAGACAATTTTTTGAAAGAAATAAAGAAAACAAGAAGTTTGAATAAAGTGCATTGATTTAGAACACTTGAAGAGTTGTTTGTAATTATTCAGAGGATATTTTGACACGTCAGAGAGGAGACATTGTATTATTTGTTATTTTAAAAGGATTCCAATCAGTTTTGCTAACAGTGTCGATGAAGGTAAGTCGATGTGCGAAAGTAGAAAACGCTATTAAATGTCCGTTTGAATAATTTAGTTGGCTACTTTTAATTCTTACGACTGAATTCGTCGAAACTCTTATTGAGAATAAAGGAACGTAAAAGGATGAAATGAAAAGGGTGAAAAATAAAAGAACGCAGAATCTTTAAATATCCACTACTATTTACGCTTCATTACATGTCTGTGGTACGTTGCAAAAATCTTGTAAACACATGTAGGGCAATTATGACTGAATACAATAATATTCGGTAAGTACTAACGCATCAAATATTCTGTTAAGTATAAATGTTTTGTTAAATATTCGATAAGTACTGACGGATCGAATGTTTTTGTATTAAGTCATAATTGTTCTACGTATAGTATACAAGATTTTTGCGACATGTCACAAACATGTAACAGGGTGTAAATAAATATTTATTTATTGATCATAATTGTTTAATCGCACTTTCTACTTTTGCACATCGGCTCATGTTCCTCGATATTCTTAGCAAAGCAGAAAACACTTTTGTATGAATATTATAGACCTTTTTTTATATATAAATATATGCAATGAGTTGTGGATGATTATATAAGTATCATCAATGTAGCGTATAGAAGAAAGTCGTTTCGATTGCGTTGAGAGGTGAATGGACTCGTTAGTGAAAATCAAGTGCTACAATTTCATCAAATTGTTATATAGGAACGACGAAACGATGCGCAAACGATAGCAGGCAGGAACCTATGTATGCAGTCATCTTCTTGACACTTCGCGCCTGAAAGTAATTTTATATAGTTATATTGTGACGACTGACGGTAAAATACATAACTGAATATGTCTAATAAACAGTTACAGTGGAGATAATCTAAATACTACTTTGTACCTACATTATTATTTAATATTGGTATATCAAATTATATGTGAGATATTTTGTGAATAAATCACTTTGTCCTTTGATAATAAATTTTGTTCAGTTACGTTTTGAGTATGATTGTATACCGTTAAACATACATGTGACTAACAACGATTCTTTCCACTGACAATGAGGAATTCAGTCTTTTCTCTGATTGTATAATTTATGTATATTAGAATAAAGGGAAAACGTATTTACATTTACCTTCCGTCAGGTTTTGGTGGTTCCCTGGAGTCTCTAGAATCTCTAGAGTCTCTGACATCTCGCGAATCTCTGGAATCTCTGGAATCTCTTGCATCTCTTGTGTCTTTGCTGCGCCAATCCGTATTGTTCGAACGCATTGTATCATCACGACGTGTACGGCCAAAAGATGGTCTGCTATAATCGTCGCGACCGCGAGGACCATCAGACATACCACGACTGTCACGCATCTGTAATGAAAGGCGTATTTTAAGAAATTAAAATTACCGACACTAAACGTTAGTAAGTTATAAGAGCAAATTTTTATTACTCTCCTAACCGAAATACTGGTGACATTAATTATAAATAGTGCATATAAACACAATGTTGTTTGTATTTAATTGTTCTCATAAGTTAAAAGGCAATACTTTAAAGGAATGTGAGTGACACAGAAGACAGTCTTTCTTAGCTATTGATTTAGAAGGACGTAAGAAATATTATCATTCTTTTTTTAAGTACTAATCTTTTAAAAGATGAAAAGAAGGGAAAAGATAATACAATGTTCAGAAACTGTACTATCTGGAGCGATCGTTTGAAAAGTTTTAAGTAATTGCTTGATACGATTGTTAAAGAAATTCTACTTACTCCACCGTCACGGTCTCCTCGTTTTCTGTCGAATCCGCGAAAATCTGAGTCATCTCTGTCACGTTTATCTCTGTCTTCATTATCTCCAGCCGATCTCCAGCTCTGGAAATCAGTTTCCCTTCTTCTTGGCTCGTTTCTCTCAAATCTATCACGACGAACTGATTCATCCTTGGCATCATCATTTGCATCAGTTCCACGGCGCCACGATGACTCACCGGCTGCAATAACAACAAAATGACAATTTTAAAAATTCAGTTATAAGCCTTATGTAATAATTTGATGCAAAAATAAATAAGGTACAAAATCTGAGAAACATAACAAGACGGAATAAAGGAAATCTCTTCTCCAGAGAACGAACGGATTTTGGGCATTTATTCAATTTCGAAAAACTGTTAAGCCCAAGATATGCACAATCTGTTTCATTACATTTCAACTTGTTCACAGGAAAATGACACAAGTGATAATTGCGTGATTGTGTTACGCTGATGCTGATGGATATATGAATCTCAAGAGCAGTACTCGTTTGAGTGCAATGAAAAAATAAGAATACGTACCCTCACGAGCTGCTGGAGGACGGGGACGATCACGTTCACGGTCGCGATCACCACGGTCACGTTCACGATCGCGTTCACGATCGCGTTCACGGTCACGGTCACGTTCACGGTCTCTCGGGTCTGCTCTCCAGGTAGACCTCTGCTTAGATTCTTCGAGCTTGCGTTCGATCTCAGCTTCCCTGGCTCTAATAATCTCGGCCTGTCTGTCGAGCTTAGCCAGGCGCTCAGCTTCCTTAGCTTCCTCTTCGGCGCGTCGGATTTTCTCCTCTTCCTCGCGCTTGGCTCTTTCTTCCTCGAGACGTTTCTTTTCTTCTTCCTGCCTGATGCGCAGCTCTTCCTGTCGTCTTCTCTCGGCCTCCTCAGCCTTCTCTCTCTCCCATTTGGCCTTGCGTTCGGCCTTGCGCTCCATCTTGCGTTTCAGCAGTCTCTTGGCGCGTTCCTCGTTCAACATCTTCTCGAATTCCTTGAGTTTCTCTAAGTAGATACTCTTGCGCTCGGCAAGTATCTTCGCCAGGAAGGTATCGTGGTCCTCCTTCATTCTCGCCATGCGTTCCCTCGTTGCCACGGCTTGTTGACGTTCTTCAATGGCTGCCGCGATTCGCTCGGCCTCTTGTTGCTCCCAGCGTTGCTTCGCCTGTTCAAGCTTCTCTTCTACCGCCTTCTCCAGCAGCGGTATTTCCTCGAGGCGTTTGGCACGCTCCAGGTAGTCGACCTTCTTCTCCTGAGATTTGAGTTTCTGCTGCATCTCCTTGCGTTCCTTCTGGAGTTCCTCGGCCTCGCGGGCGGCGATCTGCTCGGCGTCGAGCTTCTTGATCTCATCTTCGTCCAGTTTCTTCAGCACTTTCTGTCCATGACTGGTCTGCGAAATTTGTTGCATTTTTTCCTTCAGATGCCTATCTTTGATTTGTTGAATCTCGTTTTGTTGACGCTTCCTTTCACGTTCCTCGCGTTCTTGTTCCAATCTCTTTTGCTCCGCCAGCATCTGCTGCCTCTGCAACTCTTCTTGCCGGCGCATCTCCTCTTCCTCGCGGACCGTGTTAATGTGTTCGATGTATTCTTTTCTTTCCTCGATGATCTTGTGCCTGCCAAGAATTCTTTGGTGCTCCTTCACTTTCGTCTCATGGTAATGACTAACCATCGCAGTACGTAATTTCTCATGCTCAATCTTCTTCTTGTTTGGATTTATAATGTTTATAGCACGATGCAAAACTGTTGCCATGTTCACAAGCTGGCAACGTATTTGCTCGGATGGCATTGGCTGTAGAACCGGGCCATCCGGATGGTCTTCCCGTTGAGCTTCAGAGAGGTCTACTCCAAAGTGAACGCATTTCTTCCCATGATCGATTCGTATTTGCATGTCGTTGTAACGCACACAGTCGACTAAAAGTCGTTCGAGGTGGAAATCTGTCGTGAACTTCGCGAGCTCCAAAAGTCTCGCCAATTGTACCGTCTGATAGACTTGCGAAATTTGGTGAACGAGACGTACAAGCGTTACGTCTTGCAAAGCAGGTATGTACTGAACTAGAGAATTATTTTCGTCTGCTTGGAGCGTTTGAATAACAGTGTCTACACGAGAGCATAATTCCAAAGGATGAAATTCTACTTCTAGCCAGGAATACAGTTTTTGCAATTGGGGAGAAGCTAAATTAACAATATTCAAACGAACGATATCCTTCAGAAGGGAAACTCTTGTCGGTGGTTGAGTGAGACCTAAAAGAGTTGCAAGTTTTTGTGCTTTCTCAAGTGGACTCTTGTCAGTTTCAATAAAACGATCGAATTCGGGATGAGCGGACGGTAGAGGAATCGACAGCGTGGCTAGTAGAACGCGATTGGCCATTCGTTGTTGCTCATCGGATGACATATTCTTCTTCATATCACGCGAAAGCTGCAGTAGTTTGAAAAGCGCAGCTGCATGGAAAAGGTAATTTCCCGCTTTCCAAAAAACCATAGCTAATTTTTGATAATAGTTGGCCATTGTTTTGGGTACCGGTGATTTCTTTGAAAGGTTCATCATGCCATGTACATCTTCGGAAGACTTAAATGCTTCTTGCCAAAGTTCCATTTGAATCGCAGAATCTAGCTGATTCAATCGAGTCTCCAAATTCAGCTGCTGCGTTTCTGCCTTGTTCATGGAAACGTTTGAGACGAGCGGTGGCAGTTTACAAATCTCCTCGAGATGTTTACGTAATTTCTCGCATAACTTACGAAACTCAGTTTTGCGATTGTATTCAAGGCAGAATTGAAAGGCCATACGTGCAATATCATGATACAGAGTTTCAACATGCGCGTTGGTTCTTAACAACTCTAAGCACTGGCAGTATGATTCCCAGAGGAATTTTACCCAGGGTGTTAGAATAGTGCGATCGCTTCTATCTTGTGCATCTTCTCCACTAACAGCAGAAAGCAATATGCTCTCTGGTGTAGCCAAATTATCAAGATCATCAATATCAATAACCGCTTGCTGACTTTGCTTTCGGGCTGCATTTGTTTTCTCCTCAGCCATCCGTAAGTAACCACGAATTACGTTTTCTAAACTTCCAACATTTACCGATTGGAACATGTTTCGATACTGGAATAGACCCTCTTTTGCTATGTGTGATTTTTTCAGTTCCACACAGAGGTCCAGATATTTGAACATGATGGGTTCTAAGACAGACTCTGACCAGTTGTATGTCCATTTTTTGTTTCGGAAGACTTCTTGTAAAGTATCTAATGCCCTGGCTGGTTTGCCAACTTCAATGAATTCTGTACAAAATAAGAAGTAACACTGTTTTAATGGAATATTTAGGCCAATAGAGAATGAGTTTACTAAATGAGAAATGTAAAAAGTTTATGATTTCCTAAAGTACCTTAATTTTCAATGGCATACTTCAACTATACACCTCAAGAGAAATATTCTCATAGTACGAATTTGTCATACTTTTTTCATAGTACAGATAATAAATAAAAATTGGAATCGTAAGGCTAAGTTAGTTTAAGTGGCTTATATAATATCCAAATGGTTATAACTGTATAGATTGTCATTGGACTTGGAGACGCTTAATGCTTTGCTAACCGACGCGATAAGCATGAACTTTATATCAGCATATAAATGTCACTTAGTCGCTTAAATCCCGAAAAAATGATTGATCAACAAAGATATTAGACAGTAAATCGAGATCCGTCGTTACTTCCGGCGATTTAATATGCTTTAAAACTAGAACAGATACGGGAATGCTGCATATGCTACAAAAATACGATTCTCTAAGGAAAGCTGATAAGCGTCAATTTAAGGAAATTTAATAGCGCTCGTCAAATATTAAGATTGACAATATCCATTAGTTTACCAAAGACGAGTTAACCTCAAAGTAAATCACGCTAAACTGTCGTTATTGGAATAGAAAATATGGAATATTCGTGCACAGTTAATAAAATGCATATCGGCCATGACATAGAGACCCGACGTTAAAGGATTGTACGTACCGTTGGCCCTTTTCAGGGCATTTTCAGGTCTTTGCCCATATCGCGCCATTGTTCCCCACACGTATGGTTACAGTTTCACCATACACGTTCGATTAATTCTTCGAAATTATACAAATTTCAAGCTTTTGCACTACTTTTACGGCACAACGTCTTGCCAGGACAGGCCTCGATCGCGTGGACCGGATGAAAGGCGGTCACTCTGCAAAAATGGCTACCGGAAATGTGTTGGTCAAGTTGCTTCCTTTACTTCATCAGTATCAACAAATTAGCAAAAGTAATGAACTCATAAGTAAGTAAAACATTAAACATTCTCTACAAATTATTTATTATTGTTTCTTTTAGAAGTAAACAATAAAACGTAAGTAGCCCCTTTAAGTCGATAAAGGTACAATCGATTATCGATAGTTCGAAGTCGATACATACACTTTTGAAATACCACCAATAAAATCTGAAGGAATCGTTAAACGGTGGGTTTAAGTAAAACTCTAGTTTATGCAAAATTTGTTTTCCATTTTAATTGTATAAAGATGGTTGTACCATATAGTGTAGAGAGGGAAGTAAAAACATGAATTTATGCCATACAAATTTTAAGTTTTATTTATATATAAGATAACAATGTAAATGCCTTAATAAATACAAGCGAATGTAATACTATAGCATAAAAAGATTTTCAGCAACAGCTAGGTTTATAAGAAAATTCTCCACTGCAGGTGGTAAGTTTCTTTCTTTAAAAATTTGTACTGATATCATCCTTTTTCTATCTGAGCCTTCGACAGTTGCTAGACATTTCAATTGATTTAGTAAATCCTGCGTTTTATCACCGATTTCGGATATGACTTGTGCTTCTGTATAATTCTGATTTTCACACAATTGCACCATAAATAATGCAATTTCTTTATGTGTTTTGGTCATGATTAAACTTTCTAAAACCATAATATGAATTTAAAACTGTTATTTTTGCGGTAAATAATTCATACTTAACATTGTATTCTTGTTACCTTTTGCATGAGGAGCTATAGTGATTTCCCTTGCAGGAATGTTTACAAGTAAATCGTATAAATCCATTCTGGAAGATATTGAACTATTTCTACAGCCTGCCACATAGTGTGAATGTTTCTGCAATGATTAATTTATTTTCTCTTATTCTTATTCTTATAATAATATTTACAGATTTCAAATTCTTACTTTTTACAAAATTTTGTAACCAAGCAACATGTCATCAATCTTTAACAGAGACATAAAGTCATGCAATGCAGGTTCTCTAACATTATGTATTAGAAGGCTCAAAGTTGTATGTTTTTAAGACTCATGTTTCACGGTATTTATCAAAAAAATACATGGACTAAACAAAGATAAATTAAATTTACTTTGCACTATATTTGAAACATGAATTCTTGAATGCACTTTTAGCAGACATACCTTCAACTGATTTATTTCATCACTTATCAGGTCAACCCATGGAAAGAGATTGTCTGTGACTTTTCTATGTTTCATTAAAGCAGGAAAAGTTTTTATCCATTTTAAAAGTTGTTCCAGACTGTGATGATAAACAAATATTCGTTTCTTTAACAAGAGGGCAGTGTATATTAAGATTGTCTCCAGCTCAAATATTTTGATCAATTCTTTCACATTAGTATTGCTAATAAAACGATGACCATTGAAATCATCTGAAACAAAGGTTCCATTTTCTTGTGTCGAGCATGATCCTTTTGTAAATACTGAAAGATAAAGTTGCAGGATTTCTGTAGGTTTCCCAGTCTTGCAATACATTTTACTGAGGACACGTGAAAGTACCTCATACTTCTGTGGACTAAAATCCTTTGTGAATAAAACAAGTGCAAACTGCTTCACCTAGTAAATTTAAAGTTCGTATTACTCAATGTAATTTTAAATATTTAATTGTTTATTATGTACATAGATTAAGGATAACCTAAATAAAATTGATAAATAGTAAACTTGTTCTATATTTCTTTCATCTATATGTAAGCAAATATGTCAGAATAATCATGTATAAACAATTCACTTTTCTAGTTGTGTTTTGAAATTGGACTTACTCTGGGTAACTTGTCAGAGTCAAACACTTCACTGCAATGTACATAAAACCAATCCTGATCATGTCTAGCGCAAATAAACACTTGCGGAGAATTGTGGTCCAATTCCAAGTTACATTTTCGAGTAACTACAGTTTTCTGCGATTCTGACACTGCAGGATATGACCAAGTCCACAGAATATCTCCATTGCAATCTTTCTCTAGAATTTCGTACATAACGACTTCATATACACACATCGGTAATGTAGCCGGAATTGACGTAGAAAAAAATTCTAATGTCGTATTGAATTACAATAAATTTACCTATTATACTGCAAGAAAGCAAATCAGTCAGTGGTGCCATTTTCATGTTTTCTAATAATTTACTGTTCCACTACATTTGCTATGGACATTTTCTGTCAGTTCTATCACAGACCAGGTATAGGGATAGACCACTCATGCAATGTATTTTCGTGTCACCTCATTGTGGGGCTCTAGAGCCTCATTACCATTTTCGTGTCACGCTCAACGTTATCGTCCGGGCGCAGTATAAGATGTGAACGCTGCGCATGGCAGGAATTAAAACTAAATTTTAAAGTTTTTTACAGCCGCGTATAATGTACACACGCGCTTAATAGCATTAGCTTTCAATTGTTTTTCCTTCTCCACGGGAGTCCACTTTCGGTTTAGTAGATGTACAATTGGCCAAACGCGATATTATGATGTGTTGATACCGAAACGGCGGTTAATGTGACGGAACCTTTATTTGCATTCACTTGGAAAAGGAGGTGGTAAAGTTCGGGTCGCCGATATTTTCAAATTTGTTCTACATGTAGTACTCACCCTGCAAAGTAAATTTACAAAGCCGTTCGACCCAACTTTAATGGCATCTTTCCGCTGCTGTACACCTCCTGCGCTCCAATCAGTACGAACAATTTTGTAATTTCTTAATAAATTTTTTAACTTGTCGATAAAAATATATATCGCATGGTTGGCCCACAGGAGTGCATTTTGGGGGTAGTATTTTTGTTGTACACCTGTTTTCCCCCATTTCATTTGAAAAAACGTCAATGTAAACAATGAAGTTTTTCGGGCATTTTTCGGGCATTTTTCGGGCATTTTTCGGGCATTTTTCGGGCATTTTTCGGGCATTTTTCGGGCATTTTTTTCGGGCATTTTTCGGGCATTTTTTTCGGGCATTTTTCGGGCATTTTTTTCGGGCATTTTTTTCGGGCATTTTTCGGGCATTTTTTCGGGCATTTTTTTCGGGCATTTTTCGGGCATTTTTTCGGGCATTTTTCGGGCATTTTTTTCGGGCATTTTTCGGGCATTTTTTTCGGGCATTTTTCGGGCATTTTTTTCGGGCATTTTTCGGGCATTTTTTTCGGGCATTTTTCGGGCATTCTATTTTAGTCTAATAATTATTAGAATTTTAGTCTAATAATTTATGTCTAATAATTATGCCATATATGTCTAATAATTGCTACTGTCGCTTATTATACTCGAACTTGTTTTGTACCTGACAGGCATAATAAAGATTTAATAATAATAATAATAATAATAATAATAATAATAATATGGGATAAAACTATTATCCAAGTTACACACTTCTTTGACAATTACCACAGGTAATTCAACGTTTTCATATGTTCACACCGAAAATCATCAAATAACCTGAAAATTTCATAATTTAACGCCAACAATCCCTAAATGTATTTTAACTCATTTACAACGCATTTTAACGCATTCCTAACGCACTTTAATGTATTTTGATGCACTATTGGGATACTTTAACATATATTCACGCACCATAATGGATTCTTAACACACTTTAATGTATTTTCTCGCATTATAACGCACTATTAACTTATTTATACTATCCTAAATATTGTTTTTTAAAATATTGTTTTAAATATTTATACTATATAATTTCAAATATTTTAATATATGCACTACCTACGTATTATATATACTATTACTACCTATTATGTATACTGTATACCTATTATACACTATATATACGTATTATATACATACTATATATATATAAATTACGTACTATATATGTTACATGCGTACTATATACCTACTATATATACTATTTACGTACTATATATGTAACGTACGTAGTATATACCTATTATATGTGTACCATGCCTGCATTCGTTTCCGCTTTGGGCTGCGTAAATATGATCATATCTCTCATGCTTACACGGTTCCTGGATGGCTTACTCCTCGTCAAAAATGGATTCTTCACTTGTGCAGTCTCGTCTTTAAGATTATGTACCATGGCTACCCTATATATCTCCGTCGTCTTCTTGTGTCTTTTTCGGAAAACCAACCTACAACCACCCTTACTACACGGTTCTCATCAACACTCATTATTCCTATTCATCATACACACAAGTTTCAGTCCGCCTTTTCATACTTAGCTGCACATTACTATAATATACTACCTGACAATATTCGTAATACTTCTTCCTTTTTCATTTTCAAATTTGCTGCTGCTAAATATATCAAAGAGCATATTGCATACCTTGATTGCTTATATCTTAAGTACCAACTTGTAACTCATCTATCGTGTATATAGTCACATGCTACTTATTACTTCATATCTACATGATACTTTTTATTGTACACTCACTGTATATTTCTTGTATATTTCTTATCTTTCTTGTATTTCTAAACCATTGTATATATTTCTAGCGGGTTAGACTTCAAACAGCAATTGCTGTGTCTCGCCCTTTGTATTCACAATAAAGACTTATATATATATATATATATATATATATACTGTATACGTACTATGTATGTAACATACGTACTATATACGTATTATATATGTAACATATATATAATATATATATTATATACGTGTTATATACTCGTTGTACATACTATTTTAACGTATCTGAATGCATTTTAATGGATTTTAATGCATTTTTAACGTATTTTATCGTATTTCAACGCACTTTAATGGATTTTAATGCATTTTTAACGTATTTTATCGTATTTCAGCGCATTTTAATGGATTTTAATGCATTTTTAACGTATTTTATCGTATTTCAACGCACTTTAATGGATTTTAATGCATTTTTTTTTTTTTTTTTTTTTCAACATGTACTTTGTATCTCTATGAACATGTGTACAATAAAGACGTTTATTATTATTATTATTATTATTTTTAACGTATTTTATCGTATTTCAACGCATTTTAATGGATTTTAATGCATTTTTCACGTATTTCATCGTATTTCAACGCATTTTAATGGATTTTAATGCATTCTTAACGTATTTTAACACGTTCTAATCCATTTTAACGCACTGTAATCCATTATTAATCTACTGTAACGCTCTATAAAGCATTTTTAACGTATTTTAACTCATTCTTTACGGATTTTAACACGTTTTAACGCATTTTAGCGCACCCTTTATTAAAAAATCGTATCAGTTTCACTATAAATTTCTGCCAAAAATGCATCCGCAACCAGATTTGGCGGTAAAGAAAAGAGTAATAATCCTTAACACATTTTCCTAGAAATTTAACTTGCCATGTATTATCCAAGTTACAGCTCTCGCTATTACTTACAATGGTAAAACAGTGTTATATATTACCGACCGTGGAAAAACAGATCGATAAAACAGAAATCTACTATAACGACCAAAAATTTTGAAAAATATTATTTCACCCTTGATAACTTCCAGGTATCATTGATCTTTGATCCAGGTATCTTTAAGTGATCTTTAGTTCCATATGACTGTTATACGCGAACATAAGTTATATAATATTCATGATATTTAATATAGTGTTCTATATTACCGGCTGTGGAAAAACAGATTGATAAATCCTGTATATTATACATCGTGTATATGCTATATATAACGTATTATAATCCATTTTAATGCATTTGAACGTATTTTAATGCACTTTAACGCATTTTTAACGCACTTTTATGTATTTTCACGCACTAATGATGTATTTTAACACATTTTCATGCACAATAACGCATTCTTAACCCATTTTAATATATTGTCACGCACCACAACGCATTTTTAATCCATTTCAATGGTTTTTCACGCACTATTGACGTATTTTAACACATTTAATTTATATTTCTACCTGAATGCATTTTAATGCATTTCTAAATATTTTACCCTATTTTAACGTATTTCCATACATTTTTAACGTGTTCTAACCTATTCCAACACATTTTAATGCATTTCTAAACGTTCTACCCTATTTCAAAGCATTTTAATGCATTTCTAAACGTTCTAATCTATTTTAAAGCATTTTCATACAATTTTTAATGTCCTAATGCATTTTCAATATATTTTAACGTATTAAAAATTGTATGTTGAATTAAACATTTTGGTATTCTGTCGGTAATCAGTAGACTGATTATCACCGTTCTCAATTTACATCCGTGTAGGACGTCGGTAACCAATCTGTAATCACTAGACTGATTATCACAGTTTTGAATTTGCATTCGTGTAGAATATCGGTAACGAATCTGCAATCGCTAAATTGATTGTCACCGTCATCAATGTAGGTCAAGGCAGCGGATCAGTAACATATGGACACAGATGAAATATGAAATAAAACTATTATCCAAGTTACACACTTCTTTGACAATTACCACAGGTAATTCAACGTTTTCATATGTTCACACCGAAAATCATCAAATAACCTGAAAATTTCATAATTTAACGCCAACAATCCCTAAATGTATTCAATCGAATTTCAGCGCATTTTCTGCGTATTTTAAAGTCATTTACAACGCATTTTAACGCATTCCTGACGCACTTTAATGTATTTTGATGCGCTATTGGGATACTTTCACATATATTCACGCACCATAATGCATTCTTAACACACTTTAATGTATTTTCTCGCATTATAACGCACTATTAACTTATTTATACTATCCTAAATATTGTTTTTTAAATATTGTTTTAAATATTTGTACTATATAATTTTAAATATTTTAATGTATGCACTACCTATGTATTATATATACTATTATACAATATATACTATTATACCTATTATATATACTATACACGTATTATATATGTCACATAAGTACTATATTCCTTAATATATATATACTATATACGTACTATATATGTAACATGCGTACTATATACCTATTATATATACTTTGTACGTAGTACATATGTAACATGCGTACTATATACCTATTATATATACTTTGTACGTAGTATATATGTAACATGCGTACTATATACCTATTATATGTACTATATGCGTACTATATACCTATTATATGTACTATATACGTACTATATATGTAACATGCGTACTATATACCTATTATATATACTTTGTACGTAGTACATATGTAACATGCGTACTATATACCTATTATATGTACTATATACGTACTATATATGTAACATGCGTACTATATACCTATTATATCTACTGTATACGTAGTATATATGTAACATGCGTACTATATACCTATTATATGTACTATATGCGTACTATATATGTAACATGCGTACTATATACCTATTATATGTACTATATACGTACTATATATGTAAAATGCGTACTATATACCTATTATATATACTTTATACGTAGCATATATGTAACATGCGTACTATATACCTATTATATGTACTATATACGTACTATATATGTAACATGCGTACTATATACCTATTATATATACTTTATACGTAGTATATATGTAACATACGTACTATATACCTATTATATATACTATATACGTAGTATATATGTAACATGCGTACTATATACCTATTATATGTACTATATACGTACTATATATGTAACATGCGTACTATATACCTATTATATATACTATATGCGTACTATATATGTAACATGCGTACTATATACCTATTATATGTACTATATACGTACTATATATGTAAAATGCGTACTATATACCTATTATATATACTTTATACGTAGCATATATGTAACATGCGTACTATATACCTATTATATGTACTATATACGTACTATATATGTAACATGCGTACTATATACCTATTATATATACTTTGTACGTAGTACATATGTAACATGCGTACTATATACCTATTATATATACTGTATACGTAGTATATATGTAACATGCGTACTATATACCTATTATATGTACTATATACGTACTATATATGTAACATGCGTACTATATACCTATTATATATACTTTGTACGTAGTATATATGTAACATGCGTACTATATACCTATTATATATACTTTGTACGTAGTATATATGTAACATGCGTACTATATACCTATTATATGTACTATATGCGTACTATATATGTAACATGCGTACTATATACCTATTATATATACTTTGTACGTAGTATATATGTAACATGCGTACTATATACCTATTATATGTACTATATACGTACTATATATGTAACATGCGTACTATATACCTATTATATATACTTTGTACGTAGTACATATGTAACATGCGTACTATATACCTATTATATATACTGTATACGTAGTATATATGTAACATGCGTACTATATACCTATTATATGTACTATATACGTACTATATATGTAACATGCGTACTATATACCTATTATATATACTTTGTACGTAGTATATATGTAACATGCGTACTATATACCTATTATATGTACTATATACGTACTATATATGTAACATGCGTACTATATACCTATTATATATACTTTATACGTAGTATACATGTAACATGCGTACTATATACCTATTATATATACTTTATACGTAGTATATATGTAACATACGTACTATATACCTATTATATATACTATATACGTAGTATATATGTAACATGCGTACTATATACCTATTATATATACTTTGTACGTAGTATATATGTAACATGCGTACTATATACCTATTATAGGTACTATATACGTACTATATATGTAACATGCGTACTATATACCTATTATATATACTTTATACGTAGTATACATGTAACATGCGTACTATATACCTATTATATATACTTTATACGTAGTATACATGTAACATGCGTACTATATACCTATTATATATACTATATACGTATTATATATGCTGTATACGTATTATATATATTATATACGTATTATATACTCGTTGTACATACTATTTTATCGTATTTCAACGCATTTTAATGGATTTTAATGGATTTTTAACGTACTTTATCGTATTTCAGCGCATTTTAATGGATTTTAATGCTGTTTTAACGTATTTTATCGTATTCCAACGCATTTTAATGGATTTTAATGCATTTTTAACATATTTTATCGTATTTCAACGCATTTTTATGGATTTTAATGCTAATTTCAGTTTTTGTAATTTTTCATGCTAGTATAGTAGTTTTTTCGGCTAGTATAGTAGTTTTTTCCGGCTAGTATAGTAGTTTTTCCGGCTAGTATAGTAGTTTTCCGGCTAGTATAGTAGTTTTTTCCGGCTAGTATAGTAGTTATCCGGCTAGTATAGTAGTTTTTTCTACTGATATAGTAGTATAGTAGTATAGTAGTATAGTAGTATAGTAGTATAGTAGTATAGTAGTATAGTAGTATAGTAGTATAGTAGTATAGTAGTATAGTAGTATAGTAGTTTTTTATACTACTATACTAGTCGGAAAACTACTATACTAGCCGAAAAAACTACTATACTAGCAGAAAAAACTACTATACTAGCATGAAAAATTAAAGAAACTGAAATTAGCATTAAAATCCATAAAAATGCGTTGAAATACGATAAAATATGTTAAAAATGCATTAAAATTCATTAAAAAGCGTTGGAATACGATAAAATACGTTAAAACAGCATTAAAATCCATTAAAATGCGTTGAAATACGATAAAATACGTTAAAAATGCATTAAAATCCATTAAAATGCGTTGAAATACGATAAAATACGTTAAAAATGCATTAAAATCCATTAAAATGCGTTGAAATACGATAAAATACGTTAAAAATGCATTAAAATCCATTAAATTCCATTAAAATGCGTTGAAATATGATGAAATACGTGAAAAATGCATTAAAATCCATTAAAGTGCGTTGAAATACGATAAAATACGTTAAAAATGCATTAAAATCCATTAAAGTGCGTTGAAATACGATAAAATACGTTAAAAATGCATTAAAATCCATTAAAATCCATTAAAATCCATTAAAATACGTTGAAATACGACGAAATACGTGAAAAATTCATTAAAATCCATTTAAATGCGTTGAAATACGATGAAATACGTGAAAAATGCATTAAAATCCATTAAAATGCGCTGAAATATGATAAAATACGTTAAAATTGCATTAAAATCCATTAAAATGCGTTGAAATACGATAAAATACGTTAAAAATGCATTAAAATCCATTAAAATCCATTAAAATGCGTTGAAATACGATGAAATGCGTGAAAAATGCATTAAAATCCATTAAAATGCGCTGAAACACGATAAAATACGTTAAAAATGCATTAAAATCCATAAAAGTGCGTTGAAATACGATAAAATACGTTAAAAATGCATTAAAATCCATTAAAATCCATTAAAATCCATTAAAATACGATGAAATACGTGAAAAATCCATTAAAATCCATTAAAATGCGTTGAAATACGATGAAATACGTGAAAAATGCATTAAAATCCATTAAAATGCGCTGAAATACGATAAAATACGTTAAAAATGCATTAAAATCCATTAAAATGCGTTGAAATACGATAAAGTACGTTAAAAATCCATTAAAATCCATTAAAATGCGTTGAAATACGATAAAATAGTGTGTACAACGAGTATATAATACGTATATAATATATATAATACGTATACAGCATATATAGTACGTATATAGTACATATAATAGGTATATAGTACGCATGTTACATATATACTACGTATATAGTATATATAATAGGTATATAGTACGCATGTTACATATATAGTACGTATATAGTACATATAATAGGTATATAGTACGCATATAGTACATATAATAGGTATATAGTACGCATGTTACATATATACTACGTACAAAGTATATATAATAGGTATATAGTACGCATGTTACATATGTACTACGTACAAAGTATATATAATAGGTATATAGTACGCATGTTACATATATAGTACGTATATAGTACATATAATAGGTATATAGTACGCATGTTACATATATACTACGTATATAGTATATATAATAGGTATATAGTACGTATGTTACATATATACTACGTATAAAGTATATATAATAGGTATATAGTACGCATGTTACATATATAGTACGTATATAGTACATATAATAGGTATATAGTACGCATGTTACATATATGCTACGTATAAAGTATATATAATAGGTATATAGTACGCATGTTACATATATAGTACGTATATAGTACATATAATAGGTATATAGTACGCATGTTACATATATACTACGTACAAAGTATATATAATAGGTATATAGTACGCATGTTACATATGTACTACGTACAAAGTATATATAATAGGTATATAGTACGCATGTTACATATATAGTACGTATATAGTATATATATATTAAGGAATATAGTACTTATGTGACATATATAATACGTGTATAGTATATATAATAGGTATAATAGTATATATTGTATAATAGTATATATAATACATAGGTAGTGCATACATTAAAATATTTAAAATTATATAGTACAAATATTTAAAACAATATTTAAAAAACAATATTTAGGATAGTATAAATAAGTTAATAGTGCGTTATAATGCGAGAAAATACATTAAAGTGTGTTAAGAATGCATTATGGTGCGTGAATATATGTGAAAGTATCCCAATAGCGCATCAAAATACATTAAAGTGCGTCAGGAATGCGTTAAAATGCGTTGTAAATGACTTTAAAATACGCAGAAAATGCGCTGAAATTCGATTGAATACATTTAGGGATTGTTGGCGTTAAATTATGAAATTTTCAGGTTATTTGATGATTTTCGGTGTGAACATATGAAAACGTTGAATTACCTGTGGTAATTGTCAAAGAAGTGTGTAACTTGGATAATAGTTTTATTTCATATTTCATCTGTGTCCATATGTTACTGATCCGCTGCCTTGACCTACATTGATGACGGTGACAATCAATTTAGCGATTGCAGATTCGTTACCGATATTCTACACGAATGCAAATTCAAAACTGTGATAATCAGTCTAGTGATTACAGATTGGTTACCGACGTCCTACACGGATGTAAATTGAGAACGGTGATAATCAGTCTACTGATTACCGACAGAATACCAAAATGTTTAATTCAACATACAATTTTTAATACGTTAAAATATATTGAAAATGCATTAGGACATTAAAAATTGTATGAAAATGCTTTAAAATAGATTAGAACGTTTAGAAATGCATTAAAATGCTTTGAAATAGGGTAGAACGTTTAGAAATGCATTAAAATGTGTTGGAATAGGTTAGAACACGTTAAAAATGTATGGAAATACGTTAAAATAGGGTAAAATATTTAGAAATGCATTAAAATGCATTCAGGTAGAAATATAAATTAAATGTGTTAAAATACGTCAATAGTGCGTGAAAAACCATTGAAATGGATTAAAAATGCGTTGTGGTGCGTGACAATATATTAAAATGGGTTAAGAATGCGTTATTGTGCATGAAAATGTGTTAAAATACATCATTAGTGCGTGAAAATACATAAAAGTGCGTTAAAAATGCGTTAAAGTGCATTAAAATACGTTCAAATGCATTAAAATGGATTATAATACGTTATATATAGCATATACACGATGTATAATATACAGGATTTATCAATCTGTTTTTCCACAGCCGGTAATATAGAACACTATATTAAATATCATGAATATTATATAACTTATGTTCGCGTATAACAGTCATATGGAACTAAAGATCACTTAAAGATACCTGGATCAAAGATCAATGATACCTGGAAGTTATCAAGGGTGAAATAATATTTTTCAAAATTTTTGGTCGTTATAGTAGATTTCTGTTTTATCGATCTGTTTTTCCACGGTCGGTAATATATAACACTGTTTTACCATTGTAAGTAATAGCGAGAGCTGTAACTTGGATAATACATGGCAAGTTAAATTTCTAGGAAAATGTGTTAAGGATTATTACTCTTTTCTTTACCGCCAAATCTGGTTGCGGATGCATTTTTGGCAGAAATTTATAGTGAAACTGATACGATTTTTTAATAAAGGGTGCGCTAAAATGCGTTAAAACGTGTTAAAATCCGTAAAGAATGAGTTAAAATACGTTAAAAATGCTTTATAGAGCGTTACAGTAGATTAATAATGGATTACAGTGCGTTAAAATGGATTAGAACGTGTTAAAATACGTTAAGAATGCATTAAAATCCATTAAAATGCGTTGAAATACGATGAAATACGTGAAAAATGCATTAAAATCCATTAAAATGCGTTGAAATACGATAAAATACGTTAAAAATAATAATAATAATAATAATAAACGTCTTTATTGTACACATGTTCATAGAGATACAAAGTACATGTTGAAAAAAAAAAAAAAAAAAAAATGCATTAAAATCCATTAAAGTGCGTTGAAATACGATAAAATACGTTAAAAATGCATTAAAATCCATTAAAATGCGCTGAAATACGATAAAATACGTTAAAAATGCATTAAAATCCATTAAAGTGCGTTGAAATACGATAAAATACGTTAAAAATGCATTAAAATCCATTAAAATGCATTCAGATACGTTAAAATAGTATGTACAACGAGTATATAACACGTATATAATATATATATTATATATATGTTACATATATAATACGTATATAGTACGTATGTTACATACATAGTACGTATACAGTATATATATATATATATATATATATATAAGTCTTTATTGTGAATACAAAGGGCGAGACACAGCAATTGCTGTTTGAAGTCTAACCCGCTAGAAATATATACAATGGTTTAGAAATACAAGAAAGATAAGAAATATACAAGAAATATACAGTGAGTGTACAATAAAAAGTATCATGTAGATATGAAGTAATAAGTAGCATGTGACTATATACACGATAGATGAGTTACAAGTTGGTACTTAAGATATAAGCAATCAAGGTATGCAATATGCTCTTTGATATATTTAGCAGCAGCAAATTTGAAAATGAAAAAGGAAGAAGTATTACGAATATTGTCAGGTAGTATATTATAGTAATGTGCAGCTAAGTATGAAAAGGCGGACTGAAACTTGTGTGTATGATGAATAGGAATAATGAGTGTTGATGAGAACCGTGTAGTAAGGGTGGTTGTAGGTTGGTTTTCCGAAAAAGACACAAGAAGACGACGGAGATATATAGGGTAGCCATGGTACATAATCTTAAAGACGAGACTGCACAAGTGAAGAATCCATTTTTGACGAGGAGTAAGCCATCCAGGAACCGTGTAAGCATGAGAGATATGATCATATTTACGCAGCCCAAAGCGGAAACGAATGCAGGCATGGTACACATATAATAGGTATATACTACGTACGTTACATATATAGTACGTAAATAGTATATATAGTAGGTATATAGTACGCATGTAACATATATAGTACGTAATTTATATATATATAGTATGTATATAATACGTATATATAGTGTATAATAGGTATACAGTATACATAATAGGTAGTAATAGTATATATAATACGTAGGTAGTGCATATATTAAAATATTTGAAATTATATAGTATAAATATTTAAAACAATATTTTAAAAAACAATATTTAGGATAGTATAAATAAGTTAATAGTGCGTTATAATGCGAGAAAATACATTAAAGTGTGTTAAGAATCCATTATGGTGCGTGAATATATGTTAAAGTATCCCAATAGTGCATCAAAATACATTAAAGTGCGTTAGGAATGCGTTAAAATGCGTTGTAAATGAGTTAAAATACATTTAGGGATTGTTGGCGTTAAATTATGAAATTTTCAGGTTATTTGATGATTTTCGGTGTGAACATATGAAAACGTTGAATTACCTGTGGTAATTGTCAAAGAAGTGTGTAACTTGGATAATAGTTTTATCCTATATTTCATCTGTGTCCATATGTAAAATGGTCGAAAAATGGTTGAAAAATGGTACCATATTGGGACCTTCCTGGGACATCATTTTTATGACATTTTTTATCACCAATTTTATGACCATTTAACCATTAAAAAAAATTTAAAAATCATTTTCCAGATAGAGAGGTCAGATACGTTCAGACCTTTTATACAGTAAGAAGTAGATGAATTGCAAATTTTGTATTACTAATTGATTCATGGAGGGGGACAATCGAACTTCACTGTTCGCATGTTTACACTGTTTACGTTTTTTCAAATGAAATGGGGGAAAACAGGTGTACAATAAAAATACTACCCCCAAAATGCACTCCTGTGTGCCAACCATGTGATATATATTTTTATCGACAAATTAAAAAATTTATTAAGAAATTACAAAATTGTTCGTACTGATTGGAGCGCAGGAGGTGTACAGCAGCGGAAAGATGCCCTTAAAGTTGGGTCGAACGGCTTTGTAAATTTACTTTGCAGGGTGAGTACTACATGTAGAAAAAATTTGAAAATATCGGCGACCCAAACTTGACCACCTCCTTTTCCAAACGAATCCAAATAAAGGTTCCATCACATTAGCCCCCGTCTCGGTATGAACTCAGCGTAATATCGCCTTCGGCTAATTGTACATCTACTAAACCGAAAATGGACTCCCGTGGAGAAGGAAACACAATTGAAAGCTAATGCTATTAAGCGCGTGTTTATACGCTGTTGTAAAAAACTTTAAAATTTAGTTTTAATTCTTGCCATGCATAGCGTTGACATCTTATACTGCTCCCGGACGATAACGTTGATCCTGAGATGAAAATGGTAATGGGGCTCAAGAGCCCTAGAATGAGGTGACACGAAAATACATTGCATGAGTGGTCTATCCCTATACCTGGTCTGTGGTTCAGTAACGGGTTCGACAGGTGGTAAATTATTATTTTACTAGTAAATGTACTTTAAAGTGGAAAGTATGTTTTTGTTATTATACATGCTTTTATAGAAAATAAAAATATTTATTCATTTATTGTGAGTTAATTTTTATTTTTAAATATTGCAAACAGCGTTTAATTTAAACAAGTTAGACTTTTAACTGATTTTGTTCTATGTACTGCTTCATGCTAATCATGCAAGGACATATTAATTAAACAGTACTGTAATCTGACCTTCATTTAATTAGTTTTGCGCTCTGGATTCATATGGATTAAGGCTTAAAGAAATATCTTAAAGAATGAAAGAGTACATTTTGTTACACAATTTGCATTTGTAAACCTACATCATAACTGCGATACTCATATTTGCGTATTAATGAAATAATAAATAGATAACCAGTGGTGAATAACAGAAGAAGTAAAACCGAGTGTGCTGTTTATTTTTTAGTTTTGAAATGTGTGTTGTACATAACATGAACTACCGTTTTTAAACGCTCTACTGAAATACTAAAAAATTTTACTGAAAACACATTTTCAGACATGATATACTTAATGTACTCATAATAAAAATATGACATTGTAGCAAATATCAATTTTGTTATTATTAACTTATATTTGCTACTGTAATATTAACTTAAATTAAATAATATAGATATTTTTTCATAACAATATTTCTATAATAACATTATTGTTTGAATACATGTCTTGAGCAAGTTCTTGTTTTCACTGTTGGTAGTCTACCAATAAATTAACAGCAGATACTGTTGTATCTGTAAATATAATTTTGTGAACAGATGATTAAGATTTCATATAATCACGTCGCGCGATTACATGTCATGCGTGACGTGTGATTTTCTATTTACAAAACGGAAAGTATTTACAAAATTATTAATTAGCGTAGTTTGTATAATCAATAGAACTAATCAACCATTTTTAACGCACAAATTGCTACTTGTGAGTCGGGAGCTTTTCCAAAAGGTCTGAAACCGTCAGCTGTTACGTATTTATTCACTTGGAAGGTTGCCAGAGGTTCGTATCCAAATACGTCCATTCCAAGTTGCTGAAACAAAGAAAACAATAAATTTAAGTTCTCAGAAAATTTGGAGCAATTGCACCGACACGGGAAAAACAAGATCGCTGTTTTCGAACATATCAACAAAGAAAATTTCGGTAATTTGTGTAAAATTGATACATGAAAATATTAAACTACGGACTGACATATGTATGCCATGCAAATACATGTGCCAAGAAAAGATAAGCTATAAAGTTAAAAGTGTATTTCGATAAATTTATATTAATCAACAATTAATTATTTATTTTATGAAGGTTT
Source organism: Hedychridium roseum (assembly GCA_963989215.1). NCBI lineage: Eukaryota > Metazoa > Arthropoda > Insecta > Hymenoptera > Chrysididae > Hedychridium > Hedychridium roseum. The sequence continues at coordinate 6,573,621 of OZ022311.1, read as the reverse complement.
CGCTATTTTATTTCGGATATCAGTTTTTTTCAGTATTCTTTACATTTTGTAGCTTTAAAAATAATTAAAGGAAATTGAATGAATATTACCAATTACCTGTGTAAGTGGACTTGTGTTGGTAGTAAAGATTCCGACAAAGTTCTTTTCTTTACACAGCCGTAAAGAGTATTCTTCCATTTCTTTCATGAGTATGACGTTTTGCGCGGCATTTAGGTCGCTGTTGGTCGACATCATGAAATTATGGACAATTTGTCCCTTCTCTTTGGGCAATTTCGTTTCCCTTATCGGTGCTTCCAAATACTCGAGGAAATCGAAGACGATCATCAATTTCGAGTCAATCGCTACTTCGGGTTCGTCCCAAACGTCGAAGTTTAAGGACACTCCGAGTATTTCGCCACTTTGCGTGGACTTTACAACGAAGCTCAATGCTTTTTCTACCAACGAATTCCACAAAAGTTCCAGTAGAATCGTATAGTCCTCTCGTGCAATGTCCGGCATTAACCATTGCTCCAAGTCGGCCTTTGTGTAAAAGCTCTCTGTTATAATCCTGCAAAACAATTCATCACATATTAATCTTTTATAATACAATCATATGTTGCACGATTTTACGATTATTTTCCCGTTTCAAAGATATTAAATTCTACATTCACTAACATTTTCATGGTTTCAAACTATTGATAAATAATGAAAAAATTAAAAATATTCTTTTTCCACTTTCACGTACTACGATCTGCAAATAAAGTTTCTCAATACATAAGAAACAACGAAACGTGTGCAAACAATTAACATTTGCTACTCCGATTTTTCTCAAATCAATGACTCGTTATTAAATTCATTAATATACGTTATATTAATTAATATTTACTCGATAGCGTCTTGTTTATGTGAGTGGTTGAGCATCTCGAAACTGTATTTTTCCTCGTCAATTGCTTCCTGAAGGGTAGATTCCTCATCAGTGCTTGGTTTCATTCTGGCTAAGACTTCCGCCATGTCTCTCGCTGTAATGAATTCCGTGATACCTATTTCGTAGCCTTGGTCCCGGAGTATGGTAACGGTGTAAACGGAATTCAAAGAATTGCCGCCGAGCTCGTAAAAATTTGCATTTAACGAGACGGGTGCACGGCCATTTCTGCCGATTACGGAAGCAATCGTCGGGAAGAGAACTTCCGCCTTCGGTAAATCCTCCTCAGAAATGCCGTTGTAATCGCACTCCAGCGATATATCGTTCTCTGAAACGCAATTTCGTATACTTTCAGTCAATCGGTATTGTTAATATTTAACAATTTTCGTTATCGTTCTCCGATGAGCAAATATCAACAATCAGAAACAGATTTTTTCTATGTATGGCTGTCAGCTGCCAAGAATCGGAAACAGGATATCAGTAGCTTTCCATTCTTTATATCAATTACTTTTTTTCTAAAAATATAGGTCTCTTAAAATCACAAATTAGTTTGATTAGAAATATAAATTTTAACTGCGTCGACCTTTTACAACCTTTTTAGAGGAATGGCAACAATAAGAGAAAAACCGGTGGCAGTTGTTTACAATATTTATATTATTTAAAAACGGGATTATTTAAACTCTAACTTTGTCACATACAATTCAATGAATTTCAAATTCTACAATTTTGCATATTTCACGTTAAGGATCTTACTGATTTCTTATGAACTTTTAAAAGGCACGCAAGAGTAGTTGTAAGAAACGAATTTATCCAAGAAATTAGTCGAATTATCGTATTTACTTTATAAGTAATTTCAAAATTAAGTTCACATTTGAATAATAGCAATTGCGACAAATATTACGATGTTAAAACAACAGTCAAATTTATGAAATATACCTGAGTTAAGACAGGATGCTTCATATTGTTTCAACAATAATTGCCGATCTGTTTTTCCGTTAGTCAAAAGAGGCATTTGGTCTATGACAATTACGTTTGGTTTCATGTACGGTGGTAAAATGCTTTGTAGAAAATTCTCGATTTGTGGGGCTGATATGGAAGTTTCTTCCTTGGCTGTGACGAACGCTAACAGGGCCTGGAAACAATGAAAAATATAACAGTTTAATAATAACGTGAATTCAAATACGAAGACTAAGATGTGTTTACATAAAATATTGCATACAGTGTCGTATAAGTTGACACAATTTATGACCTAAATAATTTTATGACAAGATAATCAGAAACTTCTTGAATATCATTATTGTTGACATACCAATATTGCATAACGAAATAGTAATGATGGAATGTTGACTAAAAATGATATCGTTTTAAATATTTTAATGTTTCGAATTAACGGAGAATGGAAAAAAAACAACAATAAAATTGTGCTTCCAAATGTAATATAACAAAATATTTAACTTATCAATAAGTCCAAGTGTATTTACCAAATATTTATTTGCATTCAACATAATTCTCGAGTAGAAAACGTGCAGAACATTTTCAGAAGAATCCTTAAAAAAAGGTCAGAAAGAATTCGGATTATCGAGACTTTACTGCTATTTAAGTTAAATGAAAATATTTCCTGACTTTCTTGTGAATTGGATTCCGTTATAGCGCATTACCTGCGAGAGTTCTCCAGGTTTGTAGCAAAGGACTACCGCTTTATCAACAGCTGGTGCTCTGTAAACCGCTTTCTCAACTTCAGCGAGATCGACACGATGTCCGCGTACTTTGATTTGAGAATCCACACGTCCCTCAAAGATCACAGATCCTTTGACAATCCTGCCGTAATCTCCAGTGCGAAATATTCTTGAGTACTCTGCAAAAGAGTCGTACGATTACACGTAGGCATTGGAAAATTACGTAAACCAAAGGCAAAGCGATAAAAAATTTTCCTTTACTTTTAACACGGAGTTGAGTATTATTTTACTTGGACAATCACTGATCGCTTAATGAACTACATTTCAGTTAGAAATTAAACTAACTACGGCGTAATAAAGTATGTGATTTATTCAATTGAAGTTACTGTGTTGAGCGTTACAGCGTTTCGCTTACAGTAACCCTGACACATCTTAGTTAATTGATACTTGCAGACACAGGTACCAGATACAGGTAAACTAATGGATAAAGAAAAACCGGTAAATTAGTGTTAAAATTGCGAAAGACAAGCGCACATAGTTACTAATGCATAAAAACAAAAAGTAGATTGCAACAGCATTATTTAGTGGCTTTATGCAAATTATACAGAACTTGCTTTTGCTTTCTTTATCAGTGATTATTATGCTTATTAGTCATAGTAATTGCCACATTAAGACTACAAAATTTTATTTCCACCTCTGCACAGAATGTAATAGGAATTGCTATTATCATAGAAATCGACAACGATAGATCGGATAAGTAATAATTACAGTGCTTGTATATGTGTATATATACTGCTGTATATTATACTGATAATTTTGTATATAATACATACATTTGTATAAAAGCATAATTATGTTATTGTTGTCGACTACCGATGTTTTTAAGAATTAAATCCCAGTTTAATGTTAAGAGGCGATTTTCGATGTGATATAATTAAGGAAATCATTGGACAATAGTGAATTCCTTGAATGGCATTAGAACACATGCGAGGAAGATAAAAATGAGTAGCAGGTCACATACCTGGATCGATTGCGTGGGGATTGTCGATGAATTTCTTGGAATCTCGGTCCTGAATATATCCAGCCGCTAAATTCCTACCGGCTACCACTAATTCACCAACCTCACCTTGTGGCACCAACTGCATATCCTTATTCACCAGATAAATTATTGAGTTGTCCACTGGTTTGCCTGTATTTCATAACGCCGAGGATTAGTTACATAGGTTTATTGAAGCCTGATGAAAATACACTCTACCGTTACTGTTATGCCGTTTACGGTGAATTTCTAAATCATTCTTTACAATTTTTTTCAGCAAGATATGACTCACTGTATTACTTGTCACATGATTTTTTAATACAAAGACTTGGCTCAAAAGAATCTATTTCGATAGCATCTAAGATAATTCAGGCAAGAATGATTTGACCCTGTTTTTCTCTGAACCACTTGTATTTATTATCTAGCAAGTTATATTTTATATCATACTGTATGTCATTACCACGTTTTCATTCAATACTGATTCATCCACTTGCGATCATTATGAATATGTTTTGCGTTTAGTTAGTGATCCATTCAAAATCTAGTGGAAATTTATCATATTGACGTATAGATTCTTTAATGAAATTTATTCCACTATTATTCTACTTGTTTATGATTAAGAAAAATTTTCTCAGGCAAAATGAACGATACGTACCGATGGGTACCTTCTCTATTCCCTGTAACTGGCAACGCTTGCTCAACAGGTGGTAGGTCACGTCTCCCATAATTTCGGTGCTGCCATAAAAATTCGCCAAAACTCGATTATCGTCGCCGAAAGTGTTAAAAAATTGTTCAGCTAGTGAAACCGGTAAGGTTTCTCCGGAGCAAATCCACAATTTCAACGAGGAAAGGATGTCCGTTTTATCCTGAAAAGCAGTAAATAATGGTAATTCTACTAATAATAATACAGAACGATAATTATTACTTCAAGTAACCGTTAAATCGCTTAATGAAAATTACATTTCGTATTAATTACACGTTCAGTGATCATTTAAGAGCTGTCTGTATTTTGTTGTCTTTATTTCTTTGTTCATTTTTTCCTATTCTTTTTCCTCCTATGTTACTTTTGTAATTACATATACGCGACTTATCGTTAGCAATGCATCGCGATACTCTTTACCAATGTTTACGTACATGTAATCTAATATTATGAGAAAGTTATCACAAATAATTTGATACAGTACACTTCGTTGCATTTCTATGGTTTGCTCAATGTACCCTTATACCGTAAAATAGAGAGTGAGATAGCAATTATTTCTTCGTTTATTTTGCGTTCGAGAATGGACTGTATTACAAAAGAAATATTTTCGTGTTTTAAAGTAGAACCATTTGACTAATTGTTAACATTCCTTTCGTATACGAAGACATTTGCTTATTACCGACATTTCCTAGAGGTATAATAAAAATATTAGCTTATTAAATACGCTAATGTAAGATTGTTCATGGACCATTAATTTACAATCAGTGCCGTTCACTGGTCGTTGACCGAGAAATATAAAAGAATGCCCGATCTATCGAGAGTTCCACGAGTGCCGACATTGCTGTCACTGTATTTACGTGTTACTATATTGATTGTATGAATTAATGTTAAACTTACCCGAAGGCTCAAATACATCAGTAACGAACGTAGTAACGAAGGCACAAGCACCAGTCGCTGAATCTGGAACAGTGAAATTATGATACTTAAAAAACTCTAATCTTTAAGAGCTCGTACGAAGAATAGAACGATGTATTAATAATTTCGACTTTTCCTAAGGAACTTAGTAACTGATGCGTTCAATGTAACAGTAAAACTGTACCGTAAGAACTGTATTGTGGCAGATAAGTTTGAACATTTCTCGAAATCCCTACCTTGTGTCTTTGTAACAATTCCACGAATCGCTCTGGGTCTTTTGTGACACTTTTCGAAACCACTACTAACGTACGGCCCTGCAGAAGCGGGCCCCAAATTTCCGGAACGCTGTCGACGAACGTCAACGACGTTTTGAAAACACAACGATCCTCGTCGGGTTGGTATGGCAATTCTCTCCACTGCCATTGCAAGCGATTTAGCAACGTCGCATGTGGCAATAGCACTCCTATTCACAAATATACAAATCAATCGACATTTTAATAAAAACGGTTTTACGGAATTAATTGATAATTGCCACTGTTTCTTTCGTTATACATATATATTGAATTTATAGGAACTGATGTTCTTTTACATTTCATTCTCATGCTACAGGCTATTGATCTGGTGTTGTTAAATATCGATGTACTGATTGATTCTTACCTTTTGGTATTCCTGTGCTGCCGGAAGTATAGAGCACGATGGCCAGTTGTTCTGGGATTTCGTTCGTACATAAAGCATCACTTGGTTCTTGTTGAGCTTCGTCGAAAAGCTGCTTGTAACTCACTGTCAAGGTTCCTTCGTAAATCGATGCGTCCGCTGTACAAAATTAACATGTTCAGTCCATGAAATTGCGTTTACTTGGCCCCCTGAGGCCTGTTTCTCCGCATACAGAGATTTTTAACATTTTAAATTAATTATTTAATACCTCTTACAGTAAATGCGCATACGAATAATTGGATTAGATTTTTAAGAACAAGACACAATTAAGAAATACATTTTCTCGCATTTACATTACTTACGTATTATTAGTGTTTGTATTGATGTTCTGTGACTATTTTATTGGATAATTTTCTATCATTTTTGTCGTCTAACACATGTATGAATTGTTGAGCAGTAAGTTTAATGAAATTCTTTGAAAGTTTAACTTGGATCTGATTGAACGGTAGATGTATAAATGTAGTCTCGAAAGGGTGTTGCGCAAGGTGCCTCTGGGGAATTAATTGCCGGAAAAAAGATTCTCGAGGCGACCTTAAACCATTCCCAGATCTGTGTGAAACTTCAAGGATTTCCACTGAACTTTTACTGTCGGAAGTACAATAAAATAAACAATTAACTACCCCGTAATTATTAGCCCGCGGAGCGGAACTTCATAATCATCCACCGACAGAATCGACTTCCGGCAAGTAACGTCCGATTAGCGGCTCATTCAAGAAATAATTGCACAAAATTGTATCCTTTGAGATTTTCTACGTCCTTGAATTAAATCGGTACGGTAATTGCAGGGAAATCCCGATGACTGCATGATTTATTAATCAATTAGTTGTGTTTGATTAATTCATTTAATTATACGATCACCGAAGGTTTCTTCGTAACACGTTTATATTATCAAAACGGTGATTAAGGAGCGTCAGGAATATAGGTAAATTATAATTATTATCCCACGAGTAAAATTACTTTTAAGACATACAAAAACATTAAATCAAAAGTCAACATTGAAAACTTGGTAGAAATAATTATCGTATTTTCAATCATTAAATACTGTTAAAAAGTCAATACAAAAAGGGCACAAATGATCATTGTCAATAAACGTGCCTTTAGTTAAGAACTCGAATTTAATTGATACGTCATTTTATTGATGAATTCGAATTGAATTAATTTAACTAATTTGTTAAATGTTTTCTTGTTTAGCATTTGAATATTTCATATTTTATAATATGAGAGTATTTGATGTTTTATTACTTACTAATTTGTTCAATGTAAATGACTTACCTTCTTCTTCGACGATCACCATTAGAGGTTTTGCTTCCTGGAGGACATGCTTCACTCTTGACATAGGGAATTCAACATCCAGGGGTAAATAAGCCAATCCCGCTTTCAACACGGCCAGTAGTATTGTCGGCAAATTGTGAGACGGTTTCATACATACAGCCACGAATGGTTGTTTACTTTCCGTTTTGTAATTTCCCAATACTCGTGCTAACCGACTGGTTCTCTCGTCTAATTCTTTGTACGTCACGTGGTATTGTCGGCCGTGTTCATCTGTGTCAGCATAACAATAATAACTTACCTAAAATTCGTCCCAGCCAGTACCAATTTACAGTTTGTACTATATTAAATTTTTTTTCTTTACAACTTATTTCAATACGTGTAGATATTTTAAAATCAATCTCTCCACTCATCCATTTTAAAAAGGACAAAATGATGCAAAAATATTCTAAAATTGAAGCAATTTTTAAAATGTCATTCATTGAAATTCGTTCCAGCTAATACTAATTTAAAGTATATTTATTCAATATTTTCTTAAGTATTCCATAATTTAAGCAACTTTTTCAAATGGAATTTGTCGAACTCTGTTATTCAACACAAGTGCGTGGAATCATGCTAATCATTGCGCGTTAATTATTATATTTAACTATTCTTATGGGAGTGTGTGTAGGTACGATAAATGAATACCTTCGTACAAGATTGCCGGGCGATTTGCATACTTTGCTGCAGCTTCGTAGAATGCTTTGTGCACCAACTGTTTCTCTTCATTCCTTTCGACGTGTTGCCCCTTCAGGATAGATTGCTGCTGAAGGGTACCCATCTAAAAAATGTCAACCGGTTTTTAACGACTGATAGGTGCCGCGCAGCAACAATTAATCGCCGTAAAATCGGAATCTGCGAGAACATTACTTTCTCGTGTGATATTAGTATCGTTTCACTAGCCATCCTGCATTGCGATAATAACCGTACAGAATTCTGTCTCTCCAACGGACCAATCGTTTCTTAACCTAATCTATTTTAATTCTCTGCCGTGAAATATTCTCGCTCTTCTCTGTTTGTTTCTTAAATCACGAAATGGTAATAAGTTGTGTTGTCTTCTATGAACTTACCTTTTGTATACAAATAAATATCAGGTATTGGACATTACGAAACATGTTGACAAGACGTATTATGTTTACTTACGGGGTTTACGCATTATGTGGATTATTTTGTTCTGCAAATTTACATCGATTTGAGAACTATTTGCAGTAACTTAAACGTGTCATTAATACTATTTCATCGTTAAATGATTATTCACTTTAAATTTTTACCATTTTTTATAGTTCAATTTTAATAGTTTAATTCATTAGCAACTGAATAATGATTTAACGATGAAGTTAATGTAAAGAATTTATTGACATCGTTTTATCATTTTCAAAGCAAATGGTTACATGCCAATACACTTCATCCTTTTCAACCCGAGTTTTTTGCACGTTACTTTTTTAATGCTTTTTTTTAATTACAAAGAATGTTTCAATATTCGTCCTATGGATGTTTATTCTTCCTATGAAACAATAAATTAAAGGTAACAAATTTTTCTTTGCGAATTTAAAGGAGCAATTTCAACTTTTTCATGTTTTTATCATTTTCTACGCATCTTTTATTTGACAGTTAAAAAACAATTACTACCGCATTACCTTAACGTATTAGGAGAATGTCAAGTGAAAAGAATTTTCCCGGGTAGTGAAAAAATGATGATATGGCACTTAATTTATTTAACGGTAGTTAAATATAACGGTAATTTTCTACATTTCTTCCCACCATGAGCTCTAAATCACCTTCTTCTAAACTAGCGCGAGAATGTATATTATGCAATTAGTAACAGATACAGGTGTATTATGGAGTAATGTTTAAAAGATTTGGATTGAGTACTCATTTTTTTCTGATGGTTAATCAAGAGATAGTCAAGGAAAGAAAATGCATATAAGAAAATTGCCTATTACCATTTACGATATTTGTAAGAGTTTTTTTACTGTGAAGAAAACGTTTTAATAATTTTTATTGACCAGCGTGCTTTCAGGTGGTAACTAGCTAACGATGTATACTATCAAATAATTTTGTTTTATGTATTTTAACGTCTGTTGAATGACACTAAAACGATTCGTACAGCTACTGTTTCGTCGGGACATAAAAGAAACGCGCAAATAATGAATAATGTCTGATGAGTGAATAATAATAAATGATATTAAAATGAATTGAATAGAAAGTGCGCTTAGTCCAATTTCGAAAAAATCGGTAACATTGTGGCACAAAAATATTTGTGCTAGTGCCAACAAAAATGTACTTGTTAATGAGATCTAAAAATGTACCCATATTGAAAATGGAATAAGTTCTATCATTTTCATTACATTGTATTCGAATATTTCGGACAGCTACATAGGTAAACGCAACATTACAACACGACATTCTAGTTGTAAATCAGACTACTATGCAGCACTGAAGGAAAAGTATAAATTAGCTAAAAACATGCTGGATGCGATTTTGAGGAAAATAACCTTATAAAATATTTAAAACTTCATGTCGGAACGCGTGGTATTTCGTGAAAAATTGGTTCGCATTCTGCGAGCGTTCGGCGCAAACGAATGACCGATCGTTGCGTTGAGTGTCGAGGGAAAAGAAAACAAAAGAAAAGTTGGCGGCAAGTGCAGCAACCTCGGATTGCGCGTACATGGAGGCTTACGGTCCTTTCGACGTACATAATATTGGATAAACTGTGTGCAAGTCACGGCGTTGTCAGATGGGGTAATTGTCAAGACGCGAAGTCTAAGAAACGATGTGATTACGAAGTAACCGCGTGTGCGGTTTTGCGCAAGCCGAACGTACGTTTAGCAACCTTTGAGTCGGCCAATTCGAACGTTTAGGCGAGAGACCGGTCTCGGTCTGATAATCGCAGGATACGAAATCTTGCTTAAACGCAGCTAGCAACTGGTGCGATCGCTGAAAAAAAGTCCTGGCCTAGAGCTATTAGGATTAGCGTGGATGCGTGTCAGGGAAGCTGAGGAAAACCTCGGAATCCAAGGCCTTCCGCGAAGGACCTAAGTCTATGGTGAAAATATTACGGCAGCATTGCTTCGCAAACATTTTCTTAAAAGTAAAGCTCAGAAGATAATACAAGTGGAGAATTATACAGTTTCCTGTGATTATTAAGTTATCGATCAATTTCTAATATCATTATTCTATCTAATATCAATAGTCTAATCTCAATATCTAATATCTAATATCTAATATCTCAATACCGAATATCAATAGTCATTTCTAATGCGCTGGTTTTCTCATGCAACTGACTTTTAATGCAAAAAAAGTTTTTGTTTAAAAAATTCTTTTTTTCTCGAATAAGGAAAATGTAGAAGGAAAGGTTAACATTCTTCAAAGAGATAAACGTCGCTTCGCAGTAAGGGAAGTCTTCGTTTCATCACCAGTAGAATTTTATCGTGAGAAATGAAGTTCAATTAAGTTAATTAACATTGTGAATTAGCAGTAAATCTTGCCTGTTTATAAAAGTTTACTTGTTGCTAATTTTTATTCTAAAATAATCTATTGGTCTTAAGGAAAAGTATGTTATGTAATATGAAAAGTCTTACGTGCGGTTCCCATTAAGAATCAGTGTTATTTATGAATATTCACATGATAATGTCAAATAAACTTTACGACACTTTGATATAAAAACGGTGCCGTAATTACATAACTTTCCGATACAGAGAAATTACATGGAATTACATGTCGGTGAGTGTTTTAGCATCAACACAGAATTTCTTCTCTTCGACTACCTTGCATTTATTTTCTTATTTTACTATCAATGAAATGATTCATACCCATTGGCGTAACTAACTTCGAATTTTAAAGGGCCATAACCCGATTGCCATGCTCTACACATAACATTCTTAGTAAAATTAAGAATGATCGACGTCAATTTTTCCTTTTTTAATTCCATATAACCGAACAATGTTACTTATTCTCTGGTTATGTGGATGTTTAATTACGATAGACAAAAAATAGATGAGATTTCTTTTTAGGACGTGCTGGACTCTCCCTCCCCCCTTAATTACGCCAACGTTCATACTTGAAAAGAAATTCTTCGATGAAGCTGCGTGAAAGATACTTGCGTCACGCTGACACCGACGGCTTCTTTTCGCATGTTTGTAAAAACACTTTCGCCGCCATACCAGTTGCATAAATATTTTCGAATTGTATTTCACCTGAAGAACCACTTCAGGTAGAATTGGAAGAGAATTAAATAACAAGGAAAAAGATTCTCTAATCCTATGAATCGAAAATTCAATCACTCGACTGATGCTTTTGCCGATACAATTGTCGTAGTTGGGTAAAATCAATCGACAGGAAGTTCCCTGTGAGGAATCATTCAACGTCACAGGAATACCGTTTTGTCGTATAGACTGGTTGTGAACGTCATCGTTGCCGGCTGCGTAATATTTCGACGTTTTAATTACAATTTATCAAGCTGTCGCGGAAACTTCCTGCAACGTCGAGGAGAGAAGTAAATCTATCCTCTTATCCTTACAATGATCTATCAGGTCACCAATTAATAAAGATACGGGGTAATGACTTTCTTCGTTACATCAGATATTACTACATGGCTTTGTAGTTCATGTTAATGATAATCCAGCGATTAATGGCAGGAAATATTAATCGGGACACGTGGTGCGGAATTTTCAAGATTTGATAACCGAATTTGCGGTGTCAAAGTAAACAAATTCATCGAAAAGACGCGTATCTACCTTTCATCGATCAGAAAATCACTCTACCACAACAACGAAAGTTCAGATAGGAAGTTACTGCGGAAATGACCAAATTCTTCCCCATTTGTATTGTATTATTTTTATCGTTTTCACTTCCGGAATTTTTCCTTAGCTTAGTTGAATGCAAAGTTTCGAAATACTACAAAATATTCAAGTATTAAGAAACTGGAATTACTCTTTCTAATAAGTCCAATGGAATTACGATTTTTCGAAAAAATTCATTTTTCACAATATATCTCGGAAAAACATTTTACCAAACACACTTTTTGGTATAACAATTTTGAATATTTAGCTAGTGACAAAATTACTGTAATTATGTCATTATATCATGTTCCATTGAACTTAATTGGTCGTTTGCTTAAAGCACGTCTTATTTCAGATAAAACCTCATCAATAATTCAGTAAATCGGCATTTAAATAATGTTACTACTACGTAGCTCGAATCGACGAATTTACGCGTCGTACATTTGCTCGGAAAATCTCTTCGTATCATCGCCCAAAAGATTACGACACACGTTAAAAATTTCGCCGTCTTACCTTGAATTATTCCGGTTTGGTTGTTAGCAGGTTCCCTGTTTTCCCTTTATCTTCTTTTCGCGGCAACTGGTTTCGTAAAAAACCACCAACTAACGCACTTTGCCAAGAACTGGGGCGCTTATACTGGCCAACGGAATAGAGGTACGTTCCTTTCACTTATTCGGTATCCCTTTTTATCAGTCTCAACGAACTCGTGGCACTGAACCTGTCGAAATCTTCTCCTGCACTCACTTCCCACTTCTCTCTCTTCTCTCTCTCTGTCGAGTCGTTCTGCCGGGCGATGTCGAAACGATTCTTTCTCTCCGTCCTGCTTGTCTTTTCGCGATTTCTCACGAAATCCACTTGGGCAACCGCCTCCTTCGATCGTTTGCTTTGACAGCTTTCCGAAGGCGATCCAGCCAGGAGTGTTCACCTTACTTATTGTTTGTTCATCACCGGCCTAGCTACCGTGAGAGAATGTCTCCGGCCGCTGACGTATCGCACGCTTTTATACGGATCCAGCTTCGAGGGCCCTGAATTGTTACCACCGCCATGCCGATGGAACTTTTGTATTAACCTACACCAATCGACGGCCAGACCCCTACGATCATTTCCCTGTGCGCATCATTCTCCCCAGAGACCTGTCAATCCGATCGCCACTTCTGTGCTCTTATCAACGATTATCTAACGTTTTACCCATAACTGGACTAACTGATTCGTTTTTTTCTTTTTTACTTACCAAAGAACCCAGCGAACATTTCTGAGCAATTTCAAAAATGGGTGGTAGCGCAGTTTTCACTTTTGAGATAGACACCAGAAAGTTCTTATCGATCTGTCCGGAATTTATCTGTAAACAAAAGATTAAGTAGCAGCTGTCAATTTGATTTATTTTGTTTTCGAAAATTATCGTCTTACCGTTTGTATGTTTCGGAAAACATTTTGGTACATATAACATATTAATTCCGTGATTAAGTAGCGTGTATACATTTCATAGATTGCTGGTTCTTACAATTTTCTATTGGTGCTACAAAGATAAAAGATTATTCATAAATTTCCCCCATATCACGAAAGTGACTGTTGGAATGTTAACAACTGTACTCTAATATAACTGGACAAAATGAGCCTGTAATAATAGAAACTTGTTATTAGTTATAGAAGGCCAGATAGTGAGAAGTAGTGATGTACCCCTAAGGCGAAATTCACGATTAAAATTCTACCGAAACCTCGAAGCATGGAATTTGAAATGAGAAGATCTTTTGAACGAACGCCAATAAGAACCAGTATTCAACAGGTAAACAGGTAGTTCGGCCACGTGAATGTGCACATCTGTCAATGAAACATCTGATTCTCGATGGCTGACCTTGAAAACTCAATTCTCTTCGAAAATCTTTCGATCTAGATCCAACTAAATTATTCACATTGCAGTTGATCTTTGGATATAAATCATGAACTTACGTAAGAATCGTGTATACATTTTGATAGAATCTTGCCACATATCTATGTTAATTAACATCATTTCCAGTACATCCAAAACTATTTTCTGTCTACCACCGTCATTCTTTTTGTCAGATAAAATATAAATTATTGTTATGCACTTGCGGAACGTGTAAGTTTTTCAATTACCATCCTCTTTATCGTCAATTTCTATTTCTCCTTTACGCTGTGCAAAATACTATGTTTTTCATTTCCTGACATTACGTTTTATAATATGTTTTGTGCGTTTTTCTATGTCCTGTTTTAAATTCAAACAGGAAAGAATTAAGAGCGCGAAAAGCTTGCCGAATTTGACCAAAGATTTGAACGTGCCGAAATTTTTTACACCATCTGTCGGTCTGTTTCTGTTTTTTTGACAATGAATTAACTGTGATGACTCAACGTCTACGTGATATTCCCGTGAAAACAAATCTGCGGCCGTCTGGAAGGTGAAATCTTTTTGCCACGTTAACGCTGGAAGTTCCCGGTTTCAAAATATTCACAGGGGGGATGTCCCTCTCCTTTACAGTCAATTGCCTACCACGAACTCGACGATACACAGATTCCTCGTATCGTTCACGGAATATGCATCAAACAAATTATAAAATGTCTTACCATCGACACATTTATTATCTTACGTTTATTAAATATTTCATTCAGAATTTTGGTATTGGTTTGACTGAAAAGCAATGGTGATTAAAGTGCTGTTAATTAGTCAATAGACAGATAAAAGGGTGTCATAAATAATGAAAGAAATTATGTTGTTAATTAAGTAAATTATTGGTATGTCAAAATAATTGTCTTCTTTTTAGTGTCAAAAAAGAAAACAACTAGCCCACCGGTCTAAAATCTTATGTTTCTATAAAACGATTTTTAAGTTAAATTACGGATCGTTGGTTGATTGATCTACGTAAAACCATCATATGAAAACAGATTACATTGCTGAAAAACAAAGGCTTTTTCGTCCAAGGAAATATCTAAAGATTTATTTCCCATAATTTGTAATCCCTCGAGCAACTTCGTTTGAGTATATGTGTGACGAAAAATAATGTTTGACTTTCAACAATTACCGCGTCATCATTGAAGTACGATAATGTTAACAATCTTATTGACGATAAGTTAATATGACGTGATAACCTTACGAATATAACATTTGTACAGGGCATTATTTTGTAGATTTCTCATAATCTGTCGTCAATTATAGAGAATCATTTGGTACCATTATGCTTACGAAATTACATCACCGACGTGAAAACAGTATTGTTATGGACCATTACCGTTTTAACATGCAATAAGCATATGGATTAATACAACTACAGCACCCGAAATATGTTTAAAGAATATCCAGAAGAACTGTATTATCAATTTAGACTACACGATTACAAAAAATATAGCTTGCTCGGCGACACCTTCATTTGGACTAGCAACGGTCGCCCGCTAATCCAAGCACGCTCCCCTCCCCCCTCGTCTGGGATGCAGAAACCAAAACAAAAAACATGCGCCAGTCGTGACACTCACGATTAACTGGTAACAATAGTGCGCTCAACTTTCGTTTGACGAATGGGCACAAGCGATGACTAAATGCCATGTTCTAACACACATTCATTACGTTGCACTACAAATTGTCAGTACTATCTCGATAGACATATAATGACATAGTTGGTTTTACAATCCTTCAAAGGTATTTAACGATTTATCATTTTTATTAAGATTTAGAAGAAGTCCTACAATTTCAATTCTTTACACGTAGTGTTAGTGACACAGTGAACTTCTGAGCAGATGAAATGATTAATGATTAATTTGAATTATGCGTTGGATGATCTGCGTTATTTAAATTATGAATGACGCGTGATACGTCATTGTTTCATCAAGGAAGTGTTCCGCAAACTCGTGTTTGCTGAGAATTTCAAGGAAGAGACGATTCATTTCATCGGAGATCGCCATGCAAATTACCGACATGTGAATGAGAAACGACGATTTCCCACTTCAGAGTGTATTTATCAGTATCGTTACTCGTGTTGAGGAAAGACAGCAATTATTTTTGCTTCCGCCCCGAGAATACGTCAGTCGTGTTAGATTAAATTTCCCTTCTGATGTTTCAAGAAATATTACAAACCATCCAGTATTTTTTACATCTATAAGGAAAATCATATTCCATTTTTATTCGTGTAATCTTGCTAATACTAATACACTGTATTGAAAAATATGTTTCAAAAATACGTCATGCACATATCTGATCTAATTGAATACTAAGTCATAATAAAGTATTGTTTATTTCTATATAAGATATTTCCTATATAAGATTATATTCCTATATAAAACTATATTTTCTATATAAGATACATTTATTTATATATAAAATATATTTCAGATATAGACATTTTAGTATTAATTTGTCGCATTGATATATCGCGCCACCTACATTTTTTCTTCATGAACTATTTCCTTTAAATTCCTGTAACGTTATCGCGATATTTTGCACTGTTAATTTGGCTAAAAACATTTTCCTAGAGGCTTCGCGTGTAAAACTTTCTTTATTTCAGCATTCATCTACAGGCTGAAAGGTCGCAATGGATTGTATCATTTATTTCTATAAACTTTACCTCGTTTTCCGACTTTCCTTGAGCGAATTCTTCCGGGAAGAGAAGGACGCCTTCATTGCGGACCATTAACATGGCTTGGGAGTTGCACGTGCCGACGATTAATGCAGTCCTCGTTGCTACGTATGGGCCATTACCGATTCTCATCTGTATTGCTGAATGTCCCGAGAGCCAGGGAAACCCAAGTGCCTTCGCTCGGTTTCGTATTCCCCACTGACGTCACGTTATTCCAAGACGCGTCAGAGGCAGATACTAATTCCAGTTATTCATAGGGTAACCACCTCTCGTCTGAATCTTTGCACAGACAAACATCTGCATATCTTCTGCCAAACAAAGTACTCCTCTTCAGTATAGCTATTTTTTCGTAGATACAGACGAACGATTCTGACTAAATTCTTCACTGCCCACTTTATGTAAATATTCTTACCAATAAAATGAAATCTGTAAAAGCTCAGGGTTTCAATTCAATGTAGTCTAATAATTATTTGTGGACTGAAACAGTTGGTCTGTCTAGATTTCATCTTTTTAATGTAATTAAAGGCTGATTCGAACTACGCTAGCATTTTAGTCGAGTGGCGAGTAATTTAGCAGCTAAATATGTCTGAACAACAAAAATTTAGTCGGGTAGTTCAGTAAGTGCATTTAGTCGAGTCAATCTATTTTGTACTATTATTTCAGGCGAGTAGCGTCCCCACCACGCTTTACTGCTCAGTGGTTCACCCAAGTAAACAAGTCCGAACCTGTTGTTTTAGTCGGGGTTCATTAGCTGCCGCAAAAATGTCGTGCAGTGCACACGACTGTAGTGCGAACGATTTTTGGTCAATTCATCGACGTTTAGTTACTAAGTTACTCGTTACTTGACTAAATTACTAACATAGTGCAAACCAGCCTTTAAATCTAGCATAGTCTAGATCGAAAATAAGATCTACATATATAGTTAACTAGCTATAATCTCGCGTTGAGTGAACGAGCATTTATTTACATCAGCTGTCGCTAATTCCGAGTGAGGACACGCGCGAAGGGGACTAAAATGGACTTGCGGCAATTTTCGTGGTACATGAAAATGCAACTTCCGACAGACGGAAGTCACACAGGAGAAAAAAGACAAGGGGTAAGGGTCGAGTTGCCGCGGATGTGGCAGATTAAGATTGTAAACGGGGTTATGCCCAGCTAGATGGACGACTGGATACCGGCTATTGTTCTCTCCACTTGACCCAATCAGACGGGCAATCAAGGTTACGTAACACGCGAAATATTCTCTCGACCATCGACCATGATTGCCCTGACCCAACAGATAAGCAGTGATTTCTGCCTGCAAATGCGTCGCACCGGCGACTTTCTTCGTCCGTCAATTAAATCCGAGTATTCGCATAATTTTCGCAGATTTCACTCCGAGATTCTGCCGCGGAATGTAATCAATTCTCCGTGGCATTCATGAAGTGTCTAATAAAATGTCCTGGAATTAAGTAGTAAAGTATTTTCTGAAGTATTGGTGTAATAAAAGACCAAATGTTTTGACAATATTTTGATAGGCAAGAGTCTCACGGGTTTGTATTTGTTTATACATTACAAACTAAATATAAACTACAAATTACGTTTATTTATTTATTTAGTACAACGTCCTTAGATCTTTGATAATTAGGATATTGCTCGAATAAGCTGCAATTACTATTTGCAAACATTTTTTGTTCTCAATTGATCCTGAAATGTAGTTTTTATTCAAGGAAAATAAAAGGCGAATTTTTCAAAGAAAACACGTCATTTACCTGCGAGACCTATTTATTTGCGAATATATATAACATGTCACACGTGTTCGTTTCTGAGTAATGCAACATAGGGAGAATGGATAACCACAATGCATTGAACGATGTAAAAAAGTTCGTTCGGGCTTTGCCATAAAAATAAATACATTTTTACATAATTATATTAAACGGAGGCGGCAATCCGAACAAACTGTTGCAACACATTAGACAACCAGCTATTCGTAAGACAACATGTCCACTCGCACTTATACGTGAACATTGGTGGTTTATTTAAAAAAAGTCAAATTTTCGTTTGGTCTTTGAACACGACGCTGTCGATCTTATCATTTAATTAATGGGCGATAATTTCGTCGTTGTTACTGCGAAATTTCGCGGCAGAGGTGTCAGGATATTGCGTTATCTCAAAGGGATCTCAAAGGTCCTTTTTGAGAAAAGGTCCCACGTAATGGCGGGCAATTCAAACGCTCTTTTCGGAGAGATTGCTGGTGATGCTTCTGTTGCTGTCTCTGCGCTGGAATCGAGCTGGCCGTGAATTTGACCGTGAGCTCGGCATTTCTCGGTCACTGCCGGCCCTTCTCAGGCTGCCGTCGAACCGTGAAACCGTACCCTTCGGCGGTTTTGGCCCGCGAATGTTTGCAACAACAATGTACACTGCCAGGATTCCCACTGCGAACATCGCCACTCCCACGCCGCTCACAGTCATCACCTGCAAAGTACAACACTTCGTTAACATTTACCAAAATTCATGCGTTTACTCCTTTTATCGTGTCACGTTTTTACGGTCTATGTAGTATATACTTTTGACGAATAATAGATCAGTTTGTAAACAGTAATAGTATTGATAAGTAGCCGTCGTTGTTTTTCTTGCAGTATCGCAGTTATTGACATTTGTTTACCATTTACTTTAACAGTCATCACATCTACAAAGTTCTATCCCTTTATTAATTTTATTCAAATTTCATGGTTTTACTGTTTTTCTTGAA
This sequence comes from Hedychridium roseum, assembly GCA_963989215.1. Classification (NCBI taxonomy): domain Eukaryota; kingdom Metazoa; phylum Arthropoda; class Insecta; order Hymenoptera; family Chrysididae; genus Hedychridium; species Hedychridium roseum. Next base: position 6,554,279 of record OZ022311.1, on the reverse strand, counting down.
TCACATTTGTAATCTAACCGAGATATTTTTAATGCATTTTTTAAACCGTTTAATGCAATGCCAAAGTGTTCTTTTGCAATGGTTGAATGTTTGGACGTTTATTATTTATTTTTTGTATTATTTATGCTTACAGTGGTCATCCACAAAGCATCATACCTTTATTTACATATTAAAAAATCTCAGGTTTGTTTGTAGAATTGGTGTAGACATTTTTGAACAGTCGGAATAGTGCGCATGCTGTGCGGTATATATTGTAGAAAACATTACAACGGATTTCATAAGGATGTTGGAAAACTATACATGTGTATGAAATTCACGATTATCTCACTCCACTACACCACCCATTGATTAACATTCCATTGTTAAGACATTGTGTCATTTTCCAACCGTTAAACAGGTTCAGCAGGTCAGTGACGCACTTCAATACGGCCTGCAATTTTCCCCATAAACCTGTTTTCCTGTTCGAAGCTTAATGAATTACAAATGGTCCCCTACAAATTCTGATTCTTTCGTAAAAGAAATTCGTACTCAATACATTACCATGGTCCACCATTCACTGTCGTCCATTTCAGAAACGAGCACTTGGGCGGCATCGTCGTCGTCTTCGTGCAGCATTTTTATTTCGTTCGCGGTAGTTGCACAGCCCGTTCGTGTTGCTTTTTTCTCTTTCGAGATCAAGAGTTTCACGGAATCGGGCATGAGGACGTCATCGTCGTCGTCGTCATCGTCGCCATCATTTTCCTCGTCATCTTCGTCGTCTTTGTCGTCTGCCGGTAATCTTTCTGCTCCCCAATGGATCTTCGCGTTGTTCTTGTGCACCGAAATGTAACCCAAATTCTCCAGTGGCTTGGCTTTTTTCTTCATCGAAATGTCGAGGTATCTGATGGTTCCTTGTGCTTCTTCGTTATGGCTCGCCAGAACATTCGTTACAACGTTGTTCCAGTCGACGGGGTTCACCTGATTTTTACATTTCTTCTTTTTACTACGGCAAATGAAACAGTGCTTTAACCAAGTACCATGTAATATTGATACTCGTGGATACAAGTCCTTGTGACTTCTTTGTGAGTTTTTTGTTTCGAGATGTTAAAAGGTTTCCATTTGAATTTTTCAAAAATATTAAGAAGCGCGGATATTATAATTTCGCATTTTTATGCTAATAAATTATTTGATTTATGAGTTAGATATTTCTGTTTCTATAAGTTCATTTTAATGTCGTAATCCTAAGATTATGTGAAACTTGAAATTTATATTGCAATTTCCTATTTTTTACATGTTACGTATTACATTTTTATTTCTAATAAACAGCGATTTTACATGTTTAAAGTGATAATTAATAAACTCTAGACTGCATTTGTTTTTTACAATTTCTATTGTCCTTTGAGAGAAAAGGAATTTACCTCTACTTTCCATTTATTCTGCGCCCGTTTGAAAAATTCTCGACAATTCATTGAAACGTGAATACCTTGTGGAAGCATGTCGTAATACGAAACACGCCGAGATTCCGAAGAAACTCGATTACGTTTCCATGAAAATGTTTCATCAGGAATTAACTGTATTTTCGCTGAGCGTCGGACAATCGAACGGCGACGGTTATTAATAATTTACTGCCTCTGGGCAGTTACGTAATCTGACGACGTCAAAGCAGGCAGACGATAAAAGAAGAATAATCGGAGCCGTCTATTATCGTTATCGCTGTTGCGGCCGTTCATCTAACGGATTAATGAGTCAATCGATTAGGTGGCTCATTAACTAACTACCTTTCCCGGCGTAATTATTCGACGTTCCTTTTTTGCGGGGATCATTTAATTGCCTCGTCCTGGGGTACGCTGGATTCCCGCGATTTACGAGCACGCGATGCAGCATTGTTTCAAAAGATTCTCGCATGGATTTCGCCGTTATAAACGGGAAAATGTTGAATTATCGCGCTGCGATATCGCTATGCCTTTTATGATGCTTACCACAATGTGTCCAATGCTTTGGCGAACACTTCAATCGCGTCTTCGAGCCATCGTACTTCCCTCAGTTCCTCAGGATCATATTTCCCGACACCTTGATCACCGGACCACCATTTTGATCTCTCCATTCTGTTTTCTAGACCAGCGAACTCGTCCCTTTAATCAATCACGCTCGTTATAATCATCGCAATTTCCTGTCTTATCGTCGCGATCGTACTCAGTGTTTTATTATCTACTCTTATGCTTTCAAATTGTCTTCATTCATAATCTAGGTTTACAATTCTAACTAAACTCGTGACATCAAACCGTACTGCTCTGAACGACCCTGCCGGTCGTGAAGGGCAGAACAGATATAATAAAGTTTTGAGACATCAAGTTAATGTTTATAAAACATTATAAAATGTCCAAATAGTATTTCCAAATGTAATATAACGAAATATTCAAGTTAACAATAATCAAAGGTTGATCTAGTTTATCAAAGTTGTTTATCAGAATTTATCTAGTTTCAACTTCCGCGGCCTTGTGGTTTTTGATAATTTTTTTTATAATAGGATAGGATTTTTTGATAATAGGATAACCTTTTAGCGAATGTGTAAAACGATAATTTCCTTGCATATTTCGACACATTCCGACATAATTTATTTACATAAAATCCGCAGTATAATAATATGCCACTGAAGGCTAGAAACTACTCTTCTTCTTTTCTTCTTTTGTTATTTCCATACTCCGGTCGCGAATATTTTCTGTCACATTCTAATTCCACGTCAATCCGTAACGAAATGCATATTACATTTATATGCCCCTTATGACCGGTAGCTCAGCAATTCAGTGACTGGCATAATCGTTCGCAAGGGGCTGTTACGGTTTACGTTATTTATCACCTGTTATGTGTGAATCAATGAATCAAAAATTTTCGTTTATCGTATGAAATCGTCGTGTGTGCAGTTTCATCAGATCGAAGATATCTGATTGTACAGTTGTCGTAATTAATCTTATCTTATTGGTTAGTCGTTCGTAATAAAGTTATATTTAAAGGGACAAATTTTATGTCAAGTAATGCATACGTAAGTGCAAATATTGAAGATGAATTATTAGGTTTGTATAAGTCATAAAATTGCAGTATTATTAATTATCGTTATTGCTGTAGAGTAGTGAATAAATTTCCACTCCGCCATTACCTTTGCTTTAAATTTAAGCCTTTCTTGAAAAGTTCATAGTTTCGTCCAATAATTCGAAGGATAATTCGCACGATTAATAACGACGAGCTGCGTCACGAATTTCGATTTATCCTCGGCTGATTTCTTATTTTCTGTTTTTGGATCTAATGAATGATTTCAATGCGCTACGCAATTGGCAGCGATCGTTTAGACGAGCTCTGACATTAGTGTAATTGGCATCACGCAGTTTCTAGGCGATTCAGCGTCTCTATTAGTCCTTGGAGTACTATTGTTAAAGGGTTCTTTTTTGACTGGTTGTGTAGCTTCTGACTGGTTGTGTAGCTTCTGACTGGTTGTTTAGCTTCTGACTGGTCGGTTATTGGTTGTTTATTGTTAAAAGGTCCCCTTTTTTGGTTGGTTGTTGGGTCAGCGACTCTGGAGTGGCTCTAAATTTTCAAGGATTTCGTCAAGGAAGTAACTGTTAGAGAATCATCGATCGTCCCGCCTTAAGTTTTCCACAACTGACGGAGAAGCTTTTCTTTTGACGTGAAGTAAGCAAAGGTTACTTATGTTAAGCTCCTCCCGTTCATCACACATATTCTCCTGGGTTAGCGTCAGTGTTACGCGATGTTACTGTGCAATAAACCCTTGCAATGTGTTTCATTGCAGTGCAATGAAACCAGAGAACCCAGTTCGTTGATGCGTCCATTTTTCTGTCCTAGCCATCCCCTTTAGTTTCCTCTTGCTGAATTTCTTTCTGGTTGCAAAATACTCAACCACACACGCACTGAGATGAACTCTTTCTTGCATACGTTCGCATCTCGCGGGTTCATCCTGGCGAAGAAGGAAAGGGTGAAACCGTAAGAAGTTTTCGTCGAAGAAAAGCATCGTTACAAAGAGTCGAAAAGTTTGCTCGTTGCGGCAAAGTCGGATGTCCTTGCGGCTAACACTATGTTCCGACAGACTAAGTACTAGAATGGAAAAAAGCCTTGACGCGCGCGATTGCACCGCGCTTGGCGGTTTAACATTCAAAGATCCTTAACCCCTTCATGCATGAATTATGTCGTACCATTGGGAAAAGAAATCCGCCTGTTATTGTCTTTCCCGTTGGCTCAATTATTGGGCTTGGAAGAAGCCACTGGGCGCCGTAGAAACAAACGTTACAAAACGAGAGCTCATTGTTATCGCGCATGCCGAGAATAATTATCGAGAAACGGGGGAAAAACCGCACTCGCTGTACCGTGCTTTGTAATTCGTCAGTTAAAAGATTCTTAACCTCCTAGTGCTTGGAAGATGAAAACTGACGGAGCGAATCGCTTGGCAGACGTGGTTTTGCGGTTTCGTAGTCTTTAATGGTAAACGATGTTGTTTCGACAGGAATGAAGTCAGGACAATGCGGTGTCGATCGAAGGACAGTTTTTCGGCATATCATGTGGGTCATGGAATTCATAGAAAATTGACGGAATCGCCAAGATTAGCCAAAGTCCTTGACCTACATTTCTTCCCTCCTCCGCAAGACTTTCTACGTTTTTCCCAACACCCAATTCGCGGTCATTATCATCGAAGTTTTCGCTGATCTCGACTTTCGACAAAGGAATCGATTAATGCTTATAAATGACTGTTGAATTAATTAAGATTAATAAAGAATTTAATGAAGACAATAGACGGTTATAGAGTTCATTTTAATAAAATATTGTTAACACGTTTTTCCTATGATGGTTTTAAATATTCGTCTTCTTTGCAGAAAAATCTCGTCTTGCTCGTGTAAGAAATGGTTACAAAAAAAATTAAAAAGATGTTAAAGATCAATATGCATTAAGGTAACGAGAACATTAACGGTGGTAAAATGTCGATCGAACGAAACGCAATGCCCTAGTTGCGTATATTGTTAGCTAATGCATTATTCTCGACATTTTTTCAAGTATTAATTGATAATGAATGGACACTTGACGCTAATCTATGCACGAAGTGAGAGGATATCACTTTGTTATTCGATGCATAGTTATTACTCATACGTTCAACATAAAACTAATGTGCGTTAACTACCGTGTCTTATATCAAAGGTTTTTCTATCTCCTTGTTTTATTTTTTTTCTCAGCTAGATAATGTTGCAAGTATGTAACCAGCCAAGACGGATGTCCTGTTTATAATTGTCAAGAAGACCTTTCTCACGGCTCATATAATCATTTTTTCAAACAGTAGCAATGCAAAAAATGTACACGCAAAGATTTCCATTGAGTTCCTTTCATCACGATAAAATGAAATTTAATAAATTATCGATAATCGCTAGAAAACTTTTTCCGTTCCCTGTGCTAATAACTTTTTACACAGGTTTAGATAAACATTAGAAAAATTAGAAATAATCATCATTCTTACTAGTGAGTCACGGTTCATTGATGGTTGACTGACTGTAATAAGTTCGATAAACGATGAATGGTGAATTTGAAAAAAGTAATTACCGGCGATACAAATACCGAAGTAATTTTACCTGGCATCTTCCACGAGGACTATCGTGTTCGATGAGTTAACACGATTTAATTGCTCCTCCAGATTACCTTCACTCACAACAAGAATAGTTGCGTTGTTGGGCTCGTTGAAAAAATCAGCTTCCGGTTTTCCAATATGCACGATTTGCGATGTGTAATCTGCAAAAGTGATATGTCATAGCAACATTGGCAGCATGGGAATGGCAACTTATTGCACATTAATTTGCATATATAAAGTGGCTACAGTGAATGTTTTCTTAAGTACAGTAAACACACTGTGTGGCAAATCGTTGGCGGTATTTCAAAGGCATTTAGAGTTGTAAGTAAAATAATTTTCTGGGGAAAAAACTGCAAGTAGGTTTGCGGGCGGAATTAAAAATGTAGTATCTTTTACATCGCTGTGTTAAGGTAAGTTGCCCAATATCTGACAGTTTCAAAAAACCAGGTAAGTTGAATAAAAACATACTTGAAACTAATTAAAGGCGTTACTGTGTAAATTGAAGTTGTGCAATTCCAATTCACATTTCACATTGAAAATAAATATATAATAAATTTCACAAATCCATATGAAACAGTATTGTTTTTTTTTTAAAAAAGTTAGAGTACATAATTTTCAATAAAAATTCATTAATTCAAGCAAAATATACATAACATAACAGTTTATGATATTATAGATAGACAGAAGAACAGTAAGCTCGACTATGAAGTTTAAAATTCTTCATTGACTTAGTGTGAAATACATAACGTAATTTTTGTATTTGTTTGACCGCGTTAAGTTAAAATCGTGCAATTCGAATATCGTGTATATCGAGGGCTAAATGTAAATATTGTAAATATTTCAATTCTTTTTTGACGCTCCACCGAGCGTGGTTTTGGCCACTGACTTGTGAGAAGAAATTGTGTAACGATTGTAACTCGATTGAAGTCTATGACAAAGTTGATTAGAGTAAGCCTGTACCTTCTTCGTCGTTGTCATGTATTAACACGCAGAGGCTCTTGGCAATGGCGGCTGTTGTTAATTTCTTTGCGATGTTCTGCACATCGTCGTCGTTCTCGTCATCGGCATTTGCTACCAATGTGAACGATTTCCACTTTAGGTTCTGAATAATTTCCATGGCAGCCTGAAATATAATATTAGTCCTTAATTCGTCCTTGTTGACGTGATAGGACGATAAGAAATACAAATATATGAAGAGATTCAAAATAAAATTAAATGTTTAACAGGAGAATATTTTCAACGGGTATATGCAAATTTTAAGGATAGAATAGTTGTAAATGCTTGACACAATGTGGAATAAATCGGAGATGATCAGAAACACAGCAGCGGCAACAATTATACGGTCTTGAGGAGAAATTTACTGATGTTTTTTATAAAGTAAAAAAATCAATGACACGCTATTGATTTACCGATTTATATATTTTTACGTATTATGCGACACCGAATGAAATAGTTACGAGATGATATTGTTTCCAATTATTGTGTTGACAGTTAATTTTAAACCCCTGATTGCCGGTCACCCATTGACAATTTCGATGGTAATAATAAATACGTAAGTGTGTGATAATTAACCTGCACTATGTATGTATCAGACTCTTTTTGTAGATGGTGAAGATAAGGGGAAGTAGAGGCCTTTCGCACAATGTGCGGCACTTTCAGAACGGAAGTGATTTTATGTACCGCCTCAGCATTTGTCACTGTATCTGGACCGATAATTCCTACAAAGACAACAACATTAGACTTAATTGTCTGCCACAGAAACTTACGTACCGTGGAAAATTAAGCATGTCACGTGGTACTAGCAACGTAAGAAAGGTAAATTATCGAATTGAAATTTATTCTTCACTATATTTCGTTGCAATCGTGAACGTAACATTATATTACAATCGTGTGAAAAGGCTTAAACTTTTAGTAGTACTGAAATACTATTTATTTGATCATTTTTAATATTAGTATTGTAACAGGGTGTTAGTAACATGCTAAGAGTTCACGTGTGTTAAATTCTTTAAAGTGAAATGTATGTAAAATGTAATTATTTGGTATAATATATACCTAAGAAATGTGGAGCTTGCAGACAGTTTAAGTCTACTGATACAAGCGCTTTCATTGCTGCTTTCAAAGCACCAGTTATACTGCCACATGTATCCTGGACTGCTACTTCTGTAAACAATAAAAACAAATATCTAACGGATGTATTTCAATGCATAAAGTAAAATAAAATCAATTCGCGACTTTTGATTAAAATAATGAAATCTGCTTAATGGAAAGTAATTTCGATTGCGGTACATGTAAAATTTAACAACGTAAATATTTCCGAAAATGGTATTAATAAGCTGTTACATAAATAGACGAATGTTATCAGTCAAGGGAGAAATTACATTATTGATGAATGTAATTGTTAGTACATAAAAATTATGCCTGTCTTCGTCAGACCAAATTACGAAAAAACTTTATCACCAACCCAATATACTCTTACAAGTAGTATCTGAATTGTGTGTGGTATTACATTAACTTTTAACAGCACAATATCTGCTTGTCTACAGAAATTAGATAACATTGAGAAACATTTATTAATGTTAGATAACACCAGAAACTAGGAACTAAACTGCAAATTACTGCATTTCTTATTTATAATAAATATAGGTATTCATCGTATGTACAAAAATTTTCAATGAATCTTGTTATTAATTTACTGCTTAACTCAAATTGAATAAATGGTTGAGCGTTAAAAACATTTGAATGATGGAGTTTGTAGGAATTAGAATTATTGAATTCCATTGTTAATGGAGTTTTTAGGTAACATACCTACGTCGAATCCGCTGGATTTATTGTTGTGAATTTCTGCGAGTAGTTTCGCCGCTTCGTAAAGTAAGACTCCCTTAGTCGACAATTTCCTACAGGACGGATCATCATGAATTCCGGTTAGAAGAGCAATTTGTGTACGACCTGCACACTCTGTTCGCACTCCGCACGTACAGGCACCTAAAATAGTGATACCGACGAAGCAGATATACAAGTTTGCCATTATCACACGAATTTCAACAATTTTTCCACAACTTCTGAGGAACAGCACAGATCAAATAAAAATGTTTAAAGGTCAGTCTTATTGGCAAGATCCGAGGTGAACTTTAAAAATTTTTCGATAATCTTCGACCGATGTTTTTGCACTGAACTTCCACATAAACAGTTTAAGATTACACCAAACACGGTACAGATTTATACAGTTGGACCTGATTGTTCACTAAAACAATGGCAAAATGACGGGACTGAGGTGATATTTTTTTGCCCCGATAATACGTCGACGAGAACTCACACGAGCTTTTCTTCGCACTACGGACCTTGGTATTGAAATTGCCGAGCTTTATAAAGAAGCCACAGCGTCATATATTATGCGAATTTCTAGGGTTTTAGTCTGCCGGCTAAAAACTCAGTCGTTCTCAAGACGAGCTTGTAATGACCGTCCTCGAACTCCTCGAGCTTCCGTCCTTGCTCGCGCCTCGAAATCCCGTAATACTTCCTGCTTCTTAGCTGAAGCAACGTAAAAGCTAATTGCTCGGGCGAATCATCACGAGGTCGTTGCTATCTTTGCAACAACAGCCACTGAATGCACGCAAATTGTGCTCTAAACATTGTCCGGTAGAATGTCTCTAATCGATTATCTAAGCGATGATCGAGCAATGATTAAAAAACGGGCAATGTTAGAGCGGTTTACGCGGCTATAAATAAAGCTGGAAGAATGTATCGCGTTGGACGGAAAAAAATGAAGTTTCCGTTATCGAGATAGCGTTTGATCGTCGACGTGAGAACCCCTCGTAATCGAGAATAAGCCTGTTAGTGTCGTATACAGGCAGCGAATCTGTGAATCCTTTATACAATACAATCCCCGTTGCACAACTCACCTTTGCATAACGTTTAGAAGATCGATTAGGATACGTCATTAGCCAAAAATTTGATTGTTGGCAGCTTCTTTAGTTCGTAAACTTCATTTATGAAAATTGGTTTAAACGTCGACAAGCTATACACGAACTCATCCCATTTTTGACTAATTCAATTTCCTCCCTTCTTATGCGTCGTGATAGGAAAATACTTGTTGAAATATTTTCTGATCGATAATAAGTCAAGTAAAATTTTAGTTTTTTTTAGACTTGAAGTTTTAGTGTCGCAATCAACTCGCGAGTCATTATCTTCGTTATTAAGTGTGTAAGTAAATTCCAGAATTGCATCTTAAAAATTCAAAGGTCGTTTAATTTAATGACTATTGTACATAAATTTTTGCCACTTACTAATCATATAGTGTGAATGACCGTATGTAAATGAAGTCCTACGCACTGGACAGTCATTCGCAACTTTGTTACTTGTGTGAGTATTCCTCTACAATTTTTTTATCCAAAAAATCCGTGAAGTAGGGTAATCACTCGTTTTAAATGATATCAGCGAATTCTGTTCCCGCATTTCATCTTCTTCGCCAGATTTTCTTCGAAATTTCTACTACCAAGAAGCCGGGTGCAGAATTTTCTTGAAAAATTTGCATACAACATAGAACAAAAAACATTTGAATAATGACGCAACAGAAGAAATATGCAAGAGTGATTGATTACGTGAATTTTAATATAATTCGAGTTATTATTTATTAGATAATAGCCAGTATTACTTAGCAATCATGTACTGTACATTGTACTGAGTTGATAATTTCTTGGCGTAATAGCCGCAAATAATTTCATCAGACATTCTTAGTTGGCCTTAGAAAATCTTCATAAATTCAAGGATATGCTCCTTTTCTCATTCCTCTTCATGTTTATTTATTTACAGGTCTTTTATAAACCGATATCTTTGTATCAAGAGTACCGTGGTGCCAGTTCACCTCACGTGAAATTTACGATGCATAATTTACCTTTCTACGTTTATGTAATTAACATTGTACTGAATACATTACTCTGTAAATAGGTGTATGGTTTTATTAAAATTTTTGTCCTAACCATCATATTCTGGATAAACACCATTTTTATTCAAATTTTTCATACGACGTATACAAAGTTATTTTTTATATAAATACTGTTGCTAAATGTTTGAAACATATTATGTAACATAAGTATTTGAAAACAAATAACTAATTAAATAAGACAAAAATTTAAAGAAGCAACTAAAAATTCTTTTAAATTAATGGAAGAATAAGCATGTATCACACTCAATTTTAGAAAAGTTTCTAAATTAAGGTTATCCCCAAAGTAAATTTTATGATTTGAATTAAACTTCTTTCAGTGTATTCGGATATTCACACGTTATTCTTATTTTTTGTATTCTTTGTTGATATTGATTACAAGTTTTGGATTTTACTCTTCTTGTATGCTGTTCATTGTTTTAAATAGTTAATCGAAAAGTTTGTACAAATCATCAACACATTTGATATTACTGATGTAGATGGCAGTACATATTGGTGGAGTAATTTTAGAAATGCACATTGTGCCTGCAGATGGCGTCACAGGAAAAGTCCTATACGTGGATGATAGAAAATTTACATCTACAGGTATTCCCCATATGACGCGGTAAATAGTTATGTTGCAAAAAAAACCGTGTTAATGAAATCGTGTTATACGGAACTAAAAACTAACGCAAAAAGCAGGCTTAGGTTCAAACAATTAACAAAAATACACTATTTTACTTTCATAACTATGAGAAGTTCACTAAATATTGACTGCTACCTCATACCGTTCCGCTCGTTCGTGCAATGCTCAACCAGATAAAATCACTTTCAAGTTTAATTTGACCGATTTTTCGCACTTAACCGAGCAACGCTTGACCTATTAGCGGAACCGTCTTATATTTAATTGGACTGTTTATTTTGAAAGTGGTGCAAGTCCATTTTCTGTTGTTCCGAGAAAATCAAAGGTTAGCATATTAGTCAATTAAAAAATATAGGATTAGTGTGTCAAGTCTGGCAATATTTCTACTAATTTATCAATATGTCATTTCATTATATAAATTGCTTTTAGACGAATTTAACTAAAATAATGTATTTTTACGGACTGCAAATGGACTTACACCACTTAAATTCTTAAATATTCTTAAATTCTTTGTCCTCCATCGATGTTTTATGTAAAATTGTATGTGGTGCACTTTTGAGAAACCTCATCCAACATATTTGCAACCAATTTTCCTTCTCTCCATTAGTGTTTTTGCTTATCTGGTTTTTTATAGCTGTTGTTGAAACGAGATTCTCTCGTTTCATTTCATGTAAAATGAATTTATTATGTCGTCTACATTGTTTTATGACATCATAATAATCCTGTGGTGTGTATGGATATTGGACTTGCACCACTTTCATAATCAATGGTTACGCAATGTCTTTTACCGGTTAATTTTAAATTAGATAAAGCCTCGAAATTTTTTAAGAAAGTAAATACTAACTAGTTATAAATAAAAAGTTTACACTAAATTAAGCATAAATTACGTGATAACTTATTTTTTTTAAGAATGGACTTACACCACTTTCAAAATAAACGGCGTTATAAACGCATTCATGCGTTAATTATTAACGCATGAAATAAATAGCAAAACAGCTTGTAAAGAACTTCAAAGTCACAAAGCACATTCTTAATTCGAATTCACAATTTCAGCTTACAATAGAATCTTTCCGTATACTGTTCTTGTACGGCAAACCCACTTGCTTGAATGAAAGGTACCAATTTATTAAATGATCGTGCTTGCATTTGAAAATCCTTATCGCGTGCCGTGTTATTAGGGGTTTCACCAATTTTTTACCGGCATTAGAGGGGAAGAATGTTATACGCAGGATATCTGTACTTAAATTTTACAGAAAAAGAAACAAACCGTCAAGTTTACGCGACAATTGCTACTCGCCTATAACGTTTTTATTGTTTAATATCTTGTGAAAATCGTAGACTAAATACCCCGAGAAATATTGTTAAATAAATTGTTCCGGTATATCATGAGAAATTGAGTATTTCGAGAGAAGAAATAATTAACAATAATTAATTGTCAGATAATTAGTGTTACAAAACAGAAAATAACCGATGTACTACATTCGTGGGATTTTCATTTTTTTGTGACGTGTTTCGCGTTTAATAAGTTCCAAATATGTTGGAGTATTCGCGAAAACAGGGTATCAGTTTAAAAGCACTCTACCCGTTATTGTTATTTAACTTTGTTAAATAAATTATTGGAATTTCTTTGGGAAGGTGAAATGAAGAGGAGAGACAATTAGCGATGATTAGTTACGCAATAAGGCTTGCATTCTCCTTGAAACAATGAAATTTTCCGTTGGTTATATTTTGTCGACGTTTACAGTTCATTCGGCACATTATTATTCATTATGTAAAAATAGCCAGTTAAAAATGTCAAACTCAAAAGGATTTAAAAGGATTCGTATATCTGTATTCGTATGTATGTATGTATATATTCGTATGTATGTAATTTTCAGTGACATCTTTTCCCATTGAGGAAAGTTTATTTTAGATGAATTGGTTTGGAAAATATGGATTTGTCAAGTTTCATGTTACGTTTTTAATTGTCTCTAACTTCACCGATAATTATATTCATTTATTTGATCTACCCTTTGTAAGCCCGTAATTATTCGTAGAGCAACTACGATGCTCAAATGTATTTGGTGTTTGCGCGTTCTCTGCTTTCTGACGTTGATAGGCATATGTGGGTGAATGGTCGATCAAACGACAATAATAATTGCCAAAGGCATCTCGATAGCAAAAATATTGCTGTTATGTCGTCTTATCTCCATTTGTCCACAGTAGTCGGCTAATAACGTTGATGGAAGAATGTGTTTACGTGCAAAGCCAACAGCTGACCCATATCTGACGTCAATCGCCTCATACGAACATCAAAAATACTCACTGTAAAATGTAGAAGTGTTGTACGAAAACTGTGGGGGTTCGACATAAACAAACAGACGACTAATCTGTTATCTTATCATAAAAAATGCATTCTTGTTATATACGCTAGGATGTCACGCGAAACAATGAATTAAGAGAATTATTCGAGTATCCGAAGTTAAAACATTTATTAGAATTTTAACAGCGATAGTATTTGCTTCATTTTAAGAGGGTGAAAATGACAATGGACAGTGGTACTCTTTTAAGAGCCGGGGATGTGCACCCTTGAAAAGATTTGGCCATTTTCGCTGGGCACTTTTAATTGCGACGGAGATTGAGCTTTTTCCGAAGTTTTGAAATTTCGTGTTCACCGATGACTTTATTTTGCTACCATATAAACGAGCCACCATATCTGTTGGACGCACTTCAAAGAGCAAAAGGAAGAAAAATGGAGAGGATATTTGTGTCGTCCCCGGCCATTACTCAGGCTGGCGCAGGACCAACAATAACAGCGGGCGACTTTTAAAAGCGAAGAAGAAGTCAACTAGTGCGGCTTTTCCGCGAACGTTCTAACATCCGTGCGTTTCTGTTCTGCCACCTTGCCCCCCTGTTTATCCATATGTCTGTCTGACGTACGATAAATCCTACAGAACTGCGAATCCTGTAATGTCGGCCGAACGACCAGCAGAATTTATCTTTCTCCCGCGAGAATCAGATGTGTATTAAATGCCCAATGAGGATATAATGAGACAACTACATGACAGCCGGCTTTGATACTTTTACACTTGTTGGGAGATAACGATGGATGAAATTTAGTGTCTTCGGAGAAGTAAATATATTTCTGTTAAATTATTACGTTTCCGTATGAAATATCAACGAAACCCCGATCCAACTGACGAGGGTAAATCGTATTATATTTACACGAACGAACGAACGAACGATAACTAATTTTCATGAACAATTATTTACAGATTCGAATTGCTACGAGGGACATGTTTACGAATTTTTCTGTTAAAATACCATCCTCTGCTGCTTCCCTCCCCTCCCCTTCCCCCTTAACCATCTTTGCTGGCACACTTTTAAAACAATACAGCGATTTAGGGCAGTAGCCATTTGTCTCGTAATAATTAATTAAAGACTGCCGGAGCACGGAGTCTTTAATTTACGTGTAGGGAAGGAGAAAGACGAATATATCGCCCTGAACTTCGACCGTGCGGTTTGTATCTTGTAACGAGATAGCCAGGAAGATCTTTGCGTGGTGAATGAACGCCTGGTTGAAAAAAAAAAGTAGGCGACGGAAAAAGGACGACAGGGGCTATATGTCAGAGTGGAACGGTGGAATCCGAGGAAATATAATTGAGACCGCCGGTTTTAGACTCGGCGGGCTATGTAAAGGACCGCAAGGTGGCCATATTACGCGTGTCTCGGGGAATGATAAATAACAACCTATATATCTCCTGTGTACACGACAGAATTCGAAAACTCATATTTTTGTCTTTTATCGTTTCCGATACGAGATGAAAGGAACGTCTTTTTCAAAACTACCAGAAATATATGTGTTTGTATAAAAATCGGAAATATAATAATCAGATCAGAAAAGATAGAAGTATGGGCATCGGAAAAACGAATTTAACATGGTACTGAATATTTTTGGAAATTACGTACTAAATTTACTAAAAAGAACCTGTATTTATAATACTTGCATGAAATAACTTGCATGATTAGTAAGAATTCAATTACCTAAGAGTATCCTTCTTTTTCCAATGCAAATTACCATTAATAATGCACGCTTATCTATTCTCGATTGCCAAAGATATATTTCGAATTTTTTCTGACTTTCAATGCGTGATTATGCAACACTTGAGAGTAGTGCGCGAAATTGAATTCTGCTGAATCTTCCCACGAAGAGCACTCTAAGCAACTCCAATGGATGGTCTTGGAGGGAGGATAATAAAGAACTGTCATTAGGAGGTCCAGGGAATACCCTGTGAAGTTATTTGCCCGAGTGTCAGGTTCGTTTCAAGAATGACAGCGGTACGTAGTTCTTGAATTTTCAGTTTGCCCCGTAAGAATGGAATGGTCGTACATCATATGACGTAAACGAGGCGGCACGATCGTACGGAGAAATCGAATTGACACTGTAACCCGCGGTATTATTCAAGAACGTTCGGTCGAGTGGTAATCGTAAGATTGATTGAACACAGACGTTCGACACAAAGCGAATACGTTGCATTCTCCGCGTGTATCGTGCGGCCGATATATTTGACCACTTATCCCTCGCGCATCCTATGAAGAAATTCCAACTGCTTCTGTCGAAGGTGAAATATCGCTTACACGGCAAGGCAATGCTGAAAACCCTGGCTGTCTCATACGGCGTTCAGTAAATATTCGGCCTATAACTCCTTTGGAAGATTTCGCGAGGAAAAAAGTCGATCGACTCGAAGAAATTCAAGTGTCTGCTGATCATTCGTAAAGGTTAAGAGTACTTTATTTGTACACGGTGCAATGAATTGGGAAAATGTACAGTTATGAAATTTATTAGTTAGTGATTTATTAGTTTAGTGATAGGGAATACGTACGAGTGCTCTGAAAAGCAAATTGTAGTAGGACAATTAATCAAATTATACTTGTGTTTTATGTTCACAATCTAGTATATTGCACGTTTTTTAATGAATTAATTGATATTTCATAGTAATATTCGTGTGATGTAGTACTTAGTTTCAAAGTAAAATAATTTGTGTAATAGCGATAACGTTTATTAAAATATTATAAATTTGTTACAGAAAGATAGACGTATATAACTAATTCCATTCTTTAATACTTCATTCTGATACTTCGTAAATTTTACTGTTTACTTTCAACACGTTTTTTCTCTTTTGACTCTAGATTATTCTTTGGCTCTCAATTATTTTTTAAACAAACTCTTCACTTATATTCACACTTTACATCACTCTCCTTTCATGCAACACTTTCATTCATCAACGATGAATCATCATTCAGCTAAATTCATGCAAACATTCCATCATTTCATCCTACAATTGTGAAACGTTTTCCACTTGCTTTAGTCATTGAAAAATGGTAAATAGGTAAACATTGAAAATTCTTTTATCCAACGGTAGATAAAGCAGTACGTAAAGATATGAGGAAATGACAAATTTAATTTAAAACACAGCTTTGGACAATAATGTTGCACTGCCACGTGTTTTAATCGGAATGCAAATATTGCATTTTATTATCTGGCAGTAGTATTAAGGGCGCACGTGTATCGCCAGGTAAATTCCCGCGAATTTCTGAACAGCAAACTCGGGTACTTCCGAATTTCTCCCGAGAATTCGATAGTCTTGATTACGCGACCTACTTCCTTACAAGCAACCTTCACACTCCCTTCTCAAGAGATATTAAATAAGTTCCGTGAATAACTTCAACGTCATTGAGATTGCATGTAAGACGTAATCGGATAAGACGGCCCCTTCTTATACGAGAAACTGTCCTTTTTCGAATCCCTCTTTCAAAAGTCACCCGGGATTACATTTATTTTTACAATCAACTGAACTAAGTGTTATCTGTTACATGGAAATTGCAAATCCGAATTTCTCTAACTTTAGTAACAACTACAAGAATATCTGTATTTCACGTGTCAGGAGTGCGTTAAATTTTTTCAGGCAATTTAAACTAGTACCAAGTGTGTAATACTGAACTGTTTTCTTATTGAGCAAATCAACGAAGGCATTAAAAAATCTACATCATTTTTCTAAAGAATAATTATTTAGAAAACACTGATTTTCTAGCAAACAATATTCACCTATTTTTGAATGAAATGTGTTGCATTTTGTCTCTCTGATGTTTCGGTTCAAAAGATATTCGCGTAAGTCAATTAATTCTGCGCAAATGATCTGTGCTATGTCAATAATAAGGTAAGGTATGAAATCAGCGTTGCGGTTAAGTGGGAACGCTAGTCCCTTGTTGTCTAATTAATTGCCGGCTATGCCTTTTAGTCCGCGCGAATTGGGCCACGAACTGGCTCCCGATGATGGCCAATTGAGATTCGGAGAACGAGTGACCACAGGAGAAAGAGACGGCCAGAGAATTAGCGGGTGGAAAGGAAGGAAGAAGAGAGAGGGAGAGGGGGGAGAGAGGGGGGAGGGAGAGATAGGCGCCACAGCGAGCACTGCTCGTCGTGAATGGTAAGCCTCGGCATTGCTATTCCGCACGAAAGAAACCAACAATACTTGGAGAAAATCACACTGACAAATGTAAATGATCCTTCTTTACAAATCGCTTCTAGGCCGTAAACCGAAGGTTTCCCACCGAAGACGCAGGGAATGAACTCCCGAAGATCTACTCGTCATACTGACGTAATACAACACTTTACTAAGCAGTTTCTACTTGCGATAAGGCATACAAAGCGTATTTAAATCGTCAATCCTGCCGCGGACTTACTACGGTGTGTACGTTAGATATGTAAGGATATTATACGTGAAAGGAAAAGCTTTTAATTTGTATACAAAGTAGACATAGTTTTTCATTAATTATACCAGTTTTTTTAAAACGAATATGCTTTCCAAAAAATGGGAAGAACGTTTTAATAATTTCATTGGCAATCAATTAACAGTGTCTCAAAAGGTCAATTAGGAATTTGCCATGTATGATAAGACTGGAAAGCTAGTCGACGAAATGAGGTAAATTTCCGCGGTCCACCTGGAAGGAAGAATTCCGCAATATTCCTTTTTAACTGAAGTCGATTGAACTTTATTTCTATAATATTGTAATAACGAAAGAAATACGAATATAAGTTGATCGATGAAATCATTTATATTCGAAGAACAAACTTTTTCGGTTAGTTCATTATTTACGATTTAATGCAGTGGAAAAATATTAATAATATACAAAATTAAATATTAAATTATTAAATAAATATTAAATACATACAACCTTTGTCCTTCACGTCTTCGTTTCTTTCTCCGTTATTTCATTCTCATCATATTTCAAATCACGCTTCATATCAATTTGTTTGTATACATGCTTTACATTTCATACACGAGTTACACTTTCGACGGTAGGTTCCTTAGAATTCCAAATGAATATATCTGTTTTAGACTCATCGTTGGGCATAGATTGCAACAATAAAATGTTAAAAATCGATCGAATTGACTCTGGCTGAAATTTGTTGAGCCAACAGGGGGTTACGTGAAATGTCGATATGGACAATGGATCTGGTGATGTGTAGATTGAAAGAGGCAAGAGAGGGGGGAGAGAAGGATAATCGCGAACGGAGGTAAGGGCCGGCATTCCGCTTTCAAGTCAAAGGCAAAACCGTGTGTACAGGCCATATCGATCGCGTAGAAACCGAATGAACCGTGAGAGTTCGCAGGAATGTATTTGTACTCCTAATATGGCAGCGTATTTGACGTAAACCGTCTTCGGCACGGCGCCGATTGCTACGAAGGAACGCCGACGAGACAGTCGCTTCGAATCAATTAAAAGAGCAAAACATTTTCACATGACTCACCGTGCATAGAGAAACTTGAGAAACGGTTCTTCCTCCTCCTTCTAAATCATTTTTTTTTCAAAGCCTTGTGCTGATTTGTACTATAACTGGACGTCAACAAATATCGAAAAGTCCTCGGTTTTGGCGAGGCAATGATTTTTGCACGAACTTTCCATTCGTGTCTCGTTTTCGTACGATATATCCTGCAATATAGGTACGTGTATAAACAATACAGAAGATAAAACAATGATACGTTTGTATCAGTTATACTTACAGGAATAATTCTCCATGTCTTTCTCTGACATTCTGTTGAGGAAACATATTTATTCCATATGAAATATTGTTCATTCGGCCGCGGAAGTCCATAGAAGTGGATTTTTTAAGAAAACTGCAAAATTAAATGATTTTTTATTGAAATTCCGCTGACGCAAGTATTTGTAGAAATCTCAATTTGCTTTAATTCGTTTATAATTTCCTGAAAAATGGTTTCATAAATTTACATCAATGGCTCATAATTTAATTGCATCAATACGTAAAATACATGAGGCTTCCAGATTGATTTACGTAGTTTATTTTTATACCGCTATAAAATTCATCAATGAGGAAGATACTTCCTAGCCGTAAGTGGGAAAATATTATGCGAATATATAGCGTCGCGGTGAAAAGTCAGTGTTTCCATTAATTCGTTTCACGAGATTCAATGGCAGTTACAGAAACTCGAGGGCGAGAACGTCGAGTGATTTATCGCTGCAGTATCTTCGGAACTTGCGGTAAAGCAGAAAGTCCAGCAATACGACGTAAAAGACGAGCTCTTTAATGCCATCAGGTTTTAAATTTTCTCGATTACTTACTATTGCATCCCTTTAAATTCATAAGGATGTTTTACTGCGAACTTCCTGTCCTCTTCTTTTCAGAAAATTCTTCCTAAAATCGACACTTTAGGAATTCTTGCCTGCTATGAATGAAATAGTTTTAAAATTAGCTGTAAATGTGGGCTAATTGGCGTGGAATTGTGCCAATCGAACTATCATGTTCTTTTAAATTTATAACAATATTTTACTTTGAACTTTCTGCCCCCCCCCTCCCCCTCATTCGATCAGAAGATTCTCCAAACCTCTCCGCAGTTGAAATTAATAAGCTGTATTCCTTCTAAAACCGATATTTAAGAAGGAAGTCTCCGTTACTCTGAATAGAAAGACTTTAAATTTATCGCTAAATGTAGTCTCGTTGATTTTAAAAAGATGATAATCATTATTAGCGGCTATTTTGCAAAGCAATGATAAAAATACATTTTCTCAACATTTAGTTTTTTAGTCTGCTTGGTAAAACTAACCATCTCATAAACTCTTTGCAAATTAAGTTATTTTCATTTTGTATTTCATACGTACAATATCACGCATATAAGAGATACGAATGCTATTTAAATCCTTTTGCGCTTGACATTTTTAACTCGCTATTTCTACATAATGAATAATAATGAGCCGAATGAACTGCAAAGGTAAAAAAACAAAATCAGCGGAAATTTTGACTATTTCAAGGAAAATGCAAGCCTCATTGAGTAATTAATGATCACTAATTGCCTTTCCTCTTCATTTGACTTTCCCAGAGAAATTCCAATAATTTATTTAACCGAGTTAAATAACAATAACGGACAGAGTACTTTCAAACTGATACCCTTCTTTCGCGAATATTCCAACATATTTGGAACTTATTAAACGCTAAATATGTTCCAGAAAATTAAAAATTCCACGCATGTAATACATCATTTAATTGGAATTTTGTAATGCTAATTATCTGACAATTAATTATCGTTAATTATTTCTTGTCTTGAAATATTAAATTTTTCGTGATATACCGGAATAACTTATTTAAAAATATTTCTCGGGGTATTTAGTCTACGATTTTCGCAAGATATTAAACAATAAAAACATCACTGGCGAGCAGCAATTATCGCGTCAGACTTGACGGCTTGTTTATTTTTCTGTACAATTCAAGTACAGATGTCCCGTGTATAACATCGTTCCCCTGTAATACAGATAGATAATTGCTACACTACACTTATGTACTTTCAATAGATTAGTTCCGGTAATATCACAGCGTGTACAAAAGAGAGAAAAACTTTTAAAAATGCCGGAATCGGTTCTTTAAATTCAAGTAAAGAAAAACATTCCACCTTTAACATAAAGAAAAAACGACAAATCATGGAATATATCTTCTGGGACGTAACTAATTAATTTTAACGTTTCTTTATTATTTTCTCTAACTGCCGTGTTATACGACAGATATCTGTGTCTGGTTGAAATTGAAATTGATGATAAGACTTGCGTTTGGATAATTCGACAGGAGCGAACTGAAACGTAGACTGCAAGCTTTGCTGGTGCTCACTGGAGATTTCCCTTTCCTTCGGAAAAATTCGGAACATTGAATTGCCTAGGAATCGCGAAGGACGGAGGAGCGTATGGCAGAATAGTTTAACATGGCGCGCATGCCCCAACGACGGGACGTATTCGAGAGTTTCTGGCGGGCTGAGAATTCCCATTCAGTATGCCGGCATTATTTGCACGCCGCGGTTCGGTTCAATCCATGATTTATGCGGTTGCTCTTCTCGTAAACCTTACGCAGGGAACAAATTTATCTGCTCATTAGCTACCCGGAATAAGTCATGCAAAAGACTTGCAATGCGATTATACGTAAAAGAAAAAGAAAGCAAATGACGGATGTGCCATTGTTTCAGAATGATGTTTGCGAATAACGAACGATAAAAAAATCTCAAAAGACCAGTGTCATCGGCGCGCGCGAAATTCGTCGGGAAAAATTTTCTCACGGCAGCTCCGAATGAACTCTTGAAAATTTGCACGGGACGAATCTCTTAATCGTTGCGAGTTACGGCGTAAATGAGTGTAAAGGTGTTACAGGAATTAATTTTGTTGCTTGTGAAGGAAGTACGCGTAAATCCTTTGAATGAATAATTATGCGCCTTGTAACTGCAGCTGAAATGAAGTGCAACGGTAGATGAGTTTAATACGGAAGACAGTGACAGAAAATAATTTAAAGGACATGGCTAAATTTGATACGCGGTGGATAAAAAGGTGAAGTGAAAGGTGAAGTGCGTGAAAAATGATCAAACGATCAAAACAACGAAACGTTCAAACGTTTAAACAATGATAAAATAATGAGAACTTTCGAATGAACGGGTTTTGGAACTTTCAAATGGGGTAAATCCGTTATTGCAAGTAAACTCTACTGAATGGTTCTTTTAGTTTTTATGTGGTAATTAGTGTTGGCAGATTAAGCGCGAAAATGAGGAAAAGTCGGGGGCAAAGAGAAGGGAAAAAATGGTTATTGATGTTCATATTTACTTCATGCAATAGTATAAACTAAAAGTGCAATTGATCCATGGTATTATCTGTTAGGAAATTGACCGAAGCAAATCCTCCGTTCAGTAAAAGACAAGCAAAACAGTAGCTTATTAATACTTTGTAGTTAAACATTGAGACATATCTTCCAACATAAAGGAAATGATATTAAATCGAAGTTTGTTTCAGCAAACAGAAAAAAAATACGGTTCTTCAGTTAGTTCCGCGTGTATTAAAAATGTTAATTAAACATGAGTATATCAAATTGTACCTGTAAGATTTAAACTCATTGTATTTTATTTCACTGACATTTTCGTATTGCACAAGGTACTTACTCCGTATAGTGAAAAACAATTTAATAGATTTATATTTGGACCTAACTTTGGTATTTTCATAATTAACATCGGAGTTTTATATCCTTTTAAAGTATGATGATACACTTGCTTGTATTTTATGCTGACACAAAAGCAGCATAAGAACAGGTATCCCCCGCATAACACGGTTGGAAAATTGGGAAATTCTTTAATAACATGACACGTGATAGCGAATTTCAAGTACAAGCGCGTTCATTTAATAAATTGACATCTTTCATTCAAAGAAATGAGGTTACCGTATCATAATCGTGCGTGGAAAGTTTCTACTGCGGGCTATTGAAATTGTGAATTCGAAGGAAAAGTGTGCTTCGTTACATTTAAAATCATTGTAATATGTTTTGCTTTTTATTTAATTCGTTAATTAAATAGACGGTTCCAGGAATAAGCCAATCACCGGTAGTTGGTGGGGGTAATATTGATTGAATTAAATTTGAAAATGGTTTTATTTCATTGAGCATCGCAGAAATGAAGAAAATGGTTCAAGACAGCAGTTAATATTTCGTGAAACTATTAAAAACATTTCCGATAGCCATGAAAGTAATACAATATATTTTTGTTAATTCTTGGAACATAACCCAACTTTTTGCATTAGTTTTTATAGTTCCGTATTAGACAGTTACGCAGAAGAAGGCATTTTTTCTGAATCTAACGACCGTATTATACTGAAGATACCTGTATCAAGTCTTGAAGAAAATGCATCAATTCATAGAAACATGCACCGAGTCGTTTCCACAAGGACCATTTTTAAAATGACAACGAAACAACGTGAGAATTTACTGAGGTTAGGTCACACCGATTTGCATAGGACTGACGGAAATGTGGGTATGGGTATTTAGTGATTACCGCAAGGGAGATTATCCGTGCAACTGGAGCGACAACGTGTCCCGGCAGTTAATGGTGGCTGAAGAAGGCTCAGCCGTTTATAATGTCACTTAACACCGTTGGCTTAATCGAAGGAACGGCGTATACGGGAAAGTCGAAGCAAACTTTATCGCTTGTCCTCGCGGTTCGTCGTTTCTTCGTCTTTCGTTTGGCCCGGAATTTCGTTGATCCGCTTTTCGACACCCTGAAGTTCCTCGAGGCGCGTAAAACCACGTCGCCCCCCGCCCCTCCTCTTGCCCGTTTTTCTCGGCAATTTCGACTCGGGGCGAAAGTCCTACCAACGTAAATTCCACGGCGATCAGCCGTTTTCGCCGTAATTTCGACGACGCGCATCAAGTTCCGCGGAATGTGACGCAGCGGAAATTCGTCATTGCCCCGCTTGGAGCTGGACGATCGTGATTTTTATCCGACTGACGAAAACCGAGAGGCTTTAAAGGAACATGAGACGCGCCAACCGGCCGGAATTATGACAAGATCGTAAAAATCTCCGGCGAAATGTTGTCAACCATGTCTACCGCAACCCTTGAATTGAATTCCTCGTATTACACGACCGTCAGCGGAAGCAGTGCTCTCGATGCATTTTCAGGTATTTCAAGTTATTAATATTTTTTTATTATCCTGCTTGCAATTCCGATGATCCTCTCACGTCTTTTTTATAATCATAAGAATAGTTTAATATTGCCATGGCTAGTTTTGTTAAAACTGTTAACTGTGTAGCTCATCGCGGTTAACGATATTCGTTACAAAATTTTTCTAAAAATTCCTCGTAATTATCTTCGATATCAAACGAAGGGATAATAACTTGTGATTCGAATAGTTTTCTTTTTCCGTTGAATAATGAATTCAGAATATTCGTTTTACACGATGCATTCTTAGTGGCATAAATTCTTTTTTTAAATCAGTTTTAGACGGTTTAACTTTTATTCAATGAAAATTTGCTTATATCTGCGATGAATTTCTTACAGTTTCAGTCATCGAGTCGGAAAATATAAGACCCACGCCGTATATGTTACCCGCTTATATACGAACGACTTCCATGGCTGTTTGCATAATAGTCATGGTTCTGGGTGTCATCGGAAATCTCATGGTGAGTATTTGCCCGTATTATTACTGAACGACAGGAAACAGTGCGAATGTATTACGCCGTATAAAATAAAATGTGGTTAAACAATGATTTTATTTTACGAGAACCATTATCTTTATAAACGCGCCCAAGTTTACTGTGATAACTTTCGAGGAAATGGTTATGTCGCATGGTTTAGTTTTACGTTTTTCCTGTCTCAAGATGACACGTTCCAATGATTCAGTGACCGATATTTTAAGATTCCATTGATCAGTTTATCAATTTAAAAGTCTTTTTCCGTTCTCATATCTCTGGGCAATAATCCTATTAAAATACTAACTATACCGCAATAATTTAGGCGCTAAATGGCAAATCCTTTTCATCTGTTCATTATTTCTTCTTAAATACATGCGCAAAAGAACTCGTATAAGAAAGCTTCAAGTTAATATTACATAAATCTGTAAAATGGAATTGGATCGAAACTCTAAGAAGCTAAGACTTCGCTTGTCTGAATACCGCGTTAAATTGGAAATTGAAGAAAGCTTTACGAAGGAACTTACGAAGGAGAATTACAACGTTCCGATTGGTCTTGCGTAGGTTCCATTGGTGGTGTTTCGGGGGAAGGACATGAGGAACAGCACGAACATCTTCCTGGTGAACCTAAGCGTGGCAGACCTTTGCGTACTTCTATTCTGCACGCCCACCGTGCTCATCGAGGTGAATTCCTCGCCGGAGGTTTGGCCACTTGGGGAACACATGTGTAAGTCACGATATCTCGAAAGCATGACGCACTTCGGTACCTATTCTTGCTCGCAGAGCTTTTCGATAGACGGACTTTTCGCCTTCTACATTATACCAGCACCTCGATCGCGCGGACATACAAATTGCTAGTTGGGAATCCGTCGGTCGAAGCAACTTTTCACGCGGAAACCTCGTCGTTGTTATTAATTTCAACGTCGCAACAGTTTTCGTATACTCCGTTAGACAGGGTACTTTTTATGCCTTTCAAACTCCGATAAAATCTAACTTAATCCCGGAATTCTTCTTGACAAAAAACCACGATAACGTTACGTTTCAGAAAATATATCCTACGAATGGAATGTTAACAGAGGTATAGCACGAAAACGAACGGCGACGTGGCCCCTCGGTAAACTCAGTTGACAAACACAATTTAACGTGCTCATAATTTATACTCCATGGGGGTAACGAGAGAAATAGTGAAACTCGCGTCATCAACGTATAAGACCTATTACGATATTGAAAAATTAATACAGTCGCTGCGGGTGGCGTCGAAGAAACTGTTTAACTTTTTCGGAAATGCCACCAATTCCAAAATTGTCCCACCTTTTTCGTACTTACATGTACAGTGGGAAATTTTTATCATTCCACCTTGAACTGTTAAGTAATGTCGGAAGACAGCGGTTTGCGATATATCACACCGACTTCTCTGTGCCACAGATATGACTCACATATTCATCAGATGCACAGGCAAAAACGTGTACTGTGTCTCGAAGAGTTAAATAAAAATTGCCTTGATCGTAGCGAAACGCAGAGAAAGAGGGCGAGGGGGGGGGGGGGAATAGAAGGGCCTTTATCAGCGGTAAAAATAGCGGTATACACGATTGCAGAATTCCTTAAACGGCGGGAAATGTTTGACCTCGTTTCGCCGGTATACCTTTGATAACGGCGAAAAATTTTACGACGCCCAACGGATGTTCGGCGACGCGTGAGCCGATATTGCGGTCCGATCGTTTTTCACCGTGAATTCTACGCAGGAACATCCGGTCAGGCTACTTCCTCCAAGTCCAATGAAAGGAAAGGAAGTCTTGGTTAAGGAAACGGTCTGTTTCTTCGAAAAGTAGTTTTCAAAATGTAATCCAATGACATCATTTAGCTCTATTCGATAAACTTTTCAAATAATATAAAATAGTTTAAACAACGATTCTTTGTAAAGTAAATACATTTCTGAACGTATCTAGAAAAAACAGTCACGATCTGATTATCTCATTTGTGCGTTATATTTCAAAAATGTTTGTTTTAAACTTTCGTATCTCGCCTGAAAAATTTGTTTGTAGGAAACTTTAAACAATACGATAGCGAAACGAAGTATAGTTAATAATTTTTTCTTCAAAATTCTTAAAAAAAGTCAAGTATTAACTCCTTTTAAGATAAAAATTGCATGGTCCTGAATTTTCTTACAACCGACTTTTGTTAAGTTTATATAAATAGCTCTTTAACATTCTTATGGCTTATTTACATCCCTTGAAGGTCAGGAATTTGATTCCCCAAAAAAGGAAAGAATTTCGCACGGAGATTGTAGCCTATTTCGTCCTCTTCGTTGACTCTCCTTACCTATTCATGTTCTTACCTTTCCCACCAGAAGCAATACAGTCCCGTCCAATCTTGCGAAGGACCTGACGAATCGCAAAAGAACTCACATGAAAGTTCTTACAAAAAAAAAATACATCTAAGAATTCGTCGCATCCATTGCAAGATTATAGAATAATAGTGATAACAAAAAAGACAATTATAAAAAAAAGATTGAAAAAAGCGTCCGCTCGATAACCACATACAAGTTGATGTTATTAATCCATAAATATTGTCGAAATTTATTTCAAATTCAATGAAATTTTTCACGGTACAAAGAAAACTTCTCCAAATTACATGGTAACATATAAATTTCTAGAAGTATACATACATATATCGCATTACTGCTTCCTCCAAAAGGTTACTCAAAATAAATATTCCATACTGACCGGTTGTTGAGATACTTTCTTATCTTAAATCTTCCTTATCTTTGTTCTTGCTTACCACGAAATGCACAAACCTGTCCTTGGCATTGTGTAAAAAGTTATTTGATAGGAAGGCAACGTCAGTCCCAAGAGTGTTGGGTACTGTTAAAGGACGCAAGGGGGGTCAGGGAAGGGTGGTCGTTGATTCAAGCAGTGCGAGTAGCAAGCATCGTCGAGGGTCTCGAGGAAACGACGTGGGATGGTTCGTGGGAAGGGGATGGGAATGGGGGAGGAATAGCATTTAGGCGTCTGGGTTTTACGAGGCGCATACGCTCTTCACTTTCGCTCAACATGGCCCCTTTTTTTTGCGACATCCAAATGATTCCCCAGCAATTCCCTCGTCCTGCTTGGTGGCCCTGCAGATTCCTACGAGTAGTTTACTGTGATATCATGCACTTCACGGATACAATCTCCTAACCGTAAACTCCATTATCCAAAGACGAAGTTCCTTTTATCACCCCCCCCCCCTAACCGCTCGAAAATATTCTCACACTCTTTCGGTCTTTTTCCAACCAATGAACCGCAGTACGGTTTTCTCATTTTCTCCAATTATCTGATATATATATAAAAATTTGTTTTCGTATAAAAAATGTATAAAATGAGTTCTACGAAAGTTTTATTCATGTCAGAATGATCCCAAAAATTTGAAGGTACTCATTAATGTGCTGCAATTAAGTCGTGTTAGTGAAATATATGTGTTTTTTATTATACAGTAGATCGGTAAAGAAGAACAGCGGATTGACGCAGAAGATTTACTGTTATTTAATATTTTAATATTCCGTATTAGAATATTTTGACTAATATTGACAGATTAAACTAATTCTATTTCAATAAATTATACATACAGCTCATTGAAATATGATTCATTAATCGGACATTTTTTTAATGCGTGGTACAATTGTTCGGGTAAAATTATTCAATCCTTTTGTTTGTTACTGATGCGTAGCTTATGACCTTCGATGATTTTTATTTCTCGAAATCAAGACATTGTAATAATGATGTTTAAATTCGTACCAACTTAATTTTAAGATTTTAAGATACCTTGCTAACGAATCAGTGATATCTGTTGAGATAATTAGCTTTTAAAATTCCTGTTCTGATTTCATCATATGGTGGTCCATAAACTGGGTAGATAGTGTTTACCTTCTTTGCGACATAATAAGCTACTCGGAAAGAAGTGGGTTTTATCATTTGTGTATTTCTTAACCTCCGAACACATTTGTGTATTTTCGGAAAATGAATGGTCCTCTCAGTTTATTGATTATGCGTTATCATATTGCTCCCAGTGGTTAAAGCTAGAAATAAAGATAACTTTTTATCTTTGATGTTGCTGAAAATATATTATTTTAAGACATAGATTTTGCAAAAAGACTGTAATATAATGTATTACATTCGATAGAATTTATTAAACATAGTGCAAAAGTGTAAAATTTATGTTATTGATATGAAAACAGAACCCCGAGTGAAGTAGAATAATTCTGTCTTCATTTAACAGCTCATTCTTCAACTTGTCAGGAAAGTAACTGAATTAAATCAGTTTTTTAATCAATAGATTAAAAGCGTTTGACCTTAGTGACACTATTTTTTAAGATTATCACAAAACTGTTGCACCACATTGTTCATTATTGTCAGCCCAATTTATCGGATCAGAATTTTTTCACGACAAAATTTTCTTGGCAAGAATTTCAATTTTTTTAAACCAATATAAATTTGTAGAACATTAAAAACTATAAGCACGTGTTTTCATATTTTTCTAATAAAATGTTTAACATGCTGAAATAGAGAGGTATAAGTTTTTGTTACAAAAGAATATAGATGAAATTTGTTTGATATCACCACAAAAATCTACGTTTGAAACTGAGTAATTTTTATTTCATACATTTTCTGATATGCCAAACAGTTTACCTGTTGTCACAAAAAGAAAAGTTAGTCCAGAAGTGTATACGTATTTGAACAAGAAAAAGCAATTTTTCATCCTTCTGATGTTCTCTCGTTAATTAACTGCGATTTTTCACTGCGCATTTATCCGATAATTGACTTTCAAGGAAGAAAAGTAATGATTAATTTTTCAGTGCAGTACGTGTTTGCAATTAAATGGTTTTCAAGGCGACATTCTTTAAACGTAACAGCATTTGAAGTGGAAAAAAAGATTGATATGACTTGGGTAAATGATCCCCGATGAAATAACGATATAACACTTGCCAGAAGAGGATGGTACATCGTGAATGGATGTGACGGAGATAAACCTTCATTAACATTTCCTTTGGGTTTCAATTAAAAGGCAGGTCGATGTGACTACATAAACACGAGCTCGCCGGAGAATGGAAACGAGTCTTTCACTAATTAGCTAGCAGCATTTTACGAAATAAGGGTCGCCAAAATTTATAAACACTAAGCTGAGTAAAGCGAAAATATTCTTGTTGCATATAGAATTAAACTACATGTAACAATAAAAATGTTCACAATTTTTATACAACCTTTATACTTATGATAACGTGATTCACGTTACAATTATTTTGATAGAGTTTTACTGTGAAACACATTATTGGTATCGAAGTATTTATAGTTTTACGCAGGAGGATAATCGATTGATCGGTTACATTTTGTTTTGTGATTATGTCAAGTTCACGATTATGTTATTGAAATTTAAAGCTATTGGTACACCGATTTTCATAAATGTAATCATCCTGGTTCGCGTCGTATTGTGTTCGGAAATGGTAAAAGTTATTTACTGCAGAAAGAGTTTGTAACTTATTGAGCATTTTTCATAACATCAGGCAGATATTTTCATAAATAAGGTTTTTCACATGTAAGAAGGATCCAATGCTATTATTTTTGCCGCTTGCAGCTGCGTAGTTCCGTTAGTGTAGCAACAACTCTGAAGCTCGTCAGAATAAAATTAGAAAATTATGCAGACGTACTTTGTATTTATTAAGGAAGAAACCATCGAGGTTGTTTCCTATCAATATTAATGGACAATTCGTTATCGATCAATGGAAAATTTGTCCACGCTTAAACCGTCATCGTAAATCTTCGTAACGCGTTTTACATGACATAGAAAAAACGTTATGTTATGATACGAAGGGGAAATCATTCGAGTTATTTATTTGTACGATCGGAAAAGTACAACCATAAAGATGTTGACGGACGAGCAGTTTCGCTCGATTTGCTGCTTTTCGATGCTCATTATATCGTCGTTAATTGAGTCGACAGTTGACTCCTTATAAACTGAATTTAGCTTATCTTTTGAACGAATTTGCAATCCAAATGAACGGCTTATATGTTTATCCTGATGGAACAAAGTTGAACTGTTTACATTATCTGAGTGAAACTTAAATGAATATGAATTTGATAACCAGGCTCAATGTTAATCGTTTCTCACCAATAAATTACCATTTTTAATACATTAAATCTACTTTCAATTAAGTGTGCGATAAGTGCACGAAACTCTCTGATTATTTGTATTCCTTAGCCTGTTATTAACAAGAACATAATAAAAATACTATCGCAAGTAAAGAGAAAAGCGTAAGTTAACGATAAAAAGATATATTTTTATTAAGCAGTGTTATAATTGCTACTTCTGAACTAAAATCAACATTTAAAATTTATTATTCGAATTCTTTAGTAAATTTTCATTTTTTAACTGTTAATGCAAGCTAACGCGCACATATTAATGTTAACCATGAACTATATAGAAATAAACTTCATCTTCAAGTACGTTTTTTTTCCGTCGCAATTTATGAGCAAACTTTGAAGAGGAAATAATTTTTCCTACTTTTTAATTTGGCTTGACGTGATCCCGTACTCAGGCAAAAATGTTAATAATCATCCCTGTATTTCAAAATATATAATATCTGAGTACACAAAATTTACGCGCTGGAAATTCTCTGTAATATTGCAATACTGATGGACATTGTAAAAAATGAGAAGTACGTGAAAATTGTTTAGCTATATGAAAATCTACATAATAAATTTACATAATAAACCTACTAAAAAAATTGTAAAAATGTTTCGTAATAAATTCTTTCCTACGTTGTATTTTATAATTTAACAAACGGACATACTTGCCTTACAGGAATTATGGCCTACAAAACTTATGGTTCTATCAATATTTTATTATATGAAGTATTTTATTTCCTCTTAGCATGATCTGTTAAATTTCTATCAACGATTACTTATCACGAGTTTTATATTGATTTTACCGGGTTATTAAAGTTCGCCACAATCGAGGTGGAAAAAATGGGAAGAATTCAACATAGCTGCGTTCTTTATGTGGCTGGTTAAGGATACCGGTTTTTTTACATTCTTGCACGTGAGTTGAGTGTACATGTGTTTCCGGAATTCTCGCCAACTACACGAGCGATTTCATTAAAATTTTTCGGAAGTATTACACATCTCGCGGATCAAAGTGTCGTTTGGGGCAAAAAAAGACATTCCTGCTCAAGTAAAATTGTAGCATAAACATTCATATTTTAAGGAATTATTTACGATCGATGGAATTGATTCACGATTTTCCACATAAATAATTTCGATATCTTTACATTACCTGTAATCAAATAGGCTGATCGTTTATTTATTGTTAACAGAGATATTAAAGATATTGAAAAATTCCGCGGTGCTAGAAGTGTAATGTAAAATTGTTCGATGATGTTGCGAGAGTATTTTTGATATAAAAAATTGAGTACAAATAACAATTACTTAATACGATTTATAAGTATCATTAGCCCCAAAAAGAGTTGTCTATTGTTCGCATATTGCATTTTCGGCAAGCCTACTAAAATTCTGTGCTTACTGTCGGCTGTAGGAGTAGTAATTAAATCTGTAAAATTTAATTAGGTAACATAAACTGCACTTGTTATACGTAATGGCCAGAGTTCTTCTCGAGGAAAAAGTCCTGTATATTTTACACTTCAGATGATATATAGTAAAAGTTGGTGGCGAAAAACGATTCTCACTCGGTTTGTGAACATAAAATTGGATACAATGCTGTAACAGAATGCAGACAAAGCCGGAATTACAAAAAATTTGCGAAAAAAGGGAATTCTAAATAAAATATGTTTCCACCCGATGGCAATTCTATACCGTAGAAAATCACTGAAAACTTTATTCACGTGTTCTGATTTAAACAAATAGAACTGTTATATTCATTGTTAGCTAAAAGACTATTTATTTATTTATTAAAATAAACAAAACTTCTACACAACGGTAAAGGATCTATCACAATTATCAAATGTTTCACTCTTTCTCTCCTCTACTCAGAAAAAGATGTTTTTCTTGTACACCAATGTGAATAGGTACAATGTGGTGATAATGCTTTTAATGTACTTCGCATTTCAAGCATTCATTGGAATATGTCAATTATTTGTCAAAATACATGGCGTTGAGTCTAATGACATTTTATCGATTTCCCCGTTTCGAGATTTACCTGTAACTTATATAAATGTGAAATTAATCCAAGTAAAATGACGATCAGCGGACAGTGTGATGTGGAAAATCTACGCACAAGTAAAAGGAAGAAATGAAGATAGTGTTATATTTAAGAGTGGCTTTAATTAAATGGGGCTTTTAAGTTTGCAAATCGCTAAAAATAGCTGGTGTGTGGAGGAGTTGGAGCACCTGCAACTGTCGTGTCGTTTCGTTTCGTTTGCAAGTCTTCCTTCACTGCCACGCCACACAGACTGCATTTTTATTTCGATCGTAACTTAACTCACGTAAATCAGCCCAACGCGTCGCACTCTCGTGTAATCAGATTGATCGAATTACAAGTACATTCCTTTCGTAACGAATGGTAATGAAATTACCAACTACTGAACAGTACTGAAATCCCATACTAATTTTAATTAATCCACACAAACACCTGACGTTTTTTCTAGTGTTAATGGAGATTATTATTTTACATGTAGTAGAGGTTCGTAATATTGTAAATAGTACATTGAATATTCACTTGTACATTTTTTTGGTTTTATTAACTTTACGAAATCGTTGATTGTCAACTATTCATTTTCAATTGTACATCTCTACATTATTTCATAATATTACGTTTTACAGCCTATATTTCTATATTAGTTTACTTTTAACAATGTACCACTTGTGTTTTACATTAAAAATTACATTAGAATTTGCACGCGTTTTAGTTGTTCATCTGAATTACGCTTTTCCGTATAAAACATTAATTTGTATTTACTCATCCCAATTGTTTCTACTTGCTTCGTTTTTCCGTACTCTTGAATTTTCTTATTCGCGATATTTCTCCTTATTTCCCGTTGGTTTTCCTTGATTTTTTCTTTCTATTATATTCCCCCATTTTCCACTTTGTATCCCTTCCCCTCATATTCTATTTCTCCTTTAGGTATAGGAATTGTATAATGTTCCAAGGCGCAGGAATTCGGCGGTTGGTAGCGGCAACAATAGTTAGAGTTCTTCGGAGAGCAGCAGCTGTCGTCGAATTCGCAAACTTTTCTTCGTCTAGACACACAGTACTCGACGTGCGAGTTTCCACTCCAACGAGTTTCGATACAAGTCGTTAGCGAACTTTCGTCTAACAGTAGCAAACTACAGCGAGCGCTTCTAATAAGAGAAACGACCGAGTCGATGCCTTCGGGAAAGTAAATATTTCCCACTATTTTGTCCCTATGAACGACGTTTTCAATCATTCCGATTTATGAGTACTCAGTGCTAAACCATGAACGAACGTTTCGTAATTTAACAATTGCTGTATAATCTAATATTTGTATTTCTTTTATTTGACGGAATAGTTCGAATGTTCGTAAAAGGACTAATTGTTGTAAGTTTACCGCGAGATTAAAATTTGTGTTGAATAAAGATTTGTATTCTGTTAGTCGAGATGGAATTCTGAAGAGATTTTCCGCCATTTTAATACATAAATCATAATTATATGAATGAATAATGTTGTTAAAGAAAACATTGATTCAGTTATCGAATATTTTTTCTATGATAGTTGCGTGGTTTCCATCAGCAACTACCGTATGTAACATTTCAAATCTTAATAATAAAAATTAGGTGGATTGATTGATGAAAAATTTGTTCAACTTAGGAGAACTTTTATGAACTATAAAAGTTTGATCCCTTATGAACTGAAATAAACCACAATGAATGTACGCTTGGCGAACCTTCTTAAATTGGAATGAAAAAAGAATTCGAAGTATCCCCTGACAAGTGATTCTCCGAGAATACAGCTCTCGAATGCATGAATTATGGAAATCGAAACGTCGGGGAATTGAGATTGCAGAGCTAAACGATGAACGCTTATCAGCGACCTCTGCCAAGGGTTTAGCAAACGGTGTGCGGGGGGAATTGAAGAAGAGCGTAGGAATAAGGCAGAAGATGTTAGGCCAGAGATAGAATAATGCAGGAGGAAAACGTTAACATTATAGCTTCGTCATGGTTTTCCTCGGGTCCTTCGTGCTCGTTATCTCCTATCTTTTCTTACCTACAGAACATTGCCAATTTACGAAATTAATACGATTGTCCTTAGCGGAGAGGCATGATACAGAATTAAATTTATAGATATAGAAATTGGAGGTATAAAAAAATTGTTGCAGAAAAAGTTCAGCAAACGATAAGAAGAAAACAAGTGTGATCGCAAAAGTTCGGTATTTCGTAAAAATTGTAAGATAGAAAGATGAGCGAAATTTATTAAAAGCTTATGTAAATAATTTTCATACGTTTTACTATAAATTTCATTTGAAACAACAACATTATGAGCAGAAATAAACATGTTTTTGGGATGAAATAATAAAATACTAGAACTATAAAGTAAGACCCGAACCTTAATTTCATTACAACTAAACTTCTAATATAAATAAAAATCAACTTGTAGTTTAATTCAAATTCATGGATTCTATTAATTTTAGCCTTTCGAATGTGTGTATATTAACGTAAAACATATGGTATTGTACGTTATGAAGAATAGACACATTTAATTTGTAAAGGTAACATATAACAATTGCGATGAATATTGAAAATTGAGGACTTAGAAGTACTAAACTGGCTATGGTACGCCGATAAATGTTAATTGTTGTTAAGTCTGTGATAAATGGTACAACAAAAGGCTGAGAAACTAATGTTACGGAGAGATGGTCATTTTTTTCAGGACTTTCAGTAGTTGTTTCATGAGCAGATCTCCCACACAACCGGAATATTTTCGTCTACTTTTTCATGTGATCCCTCCATTATTTCCCGACCTACGCTCCCATATCTTTAAGGGAGATTCTTCCTGGAATATTAGAAATTGAAAATGGGGGGACGGACGGTCGAGTCTTATCAATTGCATGTGTATGCCGACATATATAAACATTCCAGTACATATACAGGACATGAAATATTTATATATGTATATTTACACAAGGTGATTAAAACTCAGGTGAAAAGAGAATAATACTAATGTTACATTACTCTTTTTTAAATTTTAGCAAACCGAAGACAACCTTAATTATTAATTAAAGTGTTGCATTTTTTAATGGTATTTATGTCAGTAAAGTTCTGTACTTAAACAATGAATTCTGAAACAATGAATTGACTTTTATTTCTTTTCTAAACATGTCTCTAATGTGAATATTATATTCTTTCTTTTATTTTTTATTTTCTTATATTTCTTTTACTTAGCAGATCAGAAAACATAGACACATTCCTAAAGTTCTGATGCGATTTATTAATAATAAGGCTATTTAATCGCGGTTTTGCATGAAATATCTAACAAACAAACATATTTTTTTTCGTATTATTATTTATGCTACAATTGTTTTCCATTACTGTTACAATTGTTCCGGGGGTTGAGACAATTGTAACAGTTTCTCCGTGTAATACTAAACGTCAATAACATTTTTTTTGTATAGCTTATGCCAACTGATCTTTTCGTCACATTGTTAGCTCTAAAATTTTGCATCTTATGATATAAACTGCACTTAAATAGATATTATAGCATGGCTTCTACAAGATTTCAAACTCAAAATGTTAATATTTTTCCTGGCCTATCGTACTACATAACTGGAGATTGTACGGCAACAGAATTTTTCATAGTCCTTTAACTTCAACCAGCGATATTAGGAGAAAAGATAAATAAATTTGAATTTCGTGGTTTGCGTATTCCGCGGTAATTCACCTAATTTCTCATCTCAGTCGTTACAACCAGCCATGCTTCTTCGACGACGTGTAGACATCCTTGTGGAATTTTAATTCTTCGAAACTAAAGGGCCTAAGACGTGAGCGGATTAGGAAACTGTAGCAGTCTTTCGCATTATTCCTACGTTTCACGGAATAACTTTGGAATCCGTTGTCACGAACGTTTTTTAATAACTCCCTGGATAAATGACGCCGAGTTTAAACTGCTAATAACTGGCGATGAAATTTTGAAAAGCTTGCAAATGCAATTTCGGTGTTTCTCCTCGTAACTTAGAGACTTTTGAATATTCATCTAGGACCATCGTAAAGTTTACGTTTTCTATAACTCTCTTCCACATAATTTTCTGTCTCAAGATCAAGAAAAAAATTCAGAAAGAGAGAAACTTTGCACGATTTCTAGATGTATTCATTTTCTGTGTAACATAGAAATACCCGATTACGTAATTAGTTGAAATTGATTAACTTTGTTGGTTACATTTGTACAACTTTAAATATTGCCTTTCGAATTTTACTAATTATTGCACATTTGACAGCATTTTGAAGTGTCACTATTCAATTAAAAATAAGAAAAGACTAAGAAAGATTACAGCAGCAAAAGTTATTAACACTTGTTGGAATTTGAAGAAAACATGAGAAAATTTGAACAAAGTCAATTGAGCAAATCAAGAATTTGAAGAAAACACGAGAAAACGATTTTTCTATTAGAAAAACGAGATGCTATAATTGCACTTGCCTTTAGTGCAAGTTACTCTGCTGGGCTAAATTCAAGAAGATTTACGTCTTCGTTCGTCTCGGACGATTCGGTGTTACGCAAATAGGAGGGAATAATTCAACGACGACGCGAGGATGGCGAATTTATGGTCTGTTCGACGCTTAAATACGGTGCTATGACTCTCGTCCCTCCACCGTTCCACAATGGCATTGCGATCGTGAAATAGGGGATAATTTATAAATAATTATTCTGCGCGGTACAAATTAAAGGCTTTGAAATTCGCCGAATGGTTAGGGCGGATTCCGTTGAAAATGGATTTCGCCTCCGCGATCGTCTCAATCGTCAATTTGTGAAATTACGTATTTAATGTCGGTATGTCCAATAAAATTCTTCCCGCCGTGGTACAATCGTGCAGGATATTTCATGGAGATTTCCCCCTTCTAATTAATCGTATTTACGTGCTTTCCAGTGGTTAAAGTGACGGCAATGAATTTCATAATGAACCCCAACCCGGATAAACAGCTTTGTAAACGTCGAAATTGCTTTCGATTAACTTCTTTCGTGGAGCAAATCGGTAGGATAATTGCATGATTGTAACGAGAACGTGCAAATAATTACTTTTCACACGTAATACACGGGAATTAACGTTCGAAAATAAATATAATACAATCGACATTAATGAGAAAATAAAGCAATCGCTAAAACAAGGAAGACTACAGAAGTACATATTTGTATACAGGCAAACTTCGTGGAAAATGTATTATGTATTCCTCTTACTACATGTTTAATGCTCGGAATTTCAAAACATTTCCTAAATTTATTTCTGTCATTGGACATAAACCTGAGACATTGATGAGCGTCATGTCTTGTGGTCTAAAGCTTTCGTTGAAGAGTAAAAGATTTTAGAAGAAGAAGAAGATAACTAACTATAGGAGTTAGACCGGAGGGGAAAGGATTTAGGTAGGTCGCACGAAAATCACTCTTGCGAATTGACTTCGTCGAAAGATTCGTCTGTTCGTAAAGCGGTAAAACGTTCTCTCTTTGTCTTCTCTGACAATTTTGGCCCTGCGCCAAAGTCCATTATCGCGTCACACGTTTTCCTTGCATATACTGTCGTTTCGCGCATTTTTTCCCTCTTTTTTCCTCAGCACATGTGGTCCATAGGTATATAACTTATTTCTGACGTCCGTCAGTTGTTTATCGAGCTTTGCCTAAACTGTGATTTCCATTCGTGGATTTAATAACAACTAAACTTCTACGGGAATATTACGAATTATCATATTTGACTGGTGAGAATTTCTTACATATTCTGACTATACACGTGCATTTAATGTGCATGCTTGGAACTTTGATTAACAGGTTGAACGAAAATGTTAACAATTAGTGCTTTTAAAAAGA
The DNA here is from genome assembly GCA_963989215.1 of Hedychridium roseum. Taxonomy (NCBI): domain Eukaryota; kingdom Metazoa; phylum Arthropoda; class Insecta; order Hymenoptera; family Chrysididae; genus Hedychridium; species Hedychridium roseum. Next base: position 6,515,633 of record OZ022311.1, on the reverse strand, counting down.
AATACTTCGTCCGTAGAAAATGAAATTTCATTTTATCGGCATATGTCGACATATGAGTAATTATTAATAGCCTAACGAAGTCCTATAATGTATAAGAATTGATTAAGATTCGATTCCTGTACAATTCTTATCGAATAAGAATAGTAATTTACTTTTGCATATCATTTAAACTTCCTTTTGTCCGCTACTGTATGTGGATTCATCCAAATACTTTGTAAACGCAGAGTTTCTCTGCGTAAGGTACTAAAATAAATTTGTTAGAGTGCATCGTAAGTTATACGAGGACTTCCGGTCAGCTATTTGTTTTCCGGCTTCTCGTTGTTTGTTATAGCGTCCTTTTATTTCCGCTTGATGTGGCTTCACGATGCTCAGTACTCGTACAATTAACTTGGAGTATCTCCTTTTACAAAACAAGCGTGAATCACTTTAATAGTTAATGAATGCTTGATGCGCTATTCTAAGAGTTTACAGCTGTCGATCAGAATGAAAGTGATGGAATTTATAGACGAACATTATTTTTGCCGTGAGTTTTATGACCTTGGTAAATGGTGTGCTTTCATTATTACTTTGCTACTCGAAAAGATAGATTTAAACTTACCTCTTTCTATCATATTGCTCGGAAGAAGACTTTTCTTAGTATACGTACTATTTAATGAATAACGAGGTCCCGCCTCTGGTGCAAACATTTTTTCGAATGCCCAATAATTTGAGAGGTAATCACGTGGCAAAATATGGGAAATACATTATAATGAGTCACCCTGTATACAGCGAAAATGTGTAAACCAAGATTAATTTGTACAGTCTGGGAAGCGAAACGAAACATTTTAAATAAGTCAGCAGTTTACACGATCCACAGAACTTTAAATTACTCACCGTTAGTTTATCTTATTAGCCGATAAGTACCTGTTCAGTTACTAGCGGTTATCATCCCCCTGTTAGTATGAATCAGCTAACGTTAGTCACGTTAGGCCGAAATTTACTCAGCTATTTGCCTATCTGTATTTATGAATTCGTTAGAATAAATCGTTTACAAACTTACATTTTCCTTGTGCTAGCAACGAATAATTATTGGATATTATTAGAAAGTTATTTCCTGTATGCCCATTTACATACAGCGTTAGGATTTTGAACGGCATCACATTGAAAAACTTCAACGGTCACGTCGCGTCGGATAAAAACGTTTGTTTGAAGAAGTGAATAAAGTTCAGCGATAGGCTAGTTCGCAGCAGGTGAAATCGCACGGATGCATGTTGCTCGTAATAATCAGCGATTAGAGGAACAGCGCGTACGGGGCTAACCCAGATAGATAATGACGAAGTTAGATGGGCCCTATCAGCCCAGCTATGTTAATTTCGAACCACCTTTCCTGATAAAAGCCGCAATTTCATCACAGTTTTCCAACTAAATTCCTGCGAGAAATCATCAATATCCGTCCTCTTACTTAATTTACAATATGTATTTTTTCAAGGGGTTCGTCTCGTTGATAAACGTATTAATTAATTAATATGCAATTGCATTTAACCGATAGTTTTACGGTGTTGAAAACATGTTGCGATAAAATCGTGATTAGAAGTCCTTGTACTATTAAAATAAAGCAGAATCGACGAAGTTTAGGGTTTTTTAATGAAATGGATGATAACAAGCCTGAATATCGGTTTATCTACGGTTGGGGAAAATGACATGAAATTAATGTTGTCTTGTTGGAATTATTATATATATTGTAATAAATTGCTATATTAATATCTTTGGTTACAATAATCTATTTTAAAAGATACGTTTGTACACTAATAGTATCAGGTTCGGAAGCAAGAATTCAAGAAAATCGATATTTCTATAGAGACGTAGAATAGAACTGCGGTTGTCTTGGATTATCGTGAGTGTTTTTCAAATGAAAAGCAATTCTAGCCATTTCATTTGTTTATCTATCGCTTTCGTGCATTGTAGAAGGCAGTCAGTTGCCTCGTGAGTGCTTGAGCATTAAATTTCTTTTGTAGGTCAGCCACGTCTCTTCCTTTCAGGCTAAGCCGACCTATCCCGATGTGAATTGAGATATTTTCTGTCTCAAGTGTATCCTTCTTCAGAGGAACATAAAAGGATCTCTGCAAACACAGTTGGAGCCTTTAAATGCCCTCTTTTCTCTTTATGAACTCTCAGCAATCGTTATAAATGTTTCGAAAAGTCAATGAATAAATTTAATTAATTTTAAGTTTAACAGATATTTGCACTACTTATCCTGAAGTATACGTTATCCTCGTTAATATTGCTAATTGCATTGTTTAAATTAACCAACGAAAGTCTTGGATCGATAAACTAATTGATGGACAGTAAGTAAAAGACGAAAATTAATTCTCCAATCCCTTGTATAATATCCCAGTAAGTAATTATACTTTGACCTAAACACTCATTGAGCAAGCTTTTCTCATGATTTTCAGTATTCGCAAGTCTATTCAAATTTTTTTCATTGTATACGGACTGCACATGGCTGTTGTCCTTTTTTCGTGCATGTTTTTATACTCACCTCTTTTAACTTGCCTTTTCCGCACTTTTCCCAGGGATTACCTGTTAGAGATTTATACGTTTGCGAGGCAACTCACTTCAAGTTGACGCACGTTGATATGACGCAGTGTTCGTTCGCCGAGCAAAAGAAATTCTTACGGCGTAAAGTTAGGCAACACAGACACGAGGTGAATAGGATTTTCGGGGAAATAGTCGCCGAAGGGGAAATTGCATGTCTACGAATTTTCCTCTGACACATGGCTCTCCCGTTATCGCGAAAAACGCGTGTTATTTTGCCTTTTCGCTTTTTTTAACGTTTTTCTTTAATTTCCTTTTCGATTTCCAATGCTTGCATGCAATATACTGTATATATTACTTTATTTTCTTTCAAATTTTGTGCGCGAGTTTGTTTGCTTGTATTGCAGATGTAGACAAAGACCTTTTAAGTCTACTTATTTATATGGATTATATATATACTTATTCATCACACGATATTTATTTTCCGCAAGTATGCGTCACATGTTAATTATGCCATTATCGATGATGTACAGCTTATATTTACGGCAGCTTTTCTCTCAGATTTTCCTCTACTTGGATAACGCGTAATTGCAGATTGCAAGTTTTACCGACGAGGCGGAGACCGGTGCATTTCCTTCCGGAGAATAATGTTTAACGACTTTCTAATTGCTTCGTGAGAAGAGCGTGTACTTGTGTGCAATGGAATAATTTGCGAGTCTTGTGCTGTCGCTTGGCATTATAGGACAACAGTTTTAAAGATGTTGTCTCTCTAAGCACAAACTATTCTTCTATTATCTTAGTCTCGAGGTGACCCGTCGATTTTTTGCCGGACGCTAATGCACAGGCCGAAGAGTTTGCTTAACTAACACAGATAACGATCTTCGTCATTAAAGCTATTGACGATGCCTATAGGCACTAGTTATAACTCCCCTTCCTATAATTTATCAATAAAGACTAATTAGTATTACAGGATGATACGACGTAAATTATTAACGTCAAAAAACTGAAATATGCAGAGTGTTTATTTCACCCTTAAACGCTCACCGGGCTGAACTTTCACACAGTATTTTCTGTTTACGTGATTTATACTTTTGGCCGTTTGAAATTTATTCAAACATCTTCTCAGTATTTGCTCGCGAAGGAGTTGGATAATTCAAAAGTACGTATTGAGCGGTAGCTCGCGCATGATAAGCCTTGTGTCTTTTTTCTCAAGATGAGGTCACTTTATTTCTGAAGCGGGGATGCGATGTATTCTGCGTTTTCGAATATTGGCCTTTCGTTCGAACCGTTAATCTTGCGACAAAGTTTAAAGTGACCTTAAAATTTCTTCAAGATACGAGCATGTACTACGAGAGCGGTTTGTTTGTAAGGATAGTTAGACATTGGCGGGTTTATTATCTTTCTGACAAACGTGTTATCGACTTTGGTGGTTGCGAGCACGTGCACAGTGGCGCACAGCAACGCGATATTGCTGTGACGGTGCTGGACAGGGGATAGGGCACTGAAACGAGTAGGTGAACTTCTACCCCCCGCTAGGAATTACCGTTGCTCTTAGCCTATACGCGGCGGAGCATTTAATGCCATACGGCTGGCCTAACACCTTCCTCCTGCCGGTTTCCATCCAATTCTCTTTAACCTTCGTAGCAGGAAATACGATAGAAAGGCGCCATGGTTGCTGCTGATGTGGAGCATTCGGTATATAGGGTCCTTCAGATACTTCAACCTCCAGACAGATTCGCAACGACGACAAACGTACCCTCGGAACAGGATGTTTCTCGCGAAACTTAATCGACTGTCTAACAATAAGTGCATCACAGTGAAAAACGCATAACAATGCAGATAGCAAAAGGTTTCTCACGCAGGAGAAGCATTAGTGAGACGTTAGTACCAAAGAGATCAAATAAATTTACTGTGTGTAAATTCTGTCGCTTGCAAAATTGTACAGCTTCTCCAGAAATAGGATATAATTTAGACTTTTATTTGAAATCAGTGAGACATGTAACCCGCGATAAACTTGATATATTAAAGCTTTAATACTAACCAACTTTCTATAGATCCTTAAACATTGAGACAAATACTACTGCGAATTCCTTGTGCTTTTTTACGTTTCTTTTGGAAAAATTATTTTCGATTAATGAAACGTCGTAGAGTCTCGCGGCACGTTAACAAGTTCTCGTTTTCTTGAGGAAAAGGGTCGTTTCACGTTGCGTCGATATCGCGTTTAAAGAGGATAAAAACCCGGGGGAGTTCTCATCTTCAGCACGACTGCATACGGACGATCTTATTTTCAATGTAAGATTAAGTTGCAAGATTGAGTACGGCTCTTTTACGTCATACAATCGTATGTCCGACATCGTGACATTAAGATATTATACAATAACGGAGACGTATTTAAATTCCTCGATGGAGCGTGAACTTTATTATTCGGAACGTCATTTTTATTAATACTTAGTGATTTGCCGGAAAAAAGTAGTTAATGTTGACTTTTCCTTGAAACATTTCAAACAGTTCGGAATAAAACTGAACTCAGAACATTTAGTAAATAATTAACAGGTTGTCAAGGATGAAATTTGTAAGTTATCAACTAACTTTGCCTTTTTTTTCGACAAATTTCATCCTTGACGACCTAATATTTCTTATTCTCTTCGTCACAGTTTGAGTTTAACAGATTTCGCTTAGGATTACACCCTTCGTAAGAATTCCAGCAAATCCGATAGTCCAAGCACCGCCGAGTCGTCAGACACGAATGTTTTCCACCTGTTGGGTTCTCTAGGGGAGACTTTTCGCAGCCTGTTTTTCTGCGATAAGAAACGACGTAAAGAAGAACGACAACACTCGACACAATTGATAATTAATCGTGAGCAATCGTCCGATTTCCCCACTAGTTTTGTAAGTAAATAAAAACTTTCAAGAAGTATGTACTGTAATTCGTGACTAAATGTAAATGAATTGGCCATAACGAAATTTCTTACCTTAATGAATTTATCTTAATCCGAATCCCTCATTCCCATGATACGATATTATTTCCGTAGGGATACGTATCGAATAGAAAATTGCAGTCCAGTCAAAAGGAAATCTCCAGTGGTACTTGCCCTCCCTTCCATACCGACAGAGCGCTCGTTTCTTTTACATTTCCTCGTTCCTGTGGAAGTACATATGTTCTGTTCACTGTACTTCCTTCCGGGGGAACTGCAGCGGAGGAAAGGAAGTTCCATTGAGCGTTGCTCCCGTTGTGACGGGACTGTCCCCGCTTGGTTTTTCGGAGGGAGAAAGAATGAGGATCCGTCAAGCTTATTGCGGAGTCTTAGCCGCGTTAAGGTGAACCGGCTGTTCTTCACGACGTTGATCGTTCAAAGGGAAACCGGCAACCCTTGTGGTTCGAGGACCCTTCAGTTTGGCCACTCAGCCTGGCGGAGTTAAGGCAATTTGTCTGCGCCTTCCCCGCGCATTGCGTACTTCCCCCTCCCCTCTTTTTGATCCCCCTGCAATCCTGTACGTGACGAAAAGCCAGGAAAGAGGGAATGCCCACACGCGTCTGTTCCTTTCTCCCTGTTCCTCCGCAATTTTTTCTTCCTCGTGCGGCATTCACTCTCGTGTCCCCTGACGAATGAGAAAAGGAGTAACTTTTCATACGACATAGTCACTTTATTTGCCCGACTTTAATGGACAGTAACAATCGTCCCTGAATCAATCGCGTTAGTAGATATCAAGTCGCTCTTGTCACTGAAGAATGGTCGTATTGGCGCTACTTTACGACTGACAAATATAGCAAGTAACGAGTAGTATACTCAATAATTCCATATCCTCGTACGTTACTGGTTGCCAGAAAATTCTTTGTTGCCATCCGTAAAAACTCGCCAAGACATAAATAGCTGATAAAAAAGTTGAGCCGATAAAAAACAGCTTCGACGAGGCACAAAATGAATTCCACCAAGCAAATTAGCAATCCCAAAAGAAATCCAAATTAATTTATTAAAAGCTCAATTGAAAATAGTGACGAATCTTCTGCTTGACTTTACCATTCTATGTATAGCTCTTCGAAAGCCTTTAACTTCTTTAATCCTCCATGAAAATATGTTGATGATGCCGTCTTTATATCCCTAAACCTAAACGGTCTACCGTCTTTAACACCCACGCAGTGTGTACTTTTGCGAAAAATTGAGACGGTCCGATGGGCACGAAAGGAAATAAAACACACTGAAGAGGGCTCGAAATACCATGTAATGTATGGGCAGAGGTTTCCGCGGGGTAGGACGTTGCCTAAGGTTTTATGGCTTACGCAGGTGGACATCAGGGGAATAAAACTATAGACGTGTCGAAATATAATAGCGTCCAGAGTGCTATAAGCGTTTTTCGGCTTGACTGATTCGCCAAGCAACTTTCGTTCTGGGATCCGTAAATATTTTTCCTATTACGCGTACGATTCTTTTACATTTTTCCGGCGAATCAATAGTTTCCTGCAAAGGTCCTCGTTGAACGGTATTTTACAATATAAGTGTATTATTGAGTATTGCCACGTTGAAAATCATGTGCTTAGGCTGAAAACATTGAATTTATTGAGATTGACATGAAATAAAGGAAGAAAACTCTTTGCTTTCAGGCAAGATCGTTCCGTTCGTCGAGTTGACTGTGGCTCATGCCTCGGTTCTTACAATTTTGGCCATTAGTTTCGAACGCTATTATGCCATCTGCGAGCCGTTGAGAGCAGGGTATGAATTTAACAAATTTTTTATATTCTCATGACCTGTCTTCTATCATTCACCTGCCAATTTCAATTCATTATTTACGCAATTTTCATTTACTTTTAGTAAGTTACATACAAACAGAATTTACGTTTCTCAACTTAATTCTCTGTGATTACAAACAATTTTTCTGAATCACTTGAAAATTCATTTATCCTTTAATTTTGTAGAAAAAATTTTAAAATCCCTATAAGACAGAAGAATGATAAATTCTGTTTACGAACTCAGGAATTTTCTGAAAAGCCATAAAAAATAATGTAAAACCTAACAAATCGGACTTATAGTCCACATATTACGATTTAAGTTCTATTTTCACATTTCCACATGTTGTCAGTATTAATTTTCTCTTTAAAATCGTACCAAAAATAGACTTCCATTTCCATCGCCTGTCTTCGTTTATTCGTCTCACGAAAAATCGTGGTTGTAAAGATGCAAAACTTGCTTTGTTTTAGATACGTGTGCACGAAGGCAAGAGCTACGTTTCTTTGTTTTTTGGCGTGGTTGGCCGCCGCACTTTGCGCGAGGTAAGATGTTAAATAGAAGCCAAGTTACTTTTTTTCCTCGTTTTCCAGCGCTTTCCTCGAGCGTCTGATTGCCAGACGTGAGCCATCCTTTTTCACTTGTATTCGCTATAACTCCGGTGGGTTTTTCCGTGCGTCTTGTGGATTCGTGCCCGCTATTCGTCATTTCCACGCGACCTGAATACTTTTACAGGAAGTCCATATTACTTTCCTGCCATGCTTCGGAAAACGAAGGAAAGTGGATTTTAAACGGTGCTCTCGTTTTTCCCGATTCTCAGGACGACGGAGCTTTTAGTACTTTCTGATTGTTCGCAAAAAATGTCGACGGAAAGTATGCTGATCAATGACCAAGTTTTGGGAAATAGCAATTGTATTTTCGAACGGAAAGAATATTTACGTCGTCGAGCTTTTTTCTGGTACTTCTTGGATTTTCATATTTTTCGGGTTATTTTGAGCGTATAAAATGCTTCAGTTACATGGGAAATTAATTATGCATTCATTGTAAACCGTAATCAACTAAATTGCTTACATTTTTTGCATACTTTTTGATCATTCCTTTTCAAGCACTTGACACTTTGATGATTCCTATTTTCCAAGTTTACTTATTTCACAGATTTTCTGATGATTTTGACAAATAAATGTATTACCTTTATCGGATAGTAGAATTAATGAGTAAGGAACATTGCATTAAACTTACATGTGTAAAATATGTTTAGAATTTTTTTATTGTGAATTTTTGATCATTATTATACATATAGATATTGTCTGTAAAAATAGTACAATGTGCGTTAGTTATGAACCTACTCCATTAAAGAAAATAGAATTTTTGGGTTCATTCTAACAAGATATACGTGATATTATAAGTCTACCTAAAACAGTTGTAATACGTATGGTACGTCTTTAATTGTGCGTCATAAGGGTAGCTATTTCATACCATACATATGTCGCCATATATTATGAACGTTATCTGCTGAGAATATGAAAGCAACTGACTTCGTTGTGTGTCACATGTTAGAAACGGGCGGTGGTAAACGACTATAGTTTTTATGGCACTAATAACAAATGCACAATAAATAATTCATTAGATTTCACAAGTAGGGTACATACATTTGTCTCAGGTCACATATGTATAATTTAAAGCAAAATTGTTCATGTGCGAGCAGGATATTCACATTTCGGTTCCATATATGCATATAAATAATATAAGTTTTAACAACACACAACTAACATGTATTTGAAAGCTTCTAGTGACTTTAAAAGTAAAATCACTTGTTTCAATTTGTCACTTAGCGCTCGCAACATTGAATATCATTGAAATTTCAGGACGTGCAGTTTATTTCACAGTCGTACATTCGTTGTTCTTGCACTGACAGTTAGTACAGATAACGTTTGAAAGCAGACAGATGTGTATTTCCTTTGTCGAATACCGAACACAATTCGCAGATTAGTTTCCACTTAAGATTCTGCCAGCTACGGAAGAAAAAAAAGACAAAAGCAAAGGTGGCTTTTATAGATGTGAGTGACGGTATTTCAGATAATATTCGAAAGTAAGCAGGCAGATGTGTATTTCCTCTGTCGAATACTGAGAAGAATTCGTAGGCTGCTAAGAGACCATCGCAGGCTACTGCCATGTGTTGCCACCATTGTCCTCAGCCGCGTGTCGAGGGTGAAAGCTCTCCATAGTTTTCCGAGGAAATTGCCTGATATAAATCGATACGGACTTCTCCTCAAACGCCTAAGCGATAACCAGGTGAAGGTCGTTTCTTCGAAAATTCCGCGGAATATAACATAAATAACACAACATCATGTATTATTATTCCATGTCGAAGAAAAAGGTGAGCTTTTCTTGATGAAAAATGGGAGATTTGCATTTCTCAAAGGGAAAATCAAGTTTTAAACCTCAATGTATTCCGACGAATATTTGAAGGTATAGGCACATTTGTATATACAGTACAGTCTTGATAATTTGACATCTTTTTGACTTTTTTTAAAACTGGTCGTGAAATCTTATGCGTGCATTTTGATTCAGAATACTATGGAATGTGAATAAATATTTCGTAAATACTTCGATGTTATTATCTTTAAAATCGCCACATTCTTTTTCTTCTTTTATTTTCCGATAATTCGAGGTGTGTTCGGTTTACTTATTTCAGATTATCCAGACTTCAATGTATTACGTTTGTCAATATGCGTTTACGAATGATACATGAGTTAATATCATTTTCACAATAATTACCTGTGAAAATCTGTCATGTATTACATGCGTATATAATTTAACAAGATTTCAAATTTCATTGTTGGTTTTGTATGTATTGTTTTTTATGTATGTTACGTTTGTATGTATTCTTCTACCATAATGATCATCTTAACGAGAATACGATTACACGTATCTTTTTCTCGTTACATAGCTGATAGATCTGTCCCACCGTGAGTTATTACACCATAGGACTTATACCTTTCCCTTTCTAGGGGAGTTTGATGTACGAAAAGTCGATGGTACATTTGTAGTTAGGTCGAGCGTCGTATATAAAACGTTTCTACGGGGCATAAAATGTCATTCGATGAGAAGCAGAGAAGACAAAGGAGATCGAGAGCGGGGACTGGAATGGTAAGCCAGCTCGTAAGGTTTATGCAGAAAGTGCAAGTGGGGTGGTTCGACAGTCCCATAAAACGAAGTGCCTCGTGATGGTTTGTATAAAGAAACGATGCAATCCCCCTGCGCGATGGAGGGTTAGGCCCTAACAGCCACCCAGCAGGTTCCGATGTCATCGAGTGATGAATGAACGACTGCGCCAATACACCATCGCTATTTTTCTCCTAAGAGCCAGGAGAATCTCGCGACCAACATGAACGGGACAAGGGTAGCTTGCGCCCACCGACGGGTTCACTCAATTTTTATCCCATAAACGTGTCTGCTGAAAGCGCACCCTTGCCCCTCTCACAAATCGCACGTATAAAACCAACGTGGCTGTCAGGCTACTGTTAAAGGAATGTTTCCCGGCGTAAAGTATTTCACGGGAAACAGACCGAAATTATAACCCATGTGGCTTGAAAGATAAGATTCAATGAGTCGGATGTGCGTTGCAAAATAGGATGCAGAAGTAAAAAGAGGTGGTTTGAGATAGTTATCAGGGTAAATCAAAATAATGTACGTCCACAAAGTAATCTTGTTGTGTGTGAAAAAGATTTTGTGCTTTTAAGATCGAAGTTAATTACGTAGGTATATTCTTTGTAAGTGCAGTGGAAGTAAAGTACAAAGGGGATTGTATCGTCATTAACTTCTTTTCGTATTTTTATGGATCATATCTTGAAATAAAAGCATGATTCAATGATTCGTAAATTCAAACTATTTCAATTTCCAAAACATGATTTATTTGAATTGTAAGAGTGATCAATATTGTTGTCTGCCCACAAGTATTAATTACCTAGCTTATATTTATTTGGTTGAATTTTTGTATGCACACGTGTGTACAAAGTAAATCTTTTTTTGTACCTGACCACCATTTGTGCTTTGAGCAAAAGTCTTTCGTTCATGGCATAATTGTTTTCAATGGAGTGTGTCGTAAAGAAAACACGAATCGTAAAAATTTAACTGTCGAAGGCTTCGAGCCACGTAGGTCGTTGTAGTACTTCGTCACGGAAGTCAAGATCGATTCAGAGACGATGTGTGAGACATTCATAGAATTTACGATCACCTCTGAGAAGACTTCGGTATGACCATCGTATTTTTCACCCGTTCCCTTTAAATAAAGATTAGATAAACTTTCTTTTAAATCAGAAAATTGAACGAAAAACTAATTCAGAAATGTCAATCGGACAGAATTTGTTTCAGTAATCGCCAGTGAATGCGTTATCTATACTTTTGGAACTCGAAACAATTATCGTCGATGGGAGTGAATGAAATAGAATGCTAAGTGTTTGAAAAAGTTTCAGAAAAAAGATGGGCTTAAGAGGATTTTGAACACAATGAAATCTGAGGTCCTGATAAAAGAGGCGCGAAGGAAGTTTTATCTGAAATTATCGGCATTGTCAGCAGTATCTTTTGAGACTGTAATATTGGGTCAGGCGGTAACGCGTTGGTTACACGGCGGATATAGGAAGAAAAGAAAAGAACAGAACGTGATAAAATGGAAGCCATGGTCTGAAAGGGTTTCACTTATTTCAGCTTTTGTAGGAACTGTCAGTGACATTTTTTTTCCTCAATCTCTCTACATGAACTTATACACGTCGCTCATACATAAAACACACAACATATCGATTCCTAATAACATTTTATGCGTTAAGTGTATTTTATGACCACGTCATTTCATTTAAATTTGAAGAAAAAAGAAGTGTGAAACATTCTTCACCTTGCAAAACGTGCTTAATTATTTAATCATTTTCGTGGCTATAAACTTTCTATTCGATTAACTTAACTAAGCGTTGACCATTATTTTAAAGTGATTAAGAAACCACGATAACAGTGAACAAGTAATTTTACTAAATTTTACTAAAGTAACTACTAGTGGTACTAACTAAAGTGGTACTAGTGGTTACTAACTAAAACCATTTGCACGAAGAAACAGATATTCCGTTTTATCTGATTTGCTTGGAATATGCGTTTACTCGATTTCATCCGTGAAAATCTAGAAATTATGCCTTTATTTGACGCATGGTGATCCAATATAATCCTATCACAACTCCATATTTCACACGTGATAGAACGCTTTTTCGATCAAATTCAAATCTCTGTTGGGGAATCATGAATTAATTGATAATAAGAATTCCTTTCGAGCCAATAATTGTTAGGATTACGTATTAATTGAAATCTGTTATGGGGTCACGACAAAGGGATTAAAATTTGCTTTCTAATTTTCCCGTGGATACATAAATATAAAGGGAAATGAAAAGTTATAGTCCGATCCATTTAAATTTCTAATTAACATTTTTATATCTTTTTTACAATGATAAACGAAACTTTTACTACTTAAGAAATATAATGCTTCCAGAGAAATTGCATAATAATGCTTACAAACCTAAAAATATAAGTACACGACTAATAATGTAGTAAATTTACACAAACAATCGCAATGAGTGTAGGAAATAAATAATTTACAACTGTTAAAATGATAAATAACTATATTATGAACTTAAATAATGTACTAAATAATCGTGGGTTTTAAATTCGGTTACATAGGTCACTATTGCTAAATTTCTGTTATGGACGGGTCAGTTGGGTTTATTTTGTAAACATGAAAAGCCTAAAACGACATAACTCCAATGCTTTGTAAGTTATAAATGAGAAAAATTATATTAAAAAAGTAGCTAACAAAGTTAACATTGAAAGTCCTTTTGCGTTGCATCCTATGATTTTTCGTTTCGTAGAAAAAACTAATAGAACTGATGTTCAGCTTCTTTCTATTCTAAACGAATTGCTTTTGGTTGTACGACCACTGAATTTCAATAGAAACTTCGAGTATCCCCGGAATGGTGCTTCACTGCTCGCATAGAAAGGTTTTTTTTCGCAATTCTAATATCGGAACAACGTGACCGGCTGTCAAATGCGACAAGAAAGCAATACGAACTCAAAGGAAAACGCTGACCGCGCATTATCATCAAAAGGACTTAAGGACTTAAGGACTTAAGAGTTTAACAGTTTCGGGCACATAAGAGGATAATAAGTAACGTGGGAGAAGAGCATTTTAATTTAAAGAAATTCACTACACATGGCAAGGAACGATGAAAGAAGAAATGGATATATTTTTCTTACGTTGGCAGGAAAATGAAATACCCGAAAACATGATAAAAGATTCTTCTTATTAAAAAAGTATTAAAAATATGTTAGCGAACTGTTTCGAGAATATACGTGTATTTCTGTCGACAGAACCGTGACATGTTTCATACATAACACAACAGTGATGTAGCTAAAATATTATTCTTAGGATTCTTTCCATGACATGAAAATCCTCATTCTTCAGGTAGTTCCTAATGTTGTGGAAATAAATATTTGCTTCATTAAAAGTTAATGTTTATCTCGTAGCAACTCAATGAATTGGATTGATTAGAAACACACGTTGCGATTATAACGCCACCTTTTCAATGGACAAGCGCTTCTTTTTACAAACAAATTTCATTTCATCCCCAAACAGTTTGTGACATCTGATTTGTATAGAATCCTATAACTCTCGTGGAGGGTAGATTTACTGTCCGATACCGTCGACAGAATGACGTGTGCCCGGTTAAAAGTTCCCTGCTAAAATACCGTCGCTACTTCGTTGAAAATCTATTTTCACCGATACGCGTTTTATGCTATGCTCGATAGAAATGGACTGTAAATTAATTAAAAAAGGAACACGAATGAATCTGTGGTCAACATGTTTTTTATAATGTATTGGTATTCCTTGATTAATATGTTTTACTACTTGTCAAATGTAAGATTTCCATTGAAATCGCGTGAATATAATTACGAAAATTTTTGTGGAATAAGTGCTTATAATTTAAATCGGTAAATGTTGCAATTCTCTATAAAAAAAAAGCCGAAGCGGAAAAGTTTAGAAAATTTTCTTGGCAACAATGCGGTAAAATATTCAGCTAACGTTTTTTAAAATTGATTGACGTTTAATGTTAGGCAAATAAAGTGTTACAATTAACCAGTAAAAAAAGCTATAAAAGGATAAAGAAATTGAAGGGAAATAGATAATATTAAATAAAAGAAAACAAATATGTGTAATACATTCTTTTACGCCATTTTGTTTTACGCGATAATGGCCGGAAGCGGTCTGTCGCGTAAAAAATGGATCGGGTGTAGTTAAAAATAGTTCGTATCGGGAGCGAAGTGTTCGCAGAATTAAGTGGCGAAAAGAAGCCGTTTAGTCGAAAGAATCTCAGGTGTCGGTAGAGCTGAGAGTACTCTGTGCTTTCTGCAAAATCGTAGAAATCCAATACGGCAGGACGGCTTCCGCGTAGCGAAGATTCTGCCGGAAGTTACGGTGGGTTCCTTACCCATAAACCCGTGCAAAACAGGTGGCATTCAGCATTTTCTTTGAAAACGTGAGAAAACAGCCGGCTGAAGGTCCATTCGCGTTTTTCCTGGGATTCGCCTGTCTCATTGCGTCACAACGTCGAACGACGGTTTCCTTTTATCGCGATTGTAAGCTGATGCCTCGAAATTTTCGTCGATTTGCCAGCCGTGAAATAATATCTTCCTTTCAACTCAGTTTTCGGCTGATTCGGCTGATATTTCGCCTGGGTAAACCTGCAAAACTCCCTCTCTATTTTCTACTTTTTCCAAGTCCAATACTCCGGCTATTATTAACATTCACTGGACAACTATCACCTGAACTAGGATTTGAACTTTACAATTTATCATTACCAACTGATTTACGTCCTTCTACAGTATGATGGATAGATGGTAAAGGAAAGGAAAGTATTCGCCCGAAAAATTAGTTTCTTTTGTACACTCTTTCACAGTTTCATTATTAATTTATCTTCAAGCTATACAAAGTCATAAATTCCTTCGAGTATACTGCTAAAGCGAATGCTGTTCGTCTTTAACCTGCACTTCCACGTCAGCTGATGTATTGTACGTGCAACGAATAAAATGGTGCGATTAAAAGACTATTACTTTTGGTAATATCATATATAACGGTTACCGGCGATCATGTTAACTGTAAGTCGAACGGTACAATGCTATATTTTTGGGACAGTTATTCTTTATGATTACCCACGTCAGCCCCATGGGTTAAATAAGATAGCACCGCAGATCCCTGCTCTAAGCTTCAAGGGAATATTGGTATATTCGACCCACCGTGTCTAACGTTACTCTCTTCCTGCATTTTTGTTTGCCACGATCTTTTTGCGACAATTCCAGAGAAACATGTTTTTCACAGAGATGACACACACTCCATCCTTTTTCACGCAATTTCTTCTTTTTACTTTTTACTTTTTACTTTTTACTTTTATTTTTTCGTTAATTCTTCATTTTAATCATAGTTTTTAAATTACGTGAAATTTTCTAATTAGTTTGTTATGTTTTATAAAGGTTATTCTGTAGTGGGTGGTATTTTCTTGTATCCTTTGTATTTTTTATAGAACTCAGTGTGGAAAGCTTCTTCTACGCGATGTTAAGGAACCAATTTTAACGCATTCATAGGTTTTTACCATTCTTTTATGCGATTTTGTATTTTCGAGAAAATTCATGAAATTTTTTACCAAAATCGAAGATGAAAAACAATCGTTATGTCCTAGGTACTCGCCAGGTACCTAAAATAAATGCACAGAATAACAAAAGATAATTAGAATAACATAATTGTTAAATAACGAAATTGCAAGATCGCTCGAATAAAATATAAATTGCGTAGGGTTTCTTTTACGATGCTCCTACTAACACATTTTTACCGTGTAGATTTAAATTTAATTAACAGTGATTGAGTAACTTTGTGTCAAGGGATCAATAATCCTCTTGTCAAAAGATGCTGTATGAAAATTGTTTATTTTTATATACTTGACGTGATCGAAACGTAAATTATTGCTTACTACGGTGATGGTTTTTACTAAACATGGCTTCCCTTTTGTATCATGCTTGCTCAAACTGCATTGTACTACAGCCAATCAAACTATCGAGTGTATACTACTGGAACTCGATGCTTGCCCACTTACTACATAGGCGAAACGCTTGCTACTGTGAACTCGATAGGCTAAGAACTTATCGCACCTGTTACACAATGTTAAACGGAAATAATTGTAAAGAAATACTTGGAAAAAACAATTAACATTAATAAAGCCCTTGTTCGAATGCATCATGAAATTGGTAGTTTGTAATAATAGTTTCTACTCGGGAGGTTTGCTCTTTTTACATGAATTTGTGATTAACTTCGTACATAATAAAACATCCACATACATGTATCGAATAATTAGGTTTTGTACACCTTCCCCTGCACTTACGAGAACCATCGAACAAATTCAATTTATAATCAATTTCTATTACCACTACGCATGGTAAAGCAGCAGAAATTTGTCGCAATTTACACTGAAAAAAACAGCGTCCTGTGCAGAAAGTGGTTAACGAAGCTTTATTAAAGTTTCTTGATTTTTCCGAGGCTATAATGACAAATTTCCTTGATTTCGCCGTTGCTTTGACGGGCTTGTGGAGTCGGTGTTAGTTCCTTACCGATTCCTTGAAAGGCCCGATTGAAGGGAAACTCTCGAGCGGATGGCCAGGGACGAGGGCATTAAAGAGGAATGCATTTCTGATTGATTGATTGCAGTCCAATGATCTGGGTAACGCAGTATCGGCACATTCACGTGAACGTGACGACGACATTGCCGATATCAGCGGAGGGTGTCAATCGAGAGTCGATAATCTCGATGCCAGCCTGCTTGACGCAGGCCACGACCACTGCGACAACTGTCTTCTTCCTGTTTATCGTCCTCCTGTTCTTCGCGGTGCCCCTCGCGATCCTGCTGGTCCTTTACTCGTTCATAGTGAGCCACCTAATCCAGGACACGTCTGGCGCGAACGGAAACACCAGCGACTCTTATCACAGTCGGGCGAGGAAACAAGTGGTCCTTATGCTGCTTACCGTCGTCTTCAGTTTCTTCCTCTGCCTGTTGCCCTTCAACGGCCTTACTCTCTACATTCTCTTGGCCCCCTACGACGCGGTCTTCGACATCGACGAGGACACCTACTTCATTGTCTTGTACTTCAGCCGCATCATGTTCTACCTCAACAGCGCCATCAATCCAATCCTCTATAATCTCATGAGCAGCAAGTTTCGTCTGGGCTTTTTCAAACTGTGCGGCCTCAAGACGAGAAGAAGGCCATCCGCGAGAACGACTCTCCGGAGTACGATTACCGCAGGGCGTAGAACCGTCAGTAACGATCAACGGGAGAACTTCTTGTAATCCAAAATGTCCTTTCCTTATGTTTCCAATAGGCAAGACTCGAGCTTGTATCCTCAGGAAAATGTCGTTAACTTACTCTTACGCTTGCTTTAGGTGCGTCTTATGATATGTTTTTTAATGTATAATAACAGTAGTTAGGCTAATGGCCGTGAACATAATGGTAATGTCATTTTAGTGTTGCACGAGGGAAATGACTGCGTTTGACAGGTGTAAAATTTGTAATATTGAGTAAAAATACAAAAATTCAGTTTACAAGTATTTCGAGGTATTTAGGTTTAAAAAAATTTCGTGAAAAAGACATAAATAGCGTATGGTGTATTTTGGATAAACATCAACTCTTTCGAAGGCCTTTTCCATTGTTATTTAATATATTTATATACTAATATACCTACAGACAAGATTCTGCCAACAAGCGGACAATCATATATACAATAAATTCTTATAAGTAACGCAAGTAAAATTACCTTTCGATTTATCTCTCAAAGCTTGATAATCAGAAGACTACTTAGTTTAAAGTTTAGCGCAATTATAAGTAAATTAAGAAACAAATGAATTTGTGTCTATTGTGAAAATTGTAAATAAAAAGCGATGTAAGCATATAGTTTACGAGTTTATCTGAATATTAGTGTAAGAAATCTCTTGTCCCTTTGTAATGTAATTTAAATATTTCTTTTGCAATGTGGGAGTGCAGTATTAGCTATATAATTACAAAATAGGTGTTCATGATTCAAATAGAAATTTCATATTTTGTTTAATATTGCATACTCGTTAGCATGTTATTGTTTTCATTACTTCGTGGAGAGCATGATACTTATATGTATATCATCAAAAAGATTATGTTTTAGTACATTTTGTTAACAATGATTCATGATCACGTGTAACATAAGCATTCGCTACCTTCTGCAGCAAATATTACAATTTTTTGCAATTAAATTATAATTACCGCCACGGTGCTACAGCTACTTAAATTTAGTAATCATTAACAAATAGGTATTATTTGAAAAGCTAAGTGGACAAAGATGACATGTTAAAACTATAAAAAAATATCTTGAAAATCGTCTTTTATTTTCATTGAATGGTACTTGTTAAACTGAAAAAATGATTTAAAACACTAGCACTCTAAAACACAATGAAAAATGTCAAAGTCAGTCTTTTCAAAAAATTCAAATTTTCTTCACACAATTTCCAATATTATTGATTGACATTTTGCTAAAACACTGTTTATTGGTCCTTTCGCTCCGAATTTATTTGAACATACATTCCTGGCATGTATAGTGGACTCAAAGAATCTAACTTATTTACATTGACTGATGTACATTGACACTGAAAATAAAGCGCCCGGGCTATTTGATTTGACATTTTTCAATACCTCTGGCCTTATGACTAAAGCGGGAACGAAAGGGCCGAGTTACGCGATGGTAATGAATAATTTCATCCGTCTGTCCGCAGTCCAATACTCTTAATGACGACGTACGAGATGGCCGAGAAAGAAGACGGTACCCTGGTCCCCGTGTGTGGGACAATGTCGGAGTCGAATTGGGCACGAAGTTTCTTCCTGCTGGCGATAGCCGTGTTCTTCGTGATTCCCCTGTTAATCCTGATGGTGCTTTACACGGTGATCGCGCGTCACTTGATGGCGAACCCAGCAATAAGTCGAGGCCCGGCGAATAATCTGCTGAGGTACCGGAAGCAAGTGGTGCTCATGCTGGGCACCGTGGTCCTGTGTTTCTTCCTTTGTTTGCTGCCCTTCCGGGCTTTGACCTTCTGGATCGTCGTGGTACCGCGTGAGACGATCGTCAACCTGGGCGTCGAGGGCTACTTCAGCCTTCTATACTTCTGCCGGGTGATGTTCTACCTCAACTCAGCCATGAACCCCATCCTCTATAATCTCATGTCCACCAAGTTCCGGGAGGGTTTTGTCCGGCTCTGCGGGTGCGGACCGGCCAGGAAACGGAAGAAGAAGCGAACTTCCGACAGGACGGGAACGTATACCACTGGGTCGACCAACTGCAGCAGCAATCAGTCTGACTTCTGGCGGAGACACAGCAGCAACAAGAGTTGCAACGTCAAGGTACCTCAGACCGCTGCCAATGAACTGCAGAAAAATAAGAGAATTAAGTTGTCGCTCAACGCCAAACTTGTCACCGCTAATAACCTTAACAACAAACAAGAGAGTTACGTCTGAATTCATTCGTGGAAAAATCCCTTACATCTCAACGTATTCTGCCCAAGTGAATATTTCCATGTAACATCGACAGCTGTAAAGCTTGTATTTCTTATTACGAGTATAATGTTTTCTATACTCTGGGAGATGTGAATTTATTACAACAGGGTACTCGATTCTATGTGAAAATATCTCAAATTATGAGTATTTCTATAGTAATATAATTACGATAGACTGTTCTGATACATGCCCAAAATGTTTTTAATTCGCAGAAATCTTTTCTCGTATTAAAAACAAAATGGCAAGAATTCTAAGATATTCTAATAGTTGGACCCTCATGAAAGTCTGATCGGGTCATTATTTATTACCTATGAATATTAATGCTTATAATATGCGATAAAAATCCACGCAAAATTCGATGCTTTAATTAATGGAAATACGATACTCCCAGTTTTATATACCCATAAGAAAGGTAATTAAAGATCGCCTTACAAATTCGATACAAATTAATTTAAGTGGGCATACTAATAATCTCAGACATTGAGTAAAGTGATTTAAAAATGCAAGACTCAGTACGTAGCGTTATATTCCAAATATTTAACAGACTTTAATGCGTTCAAGGGTATATTTATTTTTTTATCATTTTTTTTCATTAACACTTATAAGAAGTACTCCATCGATCTTTTAAGCTCGTATCGAATTACACATACCTGTATTAATACCAGAATTTATCCAGAAAAAAAATAAGAATGTTTACGTATCTTATACACGATAAATACAGGCACTTTTTTTTTAATATAATATTTCAGAATACATTGATTGTTTCGCATAAAATGCTTATGAGTTTATCAGCGAAATATATAATAGTGAATAACTTCTTTTCAAAAAACAAATTTTTCAAATTGTTAATACCGCCTCATCGATGTACATTATTAGTAATGTAAACGTAATTATTAGTGGAAATTGTTGTTCTCACCTTACACAACAGCTTTCTTGGCAAAATATTCTAATACAATTTTCATGAAGGGTACATATTACAAGGCTGTGATCACGTTCTACAATTTTTTTATATCGTTCCTTTTTAACACCATTTTCTTTTTGATGTTGTAATGTGTAGATAGGCAGAGTTTATTGCGCGAATGAAATTTAAACAATATACCAGAATAGGTAAATTAATCTATTATCTTTGGTACTGGATTTAAGTGCAACCAAATTGTATTTCATATTATATTCAAAAAAATATCAGATGGGATTAGTTTTCCTTAAAGGAAAGTAGATTTTCATTATTCATTTCTTGGGCCTTTGTGTTAAGTACGTAATTCGTGCATTTTCCAGATATACAAATAAGAAATGAAAGATTCATAACTAATTAGATGCCAATTTCTGTTGATGATATCCTTTAATAATGCGATAATTAATTAGTGAGCAGAGTGCATCTCTTTCCGATTACTTCAATTAATATCTCTGTAATAATATATTTCCGTTGACTCACGCTCCGCGTTCCAACGAAGGGAAATATATTTCCTGCTAAACAAAATACAAACACGGTGCATTGCACGATAAAATTTTTCAGACGTGCGTATTAATTAAGAAGCTAAAGGCGAACGTTTGTAGGTAAATTTTGCATATGTTAGATGCAAACGCTTTTAACGAGAATCGAAGTTTCTGTAGTAGATACATAATTCACGCCAAGCATGTGCAGCTTATCGAAAGCGGATTACTTTCTTCGGATGTTTGAGAAGCTTATATAGATTACAAATAAACACCATATTCCCAACTATCCTGCATTTTGCCCGAGAGGAAGTACAAATGTAACTTCCTGACATATTAAGCATGCTGTTATACATGTATGGCAGACCGGGGACAAACGTAACAGGGTACAATAGTAACACTACGAATATCTCTACAAGTAAAATAAACACATACACTTTAATACTTTACTGGGGATAATTGTAACACTATCTCCATCTACCATTAAAAGCCAATCTCTGTTTAAATACGTTACGCCAGTTGGACACTTTATCACATCGTTGACAACAAAATTTTGCGTCTTATTATATAAACAGCGTTTAGATAGATATTATAATATAGCTTGTACGTTACTTTAAACTCAAAATATTAATACTGTCCCCGGTCTACTCTATACATATTACAAAAGAAGTCAATATAAACAGGAATTTTTAGTTCTCATTTTTTCCATTCATTTCTCCTGTGTTAACAATTCCGCTTTGTAAGACAACTTACAAACTAAGAATTTTTGTACAAAATACAATGTATAAACAGTAAATTACTTAATGTGGGATTTATAGGGTATTATGAGAATATTTGCAGTGAAAAGAACTCACACATGATAGTCTGTAACCCACTACCTTTGTAACAGGAAATTATGTGCTATTCCCACTAACCGCACTCTAATACACGATATCTCGAAATTCTCACGTAATTACAATGCAGCCAAAATTTGTAAATATAACGCGAATTATTCGTTAACCATAATTGTAAAATATTAACAGTCTACAGTCGGTAATGCTTCTTGGAATAAGAATTAACATTCTAAACACAGGAAGGGATATAGTCTTAATGTAAAAAAATATGCTTGAGTCACAAAAGAACATAAATCTAAAACACTAACCAATGTCTGATAAGTATAAAATTTAATAATATCTTAACCGGCAGTAAATAATTTATAATAAAGCGATTCGTGAGCGTTAATTTCTTTTAAATGATACTTATCATACGACGAGAAATTTTAAGATGAGGGGGGGGGGGTATCGTAAGTTGAAAACTTTAAATGGAAATTAGGCGGAAACTCTGAAACTGAGATTTTTTGGTATTTTATTTTAGGGTTCAGAGATTCGTTATTCATCTGATGGGATGACCGACAAATTACAGCGTCAGAGGCAAGAAAGTAATAAGAAAATGGCGTGCGAATCATAATTCCGCCGTGAACCACATGAATTGGTAAAGACACTTTTTAATCATTCTGATAACACGGTTCTATGAAATTTATAAATCACAGGTAAACATATATTAGTTTAAAAATAACCGCGTGAAGTGGATATTTATATTTTGTTTAACACATCTGGGAAACAGGGAAAATCAGTATTATTGTACAAAGCCCAACATGTAAGAAGACCCAAAGATATAATATTTATAAATTAAGCGATAAACAAAATAAATAGGGTGTACGATAAATAGAAATATTACGACTAGGGAAATATTTTTATTTATTTATTTTTTCACTGTGGTCAGTCAGTAATATTTATTTTGTGACATAACTCTCTAACTTAATTAATTTTTAAGCACAACAAAGGCAAACTGCTTTATTGTACAATATTTACTGCAAAAATGAGAAAATTGGATATTTATTTCCTGTACTGTTATAAATGATTATTATGTAATGCGTGAATGTTATTGAAATAGTGTATCATTTAAATTAATTGTTTATGATCTTGCATTGTGTGCAAAATGTTTCAACTCATGACAATATACCTTATAGTTTTATTCAAGTCAAAAACGGTATCATAAAAGAAATAACTTTGTTGAAACAATAATTATTGGTTTATCAGGCTAGAAAATTTGAGAATAAGTGTTTAAAAAATAGAGAGAAGAGGGAAGTTGGAAGCGATTATGAAACGATCAATGTAAGACTAATTAATATTAGCGATTATAAATAAAATGTGATTTAACTCGGGCAGCACTGAATGATATAAATATCTATGTCTGTGAATGTTTACACGCGCATATTTGAAAAAGCGTGCTTAAAGCGGATATATATAAAAAAATGGAAAAGGAATATGTTAATGGATGTGTAAGTGTGATGCTAGTCTTACAGATTTAAGCTATTGTAATTTATGTTCTTATCAGTTATTCAGTTAAACCATGCATGTTGAAATTTGTACGTTTTAATAACGATTACGAAAGGTTGTAAATTCCATTGTCGTTTAAAGCGCAGCAATAAGTAACTTTTAATAAACCTGTATCGCGATGTGCCATTCCAGCTATTACGTTCTTCATTCTTTCATCATTATTACATGGTATAATTCCTCTCTGGACGACTGATCGTCTCGTCTGAAACGAATACTGCGCAGTTATTTGCTTGCGGACACTTCTTTTTATTTCTTTCATTATATTTTAGTGAAGGACAGTAACTTGCGACGATTTAAGTTGTTCCATGACATGAAGAAATTAACAAAAACAAATTATGTATCTTCGTTAATTGTTATAATAATGTATTTTAATTTTACTGTAACCATTTAGTCGTTACCCCTTCCAGTGTATCTTCCACAAAAAATTGGAATTGTTTACTGACAAATTGATGAAATGAAACTTACGATAGCAAATTGTATGTAAAAAATGCGTCAAATTAAAATGTTTTAGTTTACTTTCAAATCTTATCAACTTATTCTTGATTTAAAATAATTATAGCAGGAAACAATATGTACGTACTATATGGATTGTATTTCGTAATGCCTAGTTTTAATGGTCGTGTGAGTAATATATGAAAAACCAACACTTTTTTCTGCGTGACAAATTGTTATGTAAATTTAAGGTCCAAAATTTGTCGCAAAACAATTCAAAGTAAAATTATACTGACCGTTATCAAGACGGTAACAGGTTAGTTACAACAATTATCTAAGTTGTATGCTTATTTTAAAGCGAATTGTTAATTACTGTGGTTTATTATAATATTAAATTGTTTGAGCACTGTATAAAGCACTAAAATAGGCGGTATTGTACTTATTTATTGTTTCAAAGTAAAAGACGCCTATAATCTTGTAAATATTTTGTAAAATAAAGTGTTTCTATGGACGTTTCACCAATTTCTTTATTCAAGACATTACATTCAGTTTTCTCAATATACATTTTATTCTGTAACTAAATTTCTTGCTACAACAAAAGAAGAAAAGATAGCTTTTTCGTATTTAACATTAATAATATTGCTCTATTTGTTGAAAATACGTAAAAGTTATTAAAGTAAAAAGAGAGCTAAATAATATTAAGCATTATGAACAATCATTTTTCAACAAAATATTTCCATAAAACTTATATTATAATTTGTGAATTTCTACCTTTACCGCAAAGAGGCAGAACACAAAAGTCATATCTAAAGGAACGTTTGGCGCCATCTACAAATATATTCGGGAAGTCAGATAAGATAACATGGAGAATTATAAGCCAAAATTATTAATAACAAATTAATACTGTACAAGAAGGAAAATTACTTATCAGTTTTCAGAACATAACATGTGTTATAGTTGAATCATTGAATAGTCATTTCCAAGAAAAACGGAATGGTAACCAAAACTGGTTCTTGTTTGGACTGTCATATATTAGACGTTGAAAACAATGATAAAGTTAGATACTTTGTGCTAATTGCAATTATCACAGAATTAAGAGAATAATATTACATTCTCATTGAACATTAGCATTCTTCGTTTTGAGGTCTCTAACATAAAATTAAAAAACATACGTTATATTAAATCAATGGAAAATATCGTTATAAATTCCCTTAGAACTTTTTATATCGTACTCAATTTGACTTAATTTTTTACTTAATTTCTACTTAACTTCTACTTAACTTATTATGGAACATTCAGTGCAGAGATCTACCGCTTAGTGGCAGCAATACAATATAAGAAGACTTTAATAACTAATTGATTTAATCGTCACGAGTTGTCACGTTTCACGAAAATTATGTCGTTTGCCAAGTTATCGGGGTGTTCAACCGTGCTGTGAACGTAATAACCGTTCTTCTCCATCAAGTCGATCATGTATTGTCGACCCTTTTTGTTGTGGACATATTCCACCGATAGAGTCTAAAAACATACGATGATTTCAAACTATTAATTATTACGCAGACACAGTTTTTACATGCACGAGAATGATTTCATCAAATAGCAAATCATTTGTGCTACATTCATTAAGTTAACAACGCTTCGACGTACTTTATCACATGAACAATTTTTATAATAAATAATGTCGTGTAAGGCGCCGAAATATTCTTTTCTATAAGAAATATATTTAAATGAAATCCCTATTTTTATAAATGAAGTGATGGCCAACTTCTTTTAAATATTGATACTTATGTTTCTCAAAATTATACTTGTATATTTTAAAATTTTTTCATTACCACTGCTTTCAATGTAATGAAATCAATCAACTCAGTATCGATAAGACGATGACGAGGAATCTAAATATATGCGATTAAAGTATTTTTGCAACATCGTTACGACTTACGACAGATTATCGCACGTATGATGTATAGCTGATATATAGCACGATGATATGCATTATGTATATAGGAGTGAATGGTCGAACGGAAGCCGTGTGAATGTGACGTAAGAAATGCTGTTCGTCTGTTCGAATAACAGTAACTGAATGCCTCAATGACATTATTATGTGGAGTGGTAAACAATAAGCGGAAAACTTTGGTCTTTGAGAAATTCAGTGAGAAGTATTGAATAATTAATTTACGAAGAAACTTTCAAGAAAGGTAGGCCAAATAAACTGTGTACTACTGCGTATTAGTTACTATTAACCAACTTTTTAGAAATTACCGAATATTTTAAGATATATTATTGTTATTTTCTATAATACCTTTATGTCGAGGATGTGGAATGGAATGGTCTCCAATATATCGATTTCATTGCCTTCGACGTCGAGACTGAAGTAATCAACGGTGCTAACATTAAGTGCAGCGATATAAGCCGCAAATGGTAAACATTGGACTTTTATGTGAGTGCCATGGTACGCCACGTCCAATGTATTTTCAGGTAATTTCTCGGTAGAATTTGCCGGCTCGTGAAGTCGTCCAATATTCCTTGCCATAAGGAAGGATGCCTGGAATTTACCAAATAACCATACAAATGTATAAACTTTATGCGCGAAAATTTACATTACAATTAAATAGATCACTAAAACAATCTTGTTAAATTCTTTACAGTGGATATTCGAGTTATACCTTCCGAAATTTATAAATTTCTCTGACTTCATAAAAAGATGTAAACGAAGATGTTACTGTAAAAGTGCGTTATTAAGTGGGAGAATAGATGGTCAAGGATTGTTCGCAACGTAAGATTGCTCTTAATGAAGAATGACATAACGAACGTAGAATAGTGGATAAAGATAGTCGCTATCAGGTGATTTGTGGTATACTTACGATCATTGGAAAGGTAGTAGTGCTAATGCAAGTTGGCGAAAGATAAGCTCTTCGATTCTTTTGTAACATTTTTGTAAAATTTATTGGATCGGCTTCTATCAAGATCCCGGACCAATCGAAGAACCGTTCTAAAACTAACGTATTGCTACGTGTTTCGCCATCGTAAGCACCGCATTCTATAAAAAAGCCTTTCGTCTGAAAATAATTGAGATTTTGCGAATTATTTATTTACACTATGCGTGTATTTATTGTTTGTAATTATATTTTCCAAAATTATTATCGTTTATAAATGATGCTACGTGTCCATTACGTGCAATTAATATACGCTAAAAAAATTAGTCCGACACCACTTTGAAAATTATGTATCGTGTAAAGAAAGTATTAAAACGTTTGCAAGTTATTTATCCCCGCAACTTGCAACTTGGTATACATACCTTTGAATAAGACTAGAAAAAAGTACAAAACGTACAAAAAGTACTATAGCACGAACAACTGTACAAATCACATTAGCATTCATTTATTCAGGATATTGTGTAAGCTAAGATTACCTCATACAGAACACTGGAAAAAGAGAAAATATCATTACTTTGTTCTTCAGAATTTCCATTATTCGTTGCGCTTGTCCCATCGATGTATCTCTAACTTCCGGTTTATAAAGATTATACGGCATATTCGGATTGTGGTCAAATACCAACCAATCCCGACGAACGTCGTTTAAAAAAGTGGAGTTCAATAGCGAAACATTTTCGCTGTTATACCATTTTTTACCTGAAGACGAGAAATTGGTTGACATAAGTGACAGTAAGCAGTTTTTTGTATTGATATTACACTTTTCCGAAATAAGAAATATATTTAATGAAGAATAAGTATACAAAAATGTCAAAAGATATCAGTACTGATGAAAATTTTAATAAAAATATCAATGATAATTTCAAAAATATTGAAAAACGTGTTTTATCAAATTCCTTCCACATGCATTGTAGAGACTTTAATAAGGATGGGAAACTGTGTCGAACGCTCATATCCTGTGCCTACCAAAATTGTCAATTACGTATAACGCTAGTATGATTACAACCCAATTTTCGGGGATAAACGAGTTATAATTTGTCAATCAAGAACACATGAATGGAAGAATGAACACTAAACGTTTGATGCTTGTTAGCACGTTGCCTAATAAGATTGAAATAATAATTACATGCAAATTACAAATATGAATTATGAATTAGAGTTATGAATCACTCACGATAATGAACGAATAAATGCCATGAATCAAAGTCGGTCATGATGATGTATTAATCACGAGTTATGATTCAGTTAAATGACTGAAATTGCTAATTATTTATTATCTATTAATGTTATCTTACCTCCGTCGAAGTTGTACCATTTCTTCAAAACTAAAAATATAAATATATATACGATAAATATAAAGTATAAACTACAATAATAGTTAAAATAATAGAAAAGTACTGCATTTACTGCATGTTCTATACTTTTCATGAATATCATAAAATTTGTAAATTTCTATATAAGATATATAGAAGTATATATGATGTGTACGGTTCTATTGGCTTCAAGATATTCATACCTTTCTCATAGAGTTCATCGGGGACGTCATCCAAATACGAATCATGCGCGGCGGGCGTTTTGTATTCACTTTTGAAAATGGTAAATCCTAGGACGAGTAATAGGGTGAAAACGACGAGGAAGAAGGAGCAAATGACGAATGGTTTTCGTCGCCAGAAATCTTTTCGGCCGTACAGGTGCACATGCTGCTGCTGATACCGTGCCATCGTGTGTCACCTATATAGGTGAATATACGACCAAACGTATGATAAGCGATAGACAAGTTGCTCGACAATAACGCAAGCGCAGTCAGCTTAAAACTGACCGCCATTCTTCATTTATCAGTTGTTAGCACTCTCTATTTACACACATGAAATACATGGCTGCAGTGTTAATTCAAATATTTCATAATAGACGGCATTTCTTTATGTTAAAAAATTGTGATACCGTGAATTTCATAATAGTATAGAACTTTTCGGTATTTGTTTTCGGAAGTTAACAAAAAAATTGTGTTTGTCAGTTTTTTTCAAACGTTTTTACAAACACACTAACGGAACGATTTTTAATTAATGTTAGACGAAAGTGTTGAAATGAAAAATGTTTGATAACACCGCATTTTTGTATTTAAACAATCACAAACAAATTTTTATTAAAGCAAGCCGTTGTTTAACATTTCAGACTTTTCAAATAGAATCAATGCGTGCAAAAAGTTATCAATGATTTATAAATTATATATGTATATAATGAACTTACAAGTAATAATCCTCTTCTATTAACATAGACACACCTAGCGTTCTTATATCTTCCTAATCCGACCTTTCGTCGCGGAATAACGGAATGAAAAAATCCTTCTCCACATGACGCACCATTTATTTGAGACTTTTGATACGATTTCTGTTTCCGAGGGAAATTCGGAAGCACAGTGGAACTTTGTTCTCAGCGAGAGCGCAGCTGTCAAGACGACCGAGATATCTTCGGCGAAGAACTTTTAAATTTAGCACTTACGTTAGTGCAATGCGTTAGATCCGATGACTCTTTGTAAGCCGAACGATGCCGCGAGTGCCACGCGCTTGTAAATCGTTAGAGCAGTGGCCGATCATGACGTTAAAGTTTCTTGGGACGGTGACATGTCATGCGTAGAAAAAGGCCAAGACCGACTGACCGCGAACCGTGTTCAATGCCGGTCCATCGATCCGAAGATTCCAATGTTGGCTAGGCTCGTAGGCGCCTAGGAACATAACGCGATCATCCATGTGTACACGTTTATTTGTGTATTCACCACGTGGCTGGTGCTATGTATCTGTCTAACACATGTACGACGCGTCGCACGCATGCGTAACTGTCGTTTACGCAATCCAGAAGCGTGGGTTTCGTTATATCTTCAAATGCTCTTTTCAAGCTATTTGGAAGGTGATAGAAGCGCATATCGACGTACTCTGCCGGTCTGTGTTAATTATACGCTCGTTGCAACCTACGAATCGCTGTAATCGCTGTCTACCTATATATAAACCGCTATTAAGTGCAAGGACATTGATTATGCAAAGTAACTTGGCACGAAAGCTTTGGTTTTCGCAAAAAATGTTAGCATCATTTTTGATACTTTTCAATTTTAGTTTTTTCTGATAATAAGACTGCTGCAAAGAATGCATATGAAAATTTGATTCATTCTGATTCATACCAAAAAAACTGCGGATACTTTGTAATACCACAGACCAGGTATAGGGATAGACCACTCATGCAATCTATTTTCGTGTCACCTCATTGTGGGGCTCTAGAGCCCCATTACCATTTTCATGTCACGCTCAACGTTATCATCCGGGCGCAGTATAAGATGTGAACGCTGCGCATGGCAGGAATTAAAACTAAATTTTAAAGTTTTTTACAGCCGCGTATAATGTACACACGCGCTTAATAGCATTAGCTTTGAATTGTTTTTCCTTCTCCACGGGAGTCCACTTTCGGTTTAGTAGATGTACAATTGGCCAAACGCGATATTACGATGCGTTGATACCGAAACGGCGGTTACTGTGACGGAACCTTTATTTGGATTCGCTTGGAAAAGGAGGTGGTAAAGTTCGAGTCGCCGATATTTTCAAATTTTTTCTACATGTAGTACTCACTCTGCAAAGTAAATTTACAAACCCAACTTTAATGGCATCTTTCCGCTGCTGTACATCTCCTGCGCTCCAATCAGTACGAACAATTTTGTAATTTCTTAATAAATTTTTTAATTTGTCGATAAAAATATATATCGCATGGTTGGCCCACAGGAGTGCATTTTGGGGGTAGTATTTTTATTGTACACCTGTTTTTCCCCATTTCATTTGAAAAAACGTCAATGTAAACAGTGAAGTTCGATTGTCCCCCTCCATGAATCAATTAGTAATACAAAATTTTCGATTCATCTACTTCTTGTTGTACAAAAGGTCTGAACGTATCTGACCTCTCTATCTGGAAAACGACTTTTTAAATTTTTTATTTAATCATCACGGAAGTATTATATCCGAATTGGTCATAAAATTGGTGATAAAAAATGTCATAAATCATTTTTCGGTCATTTTTCGGTCATTTTTTGTTTGTTGTTTGTTGTTTGTTGTTTGTTGTTTGTTGTTTGTTGTTTGTTGTTTGTTGTTTGTTGTTTGTTGTTTGTTGTTTGTTGTTTGTTGTTTGTTGTTTGTTGTTTGTTGTTTGTTGTTTGTTGTTTGTTGTTTGTTGTTTGTTGTTTGTTGTTTGTTGTTTGTTGTTTGTTGTTTGTTGTTTGTTGTTTGTTGTTTGTTGTTTGTTGTTTGTTGTTTGTTGTTTGTTGTTTGTTGTTTGTTGTTTGTTGTTTGTTGTTTGTTGTTTGTTGTTTGTTGTTTGTTGTTTGTTGTTTGTTGTTTGTTGTTTGTTGTTTGTTGTTTGTTGTTTGTTGTTTGTTGTTTGTTGTTTGTTGTTTGTTGTTTGTTGTTTGTTGTTTGTTGTTTGTTGTTTGTTGTTTGTTGTTTGTTGTTTGTTGTTTGTTGTTTGTTGTTTGTTGTTTGTTGTTTGTTGTTTGTTGTTTGTTGTTTGTTGTTTGTTGTTTGTTGTTTGTTGTTTGTTGTTTGTTGTTTGTTGTTTGTTGTTTGTTGTTTGTTGTTTGTTGTTTGTTGTTTGTTGTTTGTTGTTTGTTGTTTGTTGTTTGTTGTTTGTTGTTTGTTGTTTGTTGTTTGTTGTTTGACGCACTTATAACGCACTATTGATGGTTTTTAACATATTTTAACGTACAATAACGCATTCTTGACCCATTTTAACACATTTTCACGCACCACAATGGCATTTTTAATCAATTTCAATGTGTTTTCACGCACTATTGACGTATTTTAACACATTTAATTTATATTTCTACCTGAATGCATTTTAATGCATTTCTAAATATTTTACCCTATTTTAACGCATTTCCATACATTTTTAACGCTTTCTAACCTATTTCAACGCATTTTAATGCATCTCTAAATAATCTACCCTATTTTAACGTATTTCAATACATTTTTAACGCAGTCTAACCTATTTCAACACATTTTAATGCATTCCTGAATATTCTACCCTATTTTAACGCATTTCAATACATTTTTAACGTGTTCTAACCTATTCGAACACATTTTAATGCATTCCTAAATATTCTACCCTATTTTAACGCATTTCAATACATTTTTAACGTGTTCTAACCTATTCGAACACATTTTAATGCATTTCTAAACATTCTAATCTATTTTAAAGCATTTTCATACAATTTTTAATGTTTTAATGCATTTTCAATATATTTTAACGTATTAAAAATTGTATGTTCAATTAAACATTTTGGTATTCTGTCGGTAATCAGTAGACTGATTGTCACAGTTGTCAATTTACATTCGTGTAGAATATCGGTAACGAATCTGCAATCGCTAGACTGATTTTCACCATTCTCAATTTGCATCGGTGTAAGACGTCGGTAACCAACCTGTAATCGCTAGACTGATTGTCATCGTTCTCAATTTACATCCGTGTAGGACGTCGGTAACGAATCTGCAATCGCTAGACTGATTGTCACAGCACCTAACATCCAATGTAATTTTTTGGCCCCATTTTTGGGGGCCATGAGGCCCCCTTTACGGTTTTAGTGTCACGCTTTATGTTACCAATACAGCTTGAAAATGTATAGCAGCGCTATAATTATAATTTTAGTATAATTATATATTACTATAACTATAATTACTATTATTATTTATTAGTATAATCATAAGTATATTACTATAAATTATAATTTTGACTGCATCGGTAATTCAGTTTTGTGGCCACGAAGCCCCGTAAGATGTTAGGTCTATCCTATATCTCGTCTGTTCTTTAACATATATTCACGCACCATATATGCACTACCTACCTATATACGTATTATATGTCCTACATACGTATTACATATGTAACATACGTACTATATACCTATTATATGTCCTATATGCGTACTATATATATGTAACATACGTACTACATACTTACTATATATACTATATACGTACTACATACCTATTATATGTCCTATGTACGTACTATTATTTGTTATTACCTATGTATTACCTATGTATTATGTATTATGACATACGTACTATATACCTATTATATATACTATATACGTACTACATACCTATTATATAGACTATATACGTACTACATATCTATTATATGTCCTATATACGTACTATATGTGTGACATACGTACTATATACCTATTATATATGCTGCATACGTAATATATATATTATATACGTATTATATACTCGTTGTACATATTATTTTATCGCATTTCAACGCATTTTAATGGATTTTAATGCATTTTTCACGTATTTTATCGCATTTCAACGCATTTTAATGAATTTTAATACATTTTTCACGTATTTTATGGTATTTCAACGCATTTTAATGGATTTTAATGGATTTTAATGGATTTTTAGCGTATTTTATCGTATTTCAACGCATTTTAATGGATTTTAATGCTCTTTTAACGTATTTTATCGTATTTCAACGCATTTTAATGGATGTTAATGCATTTTTAACGTATTTTATCGTATATCAACGCATTGACTTATATATAGATATATATATACTGTATACGTACTATATACTCGTTGTACATACTATTTTAACGTATCTCAACGCATTTTAATGGATTTTAATGCATTTTTAATGTATTTTTTTATTTATTTTTTTTATTTCAACGGGCCTTAGCCCAATTGCAGATACAGAGTGATATACAGAGTGATGTATAACTAACAGCACATTATCAATATTTACAATGAACTTATTAATAAGCTTATGTACTACTATATTTAAAACTAAAACATGACAGAATCACTAAACCAGCAACATCAAGTTTTATACACAAAATTTGATTTGTGAGAAAAAGACATTTTGGCTCACAAAGCAATCAAGCCTGTCAGAGTAATGATTTGCAAGTCTGATTGACCTGCTAAGAAAGGAGTTAATGCCGTAATTGGTGCGATGCGAATGTTCAAGGAACGAATGGTGTGATCTGAACGGTCTCGAAGGAACAAGGATATCGATCTTTCTTAGCAATTCTGGGCAAAACCAGTTGGAATGCAAGATATTATACAGCATAGTGAGATCTCTATGCATTCGTCAAACTCCAAGGGTTGATACATTAAGCGATCTTTCAATCGCAGAGTAATTTATCTCCTGGATTGAGCGGCGTTCTTTAAACGCTATAATTCTCAAAAACTTATGTTGTACTCTATCTATAGATTGAATATGTATATTGTAACATGGGGACCACACACTCGAACAATATTCAAGATGTGGTCTTACTAGCGCGCAATAGAGCAGTTTAGTAGTGAAAGTACCTGAGAAGTCTATAGAGCATCTCCTGATAATATTGAATCTAGGATCACACCTAGATCCTTAATATGTGCAACAGGTTCCAATGGGCAACCATTGATCATATAAGAATATTCAATAGGATACCTGCGACGCCTGAAGTTCATATATTGGCACTTTTTAACACTGAGTTCCATTCCGTTATTTTCACACCAGAGACATAATCGATCCAAGTCAGATTGAAGTGTGAGGCAGTCGTTATTGTTTCTGATGAGTTTATTCAAATCGTTTTTATCGTATTTATCGTATTTCAACGCATTTTAACGGATTTTAATGCATTTTTCACGTATTTTATCGTATTTCAACGCATTTTAATGGATTTTAATGCATTTTTAACGTATTTTATAGTATTTCAACGCATTTTAATGCATTTTAATGCATTTTTAACGTATTGTAACACGTTCTAATCCATTTTAACGCACTGTAATCCATTATTAATATACTATAACGCTCTATGAAGCATTTTTAACGCATTTTAACTCATTCTTGATGGATTTTAACTCGTTTTAACGCATTTTAGCGCACCCTTTATTAAAAAATCGTATCAGTTTCACTATAAATTTCTGCCAAAAATGCATCCGCAACCAGATTTGGCGGCAAAGAAAAGAGTAATAATTCTTAATACATTTTCCTAGAAATTTTACTTGCCATGTATTGTCCAAGTTACAGCTTTCGCTATTACTTACAATGGTAAAACAGTGTCTATATTACCGGCCGTGGAAAAACAGATCGATAAAGCAGAGTTCTACTATAACGACCAAAAATTTTGAAAAATATTATTTCAGCCTTGATAACTTCCAGGTATCATTGAGTGATCTTTAGTTTCATTTGACTATTGTATGCGGACATAAGTTATATAATATTCATGATATTTAATATAGTGTTCTATATTACCGGCTGTGGAAAAACAGATTGATAAATCCTGTATATTATACATTGTGTATATGCTATATATAACGTATTATAATCCATTTTAATGCATTTGAACGTATTTTAATGCACTTTAACGCATTTTTAACGCACTTTTATGTATTTTCACGCACTATTGATGTATTTTAACACATTTTCATGAACAATAACGCATTCTTAACCCATTTTAATATATTTTCACGCACCACAACACATTTTTAATCCATTTCAATGGTTTTTCACGCACTATTGACGTATTTTAACAAATTTAATTTATATTTCTACCTGAATGCATTTTAATGCATTTCTAAATATTTTACCTTATTTTAACGTATTTCCATACATTTTTAACGTGTTCTAACCTATTCCAACACATTTTAATGCATTTCTAAACGTTCTAATCTATTTTAAAGCATTATCATACAATTTTTAATGTTCTAATGCATTTTCAATATATTTTAACGTATTAAAAATTGTATGTTGAATTAAACATTTTGGTATTCTGTCGGTAATCAGTAGACTGATTATCACCGTTCTCAATTTACATCCGTGTAGAACATCGGTAACGAATCTGCAATCGCTAGACTGATTATCACCATTCTCAATTTGCATCGGTGTAAGATGTCCGTAACCAATATGTAATCGCTAGACTGATTATTACCGTTGTCAATTTACATCCGTGTAGAATATCGGTAACGAATCTACAATCGCTAGACTGATTGTCACAGTTCTCAATTTACATCCGTGTAGAATATCGGTAACCCATCTGCGATCGCTAGGCTAATTATCACCGTTCTCAATTTACATCCGTGTAAGACGTCGGTAACCAATTTGCAATCGCTAGACTGATTATCACCGTTCTTAAATTACATCCGTGCAGGACGTCGGTAACCAATCTGTAATCACTAGACTGATTATCACAGTTTTCAATTTGCATTCGTGTAGAATATCGGTAACGAATCTGCAATCGCTAGATTGATTGTCACCGTCATCAATGTAGGTCAAGGCAGCGGATCAGTAACATATGGACACAGATGAAATATGAAATAAAACTATTATCCAAGTTACACACTTCTTTGACAATTACCACGGGTAATTCAACGTTTTCATATGTTCACACCGAAAATCATCAAATAACCTGAAAATTTCATAATTTAACGCCAACAATCCCTAAATGTATTCGATCGAATTTCAGCGCATTTTCTGCGTATTTTAACTCATTTACAACGCATTTTAACGCATTCCTGACGCACTTTAATGTATTTTGATGCGCTATTGGGATACTTTAACATATATTCACGCACCATAATGCATTCTTAACACACTTTAATGCATTTTCTCGCATTATAACGCACTATTAACTTATTTATACTATCCTAAATATTGTTTTTTAAAATATTGTTTTAAATATTTGTACTATATAATTTTAAATATTTTAATGTATGCACTACCTATGTATTATATATACTATTATACTATTATACCTATTATATATGCTGTATACGTATTATATATATTATATACGTATTATATACTCGTTGTACATACTATTTTATCGTATTTCAACGCATTTTAATGGATTTTAATGCATTTTTAACATATTTTATCGTATTTCAACGCATCTTAATGGATTTTAATGGATTTTAATGCATTTTTAACGTATTTTATCGTATTTCAACGCATTTTAATGGATTTTAATGCTCTTTTAACGTATTTTATCGTATTTCAACGCATTTTAATGGATTTTAATGCATTTTTAACGTATTTTATCGTATTTCAACGCATTTTAATGGATTTTAATGCTCTTTTAACGTATTTTATTGTATTTCAACGCATTTTAATGGATTTTAATGGATTTTTAGCCTATTTTATCGTATTTCAACGCATTTTAATGGATTTTAATGCTCTTTTAACGTATTTTATTGTATATCAACGCATTTTAATGGATTTTAATGGATTTTAATGCATTTTTAACGTATTTTATCGTATTTCAACGCATTTTAATGGATTTTAATGGATTTTTAACGTATTTTATCGTATTTCAACGCACTTTAATGGATTTTAATGCATTTCTAACGTATTTTATCGTATTTCAACGCATTTTAATGGATTTTAATGCATTTTCAACGTATTTTATCGTATTCCAACGCATTTTAATGGATTTTAATGCATTTTTAACATATTTTATCGTATTTCAACGCATCTTAATGGATTTTAATGGATTTTTAACATATTTTATCGTATTTCAACGCATTTTAATGGATTTTAATGCTCTTTTAACGTATTTTATTGTATTTCAACGCATCTTAATGGATTTTAATGCATTTTTAACGCATTTTATCGTATTTCAACGCATTTTAATGGATTTTAATGCTGTTTTAACGTATTTTATCGTATTCCAACGCATTTTAATGGATTTTAATGCATTTTTAACATATTTTATCGTATTTCAACGCATCTTAATGGATTTTAATGCATTTTTAACGCATTTTATCGTATTTCAACGCATTTTAATGGATTTTAATGCATTTCTAACGTATTTTATCGTATTTCAACGCATTTTAATGGATTTTAATGCTCTTTTAACGTATTTTATTGTATTTCAACGCATCTTAATGGATTTTAATGCATTTTTAACGCATTTTATCGTATTTCAACGCATTTTAATGGATTTTAATGCTGTTTTAACGTATTTTATCGTATTCCAACGCATTTTAATGGATTTTAATGCATTTTTAACGTATTTTATCGTATTTCAACGCATTTTAATGGATTTTAATGCTCTTTTAACGTATTTTATTGTATTTCAACGCATTTTAATGGATTTTAATGGATTTTAATGGATTTTTAGCCTATTTTATCGTATTTCAACGCATTTTAATGGATTTTAATGCATTTTTAACATATTTTATCGTATTTCAACGCATCTTAATGGATTTTAATGCATTTTTAACGCATTTTATCGTATTTCAACGCATTTTAATGGATTTTAATGCATTTCTAACGTATTTTATCGTATTTCAACGCATTTTAATGGATTTTAATGCATTTTCAACGTATTTTATCGTATTCCAACGCATTTTAATGGATTTTAATGCATTTTTAACATATTTTATCGTATTTCAACGCATCTTAATGGATTTTAACGGATTTTAATGCATTTTTCACGTATTTTATCGTATTTCAACGCATTTTAATGGATTTTAATGCATTTTTAACGTATTTTATCGTATTTCAACGCATTTTAATGGATTTTAATGCTCTTTTAACGTATTTTATTGTATTTCAACGCATTTTAATGGATTTTAATGGATTTTAATGAATTTTTAGCCTATTTTATCGTATTTCAACGCATTTTAATGGATTTTAATGCTCTTTTAACGTATTTTATTGTATATCAACGCATTTTAATGGATTTTAATGGATTTTAATGCATTTTTAACGTATTTTATCGTATTTCAACGCACTGTAATGGATTTCAATGCATTTTTAACGTATTTTATCGTATTTCAACGCATTTTAATGGATTTTAATGGATTTTAATGGATTTTTAACGTATTTTATCGTATTTCAACGCACTTTAATGGATTTTAATGCATTTCTAACGTATTTTATCGTATTTCAACGCATTTTAATGGATTTTAATGGATTTTTAACGTATTTTATCGTATTTCAACGCATTTTAATGGATTTTAATGCATTTTTAACGTATTTTATCGTATTTCAACGCATTTTAATGGATTTTAATGCTGTTTTAACGTATTTTATCGTATTCCAACGCATTTTAATGGATTTTAATGCATTTCTAACGTATTTTATCGTATTTCAACGCATTTTTATGGATTTTAATGCTAATTTCAGTTTCTTTAATTTTTCATGCTAGTATAGTAGTTTTTTCTGCTAGTATAGTAGTTTTTCCGGCTAGTATTGTAGTTTTTTCCGGTTAGTATAGTAGTTTTGTCTGCTAGTATAGTAGTTTTTTCGGCTAGTATAGTAGTTTTTTCCGGCTAGTATAGTAGTTTTTTCCGGCTAGTATAGTAGTTTTCCGGCTAGTATAGTAGTATAAAAAACTACTATACTACTATACTACTATACTACTATACTACTATACTACTATACTACTATACTACTATACTACTATATCAGCAGAAAAAACTACTATACTAGCCGGAAAAAACTACTATACTAACCGGAAAAAACTACTATACTAGCCGAAAAAACTACTATACTAGCAGAAAAAAGTACTATACTAGCCGGAAAAAACTACTATACTAGCCGAAAAAACTACTATACTAGCATGAAAAATTAAAGAAACTGAAATTAGCATTAAAATCCATAAAAATGCGTTGAAATACGATAAAATACGTTAAAAATGCATTAAAATCCATTAAAGTGCGTTGAAATACGATAAAATCCGTTAAAAATGCATTAAAATCCATTAAAATCAATTAAAATGCGTTGAAATACGATAGCATACATTAAAAGTGCATTAAAATCCATTAAAATCCATTAAGATGCGTTGAAATACGATAAAATACGTTAAAAGAGCATTAAAATCCATTAAAATGCGTTGAAATACGATAAAATACGCTAAAAATCCATTAAAATCCATTAAAATCCATTAAAATGCGTTGAAATACAATAAAATACGTTAAAAGAGCATTAAAATCCATTAAAATGCGTTGAAATACGATAAAATACGTTAAAAATGCATTAAAATCCATTAAAATGCGTTGAAATACGATAAAATACGTTAAAAGAGCATTAAAATCCATTAAAATGCGTTGAAATACGATAAAATACGTTAAAAATGCATTAAAATCTATTAAAATGCGTTGAAATACGATAAAATACGTTAAAAATCCATTAAAATCCATTAAAATCCATTAAGATGCGTTGAAATACGATAAAATACGTTAAAAGAGCATTAAAATCCATTAAAATGCGTTGAAATACGATAAAATACGCTAAAAATCCATTAAAATCCATTAAAATCCATTAAAATGCGTTGAAATACAATAAAATACGTTAAAAGAGCATTAAAATCCATTAAAATGCGTTGAAATACGATAAAATACGTTAAAAATGCATTAAAATCCATTAAAATGCGTTGAAATACGATAAAATACGTTAAAAATGCATTAAAATCTATTAAAATGCGTTGAAATACGATAAAATACGTTAAAAATCCATTAAAATCCATTAAAATCCATTAAGATGCGTTGAAATACGATAAAATATGTTAAAAATGCATTAAAATCCATTAAAATGCGTTGAAATACGATAAAATAGTATGTACAACGAGTATATAATACGTATATAATATATATAATACGTATACAGCATATATAATAGGCATATAGTACGTATATAGTATATATGATAGGTATATAGTACGTATGTTACATATATAGTACGTATGTAGTGTATATAATTGGTATATAGTACGTATGTTACATATATAGTACGTATATAGTGTATATAATAGGTATATAGTACGTATGTTACATATATAGTACGTATATAGTGTATATAATAGGTATATAGTACGTATGTTACATATATAGTACGTATATGGTGTATATAATAGGTATATAGTACGTATGTTACATATATAGTACGTATATGGTGTATATAATAGGTATATAGTACGTATGTTACATATATAGTACGTATATAGTGTATATAATAGGTATATAGTACGTATGTTACATATATAGTACGTATATAGGACATATAATAGGTATATAGTACGTATGTTACATATATAGTACGTATATGGTGTATATAATAGGTATATAGTACGTATGTTACATATATAGTACGTATATGGTGTATATAATAGGTATATAGTACGTATGTTACATATATAGTACGTATATAGTATATATAATAGGTTTACAGTTCGTATGTTGTATATGCGCTATAGTGCACGATAATACGTATTTAGAATACGTTATAAGGTGTGAAAATATGTTAAAATACGTCAATAGTGCATGAAAGTGAGTTAAAGTGCGTTTAGAATGCGTTTAAATACGTTAAATTTCATTTACATACGTTAAAATGCGTCGAAAATTCGTCGAAAATGCGTTTAAAATCAATTGAAATGAGTTAAAACGCATCGAAAATGCGTTTAAAATGAATTGAAATGAGTTAAAACGCATCGAAAATGCGTTGACAATGATTTGAATACGTTAAAATGTAGTAAAATGCGTCGGAAATTACAGATTGGTTACCGACGTCCTACACGGATGTAAATTGACGACGGGGAGAATCAGTCTAGCGATTGCAGATTGGTTACCGATGTTCAACACGAATGTAAATTGAGAATTGTGATCACCGACGAGGTATAGGAATAGACCTTTCACCATATAGGACTTCGTGTCACCAGGTTTGAATTACCGACATCGTGAAAAATGACCGAAAAATGACCGAAAAATGACCGAAAAATGACCGAAAAATGACCGAAAAATGACCGAAAAATGACCGAAAAATGACCGAAAAATGACCGAAAAATGACCGAAAAATGACCGAAAAATGACCGAAAAATGACCGAAAAATGACCGAAAAATGACCGAAAAATGACCGAAAAATGACCGAAAAATGACCGAAAAATGACCGAAAAATGACCGAAAAATGACCGAAAAATGACCGAAAAATGACCGAAAAATGACCGAAAAATGACCGAAAAATGACCGAAAAATGACCGAAAAATGACCGAAAAATGACCGAAAAATGACCGAAAAATGACCGAAAAATGACCGAAAAATGACCGAAAAATGACCGAAAAATGACCGAAAAATGACCGAAAAATGACCGAAAAATGACCGAAAAATGACCGAAAAATGACCGAAAAATGACCGAAAAATGACCGAAAAATGACCGAAAAATGACCGAAAAATGACCGAAAAATGACCGAAAAATGACCGAAAAATGACCGAAAAATGACCGAAAAATGACCGAAAAATGACCGAAAAATGACCGAAAAATGACCGAAAAATGACCGAAAAATGACCGAAAAATGACCGAAAAATGACCGAAAAATGACCGAAAAATGACCGAAAAATGACCGAAAAATGACCGAAAAATGACCGAAAAATGACCGAAAAATGACCGAAAAATGACCGAAAAATGACCGAAAAATGACCGAAAAATGACCGAAAAATGACCGAAAAATGACCGAAAAATGACCGAAAAATGACCGAAAAATGACCGAAAAATGACCGAAAAATGACCGAAAAATGACCGAAAAATGACCGAAAAATGACCGAAAAATGACCGAAAAATGACCGAAAAATGACCGAAAAATGACCGAAAAATGACCGAAAAATGACCGAAAAATGACCGAAAAATGACCGAAAAATGACCGAAAAATGACCGAAAAATGACCGAAAAATGACCGAAAAATGACCGAAAAATGACCGAAAAATGACCGAAAAATGACCGAAAAATGACCGAAAAATGACCGAAAAATGACCGAAAAATGACCGAAAAATGACCGAAAAATGACCGAAAAATGACCGAAAAATGACCGAAAAATGACCGAAAAATGACCGAAAAATGACCGAAAAATGACCGAAAAATGACCGAAAAATGACCGAAAAATGACCGAAAAATGACCGAAAAATGACCGAAAAATGACCGAAAAATGACCGAAAAATGACCGAAAAATGACCGAAAAATGACCGAAAAATGACCGAAAAATGACCGAAAAATGACCGAAAAATGACCG
Organism: Hedychridium roseum; assembly: GCA_963989215.1. Taxonomy (NCBI): domain Eukaryota; kingdom Metazoa; phylum Arthropoda; class Insecta; order Hymenoptera; family Chrysididae; genus Hedychridium; species Hedychridium roseum. Next base: position 6,472,558 of record OZ022311.1, on the reverse strand, counting down.
AAAAATGACCGAAAAATGACCGAAAAATGACCGAAAAATGACCGAAAAATGACCGAAAAATGACCGAAAAATGACCGAAAAATGACCGAAAAATGACCGAAAAATGACCGAAAAATGACCGAAAAATGACCGAAAAATGACCGAAAAATGACCGAAAAATGACCGAAAAATGACCGAAAAATGACCGAAAAATGACCGAAAAATGACCGAAAAATGACCGAAAAATGACCGAAAAATGACCGAAAAATGACCGAAAAATGACCGAAAAATGACCGAAAAATGACCGAAAAATGACCGAAAAATGACCGAAAAATGACCGAAAAATGACCGAAAAATGACCGAAAAATGACCGAAAAATGACCGAAAAATGACCGAAAAATGACCGAAAAATGACCGAAAAATGACCGAAAAATGACCGAAAAATGACCGAAAAATGACCGAAAAATGACCGAAAAATGACCGAAAAATGACCGAAAAATGACCGAAAAATGACCGAAAAATGACCGAAAAATGACCGAAAAATGACCGAAAAATGACCGAAAAATGACCGAAAAATGACCGAAAAATGACCGAAAAATGACCGAAAAATGACCGAAAAATGACCGAAAAATGACCGAAAAATGACCGAAAAATGACCGAAAAATGACCGAAAAATGACCGAAAAATGACCGAAAAATGACCGAAAAATGACCGAAAAATGACCGAAAAATGACCGAAAAATGACCGAAAAATGACCGAAAAATGACCGAAAAATGACCGAAAAATGACCGAAAAATGACCGAAAAATGACCGAAAAATGACCGAAAAATGACCGAAAAATGACCGAAAAATGACCGAAAAATGACCGAAAAATGACCGAAAAATGACCGAAAAATGACCGAAAAATGACCGAAAAATGACCGAAAAATGACCGAAAAATGACCGAAAAATGACCGAAAAATGACCGAAAAATGACCGAAAAATGACCGAAAAATGACCGAAAAATGACCGAAAAATGACCGAAAAATGACCGAAAAATGACCGAAAAATGACCGAAAAATGACCGAAAAATGACCGAAAAATGACCGAAAAATGACCGAAAAATGACCGAAAAATGACCGAAAAATGACCGAAAAATGACCGAAAAATGACCGAAAAATGACCGAAAAATGACCGAAAAATGACCGAAAAATGACCGAAAAATGACCGAAAAATGACCGAAAAATGACCGAAAAATGACCGAAAAATGACCGAAAAATGACCGAAAAATGACCGAAAAATGACCGAAAAATGACCGAAAAATGACCGAAAAATGACCGAAAAATGACCGAAAAATGACCGAAAAATGACCGAAAAATGACCGAAAAATGACCGAAAAATGACCGAAAAATGACCGAAAAATGACCGAAAAATGACCGAAAAATGACCGAAAAATGACCGAAAAATGACCGAAAAATGACCGAAAAATGACCGAAAAATGACCGAAAAATGACCGAAAAATGACCGAAAAATGACCGAAAAATGACCGAAAAATGACCGAAAAATGACCGAAAAATGACCGAAAAATGACCGAAAAATGACCGAAAAATGACCGAAAAATGACCGAAAAATGACCGAAAAATGACCGAAAAATGACCGAAAAATGACCGAAAAATGACCGAAAAATGACCGAAAAATGACCGAAAAATGACCGAAAAATGACCGAAAAATGACCGAAAAATGACCGAAAAATGACCGAAAAATGACCGAAAAATGACCGAAAAATGACCGAAAAATGACCGAAAAATGACCGAAAAATGACCGAAAAATGACCGAAAAATGACCGAAAAATGACCGAAAAATGACCGAAAAATGACCGAAAAATGACCGAAAAATGACCGAAAAATGACCGAAAAATGACCGAAAAATGGGACATCATTTTTATGACATTTTTTATCACCAATTTTATGACCAATTCGGATATAATACTTCCGCGATGATTAAATAAAAAATTTAAAAAGTCATTTTCCAGATAGAGAGGTCAGATACGTTCAGACCTTTTGTACAACAAGAAGTAGATGAATCGAAAATTTTGTATTACTAATTGATTCATGGAGGGGGACAATCGAACTTCACTGTTTACATTGACGTTTTTTCAAATGAAATGGGGGAAAACAGGTGTACAATAAAAATACTACCCCCAAAATGCACTCCTGTGGGCCAACCGTGCGATATATATTTTTATCGACAAATTAAAAAATTTATTAAGAAATTACAAAATTGTTCGTACTGATTGGAGCGCAGGAGATGTACAGAAGCGGAAAGATGCCATTAAAGTTGGGTTTGTAAATTTACTTTGCAGGGTGAGTACTACATGTAGAAAAAATTTGAAAATATCGGCGACCCGAACTTCACCACCTCCTTTTCCAAGCGAATCCAAATAAAGGTTCCGTCACAGTAACCGCCGTTTCGGTATCAACACATCGTAATATCGCGTTTGGCCAATTGTACATCTACTAAACCGAAAGTGGACTCCCGTGGAGAAGGAAAAACAATTGAAAGCTAATGCTATTAAGCGCCTGTGTACATTATACGCGGCTGTAAAAACCTTTAAAATTTAGTTTTAATTTCTGCCATGCGCAGCGTTCACATCTTATACTGCGCCCGGACGATAACGTTGAGCGTGATACGAAAATGGTAATGGGGCTCTAGAGCTCCACAATGAGGTGACACGAAAATACATTGCATGAGTGGTCTATCCCTATACCTGGTCTGTGCAGATTCGTTGCAGATTCGTTACCGATATTCTACACGGATGTAAATTGACAACCGTAATAATCAGTCTAGCGATTACAGATTGGTTACCGACGTCTTACACCGATGCAAATTGAGAATGGTGATAATCAGTCTAGCGATTGCAGATTCGTTACTGATATTCTACACGAATGTAAATTGAAAATTGTGATAATCAGTCTAGCGATTGCAAATTCGTTACCGATATTCTGCACGAACGTAAATTGAGAACTGTGGTAATCAGTCTAGCGATTGCAGATTGGTTACCGATATTCTACACGGATGTAAATTGACAACCGTAATAATCAGTCTAGCGATTACAGATTGGTTACCGACGTCTTACACCGATGCAAATTGAGAATGGTGATAATCAGTCTAGCGATTGCAGATTCGTTACTGATATTCTACACGAATGTAAATTAAAAATTGTGGTAATCAGTCTAGCGATTGCAAATTCGTTACCGATATTCTACACGGATGTAAATTGACAACCGTAATAATCAGTCTAGCGATTACAGATTGGTTACCGACGTCTTACACCGATGCAAATTGAGAATGGTGATAATCAGTCTAGCGATTGCAGATTCGTTACTGATATTCTACACGAATGTAAATTGAAAATTGTGATAATCAGTCTAGCGATTGCAGATTGGTTACCGATATTCTACACGGATGTAAATTGAGAACCGTAATAATCAGTCTAGCGATTACAGATTGGTTACCGACGTCTTACACCGATGCAAATTGAGAATGGTGATAAGCAGTCTAGCGATTGCAGATTCGTTACTGATATTCTACACGAATGTAAATTGAAAATTGTGATAATCAGTCTAGCGATTGCAAATTCGTTACTGATATTCTACACGGATGTAAATTGAGAACCGTAATAATCAGTCTAGCGATTACAGATTGGTTACCGACGTCTTACACCGATGCAAATTGAGAATGGTGATAAGCAGTCTAGCGATTGCAGATTCGTTACCGATATTCTACACGAATGTAAATTGAAAATTGTGATAATCAGTCTAGCGATTGGAAATTCGTTACCGATATTCTGCACGAACGTAAATTGAGAACTGTGATAATCAGTCTAGCGATTGCAGATTGGTTACCGACGGCCTACACGGATTTAAATTGAGAACGGTGACACCGACGAGGTATAGGGAAATACATGGTCTGTGGCTTAACTACATTACCAACAGTTACGTTCTTACATGCCGGAATACATGTTCGAGTCTGATATGAATATGCATATATTTACATACATGTACAACATAACGATATACGTGTATTAGAAATCTTTAATAAAGAATATTTATAATGCAAAATGATTGATAGAACACAGATTTCTATAATTTTTTATTTTATTCATTTATTTATTTATTTTATTGGTCACTTTTAAATTTAACTTATCTTTTAATGATCATATTGACTGTATATCTTCCAGAGCCCTTTAAGTGGTGGGATTTTTAAAGCGTTTTACACTTGATTTTACAAACCTCGACTTAATATTATATTTATTCAATATGTTGGCTCTACCTATCCTTATGTACGCGTCAGTAATATGGACACCTAGTTCAAGCATAGCTAGATTGCGGCTGGAGCGCATCCAGCACAAATTTATCCGCTACTTAATGTATAAACGAGGTTCTCCCGTGAACTTTGACGATCATAATTTCGATCCTCCTTTAATTCAATTACATATGAGAACCTTGGAATTTAGGAGATTACAAGCTGACATTATGTTTTTATATGACATACTGAATAATCATATAGATTGTAATCATTTACTTGTGGAAATCAATATCGCAGTGCCTTCGGAATGCTTGCGAAATAATATTACGTTTTACATTCCGTTCTATAGAAGGCTGTATGGGTTTCGGCTCTCAATTGATAGGATCTGTAATTATTGCAATATGTATGGCTCCAATCTGGATTTTTTTCACCTGAGACGCGATGCCTTTGTAAAGAGATTACGCAATTCTCTCATACCTTTATAATTAGAAGTATTCACAATTAATGTATGTCGCGAATCCTTCTTTCTTATATCATTATCCTATCTAGACATATACTTATCTAGTCGACCGTCTGATTGCCAACTGTCTATCTCCTGTATATATTTTTTCACTTCAACTATGTATGCTTTCACTGCAACTATGTATTTTATAACTAAGGTGATTGCCGTTTAATAAATCCTTATTATTATTATTATTTAGAAAGTCTATTATTTCTCATACAGGACAATAATTATGAATAAACAGAACATGCCTACAGGTATACGAACTTTTCAGTTATAATGTAGTTTCCTCTACTATCATTATTTCGATATGCTCGGCAGCTGTACTTTATGTAACGAAGCATAGTTAGATTTCGGAGAAAAAAGTAGCTCACTTAAACTTACGCGGAAAAAAGCTTAGGGCAGTTAGACACGATACCAGTGATCTATGCCGATGTTTATTTAGGCTAACGTATCCCTTTCCCACCTATTGCTTTTCAAACTGACCGAGAAAATGCGAGAAAGGACTGAAGAGGGATTTAAGGATTAAAAATTAAGCTTATACGGCGACAATGTACGCCCTATCCTATCCGTGGAAGTAACTGATATGCCACATTCACTGTCGTGAACTTTTCTCAATAAAGAGATTGTGATTTTCTACATTGTCATATAATTAATATGCTCTATTTTCAACCAATGTAATAGGGTTATTTCAATATAAGGTACAAGTACAATTCTAAAAAAATAACACAGAAGTAGCTTAAGCAAGTAAATTCTCTGGAATTATTTTAAGACCAATGTTGACCAGCGATTTTTAATTGGTTCAAGAAATTTTATGAAACATCGTTTCAAATTTCTACTCTCTTGTACTGTGCTATGTAAAAGGTTACTATCTTTGTGTACAAAAGTTTATACATTGGAAATTAATGTCTGTTTACAAAATGTCCCGAAACTCTTCACAATCATATATGTGTACAGTTAAAATTCTTATGCTTGATAAGTGTAGATAGTAGAATAATTTAAATATCAAGTTATAAACAAGGTTCATATGCTGTTCTACTAACATGAAAATTATCAATTTAATCTTAAATAAAACACATTCATTGAAGATTTGATATTTTCTATTTAATTATAACAAATATGCAAAAAGTCATATTAAAATTGTCATTCTCAAATGATGCCCAGATATTAGAATTCTGATGTTTCTAAATCGATATTAAAGAACAATTAATTATTTAATAACTAATGTTATACCAAAATAGGTACTAGACAATGAATCTGTAAAGATTACATACGGACAATACTTACATAATTACGCATCAACAGACGTTTATGTAGTTAATAGAGTCGTTATATATCAGACATTAGGGAATAGCGGCTCGTGGCTTTCTATTATGAGAAGACGCGTCTCAATCGCGTAAATTGGAGTGTAACTGTAAGAGAGAAAGAGAGGGAGAGAGAGAGAGCATTTCAATAAAACGCACCCTGAGGACTCCCCGCGGCGAGGAATACGGGAGTGAGTTTCACTAGGATCGACGTCTACGTGTGGTCGACATCTGTTAGCCCGGAGTTTTCCGCAATGCTAACGCAATACCGCACAATAAGGGTCACTAGCAATCCTCTTTACCCATTCTCGCGGCAGTTATGCCAGGCGTGTGACTTTTTCCTACGCGTCATTAACATGCAAAATGTGGCGCAAGAGAGTTTCGCCAACAATACTTATGGACCCTCACGTATCAAAATGTTCACTGTATCTCTTATATTACTGCACGTTTTCCCATTATTCGCCTTTCCATATAGTCGTCATAAAGTTCCCCGTAATGAGAGTATAGGTAAGATCAATTACAGATTTATTCAAGCATTTATTTCACACCTAAACAAATACATTTTTCAATTACATTTTTTAATTATATCATTTCGCACTCGACAAGTTCGTTTTGTTTATTGCGTAAAAGTTAACTCGCAATAAAATTTGTCGTCTTCTTGTCCACATCTTTATAGCTAATACGAACTTAACAGGATTGCATGAAACTTCTCATTCTGATTGTACATGAACATAAATGTACATAAGTATAAAAATGATTAATGGCGTTTTACACGTATTTATCACTGTTGGAATTAATGTTATTATTTCATTCGTAATCGATATTAGTACTAAAGCAATAACCGCGTTCCTTACTTGTGACTATTTAATTAATCTTTTACAATTCATACACACTTCTATGGGATCTAAATTTCACACGTAATAATTTGAAGATTTTCTGTCGTTTATTAATTTAGACACGAATAGGTCAAAAGATTGACGCATATGTGTAAATCTTATACCTTAGTGACATGTGTTACGTCATAATATCATGAGGGATTATGTAATCCGTGCGTAAGACAGGATAACTAAGCGTGTCAAGCGATTTCCGCTTGGTTTCTGTTCCTTCAAACATGAAACCGGACTCGTCCGGCGGGGCTCCTGATCCGTGCAATATTGTTTGCACATTTTTCGTCCTCACCGTCGGTACCACGGGAGTGGACGCATTGACAAAAAACTCGATGCCCCGACTGGCGCCGACCTCCCTCGAGGTTCGAGACCTTTCCGTGTTCCACTGACCCCCGACGAATGAAAGGAAAAAAAATCACAAATAGACCCGACGCGGTAATTCCTTAGGGCAACCGTTTAGGGGAGGTCAGCGCACGCGTCTCCTGCCCGAAAGGGAAATGAAGCCCTTGTAAAACGTAATCGGAGGCGCAAGAAGAATCGTATATATTAACTCTGACTCATACGGGACAGAGATTTTCCTGTGTACTTGTAGGAAACTTAAGTGAAGAAGGCATTAGCATTCACATAACAACGGCGACCAAGTACGTACGCCCCGTCTGCAGTAAATTTAAGGTGGACAGGCAACAGGGAGAATGACAAAGAAAGAAAAGGAGAAGAATGGGAAACTGAATGATGATCTGGTGAACACGTGGAAAGGGATCCTTTCCGGTAAAACGTCAATGAGCCAGAAATGGATACAATATAAAAGAATTGCGTCCTTGTAAAGATTCACTGAACTACCCTAGAGAAACCTGCGGGGCATGTACATGAGAATGGCTAGCTTTCTAGCAAGACATATTTTTCTGTACAAGCATTTGCTTGGTTTGAAATTTAAGATACCATTCGAAATGAATGATCACGAAATACCATGAAATTACAAGAAACTCAATTGAATTTAATCAATATTAAATCAAATTAAAGTATGTTTTGAAATGGTGTTAAGTATTCAACCTTCGGCTTATAATTGCGTGTAGCATTGCACGAGAGAATTACAACAGCTTGTAGAACGTAGAATTGAGAATGTTACTTGAAACTGAAAGCCTTATACAGTTTTCAATCTTCCATGTCTTTTCAGTTCCTGGTACACCGACATCGCGAAGAATAAAGAAATGCGCGAAACAGTGCGGGCCGACGAGGAGGCAGAGGGGGTGGAAAGAAAGTAACCGCAAGAAAGTCAGAGACAAACTGACGTTCGATTCAAGTGTGAAATGCGAAGAGGCATCTATAAAAAGGCTCAAGTGGTTGCACATGAGGCCGGACTTTTGGGCTACCTACGTCAGCCGGGCATCCTCTCTTCTTTCTCCGCGTATAAGGTCGAAGGAACTCGTAAATCGTGGCGGAGGATATCGGCAACGAGACACTGGCGCCAGGACAACTCCAAGTGCCGTCATCTTCGACATTTTACCCCAAGAAAAGATCGGAGAAAACTGCACGAAGCTTCACTCCCCGTCAACAATGGCTAAATAACTCGATACGAGAAACAGCAAATGTGTGATCTACATTTATGCCCTGTAAATCTACAACATTTTACAGGCCCTGCTTCTGTTTTGGGTGGTTCTTTCTATTCCGCAGTGTGAGTGCAACAAAAGGTAGATGAAAAGTGTGAGAAATGAAAAAAGTATAACAATTTTTCGTTTAAATTTTTCGAAGATTTCAAAGAAGGGTATGAAAACCAGCGTTTCTGAATTTAAATGCAGAATTTGTGTAAGGAGGTAAATTCATGCGTAAAACGGATAGAATATTTGTCAATACCAATAAAAGGATCGAGTATCGGTGTATATTACAAGTGAAGTTTACACGTATCATTTAACCTTCGAGAAACTGTCATTGGGTGACGTGCGAGGGATATTAGTGACTGACGCCCACTGTCATGGCAATTTCAGCGAGTAACTTGAAACTAGGGCGTAACCAGAATGACCCTTTACCTCCGAACGTGTGTAAATACGCATCAAGATGCTCCTTCCAACTCTCCTAACAGTATTCATCATCTTTTCTCAATAACTCAATTTGTAAACTGTCAAAATATTCAAGGTTTAAACACGGATACTTCATTTTCTGATAGTTGATAAATATTTATTTAAATGAGCAAAATGTTATGACTTAATAAATTCAATTATGGATATCGAAAATACGTATACGAAATTGATCAGATTATATGTGGAAAAAAAGAAAGAAAATTATTGCCTGAGTTGCACTCCATAGTTTCTTCATTTTCTATCAAATCTTCAAAGATAATCTTAAGAATAAATTCGAAAAATCTTTCAATTAGCTTCTTTCAAATTTCTCATAATATGAACTGTAGGCTCAAATTAAGTCACATGAAATATGTATTATCAGCTTTTTGAAAGTGATTCACATGAACACTTCAACATTTGTCCTAAATTTAGAAATTTAAATTCAACTGCTTCTGAGTAAGTACTACTGAGCACTCAATCCATTTATTCTCGTTATATATTAGAACTTTGATACACTACAGATCGATTTACAACAATGCTAAGAACGTTTGTGATAATATAGCCACACAAAAATTGTTACATACACTGGAAAATCATGATTTTAGTAATTCCGTTTGGGAAAGGTCTTTTTGGTTTTTTTGAAAAACCACGTCCGCTCGCGGCTTTCTTGAAATTTGATACTGTTCAAATTTTTATTAACCCAGATCAGGGATGATGCTCCTTTGACAAGGAACTACTGTGTTTCCTTGCCCGAGCCGAACAAAAAGGGTTTGCTTATTATTCCGGCAGTAAAACGTAACCATTTCTGTAGGCAACGTATTCCATGTCGGAAGGTTATTCCGTGCGTCAGTGAAAATTAATGACGTCTTTATTCCGGCTAAAATCGTTAAATCATCTTCTTCTTGGATTTCACGAAAGCAACGTGCTGTAAATGACGACAGCGATAAAGATTATCTAATTTCCTCTGCGCTTGTAATCAATCTTTCCAAAAATACAACAAACGTGCGATTACAAGTTTTATTAATAGCAAACACAGCACTGTTAAATATCTTCCTGGCGATTTATTTGACAAAATAAATATAATACTACCATTATAGCAATTAAGTTTCGTTCTTTTTATCTTTTATGCTAATGAAAGACTTGTTAAAATACATGAATAATTTACAACTTTTTACACAATACGTCATAATAAGAGAACACGCAGAAAAATAAATATGATGTTTGACAAATATTAACAGGTAATATTTAAAATGAAAGAGTTCTGCACAGCTTTCCGTATCAGATAATTTCTGCAAGGAAACAATCATGTACAATTGAGAACTACCTAAGTTTAATTTTTTGAGTTTACCTTTTAAGAATTTTACTACCGTTATTCACCATTTGCTTAATAATGTCCTTTGCATGTTAATTACCAATATTATCATTGATTTCAACGAATATCTTCGTAGTAACTCGTTCCTTACGAAAGAACGATTTATTGTTTCAGTATTCTCATATTTCTTATCGAAGTTATTCATCGAAATATCGCGGAACATTGAGAAATCTTTGAGACGGCGCTGTCATTTTTTACAAATGCACTTACAAGCCACTGATTTGAATGAAGACCTTGGTAGTAAGTTTTTATGAATGAACGACTTGGTGTTTTGTAGTAAGCAAATCTACAGTAGCTACCGCGTGTTTCGAACGCCCTCGAAAGGCTTATGATATACAGAGGACACGTGTACAAAGCAAGTGTTTACATTTATGGTTCGTCGTACCGAAACAGAACAGAAAGCTGGAACGATGGAGAATACTGGCGGCACACACGCCACCCACGTTCTCTTAAAGCACCTGCCATAACTGCTTCCTTCCTGTCCCCCTTGATACGTATAATCGTTCTACAACCCTGCGACCATTCTAACTCTTCAACTCATTTCCAAAGATTAGGTCCACCAGAAGCCAGAATTGCTTAAATCGCTCTCTTCCTAATCACCACTTCCGGAATGGGGGATAATCGTCTTTCGTCCATTCGCGAAGAAAACTTTGCGTAATGTTTCTGAAAAGTGTTCCTGAAATATATTTTTATGTGATTCATTTGTAGCATCAAGTTCGTAGCATCAAAGTTACGTTAATGAAAGTTTAATTTCATCAGTTTGGAAATTGAATTGTCTAGTGAGATTCAGTGTAATTGATTAAAACTTACAAGATTATACGAGTCGCGATAATAACGGATACAAAACTAATAGTAAAATATTCGCATTTTCATGCAATGACATGTTTTCTTTTATGAAGTAAATATCTCAAGAATATCTCATAATTCAAACGTGGCAAAAGAAAAATTCCTGTTTTACACGATAAATTACGTTGAATTAATTAGTTTTCATTAACGAAAGAAGCATCACTCGGGGGCACGTGATAATTTTCTTGACTTCTCGAAACGTAATTTCGAGGGACGGCTTTGTCGTTGCTATAGGAGGTCCATTAATACTCGGTAACGCAATAAACTATATTTAGGGGGCGGTGTGGCGTATACGTGGTATGATTTGATATCTCCTGAAATGCCACATGGCCCCTTTGAATCTCTCTCTTTCCTCTCTTCCTCTCTTCCCCTACCACAACTCTTTTCCTGCGAAACTTCATCGTTTAACATTTACCGCCTAATTCTTTGTTCTCCCAAGGGATGATTTTTTTCATTGACACCCATCCCCAGCCACATAGACATAAATTTTCGCGTTTACTAACGACGATAAAAAGAATCTATCATTCGATCCGCTGGATAAATAGACGCAGCCCTGACATTTCGGTGCACGAGTTTATATTTTCTGTTTTCCCTCTGAAGTGACTTTCAATGCACTGGCTGCGGCTGAATTTGGCCCCTGCCTTCGCCAAAATATTTTATGATTTCGATGCACAGAAACGGGATTTATGTCGACTCATCTTGCTGGATGTAAAATCTTTATTTTCCTGAAAGTATTATAGTAACATGAATCTGCGTTTGATTATAATTCTAATAAATTTCTGACAGAGCCCGTTTCTTCGACTGTCATATTTTTACGATTAATAGGTTTGTTCATCAACTACGTCATCGACTGTTTTTAATGATTTTTATCAAGTAATGTAATCCAAAAAAAAATTATGAAAATGCACAGTGACAACGACCAGCAAACTCTAATATATTATATTGACATATTTTCTGTGTCTTAATACGCAAGCATTTGTGAACACAGAACATGCAAGTTTCATAAACTCTTCATTATTGTATGAAATTATTTTTATCGATAGAATCAAACTGAAAAAAATTACTTTTCTAACGACATATACGGTTCCCAAAGAAATTTTTACGTAAATAATCGTATCTTCATTAAGATAGAATGATAGAATCTACAATAGATAGAATCTAAGATAGAATCTAGTTTATCGAAAGGAACATTTGCATTCGGTAATTAATCAATAACATTTCCCGTGAAAAACGTGTTACGTTTGCGAATAGCGGGGAAAATGGAAGATAATGAACTGGAGGAAAAGTTGGGGAAAGGAGCGAAAGAGGAACCACATGTCATCGACGGGAAAATAAATAAATTCCGGGAGCTGTGCACCGATAAAGCACAGAACACCGTAGTTTACCGGCGTGTTTACGTCTTTCGTTTGGGCCAAAAAAATGGCCTACTTAACGACGGAAATAATAATTAGTAAATGTGTTGACGTGCCACGTGGGTACCGGAAGTGCGATGGCACGAGAGCTGCACGCGTTCACTGTATACCCTTTACGTAAATAATTTTTCAACAGACATCTACGAAATTCGGAAATCATCAATTAATGGTCAGGATTTCCTACGATTTATAAAAAGCAACAAAAACTGTGGGTGTGTTAATGAATGTTGCAGTATTCACATTTGTACGTAACGCATTAGGTATATCATAGAATTATAAATATTTACTGGCAATTGTTCTAATTTCTGTTATTTCATTGTCAGTTTTACTTAAATACAATAATCAGTTTTACTTAAATTATTGTTGTATCAAGTTGAAGTTTGGGGAAACTATTGTTTTTCTGTACTAATTTAATGTTAATAACAAGCCAGGCGGTGTTGGCAGTATACCAAACGAAAACTTTGATAAAGAATACTCAATATTTAGATATTAAAATTATATAAATTAAATAACCGTAGACCAACATTATTACACCCTAAGGAAAAACCTGGAAACCAGTTTTCTTTACAACAGTTTACTGAAACTTCTCGACAACATTCTGATAGTATGGTAGATGAACATGTAACATGTGGACGACTATGCAGGTAATACGTAGTCTTTAAATGACTGAACATTAAGGAATAAATGAGAGAAATTGATCGGTTATCGCAGTGATACGATTACACGTAGAATGCCGGTGTATTATCTCAAGTGTCGATCTCATGGACGTGTAAAAAAGCTGAGGACCGTGCGTTTGGCATCTTTTTCGCTTTGGAGTTGTAGCGGGTGTCGGAGCGTTTCCCACAGAGTGGCCAGAAGCGATTAGAGGCGATTAGAGGTGTTCTGGATTGCGTCGCGCTACCGCAAAAGCAAGCGGCAACGATTCCTACAAGCCGACCAGTGCTTTCCACCCCCTTTACGTCGAGATCCTCGGCCCGTCAGATACTCCCCTATCGTCCCGTCTCACTTCCTCTCGTCCACGGGGAAACAGCGAACGGGGCCGTCTGTCACGGGGCAGAACCCCCAGCGCACACGTTTTCCCTCCACTTGGCCATCACGATTATTACTTAATAGATAGTCGCGGGCCAAGAGACAGAGCGCAGGGGAAAAAGGAAGTTGATAACCGATGTGCCGTCATTATCACGCTTTATCCTGCCGCTCCTTACCGACTTACTCCCCCCCACTCTCTCGACGGCAGGACTCTTCGTCCGTCCGCCATTTTTATCCAGCCGAGAATCCTCCTACGAGAACCGGGAATTCACGTTAAATTACGGAACATCAATTCTCTTCATTTTGCAAGAAATTTTCTATCTGCTTCCCGATACCTCATGCAGTTTATTCTCTTTGTATTTGTATTGTTCGTGAGAAATGGATCATTGAGAGTAACAAGTTTTTCTTACGCCAGTTTAGGCAATCAATTTCAGCATTTTCCTAAGTTTTGATCGTAGTTTTTCGTGATTTTATTAAACATTACCATCACCTGAAGCAATTTATCGCGTAAAAACAGGAGTGGGTTTCAATTGCGTTCTGTCAATTATAAAGAACGACTAGAATACTAGAAATGTATTTGCTGATGAATAATGTAAATGTTTTATTAACATGTGTATGTAGTGGTTCTTAGGAAATCTGTTTTATCCTTGGCATGAAAATCTAAACCAATTCCAAAAACAAGTACGTACGAAATTAACCACTTCTTGTCAATTTTACTAAGCGTAGTATCATTTATAGTAGGTAATCTTAATGAAATGCATATGTTGTCAAATAGCGATGTGTTATTTCAGATTTATCAACAGACTTAAATTCTTTCATTTGCTTCGTTGAGTACCATGATAGGTAGAATAATTCTATTAAAATTAGTAGATTGAATAAATATTAGATACTATTAGATGCTGTTAGATAGAATGAAATAATAATATTTATGAGAATTATAATGGACTAAAGAAATACGTGCATAATAAATCAATTAATTTCACCAAAGCACCTTTTATTTGCCTTTATTATTTCACGTCGCTGAAAAACTCCATAAAAAGATTAAAATTGATCGTTATGCATCGTTGTAAAAATTTCAAATTGATTCTTTCCTACGGAATTTTTCCTGGTACGTCGTCCTTGTATTTTTCAAAAGCTTCTCAAGATAAACTCCTCGTTTTGAACTATCTCATCGAGAAAGTAAAAGGTACTTCGAAGTGAAAAAAACGACGTGAAGCTAGTCGCTGGGCATCAAAGGGAAGAAATTAGTCGCCTGCATAAGTGCTTCTTCAATGGTTTTTCGGTATCCCTTTTTGACCGGAGAAATTTCTGCGGCATGCACAGAGGACCACAAGGAGTCAGCCACTCAACCAATCACTTTCTCTGCGACGTACCAGAACAACCGAGGAAAGGGAAATGCCGGGATCACAGGGAACGAAAAGGTATCCGGAACAAGAATAGTTTCTATGCAATGCTATACAATGCTATAATTCCTCAAGTATTAGTCAGTAAAAAACTACGGAGAATAATAATAATTTGGATACTAATTTGACAGCAATAAATATTGTAGTCACGTTTCTGACTGTGCAGTTTAAGCGATGCGTATTTGAATATCAATTTAACGGTTAATTACATATTAATTGTATGCAACATACTAATACTGTATGATCGATAGGTCATAATTACCCAATTCAAGTTCCCGATAGTTAAGTTCAAATAAGAGAAAATTATATATTATTCAAGTGCTGTATAATTGCAATACCATGGTATCACTAAATATTTATAATACTTATAACACTTGTAATATAGTAGTTCGAATATTAATTGAGCAGTAACACTTATTCGATTTTTACAAGGTATTGATAAGTTTTAATGTGAATAAATATTGGTATTAAATTTTGAAAATCATAGTTTACTAAGTGCGTTTCTCTTGACATTTTGAATAATCTCGTTTCACTACTGTCGCGATAGACAAGTATTATTATAACGATGCTACGCTATCATTGCGTCTGGTCTTTTTCGAAAATAAAACCACATGCCTTCTTCTATCGGAGATAACGCTTCATAATTTATTTTCTTACTAGCCTATTTCAATTAATGTACATTCCCAACGGATTAATCATTTTTACTGTAGGCTGACATTTTACACCGCTGTTAGATGTATTTCAAAATTTGCACAAATTTTACCCATCCATTTCTACGTCTTCCTGCAATTAGAAATTAACATAGTTTAAATATTTCTTTATCGATGTCACAGAATTCATTGGACACGAGTATATTTAATTTGCCGAACTGATAACTATTTCAATAAATTCACTACACAGGAGGTTTACTAAGACTTTTCGAAAAGGTCCATGCTTTCCACGGTTTCCGGCCTGGAGAGAATTTTCCCACAAGGTCAGCCCGTAAGTTCCGCTGTGTTTACACGTAATTAATTAATGATTTCCACGTTGGAACGGAATTCCCCGGGAGGAAGGAAAAAATCGTAAACAGGTGCCAGTCTATTTATGCGAACAGGTTGTGCGACTATGGGGAAAATGTGAGTTCGTAGCGACGACCTTGGTCCCCGGGGACCAAACTAACATCTACTCCTAGGTCCCCGTCTCACGGCCTCTTTGAAGGTATTCGATCGCCGACTTATTTTTTTCCCGTTAACCCTATACCACGAAATCCGAGGACGGAAGGTATACGTCGTGAAAAATGAGCCACACATCGACGGATATCCGTTTTTACCCGTCAGCATAGGGAAGTAAAATAGAAGAATAGAAGTTAACAACAGTCAAACATAATATCCAGTAATAGTTGTAACGAATGCAACTTTGAAGCCTATTCCAATAAATAAAATGATTGATCAATGAAGAAAAGTTAACACAGACATTTAAATATAACGTGAACATCTGTCAAGTTGGTTTTGTAAATTCCTCTGAAATATTTTGAATACCTAATCAATTTCTACTTACGTCCAACTTGATAAAGAATATTGTTCTTTTTTATCGTGCATTTTTTCCTTTGAAAAGTCTCCTCTAAAAACTGACGAAAACTCTGAAATTAGTTCCTTAAAAATGCTTTCCACCTTGCTTTTTTCATTTCCAGTTAACAATAATAAATACAAGAAAAAACACGACAAACTACAGGACAAACTTCACGAAGCATGACAAATTGATTAAAACATTTTTTGCCATTTAAAAACAAACGCTATAACAACGTAACATGAATATTAAGAGGTAATAAATGTCAGAAGAAAAATGATTGTATCCTTTGTATAGATTTGTCTAGGACGGAATACCTAGGACGATAAATCGACAGGTTCTCCGTGTTTAGCGATACGTCCTGAGGTTATTGCCGGCGAAAGGGTAGGGTCGTAGGTCTTAATCGAATCGATAGATCGGGAATCACGGAGGGGGGGAGGGGATCATGGCGTATCGCTCGCCCATGCCCGAAGGGTAATATCCTAAATCATACCCCACTTTTGCCCCGATCCTCTTCAATTTACTAATTGAAGGTGGGGGCGTGGACCTATGGTAGGCGTGTCATCCCCGGGTCCAGCCTTTCCGTCGAGACGGTTGGTCCCTTTATTCGTACGCCCATTTCCAAGGGATCCCACGTTGTCGATCGCGCCATACGCTCTGCCTTCGTAAGCCCCGTTCCCGAGAGATCTCAGTGTGACATTGACTGCATCTGGAATCGCGTCATCGATCCAGAATAAAGGATCCAACGGCCACGAAACTATCGGGCCTTCTTCCTTCTCTCTCGCTCGGGAAAATCAGCGGTTTACGTTGATATCCGCCAGTTCTATCGCGGAAACTTTCGGGACGACGTCTAAGACGAGGTTCTTTGACATTTGCATCCGAACGAGAGTGACGTTTGAACATTATTCACTTGGAAAGTGCGCATTTCCCTGGGCCCGAAATTGTGCCCGTTTGACGAGAATTGTAGGAAAGCATGTGTTTGGAGAATCTTTAGGAGAAATTGTTGATTGTTAAATCGTTGATCGACGGACATTGATAGAGGCAATTCTTGTGCTTGGCGTCTGATAAAAAGGTCGTCGCCGAATCAATGAGAAGTGATATTAAATAATTTACGTTCTAACGGAGTGATCTGTGGCTTCGGGAAAATTATTGTAAATCAATAAGAAGTATCATAAAGTGATTGATTCATAATCCCGCACGATGTCAGTAAATTTCCAAAGTTCTCGGAAGTATTGATAACCGAAGGACCGAAGGAACAAACCGAGAATTGTTCATTGTATTAAATAATCTAGTGTAGGCCTAGTGCAGTTGTAAAATCGAAAATGCTTGGTGGCTATGAGGCACAAGCGGATTATTATCCGCAATGGCATCAACCGTACAACTACGTCACTCAACTCCCTTACGGTAAGTTTACCAATTATTAATTAATGCTTTTTGCTTTTATTTGTTTTAAATTAATGCTTTTTGTTTAATACTTTTTGTTTTCCTCCATCATCCTAAAAATGGTTAGCCGTATTTTAAATGATATGTCAGTTAAGGAAATTAAAAGATATGTTAATATTAAGTAAAATAAAAAAACATGTATAACAAAAATATGCTTTACTAAAAACAAACTTTTCATAACCAACTGCGCCCAAAATATTAATGGATGAAAACTGGATCTACTACAATCATAAAGTATTATGAATTTTCTATACCATCTAACTATTTGTACTGATTTCACAATAACGTTTTAAGGAATAAATGAAGTCTTGAAATTCTTATTATTGCATAAGCTAAATATTTGTATTCATCCTGGCAATACCCTTTCTTTCATTCTAAAATCAATGTACTCCAACAAGTGTTTAACTTACAGTTAATTTCATTGTCTATTGAAATAAAAATACACGACTTAATGATAAAATTGTAATGTACGAAAAAAGTGTCTTTGAAAGGATATGCACGGTTAATAAAATAGATGTGCATTACGTGTATCTTGAGCAACGTATAAGAGTTGCAAAAAAATCTGTAAAGACTACGCGCGAAAAAATGTGACGAAACATCGTATATTGACATTTACAGGACCTCTGGGAGTTCCCGACGCTGACAGTCAATCGACATACTTGGGCGCGGACTCGGGTATTTCTGGCGGAAGTTCCGGTGCGGGAAGTCCGGCGGCATCGACGCCGCCGTTGATCGAGGAAATCGGCGTTCAGGACGCCAGTTACTCCCCTTTCCAGTCGTACCCGCACCCCCCGTCGGGCCAACACCATCCCGGCCTGAACTACCCGCAACAGGAAATTGTTCAACAACAGCAGCAACAGCATTACGGTGTTGCGCATCATCAGCACCAGCAGCAGCATCAACAGCAGCATCCGGCGATTTCCGGTCAAATGGGCCAATCGGTGAGCGTTCTCCAACAACACCTCCATCAGGCCGTGCGCGAGAGTTCCGTTGCCCCGAGGCCCAAGAGAAGGAACACCGCGAACAAGAAGGAAAGGAGACGCACCCAAAGCATTAACAATGCCTTCGCGGACCTACGGGAATGCATACCGAACGTCCCAGCCGACACGAAACTCTCGAAAATCAAGACCCTCAGATTGGCAGCTTCCTACATCGGTTACCTCATGGCTGTTCTCGAGAGCGACGAGGGCGAGGAACCGCAGACCTTCCGCGCGGAAATTCTCTCCAACGGGAGAAGGAATAAGTCGGCGCACTTGAATCAGGTAACTTTCACCTTATCACAGTTTTTTAGGAATAGCTCTTTTCATCAGAAAACTGTCCCTCTTAAGGTTTCTTCATTTCGTGTTGATAATCTCACGAAATGGAACATGAACGGAACAGTCGTTTCGATAGAAGTCCATTTTTCGGTAAATTTCAGGAGGTATTAAAATTGGTATATTCGAATCTTGATCTTTTAACAGCTCGGAAAGCCGTGGTAGTCAAATTATCTTTGTTTCTGCGTATAAATGTGAAAAATAATCTTTTTTACTGCACAAAGTATTGATATGTTTGATATTCCGAAATAGATGATTTAGTATAAAATTGATCTAATGATAAAAGAAGAACATAATATGAATCATTGGCTATTTTGCTTGAGAAAAAGGTCTTTATCATTAAATATGCGTAACTGATTTCCCCTTGAACGTTCGATTTATGACCTATTTAAGAATGTTTTTACAGCCTAATTTACGGCAGGGTGTAAATTTATTAGACGTCCGTATTCTACAACACTTCATAACTTAAGTTGCTCTAAGAATGAAATCTTTAAGAGTGCCGAATTAAGGAGCGACGAAATACTTGAGCGCATTCTTTCGCCTTTTTTCTCGTAACGTTACACCGCGGATGATGATACAACATGCAAATGTAAAATTCAAACTACTATAACTCAAATTCCTAATTGTTCAGCGGATAAACATAATAATTGTATCCATCTTGAAATGCTACTTTTCGAACGACTTTAAACAGGTAAACAAAAAATAATGAATCTAATACGCGGACGTGATTAGAACTGTTCAAGAAATATAGTTGAGCAATGTGTAAATGTGAACAAATGATGATGTTTATTTTCGAAAATAAGAATAATGAAGCAGACGGTTAGTATCTTGGTCCACAGTCAATCGGATTAATGTAAAGAATAGATAAGTATCTACTCTCGTCATTTAGGGATGATCGGAGATCGGAGATCAGAGATACATTATCGAAATAGCATCTTCCATTTAACAATATTACATTTAACTAAGAGGATGACGCACACATGGATCTTGCAAATTTAACGAGAAAAAAGCGTTCATTATCAAAATACATCGTGAGAATAAATTTGAATGTTGCGTTTTATGAAAAGTGTTTTTCGGCGTATTCTGGCCCTTTCTTACGAAGCTCGTCCTTTAATTTGTGGAACACTTTTTGTAAGTGTGGACTTAAAGTAAACATTTGCCTCTTCAATTAGGTCAGCCAGCACCGTGGATTAAGAGCTTAACTTTAAACCCATTAACGTATCTTGAGACTCAGAAAGTTTTAAAAATCCTCTCGCCGAGCATTTTTGCCTAATAACCTGACTCGTCATTTACACAAAAATTTCTCTAACAAATATATTCATTGAAAATGAATCCCACTTGTGAACAATGAGATGGAAATTAAACGTAAACGTGCTACTCCAAAATCGATATAACACTTTCTATAATTCATTATTTTCGCGGATACAGAAAAATCTTTCGATAGATTTATTACAGTGTATGTATATACCCGATGCAAGATAGTTCTTTGATATTTGACTTTTGACTCACTTCAACCTGCTTGCGTGTTATAGAGATATTCTTTCAATTGTGAATTTTTTCAATTGCCTGTTCAGATGAACATGGTAGATGTTAGATTCTATTTAACAATTCTTTCATAACGTATTTAACAATATCTTTAATCTGTTGCAGAGTGAGACATGTTTACAATCACCGTCGAGTCTGTGTCACGAAGAATCATCGAAAAGCAAAGGTAGGACCGGTTGGCCGCAACATATGTGGGCCTTGGAACTCAAGCAGGAATCACCGCCGAATCAATTACAGTAAGAACGGGCAAAATATCCCCGAAATAAATGAAACTTCGCCGGGAGAGAAACTTGCATGATCGTATGACGTGCCAGATTCCTTTTTGCGATAAATATTCAACCGAGTTTGGAATATCCCGTGATATTCGTTCTCTCAAGGAACGTTTACTTTCGTTCTTACGATATTCCAAGGAATGTTTTGTCCATCCGACAGCGGATACTCGCCGTAATGAATGTGGTATAAGAATGAGACTGTTTGTAAATATTACGCGCGCAATAAGCATATGTGAATTGAAATATGTCTTGTCGCGGTTCATAGTCGCTATTCGAATGATGTAATACGGTTGTACCAAAGAGTATTATAGACTACAGATACCTTGAAATGAAAAATGTTCTTTTGCGTATTTCATCTGAATGTAGGCGACACGTAGGCATTCGAAGTGTCTGTAAAGTTTTGTATAAAGTAATAGTGTTAGTGGAACAAGCAATAAACAGTATATTGTAACTAAGAACTCGTACGAAATCATTGAATCCATTTTCTCAAAATTACTCTTTTATTTCTTACAGTGTGATATTTGTTAGTATGTAATCGATTCTTGTACAGCCAACACTGCAATACATGAAAAGTGTTCCATTGGAATCCGTGGATTAGTTTTTTTTATAGAATTTACAAGGTTATGTTTATACGCCTTGGATATTCAACTCTTGAAATTGCTTTCGTTATCTATATACGTACCTGTAGATCAATTTTCGAAAAACTTTTACGTCTTTTATTTAATATTTATTAATTCGCCATTGTTATAACATACAACTAAAGCTATTGAATGTAGAGTACAATAAATGTTTTAATAGTATATTTACATATTTGTATTAGAGTACGTTACAGTTTTCAGCTGTTTGCTTTATTAGATAGGCAATTACTAATGAGCATCATATTTTCTTAAAAAAACAACAACAAATTAGTTTGTCTATGAAAAAAAATAATTAGGCGAACTTTCTACTATTTCCTATTGGTAAATGTAATATTAAAAATCCTTGAGTTGCAAAAAGAGCGTAACGCCATTTATTGTTAATTTTATTGACAATTAGATTAAAATTCGAGCAATAAGCAAGAAATGTTTAAATTTCGTGAGTACACCGAATACCAAATTGCGGAGAACGGTTGATTATAAAACTGCTGAACTATATAACGGCAATTACTTTTATACAATGCGGAATTGAAGATTTTCAAGGTGATATGAATATCTTTATTTTTGGAAAGCGGTTTTACTGTAAAGCAATGTTGTTGGATTATTGCTTCCTGCAACGTGAATACCGTCTGTCTTTGCGGCGTGCTGAGATTTCGTTGTTCGGGACGACCGGTTTCGAATATCTAGGATTTTCTGGCGCCAGTACTTGGCACATCTTCCTAAAAAATGTGTCTACAAGGCACCCATACATGCCCATTACTACGTGCCTAAGTCGCACACGACATTCATTTTTTCTGCATGTTATCTATCCCTATTTGTAAAAAATTACTGTAGATCATGTCCAAAATGTTGTACACCCTTCCCCCTTTAGAACTAAGAACTCAAAATTGTTCAATTTTCGGTATTCAGACAAGCGAAGTGACTTCTATCCACCAAAAAAAATGTCACATCTCAGCTTCCTGTAGATTCTGAACAATCTCATTTTACATAGTTATAATGTATATAAAAATGAGTAACGATCGATTTAGAGTGGATTAGTCGCTTGCACGTAAAAAATGACACATGCTAAATAACGTCAGACCAACATTATTACATCATAAGGAAAATCCTAGAGGACCAAGTTTCTTTATAATAATTCATTTCTGCGATTATAAAATTGCTTAGATCGTAAATTGACGAATTTTTAGATATGTCACTGTTAAAGCGCGGTATAATATTATTCCAGAATGAAGTATACAAATTACTTAACAGGTAAGTAAGTTCGTTTGGACAATGACACAATCCAATTATCGTAGCATAGTAATAATTAAAACCATGAAAACTAAGTCATAAGTTAGAAATGAAAAATATCACCCAAAACTGTTTTAAAATGATTGATGTTTGTTAAAATATATTAATATCCTGTGTAAAAATCTTATGTTTTGTATCGTATCTGAATATCTTTGTGACAGTCTATTACGCATTATTTTGTTCCTGATTTATGACACAAGGATGAGCTAACTAAAATGAATTAATGGTGTTTTCATGCGAACTGTAGTATTTTGACTTAATAAAAAGCAATGAATTCGTTGACCTCGTAATTAACAAAAATACGGAATATTCTCCGAGAAAAGAAATCTGCTAAAAAATAATATGCTGTAAACTCCTAGTAATAACAGTGTATTTGATAGTGATGTTTTCAGTATAAAAAGGTACATTTATAATGTTTCAACATTATCCTAAATCTGCAGAACCCAGCGATCGAGGGCGTCAATATTTCCCACGTCTCGTAATGGAGACTAAACATCATCAATGTCTCTCACGTCCGCACCGTATCGCGATCTCTAATGAAAACATAATGAGAAGTTTTTAAACAATCGGCTGACGGGCCAGCGATGTCAATGATGACAAAGTCGAAATCTATATTGCCGGCACGACTGACGACCTCGTGTTTGTTTATCGATCCCAATGCTTCAAGTGGCCCTATATGTTACCGACGGGTAAATGTGTGAGTGCGCACGTACCGTACGTGAGAGAGAATGGCTACTTTGCCAGTTTGTGTGCTGCCCATCGAGGCAAAAGCTTTGGGAATGTTATTGTTGGGCATCGCTCTTGCACCATAAACACTTCACTCAGCTTCTCAAACAGCTTCTTGGGAACGTAATAGTTCACAGGTATTACATATATCCGTGAGATTCGTCGTGCGAGCATCGTCCGACCAATGTCAAATTCGCAGAGATAAACGATACGGTGAAGATGATTACTTTATTAAGGATATTTAACACGATTAATAAACGCCAGTTTCGTGGCTGTTGTAGGTCTACGAACCATGCTTAAATATGAAATTACCTTCACTGTGCCACAAAGTTTGAGAAACTGAATTTTTAACCATGTAGGAATTTGTCATTAATGTTGAAAACATTTATTATCTGAAATCGCTTATTTTGCCCAACGCAAACATTCGGGATATTTGCAATATAATAATCCTTTTGAAAATATTTTTATTATTCCTGTGTATGAAGTAAAAGTTCGCGTTTGTGAATCAGAATCTAAGCGTACAAAGTTTTTTTAAACACATTCGTGTGCTATACTTTTCGCGAAAGGAAGAATTTCAAATTTTATGAACTTTTGATATTCACTTTTTGATATATCTATTGAAAGGTCAAACGCACCCTTAAAGTGGTACTATCTTGTACTTTATTTTAATCTTAATATAATAAAATCAATCTTATTGTAATACCTTTAAGTGGTATTGTCAATTCGTATGATTCAATGAATAACTTTAGATAGTTTGTTAAAATTAATAATCTTTTTCATTAAAAACCACGTAATAATACGTTGCCATGTTTGGTGCAATACAATTGAATTCTTTTAGGACAGCGATAACTTAAGACGTATAATTTATGGTCTGCTTGGGATTTGTCGATTCGAGTTCCCTTTGAAGCTCATCATCATTAGTACAGAAATGTCCCGTGTTTAACAGGGTTGACAAATGTTTCCCGCGGGTGGTCCGAAAAGATCCACTAGTTTTCATCAAACTTGCTGAAAGTTAGAACACGGTAATCTTGAAAATATGACGAAAGTCAAAAAAGATTACAGGGCGGTAGTCACAGAATAATTTCATAGTATTACAGTATATACAGAAACAGAAGTCAAACTCCGGTGACTTCACTCTGAAATAATTCGTCAAGAACAATTATGACATACATATTTTAATAGTGAGTACAATGGCATTTATTACTTTTGTAAACTCCGTCCAAAAAACCAGAAATTCCTGTTCTGACTTACACTTTATTGATTAGTTTTAAGCTACCGAGTACGTTCGCAAATTTTCTAACAATGTTTTCAATGTTTTTCGTATATTCCGAAAAAACGGTCGTTTTCACGACAGGGGGCATAATTTAGAGAAAAAGGCAAAGGAATGCAGAGATCGGTGCGATGCGTGTTGATCAACAGGAAGGTGTAAATGCGCAAGGGGTGAATCGGAACGGTTCTGTAAACTCTTGCCTTGATGTATCCCAGAACACCTCGGTTTCTAGACGGTACGATATAAACATTCACTTTATACCGGAGGAACATGATTATTCTCGGTAGCCACGGCCAACTGCCATGGCTTCCCTAAATCGATTAGTGATAGAAAATTGATTTAGTAGATAATAATCAGTGATTCAGGACTCAAATATTTCGTTAATGATCTATGAAAAATAAACAGTTTTATTTATAGCCTTCCCACTGAAGTTACTTTAAATTACAGTCTGTAACTATTGTTATACTTCATATCGGAAGATTGCAACGTAACAGAAACAAATAAGACGTACATATTTGTTCGATTATTTATGTGTTTCTTTGCTATGAAACTTTAATAAAAAAAGGTAGTCGTAAGTATTAGTAATAAGTGCATATATAGCACATGTTAAAGTCTTACTATAACCTTTCATTTTCGCGCTTTTCGAAAATTTATTTTTAAATAATAAAACGGTAACGATTTTAAAAAAATATAGTTCAATACAAAACAAGGAAAATCAATCAAAACAAAACAAAATCAAAACAAATTCAAAGCATATGAATTAAAAATTCCTGGTCTATTTAGTTTCAGTTAGACTAGTATTTCTTTAATTATTTTTGTAAAATAGGCAGGATTTTATTTAACAAACAATGTTGTTATATGTCTGGTTTCTCCACAAAACTCTTATTTCTTGTTTCACTAAATTTAAGTATTATTACATAAACTTTTTCAACGGATTACTGCTAAAAATGAAATGTTATATTTCTTTATAACCAGGACGTGATTTAGATTACCCTACATTTGTGGTCACAAAGGCGCAAATGACCAATCACAATGCAATACGTTATATCAGAATATCCTACCCCCATGCAATTAATGTGATTACGAGGTAAATATCACTGCATGGACAACGCCAGTGTGACATCTGTTTTCGGCGAGATGCGTTTGTGGAACATTTTCCAGATGAAGTGAAATTGAATAGTCTCCGTTACGGTTTATAAATGACTCCTGTGGAGTGAAAATGAACAAATTAAATTACAATGAAATGATAGACGATGTAAAGTTTGTAAAATAAATAATTTAAAGAATTTTATGACTTCACATTACAAATTCATGCATCGATTGAGAGAAAAAGAAGAAAAGATGAAAAAAGAAAGTTTTAAAATAAGAGAAATATGCAGGGTTGAAAAGTAACGCGTTACCTGTAACGACGTCATAAATTTTATTTGTAACGAGTAACGAGTAACGAGTAACGAGTAACGAATTTAACCATTACTTTTTTGAATTTTTTGATTTATTTAAAGTATTGTTCTTACCATTACGCGTGACAAAATTTTAATCTTAACTATAAAGCCATAACTAAATCGGTCAATCGACATTCAAATATTCTTATTACATTGTTAAAATGCTTGAATGTGATTAGCCGCCTTACTCACAGTATATAAACGTGCTATTGCGTTTCGTAATTCGCTGCCAGTACTGAAAATCTATAGTGTACGTGACGTATTTATGCAGAATATTATAAAGTATATATAGAATATTATAAAGTATAAATAAATTATCTTTTTATGCAGAATATTATAAAGAACCTACTTAAAAAAAGTAGATGGAATCAACTTGCAAATCTCCAAATTGTTTTTTATGTAGAAAAATTTGAAGAAGAGTTGCAACGATTTTTAAAATCAAATAACTGTAATGTCGAAATGTTGAACGACTATCCAAAAATCAGAAAACTTTTTATCAAATATAATACAGCTCTACCAAGCAGTGCGTCGGTGGAGAGAATGTTTAGCGTTGGTGGCTCTGTATTAACACCACAAAGAGGGCGTTTACAAGATGAAACCATGGAACAACAAATTTTATTAAAAATTATTAAAGAATTTCGATAAAATTTAATAATGTTTATTTTGTAATAAGCTATTAATGAATTGTCCACAATTTTTCTTACGCAAAATAATTTATTTATTTATATTATAAAAAAGTAACGAAAATTGTAACGACTCGTTACTTTCTAATAACTGTAACGGTAACGAGTTACTTTTATAATTGTAACATATCATAACGCAATTTAATGCATTTTCATGAACTTACAACGTATTTCTAACATATTTCAACAAATTTCAATGTATCTTAACGCGTTTTAAAGTGTTTAAAAGCATTTTTAACGTATTAAAAATTGTATGTTCAAATCACAGACCAGGTATAGGGATAGACCACTCATGCAATGTATTTTCATGTCACCTCATTGTAGGGCTCTAGAGCCCCATTACCATTTTCGTGTCACGCTCAACGTTATCGTCCGAGCGCAGTACAAGATGTGAACGCTGCGCATGGCAGGAATTAAAACTAAATTTTAAAGTTTTTTACAGCCGCGTATAATGTACACACGCGCTTAATAGCATTAGCTTTCAATTGTTTTTCCTTCTCCACGGGAATCCACTTTCGGTTTAGTAGATGTACAATTGGCCAAACACGATATTACGTTGCGTTCATACCGAGGCGGCGGTTAATGTGACGGAACCTTTATTTGGAATCGCTTGGAAAAGGAGGTGGTCAAGTTCGGGTCACCGATATTTTCAATTTTTTTCTACATGTAGTACTCACCCTGCAAAGTAAATTTGCAAAGCCGTTCGAACCAACTTTAATGGCATATTTCCGCTGCTGTACACCTCCTGCGCTCCAATCAGTACAAACAATTTTGTAATTCCTTAATAAATTTTTTCGGGCATCCTTCGGGCATCCTTCGGGCATCCTTCGGCCATCCTTCGGCCATCCTTCGGCCATCCTTCGGCCATCCTTCGGCCATCCTTCGGCCATCCTTCGGCCATCCTTCGGCCATCCTTCGGCCATCCTTCGGCCATCCTTCGGCCATCCTTCGGCCATCCTTCGGCCATCCTTCGGCCATCCTTCGGCCATCCTTCGGCCATCCTTCGGCCATCCTTCGGCCATCCTTCGGCCATCCTTCGGCCATCCTTCGGCCATCCTTCGGCCATCCTTCGGCCATCCTTCGGCCATCCTTCGGCCATCCTTCGGCCATCCTTCGGCCATCCTTCGGCCATCCTTCGGCCATCCTTCGGCCATCCTTCGGCCATCCTTCGGCCATCCTTCGGCCATCCTTCGGCCATCCTTCGGCCATCCTTCGGCCATCCTTCGGCCATCCTTCGGCCATCCTTCGGCCATCCTTCGGCCATCCTTCGGCCATCCTTCGGCCATCCTTCGGCCATCCTTCGGCCATCCTTCGGCCATCCTTCGGCCATCCTTCGGCCATCCTTCGGCCATCCTTCGGCCATCCTTCGGCCATCCTTCGGCCATCCTTCGGCCATCCTTCGGCCATCCTTCGGCCATCCTTCGGCCATCCTTCGGCCATCCTTCGGCCATCCTTCGGCCATCCTTCGGCCATCCTTCGGCCATCCTTCGGCCATCCTTCGGCCATCCTTCGGCCATCCTTCGGCCATCCTTCGGCCATCCTTCGGCCATCCTTCGGCCATCCTTCGGCCATCCTTCGGCCATCCTTCGGCCATCCTTCGGCCATCCTTCGGCCATCCTTCGGCCATCCTTCGGCCATCCTTCGGCCATCCTTCGGCCATCCTTCGGCCATCCTTCGGCCATCCTTCGGCCATCCTTCGGCCATCCTTCGGCCATCCTTCGGCCATCCTTCGGCCATCCTTCGGCCATCCTTCGGCCATCCTTCGGCCATCCTTCGGCCATCCTTCGGCCATCCTTCGGCCATCCTTCGGCCATCCTTCGGCCATCCTTCGGCCATCCTTCGGCCATCCTTCGGCCATCCTTCGGCCATCCTTCGGCCATCCTTCGGCCATCCTTCGGCCATCCTTCGGCCATCCTTCGGCCATCCTTCGGCCATCCTTCGGCCATCCTTCGGCCATCCTTCGGCCATCCTTCGGCCATCCTTCGGCCATCCTTCGGCCATCCTTCGGCCATCCTTCGGCCATCCTTCGGCCATCCTTCGGCCATCCTTCGGCCATCCTTCGGCCATCCTTCGGCCATCCTTCGGCCATCCTTCGGCCATCCTTCGGCCATCCTTCGGCCATCCTTCGGCCATCCTTCGGCCATCCTTCGGCCATCCTTCGGCCATCCTTCGGCCATCCTTCGGCCATCCTTCGGCCATCCTTCGGCCATCCTTCGGCCATCCTTCGGCCATCCTTCGGCCATCCTTCGGCCATCCTTCGGCCATCCTTCGGCCATCCTTCGGCCATCCTTCGGCCATCCTTCGGCCATCCTTCGGCCATCCTTCGGCCATCCTTCGGCCATCCTTCGGCCATCCTTCGGCCATCCTTCGGCCATCCTTCGGCCATCCTTCGGCCATCCTTCGGCCATCCTTCGGCCATCCTTCGGCCATCCTTCGGCCATCCTTCGGCCATCCTTCGGCCATCCTTCGGCCATCCTTCGGCCATCCTTCGGCCATCCTTCGGCCATCCTTCGGCCATCCTTCGGCCATCCTTCGGCCATCCTTCGGCCATCCTTCGGCCATCCTTCGGCCATCCTTCGGCCATCCTTCGGCCATCCTTCGGCCATCCTTCGGCCATCCTTCGGCCATCCTTCGGCCATCCTTCGGCCATCCTTCGGGACGTCCCTCAAAATGCACTCCGTCTGTCAACCATGTGATGTATATTTTTATCGACAAATTAAAAATTTTATCAAGAAATTACAGAAATATTATATTATATGCGATTATATCTGTGACTATACATCATGCCAACGAATCGGTAACCCATCGACACAGATGAGATATGGGACAGAACTATTACCTAAACTACACACATTTTATACAATTACCGCAGTATTCCGAAATTTGAGAATATTTTTCGCACATGCTATTAATGAATCAATAGATCGCCAAATAATCCAATGTTTTCATATTTTCACACTGAAAATCATCAAATAACCTAAAAGTTAAGTAATTTAACGCCAATAATCGCTTAATGTATTCTAACGGATTTTCACTCATTTTAACGCATTTTCTATTTAATCGCAATTTAATGCATTGTAATGTATTTAATCGCATTTTCCACAAATTTTAACGTCTCTAATTTTTTTTCAACAGCATTTTCAACGCTTTTTATCGTATTTCAATGCCTTTTAATGGATTCTAATACTATTTTAACGAATTTTAACGCATTGAAACGCATTTTAATGGATTGTAATGCATTTTTAACGTATTTTATCCTATTCCAACGCATTTTAATAGATTTTAATGCATTTTTAACGTATTTTATCGTATTTAAACGCATTTTAATGGATTTTAATGCATTCTGAACGCATTTTATCGTATTTCAACGCATTTTAATGCATTTCTAAATATTCTACCATATTTTAACGCGTTTCAATACATTTTTAACGCATTCTAACCTATTCCAGCACAGTTTGATGCATATCTAAACGTTTTACCTTATTTTAACGTATTTCAATTCATTTTTAACGTGTTCTAACCTATTCCATCACATTTTAATGCATTTCTAAACGATCTAACCTATTTCAACACATTTTAATGCATTTTTATGCATTTTTCGCGTATTTTATCGTATTTCAACGCATTTTAATGGATTTTAATGCATTTTTCACGTATTTTATCGTATTTCAACGCATTTTAATGGATTTTGATGCATTTTTCACGTATTTTATCGTATTTCAACGCATTTTAATGGATTTTAATGCATTTTTCACGTACTTTATCGTATTTCGACGCATTTTAATGGATTTTGATGCATTTTTCACGTATTTTATCGTATTTCAACGCATTTTAATGGATTTTAATGCTAATTTCACGTATTTTATCGTATTTCAACGTATCTTAATGGATTTTAATTCATTTTTCACGTATTTTATTGTATTTCAACGCATTTTAATGGATTTTAATGCATTTTTCACGTATTTTATTGTATTTCAGCGCATTTTAATGGATTTTAATGCATTCTTAACGCATTTTATCGTATTTAAACGCATTTTAATGGATTTTAATGCATTCTTAACGCATTTTATCGTATTTCAACGCATTTTTATGCATTTCTAAATATTCTACCATATTTTAACGCGTTTCAATACATTTTTAACGCATTCTAACCTATTCCAGCACAGTTTGATGCATATCTAAACGTTTTACCTTATTTTAACGTATTTCAATTCATTTTTAACGTGTTCTAACCTATTCCATCACATTTTAATGCATTTCTAAACGATCTAACCTATTTCAACACATTTTAATGCATTTTTATGCATTTTTCACGTATTTTATCGTATTTCAACGCATTTTAATGGATTTTAATGCATTTTTCACGTATTTTATCGTATTTCAACGCATTGTAATGGATTTTAATGCATTTTTCACGTATTTTATTGTATTTCAACGCATTTTAATGGATTTTAATGCATTCTTAACGCATTTTATCGTATTTAAACGCATTTTAATGGATTTTAATGCATTCTTAACGCATTTTATCGTATTTCAACACATTTTTATGCATTTCTAAATATTCTACCATATTTTAACGCGTTTCAATACATTTTTAACGCATTCTAACCTATTCCAGCACATTTTGATGCATATCTAAACGTTTTACCATATTTTAACGTATTTCAATTCATTTTTAACGTGTTCTAACCTATTCCATCACATTTTAATGCATTTCTAAACGTTCTAACCTATTTTAAAGCATTTTCATACAATTTTTAATGTTCTAATGCATTTTCAATATATTTTAACGTATTAAAAATTGTATTTTCAATTAAACAGTTTGGTATTCTGTCGGTAATCAGTAGACTGATTATCACCGTTCTCAATTTACATCCGTGTAGAATATCGGTAACGAATCTGCAATCGCTAGACTGATTATCACAGTTTTCAATTTACGTTCGTGTAGAATATCGGTAACGAATCTGCAATCGCTAGATTGATTGTCACCGTCATCAATGTAGGTCGAGGCATCGGATCAGTAACATATGGACACAGATGAAATATGGGATAAAACTATTATCCAAGTTACACACTTCTTTGACAATTACCACAGGTAACTCAACGTTTTCATATGTTCACACCGAAAATCATCAAATAATCTGAAAATTTCATAATTTAACGCCAACAATCCCTAAATGTATTCGATTGAATTTTAGCGCATTTTCTGCGTATTTTAACTCATTTACGACGCATTTTAACGCATTCATAACGCACTTTAATGTATTTTGATGCACTATTGGGATACTTTAACATATATTCACGCACCATATATGCACTACCTACCTATTATATATACTGTATACCTATAGACATACGTACTATATACCTATTATATGTCCTATATACGTTCTATATGTGTGACATACGTACTATATACCTATTATATATACTATATACGTACAATATGTGTGACATACGTTCTATATACCTATTAGATGTCCTATATACGTACTATATATGTGACATACGTACTATATACCTATTATATGTCCTATATACGTACTATATATGTGACATACGTACTATATACCTATTATATATAGTATATACGTACTACATACCTATTATATGTCCTATATGCGTACTATATATGTGACATACGTACTGTATACCTATTATATGTCCTATATACGTACTATATATATGACATACGTACTATATACCTATTATATGTCCTATATACGTACTATATATGTGACATACGTACTATATACCTATTATATGTCCTATATACGTACTATATATGTGACATACGTACTATATACCTATTATATATAGTATATACGTACTACATACCTATTATATGTCCTATATGCGTACTATATATGTGACATACGTACTGTATACCTATTATATGTCCTATATACGTACTATATATATGACATACGTACTATATACCTATTATATGTCCTATATACGTACTATATATGTGACATACGTACTGTATACCTATTATATGTCCTATATGCGTACTATATATGTGACATACGTACTGTATACCTATTATATGTCCTATATACGTACTATATATGTGACATACGTACTATATACCTATTATATCTCCTATATACGTACTATATGTGTGACATACGTACTATATACCTATTATATGTCCTATATACGTTCTATATGTGTGACATACGTACTATATACCTATTATATATACTATATACGTACTATATGTGTGACATACGTACTATATACCTATTATATATACTATATACGTACTATATGTGTGACATACGTACTATATACCTATTATATGTCCTATATACGTACTATATGTGTGACATACGTACTATATACCTATTATATATAGTATATACGTACTACATACCTATTATATGTCCTATATGCGTACTATATATGTGACATACGTACTGTATACCTATTATATGTCCTATATACGTACTATATATATGACATACGTACTATATACCTATTATATGTCCTATATACGTACTATATATGTGACATACGTACTATATACCTATTATATATACTATATACGTTCTATATGTGTGACATACGTACTATATACCTATTATATGTCCTATATACGTTCTATATGTGTGACATACGTACTATATACCTATTATATGTCCTATATGCGTACTATATATGTGACATACGTACTGTATACCTATTATATGTCCTATATACGTACTATATATGTGACATACGTACTATATACCTATTATATGTCCTATATACGTACTATATATGTGACATACGTACTATATACCTATTATATATACTATATACGTTCTATATGTGTGACATACGTACTATATACCTATTATATGTCCTATATACGTTCTATATGTGTGACATACGTACTATATACCTATTATATGTCCTATATACGTACTATATATGTGACATACGTACTATATACCTATTATATGCCCTATATACGTTCTATATGTGTGACATACGTACTATATACCTATTATATATGCGGCATACGTAATATATATATTATATACGTATTATATACTCGCTGTACATACTATTTTATTGTATTTCAACGCATTTTAATGGATTTTAATGCATTTTTCACGTACTTTATCGTATTTCAACGCATTTTAATGGATTTTGATGAATTTTTCACGTATTTTATCGTATTTCAACGCATTTTAATGGATTTTAATGCATTTTTCACGTACTTTATCGTATTTCGACGCATTTTAATGGATTTTGATGCATTTTTCACGTATTTTATCGTATTTCAACGCATTTTAATGGATTTTGATGCATTTTTCACGTATTTTATCGTATTTCAACGCATTTTAATGGATTTTGATGCATTTTTCACGTACTTTATCGTATTTCAACGCATTTTAATGGATTTTAATTAATTTTTCACATATTTTATCGTATTTCAACGCATTTTAATGGATTTTGATGCATTTTTCACGTATTTTATCGTATTTCAACGCATTTTAATGGATTTTAATGCTAATTTCACGTATTTTATCGTATTTCAACGCATTTTAATGGATTTTGATGCATTTTTCACGTATTTTATCGTATTTCAACGCATTTTAATGGATTTTGATGCATTTTTCACGTATTTTATCGTATTCCAACGCATTTTAATGGATTTTAATGCTAATTTCACGTATTTTATCGTATTTCAACGCATTTTAATAGATTTTGATGCATTTTTCACGTATTTTATCGTATTTCAACGCATTTTAATGAATTTTAATGCTAATTTCACGTATTTTATCGTATTTCAACGCATTTTAATGGATTTTGATGCATTTTTCACGTATTTTATCGTATTTCAACGCATTTTAATGGATTTTGATGCATTTTTCACGTATTTTATCGTATTCCAACGCATTTTAATGGATTTTGATGCATTTTTCACGTATTTTATCGTATTCCAACGCATTTTAATGGATTTTAATGCTAATTTCACGTATTTTATCGTATTTCAACGCATTTTAATAGATTTTCATGCATTTTTCACGTATTTTATCGTATTTCAACGCATTTTAATGGATTTTAATGCTAATTTCAGTTTCTTTGACTTTTTCTGCTAGTATAGTAGTTTTTCTGCTAGTATAGTAGTATAGTATCATAGTAGTATAGTAGTATAGTAGTATAGTAGCTTTTTGTGCTAGTATAGTACTTTTTTTAATTTTTATTTGGTATAGCAGTTTAAAAAAACTACTATACTACTATACTACTATACTACTATAATACTATACTACTATACTACTATACTACTATACTACTATACTACTATACTACTATACTACTATACTACTATACTACTATACTACTATACTACTATACTACTATACTACTATACTACTATACTACTATACTACTATACTACTATACTAGCAGAAAAAGTCAAAGAAACTGAAATTGCTAGGCAAAAAACTACTATACTAGCAGAAAAACTACTATACTAGCAGAAAAAGTCAAAGAAACTGAAATTAGCATTAAAATCCATTAAAATGCGTTGAAATGCGATAAAATATGTGAAAAATTAATTAAAATCAATTAAAATGCGTTGAAATACGATAAAATACGTGAAAAATGCATCAAAATCCATTAAAATGCGTTGAAATACGATAAAATACGTGAAATTAGCATTAAAATCCATTAAAATGCGTTGAAATACGATAAAATACGTGAAAAATGCATCAAAATCTATTAAAATGCGTTGAAATACGATAAAATACGTGAAATTAGCATTAAAATCCATTAAAATGCGTTGGAATACGATAAAATACGTGAAAAATGCATCAAAATCCATTAAAATGCGTTGAAATACGATAAAATACGTGAAAAATGCATCAAAATCCATTAAAATGCGTTGAAATACGATAAAATACGTGAAATTAGCATTAAAATCCATTAAAATGCGTTGAAATACGATAAAATACGTGAAAAATGCATCAAAATCTATTAAAATGCGTTGAAATACGATAAAATACGTGAAATTAGCATTAAAATCCATTAAAATGCGTTGAAATACGATAAAGTACGTGACAAATGCATCAAAATCCATTAAAATGCGTTGAAATACGATAAAATACGTGAAAAATGCATCAAAATCCATTAAAATGCGTTGAAATACGATAAAATACGTGAAAAATGCATCAAAATCCATTAAAATGCGTCGAAATACGATAAAGTACGTGAAAAATGCATTAAAATCCATTAAAATGCGTTGAAATACGATAAAATACGTGAAAAATTAATCAAAATCCATTAAAATGCGTTGAAATACGATAAAGTACGTGAAAAATGCATTAAAATCCATTAAAATGCGTTGAAATACAATAAAATAGTATGTACAGCGAGTATATAATACGTATATAATATATATATTACGTATGCCGCATATATAATAGGTATATAGTACGTATGTCACACATATAGAACGTATATAGGGCATATAATAGGTATATAGTACGTATGTCACATATATAGTACGTATATAGGACATATAATAGGTATATAGTACGTATGTCACACATATAGAACGTATATAGGACATATAATAGGTATATAGTACGTATGTCACACATATAGAACGTATATAGTATATATAATAGGTATATAGTACGTATGTCACATATATAGTACGTATATAGGACATATAATAGGTATATAGTACGTATGTCATATATATAGTACGTATATAGGACATATAATAGGTATACAGTACGTATGTCACATATATAGGACGCATATAGGACATATAATAGGTATGTAGTACGTATATACTATATATAATAGGTATATAGTACGTATGTCACATATATAGTACGTATATAGGACATATAATAGGTATATAGTACGTATGTCACATATATAGTACGTATATAGGACATCTAATAGGTATATAGAACGTATGTCACACATATTGTACGTATATAGTATATATAATAGGTATATAGTACGTATGTCACACATATAGTACGTATATAGGACATATAATAGGTATATAGTACGTATGTCACACATATAGTACGTATATAGTATATATAATAGGTATATAGTACGTATGTCACACATATAGTACGTATATAGTATATATAATATGTATATAGTACGTATGTCACACATATAGAACGTATATAGGACATATAATAGGTATATAGTACGTATGTCACACATATAGTACGTATATAGGAGATATAATAGGTATATAGTACGTATGTCACATATATAGTACGTATATAGGACATATAATAGGTATACAGTACGTATGTCACATATATAGTACGCATATAGGACATATAATAGGTATACAGTACGTATGTCACATATATAGTACGTATATAGGACATATAATAGGTATATAGTACGTATGTCATATATATAGTACGTATATAGGACATATAATAGGTATACAGTACGTATGTCACATATATAGTACGCATATAGGACATATAATAGGTATGTAGTACGTATATACTATATATAATAGGTATATAGTACGTATGTCACATATATAGTACGTATATAGGACATATAATAGGTATATAGTACGTATGTCATATATATAGTACGTATATAGGACATATAATAGGTATACAGTACGTATGTCACATATATAGTACGCATATAGGACATATAATAGGTATGTAGTACGTATATACTATATATAATAGGTATATAGTACGTATGTCACATATATAGTACGTATATAGGACATATAATAGGTATATAGTACGTATGTCACATATATAGTACGTATATAGGACATCTAATAGGTATATAGAACGTATGTCACACATATTGTACGTATATAGTATATATAATAGGTATATAGTACGTATGTCACACATATAGAACGTATATAGGACATATAATAGGTATATAGTACGTATGTCACACATATAGTACGTATATAGGGGATATAATAGGTATATAGTACGTATGTCACATATATAGTACGTATATAGGACATATAATAGGTATACAGTACGTATGTCACATATATAGTACGCATATAGGACATATAATAGGTATACAGTACGTATGTCACATATATAGTACGTATATAGGACATATAATAGGTATATAGTACGTATGTCATATATATAGTACGTATATAGGACATATAATAGGTATACAGTACGTATGTCACATATATAGTACGCATATAGGACATATAATAGGTATGTAGTACGTATATACTATATATAATAGGTATATAGTACGTATGTCACATATATAGTACGTATATAGGACATATAATAGGTATATAGTACGTATGTCACATATATAGTACGTATATAGGACATATAATAGGTATATAGTACGTATGTCATATATATAGTACGTATATAGGACATATAATAGGTATACAGTACGTATGTCACATATATAGTACGCATATAGGACATATAATAGGTATGTAGTACGTATATACTATATATAATAGGTATATAGTACGTATGTCACATATATAGTACGTATATAGGACATATAATAGGTATATAGTACGTATGTCACATATATAGTACGTATATAGGACATCTAATAGGTATATAGAACGTATGTCACACATATTGTACGTATATAGTATATATAATAGGTATATAGTACGTATGTCACACATATAGAACGTATATAGGACATATAATAGGTATATAGTACGTATGTCTATAGGTATACAGTATATATAATAGGTAGGTAGTGCATATATGGTGCGTGAATATATGTTAAAGTATCCCAATAGTGCATCAAAATACATTAAAGTGCGCTATGATTGCGTTAAAATGCGTCTTAAATGAGTTAAAATACATTTAGGGATTGTTGGCGTTAAATTATGAAATTTTCAGAAAAATATGAAATTATGAAATGAAAGGTTATTTGATGATTTTCGGTGTGAACATATGAAAACGTTGAGTTACCTGTGGTAATTGTCAAAGAAGTGTGTAACTTGGATAATAGTTTTATCCCATACTTCATCTATGTCCATATGTTACTGATCCGCTACCTCGACCTACATTGATGACTGTGACAATCAATCTAGCGATTGCAAATTCGTTACCGATATTCTACACGAACGTAAATTGAAAACTGTGACTATCAGTCTAGTGATTACAGATTGGTTACCGACGTCTTACACCGATGCAAATTGAGAATGGTGATAATCAGTCTAGCGATTGCAGATTCGTTACCGATATTCTACACGAATGTAAATTGACAACTGTGATAATCAGTTTAGCGATTACAGATTGGTTACCGACGTCCTACACGGATGTAAATTGAGAACGGTGAATGCACCGACGAGGTATAGGAATAGACCTGACACCCAATGTAATTTTTTGGCCACATTTTTGGGGGCCATATGGCCCCCTTTACCGTTTTAGTGTCACGCTTTATGTTACCAATACAGCTTGAAAATGTATAGCAGCGCTATAATTATAATTTTAGTATAATTATATATTACTATGACTATAATTACTATGATTATTTATTAGTATAATCATAATTATATTACTAAAAATTATAATTTTGACTGCATCGGTAATTCAGTTTTGTGGCCATGAAACCCCGTAAGATGTTAGGTCTATCCTATATCTCGTCTGTGGTGATAATCAGTCTACTGATTACCGACAAAATACCAAAATGTTTAATTGAACATACAATCACAGACGAGATATAGGATAGACCTAACATCTTACGGGTCTTCGTGGCCACAAAACTGAATTACCGATGCAGTCAAAATTATAATTTATAGTAATATAATTATGATTATACTAATAAATAATCATAGTAATTATAGTCATAGTAATATATAATTATACTAAAATTATAATTATAGCGCTGCCATACATTTTCAGGCTGTATTGGTAACATAAAGCGTGACATTAAAACGTCAAAGGGGGCCACATGGCCCGAAAAAATGTGGCCAAAAAATTACATTGGATGTCTATTCTATACCTCGTCGGTGATACAATTTTTAATACGTTAAAATATATTGAAAATGCATTAGAACATTAAAAATTGTATGAAAATGCTTTAAAATAGATTAGAACGTTTAGAAATGCATTAAAATGTGTTCGAATAGGTTAGAAAACGTTAAAAATGTATTGAAATGCGTTAAAATAGGGTAGAATATTTAGGAATGCATTAAAATGTGTTGTAATAGGTTAGAAAGCGTTAAAAATGTATGGAAATGCGTTAAAATAGGGTAAAATATTTAGAAATGCATTAAAATGCATTCAGGTAGAAATATAAATTAAATGTGTTAAAATACGTCAATAGTGCGTGAAAACACGTTGAAATTGATTAAAAATGCGTTTTGGTGCGTGAAAATGTGTTAAAATGGGTTAAGAATGCGTTATTTTGCATTAAAATATGTTAAAAACCATCAATAGTGCGTTATAAGTGCGTCAAAGTACATTAAAGTGCGTTAAGAATGCGTTGTAGGGCGTGTAAATGTTTTAAAATATGCCAATAGTGCGTGAAAATCCATAAAAGTGCGTTAAAAATGCGTTAAAGTGCATTAAAATACGTTCAAATGCATTAAAATGGATTATAAACGTTATATATAGCATATACACAATGTATAATATACAGGATTTATCAATCTGTTTTTCCACAGCCGGTAATATAGAACACTATATTAAATATCATGAATATTATATAACTTATGTTCGCATACAACAGTCATATGAAACTAAAGATCACTTAAAGATACCTGGATCAAAGATCAATGATACCTGGAAGTTATCAAGGGTGAAATAATATTTTTCAAAATTTTTGGTCGTTATAGTAGATTTCTGTTTTATCGATCTGTTTTTCCACGGTCGGTAATATATAACACTGTTTTACCATTGTAAGTAATAGCGAGAGCTGTAACTTGGACAATACATGGCAAGTTAAATTTCTAGGAAAATATGTTAAGAATTATTACTCTTTTCTTTACCGCCAAATCTGGTTGCGGATGCATTTTTGGCAGAAATTTATAGTGAAACTGATACGATTTTTTAATAAAGGGGGCGCTAAAATGCGTTAAAACGTGTTAAAATCCGTAAAGAATGAGTTAAAATACGTTAAAAATGCTTTATAGAGCGTTACAGTAGATTAATAATGGATTACAGTGCGTTAAAATGGATTAGAACGTGTTAAAATACGTTAAGAATGCATTAAAATCCATTAAAATGCGTTGAAATACGATAAAATACGTGAAAATTGCATTAAAATCCATTAAAATGCATTGAAATACGATAAAATAGTATGTACAACGAGTATATAATACGTATATAATATATATTACGTATGCAGCATATATAATAGGTATATAGTACGTATGTCACACATATAGTACGTATATAGGACATATAATAGGTATGTAGTACGTATATAGTATATATTATAGGTATATAGTACGTATGTCACATATATAGTACGTATATAGGACATATAATAAATTGACAACGGTAATAATCAGTCTAGCGATTGCAGATTCGTTACCGATGTTCTACACGGATGTAAATTGAGAACGGTGATAATCAGTCTACTGATTATCGACAGAATACCAAACTGTTTAATTGAAAATACAATTTTTAATACGTTAAAATATATTGAAAATGCATTAGAACATTAAAAATTGTATGAAAATGCTTTAAAATAGATTAGAATGTTTAGAAATGCATTAAAATGCGTTAAGAATGCATTAAAATCCATTAAAATGCGTTTAAATACGATAAAATACGTTAAAAATACATTAAAATCCATTAAAATGCGTTGGAATAGGATAAAATACGTTAAAAATGCATTACAATCCATTAAAATGCGTTTCAATGCGTTAAAATTCGTTAAAGTAGTATTAGAATCCATTAAAATGCATTGAAATACGATAAAAAGCGTTGAAAATGCTGTTGAAAAAAAATTAGAGACGTTAAAATTTGTGCAAAATGCGATTAAATACATTACAATGCATTAAATTGCGATTAAATATGTTAAAATGTGTTGAAAATCTGTTGAAAATGCGTTAAAATGAGTGAAAATCCGTTAAAAATGCGTTAAAATGCGTTAGAATACATTAAGCGATTATTGGCGTTAAATTACTTAACTTTTAGGTTATTTGATGATTTTCAGTGTGAAAATATGAAAACATTGGATTATTTGGCGATCTATTGATTCATTAATAGCATGTGCGAAAAATATTCTCAAATTTCGGAATACTGCGGTAATTGTATAAAATGTGTGTAATTTAGGTAATAGTTCTGCCCCATATCTCATCTGTGTCGATGGGTTACCGATTCGTTGGCATGATGTACAGTCACAGATATAATCGCATATAATATAATATTTCTGTAATTTCTTGATAAAATTTTTAATTTGTCGATAAAAATATACATCACATGGTTGACAGCGGAGTGCATTTCGAGGCACGTCCCGAAGAATGGCCCGAAGAATGGCCCGAAGAATGGCCCGAAGAATGGCCCGAAGAATGGCCCGAAGAATGGCCCGAAGAATGCCCGAAAAAATTTATTAAGAAATTACAAAATTGTTCGTACTGATTGGAGCGCAGGAAGTGTACAGCAGCGGAAAGATGCCATTAAAGTTGAGTCGAACGGCTTTGCAAATTTACTTTGCAGGGTGAGTACTACATGTAGAAAAAAATTGAAAATATCGGCGACCCGAACTTGACCACCTCCTTTTCCAAGCGAATCCAAATAAAGGTTCCGTCACATTAGCCCCCGTCTCCATATGAACTCAGCGTAATATCGCCTTCGGCTAATTGTACATCTACTAATCCGAAAATGGACTCCCGTCGAGAAGGAAACACAATTGAAAGCTAATGCTATTAAGCACGTGTTTATACGCTGTTGTAAAAATCTTTAAAATTTAGTTTTAATTCCTGCCATGCATAGCGTTAACATCTTATACTGCTCCCGGACGATAACGTTGGGCCTGACACGAAAATGATAATGGGGCTCTAGAGCCCCTTAATGAGGTGACACGAAAATACATTGCATGAGTGATCTATCCCTATACCTGGACTGTGATTCTGTTATTCAATCGGTAATCACTAGATTTATTATCACGGTCAACAATGTAAATCCTTGCAGCACGTCGGTAACCTACCGGTACTCACTAAATTACCGACATCACCGCCGTCAATGTAGATTCGACCAGCCACAGACCAGGTATAGGGATAGACCACTCATGCAATGTATTGACACAAATGACATAAAGGTTGTAACTACTATCCAAATTACACACTTTTCTGACAACTACCGCAGTATTCCAAAATTTGGGAATATTTTTCGCAGTATATATATACAAATCAATACATGGCCAAATGTTCCAAGATTTTCACATTTTCGCGCCGAAAATCATTAAACACCCTGAGAGTTTTTAAATTTAATGCTGAAAATCGCTAAATGTATTTTAACAAATTCCAACGGCATTTACATCGTATTTACGTGCTGTACATTTATTACATATATTACATAGGTACCTATATAATAAATTAACAATGCACACATATCGTACGTATAACATACGTACTATGTACTTCTTATATACACTGGTGGTCCACATAAAATGTTACAAGCTGTTTTCTCCGAAACCACCAGAGAGATTTGTCTAATTTTTTTTTAAACTGAATGGGACTGCGGGTCTGACTACTTCATGTGTAAAATTTTTTTTTATGGGGCCCCCTTGGGGGTGCAAAAGGGGTTACCCTCATTTTTTTAAATGCCACGTGGTCTATTTTTTTCACATTCAGATAGCTCTCATCATAATTGTGTACTTTTTCTCGGAACATTTTTTTG
The DNA here is from genome assembly GCA_963989215.1 of Hedychridium roseum. NCBI lineage: Eukaryota > Metazoa > Arthropoda > Insecta > Hymenoptera > Chrysididae > Hedychridium > Hedychridium roseum. Next base: position 6,428,499 of record OZ022311.1, on the reverse strand, counting down.
TATTGTGTACTGTTAAAGAGATAGACCGAATTATTCGTATCCAGGGAAATATTGGGGGCGACAAAGAAAATCATATAAATAAACGTATTCTTGTTTAAATATCATTTTATTAAATGTTCAAAATGGTGACCATGGGCTGCTAAACACTTGTCAATGCGTTTGCAGATATCGTTTCTACCTAATTTGCTAAGCAGAATCGATAAGACTGATAATAATGAATGAGATCCTGCATGTTGACATACGAGTATATTGACACGTTCGTATGTTCTCAACGATTAGTTGTAAACGCAATTGAAATAACGTCTCTAAACATATTCAGTAAACCAAATTGAATAACTCGCTTTTTATTTTTAAGAGTACACAATACAAAAAAAATTTGAGCGTATTATATTTAATTCTAATTTATTATTTTTTTTCTGCTAGTATAGTAGTATAGTAGTATAGTGTAAATTATTTGCGAAAAAGTACAATTTCAAAACACTTTTTACTATAAATGTACTACTATATTACTATACTACTGTACTGCTATACTACTATACTGCTATACTTCTATACTGCTATGCTGCTATACTGTTATGCTACTATACTATTACACTACCATGTATATACAATTATATACAATTATACATAATACTACTATACTAGCAGAAAAAAATTAAAAAATTAATTAGAATTATAATACGCTAAAACACATTGAAAGCCGTTGAAATGCGTTAAAATGCGTTGAAATAGGATAATATACGTTAAAAATGCATTAAAATGCGTTGAAATGCGTTAAAATACGTTAAATAGCATTAGCATTCACTTGCTTTCAGTTGTTTTAATTGTACATTTTTCACTCTGATTGTACGGTTTCACGCATATTAAACTAAGATTACATTTTTTCATCCGAGACAGAAGTGACTACAGCCGCGATAGTGCGAAAATAATCGATATGGCAATCATGCATCACAGTGGTTACATTTGGCAACGTCGCTGGATTTGGTCAGTAAAGCAAAAATAAAGCGTTTGCAATTCTAAATATGACTGTTATTGAACGTAGAGTGCGCTCAACCGTTTCGCTTTTTTGACGATGTCAGTATTTTTCAGACCTGGTGAAGTCTCATAAGGTGAAAGCTTTATCTATACCTTATTATATATACATATACCTTGTTGGTGGTAAAATAAATCCTCTTTTTCGAAAATCGATGTACATACGTTTGTAAGGACTTACTACATTTACCGATGTCAGAAACATTATATTGGTCTCTAAAATAACAGCCTTTCGATTTATATTTTCACCTTGTATCCGAGAAAATTATTAAAAGTCAGAAGAGAATATTATGAGAATTTGCATAAAAATTTGCATAAACATACAATGTACAGTTTTTAATCGATTTATACAGAAGGTTTAATTAATACTTTATTAGTTACACATATACGATCAGAAATAAGTTTTAACCAATTTTTTTATCCATAAAACAGTGTGTCGGTGTTGAAAATAACATAAATTGTATCATTTTGGGATTAAATTATACTAATGCAACCACTACAATATTTAAATATAAGAAAATGGATTTCTTTAAGAAAAAAGTGGAAGGCCTGATGTGAAAGTTTTACTTTCACAGCCAAAGGTTTGTGTAAAACTCGTTTGCAGAGAAAAACATCAGATTTACCCGAGATACAAACTATTAATGATGTTTCTTAACTTCTCGGACTTTTCGAATGTGTTATGCAAATTAAAGAAACTATTTTTAAAGAAACTAAATATCAAAATAATTTGGCTACAAACAAATTGAAGAAACAATTTAAAAATTATTCTTTTCGTTACGATTACATTTAAAATATTTTGCGATGATCGTTCGTCAGCAGTTTCGCTATTATGATCTTTTTACTGTATAGTGATTTCTATTTACTTATCACCACAGAGAACAAATTGTAATGCTATACATTCGATCAAATTGTCTACATTGTTATACTTGATGGCGGTAAGTTATAAAGATGACAAAAATGAACCAAATTTCACAAAACCAAAATAATTAGGCTATCAGACAACAATAGTTCTATATAAATTTATTTCATTGGAGCAAAGGAATAAATAAATAAAAACTTCACGGAAACAATCATTACGGAATGAAACATGAATTTTGTTATCGTAACGTGGATATTATTTATTGTCCATTTTTTTTCAGCGCTATAATCACCCACTTAGTATGTCATGAAAAGTTTATCAATTCATTTACAAGTTGCAAAATATAACCGAGAAATTCGCGTACAGAGCATTCTAACTGCACGTTAAAAAACAATAACGGATAGAGGTATTGCGGTAAACAGACTGACAGAATATCAAATGTAAACTCGTGCAAAAGACAAGATGGTAACCCGATGCCTGGATGAGTGGTAAAAAGAGAAACGAAAATAAAAATACAGGTTATGAGGATATAAGGAGAAAGTGCAGCAGTTATGAAGCGACAATCTTGCTTTTCTCTGCTCGAACATATGTATATGTAGGTTAACTGCACGGCAGTGTACAAGGATTCGAAAACGCATGCAAGATGGGAAATTAAAGATGCTGCAATATAATATATCTGAAATTGAATGAAATATTACATTTTTATTTTGCACCAACTGCTTAGTATAAAAGAGAGCATCATATGATAACCTGAATTTTTTTCTAAGTGCTGTTGAAGTATTACCTTGTAATACTTTTAATGTTTTACCCTGTATACAATTGCCACATTGGAAAAAAATATTAACAATATAAAAGTAATTTTATGTCTACATTCTTTTCACCTCTATTTATTATATTATTTCGATATTATTACAACACATAACGAATAAGAAGTTCAAAATAATTAAAAAGAAAAGAAGAAAAAAAGGATGTTTTAAAAAAAAATTATAGCAGTTTTGTGAGAATATTACTCTGAAATCATTAAAAAACTGATGCATAAATTACCAAAATCACGAAGAAGACGTAGACGAAAAACGGACTTAAATAAATCTGATAATTAGGACCAATTTTGTTGCTTTTCTGATAAAGTACTAATAGCTATACAGGGTGTTCGGTAACTGGTGCTACAACCGGAAAGGGGGTGATACTACATGAAAAATAAGTCGTAAATATAGAATAACATTTTGTCATATACGGCTTTGTTTTCAAGAAAATCGACTTTGAATATTCACCGAGTACGCGTGCATGTGTAAACGAAAACGTTATTAAAAACGTTATCGGCTTGTTTTCTACCATTTCTCAGTGTGCCCGACAGATCCACGATGTTTGGTGAAAATCAGAATTTGCCACTTGCGAAACTTTCCTTGCAAGTGTGTGGATATTTGTACAGGATGATGCACATGTTTGAAATATGAACGGTGCATAGGATGGTGGGGTTGACGATGAGAAGCTTGGTAAATTCCGGTCTACAGAATCATTCGTACTGCGAGTTCGTTGGAGGATGGATCGGTGGATAGGAAAAGTCGCGGTAGTTACAGGCGCGAGTTCCGGAATCGGCGAGGAAATTTCCGTGAGACTCGCGGAACATGGGGTGAAAGTCGTCGGGCTTGCTAGACGACTCGACAGAATGGAAGCGATCGCAGCAAGATTGTCGAAAGCCAAGGGATCCTTCCATCCTGTAAAATGCGATCTCATGAAGGACAATGATATCCTCGAGGCTTTCCGGTATATCGAAAACACCTTCCACGGCCTCGATATTCTCATCAACAACGCCGCTGTTGTCTACCGCGAAGCTATAATAGGTAAATCATTGCATTTCAATAATTCGAAATAAATTTAATGTCGATTGAAATATAATGTCAACAAGAAAAGAAAATTACAATTGGAAGTCTACAGGTTTCAATTACGGTAAAGTAGCATCTGTTACGTACAGTAAAATAGAAATGAAATGGTACATTTGTGAATATTCATGGAAAAACCATATCGAATTGCAATAAAAAAAGCTTTGTTTAATCAGTATTCAGGTTAATCTAAGTAAATGTTGTCACATACGATCAATTATTTATTAAAAATATATTAAGTTGTATGGTATACTCAGCAGTGCAATACGAACAATAAAAATCTACGTTTAAATTCGCACATCATAGCTACCATTTGTGTGTGATTTGTGTAAATTTAAAATGCAGATTATGTAGTGAGAATCCGAATGTCCATTCGGTATGTATAGACATAATTAGACATAGACATAATTATTTTGCATAAACTTCCGCAGTCTACACATAATATTAAATCATTTTGAAATTGGAATACAATGGACAGTGTTGTCTATGTATTTTCTCAACACCGTTCCTTGAATTTCGTTGTACCGAACGATTTATCATAAAAACTCACAAATATTTATCGTGGGTTTTGTTTGACATTTACAAACTGTGTGCGGTCTCTTCCGTTCTGAAATTTTGAAATGCTTTTGCAATTTCATCAAATGGTTTGTTTCGTATTAACTTAAAAATACAATACTGTTCTGTGAAATGAAATGTTAACAGTCATCGAAAATGTTGATACATTACACAGATGGATCCACCGAGAACTTTCGAAATGTCCTCGATGTTAATGTTCTGTCCGTTGCAATTTCTATTCGCGAAGCAACCAGGCTCATGCGAAAATACAATTCAGTGGGACATATCATCAATGTAAACAGGTAATCTATATAGCGCAGCAAAGATAATTATTTAAGAATTATTTAAGAAGGCCAATCACTCGAGGTTGTAAATCTCAATATCCATCAATTAATAACCTCTATTGTGAATCTAAGTTCCCTCTAAGCTGCGCGGATGCGCGGCCGCGCACCAATTTTTCGAAAGTTGCGCAGCCGTTTTTGTATTCTACGCACAATGGGCTTGTTCACCATTTTTTAATTTCATCTTATAAAAAGATTGCATCTAAAAATGGCAAAAATACAAATTTCACAAAAAAAGTAAAGTTTAGAGCGTCAAAAAAAATGTTGACATCAAACACAGGCACAGGACCCTCCGCCCCCAACTTGCACACTTTTACGTACGTTTTGAACATTTTTTCTCCCATATACTTTTCTGCTGCGCAGTGAGCGAAGAAATGAGAGGGAACATTGTTGTCAATACGTGTAGTCAAGTAACTGATATAATTCACACAGTATGAATTATTTCATCGTTTTATACAGAGCTTGTTTTCTTCTTTTTATACAGTATCGCTGGCCAACATGCCGGCTCTATCAATGCACCGCTGAGTCTTTATCATGCAAGCAAATATGCACTCACTGCAATATCGCAAGTGGTGAGGAATGAATTAATGAATATGAAATCACCAGTAAAAACTACGGTAAGAACAAGTAAATTACTTATGTATTTCTTTAGAAGCATAGCGAAAATCTGTTATGAATCTTTATTTAGTTTCCAATATAACATATATAAAGCTATTTGGAATGAGCGAGTTTTATCGTCTTCGAAAATTCCCATATTTTTAAAGGCCGCATGTCTTTTTTTTACATACATGGCAATTAATTATTACAAAGTCTAGTCATGCTACACAAAATAACAGTTTTATGTAAACGTTAGCCGAATTTTATCATATGTGATTTGTTTTTCAGAACTTATCGCCGGGACTAGTGAAAACTGATATGCCTGCTGAACCACTTGGTTGTCGTGATATCTTTGAACGTTGTGCACATTTGGAGACAAAGGACATAGCTGAAGCAATGCTTTATGTGCTTGGAACACCACCACACGTTGAAGTAACTAATTTCATAAATATCATGATTTTGTATTACATTTACGAAAAAACTGAAGCCGTACGAGGATCAGTCTCTTTACAATATTCACTTTTTTTACGGAAAATTTCGTTTTATTTCTGACCAAATAAAAAAAATGAACTGGCCCAATTGCGTGACTCTATGTACCAATAAACGATTTATTCTATAATCAATCATCGCTAAGAAAATTAAACTGGAAAGTATTAAGTTAACTTATTAGTGTATTAAAAGTGTTCAAGATTTGGAGTATTGATTGTTGGTGCATTTTATAGATTATATCCCATAAGATTACAAATAGCTTGTTTTGTTTAATCATTTCATTGTGAATAGAATAGAAGAAACGATACTTGGTGCATTTTTCATAATCATTCTCACATTTTCAGATCACGGAGTTGTGCATACTTCCACAAACACAGATGGGCAAGATCGAGGCAGCGTATTAATAGATTCTTTTTACAAGTGATAAACAGTTGATATCATATGCTTTCGAAGCATAAATGAAAGTTGTACTATTATCGTCACAATATCTTTCTCCAAATATCCCTTTTCTTACGTTACATAAATGCAATTTTCATATACACATTTTATGTACGTACATCACATTGAAATGTTGCTATTAAGATAGTGTTAAGATACATTATTTTTAATTAAGAAATTACTTTTAACAGATCTACAAAATATGTACTATTGTGTACGTACTGTTAAACGATACAATCACAAGTAGTAAGAAAGTATATTTGTTAGGATAATAAATATATTGTATATCTAAGTTAATGTTCTCTCTATGCTTTCTTCCAAAATAATATAATCCGAGGTGCATCTGTCTAATAATAAACCTGAAACTTGCTTTATTTATTTTATTTGTACTTTCTCTAGTTTCAAACTTTCCTCTCACCTCCTTGAGTACGGCATTCATTAAAATATCTAACACTAACGTATGAAAGAAGTACATTTTCAACCCATTATCCGCCATTGTCCCATTTTTGGGACACATTATCAAATTTTCTTCTAACTGCAACTTCTAAATAAAATACAGTCGTTAAAATAGTGAGGTCATAATATCACGTGCTCCATGAAAGTATTAAAAATTCCCGCTATTTTGTTTTAAATCATTGCAAACTTCAGGTTGAAGCTAATAACAACCACAGCCGGTCATGTGCACGTCTTTATTTCTGATATCACAGATTGTTCACAATACTTCTAAATAAAAAACTTTTGATTAAAACTTGTTCTTTGGACTTTGTTTTACATATCCACCGAGAGATATTATTTCGGATATATCCTGGGTAAGTGTTTTTCCCTTCTAAGTGCAGTGTCCCATTTTATTTTTTACATTCTTTCTTTAAATATATTTTTATATTCAATTTTTATATTTAAATAGAAATAATAACAATTATGGCAAAAATAGTTCCAGTTGGTTAGTATGAATATCATTATACAGTTAATTTAATTTTTTTTGTATTTTTGAATTGCGGCGGGTAATGGGTTCATCTAAAGTCATTTCTGAATTTTCAATCTTCTATTTTCCACACTTGGATTAATAAAATATTTACTCTTTTTATTCTCTCCCACATTTCCCGTTATATTTTCGCATTCCTTTGGAATATTATCTTGAAAAACGTGAATCATTTTCTAATTAATCTCTTCCGTATTCCCAATTTTTCCTTTTTACTGAATCAAGTGCTGCTTTGAGGTCTACAAATAAAGCATAAACTTTTCCCCGATTTTTCACCAGCTCCCTTACCCCCACATATTTCGGTATGTAGGCATTGTGTGTTTTTCGTCGGTGTTTTCGAAATTTTCCTTGTATTTTTGCTAAAATACCTTTTTCTTTCTCTTCCTTCATTATTCTTCCATTTAGAACTGTTGCGTCAATTTTATAGGCCATGCTAAGTAAACTTTTATCTCATAATTTTTATACAGGAAATACAGCACGTTGATTTACTAATTTGCGTGGAATGCTCCGTCTAAAATGTGAGACCATTGTAGTCTTTTAATAGCAAGGCGGTCTATTTTAAAAATAACTACCTACGTAAATGCAAAAGAAGGAATTAAACAGCTCTGTGTATGCATATGAACCTTAATCTTATCCGTATTAAGAGTTCATTCGTTTTAAAAGGAATACATCGGGTTTTCCAATCCATTAGCGATTAGTTATACTCATTGAGCAAATGTCACGTAGAATATCTAGCGTTCCAACGTGAAAACTTTAATGAGGAAGCTTCGTGGAAATACTTAATAATGTTATTTTTCGTAAAGAATCAGAAGAAGTGAAATTAATTCATCACCCGAAGGCACTATGTCCTCTACTTTTACTACTTCGTAAAATGTGAATAATACTACGTAACACAAATATATTTAAATATACAATAAAACAATGTAAAATACATGGTATATTCGATATTTTATAAAATTGGTCGAAATCAAGTAGTTCGGACAATTTTGCAAAGCTTTGTCTTATTCTAATTGCACAGGAAAAGAGATATAGTTATATAATTAATTGTTATTCTATTCACATAGAATTTTATTCGTATAAGACTAGGAAAATTTACATACATATTCATTTACAATTAAATGTCACTCGATATTTTTAACTCGTTATCGTCAGTAAGACTGACATATACCCACAGGATGTTTTCAAAATCTGGAATGATAAATGATTACAACAAATAATTCAGTAATATCATAACACGAATATTAATAATAATAAGGCAGGTCAAAGTAAGCATTAATAATATACATATAGGATTAGTGGAGAAGTGTTTCTGATTTTCGATATTGAAAAGGGAACAATAACTTTTGCGTACTAAAAATTCATTAAATCATTTTTCATTGATTCAATTCCGAACTTTTTACATGATATTGTAATGAATGAATAAATGCGCAACGTGTAAAACTGTACTTGCCTTACTAAAAAGTTCTATGGAGAGAGCACAAAACTTTCCTGCAGTTATTACAAGCGGGAATTTCGTACGGACCATAATCAGCAACAATATTCTCGCCTGTCTGCTGGGTAACGCGGTCCAGTCACTTTCGTAAACGGCGTAACCAAATTCAACACTCTTTGAAAAACATGAAGATTTACGTATACAAATTGACATCGTGCTAATTGTAATAACGTTATAAGAGCGCTTGTCGCGAACTCTCGAGAGAATTTATACGGTGCTTACTTTGCTAATCAGTAATTCGCCAACCATGCAGTAAATAAAAAGGTGCGACGTTATGAAGAAGATGTAACTAGCCAAGAAACTGCCGCGAATAAAATGGGAATTATTACCTTCTACTGACAGCATCTAGAAATGCGAATGGCCGATATTTCTTCTGCACGTGCATTCCTGATAAAATCGTTACATACCGTCAACAGCTGATACCCTTGAAAGCAGAGTTGAATAATGCAAACCAAAATTTGTATCAACAGTACTTTGTTGAAGGAATGTTCAATAGCCATCGCGAAACTGCAAATTATTCACCCGAAAATGTATAATTCAATGATGTTAGAAGTGTTATATAAAACGTTACATAACAAATATTAATAGATATCAGAAGATATTATCATGCGAGTATCTTTAATCCAAAATAAATAATTTTGTTGATCGTTTTGTTGATCTTCTAACAGAACGTTATATCAAATTTTTCATTAGATTCTTAGTAAATCCTTAACGTTGGAAATCATTTTTGTAACTTTCTATCACTAAATTTCTAGCACATGTTAAAGAATTCAATGGTCAACGTATATCACACCTCTTATTAAAAGAATCGTTAAAATTATTTTAGCAATAAACAACGGGGCGTGATCATATAAACTTGACGATATTTTCTGCTTGTCTCCATTCGAAAAATCAGTTTTACATACTCGATGAGCTTGTTGTGCTTCGTAACAATGGAAACAAGTTTCTTGTTAAGTTCATTTGATTTTGCACGCTTTGCAGCATTGACCAGATTCCTTATATCGTATTGAAGGATAGTGAATTGCCCGCAGCTATGAATGACCATAGTTGAAATGCAACTGTCAATGGCAGAATAGCCAGTCGCTGCGAGGGCAGCAGCAACGTTTTGCCCGATAGTCGTCAATTCGTAAAACGGACTTTCAACGGCGTTATATGGAAAGTAACTTCGATAAAACAATGTACGATTGGTAGGACCTCGTCTAATATTCAGTGTTGTCTGGATATAAAGGTACATCGAGGCCAAAACTAATATTTGTCCGAAGCAGACGATCGTTAGGGTTTTCGAGAATTTTACATTCCGTAAAAATACTCGTTGCTGTGCTTCACCCTTCACCGATTTCCAATCTGCCATATATGTCTCCACCAACGGTTTAACATCTTGAAAAGAAAGGGGAACATTATACCGTAGCAAGAGCGAATTCTCAGGTATGGTTTGCTTGGTCGTTTGTCTTACTTTCTTTTGTGCTAAAACATCGTAAATTTATAATTTTGCATGCTAAGTAAATACGTCGATTTCGTTTAAAAGATATAACATTATACTATGAAAATGAAGAATGAAATGGAGAACTATTTAACTTTTGCGTATGTAGGTATTTAACTGTTAATGAGCTGTATTTGCAAAGTTTCAATGGCAAATTAATGCAGAAAATTTAGCTTTAAACGTAAAATTACATCCAGTGAACAGAGTAGAAGAAACACACGATAATAAAAATATCTAGTAAAGATCATTTTTTACGGTTAGAATGAAAAAAAATAAGAAACCGATAAACGTGACCACGAGTCTTCCAGTCTATCTTTTTCATTGAACGTAATTTCATTTTTCGATAAACATTTTTAAACGTATCTTTCGTGTGAGAAATATTTATCGAAAACAGATTTTACCTTCTCTGCAATATCGGAAAGTAAGAATCTTCAGGACTGCCGTGATTGCTGGAATGTTGACCATGGCCAAATTCTCGATCATAGAATCCATATTGCCCCATACCATTATTAAATCGACGGTTTGCGGTGCGCATAAGAAGCAAATAGTCAGGCAAACCGGGAAAAGGAACCAGTACCTGGAGAATGTAGATTCTTCATCTTTTTTAATCGTTGGGTCTGGCCATATCCCAACGGAGCGTAGTAACAAGCGGTTAAAACTAATTGCATTGTCCACGTCTGCGTACAGTTCAGGAATCCTTGAGTTTCCATTATTTATACAATTCGTGCGGAAAAATATACAATTTACGTGTGTAGATAGTATTGTGCTGTTTACAACCATTTACCCTTTTTTTATTGGATACACTGGACAACACTGAAAAATTGTCTTTACTGATGATACGGTGCACCTAATGTATTGTTTCAGTCTAATTTCCAATTATCAGTCCATTTTCCTAACACGGTAAATTCGTAAAAGAAACTTGAGATTTTTATCGTTATTTTCATCGTTCATCGTCGTCATTTTGATCGTTATGTAAAATCAAATATTTCAATAATAATGTTCTATAATGTTGTTTGTAAGAAGGTCATTAAAAAATGTGATAACCGTTAATTACATGTTTTTTGTAAATCTGTAAATGCTTAGTAATAAGTGACTTTAAATTTCATTATAACTTATTACAATTCACGAGATGTACGATATTGCGAAAGAACAATACTTAGGTAATAGTTAAGAAATCGGCCATCTCCTTCATTCGATTAAGTCGAATTCAACGTTTAAGAAGTTCGTTTTAATCTAAATTTAATCTAAAACCTTAGTAAAGTCCTAACGATAAATATTCCAAAAATGTATATTTTTGTCTTGTTGTATATTTTTGTTAATAAGTACTCACTAGGAAGTGGAAAGAAGGTGCGCGACTGCTCCCTAGTGAGCTTAAAATCGTACAATATTGCATGCACCGTGCGAACAGGCGATCAAGACTACAATTTCCCCCGTAATGGTTTACCTCGATCAAACTCCATCGACGTTTATCAGCTGGACGCATTTAATAAGTGAGTGACATCTGCCCGTTTCGTAGGGAACTCTCCCCTTTGTCCAAGGGTGGACGATAATAATTAATTCAACGAATGTCCAATGCGTTATAAATCTATAAGTGATGCGATTCAACGTCGTTCACCGCGAACACGGAACTCATAATACTTTCATAAGCCTTACAAGCAGAGAACAAGTGTTGAAAATGTAAGTTTCTCAGAACGTTTAAAGACAAGACGCAGTGTTCCGACGTGGTGGGTGACTTTCAGGGGAAGAAATGTACTTGTTTCCGAACGACAGAAAGTAGTGGCCGAGTGCGCAAAGAAGACACCTTCTTGTGCAGCGATCTGAACTTTTGTAAAATCTAAAAAATTCCGATCCGATGTTCGGCAAACGACAACGAAGCTATGGGAATGAAGTGTATGGACGATTTTCTTAGGTGAAATGATAATTGACTGATCGTAAGATCGTCCGGACAATTGACAGGTTTAATTCTAGCGTGACTGTCTTATCTGTGCCCTGGACGGCATGTTCATTTATTAGACGCTCTATGGGGTGAAAAGATCGGCCACGTAAACAAGTTTTCTCGTGTCTTTCGCAGCGATTAGGTCATTTAAATCTAGTAATCCGTTGTAATGAGCTCCACGATGGCTCATGCTTGACATATGCCGAGAAAGAATTCGCCAGGAGGAGTTGCCCGGGGCAAGGGAAACGGAAAAACGGATTGCAAAAGATAAGCCGAGAAGAAAGATTCGAACCTTTGTAGAAGAGTTCATTTCCCAATGAGAAAAATCTAGGCGGAACCTTTGTCAACGCTTTCGTTGATCTTTTATTTGATGTTGTGACAAAGTGCACGATGTAACACATGATTTATTTATTACCCCACGATAGAATTGACGAATTTTACCAATTTTTCAACTAAGTATGTATATTAAAACGATCAAAATACTGGACTTACATTTAAAACGGCAAAATACTACACTCCAGAGGAATCAAGTTTCGTTGTTTATCGCTTAGAATATCGTGAAGTGAATTCAATGTTCCATAGGGCGATGGGAATTATATAGAAAACTCTTGCATAGTCCTCCGATTGGTTTGGGTGACTCTAATTAGCGCACCCCACTTACATCGTCCATCCTCTTTCCCTTTGGCATACATCCATCCTGATAAAGGAAAAAGATTTTCATTTGCCAGCCTGCCGGTCAACAACGAGAAATTTCGAAAAGTGTTGAACATGAAAACACGTGTGCCAAAGGACTGCACGAAAAGGACCGACAAAGTAACGAATGGAAATTGTGACGTCGCCACGGCGGACACGGGAATCCACGCATGGCGTGGGTGCGGACCATTGGAAGATGGTCTTGGGAGAATCCTCATTGCGTATGTATCACGGCGACTTCCGATTTAAATGGAGACGAATGGCTTCTTCGCTGCTTGAGATTACCCTCGGGGGGTGTCTCAATACACTCGGCTACACACTGAATGAAACGGCAAAGGTGATAGAGGGGTAAGTGAAAAGAGAGGAGGAGGAAAAAGGGGCGGTGGGAAAAGCGTAAGAAGAATGACAGAGCGAGGCCGGCACTCGATGAATGCGTGTCTACGCGTAGACGAGTGAAAAGGAGATAGATAAGCGAGAAAGTACCGTAGGAGGGGATTAAAAAGGAAAGCCAGTCGGGAACCCTGATGAGAAAAGGCAATGTGTAAAGAGGGCAGGAAAACCGAGGGAAGGAAGAACGACGCGGAGGGGTGGAAGGAGACCGATTGGAAAGAGAAGCAGAGAACTGCGTCGAAGCGGACGAAGAGGGTAAAAAAAGGAATCCGACGATCCTGGCAGGACCTTAGCACCCCTATAAAACTCGCTGGCTAGCGCCGTATAAACATCATTCTCGATCAGGAGTCTCGACGAGAGGTGCATTCACGTCAACGATGCACGATTTCACCAACTGTCCGTCGATCCATGCTTCCTCGGTTTGCATTCTTCTGCTTGTCTACTTGGTAGCTTGCGTATCCGGGGAATATGGTGAGTTATGCTGTCAAACATTTATAAATTGTAAATTGTACATTGTCATTTGCAAATTATATAATCCGCTCGTTCCTGTTTTAGTTTTGTACATTGTTGAAGCTACTTTCGAGCCTCTTCTACGAGTTGTAATTGTTGTGTCGTAAGAGAGAAATGTGTCTGACATTTTTTCTACTTTTATAGTCGGCTTCTGAATTTTGAAAGAATTCTGTGAATCCTCGCCTTCGAATTGCAACTCTTGCGGAAGACGAGTAGAAATTTTTTGTATTTTTTTCTAACTATCAATTGGCCATGTATGATTTATTGTACTATTGTACTGTTATTGCATATTTACGATGTAAAGTTCACGTTTTTGTACGAATATAAGTTTCATTACTCTCGATAATATTCAAACTTCCGATAAACAACTACATTGCTTGCTAAAGGCAATGTTTCGTAAAAGCAATCCGTAGTATTTGTATTTTACAACATATTTATCAATTTATTCTTAAGTATAATATACAATAGTATATCTTTGTAAAAAAACAAAATAACTTTTCAAAACCCCAATTTTCGGTAATACTTCCTATTTTGTCGAACTTTATTTAAGTAACGTCACTTACGCCCTGAAATCGTGGATTTATTTCATAAAAAGCTCGCTGTTGTTACTTTGCGAATTATTAACGATGAATTATAATATCGTAAGACCAAACAGCGTTCTAATTGGACACCGAATTAGGCTATTCTGTTTTTATTCTTACATCTTATGTTTATTCACGTAAAGTACCATGTAAAATAAACGACACGGTTCTGTTAGATCCGAGGGAAGTTATAAGCAGCGTGACAAACGACAGAACGGATGGTGGAGAATTTCGCTCATGCATCGATGGTAAATGCATAAAACGTACGACGCATGAAATTACCAGTGGTATGTGGTTCGGTCCTCGATTAGGAAGACGGCGCAGATCTAACCAGAAAGCACAAGTCGTGCCGGAAATCGAAGCGATCGTAAATATGCTCGATGGAATGGATGGTTGGGTTCTAGTATCGATACCAGGTATGATAAATCTTTCTAATTTTACATAAAATAATACACTTTCTGGCTGTTTCTTGTTCCTTAATATTTAGTACGATAATAATGGAGATAATGGAGAATATGGCCTTTAAATGATAGATGTTATGGAATTACAAATTTTCGTCGACGTATTAAATGTTTTGTTAAGGCTGTTCAGCTGTACCGATTTTTTGGTGTAAATTGGATTATCGCTACTAATCAATTGTCACTATTGCGTGTGGATTTTACAGCCGAAAAAAGACAGACCCCCGCGTTCACGCCACGATTAGGACGAGAATCTGGCGAAGATTTCCTGGCGTTCGCCGGTCCCAGGGACCAAAATGACAACCAAGAGGACGATTCACCGCCACCACTTTTTGCACCGCGGCTCGGTCGAAGAATAGCATTTTCACCGTCGCCGAGACTCGGTCGTCAGTTACGACCTCTGTACCAAAAAGATTAGAAACCCCCGAAAACCGTTTATAGGATATACATATATATATATAAATAAGTCGCAGAAAAAATACACAAAAAGATGTGACTACGAATGATTACAGTATAAAAGAATTATTAAGATATGAAATAATAAAGTACAGATGTTATTTATATTTCAAAAAGTATTCCTCCATTCTCGTCTTCCGTGTCTTACATCCAAAGAAAGAACAATAAACCGTTAATCCTGAAGTAAAAAATATTAGTATTTACGTTTTTCTTGTATCGTTTGAACGACCCCCCCCCCCCCCACCCAGCGGTTTACCTCGATAAAATCCCATGGGCAAATAGCAAAAATTCTAACAGTGGATTAAAAAATCTTAGCACAACGGAAGGAGGGATATGTCTTTTTCATAATCCCTTTACCCGTAATTGGCAATAAAAGTCAATGAATTTTATCGATCGGTACGGTTTTACTCTTATTGGATTCGGCTTTTGAGAATTGAATAGGACTATCACGTAGCTATAGACTCCCCATCTTCGCGCTGTTGTTTTTACATAAACCACCAAAGCGATTTTTCCTGAAAATGCCTCTATAGGACACGGGAAATAATATGTTAGATATTTATAGGTATTTGTGATAACTGAACGACTCTGTAACTTACTCGCTTAGCTCTATGGCTTTTCATAAACTGCATCGGTCAGAAACTAGGGCTGGAAAAAAAGCAACGTGAACAAATCTGGAGGTTACAGAACGGTCCTCTATTACGTATTAATTTGAAGTTAATCGCATGATTTCATACATACTACAATTAAGGAAGAATAAACAAGTGTGTCAAGAATCGTTCGTTCAGGGAGAGTTATTTAATTCTTATTTAAATCAATGTTTGAAACATAATCATTTGAAATACGTTATATCCTACGTTAAAAACGTGCCGAATAAAAATGTAAAATGTAAATGCATAACGTAATAAAAGAATGGTTACTTTCATTTTCTACAGTTTATAAGATATTGTATTATAATTAGCGTTTCAGGGAATTTGCAGAGTTTAGTAAATGAATAGCAATCTGACGCGGGACTTTCAGCAGGATTACTGTGTTATTGTATTCTACTTTGTTCTTTATTCTCAAATATTGATCGAAAATAATGGTGAAGTAATTTCATGGGGGAGTGCCCTTAAGTAATAGATTGACAATCACGTAAACCGACTTTATTCCTCATTTTCTTCTCAAACGTAGATTGGTTTATAAATGTACATTATAAATGTAGTGTTATTTACAATTGCAATTCTAGTTAGTGAAATGCATAAGGTTTGCATATGGATATGTTTGCTGGGCATTAAGTAACAAAACTACAATTTTTTGGAACTTTTTTATTTTACATATTCACAAATGTTACAGCTGCAGTTACGTATGGACGACGGAAAACCCGAACACATATTATTTCATATCGCTATTATTCTTATAGGCAACATAATTATTACAGCATTATATCACTATGTACTTAACCGAAATTTCCTACATTCCTAAATGTATCGACTTATTATGCAAAATCTTCATTTCGATACAAATCATAACGGTTGAAAAAAAATTTATTACGATCCGAGAAAAATGTCTGCAGCCCGAAAAGTGGTGAAGTAGAGAAAAGAAATGAATTTTGAAAATCAAGTTCGACAGATGGATGACTGAAAAGCACTACAATGAATGAATACATGATTTTATACATTTCTGTATTATCCTCATGACTGTTGCAACATCTAAATACGTGGCCTTTATTTTTATAAAAATTCTTAGAAAATTCTCATCGAACGACGACGTAGTCCTTTAGAAAAACGATCATAGGCAATTACATAACATGTGATGATTTACTTTGGGATATTAATCAGTGTAATTAGGCTCGACTGTATATTTTCATGATGGAATAACCTATTTCAGAATCTATTTAAATTAGTAAATAGCACTTGACGATCCTGTAAAATGATATGCGATGATTGTAAAACTGAAAGAGAAAAAGAGACAAAATAGAGACAAAGTGAAGAATTTAATAGCTTATTTCTTCGTTTACCCCAATTTTATATTTCGTAATGTGAAAAGCATCAAGTATACACATTTTTTAATTACTCAGTAATAAATATGTACTTATAAATAAAGATATTTTATATAGTTGCGGTGACATTGTCTATACTTTTGAAATCTTTGTTTGCTTCGTTTTCCCCACTATGTAAGCTTGTTATTACATGTTAATCGCAAGAAGCATATTTTATACGATGGTAAACTAAAATAAAGAGAAATTATTCTCTTTATGTTAATGAAAAATAGGTAAATACGGTTTGAAAAATTTCACATGTAAAAAATTGAAAGCTTAGTAATATACTACCAAGCAAAATCTAGTATTGAAATTTTAATTAGTATTGTTTTGTGTTTATTTTATTTTCTTCATATATTGTCCGTCCACTTTGTGTAGTCTCTATAAGGGCATAGTATAGATTAAAATCTGTGTGAGATTTTATGCGAAAGATTAACGACAAATCAATCAAACAGAAAAAGAGTGAATAAACTTTTCTAATTCCTCTATGATTTTTTGTGCCTGGTGACTTTCAATTCGACAGTGCTTTCTATCAAGTAGAAAAATATTATTGACGAGTGAAATGGCCGAAGATAATTGGACTAGGTTCGAAATGTGATTAATTTTAAATAAAGTTATGTAGGGAAACGAATGAAATATTTCGATGAAACACACTTATTTGTTCCTTACTGTGTTCTATTATTTTCGATCAAACGAGTATATACTATTAACAATACATTAATTATATATGGAAGAAATTACAGGCAAAGAAAATTCTCGTAGAAAATACTGGGTAAAATTTCCCTTATACACAATTTCCCTAATAATTTCTCGAAAATCTTTCTCTCCGTGTATCGCTGGAAACATGGCAACTGATTGACAGTTGAATGCGCGAAAGAAAATTGCACGTGGCTGTTGTTAAACCGGATACAACAAGAAAAGTCGACAGAATCGTGTTCGAGATCGTCGAACGTAGTAATTTGCGAATGTCAGGATATTTTCCGGTCTGTGCATTATTGGCAAAATATTACTCCAGGTTTCAATGCGTCATATGTATCTAATTGTTATTTAATTAAGTCGGAGTATCTAACTGTAATAATTTCCGACCAAGAACACACCAAGACGAATTTCTGCGTATTAATTCACGATGATCAGTGATTATGATTAGCAAGTGATATTTCCCTTAGTCAGAAATTTTTACATTTACCTTATATATTCCTAATATATTCACGCGTGCCTATGTGTGTATGTATATGAAACATTTTTTTATACATTTTTTTAGTTGTCACCAACCTGTTTCTACTGTTAGTCTTAAAATAGGGATTATTTAGCAATATGTAAGTAACAATATAAAAATCTATTGTATATATATTTTTTACAAGGCGAGGATCTCGTTTTCGTGATTGAAGACGTACAGTTTTGCAAATAAAATTGTATTGCTATTTTGATGAATTCTATAAACAGAAGTATACTGCCGCGTAAATTCGTGCATGAGCATAGAAACATTCTTTTTGAAAGGAAGATATTATTTTCCAAGGTTCTGTCGGTATTTCGCGTGATCGTGTCATAAAATTTTGAAGAAGATTGAAATATGCCACGAAAGACAAGGGCCTCTTTTTATTTGCTGCTCTAAATCTAATTTAAATGAACTTATCGGCTAGACTACAAATAGTACGGTATATGTAGTTTCTCGCTTAAAAATCTATGGTAAAACTATGTCGTCTGTTATCAAACGGTTATCGTAAACTATGAAAATATATACAGAGTTCGTTCAGTGAGCAGTTTTCGACTAATATTATTTTCTGGCACCGTTAAAGGATGTCTCAACTGCGTATTCGTCTCGAAATCTCTTCTGTGCTCGTTCCTTGTAATCAATCATTCAACATGATCAGTTCCTCTTCCCAAATAGGTCACAACACCATGAAGAGGTTGACTAATGAGAATTCCGTAGCTCTTTCTTTTATCCAAATATTAGGAAAATTACATTCGGAAGTAACTGATATAAATTTCAGTTAAAAATTCTGCCCGTTCATTTTTCCTTCCTTCTGTATAATAATGTTTTAAGATTCATACGCCCATTGTGAGTAAATCAAACCTGTTAAAGATGGGGAATAAGTTTGACAGGACTTGGGGAATTCTCAAATAATTTGAAAAATAAATGTGAATTCATACATTTTAATTTTACTTTATAACGATCATAAAAGTAACAAATTGAATCGATTAAGAACAAAATAATTGTGCCATTGCCTGAGCAGGAAAAGATACAATATACTTTAAAAATAACATACTGATTTTACTTCCTTCATCGTTTAAACGTGTCCTCTTTTATAAAAAGATTTTATTAATAAAATACTTAGTGACCTAGGATACAAAATAAATTTAGTAGGAAAATGAATGAAATGAATTATGCCCAGTGATAACAGTTCGAATATCTATAAAACTTTGTTGTACGTATAAAGTAAACGTAACAGACTTACAGTTTACTCCATATTTACACATTTGTTTAATGTTTTCATTGAGCAGCTGTTGCTTGTTTACAGAAAATTAAAAATCAAATTTACGATTTTCTTGGAATCAGAAAAGAATTAAACGAAAATGGAGTGTACAAGTAAAAGAAAGATGGCCGTATGAGAAAATAAAACTGAGAAACTAAAGAACTTTTCATATCTTTTATATGTAGTGAGGTGTAATTACACCGTATTTTATTTACAATACATTAGCGTGTGCCATCATCATAGCTATATACTTATACTCTAATGCTGATTATAAACAATCACCAAAATATAGGGCGTGAAAAACAAAGATTCGTTGTGTTTATTGTAAAGCACTGTAGTTTTGAATGATTTTATATCGTTTTTTTATGATAGTTATATTACTGAAATTAATGGATTTCAAAGGCTCAGGAGATACAAAATCACCTTGGTTTGGTATTAGTTTGCAGAAGTCAACAAACGTCCATTTTGCGAAACATGGGGATTCTTAATTTGAACTCAATTAACAGAAAGGAATGTCTGAGATGATCAATTGTAAACGATTATTTGTTAGCGAATTATATCTGCCAATAAATAAAACTTAACGCTAAGACAGTTTTTTTTTAAATGTTCACCTCCGCAGAAAATGTAGATTCCAGTATCTTTGCCCCATGCCCTAGTGTTTGCCATTTGCATCTCAAAGTGTGAGTTGTTTAAAAATCTCCGTCAACGTTTTCTACAATTGAGATGTATGAAAAATGTGCCAGCTCCATGTATGACTAGCGCGTAAGCTTCGACACTATATAAAATACAGAATAGAGATTTGACGTTAATATAAATTACTTGCTATCTTCTTCATAGTATGCGTATTATAACAAGTGTGATAGAACGTGGAACACTTAAAATGTAGACAAAAGGAAACAAAACAAATAGGCTGATAATATGCTTTAATTACAAAATAATCCTCTATTACTTTTTATTTACAACTTATTTTGCTTATGATTTCTGATAATAATTTTCAATAAATAATCGTGGACTCGTTCTTGAAAGACACCCACTTCTGTGAGTTTGTGAATAAGTTAGACCAAGTCATTTGCAACGTTTGATTTCGCCTAGATCGAAAACCTAAGCAGCCGTTAAAAAATCTCTTCCTTTCATGGGAACTCAAAGTTTTTCTACGATCTGTACCGTCCGAAACTGTATTCAACGCTTCTTTGAAAGGCACTCGTTTCCATGCAAAAATTTTGGTTATCATTTCTACATGTAAGTAAATATGAGTTCATGCGACTCTTCCGTAGGTGCAAAAGTACTTTTATGGTAGACAGAGTACACAGTACCTCTTTTAGTATAAAACATAATTTCGCTCTTATTCAAAAACATCTTTCCTCTTCGAATAATTACCGCACAAAACTTTTTAAAAATAACGCAGCGCAAGTATATCTGACATTTTCGTAAACACTTACTTTATATTTGCCACAAAAATCGTACGAATAACGACCGCTCACCATTAGTATGGAAATAGTTTTTACACACACGAAACATATCTATTTTCCGAAACCTATACATCAATCATAATAGTTTCCAGTACAACAAATTCAGTATGAGATGTTATACAGTTGTTATACAGACAGTTAGAGCAAGATGTATTTCAAACGAATTTTCCAATTTTAATAAATCATTTGGCAAACTAGGTGAACTTTCAATAATGGTATTCATCAAAGGTTTTCCAGTAAATTAACACAGAGTGTATGAGAGTATATTTACCTATGCAGCGGTAAAGAAAGAAATCATCGTTAATATCCATATCTGTTTTTAACTAAGAGCAAAACGAATTTCATAAAAGTACTTGTTGCCGATCATTCTATCGCAAGATAAATAGTTAATTTTTATGTTTGAATGTACAAAGTTCTCTAGATGTAAGTTTTAAAATATGCCCCTGCTGCTGTAAAACTGATCAAAAATCTATAAAAATCATTCAAAGAAACGTAATGAGATCGATAAAAAAACCTGTACCCTTCGATGCTCCTTCCGAGAACATCATTTATGACTGCACTGAACTTATCGTGAGACGACACACAGCTAACCAACCAGCCACTCCGTACCAAAACTTAACAGTTTCTTATATCTCGATTAATTTCAGTTACTGACTATTATGATGTTTGTGGTTGTATTTCGTCTTTGTCACACATTACTCACTTAGGCAACTATGTGTAAAGAGTGTTATTTTTAAGCGGTACTTATAATAATGGTTACCATACTACGAATTAAATCTAAATCCTTACAAAGAAAAACTTCTATAATTTAAAAATCATAGTTTTAACATAGCATTGGCCACCGGCACAAGGACTGACTGTTTCTTGAAAACCCAAATCATTGTATATACAATGCTGCAGGTTTTATTCATTTAACCAATTGCAGTGAATTTCTCGTTTAAGTATCAGCACTTGACATTTTTGTACGTAAAGCATGAATTATATGTTTTAACAGTAAGCAATAAAGCAGAATGTTTGCAAATCCAATAGTTGTGAGAATTGGCTGCTACTTACAAAATATGTATAGTTTTATAAATTATGATTTTAACCAAAGAGATAAAAAACCTAATTCTCGATAAACATTGACAAAGGTGTCTTCCGCGATATTTTCCTTTGCATTCACATATTTCTAGAATTCTTCCAGAGCACTAGCGATGAAGTATAAACGAAGATACTTTTCTTTCGAATATATTCATGTTCTACACACAAAAATGTGTAATAATGAAATTATGAAGAAAAAATACGTGGAAGTCCTTTTTGTAAACATTTATACATTAAGTATAATTGTATTATGCAAAAATGTTTAAATTGCCTGACCGTAACACTCTAATTTTTGAAAAAGAACAAAATGATTTAATTAAAAATTAATTAAGAAAACGTTGTAATTCCCTATAGTCGGTGTTTTTGACAATTCTTAAGAAGTTTTCAATTATTTGTAATTGATATCTAGATTGTTTAACGATATTTCGTACTATGGTCTGTAGGCATGTAGCTCTTCAATCCTTCTCTCACTAAACGCATATTTTCAAAAGAAGCTAGCGAATAACTAATTATTTTCTTTTCATTATAAGCAAATTGAACTAAATATTATACGTTACAAAAGTTTTCGACTTGTGGTATACATATAATGTACAAAAATGTTAAGTTGACATACTGTAATAAATTACCAGTGGAATTATAAATGATGAGTCTTTCATTAGACTTCAACATACACTCTTTGTTTTCAGTTCAGAATATTTGTAACTTACTAAATCGAATCTAACAATTGGTATATAATTTATCCTTTAATACAATAAGAGAAATCATTACTCATTTGTAATCTTTGAACACTTCCATTCACTCAAATTCGACAGTTAGTGAGTTTAAATGGTTATTATGAATTGTAAACATTAATTAGTGTTGGGATAAAGTAAGCTCAGTCGTTTGAAAAAAGGGCATTTACAGAAATATACGTACTTTGATTACAACCCTCTTCCTGATTTATCGTCATTTATGAAAACCTGAAGCAATATGGTGATCTAATCAGAAATTGAAGGAGTTTGAAATCTCTAGCGTTATCTATCTAGGAGACATATCGGTTAATTTAATACAGTTAACATATTTACAATTTATGCTCTGTTTCTACTCGTTGAAATATTATATATATCTTCGATATAGATTTTCTCGTGTAGACATTTCGTGGATAAATAGGACCAAAAATAAACGAGTATTTTGAGTTTGGATTTGGCCTAGTTAGGTTCAATACCAGTCCTATGTGTATTTTTTGTGCTTTTCATGAAACATTCACGCTAAGAAAAACCAACCCTCTTTTAAATGAAAACTAGCACTTAAGTAAATCAAGGAAACTGAGTGCCATGAATGGAGATGACAAATTGTCATCCGCACTTTCGCAAACTTTTATTTTTTCCTTTCACGACAATTTGATATTTATCAAAGTCGCTAGATGTTAAAGTTCTTGAGTGGCGATAATTTTGGGTCGAAGCTAAAGCCACACAAAACATTATGAAAAATTACCCTAGACGCTGAATGTAGATTACACGAGGAACTAATCTCCCGTGCTGCCTAGTTTTATTAGTCCGACAAAAGGTTCTCAACACCTTTTCCTGCATTTCGCGTGTCACGTTCCTGAACTCGACTACCATAATACAGGAATGGGCTATCAGTACTTGTGTCACCAATTTACCTACTGATCGAATTTCAATTTTAATGTGTTAGCATTGACCCGTTAAGTGGTTAAAATGATCCAATGACGAAAGGAATTAGAAGTTAGTAAAAAGTGGGAAGTACATGTTCGAACCCACCTTAACCATTCTTAGTGATTCCGGATGTTCGTATATACAGCTTTAATCCTTACCAGTGTTCAGGATACTCACTTAAATAATACAGGAAGCTTCAACGTTATTGAAATATCAATCTTCGGTGTCTATTGTTTTACTCTTTATCCTCAATTCTGTTATACTATATTACATTCTAGTCTCACTAAATCTTCCTTTAATTCCTTGCGTGAATACAAGTTTGAAAATGATTGGTCTAGCATCTTCTGACGTTTAGGAATTTGACGGAAATGGTGTGAAGAGCCTTAAAGTCACATTCAAAATTCGTTATGTGTTTTACATCTACTGCGTCACTGGGTTCTTTCTACTTCTGCGACCAGCGTTTCATTTTCTTTTCACCGGCGCCCCGTTTTTTTTGTTATTTTACGCATACGTAATGGGAATTTATTTAGACACATGTTCCAATTTGGAACCAATGCTTGAATAAAATTGTTCGTGCTAAAAGATCTACAAAACAATAGTTTCCCGTAGAGTCCAATACAATTACGCAATTTCACGCACGAAATGAGCTTGAAAAAAACCTCTGGCAGTAACATGAAGCTTGCTAGTCCCTCGAAGCACCTCAAGGTAGACAGGGTGCTATATACCTTCGAAAAATGTGCTTCGAAAATGATTGACCATGTTAACCTCGACACAGTTCACAAATGTATTTACATTCGATGCTTCGTACACTCTGACTTCTTAAGGTTTTCACTGTTCTCCGGTTCCTTATCTTTCTAGGGAAGCACGCTACATCGCATTCAAGTTCCAATAACGATCCGTTCTCCATGCCTCAAGAGCACGGCCATTAAATTCCACGGATGCATAGCTCAACGATGCCGTTCCAGACGGGACTATTCTTTCTCTCCCTCTTTCCTCCAATTGTGAGCGCGCAGGCACTTACCCGAAAGCTATCGGGCCCATCACTTTTGCGAACTAGCGGAGCCCTCAACCTTGTTTATAACAGATTTACTTTGCTCAACTTTGCCGCCAGCTTGATAACGATCCCGTGTAGAAGTGCTCTGTGTCTTGGTAAGTTCATGAGGTCTCGCGAACGAGCCGGAATTGTGTCTGCTTCGCGGCTGGTGCTGCTGCTGTTTGCTGAGATCCCGTTGACTGGTCGACGATGCCGAATCGTTTCGTCGTCTGGAATGGGTTAATCGACCGGAACCAAAGGAACCAGCTCTTTTGCGGTATTGCGATAAATTAGCCGCGTCTAACCGCGTTTTCTGTGTGCCCAAGTTTTCGCAATTCGAAGTTGGCAGTGTAACTGTACTAGAACCACCAGAGAGTCGGCGGATTCTGTTTGTTGCCGAATCCTCCGTGGCACTGGCACTTTCGGAGACGCTCCTGTTACGTGGCTTCGCGGCTTGAGATTTTGCCGCAAATGCCAGAAGCATCTCGTTTATCTGGGGCTACGTATCAAAAATAGAATTTACGTAAGTCAATGATAAATCGATTAAATAAAACAAAATTAATGATAAAAGATCGTTTCTGCACGTATAGATATCTACTAAACATACTAATTTCACCGATAAACAATACGGTTAACAATTGTTTGTTTCAGCACAAATCAGCATTACCCTTTAGTCAAAGGAATCAAATGAAATACGTTACCTCTACGACTCTAAAGTCCTCAATACTCTTAAATTTCGACAAATATTCCCGCAATTTGGGATCTACTTGTAGCTCGTCTGCGTGTTTGTAATATTTCAAAAATGCCCAAAACTTTTCCAATCCATAGAGTTGGCCTAAAATTGTAAAATCTTTTAATGCAACTGAAAAATAGGTAATCCATGAAATTTTTTAACGGTGCATTTCATTTAATGAATGTAGTGTAGTAACTATATCTGTTGAGAATACTACTATCAAACTCCATTCACGGGATAACAATCCTCATGGCGTTAGCGAAATATCTCTATTTACTTTTGCACACTTCAACCATTTAGCTACGAAATGACATCATAGCTAAATAACCTATACGTGTGCTACGCATGTACTGCCAATTCATTCTCATCAAAATAAAAATAATTACCGCGATGGTTAACATCTTCTTGGCATAATATTTACTAGATGTTAGTTAATGTTAATGACGTACAACTGCGTGTGTCAACTTACCGCTTTCATAATCATATATTGTTTCGACTTGGAAGTCTTTGTAAAGGTGAGGTCTGAATTTCTTTTCTAGACCATAGCTGTAAAACCGGAAGAGACATTCCAGCCCGTAGCGATATCCTTCCAAGGCATCCTCTTTCGCAACAGATCGGAACTCTTCATACATGGTGCGGTTGAAATTCTCGCGTAAGAAGAATGACCAGAAGCGGAAAAGTGTATTCATTTCCTGAGACTGCCCTATTCCTAGCCTCTTGCGTTCTAAATGAAATTTGTCAAATTAATACAAGGATCTTACATGGTTATGGTTTTAGGCGCTTAAAAAATGCGATGTCAGATAATGATTATCAGCATTATTTCCTCAGACGGGAAAAGAAGACAAAATAATAAATATCATCATTAGATGCAAATATTAATTGTAAGAATCGACATTATTATATATAAATATGCAGTCAGGTAAGGAATTTTTACATTTTTTACCCCAAAGTGTATTACTACAGAAAATTACATTAATTTAAAAAATTAAAATTAAAGATATTTACAATCAATAGAAAACATTAAACAAGGAAACGTAATTAGCGTCTAATACACTATTGTTATTGCCTTAATTTCTTTACCTTTAAGGCACCGTGAATGATATTTGTGGTAAACTTGTTGTGTAAAGCCATTTTCCTTCAGCAACGAGTGACTTGGATGCTGGAACGTGGGAAGACTCTGAGGTGCACTTCCACAGCTACTGGCGAGATATCCTTCACTAGGACTTGTTCCTGCACTGCTCCTGCAGAAACAAAAAGAAAATACGTTTTGTCAATACACCGTAAGTCAATACTGCAGCCCAAATCCTATGTACATAATTGTGTTGTAATATTTTAATACAGCATTCGACTTTTACGTCATTCTTGGACGGGGTAAAGTACAATGTACAAAATTCATTTGCTTTCCAAAAGATTGAGAGAAAGAGCCGGCAAATATTTATCTCATTAACACTTTGACGATCGCACGCTTCATGCAGGGGAAACTAGAAATTTCAGTGCAAGGTGAAACAATGTAATGCGTTCAGCAGTTGACTGGGCTTCGTAGAACTCGACAAAAAATACACTAGTACATAAATAGGCTTCTGTGTGCCAATCGTGTTAATTGTATATGGACATTAGGAAAAAGTGACCTACTATGTCTTTCTTCAAAACCGACGGTCTAACAAAAGCATTAGAAAGCAGTACAATAAAGGACACATTAATAAACATACCCAGTGGAGTATGTGCGTGGTCGATGCTCTCTGACATCCATGACCCAACCGACGTGATGCTCGATAGGAGGATTGCTGCTGTGGCGAGTTTTCCTTTTTCGTGGTGTCCTAGGATCTACCGACGGCTCGTCCTTCACAACGGCGAAGAAGCGCGGAACAACGCCTCTTCGACCAGCTCTGTTACTCCTCGATCTTTCGTTCCATCGGTTCTTGTCATTCTTACGATCTCTTCTTTCTGCGCCATCCATACCGGCCTATTACACAGTAAATGACTATTTTAACCTCTATCAATTAATTTACACGTTCTTAAAGCTTTCGTATTAAAAAATATGACGCAAATAAAGTAAATACTGGTAATAGATGTTAGATAAATGTACACTTCTTCTTATTATTGACTTAAATGTTTAGTTATACTATATTTAAAAGTACAAGTTGATCTATTTTACTTCGCAATAATCCGAAAAAGTCCACATTAATTCGGATTATTGAGACTACTGCACGTCTTTATACGACCATCATTTGTTCCATAAATTATGCGTTTATACGCTGCAACTCTTTGTCGTTGTAAAATTCTTCAAATATCAGTAAAAAGTGTTTAAGCAAACACATGTTACAGTACACACAACGATTTTCTAAGCTCATTAGGATACATTCAAATTCGTGCTAAGACGACCAATAGTTTGATAGTAGAAAGCAGTACCGTCATATTCGTAATTAGTATTAGATCTTTTGAAATAAATACTGTCAAATTCCATTCACAGGATAATAATCTTCGTAGTGATTCTGGTTTATTTGATACACAAATTGTATCACTTATGTATTAAGGAAAGTCATTGTTAAGCAGGCTAATGTGCTGTGTTCTAACAGGTTAAAAATGACAAAAAGTTACAATAATACTGCAAGTTACCGTATCCATCACAGAAATCAGATAGTGTGCAACCTCGAGATATTACAATGATAGAAAAATAACAAGCATATGTCATTTGTCGCGAATGCAAAAGCGTAATACCTGTGATCGTTGTGAATGATGTTCGTCTAAATCGTCTACAGCTAACGGTGGAGGGGGCGGAACTTCTGGATTAGCTTTTCTCGGAACTTTTGGAGCCATTTTCTCAAAGTCTTCTTGGCTGATTACGTTAACTGTTTTGTAGCTTCCAATAGAAGACGATGATCCATACTGTGAAAAAAAAAGTTTTTAATTAAACTAAAGCACCGCATGTATTTAAAACACCGATCGTTTAGGACTAGATAATGGAATTCTGTGACTGACTTTACATTCATTACAACAATATTCACTTGTAAAATTTTGGCTATTTGGTAAACGATACTAATCTAATTGTTTGTAATTAAACATACTCTTTGTCCATCCGTAGTCCACAAATCTTCTTCATAATAATATAATCCATCGTTAATAGCCTGTTCGAGATCTTGAGTAATTTTCACTCTCGTGCTCCAGTCTCCCGTACGATCGTGACCTTCATGTTTCGGGATCCTCGTAGGGATAGGAACAGTCGTTTGTGTAACGATCAACAGCTTATTAACATCTCTGTCCGACAATTCATACTCCTCTTCGTCTTCAGACCTATAACATCGCAATGTTATATTCTTAAAAATCTTTCGCAACTGTGTTGCGTATTTGTATATTGTAGTAAATCTTCAGAACTATGGGTTATCTTCATCATTTTCTCAGTTGGGAAAAGAAGACACTAATAAAATTCATCACTTCCAACGTATTTCAATGTAACAAAAGATGACTTGTTTCGTAATATGTTAAATATGTGACAAACCATTCTGAAAAGGCATTATGTCGCCCTGTCGGAGGTGGCGTATCGAGCTCTTCATCAAACTGGAAATCTAACTCCTCACGTTCTTCACTTTTGTTAATGTCGACCTTTTCTTTATCTTCATGTTTCTCTTTATGTGCCGGTTTCGTTCTTCGTTTGACCTGGTATTAATGAGATAATACAGATTCTACAGAACATCTTTAAATTATTGCTAACTTTGATATTGAAAAGAGAATGAGTTAAAACTAATTCTAAAACAAATATGTTCAACACCTACCTCTTTCCACGTATCTTCTGCTGAAAGCTGTATTTCACCATTAATCTGTATTCCTGCTAGGTGAACATTTTGCACAGAACTAACAGATTTCGGAGAAGAAGACTTATTGTCTGATAAGCAAGCTGCATCATTCTGCAATGTCTGTGAGAGCGATTTTTTTTCTTCCAAAAGAACTTTGCTATCGAGTAATTTGTTCTGAGGTTTCTTTTCATTTGTAGCGTCTTCGTCATACTTGACTGACCCAACAGGCACAAATTCTGGTACATCCGGATTTAAAATCTCGCCTGTTGACGATGATATGCTTTCTGATTCACTGAGCCTTCCAGGCTCCGATGGGACGTTGTGAATTCGAAGGACACGGGGCACTGGGGGAACAGGAATTGTCTGTAAGGGTCTCGCGGCAGGGCGAAATTCGGAAATCTCGGAGGAGGTTACTTCGTTTTGAACATGTCCAGAAGCATCGGACGAATCGCCATAAACTGGATTGCTAGTTGCATCTAGAATGGGCCATTTCAGTGGGTCGATCCTTGTCCTAACCTGAAAATTTCCACATAGTAATGTAGCACTTAAAACTGTGGATTATGATAAGCTCCTTAAGGGATGCAGAAAGACTGTTACTCATTAAATATTATAAGTATATTATGAGTATATTATCAATTTTCCCACGCAATATCAATATTGATAACTGTTGGTGGAAATTACTTATGAACAATACAAATTACAATTAAATACTGATGTAAATGATAATTACGTAGAACAAATTTACTTATAAGTAACGCAGGAAATAACATGCGGTCAGCTTTGAAACGTAATACCGTTAATATTATAGCGCTCTAAGCTAATCTCTTTTTATACTGTGATAATATGTAAAGAGGCCTACTATCAAACTCCACTCATTGAACTCTAAACAAGTTCTAGCGGCGTCAGCGAATCCTCTTTTACTTTGCTCTGACACAACAATTTACCCAGGCTAGTAATAGAATGATACATAGCCAGAACTTATTAATAATGTGTGTCAATACGTCATCTAACTTGAAACCAGTATAAAATAACAGTTATTGAATTAAAATTGAATCTTACCTTAAAACCATCTACTAATTCCAGTTTATCAGACTCCTTAATAGCTTCTATAACCAAGCCTACATCAGTGGTGAGAGTTTGGATACGATGAAAAGAGGCAATTAGGGTGATTGGCAAAAAGCCTTGAGCGTCCATTTTTCGTCGAAGGAAAAAGTCTCGAAGGAGATTTTCTTCACTGAAGTAATACTCGCTGCAAGAAGCAAAAATAAACAATGAAATTATGAGCACTCAAAGATGAACAAGCAGTTAATGATGAATAAACAGAAATAAACAGTTAATGAAAGCATAAAACACTCACATTTGATCCCGTATGCAGTCCTTAACAGTGATGCCAAACTCGATGAAGTCTGAATCGTTAAAGTAAATTGTACCGGAAAATGGCACCAAGTAACCTGCACCCGCTTGTCCATACTTATTCATCTGCAAAGAATCGGTGATCTTAAGTTATCGGTTTAACATAATTTGTGCCTTATATACAGAAATTCGAAATATTCAGTTCTACTATACATTCCCCATTATTAGGAAGTCAGAGAGATTCCCACAATGTGTCATCATTTTGAAACGTAATTCTTCGGTTTAAACATAACAAATCAATGAAGCAGACACAATACAAAACTTTCTATTGAAAGAAACGAAGTTCATAATAAGGATAATTTTACCTAGGGAGAAGAATAATCAGTTGAAAAGATAGGTATTGTACCTGAGACAGATCCATTCGAATGCATGGGTAGTTAGGATCTTGTCGATGCCTGAAACTACCACGGTGTAAGCCACGACCACCCCGTCCTCTGCCCCTATAGTTTCGCCCACCACGCCCGCCTCGGAAGTTAAATCCAGGTCTTTCGTACTCCCTTTCTCGCCAGTTTTCTCCATCTTCAGGAACAAAACCTCAATTATATCGTCACTAATAGTACCAAGACACTTTTTTATTATAGTATTTTCGAAAGCAATATAATTCTAATGTACACGTATGTAACTTACCTTCTCCATTTTTATCTCTTTGGTTCGGATATTTCGGTGAACGTTCTCGTTTTCCTCTATTCTTCGCTATGTCTATTTCTAACGGAACCCATTTCTGTTTGTTAACTAGAAAATAAAGAGAAATGTTTAATTATAACAATTTTTAACGAAAACCCTTCTCATGGTAGCATTAAAAGGAAACAATTGTGAAAGATGCTGTTGGCATGGTTACATAATACACCTGTAAAGGATCTTTTGTACGATTGGTTCAGTTCTCTTGGAAAAGAGTGGGGGTATTCACGCCAATCAATTCAGTTCAATTCAGCAAATAAGCGGCTATTACACTACCCAATTTTTAGGGCCCTAACTCCCCCCACTCTAACTAGTGCACTTAAGGGAAAATAGGGGAAATTAGGGAAATAGGGCGTTCGGGGTTGCCCGATCTGCCTAAATAGAGTCCCTAACTGCGATTACACTGCTCTAAATTAGAGTACTAATTGAGTTAGGGTTCTACGGTGGGGGGAGTTAGGGCCCTAAAAATCAGGTAGTGTAATAGGCGCTATAGTCAAAACTTTAGATAAATCGATCTTGGGTACCTTTCTTTTTTTTCTCACTGCCATCCGTGTTTTCATCGCTGTCGTCTTGGCAGTGGCTCTGTTCCTTATTTTCTTTTCCTTTGCTTTCGACGGCGGTTGTATTATCGTCTTTAGAATTACTTTGTTCGACCACGCCATTTCGTTTTGGCGTTGTCACAGTGGCCTTCTTCTAAACGAAAATGAGCTATCATTATATCGAATTCAAGAAACTTATTATCTTATTGACTAAGAAAGGAATGGCTGGCAGAATATTTTAGTGTTCAAACAGTTAACACACGACGAAAAAGCATGTGTACCAGACGTCATCAAGTAAAGAAACTGTTCAAAATGACTTTAGCAAATGTACTACACTCGCAAAAATATGAAAGCATGTTTTGCAAGCTCTAGCATTTGCGAACGTGTTTAATCAATTTCCCTCTGTTTACTTTATAATCAGAATGACGAATAAAAATAATCAGTGACAGTAGGTATGACCATTACAGAAAATGATACACTATTATTAATCCAGTCAATATTAGTACAAAAATATTCACCTCTCCTTGAGCACCTAAGGATGGCCAGTCACCGATATTCGCAAAATCACTAGCCTGAAAAATAAAATTATACGAAATTATACATGGCTTTTAAACGATCAGACTTAACGGGTCTACACAACTCTCGAGTATTCCTAAACAAAATTTTAATAGTTGATATAAAGTACTTAAAAAACGAACGTTTTACTTGCAAATTACGACTCTACTGTTAATTTTCATTTGAAAAATTTATACACCGTTCTAATATTCCACTGCCTGACCTGTTTGTTTTATTGCACATAAAAGAATTATGGAGCTGATTAAACTATTTTTACACAGGCCTCGCTCTCATGTAAGAAACTACAGTTATAATAATAATGATAATAATAATAATAATAATAATAATAATAATAATAATAATAATAATAATAATAATAATAATAATAATAATAATAATAATAATAATAATAATAATAATAATACTAATTTATTTCTTAAATCTAAAATTCTTAAATCTAACATAAACACCACTCAAGACTTGGCCTAAGCCCGTCTGAGAAGGAAAAAAAAAGCCCCAGAAAAGGGAATTTTATTAAAAATATAAAAAAAAAAAAAAAATAATAATAATAATAATAATAATAATAATAATAATAATCGTCTTTATTGCATTTGCTACAAAAGGCGAGGTTCAGTAGACGCTGTTTTACAACGTAACTTACCTATAAGGAATAACCTACCTATATAATATATATAACCTACCTATAAGGAAGCGAAAAGAATTTTGAGGCAATACGAACCCTTTGGTTAATTTTCCTTTTATCCTTGGCCGCCTTCACGATCGTCGGCTGGGTATTACTTGTTGTGACAACACCATTTTCTGAAACAACATGATTAAGTCAACAAACGTTTTTGCCTTAAACTGTGTCTCAGCGCAAACGAGAATTTTCTGATAATCAGTTCGTATGTTCAGGATGTATGAGGCACAACGCGGGCCGCTAAAAGAATAGTTCTACGGACCACTCTCGTGATGACAGAAAGAAGCAGTAAATTGGTTTAGGTAAATGGAAAAGTCTACATTGAAAGGGGAACGACTGTGCACAGAGTTCTAATCTTAATTGTACTATATTGTCTACCCGAACTAACTTGGTACGAAGTATTAGTTTAGATTGTAAGTTTTGACTGCAAGTTTGGAGAGGAGTTTTTCGATTGGCCTATTCGAAAGTCGTGTCTGTGACTCCGAGCTTTCCTTCAGGACTCAGCAGATCTAGAAATTCTTCCTGGAGAGGGTTGCGTTGACGTCACAGGACTTTAGAAGTGGTGGACATTGGTACACAAACCCTCGAGTACTTGTTTATGAAACTTGCGTGCCAAGCCTTTTCCTGGTTACACACTTTCACCCAAGTACAACACCCGTCCCTCGATTTACGCGGCCCTTTCTTCTTCTCTTCCACTAATGGCGATTAATTTTTGCAAAAAACAATAACTGAACTCAGCAAACTACCGAAGCCTAATACTTTAAATTAAAAACTAAAGGCTACTCGTTTTATATTACAATACAAACACTGACAACGAATAAATTTTACTTTGCTCTTCTGAATTGTCATTAGCATTTTCTTCTGAAAATACGTGAAATCAATATTGTCATGGCTCATATCGGTTTTTTTCTTCCGTACTTTTTTTCATGCTGGTGGTCACTATTTAGGCGGTTTTCTTTCGCGTAAAAAACCGTGTGACACGGATGTACTTTTTTAAGGCTGGTCGTATACATGAGCCACTTATCCCTTTGCCAATGTCCACGGGAAAACCTAGAACTTTTCGTGTCCTTTATTGTTAGTCTCACAGGGTTTCTGAATAAACATATTCCAAAAACTGTGACAATAAAAAATGTGCCGTTGCAATGTCTATGAAACGTAACAGGGACGGTTCTCACGTGTACCGGCCATGTGTTTTGACCTGAATCAAGATGGCTGCCGACCTTGAGCCGCACGAATTGACCTTCGTACTAACAAATTGAAAATGGCTGGACATTTCACGTCGGCAAAGAAAGAACAAAAATATTTTACCGACAATAAAATAGTAAGAATATCACACAAGCTGCAAATTCAGCAAGTATAAGTGTTCTGAAAGTGGTTATCTATATGCTCGAAACTCGATTTTTCTTCAAATACGACAGCAATAAGAAAAAATACGTAAAACAATTATATGTAATTTCCGAAACATTGTGACTTTGTTTGTCCCGAAACTTATATTTTTCATTTATTTTTAATAATAGTATTGATTACCGAGAAAGTATTAACGACAAAACCTCGCCAACTTCATTGTATCTGTTTAACAATAATGTTTCGAAATAGTGATTTTTTTACATTTCTAAAATACATAAAGAAAATATTCCATATCGGTCAAGATTAATCTATTCTGGACAATATGCTGTAAAAGTTCTGCTGAAGAATTGTAAGCAAGAAAGAAAGCGATTTCCGTAATACAACTTACGTGTTTTTAATGCTTTGAATAATTTCACACAGGAATGTCATTAACATGTAAAAAAGAATTTAAGTTGGATGACACATGTTTCTGCAATAACGGCCGAGAAAGAGGGAGAAAGAGAGAGGGGGAGGGCATAAGTGGAAAAAACGAAAGGTAGTTAAGTCGGAGACTTTAATCCTTCTTAATAATGACGTCCAACATCTTTAAATAATGTAAGCAACACACTTCAGTCTATTTCTGCATAACTCGGGACATGTTTTAATGCCGCCACTGCAAAGATACATACTGCTGCAGAAAATATACACAAAACTCTGAAGTTAAAATATCTAGATATTATGAACAAGACATTTTCGGATATGTAAAATTACGTGCAAACTCCTAAAGCCCAATCTTTTGAAACATTTCCAGAGTTCTTTCAATCCTTTCCACAACTGTGCAAATTCTGTTCAACATCAAAATCAGGTATTGAATTCAGTTGACACAATCGGCAAGATATCAAACGAAAGTAACAGTAAGTAAAATTCAATGTTGTTTTCCATTTACAGTTTGAGCTTGTAGATAGATTGTATTGAATTTGGTCAACATTTGGTCAACAGTTAATACAATTTCTCCGTCAGTTTGCGAAGTTTGAAAATTAGTAAACAGTGGAAAATGGACAGAAGTACACAAAATTTATTTCCGTAGGAACGTGTCAATGAGTACAGTACAATTTCCGTACAAACGACACATTAACATTCGCACAAATATATGAAATTGATTTCCTTCCTTGGTTTTTTGGCTCTGCCTTGGTTTGCTTACGTCGTTCTGCCAGAGCAATTTAAAACACATATCAAATCTGAATAGGATTGCACAATGCCCTAAATATAGGACAGTAACACAAAACGTTATTGGTATGCAGATGACGGTTCTCCAAAAGAAAAACGAAACAAAACCACAAATTAATAATAACTGCATATTTATCAAATAGAAATGACGTAAACAAACACTCGCGCTCTATTCCCACAATTTTGTGAATCGTATCCAATGTCACAACAAATATTTATCATCTAAGATTTGACTGTAACTTGTGATTAAATAAAAAATTTTAAATGTGAATACGGTAAAAACTCACGCTGTGAATTTTCGTTGTCTATTTCGTCGATTTTCATGATGTTGCAGAAATATATTTCTTCATACAAAATACATAATCCGCTGAAGGAAAAGTTTTTCCGTTCGTTTGTAAGTGGCAGGTTCAGTAAATAATTATGAAATGCGTTATACGTAATGGAAAATTTATACTTGTTGTATTGTACCGAAATCACAAACAAATGAACTTAAATGTCCCTTTAAATAAAAGTTTATCTGTAATGTCGTACTAAACGTGATAAAAATTTTCTACAAACTTTTATGTCCGATTACAAAGGACAAATTCGTCACGATTTCGTACTAACTGGTTAGCTTTAACATTTTTTATAAGAGAATCTAGATTTTTCTTATTATTCTTTTTTATCACCATAAATTCCGTGCACAACTTTACGACAATATTTACAACGATTATATATAAAGTAATTCGTGTGATAAGAATCGGCTAAAACGTCATTACGAAATTGTATACATTATTAAAACTTAATGTGAAGTCAAACGTTTTAAATATACTCCGAACATAATTAAACCATGCGGCTATTGACAATAATACGAAAATGATCTAATTATCAAGAACAATTGGTTCACTTTTCAATTACTCATACAACTGCAAAACCTTGCGTTAAATATGCACTATTATTTAACAACGAGAGTGTACATTCTTAATTTAACATGACATTCCGGGAAAAAAATAATTCGTAAAACGATCAAATAAAAGGAAACCCTGATGAACGGTCAATTGAAATAGGTATTAAGTTTCGTAAGCAGCGGATGAACGTTACGTTTGTTCTGAGAAAACGCGAGCCGAGAGTCAACAGCAAACTAAACTGGTCAGTCAGACTAGAAAGAGGCAAGGTGGTCTGGCTTTGGCTTCGAGCTACTGTGGTGAATACCCACAGCTGTTTCTTGCTGTATCGACGGGCTAGCTGCACGAAATGCAACTGATGCCAGTCTTCTCTTTCTTTTTGTCGCCTTCTCTCTCGCTCGATGTTCGGAAACGATGCCACTGGACCTTGGACGACCCGAGTAAACAGGTAAAGGGATTATGCATTACTATA
Source organism: Hedychridium roseum (assembly GCA_963989215.1). Taxonomy (NCBI): domain Eukaryota; kingdom Metazoa; phylum Arthropoda; class Insecta; order Hymenoptera; family Chrysididae; genus Hedychridium; species Hedychridium roseum. The sequence goes on along the minus strand of OZ022311.1, from coordinate 6,391,290 downwards.
GAAAATTTAGACCTTCATTGATTTTCTCTTAGGAAATGATATGCATCTAAATATTACGCTTTTGCAGGTATATTGTACTGACATCATGCAATTTTGCAGCTTGTTCCGTAGCTGTATAAATAATTTTTTTATTGTCCTAAACAAGTCCGAGTAACGAAGAATTTAATTTGCTCAGCCGTTGAGAAGATAAACAATCAACTTCTGTTTAGATGATATTAAAAATATCAGATACAAAATCCTGTACATAACATTTGAACTATTGTATATTTTTAGCCACTGTGATCCTCCAAAAGACATTTGGAAACAAAATCTATAAGTAATGTACATCAGTTATATGAACAATTTGTATTTTACAGACTATTATATCGAAATACCAGCAACCCTCGTATAATACATAATTCCTAGAAAATGGTTTTATTCTAACACGATTAGAGAACTGAAGAAACACCCGTATAGCACGGCAGGTGATAGGGATTTTAAATCGATATCTTTCACTGAAGCAAGTGGGTTTGCTGTGATAGAAGTCTGCGGAAAATGTCCACTATAAGCTATTAAATTTGTAAGTTCAACAGAAGAGTGTTGTTTGTAACTTCTAAGATTTTTGCAAGGTCACTTGGTTTCTATTTTATCTCTCAATTACATGAACGAATATATTGTTAATAGACCAGTCGCAGCTAATCCATGTGCGTAAAATCGGTCGAATTAAATTTAAAAGTGATTTTATTTGGCTGAGCGTCGTACAAAAGTGCAAAACGGTTTAAGATAGAAGGTCATATTTAGTGAGACGCTTAATCTATTCTGAATAGTCATGAAAACAAAATCGTACATTTTGATTAGGTTTTAATACAAAAATTCTATTGTCTGTTCTTAGTACATACTTCAGTATTTTTGTCTACAACAAATGTGAATTAACAAAGACTAAAATCTTGTCACTTTGAATATATCTTTAACAATGTACATTTGAGATGTAGGCAGAGTTCAGATGATAGCTTGGGATACCCCCTGTTACGAAAAACCAAGTGATTTATACAGCATGCATTATTCTATCGGCAAGCCAGCAATGGACATGGTACAATGCGTGCGTGCGTGTAATCACTTCCGGCCAAATCAACGCATAAATTCGTACTTGGCAACCGACACACGAGCAATGTCGGTTGACAGCCTAGAGGCGTGTGTTACGAAATAACATAAATAAAAACGATAACAATGGTAAACTAATTCTCTCGCGTCAAGTTGTGAAACTAACTCATATGCCACCAATGGCAAACCACGAGGAGAACGTAACGCAAGTCCCCAAGTCCGGTCCTATCAACACTATTATTATCGTTATCAGTGACTTGAAATGAAATGCATTTAAGACTTTGCAAAACTAGTTCACCTAATTTATTTGTTTCGCTTAGTCAATGGTTTATCATCTAAACGAAATGTTCCCCATAAAGTGATGATGAAAATATAGATATTGGAAGGATGATTATGAGTTTCAAAGTTCACAAGGTAAGACTAAGTTTATGATGCCTGTAAAAAAGGGAAAAGGGTTTCAAACATAATGATGGCAATGAAAGTTCAGGCAGTGAGATTGTTATACGAGCAAAGAAAGGAGTGTATTCGTTTGAAGTGACTTTGGGGCAGAAATAACTGGCCAGTCCATGAATAGTTTACCTGGCAAATTGGCGTTATATTGTGATAATAATAATGCGTCTTTCAACCAAACTTGGAAGATTTTGAACATGAGTGGGACGTTAGAGTTGCGCCATCAAAACCAAACAGTATTCCGAAACTGGTGAAAATATTGCTGGGGGATGACTTTTTTGAAATGTTTTATTACCAGTCGTCTGTGTATTACAGTCAAACATGAAAAAAGCACAGAATTACTAAATCTTTAAAGTGGCCTCCAGTTAATCCAGCAGAATTTAAAAAAATGTTATCCCGTATGATTTTAATGGGACGTACACAAAAGAGGAACTGGAAGGAATGTTGGTCAACAGATCCACTTTTAGAAGTCCAATTTTTCCTCAGACAATAAGTTGAAATAGTTTTGAACTCAGCAGTACTCGAATACTTTGTACATAAATTCAATACAGTATACAAATCCACGCAACAGTTGTCATTAAACGAGGGCGTAATTCCATGTCGAGGAAATTTGGAAAAATAGTAAAATGGACAGAATAGATATATATTTTTTATTAAATATGCGGAGATATATTTACAAAAAATATCATTTCCGGTATCCTCAAAATGTCGCCAATGAATTTTACATAAATGTCAAATTTAATGGAAAGTAGTAAAAAAATGGTAGCGTTGATACCAATTTAAAATACAGCCCATTCTATTTTTACACGATTTTTTTACGCGATTTTTTTCGACGGTCCGTTTTCTTTTTTATGCGACTTTTTCCTTTTACATTTTATTAGGTACTTTTTACTTTTACTTCCTGATTATATTTTTTAAAGTTTATTTTAAAATTACAAAATATGTTTAAATTAGCTTGTTACGTAAAAATGGAAAGCTTTTTTTACATGGTTTTATTTTAACCAACCATTGCGGAAGCCAATATATGGCGCGAAAAAGGATCAGGTGTAATTTCTTGTTAAATATATTATGATTTCAGAAGTGATAACAATGTTGACGTCATCGAAAACTTGATTCAGTTTTTACCATAAACCTTCTAGAAATTTGACGTTAATTGTACAGCTATGACGATTGATTGAACACATTTGCACGCTAATGAGGTTTGATCGATACAGACAGCACCAGCTTATTTCTCATTACTAAACAATACCGATTGTATGTCAAGATACATGTGAAATTACAACTTGTCCATTACTCCGGATATTAAAGTGATTTATGTATTCAAGAGAGGTGTTAACGTTACAGTACAAAAAATCAAAGAGGTATTTTAATATTTCGATCACTGAGATCCTTATATGGTGAAAAATAAGAAATTAGTTTTAAACATTTTTCACTGCTTAAGAAAAAAATATTCATGTACTGTTGTGCAAGGAAGTTGTATTTGGCAAAACTATTCTGGTATGAACATACTAGGGGCGAAATCTACACGTTGCTAGTAATCATGAGGTTTTCATTATGAAAATCGAATCACTATCTTATCTGTTTAATGCTATCAATTTCGACATACGTGGCTTGAGAATGATGGAGAAATTGGCACGTTAGCCATATGAATTACACAATCGAATACCGACTAGAAAACTACGTTGGAAAAAACAAAACTCTGACCTCTTTTTCTATTTTTAGCTTTCTCTAAAATCCCATTCTATAGAAATAAAACCGATTGAGTATTCGAAGCAAATTGTCTTCCACAAGTCCTGAAAATTGAGCTAACGATACTAAGAAATCAAATGAACGTGTTTAATTAATTCTAACATTTGCAGACACGACACTGTACATATATTTGTAAGTCTTATTAATCACAATGAATGTAGATTTCCTATGTGGTAATTTCCTATTGTAATTTGCCATCGTGGTGGGGGGGGGGGGGGGGGTGAAGAATTCACAGACCAATTTTATCGGATAAATGTACAATTAAACAATCTATTTTAAAAGGGAAAATAGCAGACGTGTAGATTTGTGATTATTGCTTATACGAAATTACGAAATTCCACAAAGCAGTCATATGTTGATAGAAAAATGATAATTACTATCGAATAAGAAATTATTTACTTGTTGCTATGGCACTCGTCAACTACGGATCACAAGTGCTTATTCGTCCACCACGGGCGTTATATTTGGACAGCCTTTCTGTCGACAGCTTAACGCCCTCTGGGCCTTATTTACTATTCTGTTTTTCCAACATCATATGAAACATAATTCATCATGTCGACATGTCTTTACGCGGCTGCACGAGAACAGCCAGATTGCAATGGTCAGTTTAAAATAATTTGCTGTAAAGCGACGATATGACCGAGTAAGCTCGATTCTTTTCTCGTTCGTTAATTGTCCATCCCCTTAACTCTGAATAATGGTGAGTCATTATGATAATAATTTCAAGAGGGGATTGCTTTTTTATGTTTTGTCTGTACACTGAATACGTACAGGTCAAAGATGTAAGAGGACAATGACATTGACATGCATCTGTACACTGTATGGCGTAACTGCCTTGAACAGTTGCACCGATCTATGTATGCATGTGCGTAACAGTATTAAACTGGAATTCTCACGCTGGGAACGTTCACTTTTACTACGACATACTTAGATAACTTTATTACATCAATGGAATTTTTGTATTGACTAGATGGCCATTTTTTTAGAAAATATACACATTATTTTCAGGCAGAAGACTAACAATAAGATAGGCAACATTAAATTATTACGATATAATAATTTTTTCACTTTTCACGTGTATTTCCATCAAACAATCATTTAGTTGCGACTACTATTACTAATACTATCTTACAAACCAACCGAGGTAAGTTTCATACGACACATCATTGAAATGTAATACTTCGTTCAACAACATATCCCATGTTCTCTGTGTTACAAATCAATAAATTATGTATCGATATAAATTTGCATGCAACTTTCATTAGGTTGTAGTTTTAAAATGAATAGTAATTTTAACACAGTTGTTATTAGTCTAAAGAGTGTTATATTTTTGAACTGTCATTTGAATGTTCATAACTTAACAGTTTATTTTGTTATTATGCTTTCTCACTCCTTAACTGAATTTCGGAAATAAATAGTTTAAATATAATTATTACTAATTTTTAAAGAAAAGTTATATATAACCACGAGATAATTAGCAAGAAAATAATTACTGCAATTGTCAGGGAATTGCATGAATAATGCGTTAAATTTTCACGTTTTATTTCACGTAAATAATTAAAATAATGATGAAAATCGTGACACTGTGCAGTCTTGACCTTTTTCCGGGGAAGGAATTTACGACGGAATAATACGTAAATCCGTAACAAGTTTTTTCGTAATGAACTTTAGCGTTCGCTTGCCTAATAGGTATTCAATCCATATTAAAATAAGTTGTGGACGAGAGTGAGAGTGGCGAGAATGGAAACCTGTTTTGAGGACAAGACAGCTACTTACATAGAAGCTGGAACTATGAAAGCCAATGGAATAGTATTCAATGGTCTATGTATAAGTCGAAAAAAGGGTGTCCTGTCTGATAGAAATACGTAATACTACGTCCGTGTGGTATCTAATCTATCTCACACATATTAAAATGTATACGTTCTATGTACGCTTAACACAATCTTGATTTGTTTCGCCATGACGAATAACTTTTCTTCGTTATGCAAAATATCGAAAGAAATTATCGCTGGTTACATAATCATATTGAGACAGACACGCATTTACGCACATCATTATGTAGGCTTACACGTGTTCCAATAATAATCTGCAAATACAGTTTTGTACGCTTTACATGGCACACTAAATACCATGTACAGAATTACAGAATTTTCGAAACGCTGAACGAGAAATTTTTTGAATTTTTTGTGTGAAACTAATCCACAATTTCCAGGCATGTATTAAATTTTAAGCTTCTTGTAAGATTTCCAAAAATTTTGAGATACCCAATTGACAAGTGTGAACATGTACATATTTTAAATTGTCTCTGAAATGGTATTGTTATATTTAAGATGCAAATATATGTAAATGAGCGGCAATATAAAATTATAACACTTTCTAGATATTTCCAATTTATAAGAAAATGTTCTCCACGTTTCAACAAAAATTTACATGAAGTTACGGAATATTTTTGCAATATTGCGTCGAAAAAAAATACAATTTCATAAATAAATTTCTAAGCGTATTTATATATAGTCCGATACAGTAATGGAACTATGTTTGTCTACGCGATTAGCACCTGAAGTAGGTGTATCAAACTTCCTGATAAGACATCCTTATGGTACAAAGTACAAGGCTGAAGAAGTAGCTTACGAAAAATTCCACTTCATGGCATGTGGTTAAGTATAATAATGTGATATTTTTTTAACTTTGCCAAAAATGTTTAATTAAATTTTTACTCAAACACACACTGTGGGTTAATAAGTAGATCATTTTGAACTATTGGGGTAGAAACTGTCAACTTTATAAAAGAAAATGATTAAAATTGCTGCCATCTGTAAGAGAACAAAGATGCAAGTCATTTCTTGATCAACTTTGCAGTAAGTACAGTCAATCAAGTGTTTGCACATTATATTCCACGTAACTCAAACTGTGCGGGTTAAAGTATTAATGAAGTCTATGAGCAGAATAATTATTTAGTTCCAGGTACACTGGACAAACACAAGTCGAATATATTTACTTGCTTCTTTCTGAACTACACTTTTGTTCGTTTCCAGCTTTTATAAGGAAACAGTGGCGAAAGCATTCGTAAAAATGTTGTCCCTTACTCTGGAGGTTTACTATCTAACTTTATTGAATACAGTGTACTTACCAACAGCAGGTTGATACTGTTGCTGTGGTGCCTGTTGTGGTTGCAATACCCTTTTCTCCCTCTCAGTCTGTTTATTCGTTGTAACTATGGGGCAAGATGTACCCGCAGTAGATGCATTAGATTCTGTGTGGGATGCAGTCTTAGCCTTAGTCCAAGGATTAATGACGGGCAAGGGCGCCTCGACGTATTTTACAGGCATGTGCTGAGATTCCACTTCTACATCTCCCTCCTCCTTATCCTTGGCGGCATAGTTCGCAGGAAGAAGATGATCAGGACCGTTTCTATCCGGACGATCCCTTTCTTTAAAAGCTCTATCATTGCTACAGTCACTGCGGCCACGAGGTGGGTGTTGCTGCTGCAAATGTCTATTTTCGCGATGTCGATGACGCTCCCTGTGCTCACGATGCTGTTCCCGTAATTTTTCTTTTCTTCTGGCACTTTTTGGTGCAACAGTCTGAAACTCACCATCACTCTCAGCGTTGCCATTGTTCATCTCGTTTTCCTGTACACAGAAATTAACCATGTGCAATAGTTACATTTGTATCAAGAATAGAATATAATGGTATTATAATTAACCATTATAATTATTTACTTAGAAAAGCATGCACTACAATTATATGTTATGTGCCTTTTTCATACTGAGTAGACCTCGTTATAAAATGTTACATTTCTATAAGATTTATGTAATATGATAAAAAACCTGCATCAATGAATTTTGTCAACACTGAAAATTATAAATTAGAAGTTTTCTTAAATACATCAAACAAATTATAAAGTATACATTATGCGTATAAAACATTTTGTAACATTTTATCATCATTTGAAATTTGTCTACAGTCGCGTGTGTCATAGCAAATTCAAATATAATTTGCTTCCGCATTTAACTCAAAATACAGTTCACGAAATGTATAATATAATGTAATGTATAACATTTTGAACTTGTTTTCTTTACGACTGAATTATCTATTCATAAAGTGATATACGAGATGAAAGTGTAATGGGTTATCTAGTGCATGATGAACTGTGCCAGTGCCATTATACTAAAAGACAACATTTACTTCTCGATCTGTTACTGAATATTAAGACAATATTCAAATTTTTCAAATTTTTCAAATTTTTCAAAATGTTTACAAATGTGTTACTTCTGACATCACAGTCAACTATTTCAAACCATTACTGACTTGTCCTGTGTCAAAAATAACAGAGTGAAACATTTTTTTGTAACAGAAAAATGTGTACCAAGAAGTCATTTGAGAACATGAAAATACGATCTATGATAAGAAAAATTCAAGTTAAAAATCACCTGAAGTTCGACATTATTTGCTTGCGTTCCATCCTTTTGCCGCGATTCCACGTGCTTGGAAATTTGTCGTGTGTTATCTTCTGCAGAGGAAGTCTGCTGTTCGCTATGCACTCGCTTGTCGGACTTAAAAGCCGAATAACCACTAAATCTGCGGTTCGTCGTTCTCTGATAAGACCTGCCTTTTCCGAGGGGCGCATTTTGCGAGGATAAGCCATCTTTAACATTGGATGGCAGCTGCTGAGCAACCTGACCGCCGATATTTTCTTTATTGTTGCCACTGTTGCTGGCAGGGCTGACGGTTTTACTGTCGGCAACGCTTTTTGGATTCAAAACGCTCGCGTAAGAGAGCCCGGGGACCTCTTCGCGCTCGGAACTACCTTGTGTTCTGCCACCGGCCAGTTTCGCCGCCATCTTGGGGCCCGCACGCGCCTGCCGATAAAGCAAGAAAGAGAGAGGGGGGGAAGAGGGCAAGAACACACGAGGTGTTCAAATACGAGAACGAAGGGATCCTTTCCCGAAAACCCTTTCCGAGTCCCTTTTTCTCACTGCGACGAGCCAGCGAGACGAAACACGACGTTGAACAAGCGAAAACCTGCCAACATTGACCAAGTCCTTTGTCAGAGGAAACCGCAAGACGAACCTAACCTCTTTCGCTCTCCCTTAGAGCCTTGGATTATCGAGACGGCACATGCTCCTACCGCAGACCGCAGGCATGGTACCTGCCTTCCCGACTTCGTGTCCGATAACACGGACCGTCGACGATTCTGTCGTTGTCGAGATCCTGTCCGGCACTTTCGCGAAAACTCGACGAACACGCGTTCCGGCCTCGGGAAGTTCTGCCTTCCGCACGCACACAAGGGATCGCTCTTTCCAGAAGGCGCAGTGAGCACACACGCGGTCGTGCTACGGAACACGACGACGACACTCAAAGTTCTGTCCGTTCCTGTATGTAATCAATGCCTTTCGATTGTTCGATCTCTTTAGAAAACCGCAAACAAGCGTCGGTGGCCGTCCGTTGAAAAATTCGCGAAGGGATCTTACGGAAAACTGTGGAAACACGAGGGCCAACGTGCGTGGGTTAAGATCACGCTGACTCGGCGCTTTGGCGAAACGTTTGAAAGACTCGATACCCGATTTGTCCGACGATGATATCGCCGCGAAGACTCGCGGATGGTCAATCTTTTTCTTGCAGACGACGTTACCGTTTTTCGCCACAGGGCACCCAGGCGTCTTCGGCACGAATCACACGGAGTAGCAGACGGCCAGGGACCATTCGAAGCACACCGTCGACTTTTTCCGCCTTCCTACCGTGCTAATTCGTTCGGCAACAGTTCGTTTAACGCCTCGATATGTCCATCGGTCTTTTCGCGAGCGAATTCACCGTTTCAGTGGAACCAACGACACGTCGCGTTACCGCGGATTACGTAAACACTGTACATTTTCGGTGATTCTTTTACCACGACAAAGCAGCCCGCAAAACACATGTGGCCAACGGTAGGCTCAAGAGCCTCGAAGTGAGCGCGCCGCTGTGTTTCCGGTTTCACGAAATGCGCGATAACACCGTCAGATTGCGCATATTCGCTTCCCGTTTCATTAATTCCGCCAAATTTGAAATCTACAAATTCGCACATCGAGACCGTTACGATTCACGAAGAACCAATTACAATTTTCGTATACCAGAATGACATTTATTAAGATAATAAAAACTATGCGTTGTATCGTGCAATCGTCGTTTATTTACAAACATAGGCAACTAGTTTAGTAGAAACAATACTGTTATATTGCTTAAGAATGTTCCTGTAAAATTACACATACAGATTCGTATATAAATTCTACATAAAGTATATCAACTGCTGATCTTTACTTACATAACTATGTTTTAACCTCAATTAGGCTGCGCCGAGAGAAATTTTGAATTTTTTACTTTCTTTTTATGTATATACATAATAAATACATCTTTAAATAATCATTAGTGACTTTATTTTTGTTCACTTTAATGTAATAAGTGTATATAGAAGTCATTCCCTGTATAAGTGTATATTTGTACAAATTTCATACAAAGAAGTCAGTGTTATGTGTAAACAACACGTTCATTCTTGCATTAATCATTCACATGTAGGAACATTATTTTACAAAATAAATCACTATACATTGTCAGAAATATTAATCATATAATTCTCATGTACACTGTGAGATAAAATTATTCATTTGAATCAGTACATCACTTATGCTTCAATCAATCTATAGCACCACAATGAACACAGATGTTTGATTTAAATTAATATCCCATATATAACAAAGTGATTTTATGGTTACTGACATTATTAAAGTTTCATAAATGTCAACTAATCATAATTGGATACTTTCTTTGCGACTTTTCGAATGCTTCCACTATTGTTGATCTGCAACAAACAACAATGACTGATTCATGTTATCAATATTAGTGGCAAAAGATGTTTATAATATTACAAACATCAATTCCAAAATTTTAATAGACATAATTTACATATTAACTCTCAATAATTTAGGTATTAAGGGGACGTTTTAAGTTGTCCTACCCTAATTTTCATGAGCTTCGGATGTGTTATAAAGGGGTCCAAAATAAGAGACACGTATTTTTTTATACATGCCCCTTATTTTGATGAAGGGTAAGTTTAAAGATGACGATCATCTTCAGAGGGTTATATTCACCCTTAAATTTGCGTTAGGGCACCTATAAGTCTTATCTTCAATTACCGCAAATCGAATAACAATATTTGGATGACATAAAAAAGATACCTGAATACTTTCTGATGTAAAAGATAAGCAGTCACATGTCCAGCATCGACATAACGAATTTCAGCCCCTGGCCAGATTTTGTCTAAACTCATGCAACCCTCCCGGGGAACATACGCATCGTTCCTGGCGCATACCGCAATGATCAGACTTGTATCCACAGGTACTTCAAAATTCTTTAAATGTGTGCATTCATCCATTATGCCACGCATAAATTGTAATGCTTCTCTCTCACGCCATTTACTGTTCGTAAAAAATTGATGTTTTGCTAAAGGCAGTAGGCACAATCCTGTGACAACAATATCAAAAAATCGTCAGGAATTTTAACCAAACAGTTTACAACAAAAATGGCTTTCATTTATCGCAACACACTCGACACTGTTAGCTTTCTTATTATGTTTGTAACTTAACTATTTGAAAACACTAATGTAAACTATAATATTACATTACTCCATAACAGTCTACAAGATTGATTATTTCATTAGTATTATTTGTCGACAAACTGGGACTAACTTACCCTTTAATACATCTGCATCATTTATTCTAAATTTGTTTGAAATGAGATTTAGAGGAAATATTTTAGCTGCAGCCTTTTCTTCTGCAAGTTTTCGAGCTATCTCTTCATTTTTCTCATTATTATCTCCATTACAGCCAAAATTATTGTCTATAATATCTTGTGATATATGTTGATCACTTGATGTGTCAGCAAAGGTACTTGAATCTTTCATATCTTGCCATGATTCGTTTTTTATTTTATTCAATCTTTTTATACTGACTGGGAAATGCTTTGCAAAATGTTGCCCAGCTAAAAAAGCATCCTAGAAATTACACCATTAATTTGAAACAAATCTTATGGTATTGTAATTTTCTTTACATACTTTCTGTATAACTCAACAATCTTCATTTGATTTACTATCGATAGCTTTACAATTCAAATAAGATCTAGCTAAAACATCAATCAAAGCACACAAAATTAATTAATTTTACTCATAAACAACATACTCATTTATGAGAAACTTTGGAGATGTATATCACTTGTACTCTTAAAACATATTATCATTCTCATACTTATAAAGTACATTGTCCATATTTATGAAATAAAAATCAATAAACCCGCTTACTCACATCTTGATCAACAGGTTTCAACATTTTTGCAAGATCATTCTGGTATACATCATCTGAAAAATATTGGTCCCCTAACAGATCCCAATTTATAGATGCACTCATTACACCCTGTGTAAATACAGGTGATGCAGTTGACCATGAAAGACATGGAACCAAGGCAATTGGTTTTGGCCAATTTGTTGCTGCCAGTGAAGCCATCTAAAAAACTCATATGGTGTTATATACCAATATAATGATATTTTAATGTATATTGCAAGTTTCTCCCAAATACTATGAAAATACATCATGAAACAAATTCAGTACAAGAAATTGTTAATTATTCCTTATATAATTTTTCGTATTTCATTAATGTAAAAATGGTTTGCTGTTAGTTTACCGTGTATGTTGTGGAGATGTTATGATTCAAAAGTAAAAAAATCATGGTCAATTTAAAGATTATTGCACTTTTTTTTAAATAGTACAAGCAATTGTCATAAAAAATGCAACACTGCTTTCTGTTTTTAAAAAATATACTAACATGCCCACCCATTGATAATCCGGTGAGGCCTAATGGGCCAAACCCATGTTGTTCACACCAGTTTAATAATACAATACACTCCATTATTAAACTGCCTCCCATTATGAAGATGTCACAAACATTATGTAGACTAGAACCTCTGTAAACACAATACTCTTTCTAATAAATAAACAAAATTTAACTTGAACTTAAAGGTTTTACCTTTATCAATCTTTCACAAGAGCTTACATTTGGTCTTTTGGCTTTCTCAATCCATAAAATGGATTCTCTAAGAGTATAGATGCAATCCCTGATTCCTTTAGTAATGGTTTGGCAATTAAATTCCTTCGTCGCCAGAAAAACTATATTAGGAATAGACAAAAAACTTTTAATTTATTTCCCGTAAACAGTATGTGATATCTGCTATCATTCTTTAAGTTAATATAAAAATGTACAAGGATAAAAACACATTAACTTTAAAGGCAAAAATACAATAGAGAGAAATAAAGTGCTGTTTTCCTGTCATTGCCCAAAGAGTTAATTAACTCTTAAAGGCATATGTGAATTATCTGTTACTATTTTATGACAGAATGAAAATTTTTTATGTTATACTTTGCACCTTGTTTTTTGTGAAACAACTTACATGGTCTCCTGTACCAGCAAGATGAATACAAACAGGTTTTACTTTATGAGAACCCCATTTGCTTGGTAAAATCATTTGAAAATATGCAGTTTTTGCTTCAGCTGGCATTATTCCAGGAAGATGGTGTTCAAATGGTGATTCAAAACTTCCTTCTATTACATGGCAGTCTGACCATTCTTCATCCTGTTTAATATTAGCATTTATGAAAGATCAGTCAATAAAGGAAAAAAGCAGACATATAAATACAAAAAGTACCCTTGTTATGTTTATTGAATAATCTTGAGGTATTAGACCATAACATGCTTCTCTATTGGCGATAACTTTTCTAAATTCAAATATCCTGAAACACAAAGCAGTGTATTAGTAAATTTTATTATTATAAATTTGTTTTCATAGTGTAAAGTTTTTAAGGAATTTATTGCAACTGGTGTATGTATGTATAAAATACTGTGTGTGGATATTACATCTTGTAGATCTATGCACGTGAAGATAATAATTGCCTTATGTTATATATTAACCAAATTACTTCATTTTTGTTTTATTTTATTGCCATTATATGTTATCAGATACAAACAGAATTTCGACTGGTTAAAAATATCGATGAATGCAAGTTTCTTCGTATCGTAAACATAGCATTAACAAAAATTACCATTGATACTAAATAAAAGCCGGCTACGTTAAAATTAACCAAGCTATACACACGTGTAATATTTATGAGATGAAGAACAGTCTCGAAGATCGTCAAAAATGTCAACTATAAAAAGGGTTAATTGAAAAACCGCGAGAGTTGGGTTAAGCCTACTTACCTCTTTAAATTTTGCGGATTACCCCAGCCTTTTGTAAAAAATTTAGACAACAGAATACTTCTGTAAACTGCGTCTAAACGACTACGTGCCATGCTGGAGAAGATATTTTTCACAGATTTCTTGGCAATAACGTGTCATAGATGAAGTTCCATACAGTCCAAATTATAAATACATCGATATTATATCAGCATTTTCACAAAAATAAAGATACCGTCTTTTTGCGGTAACTTTTCGTCCCTCGTAAGTATCTATTTCATTTAAGATATCGTCACAGATTTTATACAGCACCAATCGGGAGATCAGCCAATAAACTGTCCAGTAAACATCGAGCAATGCGTAAAAAGTTCACTACAATTTGTCCTTGAATCAATTTCAATTACGTGTATTGCCACTGCTCCCTTATATGTGCATATAAAACGTAAATTTTTATTTGGACCGTATAAGGTATTTTATTCAAAATCATAGTTTATTCACGTTCTTAATCCACGTTGAAGGCCAAACAGATAAAAACACTCCTTGATCCACTGGTCATCTCGTAATCTGCATTTGTTAGAATTAGTTACATTAATATTGTCGCAGATGTCGCGTTATTTAAGTTCACAAAACCGAAGATGTTCACTCACTTTTTGTAATAACGACAATTCGTATTACTAATAATAGTACTGGTAAACACTTGACAGAATGGATTGCAATGAACAAATGACACCTATAAATACAGAACATCTAACAAGTACTAATAATCTAACCTCGTCTAACGTCAACAAATACAACATATATTTACCTAACTAACCTTACCGAACATAGAAGCTGTGATATAAATCAACGAAAGGTCAAGAGTGGTCAAGAGAGTTCTGTATATTAAACATGTGTATCGGAGAATGATAGAATATAACTTGAAGTAAGGCTATAGTTATTTTTGAATTTAAACTCCACCCAAAGGCGGGAACGTTCGTATATTTTGTAATCGGCAATTTCTGTTAGTTAATGTTTAAAATAATATTTCGTCAGTACTATTGTATCAATTTCCCAGTAAATAATACATACATGTATTTAACAAATATGCGGGAAAGAATATTATTCAATATTAACGTTGGTTAGTCGTTTTATAAAAGAAGTTTTAAAAACGAAATTCTTGTATAAGGATACAAAACTATAATGTCAAGGTCATCATTTTTAATTTACATTTTAACTTTCCAAACTGTATGCGATATTGATTATGTATAAATTAAGTAGTGAATTTTTGGCTTGCAATATTAATTTAATTGCAAGCTAAAAACGCATCTTATTTTAAAGCACGGTTATATCCAAAGGTGTGTTTGCAGTTTAATAAGTGGGATGCAATAAATATTTACCTTGATTCGCTATTTATTTACATACTTTATTCAACATCCTTAGCGTAAAGATATGTTAAAACTATAACGATTTTATATTATACTAACATGTACATTTATTTACATCTATAAACATGAGATCATTCTCTGTCAGTTCATTATACACACAATTGCACTTTTGTGTTGTTTTATTTTAGTTAGTTTTACTTGAAATTCAGAGAAGAAAGTTTAATTTATCCGTTAATTCCTATAATCTTTTCTTCATTATTTTTTGCCCTAAAATTCTTCAAATCAATCTGATAATTGCCCAAAATTTAAGACACCAACTGTAATATAACTGAAGGAATTACAGAGCCGTTAAATTACTGAATAATTGATTATTTTCTGTGGATGACAACCGGAAATAATCTACAAAACTACGAAAGAAAATCACGTGTCTATCACGTAGCAAAACTACCGGACAATCTTAAAATCGTAGCTGCCGACCTATTTTGCAACTCGCAGTGTTTTTCTAGACTGTAGTTCTTCGCTCTAGTCAAAGCATTATTGAGTCGCATATTCAGGAAAGGTAGCACACCGGGCAACCTACTTGTATAACGGAGCAACGATCTGAAAAAGTTAAATAAATAAATAAGTCAGTAATCTTTAATTGACAGATCACAAACATTAATGTTTAACATCAATGTTTCATGCGATTGTAATCCTCCTAACAAACTATATAACTCATTTTAATAAGATGGTCATCGTCGGAGCACTGATTTCCCGAATATGTTTTAGCATTGGACTTCATATAATTTTAGCCGTAATGTACATATATGATTTCATTTCGCGTGTAATAACAACAATGACATTTGAACTGAATTACGGCTTGCACGTAATAACTGTATCTCAATGCAATATAGGTATGTACTGTTTAATGAACACATTCGATTATCCTGAAAGCAGTGATCTGTAGCATGGTACTTCGTTTACTTAGTTTACTTACTTGGAGATATTGTATTTAATCCACGCAGGATAACTGAGAGTTGCGTAAGTATATGATAGTTGAATGTCAAGTAACTCGTTGAGGTACAAGAACGCCAGTGTGAAGGTCATACCGGGAAAGTAATACTGCAGACCTTCGAAGATGCATCTCATCATATGTTCCCATTCGGCCGTTACTGACCGGAAATTCGGTTTTACACAATAGTCAATAAATTCTCGTGCACGTTGCATAATATCTTCGAGGGTACCACGGCAAAAATTGTATCTGTAAGTATATTACACACATGATAGAACAAATATTATAATAGAGAAATATTACATACGTTGAAATTTATTGTTAAATATACAAATGGGGTATTTAATTAAGCGAATAATTTTCATCTTTAAATGATTACTAATAAAATTAATTCTTTCGTGACAAAGGCAATATGCAAGCGAGGCTCCAGTTTTAACAGAATATTGGATGCTACGCAAATTTATATAAGTACTGTACAAAACGAACGTTTTTTTGCATACTCTTACTTCGCATTTTTTTTAAAGAAACTTATCGCATTGACTTTCGTTATGTTTGCACTCTCAATAATAGGGGTAATAGTAGTGGCTCATGTAATAGTGGGAAGTTTAAGTTAAAATGAAAATCATGCATACTGGTCTTCGATGCCCAATAAATACCCGAGACCCCTCCAGAGATGACAGAAAGCTTCGAGATCCTCCCTCGTAGCATAATGAACGCCAAAATCATGAGGAAAGAGCACAACTAAGCCGACGAAACCAAACTGAGTGGTGAACATATCCATCTGACTAAACGGTTTTGGTGGGTTTTCAATATTTTCTATTACATAATAAGGACATCGTTGTATCTCAGCATCTTCGCAGCTTGATTTCAAATCCGCCAGCAGGAAATCCCGCAAGGGACAACAGGCATTAGGTATTTTACAGGCCTCGCCTATCTGCCTGTTCTCCAAGTCCTGGATTTTTCGACTGAAGGACATGTGCATTTTGCGCACTGTCCTTATGTCTTCGTAGGCCGATGTACCTTCGGTCCAAGGGTCCTCCGTGTACCAGTTTCGTATGCGTAAACCGGTTGATAGATACCTTTGGAAAAAGCAGTTCTTAATACGTTTTTTTGATGAACGACAAAAATGTATGTGTTCTGTATGAATACTTTGCTAATATAAATATTACTTTACTCCCTTAATGGTTTATTAATATTGAAATTGAATTATAGCACGTATTATCAACGACGGATATAATCAATAAGAACTAAATCAAGCGACTAAAGATTGATAGAAATAAGCGATTTCAATTTGATAAAGAACTTATCCACGGAATGCTCCACTGGCGCTGTCGTAAATACGGATGTTTCTTTTCATGTAATATCGCAAGATTTGGTATATCATTTGCAAGCAGTTTGTTAATTAGTCTCTACTTTTGTTGTTGAGAAGGAATATTCAGAACGAAATTCGCTACTATTTTACCAGGAAATCAATGTCGTTTAAAAGTGAAAGGCTTGAAATGTATTTATAAATGTTGCATTAAGTCATTGCGACATTATAGTTTAATTTATCACTCCATCGACTCATAGCGATAGTGTGAATAATATAATATATAAACAAATGATATAAACTATTTGTTAAATCGATATAATTATGATAAAAAGATGTAGGTATTCTGCACATTTTTTCTTATATTCACTAAAATTATTACGAAATGGCAATCTATTTCATTTTGAATGTAAATGCCGTTTCAATTAGATTACAAGAGTATTTACCTCTTAAACGCCAAGTAAGGTGTGTGTGATTTGTTAGTAAATATAACTCCGTTTAAGCTGCTATTACACGAAAAAATCATAAAAAGGGAGCATAATTCAGCGAAGTAAACTCCAAATAGATGGTCTCGGGCGAATTTCTGGCCCCTACGAAATTTATCCATGTCGAGCCATTCAGGTTTTTCTGAAGCTGATCTTCCGCAGTCACCGTTGCGGAAAGCAGATGGAATCAACTCGACCACGAAATCAGGTAAGTCGTTGCAAACGGTGCGAATTTTTTGCACTAGCCATTCATGCTGTTGTTGAGTAGTCAGCTCATCGAAATCCTTCGGAAAGTTACTTCTGTCCGAAAGGAATGCGATCAAGGAGGCTGTGCAATCCGTGAAGGGAATGTCACGTTCTTGATCGTTCTCTATGTCGTTCGATACTGTGCTTCCATGAATTATATCTGCGTTTTCATAATTTGTAACGTCAAAATTGTCAAGCTGTCTAATATGCTCGATGTCCGTTGTAAAATCACTCAGGAAACCACTGTCATTGTCACATTCGTTTGTGTAATTTAATAACTCGGTTTCTTTCACGCCATTCACCAAATTTTCACACATTTTCGAACAATCGTCTACGGCGTTGCTTGCACGAATTTTACTTCTTCTGCAGTTTCGTCTTAATCTTCGACTGTCAGTTATTTCTTCAGAAAGATTTCATTCTTTATCACCATGTAAAAAGGACGTGTATTGACTTATTCTGAAACACAAAACGTGAAATACTGTTGAAGTTATATGCTGACAGAAAAATAATGTAAAATACGAAATTTACTTCTGACAGAAACGACGGTTGCAAGTTTTAAATAAGATTATTAGCAATTTTACGAATCAAAGACTATGGCAGACTTGTAATTAATGAATAATCGCTTTCAGTAAAATATTAACAAAAGGTTTATAAACGCAAAGTTGTTAAAATAAGTGAATATACATGAAATATTATTTGTAGTTGATGTACTCTAAAGATATTGCCAAACTTTCAACTTCCCAGATTCGAAAAATGAGAGTAAACATTTAATCAATATTATTTTATTCAGTCATTCACTGAGATTCCATTTTCTCATATTCTTTATTTAAGATTTCTCGATATATTCGAAGACTTAACAAATTCAAACTTCACTCTGCCGTCAAACATTTAATTGCGAGTAATGGCTGATAATTTCATGCTTTATGAGTTTGTAGCACGCACAGGAATTACGAGTTGGTTGAGGCATAGGAATACTCACGCTATCAAACTGTAGAAATTAATGCGAATTTTACGAAAAAAGTCCACATAATCCTGCGTGCAATCCTAATCACAAAAAAGATTGATTATACGTGAAAACGCATGATGTCTTGTAGAAAATAAACCATTATTCGTATAAGTAATGCTAATTATGCATATTTAGAAAAAGTGTAACCTTGAGGAAAGTTAATCGGTATTTAAATACGGTGGATAATGTTAATGCTGTTTTAAGAATAGTCGAAGAAATGTGCGTGAATGCGAAGTGCCTATGCAAGAGAAAGTGTTTATAAAACAATGCACTCTTGTCTCACTCACTTAATGAACACGTGTATTGAAACAGTGCACTTGCGTTTACAGAATAAACAATCACTACTTAATTTATTCTACACCTTTATAAACAAAATCTGTTTTAAAATTTGTCTATAGTTTAACTAATGTATGTCTGAAAAATCTTTTATGCTTTAAAGACTCCTTTATCTTCTGTATAGCAAAATATGAATAACGAATTTCTGTATGAATGACAAAATTAACCGTGAAACAACGATTATTTGTCATTCATATAAAAAAGTAATACTAATATAATCTGCAAGGGTACGTACATTCGCAGGAAAGCACAAAAATCGTCGAAAATAGTGAGTTACGAATGATCAGGCGACTCGCGATGTGACACACATAGTTATGTTTATTACATCGCGAATAAGTCGCTAATCATACATAAGGATAATATACCATAAAGCGGCCCTTTTTACGCAGCACAAAACGAGCGCACCACGATAAGCTATTTGACACGTTCACCAACACTCACTGAGTACTTAAAACCCGAGATAGAATCGCAGGTATGTAGAGTACTTGTGCATAAATTGAAATACCGCTGCTAAGGCTTACTAATCATGGTTTACGGGAAAGATAGAAAGCAGGAAATGTGTCGTACGTGTTTAAAAAGATAACGGCGAATATGCGGCATTTTTCTAAATCAGGCTATGCACGGTAACCGGTTACCGCAACAACTGACGTTTAGCCCCAAGAGAAGTCGTACTTCAATACTCCACCTCCCATCGTGCAACAGTGGATGAGAGTACACTTGCCACCGCCTTCTGTTTCTATAGAACTCGAAATTGCAGCAGC
Source organism: Hedychridium roseum (assembly GCA_963989215.1). Classification (NCBI taxonomy): domain Eukaryota; kingdom Metazoa; phylum Arthropoda; class Insecta; order Hymenoptera; family Chrysididae; genus Hedychridium; species Hedychridium roseum. Next base: position 6,371,259 of record OZ022311.1, on the reverse strand, counting down.
TCACGATCGAGAATAGAACTGCCGCAGAAATCTCAGCGTCGTATTCAACATAAAATTCTCCTGTAACTCTTGCAAATACATGTACGCTTACCTTTCTATATCAACGAATAGCTTGGCAATTCTGCATCCGCCAACTATGCGCACGATACTTGACGAGGGTCAAACATCCTAGTAAAGAAAAAATATCCTACAAAAATTGTTACCTTTCGCAGTCATTTATTATTAGCTACAGTTCAAGAGAGTTTACGTTTGAACAAACATGGTTTTCCAAAGTTTTAGTGTGTGTCTTTGATACAAGTTTTGCCGTAGGAGTTAGTAGAGTTTTCAACGGAAATTCACGGAAATTCAACGGAAGAAAAATAGGGATAAGAATTGGCAGCGTCAACGAAATATTGAACATTGCCCGTTTATCTGCACGCATGCCGAAATTCAAAGAATATTCGTTTTGTAACTACTTTGATATGAACGACATTGTACGAGTCTGTTAGTTGTATAACAACGTACATTATATTATTGATGAACCGGTCATACACAGTAATACAGAATAATTATCCCCCCTTTTCTCGTGTAATTATTAATGTTTATTACGGACATCCATTGGTGTCTAATAATATTTTATCCGAAAAATAGTTACTAAATGGCACTTACATAATTATATATATGTATTATTTACAATTATGTTGTACAATAGTTCATTAGTTATAGTTAAGTTAGATGTAATATAGTATATAGTATATGAATTATAGTATAATAATTGATTAATAAATAGTTAAAAAAGTAGCTGTATAACAGTTAAAAACTATTTTTGAATGACCTTTTTCCTGAAAATGACATCCTTTAAAAATTATAGTAATTACACTAGTATTATTTACCTAAAATAAATTTAATTCCAGTGAAGTATTGCTTAAAGCATATATTTGCTCATAATAAAATATCGAAAATATTACGTATACATTGTTAATGAATGAAACAGCAATTCGTACAATGCAAAATATGTAGCGATATGTGTGCCAGGAATTCCTATCCACATACTTAGTCGGTTAAAAATTCTGGTCTTAAATTCCTAACTAAAATAATTTTCGAAAAAGAGTCTCTATGAAGAAAATTCGAAAATCATCAGTTTTGCAGTCAGAATGTGTTCCAAGCAATGAATGTAACAAACTTAAATGCGTTGCTTTAAAGTTCCGTCAATGCATTAAGTCTATAGTGCATATCATGTGTCTTATTACAGAGCATAAATAAAAATTGGAAAATGCAATATTGAAACGTCCCTGATAAAATGCGGTAAAACATGTTCCAAGGACATAGGAAATTACCAGGAACTTGTCTACACTCTAAGTCGACATTTTACTGTAAAAAAGGCTTTGTAGCTATAGGAAAACATATGCTGATTACAACTTTTTGCTTGTTTTGATAGGCATTAAAAGATATTGAAGAAGAAATTAACCAAATTACATTTTAATATCAGAAAAACATGATAATAATGATAATCATGATAAACATAAAACAACATATTTACTGTATGCTTTTTTGAAATTTTTATTGACAGGAATATTTCGAGATACGTGATGAGATGGTTATCTGATGGAAAGGTAATACTGTATTCATACGTTATCGTTTATCTCACATCTTTAATATGTCACTTATTTAATTAATATGGCAATATTGGAATTTAAAAGATTGTAATCGAAGAAAATGTTAAAATTCGTATGCATAACAATGGGATTCCGTGTGCATTAATAACATCAAACGCATTAATTTGCATATACATTTCTTTCCATACATGTTTCAATAATCAATTAATGGAAATTGTTAGGAGTCGTGACAACCAGCAACTTGTTAATTCAAAAATTAAGTTTTCCCTTTGCCGGTTCTATAATGCTCGTAGATTTCGTCGAATGTTTTGCACTTATCGGAAGATAAATGAACCATGTCAACAACATAGTTCAATAACCGATAAATAAACGTTTATGGAGCAGTTTAAACAAAAGAACCTTCCTTTGCTCAAATCACCACATTAATAACTGGGAAATAGACGGGTAAGGAAAATGAGGAAAATGTAAAGTTTCCTTTAATTGATTCCTTACAAAAATTAATAAGTAACATTACAAAGTTGTTTAAGGAAACTGCTGAAGGGTTTTGAAAAATTAGTAGAAGGTTTTCTTTTTTTGCACGCTACGTAATTTTAGACTATGTGTTTGTGCCATGTATTACAAGCGTACGATAATAGACACGTGTGCATGTGTACCTTGAGGGCTGTGTGCGTGATAATTGCATGAAGCTTGTACCAACTTGGTACTACCAAGGTACATGTTAGATCATTTACCTTGTTTCACACAGGCGTTTGTAATTGACAAACGACAGTAAATTCTGACAAATAACTGCGTTCACATTTACTTCTTCTTAGCCATTATCAGATTCGCCTGTTTGTTCATACAACAAAAGCAGAAGGAAGTTAGAGAGAAGAAACGAAACACCGTTCCGGGGAATAGATGCTCGCAGATGATGGCGTAGCCAAGGACTGGGAAATGTAAGGCTCGATTCACAACGGTACATTCAGCAAGTACGAGATATACCATTTTCTACATCGATCCACGCACGTGCAGTACATTCTTCAGTTATACACTGCTGCTTTTTACGAGTAACGTAACCGTGGATATATCCAATTATCGGAGAAATACAAACCGGTTTACTTATTTCGGTATTACTCACTACTTATTTTACCATGATGTTTTTGATTTTTCTTCAAAATTATGTACATGCAAGTTTCTGTTCAATTTTCGAGAAATTTGATTTGCTAGCAATTTATTCGAGTAACTTGATCATAACATGACAGTTGATGTAATACAGGCATATTAAAACATCTTACTAAAAACTTCTTAAGAAACTTACCTATTGAATATCACGCGTCCTGTGTTAATCGCATAATCTTATAATAATATATTTTTTATTCATTGAGCAAATATGTATTTCTAATTCTTCATTCTGTATCGCCCCCTCAGAGTTTAACAGGTTTCAACAATAATATATACCTTATAATCTTCTTATAAAAATTAAAAAAAGTCAACAAAACTGGTTCTAATTGTTCTAACAGAAAAATTCTGAACAATCGTTAACAATCTGACGTGAAAAATATTCTTAAATTGTATTTACATGTTGTCGATTGTACTAGACTGAATAGTAGATTTTTCAGTTCTGAATGTCCGATATTATCGTATCTTTTCAAAATACTACTTTAAGTGTATACTTAACATCTTGCATCATTTTCATGCTACTTTAATACGTAATCTATAACTCAAAACTTTTTAGGATGTATTTTTTGTAAAATCCAAGGACAAATTCAGGAATGTATACAAACAAGTTTTTATACTGTACCAAAAGAAAAGCATTTTGAATTTGACATTAGCATACTTTAATGGTCAGAGTAAAAAATCGCTGGTCAAGTAGAATACAAATGGAACTTCTTTATTATGAGAGAACTATCTACAAATTTTTGTAAGACGAAATTCACCACGGCAAAAATTTAAGGTGGTCACTTATTTGCTTGATGCAAAACAGGTGGACAAAGCAGAGGGTTTATGCATAACAAATGCAAGATAGGAATAACGAAGAAAATTGTATTGAAAATTTTGTTCGGGTAACGGATAAAAGGTAAACGAACTTCATTTATTATATTCACACTTCACATCACTTTTGTTTCATGCGATATTTCCAGTTAGCTCTCATTCAATCAATAATTTATTCGTATAGCGAGTAATTATTTTGCATTGCAAAACCGTTAAGACGACAAGAAAACTATAGGACAATCTCAAATGAGTAATTTATGTTTTTTCGTAGTGTAATCTGGCATATGATCACAGTAAAAAATGATCAAGAACGGAAAGTCTACTTAAAAACCCAGGATAAAACGTATACACGTTTGAACCTGACATATCGACCTACCAGTCATTAGTTTGGTACGCTGCTTGAAGGTTAAAGTGAACTTCAATGTATAATGTCAATATTACGTATAATATGTAAATATCATATTACGTAAAAGAAGAGAAAATTCACGTAAAATGTTAATAATTACGTGCATCGTATTAAACCTTCAGTGTTGTCTGGAACATGTATGTAGCGCGACTTGCTGTTCAAGCATTTTTTATCTTACAATGTCCATTTCGTGCTGAAAAATGCATTCTCTGTTATGTCGAAGCCGCGTTATAAATTACGAAGTCGTACAAAAGCGGATATATCGTTCTATAACGTAAATTTATATATTACAAAAATGAATTTATTAAAGTGTATTTGACTATTTTAACAGTTCATACATTAAAATTCGAATAAATTACAAAAGAAAATAAAGAAAAGTTGAACATTTTAGTTTACTCTATCTGATAAAAGAAAACTACGGAAGCACTGAAAAATATGTATGAATGTATAAACAATAGTGCCTACGAAATAAGTTTAGTTTAGTCAGAACAGTACTGCACAGATTTCGCATTATTACGTCATATGGAAGAATTTCATGTTTATTTAACCAATACAGTATGATAAAAATATTCGTGCTGTGGCAGGGCTAAATTTTCCTCGTGCTACATGGAAACCGTGTTATAAGAGCATCGTGTAATTGTACCCATGTATTTATTAATTATTTTGATAATATTAAATTCGACCAATTTGGCCGATTGACAATTTGAAATAAAAAATATATGATGCACTTGCGAGCTAAAAATCGGCCCACCCTACGGTTTTCACACTTAGGCGTATCTTTTTTTTCGAACCAAGGGTTTGACCTTTTCATTATAACTTCTTTTTTTGAACTAGAAACTTTACTGTTTGAGTTATGCCGTATCAAAGTGAAAATTGAGGGGTAAGCAGATTTTTTGCTCGCAAGTATATAAAGTTAAAGTGGCTTAAATTACTTTTTTTAAAAACATGTGTATATATATAGCTATAATATTCTCAAAAATCATGAACTCTGCTACTGTTAATCGGTGCTATTTTTTTAAATGACAGTTTTTAATTAGGTTGGTCTATTGCTTTCGTAGGGTACAATACTCCATTTGTTGAATCATTTTTATAAAATATGACTTTATAACAATTTCAAATTGGGTGCAACAATTACCCTAATTGCATGTTCAATACGTGAAAAAATGAAAAATTATTGTAAATTTCATAAAAATAAAAGACTAAACGAGTATTGTGCCACCTCAGAATCTATGTTTATTTGTTTCTTCAATGCATAGTTTATCCTAACTCGTTGCATTTAAAGGCCTTATGATAATAAGACAAAATTATTAAGAGATTTGCGTTTTTTTAAACGCGTGTTTCCCAAAATCGCGTTTTTGATTTAGTGACCATATATCGTATTAGCTTATTATATTTAAACGATTAAAACTTGTACCGACCAAAGGTAAGTAGATAGTGCAGTGGACTGTGTCATATTGGTGACGTCATAAAACATCACTGGAAAAAGAATTGACTAGTGCCACCTACGCTTGGAAAGTAACTATGGAACGGGTAGTGTTTTGAACAGTTTTGAATGATGCGATTCACAGATGCGTGGACATTTCACCTCGGTTTTGTACGTAGTGCAATGATGATTAACATTTTGGTGACGAATGTCATGCCCATGAAAATTTTAATCGTAAGATAGTGAATGAGTGCGTCGTATCTTTATTTGTGATCGACAAAAATATTGCAGCTCATGCAGTAAAGTGCTTGTGTTTACAATGTCGAATGTTTATAGAAACAATAACATTTAAGGTTATAAAATTATATAATGTTAATAATACATTATTGACCGATTAAGATCGTCCGACAGTAAGTTTTGCATAAATATTTATTTAGGTTACAAGTGCGCATTTAATCATTATCGAATGTTTATTGTTCATTTCCAAGATGTTTAATTTGTCTTGCTAGCATTTAGTAAAACGTTGTCAAATATTGAAATCTCACTTTCATAAATACATGACCCATGCAGCGGCACGAATGTAATCTTTGAAAGTATATATTGACATTTGTTGAGACCAGTTGTTTGTACACAGCTTGTATATGTTAGCAGAAACCTGTGTTTCCTTGTTTCAGAAGATTCTTCGTATGATCTATATTTTCTTGAATGACCCGTGACTATACATCGAGAAATGTTGGCGACAATGGGCAACATGCAAGGAGTAAAGAATAAGCAGGAATTAATAGATTTGGTTAGACTTCTACGTCAGAATGGTGACAAAGTGCTGAATGCTTCAAGCAAATTGTCTTTATCAACGACACTCCTGCACAATTTAAACGAGTCTTTTAGTTTAATTGTGGATGAAGCTGAAGACCTAGATTCTTCATTTCAAGTATGCAATAGCTCAAAGATTGATATTTTTCGTGATATAAAATTCTTACATGATTTCATACAAAAAACAATTGGACTGAAAGTCACTCACCGTACTATGGATCCACAAATATGCATTGATATCACTAAGTTCAGACATTTGAAATACTTGGAATTGAAGAAAGTTTCCATTATGGTAGTAAAAGGATTGCAAGCTATCAGAGGCCAATTGGAAAGTGTTATTTGTGCTGGCAGAAAAGGTGTTTGTACAGTGAGTGAATTATTAGGTAAGGAAACCAAGAATTAACAGTGTTCATCTAACAGTAATGTTACTTTTTGATTATATTTAATGTACAACTATCATATTTTGAATATTATAAAGTTAGCCATTGCAATACATTCTTATGTATAAAGTATAGAAATATTTTTAAAAATGAAAACATCACTTTAAATACCTATAACAGACTTGAATAACTATAATCTTAATAATATATGATGAATTGGTTACAGCTAAATGTGGTGGAGATGTTGGTGCTGCATTTGTGTGGGGTTCTTTAAAACATTTAGCTTTACCTCATAATGCACTAGAAAGTTTAGATAGATCTCTAGAATTAGCCCCTTGGCTCCAAATTTTGGATTTAAGTCACAATTTAATAACCACAGCTGTTGAACTTGAATGTCTGCCCAATCTCAAATATGTTAATCTTAGTTATAACAAATTGGAATGTGTACCCACTTTCAACAAGACTGCTTTGCATTCGCTGCAAGTACTCATCCTAAAAAATAATTACATTGAAAATATTAATGGTAAAGTATCCAGTACCTAAAACATCATCAAATAAAACAAGCTTATTTGTTGTTTGAACAATGCATACAATTTCTGTGACATTACTTTATCTATTACATACATCCTTGTCAACAGGATTAGAAGGCCTTGAGTCCATAGTTGAATTGGATTTATCATTCAACTGTTTAACAGAACACTCTGTTCTGTGGGTACTTCAAAGGATGTGTGCAATACTATGGGTATCTTTAGAAGGCAATCCTTTATCTTATCATCCAAAACATAGATTGCTTTGTATAAAGTACTTACATCCAAGCTTGACTGACAGCAAAGTAAGTAAAAATTTTCATATGTGAATGTAAAGCTGACATTTACACAGGACTTATATTTCATTAGTATCTGTTTATATCACTCATGTAATGGAAGATACGCGTTTTAGTTCGTTTTAGATCATTTACCACTATCCAGATCAGAAAAAGTTTTAGTGTCAGAAAATCGTATATTCATGATAAGAACAATACGTTCCGCATCAAGGGAAGACATCCCTTCATTGGTGAGTTCAATGAACTCCAATATTACACCCACTTCTGTTGAACTACCACTTCACAAAGAAGAGATGTCAAAAAGCCAATCTGCAGAATTGATTAACAGTCTCGAGAGAAGCATAACAAAGAGTAGGAAAAGAAGGAATGTCAAAGAAGCAATCATTGCAGATGACGAACAGGAAAAGGAAGAAAATACAGAAACGTCTAGCAAACATTCATTTCCGTATTTAGGTAACATCATAAAAATAGCAGTTATAAAATGTGAATATTTGTATAATCTGTTAAGAAAAATATCGTGTTAATTATGTTTTATTGCCAAACAGAAACTTCAAGAGATCATTTGGAAACAAAAAAACAAATCCTCGCATTACGGGAAAAATTTGGTGAAAATAACTGGCTCAGTAATCATGCTGGAACATTTGTGCAAGATATTATGGGTATACAGCCAACGTCGAGTCCCATACTTTCGTCAACACCGACCGTAAAAAATTTTATCGACACGACCGTTATATTACCTAGCAGTGAAAACAGAATGTATTCATCAGAGAATAGAGACACTGTGAGTCAAGAATTGCAGTCAGATTCAGTAGATGATAAAGGTGAAGATCAAAATCCTCAAAATGGAACTAGAGAGATCGATGACGAAGTTAGCGAAAAGTCATCACATAATGCGTCAGAATCAGTCATAAATACTGTAACAGCCTACGACCCAGAGGAAGGTAAGATTCTTACAAAAATTGTTAATAAAAACCGTATGCCGTAAATGAGTTGACAAAAATTAAGACAGAAACAGTCACCTATAGCAAATTTTTTGTTTAAACAATTTGTTATTTGTTTAAATAATTACCACGGTGGTAAGCGTAATTATAATAACTATAGTTATTTTCCTGACATTTAGAGAAGGGAGATCTGTATCTAGTCCAAAAGAAGAAAAATGGGGAAGAGATGGAAGAGTTATTCCTGATTATAACTGTAGAGTAAGTATACCGTCGTTTAGTACGCACTCAACTTTCAATCCTGGACACAATGATCGACAGGTTTTTTTTATTTTATCTAAATATTACAGTTCCATCATAGAAAGAAACGCAGTGAGTGGAGAAATGAAATATTCTTGGTCATTAAATTCGGTACTATCTTGCGTGATGGGTAGAAGTGAACCAGTAACAGTAGATATAATATTTGACACAGCACGAAAAGACCGACAGAATAGGAGATACTTCTTAGACATAGATGATGCTAAGGTAAATCACTAAAAACAATATGAAAAATAATGTGACATCCACTCATGATTATAACATTTGTAGGAATTGTATAATCACTTCATTTTAAATAAAAGAAGTCGATTGTTGTTTTAGAAAATAGTGGCAACTATCGGTGAAAAAATGAGAGCACGCCCTTTATTATTGCAAGTTTTTAAATGTATGAAGTGCTCAACTCATTTCGCCCAGGACTCTGAATATACGACAGTAAGCGTTGTATCAACAACAGGTTTGTATGGATATTCTCCATTAGATTATAAAATTTGCTAACATTACTCTTCCAGTGATTATTAAAAAATTCAATTATCTGATAACATTATGCACACAGGTTTTGTAGAATTTTATGCTTGAAAACAAACAGTAAAGATTATTGTAAAATTGGGAATCAGTTTCAGTCAACTTCGTTATAACGATAGAAATCTGTCTCGTAAGTTACGGTGAGATTATCTTTTTCAATAGGTGCAAAGCAACTAAAATGTCCCACTTGTGAGAGTACACTCGTCATACACACGGATGAATTATCAACAGCAGACAAAGAGGCCAGTGCTAAAGAAGAGCTTCCAGAAGCTCATTCATCTAAAGATCGAACCTCAAAAGGACCAACTAAGTTGAACTTGCAACACTCAAATTCCTATTCCAGTATAGGTGAGACTCTTTTTTTTATATGCAAAGCATGCAACTCTTATTAAAGCCGTGAGTAAAAACCATTTACCTATGATTTAAGAATAATCAAAAAAGGTTGTGTTTTATAATTTTGTAGTCTCTACTGCTATTTGAATGATTTATGATTTCGAATAGGTATCATATATCAGTTATCAGTAACATTTCGTTAGAAAATGTATGACATTCTAACAATTAAAAGACACGCATTGACATTATTGAATTAAGCATGATAATTACTGTATGAGAAGTAGTGTTATATAATTTGATGATTTGCGGTAATAAATTCATCTCTTAAGCGTGAATGATATAGTATTATCGCAAGTGAGTGTATTTGGTTTCTACCAATGATTGGGACTATAACATACTAATCCCGGTGCAGGTGGAACAGAGGGTGGAGCTATATCCGTCACCACTTCTCTGCTGCATTTCGACTCTCACCCCCAAGCCCAAGTCTGCTGTAAGCTTCAGCTACTTTAATTCATCTTATGGCATCTTCTCAACTCAACTTTCTTTTCACACTCGAATTATTAGCACTCGAGAATGCTTTGCATAGAATACCTTTCTTCTTATACAATTATCTAATGTCATTGAATTTCACTGTGGAAGAACACTATTAAAAATGGCTCACTTCTTCCTACAGAAAAATAAGTAAAATAAGGAAAAAGTACTCCTCTTGTTTCTGGACAAATGCAGGATTTCAATCTAAAATACTGCAAGGAGTATGTAACATGTGTATGACATACGTGTATATTGTCCTAAAACATACATGTATGTATTTCAGTGAAAACCCGTGATACGAATTATTTCCCACGTTCAGTAAAGAAAACCCAAATGTTTTGAAAAAAACATCACCTAAAAAATGTTCGATTACGTGAATATTATTTGTAGTAAATAATTCATACTCCCTAAACATGAATATTCCATCGACGACTGACCCGAAAGCGATACAGCTATGTAAAATCGATTCCATAACATATCTGATTTTCATTTTTACGATATAATTCAGTTTTGTAATGAGGTAAACCTTTGTTGAATGCTTTGTCTTCTGCACACATCACGTTATACAAAATTCCCAGTGCACTCACTGTACAAAATTTGGAGCACCAAATAATGTTAACGAAATACCAAATTCATGTACAGCATCAACCATGATTCATCATGTTTCAGGTAAAACAGTAACATTTCAAAATGTATTTATGTATTTATTAACAGGTTCAGCAACCAGTCTAGAAGAGTCAAGAGAATCTACTCCTTCAGCGAGTGCCTTAGCGAAAAAATATGAAAGTGATATAGAAATTTTAAGTAATCCAAGCCAAAGCAGTATAGAAGTTCTGGATGAGAACTCTAAGTTAGTATTACGAATTTTACTTCCGAATGAAAATAGCGATATCTACAGGTATTTCATTACTAGAATTGCTGTGCCATAACAGACGTACTAATAAAAAAACTACCTGTTTAGAAATAAAATATCTCCATAATGATTCAGAAAGTTGCAGATTTTGACAATATCATATTTCTTCTTTTTTGCATTCGGTATCGCTTTAAATTTACAGAAATCGAAAGTGTAATCCGTCCTTTTTTTTCACAGATCGAATTTAACTCCGAGTAGGAAGAGATCATCAGAAGAACGACATGTTTTCCTACCTTCGACTCTGCTGACTATACCAGATACAGTTTCTGCAATGCCCGGTTTAACAGAAAGTAGTTCATCAGGTAACTGCCCTTAGTGAATGTAGCATAATTTGCTAAATGATATCTAGGTATATAGTTCAGCATAAGCATGATTTTGTTTGCAGGGTCTTTAACTGACAGTGTTTGTACTGCATATGAAAATAAAGCTGCTAAACAAGCTTCTGGTGACAACAAGTCACTGAGTGGAAACATTGCAGATAAAGAGCCCTTATTTACACCCGTGACAAACCTTACCTCAATGTTAGGTGGTAAGTGAATTCAAAGTTTTATGAGAACATACAGCTTCATATGAAATACCAATATGTTTTTGATGGAGAAGTTAATGCTAAAGTTTGTACTTTCAGGTTTGCTTCAAAGTATGAAAATTGGTGGTAATAAAACATTACTTGTTAAACCTGATGAAGATTTAAACTTCTTCAGTAGCGAAGTTCAATACTCTTTCACAGATTTCAATAGTGTCGATCATAGGATAAAACTTCACATTATTTTGAATATCTTCGAACAAGAAAATGAAGAACTAGTCCTTCTGTTAAGAGTAATATATTTTCGTCATCCTTCTGAGATATTGGCACGTAATTTACGGTGTCGACTAAATAAATCTTTTCCATGTACAACTTTTAGGCAGATATACTCACGCATTCTTCAGCCGAAGTATTTCCTGGCTGCTTGGTGCTATCTACGTCTAAAGTATATGTTCTTAGAATTGGTGGATCTGAAGGGTAAGGAAATTGCTTAAAACTGGCACATAATAAGTTAAACATTTCATTTGAAGTAACATAAACATTTTTTTTGTGTTATTCAGGGAAGATCCGCAGCGGTGGCTTCTTAAAGAAGTCAGTTGGACAATGGATAGACTGAGGTCTTTTGCACCATTGCCATTTAAGCAGGGAGTTCTAGTCGAATTACAGCAGCCTAACAGATCCGATGAAGAGAGCGTTAGCCGTACTATTTTATGTATTCTTCAAGATTTTCAGAGGACATCGAACTTTTTATTTTATTTGACTGGTAATAACAATAAGTGTATACTAATATCTTTTTCCTCGACTCCTTAATATATCTGAAAATTTTATGAACACAGATTTGTCATTGCCAGCCAGTTGTGAAGTAGAATTTTCAGTACCGGAACATTGTACCAAATTAATGCATAATTTATTGAGGAGCGCAAAGTACCATCAAGACGGAGACAGTGTCAGATTACTTGCTCTTTTCTCTTCGGCAGTATCAAAATGTCAAAATGTCAAAACAAAATTAAAATATTCAGCGCTAATCGTGACGGCATCTACTTTATTATTACTTGAAGATAATCTGCAGTGGCTTACACCAGGTAGTGCGCAAACACCAATTGTCTCGAAGGAACAAACCATGACTAACCTAATAGCAGTGGTAAGGCAATACACATACAATTGTACATTATTATTACTTTCTATATATATACAATTACATAGAAATATCGAAACAAGTCACATTAGATTTTTCGTAAAAGTAAATACTTCAGAATGAAATATATGTGTTGTATTCACTTTTGTCAATGGATAACGATTGATATGTTTATATCGTATCCTTATTAACCTGATAATGAAAGTATCAAATTTTCAGGACCATTGTAATACATCGCTGACACTGAACTTCTTAGATGACATAGAAGGAGTTGAAGAAACTTGGTGTTTAGAATTCAATTCAGTGGGTGCCGTCGAAGCCGTTATCAATTCTGTACAACCACCATGGGAAGAATTGTTTTCGGTGCCTTTACAAGTCACCACCAAAACGATAGAGCAATGAAATATGTAAATATGTAGTACAATTCTAGCTAAGCGAAATTAAAAATCATATATAAACAGACGAAATCCATTTGTGCTAACTGAAAGATAGATATGTATCTTCGTAAAAGATATAACACACACAGCACACATAGTAACATTCTTAACATCCACAAGTGATTAATTTGTCGTGGATGTACAAACTTGTTTTTCAGTAAAAGAGAATGGTGAAATTGGTTTAAAGCACAATATTTACAATCTCTCAACAAGCTGCTACACTTAGCAGCATAATATTGCAATTAGTTCTATGATAATATATAAGTACTGAAATAACAAACAGTATTTTTTACCAATCTAACTCAATTTTAATTAAAAGTACTGCAGTTGTATGAATACATCTATTTATATGAAGGAAGAGAAATTTTCCGTTAATTATTAATCGCATGATATTAATATAATTAAAATTTTTACACGAAATGTGTTTCCAGCACAATAGTTACCTTTATCAAATTTACTTTATGATAAGTACTTTTATAAAAAAAGATTGAGAATATTTTATTTGAAAAGTGATTAATAGAATTTAGTCAGTACTTATAATAATTATTCTTAAGATCGAGTGGGTTTTGTAGAGTTCTGAATTGTAATAGGATTGTAAATGACAGTCTTTTATCAAAAGCATGGTGCATATCAGTCTTGAAACATTATAGTAACGCTCTAGCAAATACTCTATAGTAACACAATTTGACACCATAACGACGCATAACTTGTTTAACTGATCTTATCGTGCAATACATGTTTGTTAATCTTAAACAATATATATGAGTATTAATCTCGCTTTTATTCGTGTAATAACCAGAAACAATTAATACGACATATACCGTTAACATGGATTTTTCATACAAAGATATCTGACGAAGAATGACTACAATGAATCTGTATAATACCTTATGACAGTAAGTTTTTATGAATTAATACTTTTATAAAGTGTGACTGTTGTTATGTATATTGATTGTTATTATATTATGTACATTATAAGACAAAATTAACGCGTACGTTTTTGCCTGGAAGGTTCAAGAAGGTTCAACTTTATTGTCAATTTTGTATAAAAGGACTGTTTTAATGCATGTAATACGTTTAGATGAGGAAAGTTTCACAGATTTAGAACACAGTTAATTATTTTCTCTACGTAATGTGTTACTATCAGGCTGTGATGCTTATATTTTGATTCTCTTCTTTACTGTATGTGCTAATAATTTTACTAAATACTCTGAGAAGGCTGCGTAATTTATGTTAATATAGAAAGGGGAATTATGTAAACTATAATAAAAACCTGTTACTATGTGCATCATAGTTTACCATAGCATTATATTATCGTTATATTAACAAAATATAGTTTCAATGTACAGAGTCCTATTTTCAGATATCTAACAAAAATAAATGTTATTATTTCGCTAAAAGAAATTGTCGTTTATCATTTTGAAATTACCTTTAGCAATATTATGTCTCAATGTGGTATAAATTATTTTCAAATTGTTAAATCTGTAAAAGTAATATTAGACATTAGATATAGACATTTTAATATTTAAAAAAACTAATTTTATGAAATAATAGAAAAATAAAATATAATTAAACAACAGAACTATAAGTGATATCTATAAAAAATATATAGTTTTCACATTAGATTAATTTTGGTAAACATTCGAAAGTTTTGCACATATTCTGTTATCTAAGCAAACGCATCCCAGTAATACGTCTTTTCATGCGACATGCCAAATAATTTAGTGTACTTAAGAAAACAGATGTAACAAAGAAACTGTAATTGCCTCGACCGCATGGCATTAGAATAGAACAACGAAATGCACTCGCGTCAGTATGCATCGTTCATCTGTGCACGAAACAAGACACTCATTGACTATATTATGGAAGACCAGGTACACACTTTTACCTTTCAAGAACCATTAACTACCCACGCTTTACATTGGATATACATTTCTAATATATTTTACATTGACATTAAAATTGCACGGAATTAATACAGTAATTTACGCAGTTTCTTTAAGGAGGGTGGAAAGAATTGTCTCGCAATAATATCTTTTAGTTTAAAGTGATTTTGAAGAAGAAATAAAATCTGACTAAAATATTTTTTGCAACATTCGATCGCCACTTTTGGCGATTAATTGGCACATTTAAAAAGAAAACTAATGTTCTCTTCATACCCTCTGCTTTAAGTTCTATCATAAGTGACACATGACCTATACTGTTTTACATATTTTGATCCCCCCTACGTCCTTAACGTTATCAAGTTCCATTGCTCGTGGGGGACATTCATAAAGGGGCCAGGAAGCACGCTCCTCCAATGCGCTCTTCACACACCTATTGCAAGTTCTTGCAAGCGGGTACACCCACAATTAAAATAGCAAAAAAGAAAATTTAAAGAAAACAAAATTACATCGCTGCACTTAACATTAAACTATGAAAATAAAATGCATTTAATGACTTCTTCCGTGTATTTACAGATGAAAATAAGGAAACATATTTTTATTTTATTCATAGCTGGTAAGTTGTAATCATCTACGTGTAGTTAGATGTCCTAGTTTTTCAAAAAGAAATTTCTTCTTACCGATCACTTGACTTTTTAAAACATATTTATAATCGAACACATTTACCATTTTTTATTTGACATTGACGTACAGTTTTATCATTTGTAGTACAAAGTATAAATGGATTTCATTTCGGTTACAGTAAACGCGGTAAGTAAATAAACAAATGTTTGGTCAAGCCGATCTGCATTGTTTAATTCTGCATGATTTTCATGATTTGTTAGATCAGCATCATTGGGTTCAAGAGGCTAAATCATGCGCCGGAAAGATGCAATCGCCTATACCCTTGTCAACGTCAAAAGCAATTGCCCTTCCTCTACCAGCTTTAGAAATGGTCGGCTACCACAATATTATGGATAGGCCTTTGTTGTTAGAAAACAACGGCCACTCTGGCAAGCATACTTTTCTTTTCAATCAGCCATTCTTCAGTATATTCTCAACTCCCTTACCCACAAAAAATGTACCCTTTATGTCGAGTATTTATTTTGCGCCGATATTGAAATGAAACCGTTTGTATTTTAGTGTCGTTAAAAATTCAAAAGGATTTAGAGGCCGGAAGACTGCCTTACATTTTTGGTGCCGTCCTCGCAAATAATCATGAATATCAAATCGAAGGCCTGCATTTTCACTGGGGTGCAAAAAATAATCGAGGATCCGAGCATGTATTAAACGGTGTCAGGTAGAAAAAATGGAATTAGTGTGCATATCAAAAATTATTATATTGATATACATGAAACGGAAAGTGTCAGACGAGATCCAAGTAATTTGGTCAGTTATAATACTCTTTCTATTTCCACGTTCATGATTAGAAAATAATTATTATGGCTATTTTTGAAATAATTGGAAAACTTATTGGAACAGTTAGGACATTTTCTTTTTGCGTTCACATCAATAATCTATAATTACTAATGTTGTTAATGAACAAATTAAAGTCCATTCGACCAAAGGAAAATAACAAGTATTACGAGTGTTAATGTATCGGGCTATATATTGGTATAAACAATCTTTGCATTTCAACAAAGAATACTGCTCAATTTTCGAATGTCTTAAACATCAATAACGATAATAATAATAGTGTTATTAATAACAGTATACAGTCGGACATTAGATCTTATCTTTATCGTAGAATTATCTGGCAATAGTGAATTAGTTGTGTAAAAGTATGAAAAGAACTAGATATAACAACGAATGTGATGATTCCAGATTTCCAATGGAAATGCACATTATTCACCGAAATACGATATATCCTAATATCGTTGATGCACTGAAACATGAAGATGGTCTCACTGTTTTAGGTATATTTTTTCAGGTATGTCGTGTTCACCATTTGTTATAGAAAAAAGTATGTAATTCAACAGTTATACGTGCAAATCTTGTTATTTTATAGTGATTCATTCCAATATTTTTGCAACACGCAATTACCATGTACCATGTCTTGTTTTTGTAGAATACAATAATGAGTAAATAATATAATAATAAGTATACTAATTATTTTTCACGATATGTATATTATAGTTTCTGTTTAATATTGCAATAATACAATGAAAATGTTAAGCAGTTTTGATAGAGAAAGTTAATTTTTAGTTGCAAGAAGAAGATAACGAACAACTATATCCAATTATCAATAGTTTACCAGATGTGCAGTGGGCCGACACCAATACTCCCATAAACGTTTCGGTTATTCTGGCTTCCCTTTTGCCACAGAATACCGATACGTTTTACACTTATAAAGGATCTCTAACAACACCACCATGCAGTGAAGCAGTGACATGGATTATTTTTTCGTCTACCGTCCCCATATCGTATCGGCAGGTATGGTTTATCTAAAATATTCTGTTTTAATCACACAAAAGTTAGTATTCTAATTCCACGACTATATAGATGCAATGAATACAATATAAATCATTCCGAATAGAGTTACTGGAATTTTACTTTTCTTTCTTACGTAATTTCCAAAGTTATTTCAAATCCGTGATTTGCTGAAGAGATAATAAAGCAATTTTCAAATCTATGGCACTTATTAAAAGTGAAATAAGAAAGAAGTAATGCAATTTATAGAATATTGTAATCTACTATTCTGATTACATAAATCGTTTATAGATGAACAAATTTCGGACGCTATCCAATGGTGAGGGGATGTTAGCTGATAATTACAGGAGTCTGCAACAAATTGGACTTAGAAAAATATATGTGCGAAGATTAGACATTTCAAAGAAACTTGATACAACGCATACAAATGTATCAAATTTAAATTGGTTTTGGGAGTAAACTTAGTACACTTTGCGAAATATGATCTGTTAGAAAAATTCATGTATAAAATATTTTGTTGATAGTTTGCAATTGATTGTTTTGTCGTTATTTATTTATCATGTAAGAGATTGTGGAAAATAAATACAGTACAACTGATGTTCGACATGCATATGTTTCTTTTTTATTTTATGCATTTGATGTATGTGAAATTTATTACGTTTGTCTCGTACAAAGTCGTTTAAAAAATGTCTGTAAATCCAGTAGTAAAACAATAGTTGTCTACGTATACATAGAGTAGACCTAATATCCAATGTAATTTTTCGGCCACATTCTTAGGTCCATGCGGCCCCCTTACCATTCTAGTAACACGTTCTATGTTACCAATACAGCTTGAAAATGTATAGCAGCACTATTTCTGGTGGGAACAAAAATTACGAATTATGGAATGAGTTAAAACACCGATGAGATATAGAATCACAGGCTTCTGTATAGAAGTTTGTGCATAGATCACAGACGACATTTTACGCGGATGCGTAGACACAAAAGTAAATTATGAATGCCGTCAAATAACCTTAATCATGTACTACATTTTGAATTACAAAGCCATTTTCTGAAAAAACCTGTATTCAAGTATTAAATTTCTGAAAATTCCTTGAGAAATGTCTGACTATATACCGACTCACATTCCTAAAAACTCTCTAACCACACTGATCTGCAATATTGCCTAGTGCCTGACCGCACGTTGACGTGCACTGCTGAAAAGATTCTGACCACAATCTGCGCTAATGAAAAACTGATTTTAAGTTATTTTCGTGCTTTAGATGTACTGTAATGTACTTTCACGCACCATAACTCATTCTTAACTCATTTTAAAACATTTTCACGCACGGTAACGCACTATTTACGTATTTTAACACATTTTCACGTAGTATTGTAATATATTTTCAAGCGTTATATCGCAATCTTAATGCGTTTTAAAACATTTTCACGCAGCAAAATATATTCTTAACATACTTTAATGTTTTTTCATGCACTATAACGCATTCTTAACCTATCCTATTTTCATGCATTTTTAACATGTTTTAATACATTTTAATGCATTTATAAATATTCTAACCTATTTTAACGCATTTTGATGTATTTCTAAATCTTCTAACCTATTTCAACGCATTTTAACAAAATTTTTAACGTTTTAATGCATTTTCAACATATTTTAACGTATTAAAAATTGTATGTTCAATCACAAGGCATTCAATTAAACATTTCGGTATTCTGTCGGTAATCAGTGGACTGATTATCACCGTTGTCAATTTACATCCGTGTAGCACATGGGTAACCGATCTGTAATTGCTAGATTCATTGTCACCGTTATCCCTGCAGAACATGCCAACGAATCTGTAACCCATCGATACAGATGAGATATGGGATAGAACTATTATCTAAATTGCATGCTTTTTTGACAATTAGCACAGTATCCTGAAATTTGGGAATATTTCTCGCACTTACATGAATTAATAAATTGCCAAATAATCCCACATTTTCATATTTTCACACTGAAAATCATAAAGTATGTTAAAGGCTAAGTAATTTAACTCCAACAATTGCTCGATGGATTCTAACGATTCTAACCAATTTTAACGCATTTTAACGCATTTTCAACGGATTTTGACGCATTTTAATGAATTTTCAACGCATTATATCGTATTTAATCACATTTTAATGCATTTTCCACACATGTTAACGTATTTAATCGCATTTTAACGCATTTTAACGCATTTCAACGCATTTCAACGTATTAAAAATCGTATGTTCAATTAAACGTTCCGGTATTTTGTCGGTAATCATTAGACTGATTTTCGGTGCCGTCAATTTAAATCCGTGTAGCACATCGGTATCCGATCTGCAATGGCTAGACTGATTATCACCGTTATCAATGTAGATCAAATTACACACTTTTTTGACAATTACCACAGTATTCCGTAATTTGGGAATATTTTTCGCACATAATACTCACAAATCAATAATTCGTCAAATAATCCAACGCTTTCATTTTTTCACACTGAAAACTATCAAATAATCCAACATTTTCGTAATTTAACGCCAACAATCGTTCAACGTATTCGAATGAATTGAGACGCATTTTCGACGGATTTTAACAGATTTTAACGCATTTTTAACGCACTTTAAGGCTTTTTAACGCATTTCAACGCATTTTCGACGCATTTCGAGTCATTTTCGACGATCTTTCGACGCATTTTCAACGCAGTTTAACAAATTTAAACGCATTTTGCCGTATTTTAACTTATGTAATCGCATTTTAATGCATTTTCATCGCATTTTAACGTGTTCAAACGCACTTTAACTCACTATCATCTGTGCTATCATGCACTATTGGCGTATTTTAACATATTTTAACACTTTACCACGCATTCTCAACCTACTTTTACGTATTTTCGTGCACTATAGCGCATATACAACATACGTTCTATGTACAATTGTAATGTCGGAGGGAGTAACACACTTTTAATTAAGTTAGTAAAGATTAGTGCGGCTGTATACAGCAAAATATTCTATTAATTTGTCGGGATGGCTATTACCGATTGTATTTATAGGTTTGCAGGAGATATCAGATACGTTCGGACCTTTTGTATAACAAAAAGTAGATGAATCGAAAGTTTTGTATTACTAATTGATTCATGGGGGGGGGGATAAACGAATTTCGCTGTTTACGTTGACGTGTTTTCAAATGAAATGGGGGAAAACAGTTGTACAATAAAAATAATACTTCCAATATTCTCCAATATAAATATCCAATATAAAATAATAATTCCAATACTCCTGTGTGCCAACCATGCGGTGTATATTTTGAGTGACAAATTAAAAGTTTTATCAATAAATTACAAATTGCTCATACTGATTGGAGCGCAGGAGGTATACAGCAGCGGAAAAATGGCATTAAAGTTAGGTCAAACAGCTTTGTAAATTTAGTTTGTAGGGAGAGTACTACATGTAGACAAAATTTCAAAATATAGGCGACCTGAACTTGGCCACCTCGTCTTCCGAGCAAATCCAAATAAAGGTTCCATCACATTAGCCACCGTCTCGGTATGAACGCAGCGTAATATCGCCTTTGGCTAATTGAACCCAAAATGGACTCCCGTGGAGAAGAAAACACAATTGAAAACTAATGCTATTAAGCGCGTGTTTATACGCTGTTGTAAAAAACTTTAAAATTTAGTTTTAATTCCTGCCATGCATAGCGTCTGTGCCTATATCTCATCTGTGGTACAAGCGATAATAGAAACAGTAAAACAGTTTTCATTGTTATCGAGCGATCACGATAAAATAGTTATTTTTAATTTCCACAGACGATTAAAATATTAAATGTGCGTTGTTTATATACATACCGCAGTTTGCGTACTGAGTTATTATCTGCTATAATTACATATTACATATGTGAAATTGTGAACAAATATAAGATAATGATAAAACTCGATAAAACCTGCAGGATATTCCTCTTACAATTAGTCAGTAGGCGTATATGTGTTACGATGGATCATTCTGAAAGAGCTAAATTTATTTAACGAGTCCAGCAGGAAAGACCTTGTAATCAAGATTATGTCATGAAAACGTCATTGATTTTGTCGTGCACTTTGGTGGGTGTGTGTTAAGTATACATGTACTGGCATGTACTTAACGATGAAGACCTGTTTGATACTGCCGTGCGAGTGTGACAAAATTCCATTGTAAAGGACACACGCATCCGGAGCCAAGGATGTCTGACAGAAGTCCCAAACACGTCAAATTCGTCCACGTTTAATAACATTTGTACAAAGTGTGGTCTTACGGTGTCGTGATTTAAGGTGTTGTGCTGTTTAAGTGAAAGATTAAGGTTATAAAGGATGTTGACCCTCGTTGCAAACTTTTTGCCTGATTCAATTTAACGGCAGCTCAAGGGTTATCGGTGTAGTAATCAGTCGACTAATTCTTTAAAAGATATTCCGAAAATTACAGTGTACCTTGTCGTACTCGATATATGTAGGCATCTTATATCGGCGTAAACATGGTTTTTGAATCAATTGTTACCGAGTTACTAAACAAAGTTTTGGGTGAATACATCCAGAATTTGGATTACAAGCAGTTAAAACTAAGTCTATGGGGTGGTAAGGAAATAATTTTATTATATTAATTCGTTTCACGGACAATATTCCGTATGTTTATTACCGTGTTTATATGAGGACTGTCACCAACATATATATTTAATATAATTTGTGTAGTAAATGCTCTACATTTTATTTTGTTCCTATCGTATTTTATATACCGTCTCATAATACGATTAACATACTTCTCCTAGTGTGTACAGCAATGACATCATCATCTAATCTTAAAACTATGTATTGGCTGAACATAACTGTTTACCTATATGCACCACAGCAATATAGCAATGTTCTTGTCATTTTTGCAACACATTTGTTAATAGAAACTATTATGTTGAACATTCCTATTGTAATTTCTCAAAAATAAAAATAAATGATAGTTTTAAATTTCATTGGAATTTTAGTTTTAGTGAAACCTGATGTCATTTTTATTACAAAGTTCAATATATCATTCTAAGAATATTAGTGGGTCATTGTCACTTGTACAAGGTGCACATTTATTAAAAGTCCAATGAAAAATATAGATTCTATATGAATTACTTCTATGATTGTACAGTTTCTTTTTAAATGAAGAAACTGACATGGTTTATTTTTCACTGTATATTCAGTGATAACATTTTTGTTATCCTATTGTGCACTTGTTTTTTGCTCATACTTGAAAATTATATACTAGAAGGTATTAGAAATACAAGATTAAAAATTAATTTTTTTGACAATTATTGTTTAATGAGATTATTCTGTATTATTCAGTAAAATGTTCTGTTCCTGTTTTAACATATATATAGTAGTCATCTTTTAGTAGATTTTATAAATAAATAAACCTATTATAATCTTGAAACCTTGTGTTAAGGTGTTTTGTCAATAAATTATTATCTTACACTAACTGACTTGCTTTGATATATATGAAATTACTCAACTATTTTATTTGTCTACTTTCAGGAGATGTAGTTTTGACAGACCTATTAATAAAAGAAACAGCCTTAGATGCATTAGATTTACCTATAAGATTGGAATATGGAAGATTAGGTCTGTAATTACAATAAAAGTAATGTTATCAAAATAGTACATTAATGTTTGCAAGTAGCATCAGCAACTCATTTGAAACCTTTGTTTGCAGGCAAGCTTATATTAAAAATTCCATTTAAGGATATGTGGAATGGCCAAATCGATGCCATAGTTGAAGAACTATTTGTACTTGTAGTTCCATCTAGTCAAGTTTCATATGACCATGAAAAGGAAGAAAGGCAACAACTGGAAGCAAAACGAGCTGAACTTGCCAGGGTGGAAAAGACAAAGCAACTAGCAGATCTTAAATGTAAAAAAAGTTGAAGTTGCTATTTGTACTAACAATTAAGTTTATTTTGTTATTTGTCTGAAAATTAGTTGCCATACGTGTTCAAACAATTAACACACTTTTATATTTCTATGTAGCACAAGAGAAACTAGATGATTCAATGGTTGAAAAATTAATTGCTCGTATGATAAAGAATATACATGTGGAAATTAAAAGAATTCATGTGCGATATGAAGATCATGTCACATTCAAAGATCACCCATTCTCAGTTGGATTTACTTTGAACACATTTATTTTGGAAAGTTGTACAGATACCTGGCAAACAACTGGTAATTTGAAAGACATGTATGCTATTCCACAAATTTATAAGGTAAGTGTAGAAAATTTTAGTGGGATTGTAATTTGCCATAAGATATTTAATCAGTTACGTTTGTTTACAGTTCTGTTCATTGGATGGGTTGGCGGGATATCTTAATACAACTGTGGAACAATTCAGTAAAGAACCACAATCAAAATATTCACAGTTGTTTACCAATGGAATTGCTACTATAGATTATACTCCTCTTGGCTACCAGTATTGTGAGTAAATAAGCATTAAGATAGAAAAAAATCTTATTAGTTACATTGCTAATTTTCAAATAATGGAACCATCAAATAAATGAAAATGTTGGAAAAATTCACTCACTAAATTAACAAAAATAAGTTGATTGATGTTTCATAGAACATTTCCATAGAACTAGAAACTATGTATTACCTATATTTGTTTAACTTAAGTATGTTTTTTGTGTAAGAATTAATAAAATTTCTGTATTTAAATATTACATGGTCTTAGTGTTGGGTCCAATAAACATAAAAGCAAAGTTGAAGTTGAATCCAAAACCGGAGACCGATGGAAGTAATTATACTATACCAAAGGTATGGTTAGATTTGGAAATGTTAAAATTGAGAATAGGTCTTACAAAACGACAGTATCAA
Organism: Hedychridium roseum; assembly: GCA_963989215.1. Lineage (NCBI taxonomy): Eukaryota > Metazoa > Arthropoda > Insecta > Hymenoptera > Chrysididae > Hedychridium > Hedychridium roseum. The sequence continues at coordinate 6,346,979 of OZ022311.1, read as the reverse complement.
ACTCTCGTGCAATTGGGTGAAGGCTTAGATCGAGCACAGAAAGCTGCACCTTACAGGAAGTACAGGCCTAATTTAACATCTTATAGAGGACACTATAAAGAATGGTAAAATATCATTAGTTGTTTTTTCTTTTACACATACACTTATCACAATCACAATCATATTCTATTTTTGTGCATAAAATACAGTTCGCATCGCTTTTAGAAATTCTTGTAATCTTTAAAGAACACTTAATGTATTATCTACAGGTGGCACTTTGCTTATACTTGTGTATTAGAAGAAACAGTAAGAAGATGTCGTAGAAATTGGGATTGGAATCATATGAAACAACACAGAGATTATTGTCGAGAGTACGCGCAAGTATATCAAACGAAATTAACTACCAAAAAAGTTGTCCAAGAAATCGAAGATCGCCTTACGGAATATGAAAAAAAAATAGATATTTTCAACCTCGTGATTATCAGGCAACAAATTGAAATGGAAGTAAGGATAACAAGAATCTTCTTATTATTTCGTATATCCAAAATTACGACATCAGTAATACATTTGTTGCATCTCCATTGCAGGTAGAAAGATTGGCAGAAAGAGAAAAAAATCTAAAAGCCAAGCGCGGATGGTTCGGATTTTTATGGCCCAGCACGCAGACCGAGGAAGTAGAAGAACTGAATTCTGCTGCAGCTATTAGTAATTACCACATTTACGGAATGTTAAAAAGGAGAAGACAGTAGTAGTTGAAATTAATTCTTCATTCTGTTGCAGTGCGTAAATTCGAGGAAGCTATGACGCCACAGGAAAAAGAAAAATTGTATCGAGCGATAGATTATCAGGAAAATAGTGCTCCAGCTTATTATCCTGAGACCTATGAAATGATCGACACTCGGTTCTTTTTACATGGTTTACAAATAATACTTTCAGATACGGACAAAGATTATCCAGAAATACTGGACCTTCAATTAAATGGTGTACATGCTTCTTTTAAGTCAAGGCCTTCTGCAAACGCTATCCTGTACGTTAATTACAATACTTCTGAATTTCCAATATTCTTTACATAAATCTTATAGTGATTTATTGTGTTTTATTTCAACTAAAGTGTGGGTTGTGTGAATGTAGCGTATTCAAAAACTTGCATAAATTGAAATACCTCTGTTTCAAAACGGGAAACTGAAGTACGTTTATCCTAATATATGCAACATTTCACAGGTTTACGACTTCTATTAGTGATATGAAGCTTTTAGGCGTGAAACAAGGGGAACATGTGCCTTCTTTGTTTAATTGCGAACGTAACGGTAATTCAGGCAATGTTTTAATATCTGTATCATACGAAAAAAATCCACTCGACAAGCTTTGCGGTGATCGGGTCATTGTGAAGTCACAGTCTGTTGATATTGTTTATGACGCACAAACTATAATAGAATTAGTGAACTTATTTAAAGTACACAATCAGGCTACATTAAATCAGTAAGTTAAATCAGTAATCTTGATTCTATTTCCCACGATTGTTTATTAAACCAAACACATGTGTTTAGGCTTCAAGCAGCTGCTGCCGAACAATTGGAAGGTTTAAAAGAAATGTCAGCGCTAGGTTTAGAATATGCTATACAGAAACATTCAGTACTGGATATACAGGTATGTAATATTAACTATCAACTTAAATGTTCTATTTACTATAATTATCAAAGACTTTACTAAAGTTCAGAATTGTACATATTTTAAAATAATGTTATTTTCAAACTGTAAAGTAAATATTAATTAGCAATTAGATAAAGCTGTATTATGAGTGCACAGGTGTAAACATTTACCTTATGCAATACATTTTAATCGATCATGTTCTACAATGTAAATTATTACAATATCTATTTTAGTAAAACATGATTTTTATCAGAGATACTACAAATTGCATTATAAGAAAATCGTTAAACTAGTTACAACAAACTAAATCTAATGATTTCCGTTTTACAGGTTGATATGCAAGCATCTCAATTAATTATTCCCCATGGTGGATTTTATGAGAAGGACAGATCATTGTTTGTCATCAATTTGGGTAGTTTAAAAATAAATTCCCTTGAGAAACCAAAGGATGATTCAGTCGCGTCTGTTAAACAATTAGCCAGCATGGGGAAAAGCGAAGAAGATATTTTATTACATCTTAGACAATATAGCTATGATAAATTTATCCTTAAAATAGTAGATTTCCAGGTACGGATGATTTACGACTTGTTCATTTAACAACGAGAACGACTCGTTTATTAATTGTATAAAAACCACTTATAGATTCTGGTAACATTGCCAAATGAAGACTGGTGTAAATCACTGCTGGATGTAGATAATGCCATGAGACTTCTTCATCCTACAACATTGGAACTTCAATTTCATAAATGCTTAATAACAGATGACCCCCTGTTGCCTAAAACGAGATTGATAGGTCAACTGCCATCTGTTACTGTTAACATAACAGGTAAACGTGATACAGTAAAAAAGTTCCCTGATACAAAAGTTAGTCATTCATTTTTAAATCCATTTTTATAGATGTGCGACTATTTGAAGCACTTGCTATTGCACAAAGCATCCCACTTCCAGAAGAAGAAACCCCGTCAAACCTTCAGCGAGTGTCCCTTGTGCGTATTATTTTTCTTTTAATTGCCAGTAAATCTACTTGCACGCATGTATATCTCTGCTACGTTAATGATTACGTGTTTATTGCTTAGGCTCGGTCGGTTTCTCAGTTATCTGTGCTTAAAGAATTGACGACTCCAAGTGAAATTGAAAAAAAGAAAGTTGATCTTAAACCAGTCAAGCAAACCACTGATCTAGAAATGAAGTTTGAAATGAAAGGTAATTGTTTATAAATATTATCTGACTAGACAGGCTCTTTAAAATAGCTTTTTTTATAATATTTGTGATGCAATGTATTACAATAACGTAATTTCTTACAGAGTGCACTTTGAGTGTTTCTAAACAAGAAGGTGACAATGTAACGCCGTTTATGAGATTCCAAGTGTTACAGTTAGAAGCAGAAATGTTGCAGCATACTTATGATCAAGAAATAATGTTAAGGTTGGGCGGTGTCCAGCTGAAGCAATACCACAATGAAGGAGAAATATTTATGATAAATACTCCTATGTCAACTGGAAGAGACGAATATCTTATTATTGTACAGTATGTAAATGTAAGTATTCTTTAATTTTACTTGGACAAGAAGTTTAAATCATTTGTTGCACTTCCATTGGTATTGGTTAATTTACATATGTATTTGGAATTTTAGGTGAACAAACGATCGCCAGAATTCACGACACGACATGGATCTGTTGTTAAGTTACTGCAGCTAGAATTCACAACTTTAGATGTATTATTACACCAGGAAGCTTTAATAAATCTTCTTAGGTTTATTTCACATCTACAGGTATATCAACAATCTAGTTATTATGAGAATATTCCAAGTTATAGTTTCGATATTATGCTTCTTGCAAACCGTTGTTAACGTGGTTTATTTGTAGAACAAGATGCAATCTGCTGTCACTAAAGTAAATGAGGCAGAAGAGTTAAGACCAATTCGACCCAGTAAATTACCTTCTATTCAAGAGGAAACATCTACATTCATCAAAGAGCAGATTCAGAAAAGAACTAAATCATCAACATCACGTGAGATTCGAGTTCAAATATTTAAAACACGACACAATTTTATACACTACATCTTTACTTACATTTCTATACTTTAATTCGTTGCACTCTTTTTAATTAGGTCGTAAAAGAACGATAGTGGAGTGCATTGACTTGAAAGTAAAAGCGAAGGTCGGGACAATAAGTATGAAAATGTCTAGTGACTTTAGAGATATTAGCGCATTCTTTATCGAGGGAATAACCGCAGGATACATAATGAAAGCATCTTACTCTCAAGCGAATATTAATCTTACTTCGATCAGTGTAAAGGACCTGAATGTTACGTCCATCTATCGCGATGTAAGTTTACCGTAATGTTTTTCGCAGCAAGTTTTTCATTGCATTTAAACTCTTATTTCAATCTATACAGATCGTAGCAGTTGAGGGATCTGAAGCTTTACAAATTCAAGCTGTAATGTATAACATTGAGCCAGGGGAGGTTGATAAGAATAATATGTCCATCAAAGTAATTATGGGCTGTCATCGTATTGTTTTCTTAAATGCGTTTGTTACAGGCGTTATGGTACGGATTCTTTTTTGAAGAAATTATCGCATACAGTTGCAAATGTTTACTAATGCATCAATTTTCAGAATTTCTTAAATAATTTCCAAACGGCACAACAAGCTATTAAGGAAGCATCTGCTGCAGCGGCAGAAGCTGCAAAAACGAATATCAAGGATGTACAAGAAAGTGCTGCACGCATTGAGCTAACAGTCAAAATTAAAGTTAGTATAAGCTAGAAATTTTCGCAAGCACATTAACACATCCCGTTTTACAGTGTTCAAACATCTATGATCATGTCTGGGTACTAATATTGTTTAATGTCAACTCTATTTACAGGCTCCTGTTGTGTACGTCCCAATGAATTCTAAGAGTGAGCATTGTTTAATGTTGGACATGGGTAATCTCAGCGTATGTAACATTTTCAAGAAGCTGGAGGTTGTAAGTGAATCTGGGGAATCTCCAATTGTTGACGAAATGAAAGTCGAGTTACAGAATATGAAACTATCGCGGTAATGGTTACACATAAACATCAGTAAATTTAATAAAACACATTTTTAAGGTTTTCTGGTTGTAATAAAACACTGGCATTTGGTTTAGGGTACGATTGAATAAGGAGAAATTCACTGCTGAGAACGAAGTGGTTCTGCTAGAACCAGTTTCTTTTGTGTTACTCTTAAAACGTAATTTGTCTACTGCTTGGTTCACATCCATTCCTGACATTGATATGTCTGGTAGGCTAAACAAAATTAGCTTACTACTTAGCCAACAGGATTACGCAACTATAATGAAAGTATTAGAGGGTAATTTGGGAGAGAAAACTGAAGATCCTCAGCCTGTTGGAGCCATCATTATTAATGATAAAAAGTCTCAAGTGGAGGATCTACGACAGCAAAGCACGTGTGAGTGGAATTATGTGTACTTGAAAATAGGAAAATATTATTATTGATTACAATACGAACATTTTTATGGACTCGAACATTTCATATATACATAAATGACTACAAATATTATTCACAAATAAATATTTATTTATGCAATTGACAATAGATAATACGGAAGTTGAAGTTATTAGAGAATCTGAAGAAGCGCAACTACAGGAACAAAAGCATATACATACATCTATAAAATTCGAGTTCATTATGGACAGTCTCGTCATCAGTTTATTTACGGGTGGCTCAAAAATGGTAATATCAGTTGTCTTCCCACAATTCATTGGTCCAGTGTTGATCCTACAGATCATATTCCCAACAGTTGCAAAGCGAAAGTTCACCCCTGCATTTGCCAGAAAACGGATTAGCAAAATTCAGCTTGACACATTTTGCTGTCAAAGGTAGAATATTTGCAGATGGATTATTGGCAACGTCTATACTTCTAATGAATTGCACTCTTGACGATACTCGACAAAGCAGAGTGGGTTCTCTAACAAGAATTATGGAACGAATAACGGCAGTTCCTTCTATCGAAGAATTAGAAAAAGAAGCTAAGCCCGTCAGAAGTATGTTAGATATGACAGTTCGGCAAGGCCCAAATGATACTTTTGGTAAGTTTTCATCTGTATTAAGGATGATCGAAATATAAAATACAGATGAGAGTTATTCTGGTAAATGCCTCATCAAATTCTAAGTGTCAATAAGAAATCCGAATGATTAGTAAGAAACAATAAAACGATAGGAAAATATAGTGAAATAAAAAATGGCCCGAAAAATTATAGTGAAAACCTCCTAGATTGTGTAATATGTGTATTAAGGCGATCGATTTTATGAATTTATAGTATGGAAAGATTTTTGAATTACTTCTCATGAATATCATTACTGGCTTCATAATTTTATATATCTGTAATAATTAAAGTATTAAAATACTTTGCATGTAGATATTGGTAATGAGATTTGAATAATGAGATATGGTTTCATTTTCAGTTGATGTCAGAGTTTTTTCATTCAGCATCATAGTGTCCCTCGATTATTTAATGAAAGTGAAGGACTTTTTCAACATTGAATCCGAACCAAGCAAAACTGTATCGCAAGTTTCCCACAAGAGTTATGCAGAACCTACTGTGAAAAAGAAGTCGGTCCAAAAGCCTGTTCCTACAACAATGTTTACCATCAATTTACATGTAGAGAAACCTGATATTATTCTCCTGGAAGATATGGACGATATCAACTCCAATTGCATTTTGTTAAATGTTTGTAATACATGCTTCTATGATCTTGCCATTAACTAAATTAAATTGGATCTTGAGATGAATGTTTTATGACTTTCAGACTGAGTTGCTACTGAAAGTACGAATGATGGGTGAGCATCAGGTTATAACAGGTTCTATTAAAGACTTGTCACTACTTACTGGTATCTACAATCCGGCACAAAGGGCTGATTCAATATGTCAAGTGAGAAGCTTTGTTCAATTAGAACTTCACTGAAAGCTGTAGTTATTAAACGTATAAGTTATTTTTAGTAAGAAGAACCATTGTGCAGTATCTGTTCTAACTTTTAGTTTCTACAAACATGCTCTAAGTACTAGAAATGGCCTTAGTATAAGTATTTTTGAATTTCAAGGTTTTGAAACCATGCAGCATTAGTGTAGCTGGCTCTACACCTGAAGGAAAAGGCCTTCATGTGGACGTGTGTTGCACAGACATCCATCTTTCCGTTTCGCCAGGTATATTTATGCATAATTTAAACAAATTAACAAATTGACAAATTGATGTATTACTGAATTATTCTTGGTGTTTCTGATTTGTTTAACTACACTGAAGTAATAAATATTTACTTGTGAAATCAGTTTTTAGACATCCGTAAGCTTTTATTCTTCATAGAATTAATCATTCTTTTATTACTACTCACATAAGTGATCTCTGTGACTACTCACATAGAAAAATAACATTCTTCAAAATATTGACAACTCAAACGAAATATTATGTATTCAGGAGTAATCGAAATACTTAACAAAGTAGTTCAAACTATAACAAAGACGGAAGAGGAGGACAAAGAAGTTGTGAAAGCTGAGCCAAATCATGAAGGTCTTTGGATTATCACACCATTTGAAGAAAATAATTATTGGTTCTTAAAGACAGGTATTTTAAGTGTAATACTGTATACTATAAAGGTAAAATGATACAATAAGATGACGCTATTATTAGTTTTCAATTTTTATAACACATACTACGATTCTATAATTATCGTTTGAATGTCAAAGTTTGTCGTAAAATAACATCTTATTAATGTTTTTGTGTTCAATAATTTATTTTTAACAAAGCATACAGCAGAATGGTTGATGGTCCAAATATTGTACTGAATTAAATACCATTTATAGAAATGGGAGTTGAAGCAGTAGAAGATGTTATATATGCTGAAGATGACATCATCACCCCATACAAGGCAGAGTTGGCGATTATTTCTGCGCCGACAATTTTGTTAACTTTAGAGGCTGGTATTGGCAACAAGACACTACCCATGTTGTTATTGCATATTGGCTTTCAAAGCAACGTAAACGACTGGAGTACGAAATTTGTAAGGATTCATGTGTTTACGTAACAATCGAATGCAGAGCATGGATGTAAAAAAGTGGGCAATACATGTATCAGTATACAAATTTATGTGAACTCGTTTTACTCACTTAAAGATGTCCGTGGAATCTACAATCTCAATGGTTATGGCATATTACAACAGTCGCCTGGCTCTGTGGGAACCGCTGATTGAACCTATAGAAGGTTTACAAAATGGAAAACGTGTTTCAACACCATGGGACTTGAAAACGAAAGTAATTACACAGAACTGCATTGACGGGACAACAATTTCCAAAAAATATGTACATTATTAGACCCACTCTCTTTGCGCCATTTATTTGATGTTATTTTTATAGATTCAATTTCGCGATGTAGCATCGGATTCTAAAGGCGCAAGCATTGTAAGTCCAAGCTCAGAAGGAGAACCGGAGGAATTACATGAAAGCGTTAAAATGTCCGTTGAAGTTATGTCTTCCGTGAGTAATATTACTAAATGTCAGTCAGACGAATTTTAGAATAAAAAGTGAATATTTTCTATGTACGAAAATTTTATACGTAAATGTCTACATGTACAGGAAAATTTACAAATAACTGTAACTAAGACCTGCCTGGACGTGTTGAAGCAACTTGGCAATGCATTTTCTACCGCAATGGAAGCAACTGGAAAGAAATCAACACAAAACATCGCACCTTATATACTCCGAAATGAAACTGGGTTGGCTATGATATTAGACTTGGAACATAGCCACGTTAAGGTTGATATTTAAGGAGAAATTAAGAGAATGTTAAGATCGGAGTGATATTATTTCATTGTGCATTGCAGGTTTTCGAAGCGAACTCAATAACGTCTAATGTCAGTGCTAATACTTACACCGATGTGATCCTTGAATCTGGAGCTTCTGTTGAATTAGCTCCAAAAGTTAAACAGGAAATTCGCCTTCTTGATCAACTGAAAGCTGAATCGATTAAAGATCGAGTAGACAATAAATTCATCGTTTCGGTATGATATATAATATTTAAGTTTGAGCTTTTCGAGGTAGAAAAAATAAGTTATCTTGCCAGCAATTTGTAATCGTTTTAAATGCCCAACATGTAATGAAATAGAAGTGATTGACCATGACATATCATAAAAGTTTAAGGGAATCGAAGGGAAATTGACCATACCGATTCTTCGAGCGGATAAAAGATTTTTCCCATTGAAATATAGAAAAGAGGGGTCCGAGGAATGGGGTGTCGTTTCCGATGTTATTGTCGAAGAAGGAAGTACCATTGTTACTCTCAGGAGTATTCTACAGGTTAAAAATATTCATATATTACATACATATAATATTTATTTTAGTAACAAAGTTTAGAGTAAGTTTGAAGTGATGATTACATTTTTATACGAAACATTAATATTCACTACATTTATTTATTCATTATTTTAATGATATTTTAGCAACCTTGAGAGCTGCTCATTTTATTTCTAATAATTTCATTTGAGATTTGTAGTTTTTAGTTACGCAAAGAAATTAATATAACTGGCACTATTCTGTGGTAATTTTATTTGGAATTTGAAAATCATATAGTACCAAAATGTTGTAGGTTCATAATCACTTTAACGAACCGATATCCGTGTATTACATGACTAAACGTGGGAATGAGGTAGAGTGTGTTGGTACAGTGGCCCCTGACGACCGCTTAAATCTTCCATTGGACGTAGTTTATACACCAACTAACATTTACTGGTTGTTCTTCAGTGTGAATGGGTAAGTCAAATTTTTATCTGTCAAACACCATTCAGTTACCTATATTTTATGATGTACAAAATGTACACATCTCCAACTTTGATAATGAGGTTTTACTTATTTCACATTTGTAACTATCCGCTTGTGTAAATTACTTTTTTTATATCTCATGTTTTACAAATGCTTTATTCGTATCGGTTGTTACTAATTTATCGTTTTGATTGGACTGGAAGTAATAAACGTTAATTTTTCAGATATATGGTTTCTATAGAACCTTTCGTCTGGAAAGACCTACAAAAAACAGTTTCCATGACAAAACTGTTGAAATGTGAATCTCGGTCGAAGCAAGAAATGCTCGATCCATTTTATATACAGGTAAATAATTTCTCGTTACGACTGCTATATGTATTAACAAACACTACGTTACTTTTCAATTCGTTGATAGTTCCTTATTGAAATTTTCTGATAATTTTAACTTATTGTAACATTAATGTCGATCTGACACTGCTCACATTCGGTATTAGTTGAATTTGGCACTACATTCTGTTCGTGTAAAATCTTTATGTATAACAGTTACTCGGTAGATAATTGTGGATTAAGTGAAATTTCTAAGTTGGAATGATCAGTATGCTCTTACAAGCAGCACTTTCTCATTTTAGATGTTTTTCGCGATGATTGTGGTTGCTAGCATCCTTTATAATAATGATAACATTCGTTTATTGTTAAACGCTATCAACTGGCGATTCAAATTCAGTCGTTTCATTGATTACGTCAAGCGTGTAGACATGAACACAGTAAAGTCAGAACGTCCCAAATATGTGGAAGCACCTGTACAGGTACTGCCATTTCTACAGTTCATTTACGGTCAATTTTCAATTTAGTGTAAATAGTAATCAAACAAGATGACATTAGTTTTGAAGAAAAAGGACTTAGTTTTCAATGTTTTGGTTCGCAAGGTAGATTCGTTTGCATTGAAGATGACTGTGTTAACTGTAATGTTGTGTACCAATCGATTTTATTGTGACTGTCGTAGAACCATCCATCGTCTTACAATAATGCCTTGTTATAATAGTACTATAGATGTTTCATTAAGGAGTAACGTAAATTACACTTCCAAGTATTGTCATTGCTGAATGTATGAGTATTGTTGATTTATTCATCAATTATGGTTAGTGACATTTAGTAATTTAATACAACTATCTTCTTATAGCTGGTTAATTTTAAGATTCAGAAAAATTAGAGAGAATGTGGAAAGACAATTTAATCACTGTTAAATTGGAACTTGATTGTGAAGTTTATTTAATTTTTAGGCACTTGGAGAAATAGAGCAGGTTTACTTTGAGAATACCAGTCGGCATACGATGGCCAGCACCATTTACAACGTACATTTGTATCCGTCTGTATATTTAAAAAACTTTTTACCGATCGACATTATTATATGTTTACCTGGCAGCGCACAAGAGAAACTTTTAGAAGCTAGTACAACTCTTCAGATCCCGACCATTGATCCTAACAAATCAAACATCGTTATTAAGGTAACTTGTAGAACTTAAAATACGTATTTATTTGAGTCATATCGTGTTAAACTGAAAATGTATCGGGTTTATTAAAAAATTAGTGCTTATATCGATTTTTTATAGTTACCCAATTACTTAGAAAAGGACTGGTCGTGTAATGGTGAAATAATAGCTAATGCTGCAGAGTTTTCCGTTTGGTCCTTTGAATCCTTTGACAGTGCTCAAAAAGTGGTAATGGATTTAGGAATGCATACATCCTATAAACAAGGATCTATTACAATGGCCCTATATTGTCCATTTTGGATGCTAAACAAAACTGGACTAATGCTATCGTACAGAGTGAGTTTCAGAATATTTATTTACCATTTTTCTTTAGTTCAGACCGCATCGAGTACTCGCGCAAAGGTTTATTATTCCTGCTTTTGCGTAAGTAACACGTCTTACTACGCTAACCCATAACACATTGTAATGGCACAATTACTGTCCTTATCGTTTTATCATTCTAATTATGCTCCAACATTTTGATCTCTGGTTACAAAGTCTGCTATTTTAAACCTGCCCTCTTATTTTCCCGACATTAAAAAAACGTTCTCTTCCTATGCTTATCAAATACTTTCTACAGTACACTCATCTCCCTGGGTACATTTCAAACTTTGGTTGCTTTATATTCGCTTTGATTGGTTGCTAAATGTTTATTAATTTCACAATATATTTTAATAACTCATGGATTTAATCAATCGAAGCTAGATTCTTCAGGTGTGGAACTAGGTTGCGCCTACAATTGCTACGTGTGTGATGGTATTACATACATTGCAACAATTACATATAACTACCTTGTTATAACAAGTAATATATGTACTGTTCATTTTATTTACAGGATAATTGTATGTGGATCTTTGTTACTAATGTAAATTGACTTGCAGTGACTTATCTTTACAAAACATATCTGCAGTTACACTTATGCCATGTGGCTAGCAATTTCTGATAATGATGTTAACCATATCATATTAAGTTCATTAATGTTCATACTATAGCTTTATTTTAACGATTTTCTTCCGTCTACGCAATAATTAATTAACTTCATAACATCGGATGATCTAGACGCAGAAGCTAAGCCGTTTCAATTAAATAAAAACCGTCTATTTACAGAAATCAAGTAAGGGTGGCAAAGAGCATCAAAGTCCAGTCAAGGTAGACATTTTTCACTCTGTATTTTATCAATATGCTTCCAGTTCGAAAATTGTTTGTATCTGTCATTATAAAGCTGTTTATAATTTATGTATTCAGTAAAGGATATAGCATATTATTTGAAGCAATATTTCTAATATGCAAGGCTTTTGGATATGATCGTGTGGTATTAGTTACTTTAGTTGTTTCATTTTTATAATGTTGACATAAATACATTAGAAATTAGTGAAGCGCAATCGAAAATATTATCGAAACTTTCTGCAAAGGAAGAATGTTTTCAAGAAGCTATGATAGGTTTATGGATTACTATATTTAATTACACAACTAGTTCAATAATTCGACTGGTAAAATTACGGCAAAGCATTATTTCCTTTTACGACACTATATTTAGTGAATCTTAATATAATATGAAAATTACTTTTATAGGGATGCAATTTTTTCAATTAAGAAATTTATGCGTGCGACAAACTTTTAGATAAAAATATCTATACAACACTACGAAATGTGGGCAAATTTGATATATAAGTTACACAAGAACAACCACTTAGTATAGGGAAATGTTTATACCAACAATTATGATAATCGTGACATGAAATTGTTCTTGAAATAGAAAATTGGTGATACATTCGCCATGAAAATCAATCTGTTAGAGAAATACGATAAATTGCTTTTTCATTCTAGAAAGTTGGAAAATTTTGCTGTGGACTACTAAAATCGAAGGCCAAGACGGTAATTTCTGATTATACAGATATAATGTGCTTTGAACAATTGCACAGTGTCATTAGTGCCAATTCTCTTCATCCTTGTTCTTTAAAATGTAGCTTTGCTTGGTTACATACAAATATGAATGCCTTTGGCTAAGCTTTTGATGAACAGAAATTGGATCCTGTCGTTTGTACACATATCCTCTCTTTGTCTACTGCTTTCGCTATTTCGACTTCATTCGTAGATAAAATGTTAAAAAAGCGTATTTCATGAATAAGTTTATCAAATTTGTTAAAAAGTCGTGTAGGGTGCTAGGTAATTAAAATGTGTCATAATTGGTTTAACAAATACATACAGATTTAGGCGCTTTAAACAGTACTCAAATAAATACAATTGATTCATAATTTAAAATAGTAGATAGCTATTTAAGCATAATCTGCCATCAATGTGCAGAATCTTTATGATTTACGGAAGCTACACAACAATACTAAAGTACTTATAATTTCGGAAGTCGCCAGTTTAGGCATCGATGATCACAATGAAATATTCATAAAATGTTGCCCTTACTCATTGTTACTAAAACTGAGATTCGATAATATTTTCATCAATGATAGTCGATAGCTTCAATGTTAATTGCCACGTGAGATAATTGAATTGCGCAGAAACATTGAATTACATTATGAATAACCGAAGGAAGAAAGCATGTTCATTGTAGTTATGTTGTTTTCGGGAAAACATACATAATGAGATGTCTTTCAGAAAATGGTTTCCGCGGTAAAACCCCATGGTTCACGTACTGCGTACAGGAAGAGGAAAAAGCATTCGGTGAATTACAGATCTCCTTTTACTTGGCTGATGTTTCTTTTCACAATTATGAAACTGTTTTATAAATACACGTTGTAAATTGTCAAGCAAACTAACAATTTTGACGTGTAGCTATCGAATTAAATTTATGCCTATAACAGGTACATTCTACTAATAGCAAAGTGAAATTAACTTGCTGTTTACTAATTGCACATACAGTAAAAGTTTTTTTACGTCACACTAGTAGCTTATTTTTTTTAAAAAGATCCTTCTTATGGAGATAATATTATTCTTTAGAAATATACGAAAATATAGTATTTCCAAGACAATGTAAATATTAAATTTCGAACATCAAGAAAGGTTCACCGAATATATTGATATATAAGAGTTTCTAAGTGAGGATATATTATTTGCTACGAATTTTAATAATAGGAATCATACAAGTTTTATGCTATAATTACGCACATCAGCGGCTCAAAATTTTCTTTATAGCTTCATGTACTCTAAATATTTACGGCGATTCTAATTACCTGATTGTCTGGTACTATTTTCCCCAACGCTAGTATCCTATCAATCCATTTGAGACACACATATTTACACTTATCATGTTTCTCATAAATGTTCCTACCAGACATGTGTTTTCCTTTAGATACAATTCTTTATCAAACAGATGCACTCATGTCCTAATTCCGGAAGATGATACATTGAAACGGTTATGCATAATGCTAATATGTGTGATTAATTGCTTATTATTAGTAAGCTAATATTATATGTGTAAAGCAAATTTCTTATTTTCAAAGCTTTGCAGCAATTGATATTTCTGTTTCATGTGATAAATATTATATTGTAATACAATACTTGCATGAGCATATTACACATACATGAGGCAAGAGATTACGAAGAAATACAAGACCCAGTGATGGTGGCGGTCGAATATATCCCCTTGGAATATGTCCAATATCGTGTGGTAACTGACTTTTGCGTTGCAAATGTAACAGTGTGGCGCTGGATTATTAACGTTTTTTCGTCATCTCACAAGTGGCTCAGCATGGGTACACATCATTTTATCATGCGCATGGACTCATGTATTTATGTTCTTTATTACAGAGCTCAGAAGATTATTTGAATGTTCTCTACCATCCCGAACACTTCAAGGGTCCAATACTGTTTTCGTTTAGATCAAAAGCTTTCTTTGGCAAGAAAAAAGCAATGGTTCGAGTGGAGGATGGCGAGTGGTCTGAGAAATTTTCAATCGATGTCGCCGGAAGTGAAGGTGTTGTAGCTTGTAAATACAATGGAATGGTTTATCAGGTTTGTATTCGAATTATTCGTATTAACCATCCCTTGAAGATAATTCTCATAATTTCTCATATTTTCATCTTGTAGATTGGAGTCCACAACCAGTTGACCTACAATTCATTGACAAAACAGATCACGTTTACACCTTACTACATTCTCATAAATAATGCAGATTTTCTTATCGAATGTCAAGAAGCCGAAAGACCAGCGGATCCAATTATCAATGTACGAGATTGTCTTTTTTAATTATACTATACAGGGTGATTCACTAAAGGTGGTACAAGTTAACCGGGGTTAGAGTGAGTTAGAGATATCAACTTGTAACACCTTTGGTGAATCACCCTGTATATTGGTGCCTCTAAAACTATTTCAGTTGGCTTTTAAACATGACTTATTTATCCTTGGATAAAAGTTAAATATCGTATTTAGAAGAACTTTACAACATGAGTTTTTAAAAATTTAAGGTTCCTCCAGGGAAATGTACGGCTCTCTGGCCACGGTCAGAACAAGAGACAAAAACATTGAAAGCCAGAGTTGCCGGACATCCTGAAAAAACAGCAGCATTTATTTATACCGATTGCCATACGACTTTATTAAAGTTGGATAATAAGGTTGGCATCTTTAAGTGTTATTCTAGATTATAATTTGATGGCCTGCGTTACAGGATTTAACACGATAACATGTATTTTATGCAGTATGGTGGTATCAACGTTGACGTACAAATAAATGAAGGTGGAGTTTACATTTCGATGTCAAGTTATACTCCAGGCAATGCACCAGCTCTTATCATTAATCACACACCCCATTCTATTAACTTCTGGGAAAAAGGATCTATGAATGTGCGGTACGGTAACACAGTGTTCTCTGTTTAACAAATTTATTATTGCTTGTTTTATAGAATTTTTCTAAATAATTTACACGCGTGCACTACAGTTATGATTCATTCTCGTTACAGACAAGTTCAGTCATTTAATAGAATGTTTTACACGTGGGAAAATCCAGCAGGACCACGTAAATTAGTGTGGGAAGATGGAAATAAGAAGGAAATAGAAGATAATTTAAGGAAGGTATAATCAATATTTCCGTAAATATGTATTTAAACACATTTTCAAAAAATGCATTACTATTAAATTTATTTTCTAAGGATACTCTCGGTACTTTTCAACTATCAGACATCGAGGAAGAAGTATTCTACGTGTCATTCCTTGATGGTACACAACGAGTTCTACTATTCACCACGAATTTGAAAATCGCAGAAGATTGTCAATTAGCAGGAGATCTGGAAGTTATAGAACAAGAAATTACGATGAGCATTCATGGAATTGGCTTTTCACTTGTAAACAACATTACTAAAACTGAATTACTTTACATGTGTATTGCTAGGTAAGCTGATTACCATAAAAACTTAATTTATACAATCTACATAATTCTCAAAATATTCTAAAGCAGCCTCGAAGTAAACAATTTTTATTTATATTCTTATTTGGTTTTTCTTGCATTTATACAGTTCTGGGATTATTTGGGAAACAAGAAAATCTTGTACGGGCAGATGGAGAGGACTAAGTACCCGAGATGTCGATATGATTGAGGAAGGATATCAAAGATACATACGAGAATTGCAAATTGGAAAAGATCCACCTGGCAAAATGATGCTAGAGCCAAAGTTAATGGTAAATTACGAAATACAAAATACTCATATCGATACAGCGATCCAATACACTTCATAAACTTCTCAAATAAAATCCTTTTGAATCAGTATTTTCATTAGTATTATCCGTTTTTACTACTGTTTTCATAGTGTTAACAATTTACAGATTATTTTTTATTTGTATATTTACCGTTCTGTAAATACATAATGTTATTAGGTGGATTACCTGAATATGGAGATGTTAAAACCGCATCGGCGACACTTACGACGAACGTTCCAAACTGGATTGTGGCTACAATATCGAACTTCTATACATCAAGTGCAATTACATGCTAAAATTAACAGACTACAGATCGATAATCAGCTTCCTGAATGCGTATTTCCTGTTATCTTGGCACCAGTTCCTCTACCAAAGAGTATTGCCCAAAGTACCGGTAAGATGCAGCACATGAATATTCTTTTCATATATTTATATCAGATTACATATTTCGTATATTTGTATCATGAGAAGCATAGTTACATCCTTTGTTATACTCTTCTTTACTACAGATTATAAATCGTTAAATTGTTTTTTTCTTTTTGCAGTAATGAAGCCATTCGCCGAACTGAGTATGGTCAAACGCTTATTAGAACATAGTACTGTACAGCAGTTTCGATATTTCAAAGTGCTCATACAAGAATTCCACATTAAAGTGGACATAGTATTCTTGAATGCAATTATGGGAATGCTCGAAGCAAACGAAGCTAATGATGCTGAAGAAGTAAGAAACTAATCATAACTGCTTGCCCGACCTAATGCATCGTGTTAATTACTTACGTATTATGTCATTGCAGAGTGAATTATTTAGGAAAGATATGACGTTGGTGAACGAACCATTGATGTATCATGTTAGTCTAATCACTACAGCCGAGCAGAAGAACTTTTTCGACTTACTCCATTTTTCGCCTCTCAAGGTACGCGTTGTTTACAACATAAATTAAGATAAATGTTGGTACGCACTATGGAGCTATTACGTACAGTTTACTCCATGTATCATATAACTATTTTAACTCATTTATCTTTGTTGTAGATTCACATAAGCTTCTCAATGTCAGGCTCCGGTGGTGGGCCTTCTGCAATACCGCAAGTCCTTAACGTACTCTTACAAGGAATCGGCGTAACGTTGACTGACATCAACGACATCGTCTTCAAGTACATCATTATCAATTTTACTCCCACTCTTCCTTGATTGTTTTCCAGGAAAATTTTTTAAATTTTCATATTTTATTGTGTAGATTGGCGTATTTTGAGAGAGATTACACTTTCATGACGCACAAACAGCTTATTGCAGAGGCTACTAATCACTATGTGGGGCAAGCAATAAAACAAGTATATGTACTAGTACTAGGCCTCGATGTAATTGGCAATCCGTACGGTCTTGTAGTCGGCACAATGAAAGGAATAGAAGACCTGTTTTATGAACCCTTCCAAGGTGCTATACAAGGACCAGGGGAATTTGCAGAAGGATTATATCTTGGAGTTAGAAGCATGTTAGGTCATACAGTCGGTGGAATGGCCGGCGCTGTGTCAAAAATTACTGGCGCTATGGGTGTGTAAATTCAGAAGTTCAAGATTTACACTGTTACACATTCCTCAAAAACGATTAATCGTGTGAATTTTGCATGTTTCACATTTGCGTACCTCTCCAAAACAGTGGAAAATTATACTGAACATAATAGATAGCGAATATTAATTTTTTATTCTAGAGTAAAAAGATCTTACCGATCCTAACAGAAATGTACCTTCCTTTAACAATCTGATGTGATATTCAGATCCTAATTGTATATTTCGTTGTTTGTTACAAGGCAAGGGAATCGCCGCTCTGACATTCGACAAAGATTATCAAAAAAAGAGGCAAGAACAGCTTAATAAGTTACCAGCAAACCTACAAGAAGGTCTTGCGCGCAGTGGAAAAGGTTTAGTTATGGTAAGAGTATTAAAATAGAATATATACAACGTTTGGGACAAAGGTATGACACATATTACTATGTGTATCATATTTTCCTTTGATTTCAGGGTGTTGTTGATGGAGTCACTGGCGTCGTAATGAAACCAATTTCTGGTGCAAAAGAAGAAGGTGTTGAAGGATTCTTCAAAGGATTTGGAAAGGGCGTCGTCGGTTTAGTTACGAGACCCACAGCAGGTGTCATTGACTTTGCTAGCGGGTCCTTCGGAGCTGTCAGGCGGTAAATATTCTATTTACATTGGATGATTAAATAAAAAATTAATAGGGCTGAATCGATATGATTACAGTGCCTTGTACAAGTATGTTTTATTCTTTTAGATTGTATTATATGTTACTCACACTTTAACCCTTTCCATGTACGTACATTATTTTTCACGTATAGATATTACAAAGTGATAAATTAATCTCGACGCGATCAATTTTAGTGCTGCTGAGTTAAGTGAAGAAGTGAAACGAGTTCGACCACCAAGATTTTTACAACCAGATAGTCTTGTAAGACCATATGTAAAGGACGAAGCTGAAGGAAACAAAATATTACTTGTAAATATATTACTTTTTATTGGTTCAATCAATCACGCCTATACCCTTATCGTTACAACATTTTTTTAGGATTTGGAGAAAGGAAAATACGCCAATACGGACATATACTTCTACCACATATATATAAACAAATATGTTCTACTGCTTACCGATAAAAGATTGTCTTTTCTTGAACACAGTGACCTTTTCGGCGGTTGGCGGGTTTGTATTAATCTTTTTTACAAACTGTTTATCTCCTTTGTATCTGAAAGTTAATCCATTCTCATCTAAATTTGTAGGTTGATTGGACTCACACTTGGCAAGAAATTAGTGAAGTGAAGGTCGTAGATAAGGGTGTGCAAATCTTTTTAAACGTTGCACACAGGAAAAAGAAAATAGGCAATCTATTCGGCGGTCCAGATCAGTCGAAGGTCATTTTAGTGTCAGATTATAACGCAAAAATGGTAAATAATATTGAATAATATTCCATTTAATATTTGAAATCCCCTCAATTAGGTCATATTTTATTACTGTCATTTGTTTAAAAATTTTAAATGTATAATTAATACGTTTTTATTGCAAACGACTTCTATTCAAATATAATGAGTTTATAAATGTGAGTGCGTAAATACCACAAGTGCATTATTTATGTGGCTTGTGTAAACGAAAACGTTTAAGAGAAAGTGATTCTAATCTGTTTAATATTATTTGTTTTACTTCTTTATAGCTTTTATGCAGCAAGATGCAGGAGCAAATAAACCAGTGCGAGGCATAATGATAAAAGAAGACAGCGGACGCGGACGATAACTTCTACCAAAACTTTATCCAGTGTATCAAGTCGCACTGAGCTTTCGTACAGTATTGTACTCCGTAATATTCATGCACAGTTTACTATAAATATGATGTACAAGACTGACGTACAATAGATAACCGTTTAATATTAATGAATAACGAAATGGTCTTATGTCAACCAGAATCAAAAGTTTGCATAATTTGAAAATTCTATTTAAGGTTTACACTTTAGCGACGTAATACTTAATAAATTTCGTTTAGTTTTGCGCCTTGAGAAACTATAGGATACTAACAGGAAAATTAATATATGCGTACAAATCTATTGTTGCTGATAATTGTATATATTTTATCGTTCAATAACAAAATAACACACTGTACTTAACAAATAACTTCATAATTCGTTACAGAGCCGCATTAAAGTTCCAAGACTCTATAATTAAATAATTAGCAATAGAACATAGAAATAATGTTCTAATTTTTTAGAGCACAGAATCTTGTATTAATATACAAACCTTTTCATAATGATATTCACATTGGAAAAACGAAGTAGTATCCCATTTCGGTATATCGACACCAAAACATGAGTATTGTTAACACATACGGCATTACAATGTACAAAGTCCAAACCATTATTATTCTAATTGTTTAAGGTAAAACAGAAATTTATATAAACTGTTACGTTATATGCTCCAAACTGTTTATTAATGTTTATGCAAGAACGTATTCTGTTAACACAGCTAATCAAGAATAATTGGCCTGAAATTAGATTTAAATTAACATCACGTAAGATACTAATTGACTAAAGGTGACGTAATAACTTGCAAACTTTGTGCTAAAACGTTGTATCATGACAAAATTTAAACTTAATTTCATCTGAAATCTTACATAATACTTTTACAGTAGTTTGCGTAATGAAATTATAAAACTTTTTTATAATTATCAACAATACGTTTCGTGGAAAATCTGAGTTGTATAAGGTACAGCATGGCTTTAATCTTAAGGTATTAGTCGCGACACAATTTTTATATTGTTATTCATTTAAAAATGATACTATCCACACAATCATTCGATTTGTGAAATGTTTTTCACGCTTGGTAATAATAGTTCAACCTTGTACTACTATTCTTTTTTACGCTACTTTACTCTCATTTTGTACAGTGTTATATCACTGATGAAACGAGTAAATATATTCTATAAAGCTTTGCATTAAATAAACCATCATTGTTTTATTTCAAATATCTTTATCTCCTTTACTGTACGTGTTCCTACTAAAGTCTTACTTACAAACCGCTGTAAGTAATGGAGTACTATAAATAAAATTTAAAAATGATGTGAGAGAGAAATAACATGCCCGCTGAAAAAGGAAAGGTTGCGGAGTATAGATATAAATATTTAATTTAAGTTGTGCAATACATATTTATAAACCGCGACAACAACATTTTTTTGTTTCTATGGAAATATCGAAAACGTGTATTGATTGTGATTAATATTGTACCGTAATATCTAAATGTTAGGCATTTTTCGTCAATCGTTTTTGGTAAGGTATGGAAATATGTTTAAGTTTATATTTTGATAATTTTTTAATGTTTTATTTTGTAGGTAAACTTTCAGAAAATAAGTTATTGGCGCACTTATTTTATCGAATAAGTGTCTTGAACGTTGCATAATGTAACATGGAATTATGCTCCAATTACAAACATATTCAATTGTTATATATTCAGAACTTGGTGATTATTTAATGTCATTATTTACTGATATCAAAGTCTTTATATCGATAGTGCCGTGTGTATTTTTTGGCATGAAATGCAGGTAAAACAAATTTGTCAGGAATTATATAAAGCAATTTGGAAGGCAACTGCCGCTAATTTTTTTTTCAATATAGAAATCAATAAGTCTTAAGAATGAGGTAAGTAAAATTGAACAAGGTTTTAGAGATTGAAAACAGTTTTGGCAAATGCCCTTTTATAACAAAAGTTAATATTAGTAAATGCATGGCGTTTTGTTTATTTTAGCACTAATATTTCATCTCATAGTGTCCAAAATCCACCGATGTCAGGACCACCGCAGTTACCACCCCTAGTTAAAGGACAAGTAATTAAAAGCGTAAGTTAATTAAATTGACTACATTTATTTGTGTATTTAAGGAAATGGATACGTCTATTAGAAATCCGTGAGCCACGTGAAAAGCTCGTACGTGTCCCTTTTGTAGCACTTCTTGTGCATTAAAACTTTCATTGACGAAAAACTTCTCCAATAATATTAATACTATTGCACCCATTTGCTCGTAGGATATTAACATAGAAATGATACGTGTTTATATATGCGTTTGTAAGATTGTCTCAAACGTTTCATATTGACATTTAATTTCATTTTTATTTGTCCTTTTTTAGGGGCCGTATAACGTTACGGTTACAGATGAAATGGTAGCGCAGAGAGAAAAGGAGAATCAGGAATTATATAGAGCCTGGATGGAAGCACAGCAGAGAAGGGCCATGTCGCTTGGCGATGACGAAAATGATAAATATGCAGAAGAATTTAAGAATGTTTCAGTGAGACGAAGTTTCATTCGGAAAGTCTTCTGCATACTCAGTATGCAACTTTTATTCACGGCGTCTGTGATAGCATGTTTTATGTTCATGTTAGTACCTTTTACAGGTACTACGATATCTGCTAAAGAGCTATACCCTTCATGAGAATGATACATTGACAGTATTTTTAATATTTTTGTAACATATGGAAAAATTATGCTTTTCATGATATCGTGTCGAATGCATGGTTCAAAGTCAGCTTGTTAATTATTTTCATTGTTTTTGCATTTTGGGTAATATTTAAAACCGAAGGAATTGCAGTTTGTTGGGCGACCAAGTCCTTCGATAATGTAATTAATTACCATCGTTTCTCAGTAGGAAAACTATATAAATCTATAATTATTATTATTAAATTGAGAATTTTTCGCACTCAGTGCGTTGGAGTGAGGGCTTATATGTTACACTTTTCGTAAAAGTTTGAGTGTTCAATAAAATAAAACAATTGTTTTGCTTTCTTAATTACTAATTTTGCATTATTGCAGAGATGAAGCCAAGAAATTTATGATACTGTATTGGTTTTTATGGATTATAGCTTTGTACGTAATTAATGATTAAAAATATTAAACACTTGTAATACTTATTCATTGTAACCACTAATGTTTTACCAGGGTACTGTTTACTATCTTCTACTGTACAATATCTTGTTCTGAACAAGCCAGACGTCGACCACCTTGCAATTATATATGCCTGATGATACTGGTAACATTTATACTATTAACATACTATTAACAACTATTAACATAATTTTATATTTGTAAATAAGATACTACAAACTATTATAATTAATATCAGAGAATTAGCAATGATTTATTTAAAATCATAATTCATAATACATGTGCTGGTAGGAGTACTGTTATTTTCTATTCTTACAGACTGCATCAATGGCTTATTTGGCTGCGTTTGTCTCTGTATTTTACAGTATTGAAATTGTATTACTGACAGCAGGCATGACAGCATGTATTACCTTCATAATTAGCCTTTTGGCAACATTTAGCAAGGTACACAATAATCCAGTATTCTTTTGCTTTTCCATTTGGTAGATCAAACATTTTATAAATTTTAAAAACTGTTCCAAACAAATTTCATTTGATTTCAGTTTGATTTAACAATGCGAGCGGGTTTGATGACCATTGTCGGATTGATGGCAATACTGGCTATTCTTGTGATGTCAATAATTTTAATATTCACACAAATCAAGGTGTTGTCCTTAGCAATTGCCATCATCGCTACTCTGCTTATGTGCATGGTTAATATGTCAATTAATTTTATATTACATATTTTACGTATATTGTCAAGAAGTTTATTCAAATTAATATTTGATAATCAGTAAATTTTTATCAATTATCATATGAAAGATGGGCCTGAATGTTCATTAATATTTACAGCTGCGTTAGTAAGAATATTTTGTAATGAATAACACAGACCTAATGAAACATTTTGTTCACAGTATTTGTATTTCGATATACAAACTATCATGGGTGGTCGACGAGTAGAACTGAGTCCGGATGAAGTTGTTTATGCTACGACGCAAATTTATGTTGATATTATCTTACTGTATCAGTACGTATTGATGTTTATGGGCTTTATTCATGATTGACCAGGGCATACCGATCAAATGCTTGCATAATTTACATAACAAGAATAATCTAAAGAAGATTATTAAAATATTTACTATTGCTTCTTACTATTGTTTTGTACCACCTGTATGAACCACGGCAAAAGAGGAATAGTGACCCAATAAATTAATGGGAATGATACAGTACCAACGACTTAACTACGTTTCGATTGATATTTATGTCAGGTATTTGTGATTAATAATGAATTGTGTACAAAAATACAGAAGACCATTGGGCTTCTTGTTTTGTTGTCTTATACCGTTAAATTTTGAAAATCGCAATCGATTAATCGATGCGTATATCGATAACGTCGTATGACAAAAGGCGGCATAGAATATAAACAGAGTATGGGTGCGTGAACGTGTTACAACGTGCGTATTAAACTTCTGTAGTTAAAATTATTCAAAAATTAGTATTTTATGTTGTCACTTACCGCAAAATGGATAGTGTTCACGCTCAAGATACTAAAGATGATGCCGAGTCGTTGGTAAGTTTGGTCGAACATGTAACTTTTTCCTATTAGTATTAGTTTTGTGCAGTGCCGGGAGAGGTTATGTCGTTGATACATTGCGCACTACTTATGTAGGTACGATACAAATATATCAATTATAAAAACGTAGTTTACCTATCAACGGGTATTTAATATGCGTATGAAGAAATACATTTAACTCATATTCATCTTCTAATTTTCATTTGCTTCATCATAAATCTTTCCTACTAAATCCTGATCATTTTAACAAATAGTTTTTGATAAATTATATACATACGTATATTAAAATCGTAAATGACCGTTTAAGTTAGACGGGCAAGATTTATATACGGCACTCTGCACCATTAGTAATGGCATTATTATTGTTTGGCAGTACTATTGTTTCTATTGCATCAATTTTGTATTTAGAAACTACAAAGCCAAAATTTGGATCAGTTCAACATTATGCGCAAACCTAAATGAATAATCACAATAATTCATTTTCGTTAATGAATTATATGGTCAATTAATTCTTATTATTATAGGATAAAAACATGGATGTTAAAAAGTTAAAAGATACATACCTATTACTGAAGCAAAAAATGTGCAAAACACAGTAAGTATATGCATGTGGAAAATATTTATATAAAACTTTGCACGTTACACATATTACAAGTACTAGCTAGTTTTTAAATTAATAGAAGATCTATGTTTACTTGTACATTGGAGGAAATTATGCAATACAATACAGATCTTGTGTTAAAGACATTTTCATATAAAACAATCCATATTTCTTGCTTTCCCCAAAATCATATTTACTGAGTTAACAAATAGCCCATTGTAAAGTAACATTTATGACACAAATAAATACAATCATATTTTTACAACTATGTGAGTTACAGAAATATAAACATATAAAAACAGATGAAATTGCTGATATTATAGAATATATTTTATTTTCCAGTGAATTGATTCAACGATATAATGATAAGTTGAAGGAATGTGAATGTTTGAAAACAGAACGAGATGCACTAAAAAAGGAAGTTAGGAAAGTTACATATAGCTATAATACAACACTGGCCAAGAATATTAAGTTAGAACATGTAAGTCATTTTAAATTTTATCTTTACATCCTATTCATATAAAATAACAGTACTACCCGTTCTACAATAGTTTTTGTTTTACATATATCGCTTACAATATGTACATTATATTGTGTATTGTATGTTGTTAGTTTTATAATTTGCAAGCATTCAAACTAATTTGATTAATTGTGTGCCAGTTATTCAATATGCCAGTATCTGCAACACAAATATAACGACAATGTTCCTTCTTCATAGCAAAATGCAGAGTATAAGAAAAAACATGAGAGTGCAATAAAAACAGTAACTGAATATGAACTGAAAGTTGCCGGAGATCAGCAGTTGATTAAGCAATTAACCTGCAAGATGAATGATTTAGAGGATGCACACTGTGAGAAAGTTTTGGAACTTGATTTAGAAAGATCGGGTCTAAAACGTAAGAAACATACGGTTTTGTATGAATGCCCTTTTAACTCTTTGCTAATAATATTAAAATTGCAGAGAAGATTAAAGAGTTAGAACAAGAATTGAAGGTGGTGAGAAAACCTACTCTCACAAAAATGAAAAAATGGGATAAAAAAGGAGACAGTATAAAAAGTGATGCTTTGCTATTAGAGCAAATGCTTTCTGGTAAATTTTTTGCAATAAGATAAATATGTTGATTTACACAAAAATATTAAAAATATAACTTAATACGATTTAATTAATTTAGATACAAAGACTACTGTTGATGCTGCAGTGAATACTACACCCTACCTACAACCACCAAAATTACTGTTAGAGTTTTCAGAAAAATGCATAATGACAGACGAATTTTACAGCTTAAAAGATAATCCGTATCCTGTATTCTGTGCAAAATGCGAACTCTTAATTACTCCCCCACCTATAGATAAAATATGCAAAGTAATGACTTCGTGTCCATTGCTGCTGGACAAACTATCACCTTTAAGGCCAACAAGTAAGATGAATTTTATGATTATTAAGAAGTAAAAAATAAAAATAATATAACATAAACAATCTTTGCTCATAATAATTAAATAATAGGTAAGTCACACGGACGAATGACAATAAAATTATGTGATACAATTTTTCAACTTCAGATATACCACTCTCTAATGAAGAAAACAGCATAGATCCCCAGATGAATGAGAATCAAGAACTTAAATGTATCTCAAATAGTAAACATATTTATATATTTCTTATTAACAATGCGAAGTATATCATTTTAATATACAAATCAATAACATCAATATAATAATCCAATTTTCAGCTCCAGATTCGCCAAATATTACTAAAGAAAATCATAGGATGCATCAAGATGTATCTCTATTTTCTACAGTTTCTACAGACACCAATGTTAACATTACGAATTCTGATTCTACTCTATCCATGATTAAAGAATTGCACAAGAAAGTTACTACGTTAGAATCCAAAATAAAGAAAAAGTCACGGAGAAAAAAGGATATTCAAAATACTTGTTGCCAAAACACACACCAACATTGTAATAATTTTATTCCAAAAGATACTATTAATGTACCTTTTTACCCACCATTAACGCCAGACATTTGGAAGATGTTGATGAATGTTAATAGTCCAACCGAACATATAAAACCCCAAAAGAAAAATGCAAAAGACAATGAAAGAAAATTGCGAAAATTCACTTCGAAAAAAGTGAAATTGAAGAATAAAAAGAAAATCAATAAATACCCGAGTGATACATGGTCTGTGGAACATATTATGCAAAATTCTCAAATTGGTTCTTATACTAAAAAGAATAAGAAGATAAAGAACACAGAACGTTGTAAAAAGGATAAAAAAAATTTTGTTTTTAAAATGCACGTTTCCCATAATTCCAATTTAGGGACATTAACTAGTGATCTGAGTGACCATGACGGCGATCATATGGACGTTGTAGAGGAAAACGTAGAATTAGCAGATGAAAACATGTCCAGTAAAGGATTACCACTACAAGTTACAGAAACACAAACACAAACACAAACAAGTGTTGCATTACATTTGAGCAACGCGGAATGTAATGAAGATGTTCGTAGTAGAGTAAAAAAGAATCTGCTACCACAACTCGAAGAGCAAGAAAAGCTCGCTAAACCATATAAACCGCCCTGTTTAAATACCGTAGAGGAGAAGGAAATAATGAGTGAAATGGATAAAGAACCTCTGAGTGGTACTAGTGTTCAAAAGAATCCTACGTGCAATGATACATTAAATGAGTCGGACAATTGTATCTCACACGAGAAAGTAGTGCAATGTGAAAGCCTTCAAAATGTCGAAGCGCCCGATTCTAATCGATGTACAAAACCGCAAGTATTGGAATCGCCCAACTCAGAACCATCTAGATCCCCTATATTAAACAGTGTTGAACGTTACATGGCGCACAAAAAACCGCCAAATATTTCGAGAGAGCAAAAAAATTCTGAATATCCCAAGACCGCTAACGACTTATCAGAAACATACGTCAGACCAAATGAAATTTGTGAAAATAAAGAAAATCCGACCCCGGTAACTCATTTACGTACGAATCCGAATGACGAAAGTCCCACAGTAAATGAAATTAATCACCAATCTGAAACAAATGCTGATGATCGAGTTTGTTCGGAATTAATGGATATGCACGAGTTGGAAACATTAGAGAGCGATTTAAATATCTCGGCGGATTCTGTTGAATCGGCCACACAGTATTCTCCCGAAAATAACTCCGTTAACGATGTTAAGTTTGCAGAATCATCGAAGAGGAAGAGGGGACGTCCGCCGAAAGCGAACAGCGCGAATAGTCGTGGTGCATTATTAAAAAAGTTGCGGCAACTGAAAAAGGACCACAGTACTGTGCAACCCTCGCGACTGATCTCCAATGACGGCACTGAAAATCTTCCTGCAGAAACACAACTTTCTGTTGATGAAGATATCGCACCCGAAGACTGCAACTCGAAGAAAAAAAAGCGAATAGCACATGCAGTGAGACCTGGCGGCAACAGGGATACGGCGGTCATTCTAAGCAGAACATTGCGAAGCCATAACGACAAAACATCTGAATCCCAATGTAATGTTAAAACTTCTGCCCCTGTGACGAGAAACAGGCGACAGACGGTTGAAAATACGGCTTCAGTTGTCGAAAATTCGCTGTTATTAAATAATCGTGAAGTAGAAGACCATGTGGCGAGTGAAATCGAACGAGAATTACATTCCAGTATTATATCGCAAGATAATATAGAAATTAAGAAGTCAATCGATAATAAGAAAATAGTGCGGACAGGTCCAAAAGTGCGAGTTCTACATTTATCAAAGGAAAATACTATTGCCAATGAGATGCAAAATTGTATATCTGTGACGGATGATGTTGATTTTGGGAACCCAACAAGGGCGAGAAAAAAACCAACAAGAACAGCAAATAAAGATGTAAATGTGGGCGAACCCATTTCCACCGACCAAAAAGTCGCCAGAGACGATTCGAAAGAGGAATATGCACCCGGCAGACTCAGTTTGTCCAAGGGGAAAGAAATGAATTCTCCCAAGAAGTTGACATCGTTGGGTCGTGGAAGGAAAAAAGTACCTCTGAGAAGAAGTAGTAGATTAACCATTGAGAAGGATGATTGTATAGTATCCCAAGAGGATGGTGCTCAGGAGAATCAAGATGATCAAATATCAAAAGTAAGAACACAAAGTAGCGATGCGCATTCAGATGTAGTAAATGGCGTTGATGAATTTAAGAATTCATTGAAGTCTCAATCTACTTCTGCAGTACCTGAATTCAAGGATGAACAGAATGAAACGACGGATGAAACAAGAAGTACAAAGTGCAAGGATTTGGAATGTTCAAGTCCAATTTTAAACACGAAGAATTCTTTTTCCTATGATAATGATTTAAACCATGCGTCGGATTGTAATGATACAATGAGTTCAGGGAACAGCAAAGAAATTTCTACTATGGATAATGAAGCGAATAATATTCCTAAGGAACTGGAAAACACCGATTCGCCAGTTGAAAATGATGAGTCTAAAAGTGATTCGTCAGATGACTTACACAGAACGAATTCTACAATTTTCTGTGACTTAATTGAAAACGAGTGCTTGACTACTTCAGTCAGAGGATCGAAGACAAGCAAAGGTGTTCCAAAAACGAATGTCGATATATCAGCACCGCTGGATGTAGATACAGATAGTTGTGTTGAATCTAGTCAAATATCATCTAGTGATCTTAAGATTAGTAACTTAGATATAAGTGTTAATCGATCTTCTGCATATGACGATGGCCTTCCAAAAACCTCGCACAATGTACAATATAAACATGTTATTCCTATAAAAGGTATCGACTTATTGACGCAACGAAGATCTAAGATATGTGTGAAAAAGGCAAAGGATGTAAAGACTGCTACACTTGATATAAAATTTAAGAAAAGTACAGAAATCGCTGAGTCGAAGAAGACAAAGAATGAACATCTGACATTCACCGACGGTATAAACGAAATTCCAAATAAATCTATTCATAGTACTATCGATAATTTCGACCGTGTTAATGACGATAGTGATGAGATGGCTAGTCCAATGTCTCCTGAACATACAAAGGCTAGTAACGATCTGGATTACGTTAAAATTATTCCAACTTCTCCTCAAAAGTTAGGTATTGTAGATCACATGAGCCGCTGTTTACTCAGCCCAATGTCGCCTGAAACTTTAAATGCCCATGACCATATAGATAATATTCAAGGCATTCCAACTTATTCTGATGTATCGTATGGTTGCGATGTGGATGAAGCGCAATCGACACCACAGTCAGAAAAAAAGTTAAATACGACTGTCAACAACCATCGTGATGTTCCAATGCCCTTTAAAAATGGAAACGATATATCTCATAATTGCCAAAATGGAAATAATAGCAACTCAATGGTTTCCGGTACTGTAAACATCGTTTCTCAAAGAAAAACAGATCTAATGAAGAACGTGCCAGTGAACTACACTGATCCCAAAGGTTCTAAAAACACAGGCAATTTTAGTCCGATGCAGATTCTTCATAAAGTTTGTAAGAGGTATCAAGAAAAAATGCATACGAAAGAGTCATCGAGTAACATACAAGAAACAATAGGTATATATTTACTTTTAAACAGATTATTTCGCGTTTGTTTTTTAATTTTATATTTAGTTGGAAAATATAAAGCGTACATCTGTTATGTGAGACAAAGTATTGACCGGTTGTAGTCATAGACATTATTTTGTTTTAAAATCATAGTTATTCTCAGAATTTGACAGAAATTCGATTTGTTTTCTTTAATGACGTGATTTAAAGATGTTGAATAAATTTCTTTTTAAGAATCATGCGAGAAAACGCAGGTGAAAGAGTCGTCGACTAACATACATGAAACAATAGGTACATATTTATATTTAAAACAGGTTAATACGTATTTTTTTTTTAATTTTGTACTGGATTAAAAAAAATCAAGCGTATATCTGTTGAGTGAGATAAAGTACTGACGATTTAGGGTAATACACGTTTTTTCGTTCTAAAATCATAATTATCCTCAGAATTGAACATAAATCCTATGTGATTTCTTTAAGAGTGTGATTCATACAAGTACTTTATCGCAATTAATATTTGATGATTTTGATTAATTTCCCTTTTCTCACAAAATGAATCATAATTTGCATAGATATACAAATGTAGATAAATTATCACTGAATTTATTTTTTAGTAGTGACATTGCCATTTAGAAAAATAATCTTCATTTTGAATATTTCAGATCGTTTTGTAAACAAACAGTTGCAACGAATCTTGGACAGTAGTGAGTGGTCGCCTACGTTGCATAAAGACGTCGTTGAAAAGTTATCCACCACTTGCACTGCGCAGATTATAGCAAAGTAAGTACCTTTATTTCTGAATCATTTTTTACTTCATATAAATACGGCCCACGTTCACACAGTTCAATAGATACACTCGTCTAAAGTCTGTCGATAAAACCTACTCGATACAATTCTTAATAAGAGGTTCTTGCGAAGAGAAAATGAAATAATTCAAAACTTTGAAGTAAAGCGATGTCACGATTGAATTTTTCTTTAATTTGATTATTTAATTTTCCACCGCGATATTTAATTAAGAAATTACTGCTTTAGGAATATAGTCGAAGCTGTGATGAATGATACACATAATAAAACATTGGATAAAACATTTACTCCTCCGGCTCCTCTGATGACCAAAGCGCAGCAAAAGTTTTTAACAATCCTACTTGATCTGGAGCAAGTTAAGCCAACAGTTTGTCACTTTGTTGAACAAGGAATTCTTTATAAACTTTTCAAGCTTAACCAGACACCTAAGGTACAAATTTTAATTTCTTTACTGTAGGTAAATACAGAGTGTATAGTTAAATAGTAATTATATAAAACAGAAGGATTGTTTTATTATTGTTGGAGATTAATTAATGAAGAAAGTTCACGGTAATGTTTGCTACATTCTGCAAATGTTTGTCGTACTTTTTATGTATTCATTACTAAAAATATTTTCTTTAGTATCCCATACCTATCTACATTTATTAACAAGAAACACGCGTATGCTTCTTCATTTACTATCTTACGTACAGCACACTTTGAAGCTTTTCCGCACGAAAAATCTAATTTCATACGACCTTCAAAATATGAAAGATGGATATTTATTACTGATAACGTGAATTTAATTAAAAGATATCGGGTAATATTCGAAATATTTCTTAGCATTGCACTGTGTTTACTCACTTTTTAATCAATGCTTTTTCATAAAATTCTAGTGGTGCGAAATGGAGAGACTTATCCGTATGTACGTGGTACTGGCGCGCGTTCAAAAGAATAGAGAAAAAGTGCGAATATTCTGCCTTGATGCTTTATATTGCCTCGGTTACAAAGCATCGCGACTATTTGAAATTGTTTTAACATGTTGGCCTGAAGTTCTACCTGTCTGCGGAACACAACCAGGTATGATTTTCTTTCTCGAAAAATCATCCTTATGCAAATGATTATCTGAATGTATACGAAAAACAAATGATCTAGCAATTGACCATATAAAAATACTTGCATGTCCGAATTAAGTAATATATTTTATCATCAGAAGATAAAAAAGTGGGATCATTCATGCGAAAAAAGTTTAGGCATAATGAACACCGTATAACTAGATGATTATGATAATATACCCTTCTATTGGGTAATATTAAATAAGAATAGCCAAACAAGTTATTTCGGAATATTGTCTACAAATTCAATTAGCTTGATAAATGGGTCTTTCTACGCTTATCCAGTTCAAGATTAATTAATTTTTTCAGGTGTATTCCCAAAGCTTATAGTGACTATCATTATGACGCTGCAGGGAAAAGATGTATTTGTTGTGAAAAAGATGTTGACAAGCTATTACAAGTACTCATCTGATGGGTATACGATGGATAGTCTTTTGCACGAGTTACTTGCCGCTCTGAAAAGTTAGTATTTTTATAGCATATGCATTCTCAAATCTTTCAAACAATTTTAACGAGAGAAATTGCATCGCTGTCTTATTATACAATTTCAGCGACACAGTACAACGGATTGGACACAGCACTATTACTATTGGCCAAAAAGGGAGGTGTATCATGGACGTATCAGCACATTATAAAAGACGGGCTTCTACCGATGATAGTAGATGAGTCCCACCCCAATAGTTATAGAGCATTTTGTTTACTTGGTAAATTTCCTCAAGTTATAATACCAAAAGATATGTGTGGTTAAAAATTTATGAAAAATTGCATTATGAAACTATTGAGGCTTTCGTACTTTCTGCACAGAGATATTTCATGTCGTGATTGGTCATAATTTTATAACCCTGATACTTTTTTTTATCTATAATGCCTTACAGGTAATTTGATGCGTGCATTTCCACAAAATGATCCAAAGGGTATGGTAGCACCAATTATAGAACAACTTATAGACCTACTTAAGTCCGGTGAAGGTATGTGTAGATTTTCGCCAAGAATAGTTTTATTCCACGATAGAAATGTCAGTTCTAAGTGATAATCAATGTGTAATATATGTAAATATAGGTACAGCCGAGCAGCAGGAAGGTATTGCGTCAGCATTACTCAGTCTTTCACGACACAATTTCAACGATACAATTACAGCCGTATTAAATTGGACGCCCTTGCGGACTTTAACTCAAAGAACACTTGAACAGCTCAGAATTACTTTCTCCTCACGTACACCTGAATTCTGGAAGGGCTTTATAAGAAAGCACCAAAAATCGATGAAGAAGAATGCATGAACATTAGGTTAAAAAACTCTCATTCTCTCGACTTCAGCTGCTTCATAGCGTTTGAAAACTACCTGTTGAGAACTCTAAATGATGGTGAATAATTACGTATTTGCGTAGGTTGGGAAACTTGTACAAAAACTGTATAAAAGCATGTACAAACGGTGTATAAAGTTTTGAGACTGGGACATTCAACATCAAGGAAAAGGCACTGTGTCTGTGTGTCGTTTTCATTACGTATGAAATGTACAGTACCTGAAGAAATATTTTCCGTGTCACATATTTCTGTTGAAGGAAGTCCATCTACGAAAAATGCGTAGAGCACGAGAATTACGAATGACGCGATTTTTCGTTTTATGAATAACCTTGCGATCATTTTTTATTCTTATGTACATCGTAAAGTTTCCAACTTTTATGTTCAAACTACTTTTCATGTTCTAATTCGCGAAGCTGTAATGTTCTAATTACAAGTGAAAAATTACGTTCTACGGAGCGTTCGTATTTGTTAATTTATCGTTCGGTATTTATAATTTCTTTAAGTGGATCTAAAAATTAATATGCTACTTTTTATGATCCAAGATAAAAAAAAATACAAAAATATTAACTGTGGCCAGCAAACATATAAGGAAAATGTTTTTTTCTACTGGAAGAAGCAATGGAGCTTTTGTTTATGCAAGTAACATTATAAAAAAATTATTTATGCGTTTTTATTTTTATATACAGTATAAATTATTGAGTACACGAGGACACATTTCCGGTATTAATAGTGTTACGTACTGCATCGATTTTACTTTTCTTATTATTTCATTAATACACAGGAACAATTGATTAACTTAACAATGTAACATATTTATAGTTCCGATTGGATCGATGTAAATGCTTTTTTTATTTTTTTATTTTGTGAAGTATGCATGCGGCAATATAATTAGGTGTAACTGACGAGTTACACAAAACATTTGCTGTCATTATTCCAATCGCAATGATAAACATAATACGTTGCTTAAGTTCGGACAGTTTTCCTCACGTGACTCGTACAAATTATAAGGTGAAAAATTTTGTTTTATAATTGTTTTAATAGTGTTCCAATAATTAGGATTTCTACTTGGTTTTTAAGGCACGTGTTTAACGTTTCATAATGTACGGCCAGGTTTCCAAGTATTCTGGAAGAGTTGCAATATTTGGGCATTTCAGAAGACCCAATAGTACTATTAAATGACTTGCAAAATTCCAGTGACTTTTCCTTGTAGCTCAAGAACATTTTTTCAAGAATACAAGCGTTTCAGCGATTACACTGTAAATGTCGCTGAAATTACTATGTCAAAAAAAACATTAAACAATAACAGGTGCATGAAACTGTTACTTCCTGTAATTGTATACCCGGAGAGTATATTTTTTTAATGTTCATATAATCTTAGTCTGGATATTTGACGACGCTTATATCCCTTATAAAAGTACGTTATCAGAAGTGTTGACACTGCATGAAAATTCTACAGTAATATACAGGACAAGGTCAATGTGGAATATTGAACGTGGCATCTTAATAAGCTTCCACTACGCGAACTGCAGTTCTAGTCTTCGATGCATCAATATTGACCTTCTCCAGATTTTTACTATGATAATAACATCGAATTTCTTTGCGTACGATAATGAAAGGTCGAATGAAACATTGAATGCGGTCGAACATAGTCGAAATAACACGATATGCTGTCAAATTCGATTTTGTCTCAGGGCGACCTATTCTTACTCCCTTTTTTTTAAGTTGACATGAACTTTTGTATGCAGATGTAGCATTAGCCGACGAATATCAACCGCCCTGAAGAATAATAAATTTTATAAACAGATATATCATTCTAAGCTTTTCCTTCCTCATTTGTGCCTCACTTATATTCTTAAAAACCATACAAGAGCTGCTTACAGAATACAGTTGAATGAATTATCGCTTTGTCTATTAAAATATTCATGAGATCGTAGACTATTGCTTGAAAAAAAAGTCACTGACCGAGACTCCGAACAATATTGATTAGACAGTCAAACGTGGAACGTGTCGTAATTACCAGTTCGCATATTTTTACACAACACAAGTTTGACTCTTTGATAATTCAAGACCTACGAATTCTGCTAAATCACCTTTTCCAACAAGAAACGTGTGTCTGATGGTGGTTTTTCTCTTCCTCTTTTTGTATTAAATCTTTAAATTTTCAGTGTCACATGCCATCCTATCAGTTTCATATAATTAAAAGAAGTCGCTATGTACCTTACAATTTGTCATAGAATTACAGCTCCGTTTGTCTACTAACATTAAGAAAAACTAACATTAAGAAAAAGATGATCGATGAAATAATAAAATCTTAATACCCTCTAATCACGTATAAAAAGTAGACCTATGAAATAACTATTAATTTAAACTTGCTAATTAATTCAAGTCTAATTTATACGTTACAAAAATAATGTCATAAATGTCACATTTTGCAAATAACTAGCGGTAATTAACTCTGCCGAAGGCTATCCTTATCCGTGTGATGTTTTTTTTCGGAACTTCTAATACACCTAACGAAGGCGAAACTTCTTTACATAGGGATGGCAGGGGATCCAATGAAGCGCAAGTGTAGTAACGTCTGGGATTTCAATATTTATGCTATTAAACATTCTGGGAAACAAGGCTACAAGTTTTCGTTCCTCTTTAATAATGATAATAATATTCATAATAATAATAATAATATTAATAATAATAATAATAATAATAATAATAATATTCAACATATCGTAAGCTTCCATACGCAGAGCACGCTAAGTTAATACATGTACATATTCTTTACAAAAATAATAACAATGTGTCGATGCAACATTGCCGATTAGTGTGGTAATTTCTGTTTTCCTCGTTCCCTCTTACATTCTTGTCTCGCTTAAAACAGCTACTTAGCGGATCACTCATTCTCTCTTCGTTCCTTTCCTTTGGAATTCTCTTTTTTTAACGACTATTTTATATTCGGTTAATGAACGTTGTCTTTGGTACATTTACAATGGACAGCACACCGCGAAGTACGGATTTTGTATGTCGGACGGGGTACCTACCATCCGCCGTCATAGAAAGCGCAGGCAGCACGTAACTCCTAAATCGTCATCGATTTCTCACGAGCGCGAAGAAGTTCGGCCGCGGGGCTTCGCTTTGATTTACGCGCGATCGCAGTTGTCGCGTGTCATGGGTCAATCGAAATGATCTTCGTGGATAATTTCGATCGGTCGTGACAAACGGTACAGGATTTTTAACGGGGGCTCGGATTTTCCGATCTTCCGATAATTCTCGCCTCTCGGCCGAGGAACAACATACCAGGACATTCGGGGCGCGTTAAAATTGCCCAGAAAATTATCTTTTCAGTTCCAAGGTGACAATAATTATTGAACCTTCGGAAAACCCCGCCTCCGGTAGTATGGGTACCGCGCACAATCACCACTAACCGCAGATTCCTAAGAAACTCCTTGTTGCTCAAGATTTTCTCGAAAGGAACTTGGATTTTAGAACGCTTTTGTTCACGGAAAATGTAAGCCTGTGTGCATGTGTGTTGAATAAAAAATGAAATATTCAGTATTCGTGAAGGCAATTCTCGCAGAATGATCGTGAGCAGGGTGAATTTCTTAGAAGCTGCGATTGGCGGTAAAAATTGACAAGTTTAAATCGAATTACATTCCTAAACGCTTTTTCGGAAATATAATTAGCCAGTATGTTTGAATAAATAGCGTTGTTACTCGGTAGGAATGTTGGCGGTATAATATTGCTTGATATTTCACCGTCTTTTTTCTGTTTATCTCAATATTTCCGGAAAATATTCGAATGTTTTCAACAACATTCGGTCAATGGTAGTGCTAACGAACTTGCCGGGCTTTGCCGCTTAAGAATAAAGCCCAGTACGGTTCTCTTGACAAAGAAAAATCTTCTATTTTCTTAAGTTTCAAGCTTTTTCGTCGTTAATTTTATCGGGTGGCGCTGTCTGATGTACTAAAAATCTATTACTGCTCATTAGTCGGTCATGATTATGCTTGCAACGCTTGCAGAATGTATACTATCGAAACTAACAGAAATTCTTACATTTTATCACTATAGCAGCATTCTGAATAACGGTTGTACATCTCTCTTAGTAGTATGGAAAAATAACGAAAGTTGTCTTACATCCTGTTCCGGGTGTAAAAAAAACTCTCGAAAACAGTGAAGATTAATATTTCGAATTTCTAACAATTTTGGAACAAGACTTTTTGCGGGTTACTTTAGAAACAACGTGACACAGGAAAGTATTACAGTTTTCGTATCTTAAACCAGTTGTGTTCATCGTGACGCAACATTTTTTTCCAATTCGCGCATTCGCCGGTTAATAGCGGCACAATAATCTTTCGTTATCTCTTGCGATATATTCATCATTAACATTTTCAATGCGAGCAGTATTTCTCGGTACTCTGCATTTTTTGTTTTGCGCGAAATTACGACTTATCGTGAAATATGTGTGAAGGCAAGAAATTTACCGTGAATGGCGCAGCTTTTAGATATGCCATACTTTGAATACATTGAATCTGAAATAACATGTGAACGGTACTACAGCGAGAGATTAACAACATTCTCTTACGAGCGAGCGCCAATTGTAATGTCTCGTTAATTTTTCTTCCCATTTCGCGATTTCAACGGAGAATCGATGGTTCGGCTGCTCATGTCCTTCGGAGGAGCGAGCTATTTCATGCTACGAGAGAAAGCGTTATCTGGCTTTACGAGAAAGAAAACAAATGCCACTAATGCTTCTGTATGTCACAAGCTCTCCGGGGGATAGTCGCACGCACACTCACACACCTTCCCACGAGTCAATTTCGTTTTTATCGGACGATCTCCTTCTATTTTTCCCTCCTCCTTGAGGCGTTCGCGTACCTCACGCCTTTTGCTGTCTAAGTTACAAAACATCTTAGACAGAGGAGCTGTTAAAGATACGAATAGTATTATGAATAATTAATAATAGCGATCAATAATAATAATAATAGTAATAATAATAATTAATAATAATAATAAATTAGGAACTTAGGAAGAATATGAAGTTTAATTGGAAATTAAATTAGCATACTCTACGCTTCTCAATTAATTAGAACTATTTATAAGTTATACCGTATGATTCGTATTCACCTTCGTAAATAAGTTAGGCAACGCTCCGTCTCCGTCGCACGTTCATTTCTTCGTATCTCTTGTTCTTAGAGGCAGTATACAAAACAAAGAATCTCTTAATCGGCCTGAACCTCGGCGTGTAATAATACAACAGCTATATAAGGAAGTCTTTTTGCAATTACATGTCACTCTGTGGGAACTTAAAGTTTTCTTGGTAGTTAGGGTTGACACTTAAAAAGCAAGATTTTGATTTCGCGAGTATATTGTCCAGGATGTCTAATTAAATGAGACTTCGTGCCTGCTAGTGTTTTACTGTCGTGAGAACATATACCAGAAACTTAGATCAGAGGACGCGTATGGATTTGTATTACCAACATTTCACTTTACTATTTTGTGACATTCTTTCGATTAATATTCTGCCGAGGGCGACAATAATCTTACTGAAAATTCGATAATTAATTGGTGATTGATATATCGATGGGTGCGTTAGAGCTCGTCGTTTTTGTAAATTTTTTCCCGGTAGACGGTACGTAGGCCACCCTAAAGGATAATTTACTATGTACACATAAAGGGTATGCCTCGCAAACCGCGTACCGCTTCAAGCGCAAATACCAATTTGGTACCGACTCAACAACGCCATATATATTACTTCCTCTATTTCCGTTTTACGTGTTATAGGTGTGTATAAATAAATTCATAAAAGTGCGCGTGTGAACAGAGATGACTGGATAATCATTGCTAATCGATCAATGTCCACGGTATTTCGTGTGTCTATATTTGCTATGATGCGGGGGAAAATTCATAGGCATCATTTCTTTTAGTAGGCTTGAAATTAGCTATGTGCGATTTGCAAATATAGTCTCGATAATACGCAGATATATTTTACAGTTTTAATTATCTGGGGCCATCTCTGTTAAAGCATCGTTAGTATCTCAATATCGTTTAATGAAAACGTAATTCTGTGACTAATATGAACGAGACGAATCCGAAGATTTCTTTTTACTATATGAAATTCCGGTGTGCTAGCTAGTGGAATAACTATTAACTTCTTTTTTTTCCACGATACGATAGTTCAGATTTACTGGCAAATAAGTACAGCCTCAACTGGCTTTTCTCACAAACGGACCAGTTCTTTACAACGAATTTGCGAATACCAAAAGATTATTGGGAAAATAACAAAAAGATTTCAGAAAAAAATGTTTTCTAGGGTAGTGATTTTCAAATTAGTGTTTGAACGCAAATATTAGAGCTTACGAAACGGCATTATAGGCTATAAATTTCATGAGTTTATAACATTTCTGAACCCTATGTTAATATAGTACTTATCAATATTTACTGGTATACCTAAGCTCTATTTCTGTACCATTAATTTTAATTTACAATTTTTTACGTAATATTTACAACACAAGCATTTTTGGTAATACACGCAAAAGTTTTCTTATGAAAGAAATGTTTTAACATCTTTACTGAAACTATAATCGATATTTTTAATGTGCCAGACAATTAATCAGCCTAAATAAGCTAGCTGTAAGACAAGCGGAACACATAAATAATAAAGACTGAGGACATAGTTGTTTTTAGTATTAGAACTACTAATATAGTAAATTTTGCAATGACTCGTTTCTTGTACTTCCGTATTTCACACTTTAATACGATGCATATAAGTAGATAATATCTTCTTGGTCATATTGTCACTGTAATCATAACATCGATACGCAAATAAATATTGCTTGTGTATAGAAACACGTAATTTTAATGAATCGATTACATGAGTACAGCAAATCAAATTAACTGTTATTTGTGCATCAAATTTCGTTTTTAGTCTTTTTATATGCTCGTGTTCTGACTTTACGTTAATTAAATTTCTATTTAATTAATTCATTTTTATCTTTCGGTGGAATGTCTGAATTCGTTTTATTTTAAGCTTCTCATTTTCATATGGAATTTCAAATAGGGCCCTGCACTTCAACATACCATCGTTAACGTACGCTTTATATTCTGTTAAATTTAAAACTGTACAAATGAATTGGATCATACATGAGCCTTATTTTGCGTAAAGAATACGAATCTCCTTTCTCTTTTAAAGAACAAAGTCTGTGTGTTTTTCTTTAAATAAAAATCTCAGATTTTACGTTTTATAGTGTTTATATGTTTTTATCGGGTCAATTATTTAGTTTCAATATTTCAGAACTCGCTGATTCAATTGAATCACTGACGTTTATACGCAAAAATTTGTAAAGAAACTGAACACAAACAGCGATTGTAAGAATCCGTATTGTGACATACGAATTATGTCTTTTTGTTTAATGTGTAAAGAAAAGCCTTGAAAACGTTCTTGTGATTGCTTCGATTTGTCTATGAACGTTTATTCGAATAAGTCCATGGTACGGTGGAAGCGTCGGTTTCGTCTCGTCTCGAACATTTTATCGATTATATCAGCTGCAGCCTACGGAACTATTGCGCTCGGTTCGTGCGGATTTTGAGTATGTTGTAAAGGTTCTGTCTCCGGCGCGACAGAAAATAAACGGGCGGGCGGAACGGACGGAGAGTAAACGCGAAGAATTGAAAGATATCCCGTTGAATGAAGCCTTCTCGCGGCTATCTCTTTCTCTTTCTCATGCTTCGCAGGAGATGCTGTGTCTCGGATGTCGACGTTGAAATGGCCTAGGGCACGTTTCAGGGCCGATTGCAGCTAGGCAGGTCTGCCTTCCGCGTCGACGATCGTTTTCGTAGGAGGACGGAGGCTGCTTTTCATCGTTGCTTGGGCAATCGACTCTCAGGAGTACGGCTAGCCATGGCGGAATCCGTTACTAGCCGTTTACCCTCGCTGATCGATTCCATTCTCGTCGATTCGGCTTCTGGGTAATTCCATTCGGGCATTCTCGTCTGCTCGATTGTCGGATTCAGCGTCTGTTGAAATATCCCGGAGATTCTGCTTTAGCGATATGTCGTTCCACAGACTTAAAGAATTGCAAACTCAAAAGCACCATTTATTCCCGGTTGCCGGGTTAATCTCGAATACTTCCTTCAAATGCACACAATCCCCATTGATAAACGTCTATAAATAAGCCTTTCGTTCGTCTACGTGTTTTTGAAAGACATATGTTTGCAGAAAAAGAGAAATTTCCTTACCGCACTATTTGAATTCTTAGCCATGAAGATCATCAAGGAGCGGTTGCGATTGCTAAATGGCCTCAGCTCCGGATCTCGGCCAGGACCATCCACCGTGTCGACGCCGTTACTGCTGGCATAGAAAGAACGCCGAATGTTATCGCCGTGGCATCACGCCTCACAGAGACAATAATGAGCAGTGAAATGAAAGTCAGCGACACATGTTCTGCAAGGCTTTATACAACTATGTTCAAATCAATCGATTTTAAGTGTCCCTCTTGTAGAGTTTTTAAGGCTAACCATTTAAATTGGCTAATACATTGCAAAGTAATATAACGCATCGGTGGCTGTAAATCTTTGAAAATCATTTGCTTTCTTTCCAAAAGTGACAATAAAATTATACGTCAAACACCACCAATGTCGCGTATCAACACTATTTTATTGTTATTATTGTCGACTATCGTAACACTGTGTTCTCATACAAATATTTACAATACGAGCACGATTTATTAACTGTAATACCGACAAAACATTTTTACGGGAAGTAGTGAATTCAATTATAATTCGTAAATAATAGAAACATTGTAAATTCAGGAAGCTATTATAGAAATGAGGCAGCAAACTATAAATGGTAATGAAAATGTAGATGATGGTTACCTAGTGCGCAATTCCTTCTGTTTTCGCTTACAATGAATGTAAGCTGCTATGCATATGATAACGACGAGAAATACTGCTATTGTGGCACCGCCGGCGATGCTGGCTGTTTCCAACATTACACGCTGCCGGGAAGCTGTAGAAACAATTTTGATACACGTTAACATATTTTACTGAACAATCTTATTGCAATAAACATAATGACGTATTCAAATAAATTTCACAATGTCTTATTCAACTAAAAATACTATGGA
Source organism: Hedychridium roseum (assembly GCA_963989215.1). Lineage (NCBI taxonomy): Eukaryota > Metazoa > Arthropoda > Insecta > Hymenoptera > Chrysididae > Hedychridium > Hedychridium roseum. The sequence continues at coordinate 6,303,953 of OZ022311.1, read as the reverse complement.
TACTAATACCAATTACGTTCATAAGGATTGCCGGATATTGTAGCCATTATGATATATTTTGCGGTTTTTAAAGTTTTTAATACATAGGTGAAAAATAAAAATAATGCACTCATTTTATTTTTTTAATATTTCAGTATTTTAAATGTTGCGTAAATGGCATAAGCTGAATAATATTTCTAGTAAGATGTAATATATGATGTTATAATAATTTATACAACTTACGTAAATAGGAACCATCCAAGTCCTTAAATTCGCACCTCTGTCCTATGTATCCATTGGCGCATCTGTAGCAAAATAAAACATATTTTGTAACTCTTGTTACGAAATTCGTTTATGTGATGGTGCAGAGCACGAAAAATTCTTAATAAACTTAGATAAGTTAGGTATTTAATACACGTACTACATGTTGCGTAGGGATTTAAAATATTTATAATAATCGTTCATTTATTTCTAAAAATTTTCTAAATTTTCTAAAAAAATTGTTCATTTTCACCAAATTCTTCTGAAGTTCAATTAGTTGCTTTATCATAGTTAATGAAACATTTGTTAACACAGAAAAATTACATTTTTTTTTAAATATCGGTGAAATTGCCGGGCATGTGCATTACAATGTACTATGTACTCTATTACTATATTATATTATTACTGTAGTGAGGCATAAAATACTAATTACAATATAATAATAATGACCGTGGCTACGTAGAATAATTATGCACAGATTGCAATGATTGCCTTTAGTTTCGTATACGCAGATATTACGTAACGTTCTTCATCTTCTCATTCTTAAGACAATAAAAACTAAGGTCACACATACGTAGGTTTTATTGGTTGCCGTCATGATGTCATAGTTTGATAAGACGGCAGTTCTGCCTTGGAACGGAATAAATATCTCTTAAAATATGGATTTTTATAAATGTTAATTTGAAAAAGAAGACAATTGCTAAGAATTTAGTATTACCTAGAGAAATGATGGCAGACTTTCTCGGCCTCGAAGAAAGAGAGTAAAGCGTCGCATAATGAAATGTAAGTATGTACCTGAATTTCCGCAGAAAATTCCGTAAACACTGTATTTAAAGACATTGCGAATGCCATAATTCGAACTTGCCGGTAACTTAGATGCAATCAGTAACTGCAATTATTTTCCGTTGTGAATACAATGACGCTATTTATAACTGACGTTTATTCTACAAAACGGTATGTGCCTAATGATGTTTAATTGGTACCTAAAGCAAATGCCTTCTACGGCCAAGTAAATGCGATATTGCAATTTCATACATATAATCGACGTGTTTCTATCTGTTTTGAATATAATGAAAAAATCTTGAGAAATAGTAATGTTTAAATACTTCATTCTGGAAATCCCAAAAATTGATCGTAAGATGCAATAAAAGTTTATTCTTTCGAATGGCCCGGTCAACGACCCCGGAGAAAAGTATAATAGTGACTTTCCGGTAAAATTATCCTCGACAATTCGTTTCTAAGGAATTAAAATAGCGGTACGTCATGTGGAACCTCGTGAGAAAAAGCAAGCGCAGGTGATCGAGATAACAACAGAAAAGTACGTATTTTACGAATCTTTTTACGGAAACTCAGCCTTAAACGTAAAAACGAAACAATTATTGTCTTCTACCTTTTGTTTGTGCAAAGAAACCCCTCTTGACAACACATCACACTGTGTTTGTAGACAATTAATATTACTAAAAACGTCATACAATTCCACATTTGGAATTCTTTTGCGTAATTGATATAATCATTAACCCAAAAACGCAATAGTTAATATGCCTAAGATTACTGAAATACTAGGAAACAAATAGAAATATCATAGACATAAGTTCAATTTTTATCTTATCTCATTAGTTACCAGTGACTATTTTACTTTGGAATTATTGACAAATCTCGAGATTACGCCTTTTTTCATCTTTCTCGTGAAATCTTAAAGGTTGGCGTTTTCTCTTCACCACGTTAGACTCTTGTAAGACCGAAATATTTACGGAGCAATTAATACTCCTGTGCTGGTGGTTTCTCTGTATGGCAGTTAGTTGCTGAAAGCACAGCACATTCTTTTTGCCAGGACTCTCAATATGCATTCTCTTTTGTACCTTTCTTTCGCGATAGAAAGTATCTGACTAATGGCTTCGCTGCTCCTACGTGACTCGGCGTTTGCGCTACTAATCCAAGTGGGTGTATCCAATGTACTTCGCCACTCGGACATTTATGGAAGTCTCACAGTTTTGTCAGTGCATTGCGCAAGTTTTCGTTTATTGTCAGAATTAACTGCGGAAAGCATGGGTAAACAATTAAAGCACCTCACAATTAGTTTCGTAATATTTCATTTACCATCAACCGCAAAAAATACCGAATATCTAATAATACTATCCATATGTAAAAAATCATACAAGTTGGAAATACAATAAAGGCCTGTTTACACTATTTGCACCAATATATATACTTGTACCAAAGTACTTGAAAAAAGTGAATAAAGAAAGGAATTTCAATTGTTTATCGTGTTTAGAGTTATTGTATTTAGTTTCATTAATCTACATAACATTTCTCCTGCATCTATATAGCAGGAACTAATAAATTAACTGAAACGCTAAATCTCAAAAATTATAATTATGATTTTTCCTAAGACTATATTATGGAGGATTTTTTCTATCTGGAAAGGGAAAAAGTGCTGATTCTAACAATGTTGTATGTATCCAAACATGGGATCTACTTTCCTTCTTTTCGCGCTCCCATTCTTCCCGGTAGGAGGATGGAGAATTGAGGAATCAACTTTATTCGTCGTTAGAGCGTTATTAAGGATTTCGGAAATGCGCGACCATCAATCAATTCTTAACTTTGTTTTGATCTCGCTGGTCCGAATATCCACAAAATCAACTAAAAACGAACATCCTGGGATCATCGCATTCCATCCTCAATAACTTCCCCTTATTCCGATTGCCCGATTACTCTGTCTAGCTTAATTAACCTTATCGGTGTTTTCACACGATCCCGCTTTGCGATGATCAGCCAACGACGGAGCTTGCGAGTTGTGTGAATAAAAAAAAGGTGCGAGATTTCAAGTGACTTTCGGCGCGCGAGGAGGAAGAGGGAGCATCGCCGCAGGATTCCCGCAGGAATGCTGACGTACGTGTCGTCGGAACAGCGTGGAGGATTAACCGAGACCCTCTATATCCCTTTTGCCTTTTGGCATCCGAACGATCGCAATTGTTCCATCGATTCTTGCGTTCTTAACGCCGCCTATTTCTCCCCTCTTCCCCTCTGTCGTTCGTCCTTTCCCTTTTTGATTCACCAGGTGGGTGCTGCGTGTGAACGTACGGTCCTCGTAAAGGTGAAAAAATGCAGCAGTCCGCGTCAAGTTCGTGCTTAAGAACCTGCCGACACGGCATTGTGTCATTTCTCAGTTGCACGAGATTTTTTCCGAATATCCTCATGCATTTTTCATGATCACCGCCAGACATTTCGTTTCTCGTAACAGTGTCACCGTACTGCTTTTCAAAGTATTAAGTCTCTCAGACATCGATAGTCTTCATTATTGCGAAAGCCTTTTCTATCCGCCGCAAAATCAACGAGCCTTTGCTTAAATAAATCCTGCTTACTATTTTTTTCTCTACCCGGAAATAATTCAAGCAGAATTACGTGTGACATATATTGTCTGTAAAAATGACACCTGCTTTTGCAAACTTTTTGCTTTAAACCGTTCCTTTTGAATTCTATGCAAAATATTATTCCTCTTGATAGGGTACAAAGCGTTTTCTGTGACGTGTAATCTTTTATTGTCATATAAACGCCATAATCCTTAGGAGAAACCTGTTTCCCGAGAATGACTCTAGTGTAAAGTACCGGGGAGTTTATGAATGGGGAAACGTTTTGACTATTCATTTGTCTGGGCGTACGCGTTCGGCCATACAAAGGGAAAATTTCGAGTTACCGTAAGTCCTGCGTGACGAATGTTTAAGAAAAGGAAAACCTTAAAGACGGACCTTCCCGGTGCAAAAAAGTGACAAGAATCCCATAGGTCACCGGTCGTCCTTGAAATCCATGAAACCTTCGAGGCACCTTGCGGTAGGTCAATGATATGCTAATTAATTACCGCCTTGAAAAATTTCCACAAATCTATGGGCATTGACACACGGGTGAAAGAATGAAACAAGAATTTCATCCTCTAAAATAAAACATTCTTTCCCGAAAAGAGCAAGAACGTTACAGAAATACAGTTCAGTACCTCTATTCATTTATCATTTCTGCATACTAATCACGCAAATAGCTACCGGGATATTTAAGTTCCATTATTGTAATCTGTAAACTAAGATATTTGTTATTTTGAGTTGTTGTTAGCGATTTATTGAAGATATGCATTTCAAACTAAACAAATTTCCATGGTATAATTGTTAATGTCTTTAATGACACTGGAGTCTACCAATAAGAGACTTTTCCACCGAGCATAATTGATCGTAGAAATGGATTCTTCTCCATGATAGGACACGAGAAAAAACGACTTTTCCATGACTTTGGGAAAACAATTGCGGAGTAAATGGTGAATTGAAAATTGGAAATAGAGAGCGGCGTTGAAGAAAGCTTGATGAGATTAAATCGAGAGAGTCATGCAGTGGAATATCGAAGAACTGAGTTGGTGCTCGCTCAGGCTTCCCATTTCCCACGGTGTTTGCTTTGTTGAGCGCGATCTCTTGGGCTTAGGCTGCCGGGACACGAGCATTTTTCGTTTCGCTTCGACAGAGCCTACCCCTTCCCTTCCCTTGCCTCCCCTGCCCTTCCTTTCTCATTCTCCCTCTCATCTTTTTATTCCCTCGCTTTGCTTCGCCTTCTCCCACTGGCCTTTTCCTTCTGCCTTATTCTCTTCTCCGCTTCCTTCTCCTCACCTTTCTTACTATCTGTCCCGGCATGCTCCCACCCGCTTTATTTCTCTCATTACGTTCATTTTACTCGTAGAACAACCTCTGTGGGAACAGGGCGAAATTCACGTCCCCCCAATGAAATTGTAAGAAACTGCCTGCTCGAAAGACTTGTACGATACCTGCTGTTAGTACCAATATTTACGAGGCAATTAAAATTAATTTCAAAATTTCAAATGATTCATTATTTTTCATTGGGAAAGTTTATGTGGAATGTTAAAGTCTTCACGTACCATTATGTTTCAACAAACGTGCACTAATAAAAATAATGAATAACAACCTTCGGTGCATAAAAATTCTAAACAGAATGTACACGACGGTTTCTTTCCGTGTACTTGATTCCTTCTTCTTATGCAATAACTACGGTATGAGTTGGGTGATGATACGACCTCGCTGATCTTTTTAGACGTACAATAAGAAATTCCACGGTACATTAATTCCACTGAGGCCACACACCCATAACTCGTGAAAAGGTGTCATTGTGTAAACATACACAGAATTAACTGCAAAATTTATAACGTGTTTTTCTCATGTTTATCATTACTTTTAGCAGGGTACATACATACAGCACAGGAGTTAAAGATAGAACAAATTAATCCTTTACGAAGCCGTTATTGAACTTTATAGTCACGTCGTAAATCTTTGATGTACTTTAATGCACATTTAAATAATGTTTTTAAGCAATCGTTGCCCCCTACAGTACCAATGACAAAAAATTAATGATTGGAAACGGTATGAAGTAAAAATCAGGACATGTTATTAACAAGAATTTACAACTTCCGCGTGAAGATGTGAGTTTATAGAAATTTTTCTGTGCGCGTGCCACACACTGTTTTCATCGCAAGGTACATATCTACGCATCAATGATTTTTTCACAATCTAAACCTATGAAACATGCTTTTCTTGAAAACGAGAGAAGAAAGCATGAAGCGAAAAAATAAGCCTCAAGATGTGTCACCAGTGTTGCCAGAAGTCTTTCAAATTTACGTAATAGACTTATTATTACTGTACAGCTTAAACACACTTATATGCTTTTTGAGTGAGAAGTAATAAAAAAACATCTCCTCAAATTGAAATTATTGGGCATTATTTCGCAGAGAATTGGAGTGTAATCCAGTTATGAATTAGTTATGGATATTTCCAATTGTACAGCAACTAAAACAATAACAAATTTAAGCCAATGTATCAAATTGGATGATCATAAGATATTCTGGTTAATGATTTTCTAGTTAATGTCAACTGAAATTGCGTTGCTCAAATGAAATATTTTCTACGAGTTAGAATATTTCCAGCATTTGTTGTAATCGCAACACTTTTAAGCGTCCTAATTTAACACTGGGAATATATTGTCATATGAATTTGAAAAATCCGCCATACCCTGTAAATTTTGATCACTAACAACATGGAGATTTATTTTGAGCAAAATATTTTGAGATCACTAAATCTACAGATTTGCGATATTCACGTACAACTTTGTGGAATATCGTTCAGGGAAATAAAAATAAACAAAATATTAATGAACAGTATTACAAATTCTTAGTATTTTCGCTATTACCGCGAAGTGTTTACTGTGACAAGAGAATCATTTAATAATAGAGTAAGAGACGGTTTATTTGTTTTTTCTCATGCATGTACTTACAAGCAATTGTAGAGGAGGGAATCGACGATTTTCACAGTGAAGCATGTGGCACCGTTTAAGCAATACCACTCCGCATAATCCGGTGGACATGTGTACATGTGGAATGTGATGTTCGGCCGAGGCGTCGGCGCCGGCGGACGTGGCTTCGGCGTCGACCGCGACGAGCAGGCGTCTGCCGAGGAAAAATTACGATTAGACCTTCATGTGGAAACCAGTTCCTCGATCGTATATCCTATCTCCCGATCGCGATCCTCCGACAATTCTCCAGTCGTCGTAATTTACGCGGATTCCCTGACATCCTTACTTCTAAAAGGATCGTTTCCCAATTAACACCTTCGCTATCTTAACGACACGCTTAAAAAGTCCTCACCGCTTGCTCGTTTCGTCGGATTAGGTGACAGCCTTTTTGGATATTTTATACAGTTTTAAATTACAGTTTCTTAGCCAGTTAAAGTTTCGCCATTTTAATTAAGAATAAATGTCTACACCATTCTTTCAGTTTGTTTAAATACGTCTCTATATATCTGTTATTTCGAGAGGTGCAGCGTATTCTTTTAATTGGAGAAAAGTAAGAATCGAATGAAAAAATATTCTGGTACCCCGTAAGAACATTATGGCTGTACTTTCGTTGAATTATTCATTTACTAAAAGAATTCATTATTTTTTCTTTAAACATGACATTATTTCCTTTACCATCTGCTCCATTATCTCCTTTTTTATTTAATAATTGTCACTGTTTCGTGTTTATAATTTCATTCAATTTACTTTCATCCGCGAATCCGCAATTAGAAGGTAAGAATTCTTCGAACGATGTACATAAGTGAGTTTCTCTAATTTCATATCTCTCTTTGCTCGTGATTAAAGCATCATTTGATCAGCTTGCCAAAGCAAACTGGACAAAACTGATTTCCCCGTATCATTTCTTCTGAATATCTCTTTCATTTCTTTCCAGCCTGTTCTATCTGTCTCATGCATTGCGGTTGGTTCATCGCTTTTTTCCGCTTTCGATCTCTGTCGGTTCCGCGGGGGTTGCGTGTTTGTGTGTTTGTACACGTGCCACGTGTGTATTTAGTGGGAGTAGAGAAATGGGCCCGGCCCTTGTGGGCCCATACAACTCCGAAAGAAAAAGATAGGAAGGGGGAAAGTGTGCGTTCCTCTGGAGAACCTACTACGCACGCTGCATCTGCGCCCTGAGGTTCTCGCTATCTGTCACCTGTTGAAATTTTACAATCTGCCGTCCGGCGTACGTGCCCTGCGTATCCGCAGGGAAGAGACGGGACCAAAAAACCATGGCACGACCGGCGAAACGCATTCTATGGCGACCTACCTACCCCCGCATGCCGGATTTTCGTTTCGAAACTGCACTCTTAGCGCACACCCTTACCACCTGTCCAGCGTCATTGCTGACAATGTCACGCGGTGTTCTGTGAAATTGTCCATTGCCCCGTTGCGATTTCCAGCGCGAAATAATGTCACGTTTATCCGCCACCCCTGTAATTCACCTGCCGAATTTTTCTTATTTACCGCCTGTCTCGTGCGCGCACTATGTAGCAAATTGTTTATCTGACACGGTCCTCGGACGGCCTAAATTGTCATTTCTACTTGCCCTTGCAATTTGTACAATTTTGCCTTGCAACGTTTATTGGAATACGGATAACATCTGTCGATTTCGGGAAGTACCATTTTTCTGTCGCTACAAAGTGTGTTATTAACGTGGAACAACCGTACGTTACAATGTGTATATTTACAGATATTACTCTCCATACAAATTACAGTAATAGTTATAATGTAAAAGCGTTGTTTGCAAACCGACATTTTTTGGTTGCAGTTTTTAATGGCACGGTTAACAGTAAAGGTTATTTAACAATTAACATTGACAACAGTATGGAGAGAGGGAACATATTAATAATTACATCGTCTTTCCAATTAATAGATGTTTATTAACGCGTACTCTAGTTAGCACGATAAAAGCGGCAAATTATTCAGAAAAGAGAAAAACTAATTTACGTGGAAACCACGCGATTCATGTTTAAACATACAAACATTTCATTACCAATAAATCACAGAGTTATTAACGAAAATTGCGATAAATTAGATTTGTTCTCCAATAATTTTCACGTATGTTGCCAACAGAAAAACATAATACTTGCTACTGGTACGTCAGATTATGACTTTTCTTTTCCTAACATCGTATGTAATTATACGAACAAAATTCCCCCCGCAATACACAATCAACTAATTACCGTTATTGGAAAATATGAATTACAAGTTATTGGCTTAAATACTACAAATAGATCAATGTAATAACATCCTAAATTTCTATAATGTGTAGTTTTTAGACATTATTGAAAGATGGTACAAGTGCATGCAAGATAATTAGTTTGAGTGAATTTACAACTGACCTGCTATACCGAAGAGGGTGTAGGAAAGGATGAGCAGGGTGGCGAGGTAGGGCGGAAACCTCCATCCCCTCGTCATGGCAGTAACGGTGGTAGAAGCTGAGGCATTGCTGTCCGGTGCAAGCCGGTCGACCGGTCGTTCCCGTCGAAGGTCTTCGTCTTCGACGGTCGGCCGGTCCTCGTGGAGACGCTGATGAATGTCATGCAGCCGTTGATGATGATGACGAGACGACGGGTCGGTAAGGTGATGTTGATGAAGATGATGAGGGTCACTGGCGAGGAAGGATTCGCGAGGATCCTCATGTTCCGATTTCTCATTGACCGGAACATTGTCGCTCGCGGGGTCGTCCCTGCGGAGACGTTCCTGACGTCGTTGGTGGTGGTTATGGCGCTGCTCAAGATGATAATGACGATGACGGTGATGATGGTGATGATGGTGATGATGGTGGAGATGGCGACGATGACTCGTGGCGCCGCTGTTGCTACAGCAGTCCTCGGGTTCGATCGCCATCAACGAACGGACTTGGTCGGTTCCGTTTTTTCCACTTGGTTCCAGCTCCTCTTCCTCGGTTCTGCCGCTCGAGGAGCTCAGCACAGCCGTTCCCTCTGCCGCTGTATCGCCGTAAACCGTCGAAAGTGCCGGCAACGTCGTGCCCGATACCGTCGGACCCGTCCTCGTTGTCCCAACTCGTCCACCTGGCCCAGAAGAACTACGGCGCACGTGCCGTCGCCTCCCTGTAACCAAACACCCGACCGGCCGGTCGTTCTCAGTGTGTTCTCTATCTCCGACAGACCTCCTCTCGATCAGACCCTCTCCTCCCGCACGCCAGCCGCACGCACACGCACCGGCTACCTCCCTTCCTCCCCCCCCCTTTCAACCTTCTTTCATCCCTTCGACCATTCCTCCCTCGAACCCGGATCCTTCAGGCCCCGTCGCCTTCTAATCTTCCAATTTCTTTCTCGGACCGCTAAAACGGAAGATAGCCGACTTGACTCATCGAAGTACTCAATGAAATTTTCATTCGGATCCTACCCAACGCAAGAAGTAAATCCTTCCCCTCTTAGAAATTGATGAAATTTTCACGCGGGCTCGATCATCTACATTTTCATTTATAGTTCCATCGCCTCGTGCTTTTTCTTAAAATGACCAAAAGAATTAACGATTGCTAAAGAATTCCTGTAATGATCTTAATAATTGTCAAATGGATAATTATCGATTCGTAAAGCTGGCCGGTCTTTCGGATCGATTTATTTTCGATCCGCAGGCTACTGACCGATCAACGTTACCACTCGTGTAAACGCGATACTTTTGTATACCGAAAAGCTCTCGAAAAGGTAGGGACGGCTGGGTAGGTATTTAAGGGTAGTTCGAGGTTTTCATCGTTAGTAACCGTCATTGTGAGCATATTTGTGCTCAAAATATTTGCTCTTCGTCGAACAGTTTTTGAAATAAAACTCTGCGATTTCGAAATCATCTGCTGACCTTCTCCAGCGCTTCCCTTATTTGCATGGGTATTTACCGAATTAGGACGAGGGTAGCTCGTTACACCATTTTCTTACTACATCATAAAATATATAATATCCATATTTTAAATTGTTAAGTAACGATAGATAGATGAAACAAAATTTATTCCATACTTTGTACCAAGCTATATCGATTTTAACAGGTAGTTACAATTGTTACAAATGCTTCGCGATGGAGTTGATTATCGATTTGACTATCGATTGCGTCAAGTCAAAATCATAATCTTTCTGTGTTCAACAATTATCATAATTACAATAAGACATGGAAAGTATTGGACCATTCATCGGTATTTAAATTCTATACTGAAAAAGGTAGGGACGTGATAATTGTTTTTTCAAGGGATATTCCAAACCGACAGTGACCTTGTCCTCATTATAAGTATGTTGTAAGGTTGGAGATATCGTCACATGTTGTTGAAAGTACGTAATTGGCTTCGAATTTCCCGCAGTTCGGATAAAAAATGTAATAGCAGGTGTCAAATAAATCGGCGAGAGCAGTCGGTTTTGTGTGTTTTTAAACTTTCAAAATTCCCGCGTAAAGTATATTTTTCAAATTTTCATGGCAAAATAACATCACTAAGTACTAATATTTTGACATTATTTCAAACTCTATGAAAGTCGACGATTCAAAACATTCACTGCGACGGAACCTTATAAATACTTATTGCGGCAACATGTTACAGGTGGAAAAAGAAGCACATTTTTCATAATAAAACGAAGAATGGCAGCGTGGATTCAAATTTAAACTTGCCGCATTCTTAAACAAATCAACATTCTTTCCGACATTTATTCTGCCAGCCACTTGTTGCTTTCATGGACATATCTGTTTTTTAAGAAAACGAAAAGTTCGGAAAAGTTAGAAGGGAGTTGTGTAATAGACTTAATATCACCGGTTAAGAAAGTTGAGTAAGTGAGTACATAATTGGGCGGATCCGGCGAATGACACATCGTCTCGATTGGTACGCTAGTACCTGCTTGCTGATAAACTGATAAGAAGTTGCTGTTACGACGGCGTTTTAAAGGTGTTTCGGTCCTGCTTTGCTGACTTATTTGTGTCAGCGTTACGATAAGTAATTCATAAATGATGAAAAATTCTTAAACGACAGTACTGTTCGCACTGAAAAGGGAAGAAACAATATCTCGCGAAGTTCTTTCATTCTTTGTTATTACAATTATGAACAACTGAATAGTATAAATACATATTCATAAGTTGCTGCACAACATGTAGTTACAAATATCAAATGTTTTCACTAATTTCACTAGGATGTATAACAATGTACTATCCATTTAGAATTTGCACATAGTATCGAGAAGTCTCGTTAACCGGCATGACTTATCGAAGAATAAAAATGCCAGTTTTTACATAATTGTTAACGGAAGTTAATTACTTAGAAATTTGCTCCATATGCATAATGCGTATGGTTTCGCATTAAACGCGCGCAATAGAGAATGATTCGTAAATGCTATTCTTTGAGACTTAATGGATTGGGCTAACATAGAGAGTGAAAAATAAAATATGAATGATAATCCGAACTGCGTTTAGTCTATCGTTGGTCAATGTCTCGAGTGCGGAGATGTAAATTTAGTGTTGGAGAGAAAGAGACGGGCAGAGGGCTTGGCGAGAAACGACGGAATTCATTTGTAAGTAGGTGACACAGCAGTTGCCGAGAGCAGCGAGAGAGAAGAGTGACCGGCAACAGCCGGTAAGTTAAAGCACGGCCCACGTGCCCTCCTCTCTTAATAATTGACCATTTCCCTCCTTTGCCGTTCTCTTAAACGCTCCATCCGTCTCCCCCTCTTCTTCGTCTTCTTCTCCTTTCTTTCGAACCCGCTCCTGACCTGCACGCCGAAACGATATTTAACGCGAATTCCAATGGATTTGGCTTCTTTTCCAATTGGCCCCCTTTTAACGTAACTTCCGTTTTCTATCGTTGCACTCTGCACCTTCCCGCACGGCGTTGCAATATTCCGCCAGAGAGTTGCTGTTGAAAGATGCTCTTTTACTTCGTAGCATCCAAGCGGAGGAGATATGCACCGTAAACACCAAGATCAATAAGAACAGGAAGCAAGTAGAAAAAGTCAAGACACAGGAGAGTTATTTTGCGAGTTCTCTTACTGTTGTAGTCTTTCATCATGTTTATGGAATAATAAAGATCGAGAATTATAATCCCTTACTGCTTGAATTCCAATGCAAAGTAACGGCTCGAATGAATGAAATATATGTACAATTGTAATCATTCATTTAACCATTATTGATCATGAACTGGCTGGTAGTCAGCTGATTTACGTAAAGTTAAACTGTACTTCGTTAAACATTTTTAATGAAAGCCGATTTCATATTATCCAAGCAATCTAAAACTAGTACAAGGCACTCGTCACTTTGTCGGCGTTTGTGCAAAGTTTACGGTAATCCGAAATTTCGATGCAAAGGAATTTGTTAATTACTTTTCAATATAGATTACGTATTAAATGTGGCACTTTCAAAAATTCTGTAGAGAGTGCGAAATGTGAAAAGGCTGGCGGATGGCAGGTGCACCGACAGGTATGAAGGAGCGTAACGGTTCATTAAGCAAAGTTGCTCGAAGAACTGGTTTTTCCTAGGAAAGACGCATGTAATAAGTTTATACGCGACAACGTTATAAAAAGAGCTGTGCAATGGTGTTTGGCGTCCGGCGCTTGCCGTATGATCGATCGCAATAGGTCACGAAAAGTGTCAAACGCTTCGAGACGACGATAAGTAGCTTTTTCAGTGAATTAATGCCGCTGTGGAAACGAACCTTCCGCGTGATTTTCTGCATTTTACCCGGCTACGTTACAGAAAATATGCAGAAAGCACTTAGCTGCACGATGTACGATGTTCGCATGCGACGACGAAATTCCAACTGCTGAAATGACCGTCTGCCGAATTCATTAATATTTATGGGTGGAGTATTAAGAAAAATTGATACATTGCTATTCGTCCTGAAGTTTAAGAAAGTTAAACTTAACCGTAACGTGACACGAGACTTAATTTTCAAATGTTTTTAAGGACAAAAATAATTGAGCATTTGTTTTAGTATTAAACCATTTTCCTTCAGTTATGTAAGTAGGTTTTGTGGCATTAGAAAATACATTTCAAAACTGCCAATTGAAAAGGAGCACGCAGAAAACAACAGGTAAACTCCTTGGCATACTTTTACCGTCGTAACCCGTGACTCGGTGTTACTAATAAGTGATAAAAACTCTTGCCGACTAGGATCATTGGCAAATCTTTTATAAACTGCTTACTCGATGTACTTTGCATTTCCGTGACGCAATAATTTAGTATTATCAACGTCAATTCAAATGAGGAAATTCCATACAAGTATTTGTCAGGGACATTAGATGATTTTCGATTATTCCACAAACGAATGAATCCAGAGTTGGCAGGAAGGTTTTCGTACGACACTGTTATAATTTTCGCTATTGGTGTCAAATTTTTAAGTGAATGCCCGTAAGGTCCGAGCATTCTCATAATTTGGGACACTCTGAAGTTCCACGGAAAAAGCTCACATCCATCTACGTTGTAAATTCTTGTCGTTATTCCTTCACTTTCGGCGGACAGATGAGGAACTCGAAGGAGACGTTCGAAAGGGCAATACGTCGAGAGGCTGCGGAATAACGGTATCGCGTCAAACAGTGACATCGATTCTCCAGGAGACATTACGGACAAAATCTTGGGCGTGCCGTGTCACGTGTCCTTTAAAAGGCACCCCCGGGCCACCGGTAAGACGGTGTAGGGAGGGTAAGGGGAGGGAGAATTTTCCGGTATGAGCCGGCCCCTCTAGGACCGGTTAGGGACCAGCTGCGCTTCGTCTAAACACGGAAATTCATAAGCTCGAATGTGTTATGGCACGGTTTAAAAAAAAACTTCCTCCTGGACTGCCGAGTGGGCCCTCGACAAGGAGCGCAAGGGGGCCAAAGGGCAGGGAGCGTGCGCGCATAAGAGAGGAGGAGGGTAGAGGAACGTTTCTGGGCCAGTTTCAGCCCCCATCGGGCCCCGTGCGTATCCACCCCCACCCGGTGACCACCAGCTGAAGCTAGACGATCCCAGGCTCCGGATGCAAAGACCAACAGAGATAGATAGAAAATAAGACACCACGGAACACCCCGTATTTCATGGAAAAGGATGGAAATTCGCTCGTCCTTCTTCAGTAGGAAAGAAAACATGCCGGAAAACCATCGATAAACCGAACAAACGTCTTATCAGGAACGTTAAAAAATGTAATACCGCATGTTGCGGAGATTAATGTAAACAAATACTTGAGCTGCTTGACAGAATATTTTTTTGTCAAATGTAGAAATTAAAGATAGAAACATTAATATATTCGTCTAATTAGGAAATGTAGGAAAAAACAATAATGGGATAAAATTTATCACTGTTTAATGCTGACATTTGATACTTGACCGTTCGCGATACCCTAAAGACGGCACTAAAACTGGTCGATTCTAATAAAATTACACAAGCAGTAGCGAAGTATCGTCTGTTTTATAAGATTGGCCGGTTTGAGTTACACGACGCCAGATATCGCGCGGTCATCAGCTGACGGTACGGGCATATGCATATGAATAGTGAGAATAGTTTCGCCGGAATAAAATCCCAGACGAAATGAACAAACGATGACGGATAAGGGGAAGATCAAGGGGGTAGAAAAGGGGATGGGCCGGTGGAGAAAAGAGGGCGAGGAAGGCAAACGGAATCGTCGTGTCGAGGAAGCCAGAGACTTTTTCGGCCAGGGGTAGGGGGGAGGTGGAGGGGGGCAGGGTCCACACGTCGCGCCGCAGTACAATATAATATATTGTGAGCTCGAGATGAGAGAGTAAAGACCCCAGCGTCGTTTCCATGCATTACACACATACATATATATACATATATATTCATAATCTCTCTTTCTCTCTTTCTCCTTCTTTCTTTCGGCAGTTTGCCAGCGGTTCTGAGTCCCGGCACGTATGGATAGGGGAACACATATGCCCCGTAGAAAATCGAGGATCGCACATGTTCCGGGGAACGATTCCATTCAGACACCCGCAGCTGCCGAACGTGCGGAACACCGATGTCGGGTGGACACACGCCTTTCGGCTCCATTACCTGTTTTCGCGGGTTCTTACCCCTCCGGGGGCCTTCAGCCGCTCAGCCCCCCACACCCCCGCGCTACATCTCTTCTATGCGATCGTGGTCCTTACACCCGTTCCGAATTCACCAATATGCCTTGGGACTTTTACTTCTATTCGAATGTCGCAGGACCTCACTCGCGATTGAACAAGTATTCATCAGTGCTGAATGAGGGAACTTGACGTGTCTTGCAAATTTAATGGCAGTAGTATACCGCACTGGTTTATACATTTAGTATTTCAACTGCTAATTTATTTATGGTCACAGCAAGATAAGTTGTTGAATAATAGACATTAAAAAATAAATTTAGTAAAACGACGTTAAGTCCTGCAGTGACGGTTAAAAATGATGTTGAACATTTAACCTTGTAGCCAGATATGACGCATGTTGTAAATAGCGTTATTATATTAAAATTGGCTAACTGGATCTCTGAGATCATAACTCAAGTGGCTTAATGTATGAAGCTTTGATTGAAAGAAAACTGAATCAAGGCCGGTGAGGATGTAAGTATGCCAGATTCTTCACTAGATGAGCTATGAAAAAAAAATTGTCGGTCCGAAAAAACAAACTGCAATAAAAGTGGTATGTCTTCAAGTAAAATGTGCGAAGTAAATATCATCTTTTACCAAATGTTTTCTACTACCAGCAATGATATATAATCCTTTTTTACATAGTACTTAGAATAGAAACACGACGTCATTTATTCACCCTAATATTTCTGTTAACTCTGTCAAACATTTCTGCTCGATCGGGTTTTTTATCCATGCCTTGCAGTAATTTTTTTATCTTCGGAATATGTGTAAGTTGGAATTTCGTAACCCCGCACCGAAACCTTCAATAACCATATTTCGAGGTAATTAAACGCGTAATTTGAGTACCGGCATATTGACGAACACCGGGTCTGCCAGGTGGCGAATGGATATCTGGCAACACCCTGCCGACCTTTTCGTCTCGTCTTCGTCCTTTCGATATACGATCGAGGAATTGACGGCTGAACGTAATCGTCGTCCAATTATTTCATTTTACGCGCCGTGAAAGGCCTTCCGTGTCTCTCACGCACCGTGCACGTGCGCAATTGATCTCTGATTCCGCCGGATTACGACTATCGTCGCTCTAAAAGGGTTGAGAAGACCTCGGCACGTGGGGTAACCGGACCTGGTGGCCCGACTAAAGGAGCCGCAGCATGCGAAAAAAAGATTACAAGAGACCCCGGAAAGAACTGACGAGGGATCCCCATTGTCGAAGAAGATAACACCTACGGTAAGATAATACAGAAAGAAATACCTACAACCCCGTTATGACTAATGATACATAAAAAACGATACTGTCACCTCAATACTGAGATTCTGGCAATGAAATTAACGGCTGATAAATACATAATCGTTTCTCTATATTCTATACGATTTACCAAGCATGTTCCTAGCTTCGTACATTCCACGTAGAAATATTAATTTAACGACTGTAATGTCGTGTTAGGAATTATTGTGACAACGATTTTTTCTCACTAATTCGTCAAACAGGAGATGATACATCATGATCGAGTTATAGAGAGTTGTAATCTTTGAGTTATACTCTTAAGGGCTGACACACGATCCATCCTTTGTATTAACGAATTACGACAAATGGCTCGGCAGGATAGGCGTAACGGGTCTCTTCACGGGGGTTCGACACGGTGGCCCAATGCTCAAGAGCCCGAGGGTAGAAGAAGAGTGGCTGCAAGGGCAGAACGTACGTCGAGTGCCGATCGTCGATGAAGATAACACGCGGTGCTCTCGATATCACGGATGTACAAAACAGGACGTATCTCTTCCACTCGATGGCTTTCTCCGGCCCCCGTTCTATGAAAAAACAGGACCCGCCCTCCTGTTGTTGCTCTTCCTCCCAGTCCCCTCGCTTTTTTCATCTTTTTTTGTGTTCAATTTCCAGCCACGATAATTCGTTCCTTTTTTCGTAATCTTCATCGAAATCACCTATACGCCTAACTTCTTCTTCAGTGATAATTTTCTTTAGAAATCAAGTCGTTTTGTATTCATACCTTGCGTATATTATTTAACAGACTTATATTCATGGTATCTACCATTGAGTGTTTACGAATTTTAAGCCTTTCGACCTTCTCTGTAGAGAGAAAATTGGGCTTGAACGTTTGAAAAGATAGGGAAATGATATTTTTATTCATTGTCGTATTCGTTTTGTCGAAGCGCTGCTTCGTTTCCATCTTGTTAGGTACGTGTTCGTACACGGGTTTCTACGTGGAGGATCCAAAGAGGACGGGATATCGCACATGTTCCTCGTGGTGCGGGGCGGCATTCATGCCATGCAGCTGCCGAATGCACTTCAACGCCATTACCTGTTTTTCGCAACGCTTGCCCCGGCCAGCCAACGCGTGCCTACGTCGATCACGAGAAAACGTAGCCCGAAATCGAGACCCCACTAATGCCTGCGCACGAATACACTCATACACCAAGTGCAGCCCTAAGGCTTCGACCGCCCTGTAGATTTGCACAATGAACGAGCAAATTCCACCGAAATATACATTACTCAGTGCGGCTAACGTCTCAATTACGCTGATTAACGACCAATTCACCGCTACGTCCATGCAATCTTAAGAACGAACTGATCGACAAATTTCAATATTCCAACAGACAGTTCAATGTGCGAACTCTCGGTGGGTTTTTAATGCTTCATCTGTTATAACCGTACTTATGGTCTTGTTTTTATTTACTAAGTCATAATAAGTACATACATAGCTATTAAAACAAACTTGTCGTCGCACCGTTACTCGTTGACACGTTTTGAAAACAGAAGATATTTTCACCGTCACCGTTGTGCATTATTATCTTTGCGAAACAAGAAGACAAAGAATTTTTATCACTAATAATGCTGGTAAATATATAACATTTACTGGTTTTGCCTCCGTTAATAATTCGATATTATTGAGTAAAGTATAGCGAAATCTTTCGCCTTGGGTATCGTGAACGCTTATTAATTCGTGAAACACGCGCAGTTAAGGCACGAATGTTGATTTTCTTTCGGCGAGAAAGTAGTACGACGAAGCACTTACTACAGTTCGTGGAATTGGGCACGTAATTGATGATGATTAATATTTAAATTAAAACGAGAATCTGAGTAGAATGTGCGATTTCGTTTTGAAATAACGTTAGATAGTCTGTGATAATATAGGACTACGTACAATATGGTTTCATAAGTTATATGATAAGAGTTATTTCTTCTACAATTCGTTCACACCTCCGTCCAAAGTCACACATAATAAATGTGACAAGAACGTACGTCAAATATGCGTGAGTCAATACTCAATACATCACAATTTCTGCAGAGTGTTTATCGATAAGAGAAAATTAAACAAGTGACTGAAAATTGTAATTGCTGATTTACTAACCATGTTTTTGAAACATAGAACATTCCTTCTTGGATGAATCTAATAATGTATTTATGTCTTGCGATCGCTCGTGATAAATTTAAAAGTGTGGGGAATACCGTCATGAAGATGTTGCAAAGATATAACGTACCAACACATACAAGTTTATAATCTTTATAAGCAAACGGCAGTTTCATGTACAATATCGTCAATCGGGATGTAATGTCGCGGGTATTAGAAATTCTCGTTGTCATCACTAAATATACCTACTTGACAGAGCGTTGCACAACGGTACAGCAATGCCGGGATAGCCGGAGAAAAATGTTCTTCGGCAAACACGAGGTACTATTCGGTGCAGCGCGTCGACGGAGATTAACAGCCGAGGCCTCGTTGATTTACAACGTTTTTCCTCATTAGGAAGAAGAAACAATCGTCACTGAGAGTCTTCGTTTTGGTTTGACACATTCGAAAGCGCGGAGATATATGAGCCTTTTGTCGTTGATCAGTCGTGGCGCTTATCAACCCTATCGCCGGTGTGTCCACTCTTAAGAATTTTAACGATAACTTATCAACTCTTATCGCTACTCGAAAATAGAAAAGCGCCATGGAGAGTAACGACACCTGTCACCCACGTACCGTAATTTAACTTGTTTTCGCATAGGCTTCTCTTTACTTCGTGCATCCCAATCCCTTTCCGGTGATGGTGCAATCATGTTTCACAGTTCCGACCGGTCTAACGATCGCACAAACCGAGGCGAAAATTCTGCTTACGTGACCGAGGACAATGCGATACATTTATCACATTCCTTTGAATTTGTCGTTTCTCCGAAAGCAGTAAAACCCCGGTAAAAGGAGGCTTCGAAGAGCAAAGAATTACGCATTGGCACACTTTCGGAAAGGATAGTCTGAGGAATTATTCATTCCAACAGAAATTTCCGTACAATTTCCAGTACTTAGAATGCTTAGAAAAATTCGACGTAGCTTGCAACTTCGATGGAGGAATTGGTCAAAAGTATAGCCGGCGGAAGAAGTAGTTTTAAATGAGTCATGTCAAAATTGTGCATCGCCGTGTGTGAAGGTGGGGGTATGGTTCTCTGGGCAGTGGAGCAGGTTACACTGAGGCGAAGTATCGTTAGCAACCCGGCACATGGTCGGCACGATGCTTTTCGAAGCCGCAGATGGCCCTTCCGTCCCACGATTATAGTTTTTTTCGCCGGTCATATCGTGTCCAGGCTGCGCCCGAAAATTCCATACTTTTCCTTCATCTTCCTCCGCCGTATGTAAGACAGTTGAATAAAATTTAATAAGTTTATTTCTGGCACACGGCACCTCGAATATTATGACTAACAAACAATTCAATGTAAAATTTGACAAATTCTAAGTATTACGTATTACACCTTTTAAATATGTGCCGACGGATGATGATAATGATGGGAATCGAAAAATTGCTATATTTTCATGGGTGTAGATGTTTGTTCAGTGAAACATATTCCTGCGAAATATGATAAATCGTAGTACAGTAAATGACCGGAAATTGTCGATAATTTTGTCAAGAGCGATTATTATACCGCGGTAAGACATAATATTTATTGACATGAAAATGGCTATCGATTGCAGTGAAATTCTGTAAATCACAGTGAAAAGGGAAATTTCTTTGCTTGAAAATAAGCCGAATCGACCGCATGTCACGGTAGGAAGGAAGGAGCGCCTAAAATGCATGAATGATGTCTACTGCAGTAGCATGAGAAAGATTTCATGGTTAATTTATGATTCCTATCTGAACCGCCGGCCTCGCTTTATTCTAATGGCTCCCAATACTGAAACGGTCCCATTGCTGTATACCTGCGCTCATGAAAGAAGGTTTTCGAGCATGCGATTCACCTGTTAAACGCCTAAAATATTACCAAGGACATAACTCCTCGTCCACACGAAAATTACTCGCCCCCAAAATCAGCAACGGCCAGACGTAATGAGTTTGTAGCGTGCAAGTAAAGCTAGCTAAATTTTGCAGTGCCAATTCTGATATCACAGATCAAAAGATAAGGATACTAACAGAACGCGAAATATATTTAAAAAAGACGGGACACAAAAAATTTAAAAACTGTGACTGTACAACTACAAACTGTAAATATAATAATAAAAGAAGGAAGACAGAAAGAAAACATCAAAGGAAGAATGTAACATTTCAATGATGAAGAACTAAAATTTTTGCCATCTCTTTTGGAAAGTAGTTATAACAATGTATAAGCAAAATCTATGGAAAATTAATGGAAAAGTGAAATAACGTATCAATTATAGAGCTACGTAGAATGAAATACGACGTATAAGTAGATGATGATGTTAAAAAAGAGGCAAAATTGAGGTTATATATTCCATTCCGTTTCATTTCGTGCGACAGATCCTAATTTTTTCTCCCACCTCGGTGAGGATGGCTACTGCCGAGCCAATCCTCTTATTCCGTTTCATTCGCCGATCAGCAAAGCAAGAGAGGGGAGAGGTAGAAAGGCGGGATTCGGCTGGTTTATTATTCGGCATTGTGCGTGTAACCCAATGAATGGCCTAATCTATTTTTCGTGCGCTTTTCTCTTGCTAATCGGGGTGGGTAAGGGCGGACGACGGGGTACAGACTTCCCCTCCCCACGTCGTTCTTTCTCTGCTTTTCGAGTCTCTACGGTCGACAAAACGGAAGGACCTCGTCGGACCAATCTATTTTTCCTGCTTTCCTGCCTCTAATTGACCAGACGGTCGACCATGCGAATGACGGCGCACTAAAGATTTCTCTATACTCACTACGTGCAAAACTGTTGAATCTTCTCTGCCGATATATCAATGTTCAAGTTCCACTTTCACATGCCACGGTTTAGTTTTATATTTACGCATATAGTTTTTAGAATCACATAATCTCAAAGGAAGCTGCTGTCCATATAAAATAATATAGATCAATAATTTTCTTATTTCATTAATCTATTTTCTAATCTTCGATTTTTAGAATGTTATTAAACGAACGTTATGGGGTTTAAGCTTTTATTTTGCTATTATATTACTAAGAAATGCATGCGCGTTTCTGCTACGTTATTGCACACAGTGAATAACATGCCCTTACGGCGTGGCACATTATTGCGAACCCCTGAGGGGAATGCATGAGAATCTTTGTGGTGAGACTCCGTGTAAACGTCAAACCTGTTGGTCCCCGCAGGCTTATGATGCTCGAGGGACCGAGTATAATTCAATTTACCCTCAATTTAACGTACTCGAGATATTAATCTCTTTATCATACATTTGAAATCTGGAATTATCGTTTTAAATTGCCTGTTTTTCGTCCTTTCCGCTAGACCTTACAACCTATCTAACGTGTACGAAATTCTGATGTTAACTTTGTTTCATTTAAAACTCAGTTTCGATTACTTCGACGGAGCAATGAGGAAGAAGAAATCCGGATTCTCAGTAATTCGTTAAAATTGCGGCACGAGGTGATGGAGATTTCGAGGAAAGAATGGCCGCAATCACTGATGAATTCCAAACAAATTATTGTGAAGATAAAATCGTTCGAAAGGGGGACAAGGAAAGTGAACTGCACAGCAGAAGGCTGAGGGACTCGTTGAAACGTCCGATCGGTTGATGCGCCGGTAGATATTACTACGGGGTAACCATGCTGAGATAATTGGACGGCGGAAAAATTAAAGGGAGCCATCGGGGCGCTTGACTCTTCGCCGAGCGGAACGAGGCGAAATAATCTGCCTTGCCTTGAAGAGATTAGGTCCATGAGAGTCTATACTCTTACTCCTTCTTTCTCTGTCTACTCACCAAACATTTTTCATACCCTCCGCCGATTGTACCCTGGCTTCGCTTTTACCAGTTTATTCGGGGAAGATGAATCCGCGATAATCTTTCCATTTACAGCGGACCTTTATTTGTAACGTACCAAATGTTTAAGGTACACTGATGTAATTTACTTGTACTCCGTAATGCGATATAGCAAGTGAAAAGACTTTCTCAAGATAAGAAATGGTTTTAAAACGTTATAGAGATTCATTAAAAAAACTAGTGATGTTATCTCCTTTTAATCGAAATGAATTTACCCTGCCGTAAATGCAGGTTGGATATAAAGATTCTACAATAGTATACCTTTATGGTATTACGTATATCTTTCATCAATGCAGGTGTTTCATCCCTCGATTACATCGATTCTACGTGAAGGTATTGACCGGCCAAGGGTTTGATTAAGCTAAGAAATGGATGGCCACACACGACGGCTTTAACAAATCCATCCTCGTGATTCATTGTCGCACGAAGTGTCCCTCTATTCACGTCTTGGAGCAGGGGAGTGGTTCATTTTGTCCCCAACCAAGGAGTCTATCATCGATCGGTGCAGATTAGTTCGAGTATGACGGCGAGAAAGGACGGCAAACCATGAATATTATATCCCAAAGCTCGGATATTTCGGAAGAAGCTCTACCACCGATTGAAGAATTTATCATTGCACCACAAGCGATATTTCTGATAACATCTGATTCCCAAATTACCATAAATCCTTAGACTATAAGGATCAAATTGTCCAAAACGAGTTACAGCTCTGTTCTTTATTCCGTGACTCATCGTTAATCGGCCATATAAATCTTCCGGAGAAACGCGAATTCGCGCTATATAACTTTCTCGAGGGTTTAAATTTTCGTAATTTACCTGCCAACCTAGAACGGCACAAAATTACTTCTAGCATGAATCTAACGTACATCACGGATATCAGCCCCTATACATTTCAAGTTGCATTTTAACGTCCCATAACAAACTTGTCATTGTCGTTATATTTTTCAAGTATGTCTTTCTAGAGATTTCCTCATTCTATTTGTATCTTCTTACTTCGGGGGCTTGTTTTGCTTTCCTCGTCGGGCTCGTAGGAGGTCAGTGGTTGGTTCCCCGACGGAAGAACGCTCGGCCGAAAGTTCATAAATCAAATCGTCGCAAACAGCGCTGACCCAGTTGCGGTAATGGGTAGCTAGGGATTTTACCTGCAGTACACGCCAGTGATTTACATATCGGAGTTTACTGCGTTATTTTTAGAAGCTTTCCCGCCACCCACCCTTTCTTAACCTCTTAATTGGCCATAACGAAATATTTCGTCATGGTGCTTCAAAAGTTAATCTCTAATCGGCGTTACGCTTTACGTCATTTTTTTGTACCTATCTCAAAGCATTACATATTTATATGTTGTTAGAGTCATTTCTTATGTTCTTGGGCAACCTTACTAAAATATTTTCCATTTTTTTTTGTTTATTCCTTCCCTTTTCGGACTTTAGATCCGGCATAATAATCTACCATTGCAAAGTAGAAACTCTCCACTGTGAAACGTTACTTATTTTTACGCGAAGATAAATGAATTTCCCTGAGAAGAGGTTAATATCATAGGTAGAATTTCGGTAATTGTAGCTGTAAAAACTTTTTTATAGACGCGCTAGTAAATACGGCGACTTTTTATTATTTACCATTGGTACCTGGTTAATGTTTCTATGGGTTATAACGATGAGCAAATAAATAATATTGCATGCGGTGCCTAAATTATATGTGTGCGTTCTTAACCCTGACATTTGCGAAACGGAACGTTCACAACAGCTTTTGTTCTTTAACGATTAAACAAGTATGAAAGTAATTCACTTAGTCCGGGGGTGGAGTAGAGACGAGCAAGGAGCAAAGTAAAACGAAGAATCAGGTAGAAAAGAAGCAGTAAAACAAAAGAGGAAGACAGAAGAGGACGAGTCTAGTACCCGCGTGTTCTTGCGACATGTTCCATGCACGTATGAGACGCGTCTTTTCGTTTACTCTGCAAATCTATAAATGTAACGAGACGGCGGAGACGGCAAAGGATGTGCAATATGAGCGCGACAGACGATTAGGCAAATTCGAATTCCCAAGAGACATCCGTGCGTCGACCAGCCACTGCAGTTATCTAGAGATTTGTCAGAAATTACCCGGCAGACAGGGTGATTAAAATACACGGAAATTCTACAAACGACGCCCTTCGGAAGACTTCCTCTGAACTTAAATAAGTGGCAATTCGATCGAAGGGGTTTAGTACTAAAAATATTTCATTTCTTGTATCGTTGTTAATAAGGACAGGAGTAAATTTCAAGGTTTTCGTCGTAATGTTTGCACGGCACATCAGTATTTAAAGCTTAGCGACGGCGTGAAAATCTTTTTCGAGTAAGCAGCACCGTCTTTCGTCTTACTCCTCTGTAATGTACGCCGCAGTTATTAATTTAGCAAACGAACCGTACAGTATTCAGGTGCATCGTCTTCAAGGAACTTGCTGATGTGGTTTTAAATTTGCGTGTCAAGTGAAGATATAATTACAGTAATGTTGTCCTTATGATCATAAAGCCGGCATATGCCCCATGCAAATTCATCCAAGATTCTTTTCATTATAATATTATAGCTCTTAAAGGTGTAGTACGGTATACCGTAAGAGCGAAATTTAACAGTATGAGTTTGAAAATACTGTGGTACGTAAAGTATTCCTATCCTCATACAACGTACAAACAGCAAAAACTCCTGGCAAATAAATCTTCTATGTGTATACTGTTTTGATCGATGAGCCAGTTTTATATGTCAATTGCTTTTTTCCAATGCGCTACTTCTGCGCCATTAGCACGATGATTTCACAGTGTCGATATGAGGGCGTTCATGAATCAACGAATAGGAAAAAGTATAGTACCGTATGCTGTTACTATTGATCCCCGATGGAAGTCATTTGCACGTAAAAACTGTTGGTCGCGTTAGGCCGACTACTTTTTTTACATGATACTTGAGGCGTATTTCGGCAGTATGGAAATTTCCTAATACCGATAACGCACTTAGGAATGTTCCTAAATGATTGCAGCCAGGCGTCGTCGATCGCCAATGACAAGGTGATTTAAGAGATACGACTCTTGTCGACTCGAGGTATCTAAAAAAAACCGTGAGACATCACGGCTTGACGGAAACTTTGAGATAAAGAAAAACCTTCATGAATATCATTTCTCAAGAGAACAATTCCTATTCATATTCTAACACTGTCAATCAATACAATTCTAACCCAGAGAATTATGAAACTTGGCATCCACTGAATATACTTCGTAGACGTAAAGTACGAAACTGCGACAGTGTACAGCTAAGCAAATAAGAATAATTTGTGTGACTTAAAAATTCGTGTGCGATCATACAAACTTTTCCTCTAATATAAAAGTAAATCATACAAAAATGCCTTAAATTCTACGATAATTTATTACAAGCAAGCAAGTTCTAACAAAGTTAAAATCTACGAATCAAAAACCAACCATGTGGACTGCAATAACGAATTTGTTGAATATTTTACGATATAATCAGACTCTGTATTCACAATGGAACAGTATAATCAAGATGATTATGTGAAAAGTAGTGCATTCACAACGGTGCATTTTAATACAAAACCGTGAATTTCAACGAAATGTCGAAATTCGACGATTGATACGAAGTCGCCTGTCTCGATTGTTTTTACCTGTAAATTTTGCTAGGGACGACCGCTGGCTAATTGTATACGCAATGGGGAAAGTTAGAGGGGGTGGGGGTGGGGGGTGGTGGTGGCAAGGACCGATGGTGTACAGCCTCGTGGCTGGTCTACAATCTACAGTATGACTACCGCGCACCCCATTCGGACCACTACGGGGGACCACGCGAAATATCGATTCTCTCTGAACTCGAAATGGATATGGAAGCCCGAAGAATGTTGGAATTTCCTAGCGGGCGAACGTTAAGACGCCCCATCAACGACTTTCGTCCGTCTCATATTTATTATCCCTATGTATTTCCCGAGCGGAAAAACGAATATTATCAGTCCCATCTTTGTTCCCCTTAAATCTCTCGTTAAGGCAATAAACACTACTTAACCTTAGTACTGTTCGTCAGGCGGATTAGGTGCAGACAAGTTTCTACGGGGAAGATTGGCCCGTAGCAATAAAATCCGTGTCACTGCGGATATCCCTGTCACGCGAACAATAAATCTCCAATCAGCAGTTAGAGTTTCTACAAAACTTAGGGACAATCGTGTGTGCAAACTATTCTTCGAGAATACAACGTCTTATTTTACAGTTGGGGTACATTTTAAAAAAAAATGTTCTTGCGCACTGATATTACTTCGTTTCGCCATCGTTCTTATCACCGACCGCCGTCGTCTGTCTTTGTTTCTTCTCACGGTCGTCTGGAGTTATTTTCCTAACGTAAGTGCGGATCTACGATGGACGGTTTTGCCGAAGATGACGGTCGGGACACGACGTTGGGGTAGAGCGCCGATAAAATCGAGGGCGTCGTTGCTAACGACAACGACGACGAGGATAACGTCGATGCTAAGGAACAGTGCGGTGTGGGTCTCTGGCGCACGAAGAAACGCAAACCGCTGCACACGGGAGTCGGTCGGTATAATATTACAGGGCGCGAGGCACTAGGACTCTACTCTTCACTCTACTCCTGGGTGTTCGTACCTCCGATGCATACCGGGTGGTCAGAAGGTTCCCCTTCCAAGGAGATCGGAGGACTACATTAGTAACTGAAACTTCGCCGAAGGGTCCTCCACGACCTTCCTGCTACACCTCTGGACTTTAACAACAGTCCTCAAGGTGGGCGCACTGTGTTTCAGACCCTTTACACACAATACGTACGATGTATCAGTTTGAAGGATGTGACACACAAGAACAAATACTTTTGGTCGTCAGTTAAAATTTCTTTTGTGCGATACGCTCGTACCACCGATATTTTATTGTATATTTTGTTCTTATTGAAAGAAATATTTCAAGCGGATGCAGCGTTAATACGGTCATAAAAGTTGCTTTTTGAAAGTTGAAGTTTCTTTCTCTAGAACTTGAAGCGATTGTTGCATTTTTTAAACGTCCGTTAGTGTCTACTGAAGCGCCGCGTACTAAAAATAAAATCAGGTAGACGGCGTATGGCAGCATTCATGGAATTTGAAGAACTTGAAGTATGATCGATACAATTCAGTTTCTGAATATTTAAAGCTGATATTTGATGGAAGCCAGGTGACAAGGAACTAGCAGGCTTGGATAAAGTCAAAGCGTATTAACAATTCAGGGAAACCGTCAACTTATTCTCCGGAATAATTCATCAAGACTCTAGACAGAGTAATGCCAAATGTCCATCAATATATCGTGGTTGTTACTCATTCAGGGCCATTACTATTTCAAATTTATACGCTGTCTATCACTTGTTACGTCTAAGACAGTAACTGCAATATCATAAATATTTCTACGGTTTAAAGAGAAAATATCCTTTAGATATTCTTATTGCTTCTGATTTACAATCTTAAGCGCATATGCTTTACGTAGAAATGTAACGGAACTTATTCACACTGACTACGTCGACAATTTAAATGTATGGATTGCATAAAAAGTACAAATTATTCCAAAAGATTAGCTGTCAAGAAACGAAATATTGAATGAAAACATTTTTAACAACTTTTTAACTTTCTGTAAACAGAGCATTATATTACTATTGCGAGCTTTGTAAATTCAGTGAATAAGAAGAAATACGAGAGTGTGCGAGTAGTGCAAACACCCGATAGTTAATCAGAGGCAAAGAGTATAATTTTCTAGTAGACGCTGCCCTGAAGAAGATCAAAGAGCTATTAACAATCCGCTTCGAAAGAAACCTGGAAGAGGTTTAAGGAGTCCGGAGAGACTATGACGGCTATTAACCCATTAGAGTGAAACTACCTCGTTTTTCGAGAGGGCAAATGGGTTTTGGAAGAAGAAGGGAGGCGTTAACGGTGGTCGAGCGCAGGGGGCGGCGGTGGTGCGTAAATTCAGGTTACACGGCGAACTCCCGCTTCGGTGGTGGTCTGAGGTTTCTTTAAAGTCTCCTTCAAAGTTTGATTGACGATTCAACCGACAAAAGGTCGCCGTCCGGACACGTCTCTATTCTTCGACTTTCAATAATTTTTCGGCGAGGCAAAGCCGCGACAACTTCAGCTTACATCGTTCCAACTTTCAAACTCAGCGGTCGGTACAGTTAACCACTCTCGTTTTTCAATTCCTCTTGGCATGTATTCTCAAATCGTTAGAATTTTTTAGTACACCTTATTATTGTGTAAAGGCAGAACGTGTCGTTTGCCTTGACTTCCAAAAATATAGTACTGCAAATTCTTGTGTGTTTTCGTATTATACTGGACGATTAAGGTACAAAGAACTGCCATTACTGTCATTAGTATAATCCAATCGTAGTTAACTGTATTTAAAACCATATAAAAAGACAGGGACTGCCAGTTCCCATAATGTAAATAGCATACAGATATTGTTTAACTTTTATAAGATCATTAGCAAACAACGTAGCAGGTAAAGAACCCCAGTTATTTATGGACACATTTTAAAACTACTAATCTGACATTAAAATTTTTGCTGTTTCAATTACTTTTATTATTTTAAATATAATAATAATGGTAAACCTACACTTACATTTCATACGCCTATATTTTTCCTTCGATAGTGTACCAATTTAAACAAAATATAATATAAATTCATACTAATATGAAATGGACGTATAAAACATCGATTGGTACAAATGTTGCTACGTTTACTGAAAACACATGAAATCATTAGGACGTATCGTCACGGTTGTATAAACTTCTGATGGTGGCTAGACCGCAATTTGCAAGGTGTTCTCTTCGCTCTGGAAACGTCCAAGCGTGTCCGTGGAACGAAATTGTCCCCGAAACAAGTTGTTCGTCGGCACACCCGAAATGCATTACGGCGGTGCCTTGTGGAGAGTAAACACTCTTTTCTGTACTGCCGCCGCAGAGAAGATTGTAATTCGCCATGCGAGACTCGCTATGGAGAGATCAGTTCACACTCAATTGCGCGGAACGGACGGGGCCAATGTAAAAACAAGTAAAAACAACGAACACGAGTAGGCAGAAACCATCGGAAAAGATTTCCGAAAATCTGACGAACAGCTGAACAGTATTCCTTCGTTTTTGCCGAGATGAAGCACTTAATTACCTAAATTAAATGTTCGAAATCTTGTATTATTTTCATATTGAGTTAGGCTGTGAATGTGTTTGTACGCTTTTGAAAGTAAAAGTACTCATTCTAAAGACGTCTATGTGATGGAGTATTTGAACTATGAACAATACTACGAAACGTGAAGTTATAAAGATGCGAAGAAACCGAAATAAAATGATGTAGATGCATGGGGATAGGAAGATTGAGTATCGAGTGACTATGCACGTACAGCTGTGTGCGTGTATTGGACGCGTGGCTGCGATGGAGAAGCACGCGGCCGTTTTCTTCGGCAGGAAGGAAGAGAAGACGGGTGGGGCGATGGGCTGAAGGGTAGGGGTAGGGTTCCGTTCTATCGTGGCCCATGAAACACCTGGCCTTCTACTCTGCCTTTCCCTCTTCTCTTCTTTGGTTGACCTGCGCCCTCCCGCCTACCTCATGCCTCCGATCTTCGTCATATTATCCTAAACTGCATTGGTTTTCCCCCTCTCCCGAACCGAGGCTTCATCCCCTTTTGCCGGTCGCCTTTGCACGTCAAGCAGCTTGTTACCGACGGGACAAAATATCTATATCCGATGGAAGGAGAGTGCTGGACAGAAGGAATTGCAGCCAGCAACAGCACACTCCATTAACCGAGCTCCTAGGTAAATGGGCTTTCCTCTGTGTGGTCTCTATAGGCTCCAACTATGCCGCATGATGAATCGAAGGGGTCACACGAGAATCCGACCGTCGGACCACAAATTCCCTATACAGTCGTTTTTCGTCGTATTGCACTCTGCTAAAACCTCAAATCCGGATAATAGCGCGGAATGGGCCCCCGTCATACGATCGGACAGATCGTGATCAGAATCGTAAAGATATAATCTACGAGCAACGTGCAATTTGCGAATAAAGTAATAATCATACGTCAATATCCCATCCGCTAGTAATCGATGTAATAAAATGGCCTATTGTATAAAAGATGTTTGTTGTGTTAAAATTAATATTATTAGATATCAACAGATTATCCATTTACATAATGATAATCATGCTGTGGCTAATGTAAGTCAAGTGTTTTTGTTTATACTGTGCTTAATAATCGTAAAGTTGCTAGAATGTTTAGGATTGCACTATCTTGCGGATCGGACATGAACAAAAGTAAATCTTCTTTTCAAAGAAGCTTACTTTCAGCAGGTATACTTAGGATTTGTGTAAACTTCCACCGACTACTAATACAATAGACAATGAAACCCGTAGGCATGCCATTTTCATAAAATCCTAACCGCGTTTTATGTCTGTAGAATAATCATATATGCATTCATCTAGAAGAAAACCCAGGAGAACTATGAAAATCTACCATAACAAATAGTTATAAGAGTGGATTATTTACCCTTTGAGTACCTCTAACACTAAGTCATTTTGAACGTATGAAACGGCTATAGTTTTCTGCTATAACTACATACATGTGTCCATCGGTTTATTATTAGACAAATCGTAAGTAATGCATTGACATAAGTGCCTATTGTCTGTTATGGTTATATTTCG
Source organism: Hedychridium roseum (assembly GCA_963989215.1). NCBI lineage: Eukaryota > Metazoa > Arthropoda > Insecta > Hymenoptera > Chrysididae > Hedychridium > Hedychridium roseum. Next base: position 6,272,432 of record OZ022311.1, on the reverse strand, counting down.
TAATATTACTGACTGGTATGCAACAAACGCTCGTAAAACTTCAGTGTAGATTCTATACGAAATTGTAAATCATCGTTGACGTACACATTAACAGTTATTTATAACGTACTGTGCTGCTTAGTAAAAGGCACTGGTATATCAGCAAACAATGTCTCGTGGCTGGGACAATACAAGTCATTATATTTCACCACTTTCAAGTTATATATACGTAAGCTTTATAATCGTAAATTTTGTATTTCACTAGAACTATGAGAGTGTAAAAAGTTTCTGCATCGAGCATGGTTAGGATTTCTCGGTTTCATGAGGAATGTCTCGTTATCTCGGCTCATCGGGAAGTTTATCTGGTATTTCGCAAAAATGCTCGGATCGTCGCACCTACATAAAATGTCTATCCGAGTGTCGATCTGAGTCAAGTCAACCTGGAGAGGAGTTCGATGTAACGTTCCAAAAATAGCCGAGAGATTATCGTGGTTTCGACTTTACGGTACTCTCTTGTGGCCGTCGGCCACGTGGGTGAGGGATAGACACACTGGAAAAACACACACACACACACACACTCGTAAACCTTTGGATGTTCGCACGTTGGAAACGTCATATTCCTCCCCCAACTGCTATTTCTCATATGCCCGTGCAACGGTCATTTGTGATGCAAAGTGCCTCTTCTCGGAAACAATGTTCGACCGGTGCCGATGATGACGTTCCGCATTTCAATTTGAAAACAACCGAAAACCCGTAGCACGGAATGAAAGGCCTGTCGAAAGTGATTGCCTGATTACCTCACTATCGGTGGACCCTTGTAGAGCAAAATCCTAGTTCTTTGGAGATAAGACAATGTTTGGCGTGGAACAGAAGTGAAAACTGTAACGATAACAGTTTCCATTAAATGAATAACTCTTTCACGGTGCCAAAGTGATCTGTATAAAGATAATTAAAAAGAAAGATAAAGTATTACTGCCCTTGTTGACTACACTAACTTTAATTTACACTAACTTTAAGTTACACTAACTTTAATAAAGCACTATGAAAATACTCCTAAAAACGAATAATACAATACATAATGCAATAACTTATTAGCATATACATATTTTTCCGTTACTGCATTATTATATTATAAAACCATAAATACACGGCATTGACGTAAATCCATTGCAACTAACAAAAAAGAATAAGTACATTTTATTATGATACCAGTAAGGAAAAAATCTTTATGCATCAAACTACTGAATTCTTGCCTACTTATAAAACTATTTATTAATAGCACACTGTCAGTACGTTCTGAAAATGTACGCAATTTTTATACGCATTGTCATACCAATGGCACGCACTCCAACCGGAATAGCAGCAGGTATTTCCCGATTCATTAGACAACATATTTAAATGAAATATAATCTATATAAAAAAAATTCTTCAACCAGGAACACTTGATATTTTTTGCGAAACAAATCAAATATTTGCGTCCGTTTTGGTATTTCTTCCGACAATAAAAAATTGATTCCTGTCTGAATGAACGTTTAAAACACGCGTAATATCATCGTAACTGAACGTTAATTCAAAAGTATACCGCAATGTATAAAGTAAAAATGTTAGTTATATTACAAATATCTGGTGATTAAATGGAATTGTCACTTCATAATTAATAAGAATTTTCTAAACGTACTCTTCTATCGCCCGATTTACATAGTTTCCTGGCGAACAGGGTATCATGAAAATAAAGCTCAATGAATTGCAGAGATTAGAATTGCACGTTGGTCAGTCCGATCCTGTCGGTGCGTAAAACCGCACGTAAGAAGATCCAGGCGGAGGTGGCAGGAAGAAAGGGTATGCTTGATTTCCGCAAATTAATTCATAAGACGGTCGTCGACTGACGTCACTTCCTGGAAACAAGGCTGCGAGACGGGATACGTTCGTATAGATGAGACGGCCGTAAGACGGTAAATCCCCCCTCCCCCCGTCCCAGCCGTCTTCTTTCTTCGTCTAACGTATTATATGTGGAAACTAAAAACTCCACCGACACGGTATAAATAGAATCCTACTTAAAAGCCCGAAATAAGGACACTGACACTCGTGTTTGGACAATCGCGACGACGACGACGACGACGACGACGACGACGAGGACGACGAGGACGACGAGGACGACGAGGACGACGAGGACGACGAGGACGACGACGACGAGGACGACGACGAGGACGACGACGAGGACGACGACAACGATGAGCGACGTTCCCAGACTTCGTCGTTCCTTCGCGTTTCTTCCCTCACGCACATACACACAGAATCCTTGTGCTACGTGCACAGAAGAGATGACGAGAGTCAGTCAGTCCCCGAAGAGTCGGTTGCATCGGCAGCCGGCTAAGTGCAAGTAGGTACAATGACTCAATCGATCTTCAATTGAAATCTCCCATTCCAGATTCGTACGGCCCGGAAATTTCGCATCGACGTTGCCGCTAACAAGACACATTCTGTTTATGTAACATTTAGTATGGTGATTCAATTAGTATTTTCGTCGTGTCGACAATTTCTAAATGAACGGCATAGGAGGTTCAAACAAGGACGATGAACGTACAGGCCATCCTTCGACTTCCACAAGAGAAAAATCGACGGAAGTTATCCACAAAGTGTTTGCTGGAAGATCGAACTTTAAGTATTCGAACGTTAGAAGAGATGATGGGGATTAACAGATACACAGTACGTAAGATCGTAGTTGAAGGTTTACTAGTAACGTAGCAACGTATCGTTTTGCGTAATTTCCTATTGACACTTGTGACAACAGTTAAAAACAGATTTATTTGTGTAAAGATTCATTGAGGCGACATAATTATATAACGTACTACGAGTACATAGAACCAGCTTGATTTCAGCAAAACGACCGGATGTAGAGAAGTGGGATAATCTGAAACCGAGGCAATTATACGCAAGGAGTAGGAACAAGGGCGATGTCACAATCAAAGACAGCAGTAGCTTACAGAGTGATAGAGACAAAAAGAGGGAAAGAAAAGTTTTTCTACTATGGTTGCAGTTCTACGCTTTGAATCAGTTGAAACTTCCTTCGCATTCGACGAAGCATACCCACACCTCTACCTGCATAATTTCGCACTACAGATACTTACATGCGACATGCATGCGTAGACATTGCAAGCCAGTGACGCACAAAGTGCACTGTATGACATGACATGTCTACGTATGTATTTGCATGCACGATCGGCTGATAGAATTCAATCATGCATAATATTAGGCGATATTTTTGTATGCGAGTACTCATTAGAGTGCTCGATACATGAATAAGTGACTCGTGCGACAAAATTTTGTCTCCATGTTCCACATGAAATCTAATCTTATTTTATCAGATTGGCATTACTCTTATGTGTGTGGAAGATCGCAGTAATGCAAACTTTACATAGTTCAAGTTTTATTGTAAAAAGTGAATGATTCATTTAACTTCCTACTTCTATTGGCAGACTCAAATTCATCGTTAGAAAACGTTTAATAAGGCTCTTAGCAAAACTTGTGATTGGATCAACGAACCGCCATTTCCTTACGTGATAAAGTAAACGATGAAAATATGATGAAAAACAGAATATTTCTTCGTGGGCTTTCGTTATTGAAAAATGACAACGAAATAGTGAAGATCCCCCCATCGCACTGGTTTTTACATGTAGCAGATTTATATAGGCAAATAGGTCTGAGGATAAACGTGGGTAAGGAAGTACCCTGTCTCGAAAAGGTACCGCTACTTACTGGAGAATGGTTTTCATGCCGAGGAGAAATGAGGCCGGTACGACGATATATCTGCTCCCTCTGAAACCCCCTGCGTTGGAGCGAGTCGGCACGAAAGTTTAATTCACGAAAGCACGACTTCCAGCGGCTTCCTGCTTTATGTCGGTCGCACGGAACCCGGCGACGATGACGGCGACGACTTGCGACGGCGATGAACAGAACAGCCGGCCGTAAGGAGAAAAGAAACGGGGACTTTTCAACCGAATGCTGAGATCCCAGTGTCGTGATGCACTGAATAGCATTTATGCCATGTGTGTGCCGGCGGTCGAATAATTGATTGCTTTTTCTGCCGCGCATCACACAACACGTCGGCGACGACGTCGCCGGTTTTTACCAAATTACGTTCGGCACGCCACGTTTTATAAACCGGTTTGTCCAACCAACGATAATATTTATATTTTCCGATGTTTACGGCTCTATACCGCAATATTTTTCCGCTGGCTCTTTCATCTTTATCGTGACATCAAAAGCAATGCTTCAAACAGATCTTGCACGTGCCAAACGGTGCATGTCGTTCGTTTCATTTTACATTACACAGCATTTATGGAATTTTACAGTATTCAAATCTGCTTATTATTATTTTTTCAATCATTGCCATACACACTAATAATACGATGGCAGTCGTTTCAGTAACACGGATTTGTCTGTACACGAAATGATAATTCTCACAATGGCAGGAACCTCTCCTAGGTGCAATACATGGGTATAATTTTAGAACATATCGGATAATGTCACGCAATCAAGAATATGATTAACCCGAATATCCAGCTGTGCCATGCACAAACCATCCACACGAATAACGTCGGCATAATTAATCAAATTTCGTAAGAACAATCAAATTTAATTAATCGGATGACATTTATATGAGATTGTTTCTAAATGCAATGTGTGATAAAATCAAAATTATATTCATGTGTAAAAAATGCGCAAGACTTTATTTCAGAAAATGAAGCCAAATTTTTATTGACAGGCGACCTTTATGACCATCATGATTTTATCATGTTTAGTCGCCCGTAACAAGCAATACCGCTATTAACACAATATAGTTTACCGCATACATTGCTCAAAAGAAGCCCTGAATTTCATTCGTAAGCTATCGGCCAACAGGTTGTTCCAATTGTTAAAAGAATTTACAACAACCTTTCAATGGACCACTTCGAAGAACCTGATCTTCCGTGTTGGTCTATTAAGTGGATGAGACAAATTCGAACCTGAAACTCGGACTCTTTTTCTTGGTAGATCAGAAACACCTCGTATGATCGTGTCGGAAAGTAGGCACGAGAAACGTGAGCAAAACGTAGTGTGGGGTCTCAAGTGCTACAATGAGGCCGTGAAGAGGAGAAAAGAGAAGTGGAATTTATCCTAGGGCAAAAGAAATAGGGACGTGCGGGTGGACGAGGGAGCGAATTTCACGGAAATTCCATAAACAGAGTGGGTTTTACAGTCGCCTAGTTGGCAGGCAGGTAGATTGCTATGGACTGTGCACCGCTCGTCGTTGAGGTCGGTAGTTTTCACCATTCAAGATCGGACACGATACCGACATGTGCCTTAACATAGTCATCGCTACACAGAGATAAATAGTCGTCCTTCCTCACTATCAATTCCGAAAAAATCAGCGTTACCGAACGGTTCACCTTATGAATTAAGAATTAAGACAAAACTGACCAACTTAAAACGTCACTTCCCTATGACATGCAAAACATGTTCTTCCTTCGGAAGCTTCGTGGAATCTCAAGTCCAAGATATCTTTTCACTCTGAAATCATACGACATCTTTGCGATCGTATCGTAAATTACAAAAGATAGTACAATGTGAATTTCTCTTGAATGATGTAGTGCCTAAAGCCAGGTTTATTTATAGTGCTATTCCTATTGAAGTTTATACTATATTATTATTGTTTTCACATTATATTAAACGAAAGATAGAATACTAATGTGACGAAATGAATGTGTATAATTTGTATATGTCAACAAATTTCTACTTATTTACAATATTATACATTCACATAGGCACTCTCTTCAGTGACGAACAAAGAGCAAACTACGAGTAATAATTGTGTACAACATTCTCCGTTAAATGGATTGAGTAAAAGGCTATTCCTGCCCTTTCATTGACATTCGTAATTATAAGTACATAGATGTATTGAGAACAAATCAACGCTCTAGCAGTAACATTTAATTATCTACGACACAGTGAACATACGTCTTCTAATCTGTGCGTAGGATAACAAATCATTTATTACGCGCTTATTTACATACCACTTAATATATGATTCATTTTGCTCGCGATATAACAACCGTATTTATGTATTAACTTGTCCTTGGCGTTTGTGCTCGCCGCTATCCCACTATTACTACCGGTCCAGTTTTGCATAAGTTTATTTTTACGTTCATTCAACCTTCGCCACTATCCACTCACTACTGTCCTGACATTCTTCAATTTCCGCTAGTTACTTTAGCCTTTAAATCTGTTTAGGATCATCATCGTTTGTTTACCAAGAAATGTTCACCATAGAAGCTTTCCACAGACTGTTCACTTCAATCACATTGTACATCAGTTCTAGTAATGCCATATTTTGCAGAAACAAAACCAACAATAAGTGACAAATTACAATGTTTACATTGACCGTTATTAAAGCAATGATACAATTGTTTCAGCTTATGGATACTTCGCGTAATAGATTTAGTCAGATTACGTAAATGTTAGTGGCGAGTTAATGCTTCAATACCTCAGGTTTCTTTCGATGATAATTTCGACGAGCGTTCAATTGGAACGCCCTGGAGAATCCAATACTCGCGAGCTGATTATCTTTCCGGCGAAAGACGACGGATCGAAAAATAGGTTTAAAGTACCGGTAGATGAGCGTCTGTTTCTGTTTGCCCAGATGAGCCCAATAATAACGGTACTCATTGTCATGCTACAATCCCACGATCGAAGGTTGTTTAGAAACAGGCATTACGTCGGCATTGTTGCAAGCATTCGCCGCCCGGCGTCTTCCAAGAGGCAAACGAAACACCTTAATAAACACACACTAACCGCCGTTTCTCAAGCATCTCCTTGCTTATTACTTATTTACTTCTTTTCGCTCCCATTGAAATCTCTCAGGTGACAATTTTCTCTGCGTTCATTGCTTTCCCCTGTATTTGATTATAACGGAATTTCTGATGTGCTCATCTGAATTTAGGACAGTGTAATGCGTAAACGAAGGAAGTGCTATAAAAGCATTTCATTGTGTATTGAACCACCAATTTTGTATACCAAGAATACGCAAAACAACTTCTACAAATGCAGTTATTTAACCAAGCATAATAAATATATGCATCGCATGTTATTTGTAAATGAGGTTTACTCCGCGATAATCTTTTACTGCACGTAGTACGCAGAAAGTAGATTAGAGACTATTGTCAAATTATTAGCGCATTCTAAGGTTAAATCGACAAGCATAAAACAAATACTTTACAAATATCTACATTGACTCGTAAGCTAATATCATAATCCTATGAAAACAAGCAGCAACAATTTATAAAACAACAGCATTACACTGGGTTTATAGAAACTGACTTTGTTACTTTGACCGTGATAAATGATTCACAACTAAAATATGTATATTTTAAAACCCACTGACACTTATATAAGAAATTATTGATAAAGGTAACAATCAAAATTTCTACTAATTCAGAACGTATGCCATCTTGTATACAGATTTTTCATCAAGTTAATATAATACCGCGACAATTAAATTCAAAACACCTAAATAGTTTAATTATGGTAAAAGAAGATGCTCGACGATATCAGAGTATTAGTCACAATTGTATTGTTGGACATAGCGTTCTTGGTAAACGAAAGACAGATTTATTTAATTTATGAGCGTTTCATTAATGTTTTGTAGTGGCGGTAGGTATATTTTCAAAAGAGAGTTGTATAAAACTTTACGAAAATAAATTTCGTGTATTGCTGGTTCATCCTAAAGCCCATAGAATGATAGCTATTTCCGTTAAGAAGAAAAAAGCTTGTGCCACTGTCTGTGTAGCTTCTAAAGATAAAACGTCCGCAAGCGTTTTAACAAGAAAATCAGTCTGGCTATGCATCCCGACTGGGCTGGAATAGTTTTACATCGCTCTACAAAGATATATCATGATTTTCAGTCAATTGCGCATTAAGAAATGTGCAAGGCAGACATCCGCAAGAATATTCGTGTCTAGCGATAATACAATCTCTTGTATTTAAATTTTACGCATTTTTACTTCCTTTGACTTTGGATGATCTATCGTCTGGTAATTATGCTTCTTCAAATACAGAGTTGAATTATAGAAAACTCAAAATAAAGCTAAAAATATGAATAACATTAACTGTATTGATTATGTTGATTAAGTTAGTCTATACGGAGATGTAATTGACGGAGAATTCATTAAGACATGATGCGTGCATATTCGCTCAGTTGTTTGCATTAACGCTTTTAAGCATGAAATCATTTTGTCGCACAGCAATTGACACAGTCGCAGGTAAAAATACGTGTGACTATTACGAAATTCAAGCCAACCTGGTAAAATTGTAAATCCGTCAACTATTGCGATCTAGTTACTTTTTAGAGAAATTCTCCGCGATTCCTTGCTGTACTCGAGTGACTTGGATTTCGTGCAAATTACGAGTTCGAAAGAAGCCTGTAATTCTGAAATCGTTAACAGAGAAATTGCACGGGCCAGGGCCGTACGTGTCCTCTTTTTTTCTCGCAAAGTATTTCCGTCTCACTATAAATGTTCTGTATGTAGCTGATTATATATTTTGGAAAGTGGGCTTGGTCTACTTGTCCTCTGGCTGGTGCAATTGCGAGTCGATACGTGAAAGCTTGTAGCATGGACACGCAAGCGGGCATCGTACCTCGTACGAGTTCAGCTACGTTCTTGTTTACCTTTTTCTGTCTGACTCTACGTCGTCTGTCGTATGGCCGACTGTACACTGGCGGAGCGCTAAGCCGAAAGTTCTGTGATGTATCGAGAGAAGAGGATATTCCGAAAATGTCGAGCAGCGCACAAAGATCGGCAAAAGAAAAGAAAAGTGCCTATGTTAGTCCGACAAAGCACGTCGATTTTAAGTTACTGCGTCAAAGCTTCGCAATGCGAAACGCGCACCGTCGTTTTTGCTCTGCCTCCAAAAAAAATCGTTTCCTCCTTACGTAGAATATCTACAACAGTCTGCTACGAGCCTCGGGTATAGTTGGTACAGTGCGAAATTATTTTCGCTATTTGCATAGATTATACTTCTAATCGTTGTATATTTCGTCATCTTACGTTAGAACAACTTTATGAAGAATCGAAATACCCTTTGAAGACGTAAAGAGCACAAATGGAGAAAGATCATTCAAGAAGATTAGAATAAGAACAAGAATATACTGTCATGCCAATCTTAACAAACACGTAGCAACGAATTCTTTATTTCAATTTTTCCACCTTAAGAAGATGACCCTAAATTTATACAGTGTAGTGGATCTCTCAGAAACTGTTAGTGCAAATCGTTTCAGAAAACGTCTTGCATATGGTTGGTAATTGAAATTCATTAAAATTTTCGTCATGGCTTGCGATTAAACATTTTGCAAATTGGATATAAAATGAAAATAGTGCTGATATTATATTATCTTCTCAGTTATTTAAAAAATGCGTCAACTTTCGTAATCTTAACGAAAAAACAGATTTTCATCCAAATTTTCGAAAAGAAATATTAAAAAAAGAATTAAATTGGTTCAGGAAAGATGCACGATGGGTGTTTATCAAGTTCTTTGCTTTGCAAGTAAATGACATAACGTGCAAAGTATTTTTTCAAATGACATTAATATCCGCGGATGTTTCAGACTTTTGCTGTTTGTTGCGTACAAACGCAAGATCGTAAGTTTTGCAACTTAAGAGATACCTGTTTTTCACAAGCTTTACATTTGAGAATCATTTTACAGGTAATTTCATTAGGGTATTTACTGTGCATACATAAAAGTACGCAACTTAGGTTAATTTATTTTTATTAACTCGCCTAGGATGATGTCAGGAGAGAACATTGGAAAAATAGTGTTCAACAGCAGTTTACCACTATTTTGGAGACGAATGTAGTAGTACATAAACCGGGAGAAATAGACCGGCTGTCAGTTTAGCGAATAATATTAAGAACTGTATATAATAGTAAAATGGTCGTATTGTGCTCTCTAACCTGAAAGTCTAGCGAGGAATCGAAACATGCCAGCGGCGGAAGATAGGCAATGAGCCGCGGTTCCAGCGACTAGAATTCCACCGGCGATCGGCATTCGTGTTTTCCTCCCTGTTTCCCTCCTCTCTGTGTATCTCGTCCAGCGCGGCGCCTATTTATCTCTCTCCTTGCGTTCTCTCGCCTCTTCTTTACACGGGAAGAAGAAAGGCAGAAGGGGAGAAAAAAAGGAGACGAATGAAAGACGAGGTTGAGGTGCGCGCGAGGTGGCAAACGAGAGGAAGAGAGAAAAGGAGAGAAATAGTGTCCCGGTATAACCTAACCTCTCTTCCACCTTGGTCGCGCGACGCACACACGCTTGCACGAGACACAGCACACACGGGGCACTTACACGTCGCTGACGCACAAGTATTATCCGAAGCGCCAAACGAGAGGCAGAGAAAGACGGAAGGATTTCGCACACAAACACACCGCGTGCTGTCCTTCTCGCTCATGCACGAGTTCTCAGTCAACAACCCATAGAGTTCCCATGGTCGCCGATTTTTTCACGAGTTCCGGACTGTCGCGAGTGTGTCGCAGCGACCAAAGTGCCAGCAGGAGGCCTGCAAGGCTGTTGAAACGAACGGATCTCGAACGACGTGGATTCGTGCGATCAAAATTGGCAGCAGCTATGCGAAGAAAGAAATCAAGAAAATTAGGCGCCGTGTAGCCCTTTTCCCTTGTTTCGTTTGACGACACTGACAAGTCGTTGTCACGCTTGACTGGCAAGACACACGAGGAACCTTGGGCCTTGTAAGAAAAGTCCATAAATCCGTGTACACCGTGGTGATTTTCGAAGAAATCCTTTCGTCTGGCCGTGTGCGGACGCGACACTGCTGTTCTTTGATCCTCGGAATGGAACTGGTTAACGCACACGGCAAGGTACACTGGACTTCTCGATATCGTTTCACAGCCGCTGATGTTGTGACTTTCGTGAAATCGTTCTTCGTAAATGTCCCTTCCGATCAGTGGAGAATGGGGACCGTCGCTTGACAGTTCGCCGAACGACTGACACTGTTACCTTCTAATGAAAGTCCACACATGGGGTCGTAGCCTGACAGCGTATCTTTGCTCTCTCGTTGCCACTAAACACGTAAGTCTGGCGGACAGTGCAGGAGCCGTGGCTGCTCGATTCGTTGATAATGTCATCGTGATCGCGAATTGGCATCGCACGCGGGCCCTCACGGGCCCCCCTCACGATGTATAACGCACGCACGGGCCGCGCCACGGTGCACTGTCAAACACGGACTACGGAGGTAACAGCCGAGCGACGACTGTCGTCGACTCCTTCGCGAACGAGGAGCCACTGGCGACGTTGCCATGTCGCTACTCCCTCTCTCGGTCCCAGCCGCTAGTACTCTCATCGAGTCTCTCCCTTTCTCTCTTTTCCATTCTTCTTTTTCCTTCTTTCCGTTTTTCTCACTCTTTTACGCTCTCAACTGTACGGCCACCGACGCCACCACGACCGGACAGGTACGATAGCGCTCTCTCCTCTCTCGCTCCCTCTTTCCCATTCTTTCTTTCTCTGCGTTCCTCTTCCAGAGCTGTCGCGCAAAAGACCGACTGTTCCGTTCGATTTCCTCTGATCCTTTATCCGACAGCCTCTACCGTTTCATTTACTTTACTTCTATACACACCAATGCGTGTCACCGTTTCAACAGATACGCTTTACCTCATAAGGTATCATTCAGTTACAATATGCTGCTATATGCCTTTAGTTGGACAATTTTCCTTAACGGTACCTTTTTCATCATCTTTGTAATCTTTCCCTTTCTTCTCCATATTTTCCATCGATTCTCGTTACTTTCCTTCCTATTTTCGGTGTATTTCATGTTTATGTAACTACTTTACTTGATTAATTACGAACATTTATGACTCAATAAGTATTTCTTGCCATTCTTTTCCGTACGAAATATGTATGTACATACATATGTGAAAGTTTCCATTCATGAAGTGTATTGTACGAAGAAGTCCCCTCAATTGCTTTGCTCTCCAGTCACGGACTGTTTACTTTTTTTATTATAGCAATGATTTTTGATTTGGCAGTGTATCGTTCAGTTTTAGTATTATAAAACGGAATTGCGGAATTTCGGAAAAAGTGATAGTTTATTTTTTAGGTTTGCATTGAATTACTTTTTTCCATATTTTTCTGGAAAATTAGGGTTTGTTTATCATTGATTGTGTATAATGGGCTTTTACGTACTCTCACTTGTTAAACCTTTATTTAGTGCTTGGTAATTTTATTGCTTGATTTGTCCTTCACCGGCTCTCTCTATCCCCATAACTAACGGAAATTGCCGGGGAGGAAAATGTATTTAAAGTTGCCGCGAAGTTTTAATCCAAAGTCATTTAATCTTATCAGATTCTGTCTAATCTTATTATGTTCCTGAATCGTCCTAGATGCAGAAGAGAGGTATGAGGTCAATTACACCACATTTTCGAAGCTGACACGCAACTGTCTTTTCCACATGAATTGTTTCGACTGTGTCTCTTCTTCCCCTTTTATCAGGTTTTTAGTGTGCACTGGTGTCAATTCTTAACATGAATCAACTCCTTTAACTTCTTCTATCGTACCTCCTACGAATTATTTCAAAGCATACGCAGAACCATTTTATTGGTATCCCCCGTGTAACGCAGTAATTCTTTAACGCTGTTCCGCCCCCACACTATTAGAAAATTGTGGTAATCCTCGCACTGCACGGTGCATTATGTGTATAAGACATATTTCGTTTCGTTCTAACATGGTTCGAAAAGTGTTGCAAATCTCATAGCACGATATACATAGTGTGCATGGCATACATAGTATAACATCTCATAACATGATACTTTTGAGCTTTTATGCCGGGGAAATTCTGCTGTCATGTTGGGTGTAATTCTTCAAGATGTCCATTCTTTGTTGTGCTTTCTCGCTGTTGACACGCAGCTATTATGCAAAAAAATTATTTGTTTGATACCATCAGAAATAATGTCTTCCCAGTGAACAGTTTGTAACTTAGTTTTAAGTAACTTAGTCTGGATTGTCTTAGAAAAGAGAAATTTAAACGAAGCAATAATCCGGATTATACAAAAAGACGAACAAAAAATGATATGTATCACAATTTGAAAGATCATTGTTCAATTACTACTACTTTCAATCAAATTTCCAACAATTATAAAATATTATATATTTATTAGCTTCTGATACGTAATCCCTCATTTTATACTGGTCCTTAGTTCCATATAACACGGTTCCACATACACGAGTTTTTCTAGGAACCTAATTATCCGTGTTATACGAGGGGTACCTGTATATCATCCGCAACCCTCGTAGTGCAGGATATAGAGGATTGGTGTTCCAAAATTCATTGATTTGACAGACGAGTTCGTCGTTCCTTTCCGATCAGTTGAAATTGACGAAGATGAAGCAAGGTGTTACCAGTAGAATTCGGAACACACCCATGAAAATCAACCGACGTTGCCAATTGTTGATTCGTTCGGTACGTTGAGGAAGAGGGAGACGGAAAGAAACGAGAGTCGCAAGAGGCCGGGGAGATATCCGGTCGAGTGAACGACGACGAGAGACGCAGCGACTGACCGCATCTGCCATCGACTTGGAATGAGCCAGAGAGCTGTGTTAAACCGAGCAGACTGGCTCGGTTTCTTGCCTACTTGTTCATCCGTCTACCCGTGTTACCTCCATGAATCGTCGTCGCTGTCTACCTCGCGTACGCAGTTTTTCTCTCTCTTTTCCCCCTTGACCCTCCCACGTCTTTTCGTCTTCCCGTCATTCACTCATTGGCTATTCTCGTCTCAGTCTGGCTAAAGCAATGCGATCCACTCGTCGCTTTCCTACCTCTCTGTCCTTCCTTCGTATGAGCCTTTCTCTGTCGAATGAATGGCGTTCTAACTCGGAAGGGCGTCCGTTCTACCGGAAGGAACCGATCGTTTCCGGAAACCCCCGAACTCTCTCGGACTTCCCATATTTAAAACGCTTCTTGAATAAAATTCCATTCTCTGTTCACAACTTCTGCCGCTTTTTTTACTGGAACTTTATCCAAATTTTACTTGTGTTCCATTCTCGGTTTATATATAGTCAAAGAAGTTTAATTACATTCGCTAATACATCATTAAACACGACGAAAATTAACTTTCTAATTGCACTTCATGCTATACATCAAATTACCATCTCTACCCGGTCCAGCATTTATAACAATGATGTATTTACTGAAAAATATATAGTTACAATTTGAAAAATTTCTATAAAGCAGACTATATCATACCTACCGACATTACCAAGAGATAGCAATTATTTTCAAATAATTATAACATTGAGTAAATTTATTTTGAGCTTATACACATTCGGTTAGGCATCAAAACAGCCTAGTGCTGAACCTCGCCGTTTGTACACACCACACTATGTCTCCGTTTTCTTTTCTCTACATGTACTTTGTATCTCTTGAGTGCTTTATGAACATGTGTACAATAAAGACGTTTATTATTATTATTATTATTATTATTATTTATAAAAACTTAAATATTCAAAGTCAAGAGAACTAGCCCCACATATCAAAGGATTCTTAATCGATTCTTGCACGTATTTACCTTCCTGTATGCCCATTCAAAGTGGGGCAGTATGTTAAGTTTAAAACGGTGTTGATTAAAGGGATAGTCTGGTGAACCGAATTATGCAAGGCAAATATACAAAGCTTACATGTGTGGCAGGCCTGCAGAATACACCTTAAATTTTCCCGGTTACACGGAATAAAGCCAGCTTTTGAGACACACTAAATTTAACTTAACATTTAACGCGTATTCCTTATAAATCTGCAATGTTATAATGATTAATCAGTTTCAATTTTACAGTTAACATAAAAGAATTACAAACTTTTACTCATAAATAAGGTGACAAAAACAATTTCAACGAACATCTAGATCTTTTAGAAATATAGAGTGAGATTACATAATACGTATAAAACAGAAGAAACAAATATTGGAATTTTATACTTTTCGTGTATTCATTGCATTACATGTATACTATGTTTTAACTTATATGTTGCGTATTTCTATCTTAATGTTACTGTTAAAAACTATAATCAGGTGGGTAGTATATTTATAAAGACGTATTCTCTAGACTTTGATATCAATAATCTAAATAAACTGATCTGCCAATTTTTATCTCAATTATTTAATGTACAAAAACTTTCGATGGGCAAATATAATTTTTATGATACAAATTTTTACAATAGTATATAAAATAAATATTAAGATCATTACAGTATTAAATATAATTAATTTGCTCAATTTTATGCAATATGCTTATTAATAAAATTTGTTCGTGTACTAAATGAACTAGAACTCTATCTTATCGATTGTTAATTCGTAGAATATATTTGAAGTTACCCAATCACGCACATTATCTTACGAAACATGTGTAAAAGCCAATGCTAATGTATTGGCAAATTTAAATGCAGTTTTTCTTTGTACGTTTATTCATCTTTTTAGTGCATCTGATTAAGGTCTGCGAACGCGCGGTAAATATGTTTTACTCTAACGTAAATGTGCAATTTGTTCTAAGGCTTTAAGTGACATCTATCGACAGTTTTCACGAATAGGTAAACTATCGCAGGCAATGTTCAGCCACCGACGAGGTATAGAATAGACCTAACATCCAATGTAATTTTTTAGCCACATTTTTGGGGGCCATGTGGCCCCCTTTACCGTTTTAGTGTCACGCTTTATGTTACCAATACAGCTTGAAAATGTATAGCAGCGCTATAATTATAATTTTAGTATAATTATATATTACTATAACTATAATTACTATGATTATTTATTAGTATAGTCATAATTATATTACTATAAATTATAATTTTGACTGCAGCGGTAATTCAGTTTTGTGGCCACGAAACCCCGTAAGATGTTAGGTCTATCCTATATCTCGTCGGTGGTTCAGCCACCGACGAGGTATAGGAATAGACCTTTCACCTTATAGGACTTCGTGTCACCAGCTCTGAATTACCGACATCGTCAAAAAAGAGTAGCGATCGAGCGCACTCTACGTTTCATGACGGTAATATGTGGAACTGTAAACGTTTTCCTCTCGCTTTACTGATCAAATTTAGCGATGTTGCCAAATGTAACCATTGTGACGCATGATTGCCACATCGATTATTTTTACACGATCGCAACTCTGGCCACTTTTGCCTCGGATCGGGCTAGACGGGCCATCCGACAAGTAGAAGTCGTTAAATTCGGGTGGCCGATTTTTTACAAATTTTTGTGTATGTAGTACTTCCCCTATAAAATAAATGTACAAAGCCGTTCGATCCAACTCTAAATAATTGTTAAGAAAAACATAATCATTATGATTTCATTATTAACACATTAAAACCTCATTAAAACTCATTAAAAACATAATCATAAACATAATCATAATCGGGACCATTTTGGGACCATTTTGGGACCATTTTGGGACCATTTTGGGACCATTTTGGGACCATTTTGGGACCATTTTGGGACCATTTTGGGACCATTTTGGGACCATTTTGGGACCATTTTGGGACCATTTTGGGATGTCTCTCAAAATGCACTCCATCTGTCACCCGTGTGATGTATATTTTTATCGACAAATTAAAAATTTTATCAAGAAATTACAGAAATATTATATTATATGCGATTATGTCTGTGACTGTACATCATGCCAACGAATCGGTAACCCATCGACACAGATGAGATATGGGACAGAACTATTATCTAAATTACACTCATTTTTTACAATTACCGCAGTATTCCGAAATTTGAGAATATTTTTCGCACATACTATTCATGAATCAATAGATCGCCAAATAATCCAATGTTTTCATATTTTCACACTGAAAATCATCAAATAACCTAAAAGTTAAGTAATTTAACGCCAATAATCGCTTAATGTATTCTAACGCATTTTTACGCATTTTCAACGGATTTTCACTCATTTTAACGCATTTTCAACAGATTTTCAACACATTTTAACGTATTTAATCGCAATTTAATGTATTGTAATGTATTTAATCGCATTTTCCACAAATTTTAACGTCTCTAAATGCATTTTCAACGCTTTTTATCGTATTTCAACGCATTTTAATGGATGTTAATGCTATTTTAACGAATTTTATCGTATTCCAACGCATTTTAATGGACTTTAATGCTATTTTAACGAATTTTAACGCATTCAAACGCATTTTAATGGTTGTAATGCATTTTTAACGTATTTTATCGTATTTGAACGCATTTTAATGGCTTTTAATGCATGTTTATCTTATTTTATCGTATTTCAATTCATTTTTAACGTGTTCTAGACTCACATTTTAATCACATTTTAATGCATTTCTAAACGTTCTAACCTATTTCAACACATTTTAATGCATTTCTAAACGTTCTAATCTATTTTAAAGCATTTTCATAGAATTTTTAATGTTCTAATGCATTTTCAATATATTTTAACGTATTAAAAATTGTATTTTCAATTAAACATTTTGGTATTCTGTCGGTAATGAGTAGACTGATTATCACCGTTCTCAATTTACATTCGTGCAGAACATCGGTAACGAATCTGCAATCGCTAGACTGATTATCACCATTCTGAATTTGCATCGGTGTAAGACGTCGGTAACCAATCTGTAATCGCTGGACTGATTATTACCGTTGTCAATTTACATCCGTGTACAATATCGGTAACGAATCTGCAATCGCTAGACTGATTATCACCGTTCTCAATTTACATCCGTCTAGAACATCGGTAACCGATCTGTAATCGCTAGACTGATTATCACCGTTCTCAATTTACATTCGTGTAGAATATCGGTAACCAATCTGTAATCGCTAGACTGATTATCACAGTTCTCAATTTACGTTCGTGTAGAATATCGGTAACCAATCTGTAATCGCTAGACTGATTCTCCCCGTCGTCAATTTACGTCCGTGTAGGACGTCGGTAACCGATCTGTAATTTCCGACGCATTTTAATAGATTTTAAGGCATTCAAATCATTGTCAATTTTTAACGCATTTTCCACAAATTTTCGACGCATTTTAACAGAATTTATAGCATTTTTAACGCATTTTCCACAAATTTTCGACGCATTTTAACAGATTTTAACACATCTGCGACGCATTTCAACTCATTTTTAACGCGCTTTCAACGCACTTCAACACATTTAAACGCATTCTGGACGTACTTTAACGTATGTAAACGTATTTTAATGCATTTTCATCGCATTTTAACGTACGTAAATGAATTTTAACGTATTTAAACGCATTTTTAACGCACTTTAAGTCACTTTCATGCACTATTGACGTATTTTATCATATTTTCACACCTTATAACGCATTCATAATACGTATTTTCGTCCACTATAGCGCATATACAACATACGAACTATATACCTATTATATATACGATCAACTTACTATATAACATATATACTATATATATATATATATAACATACGTACTATATACCTATTATATATTCTATACACGTACTATATATGTAACATACGTACTATATACCTATTCTATATACTTTATACGAACTATATATGTGACATACATACTGTATACCTATTATATATGCTATATACGTACTATATACCTATTATATATTCTATACATGTACTATATATGTAACATACGTACTATGTACCTATTGTATATACTTTATACGTACTATATATGTAACATACGTATTATATACCTATTCTATATACATTATATGAACTATCTATATGACATACACACAATAAACCTTTTATATATACTATATACATACTATATACCTATTATATATGCAGTATACGTAATATATATATTATATACGTATTATATACTCGTTGTACATACTATTTTATCGTATTTCAACGCATTTTAATGGATTTTATTGCATTCTTAACGCATTTTGTCGTATTTCAACGCATTTTAATGGACTTTAATGCTATTTTAACGAATTTTAACGCATTCAAACGCATTTTAATGGATTGTAATGCATTTTTAACGTATTTTATCGTATTTCAACGCATTTTAATGGATTTTAAGGCATTCTTAACGCATTTTATCTTATTTCAACGCATTTTAATGGATTTTAATGCATTTTTCACGTATTGTATCGTATTTCAACGCATTTTAATGGATTTTAATGCATTTTTCACGTATTTTATCGTATTTAAACGCATTTTAATGGATTGTAATGCATTCTTAACGCATTTTATCGTATTTCAACGCATTTTAATGGATTTTATTGCATTCTTAACGCATTTTGTCGTATTTCAACGCATTTTAATGGACTTTAATGCTATTTTAACGAATTTTAACGCATTCAAACGCATTTTAATGGATTGTAATGCATTTTTAACGTATTTTATCGTATTTCAACGCATTTTAATGGATTTTAAGGCATTCTTAACGCATTTTATCTTATTTCAACGCATTTTAATGGATTTTAAG
Organism: Hedychridium roseum; assembly: GCA_963989215.1. Taxonomy (NCBI): domain Eukaryota; kingdom Metazoa; phylum Arthropoda; class Insecta; order Hymenoptera; family Chrysididae; genus Hedychridium; species Hedychridium roseum. The sequence continues at coordinate 6,252,975 of OZ022311.1, read as the reverse complement.
GCATTCTTAACGCATTTTATCGTATTTCAACGCATTTTAATGGATTTTAATGCATTTTTAACATATTTTATCGTATTTCAACGCATTTTAATGGATTTTAATGCATTTTTCACGTATTTTATCGTATTTCAACGCATTTTAATGGATTTTAATGCATTTTTCACGTATTGTATCGTATTTCAACGCATTGTAATGGATTTTAATGCATTTTTAACGTATTTTATCGTATTTCAACGCATTTTAATGGATTTTAATGCATTTTTCACGTATTTTATCGTATTTAAACGCATTTTAATGGATTGTAATGCATTTTTCACGCATTTTATCGTATTTCAACGCATTTTAATGGATTTTAATGCATTCTTAACGCATTTTATCGTATTTCAACGCATTTTAATGGATTTTAAGGCATTTTTAACATATTTTATCGTATTTCAACGCATTTTAATGGATTTTAAGGCATTTTTAACATATTTTATCGTATTTCAACGCATTTTAATGGATTTTAATGCATTTTTCACGTATTTTATCGTATTTCAACGCATTTTAATGGATTTTAATGCATTTTTCACGTATTTTATCGTATTTCAACGCATTTTAATGGATTTTAATGCATTTTTCACGTATTGTATCGTATTTCAACGCATTGTAATGGATTTTAATGCATTTTTAACGTATTTTATCGTATTTCAACGCATTTTAATGGATTTTAATGCATTTTTCACGTATTTTATCGTATTTAAACGCATTTTAATGGATTGTAATGCATTTTTCACGCATTTTATCGTATTTCAACGCATTTTAATGGATTTTAATGCATTCTTAACGCATTTTATCGTATTTCAACGCATTTTAATGGATTTTAAGGCATTTTTAACATATTTTATCGTATTTCAACGCATTTTAATGGATTTTAATGCATTTTTCACGTATTTTATCGTATTTCAACGCATTTTAATGGATTTTAATGCATTTTTAACATATTTTATCGTATTTCAACGCATTTTAATGGATTTTAATGCATTTTTCACGTATTTTATCGTATTTCAACGCATTTTAATGGATTTTAATGCATTTTTCACGTATTTTATCGTATTTCAACGCATTTTAATGGATTTTAATGCATTTTTCACGTATTGTATCGTATTTCAACGCATTGTAATGGATTTTAATGCATTTTTAACGTATTTTATCGTATTTCAACGCATTTTAATGGATTTTAATGCATTTTTCACGTATTTTATCGTATTTAAACGCATTTTAATGGATTGTAATGCATTTTTACGCATTTTATCGTATTTCAACGCATTTTAATGGATTTTAATGCTAATTTCAGTTTCTTTAATTTCTTTGGCTAGTATAGTAGTCTTTTCTGCTAGTATAGTAGTATAGTAGCACAGTAGTATAGTAGTATAGTGGTATAGTAGTATAATAGTATAGCAGTATAACAGTATAGTAGCATAGTAGCATAGTAGTATAGTAGTATAGTAGTTTTTTATACTACTATACTAGCCGAAAAAACTACTATACTAGCCGAAAAAACTACTATACTAGCAGAGAAAATTAAACAAACTGAAATTGGCCTAAAAATTCATTAAAATGCGTTAGAATACACTAAAATACGTCAAAAATGCATTAAAATCCATTAAAATGCGTTGAAATACGATAAAATACGTGAAAAATGCATTAAAATCCATTAAAATGCGTTGAAATACGATAAAATATGTTAAAAATGCATTAAAATCCATTAAAATGCATTGAAATACGATAAAATGCGTTCAGAATGCATTACAATCCATTAAAATGCGTTGAAATACGATAAAATGCGTAAAAATGCCTTAAAATCCATTAAAATGCGTTGAAATACGATAAAATGCGTTAAGAATGCATTAAAATCCATTAAAATGCGTTGAAATACGATAAAATGCGTGAAAAATGCATTACAATCCATTAAAATGCGTTTAAATACGATAAAATACGTGAAAAATGCATTAAAATCCATTAAAATGCGTTGAAATACGATAAAATACGTGAAAAATGCATTAAAATCCATTAAAATGCGTTGAAATACGATAAAATATGTTAAAAATGCATTAAAATCCATTAAAATGCGTTGAAATACGATAAAATGCGTTAAGAATGCCTTAAAATCCATTAAAATGCGTTGAAATAAGATAAAATGCGTTAAGAATGCCTTAAAATCCATTAAAATGCGTTGAAATACGATAAAATACGTTAAAAATGCATTACAATCCATTAAAATGCGTTTGAATGCGTTAAAATTCGTTAAAATAGCATTAAAGTCCATTAAAATGCGTTGAAATACGACAAAATGCGTTAAGAATGCAATAAAATCCATTAAAATGCGTTGAAATACGATAAAATGCGTTAAGAATGCATTACAATCCATTAAAATGCGTTTAAATACGATAAAATACGTGAAAAATGCATTAAAATCCATTAAAATGCGTTGAAATACGATACAATACGTGAAAAATGCATTAAAATCCATTAAAATGCGTTGAAATAAGATAAAATGCGTTAAGAATGCCTTAAAATCCATTAAAATGCGTTGAAATACGATAAAATACGTTAAAAATGCATTACAATCCATTAAAATGCGTTTGAATGCGTTAAAATTCGTTAAAATAGCATTAAAGTCCATTAAAATGCGTTGAAATACGACAAAATGCGTTAAGAATGCAATAAAATCCATTAAAATGCGTTGAAATACGATAAAATGCGTTAAGAATGCATTACAATCCATTAAAATGCGTTTAAATACGATAAAATACGTGAAAAATGCATTAAAATCCATTAAAATGCGTTGAAATACGATACAATACGTGAAAAATGCATTAAAATCCATTAAAATGCGTTGAAATACGATAAAATACGTGAAAAATGCATTAAAATCCATTAAAATGCGTTGAAATACGATAAAATACGTGAAAAATGCATTAAAATCCATTACAATGCGTTGAAATACGATACAATACGTGAGAAATGCATTAAAATCCATTAAAATGCGTTGAAATACGATAAAATACGTGAAAAATGCATTAAAATCCATTAAAATGCGTTGAAATACGATAAAATAGTATGTACAACGAGTATATAATACGTATATAATATATATATTACGTATACTGCATATATAATAGGTATATAGTATGTATATAGTATATATAAAAGGTTTATTGTGTGTATGTCATATAGATAGTTCATATAATGTATATAGAATAGGTATATAATACGTATGTTACATATATAGTACGTATAAAGTATATACAATAGGTACATAGTACGTATGTTACATATATAGTACATGTATAGAATATATAATAGGTATATAGTACGTATATAGCATATATAATAGGTATACAGTATGTATGTCACATATATAGTTCGTATAAAGTATATAGAATAGGTATATAGTACGTATGTTACATATATAGTACGTGTATAGAATATATAATAGGTATATAGTACGTATGTTATATATATATATATATATATAGTATATATGTTATATAGTAAGTTGATCGTATATATAATAGGTATATAGTTCGTATGTTGTATATGCGCTATAGTGGACGAAAATACGTATTATGAATGCGTTATAAGGTGTGAAAATATGATAAAATACGTCAATAGTGCATGAAAGTGACTTAAAGTGCGTTAAAAATGCGTTTAAATACGTTAAAATTCATTTACGTACGTTAAAATGCGATGAAAATGCATTAAAATACGTTTACATACGTTAAAGTACGTCCAGAATGCGTTTAAATGTGTTGAAGTGCGTTGAAAGCGCGTTAAAAATGAGTTGAAATGCGTCGCAGATGTGTTAAAATCTGTTAAAATGCGTCGAAAATTTGTGGAAAATGCGTTAAAAATGCTATAAATTCTGTTAAAATGCGTCGAAAATTTGTGGAAAATGCGTTAAAAATTGACAATGATTTGAATGCCTTAAAATCTATTAAAATGCGTCGGAAATTACAGATCGGTTACCGACGTCCTACACGGACGTAAATTGACGACGGGGAGAATCAGTCTAGCGATTACAGATTGGTTACCGATATTCTACACGAACGTAAATTGAGAACTGTGATAATCAGTCTAGCGATTACAGATTGGTTACCGATATTCTACACGAATGTAAATTGAGAACGGTGATAATCAGTCTAGCGATTACAGATCGGTTACCGATGTTCTAGACGGATGTAAATTGAGAACGGTGATAATCAGTCTAGCGATTGCAGATTCGTTACCGATATTGTACACGGATGTAAATTGACAACGGTAATAATCAGTCCAGCGATTACAGATTGGTTACCGACGTCTTACACCGATGCAAATTCAGAATGGTGATAATCAGTCTAGCGATTGCAGATTCGTTACCGATGTTCTGCACGAATGTAAATTGAGAACGGTGATAATCAGTCTACTCATTACCGACAGAATACCAAAATGTTTAATTGAAAATACAATTTTTAATACGTTAAAATATATTGAAAATGCATTAGAACATTAAAAATTCTATGAAAATGCTTTAAAATAGATTAGAACGTTTAGAAATGCATTAAAATGTGTTGAAATAGGTTAGAACGTTTAGAAATGCATTAAAATGTGATGGAATAGGTTAGAACACGTTAAAAATGAATTGAAATACGTTAAAATAAGGAAAAACGTTTAGATATGCACCAAATGTGCTGGAATAGGTTAGAATGCGTTAAAAATGTATTGAAATACGTTAAAATAAGGTAAAACGTTTAGATATGCATCAAAATGTGCTGGAATAGGTTAGAATGCGTTAAAAATGTATTGAAACGCGTTAAAATATGGTAGAATATTTAAAAATGCATTAAAATATGTTGATATAGGTTAGAATGCGTTAAAAATGTATTGAAACGCGTTAAAATACAGTAGAATATTTAGAAATGCATTAAAATGCATTGAAATACGATAAAATAAGATAAAGATGCATTAAAATTCATTAAAGGGCACTGAAATACGATAAAATACGATAAAATATGTTAAAAGAGCATTAGACCGTTCAGATCACACCGTTCCTTGAACATACGCATCGCACCAATTACGGCATTAACTCCTTTCTTAGCAGGTCAACCAGACTTGCAAATCACTACTCTGACAGGCTTGATTGCTTTGTGAGCCAAAATGTCTTTTTCTCACAAGTCAAATTTTGTGTATAAAACTTGATGTTGCTGGTTTAGTGATTCTGTCATGTTTTAGTTTTAAATATAGTAGTACATAAGCTTATTAATAAGTTCATTGTAAATATTGATAATGTGCTGTTAGTTATACATCACTCTGTATATCACTCTGTATCTGCAATTGGGCTAAGGCCCGTTGAAATAAAAAAAAATCCATTAGAATGCGTTGAAATACGATAAAATACGTTAAAAATGCATTAAAATCTATTAAAATGCGTTGAAATACGATAATATACGTTATAAATGCATTAAAATCCATTAAAATGCGTTCAAATACGATAAAATACGTTAAAAATGCATTACAGCCATTAAAATGCGTTTGAATGCATTAAAATATGTTGAAATAGGTTAGAATGCGTTAAAAATGTATTGAAACGCGTTAAAATACAGTAGAATATTTAGAAATGCATTAAAATCCATTAAAATGCGTTGAAATAAGATAAAATACGTGAAAAATGCATTAAAATCCATTACAATGCGTTGAAATACGTTAAAATACGTTAAAAGAACATTAAAATCCATTAAAATGCATTGAAAAACGATAAAATACGTTAAAAGAGCATTCAGATCCATTAAAATGCGTTGAAATAAGTTACAAGACATTAGAGATATATTATAGTGCATTAATTCAGGTTAGAATACATTACCATGTATTAAAATGCGCTGAAAAAGGTTAAAATGTGCCAAAAGTGCATTCATATGCATTAAGATGCATTAAAGTGCGTTAAGAATGCGATATAATGCGTGAGAATATGATAGGAATACGTTATTATAATAATAATAATAATAATAAAACGTCTTTATTGTACACATATTCATGAAGACATACAAAAGATATAAAAGTTATATAAAAAGAAAAAGAAAACGGAGAGTCGGTGTGGTGTGTACCACACAATACCCCACGTGTTGCTGGTGCTTTTCTCTGTATATATATATTTATTTGTATATATATTTCTGTTGCTACATCTCAACTTTATTCTTCGACTCGTTATAATCTGCTCACTACTCGCTATTCAACACTCACAAGTCACAATGCAACTACGCTACTTCGCTACTCAACAACGCACAATGCACTACTCGCAGCCCTTTCTTCTCCTTGTTCTCTGTTTTCTTTCTGTACTTTCTCTGTACTCTCTGTGCCCGCTGCTTTGTCCTCATCCTTTTATACTATATGTAGGTTTATCTTCCAGGGCCTGCGTGACGGGACTAACGCAGTTTTAGCATTTATCACTCGATATTCGATTCACTCGATATTCCTAATCTAAACAGTGAAAACTCGATAGCACACGCAAACCTTTCATCCACGTCATTCTTTTCTCCAAACTCGCCAACAATCACACTAATAATATTCATTCACTCTAAATTACGTCAGCCTAAAATAGTGCGTGAAAATACATTCGAGTACGTTAAAATGTGTTAAAATACGTCAAAAGTTCGTTATAGTGCGTAAAAATGTATTAAAATACGTTAAGAATGCGTTATAGTGCGTAGAAATGTTGTAAAATACGTTAAGAATGCGGTATAGTGCGCGAAAATATGTTAAGATAGTTTAAGAATGCATTATGGGGTACGAAAATACATTAAAGTGATGCCAGTCAATATGTACTGTCAGTATGCAAAAATCCTCCGAGAACAAACATTTCATATTTCCTATTTTTTCGAGAACTAAAAACTATGTGTAGATAGAACTTATATTAAAAGCAAAGTAGGCATCAAATTTGCAGTTTGTGTAAGGTTTGTTACTTTCTCTTATGTGAAGTTAGAGATTTAATAAAACAGATTTAATAAAAGACTTACCTAAAGGAAATACTTCGAAGGAATCAAGGATGAGATAAATAACTTAAAAGAGTATTCAGGTTTATTGAAGCATTTCGTTTCACCTGCCCTACAGCGAACATCTGTAATGCAATCTCGATCACAATCGTTATTTCCTTATATTGCGCTTCGTCGCTTCACTGTTTTCTCAAGCATGGAAATTAATCAACTTCAGTTTTCAATTCTCCTTACCGCGGGCATTATTTCCGCGCCGACAGTGGTAAAACGCAACAGTCGTTTTTTAAACACGTTTTTACGTAGGTATACATGACACGCATGTACATGCGCCAATACGTATTCACACATACGTAAATATTAAGAGGAAAGTCGCACAAGCAACAGTAAAGCAGCAAAAACATTAAATTATTCCTAAACAATGCAAATATGCTGACATAAATGCAGTAACGTGCGAATGAAGAATATTTGATACAAACGAAAAATACAAGAATTAATACATTATTATACATTTCGGTACAAAATATTATATCAATATATTGCATTAGAAAATTACGTTTATTCAATTCCTTGTTAACTTTTCTCATTTATCTATTCGAACTTTTAATTTCAGAAGAATATTGAGATTACTTGTCGACTAATTTCTGAATAATTTTGAATATTTCTGTATTATCCTTGTTAAGATGCGTACATCATGTCCATGTATTTAGGTTATTACATCGTTCAATATACGTATAACGTTTCTGTGCAACATATGAGATATTGTCGATTATCGATTAGAAAATTAGGGTTTTCATCGAAGCGAGGACATTTCGCCACCAGAGACTCACTTACGATTATAACTTCCATGCGTGACGTATAAATGCAATACGCTGTTGGAGAATGCGTAAGCCGGTTATTACACTCACAGCAGAGAGTGAAAAAATAGGTAAAGCATCATTATTTGTCCGTTCTGTAAGAATAAAACACTCACCATATTATATTAAACCTTTTTCGTTGGCGTTTTTCATTACTTTTTGTCTTAAATGTCAGATTATATTTAAGCAATATTAAATAAATATATATAACAGTATAATAATAATATAATAATTTGATGTTGTTCTACGTGTTTCTTCTGAAAATATTAATACTCTACTAGTTTATCTCTTTTTCTCTGTAACCTTAGTATGTTTTCTTTCCCTTTTATGGTAAATAATAATAAATAATTTGATCTTTGTTTAATGTATAAGTGTGAAATATTTCACATTACTCGAATAATCATGAGTCTCCTTCGTTCTCAATTAATGTTGAAAGTAGTAGATTTGATACAAAGAACGTGTTAAAGTGAACTGCCACGTGGAATGTGATATACGGTAAATGTACGTTACATCGATTAAACTAAGTAAGTGTAATATTTAATTAGAATGAGAATCTATCGATAGAACGAATGAAATTTACATACTTCCTCAGTAACTAGATTATAAAATCAATACTTATGTTTCCGAAGCTTGTCTTTATTTATATCATTAAATTACTTAATATAGATTATTACTACAATAATATACGTATTTGGGCACCTATCGCTTTCTGAAATTTTCTTTTAGCTGCTTCCACGATTAAGCTTACAGTGAACAGTTTAATATTGTTCGAGGTTACGTAAAATTCCAAGTGATTTTCGATTAAGACGGCGAATTTTTCCGTGAGTACTGGGGCATTCGAGAAGTTGCGAGAAAATATTATAATGAACAAGGGAAGGAAAGGATGAGGTTGGTATCCTTGCTGTATATTCGTAACACGATAAATCGATGACCCGTTACATATGACATGCAGGACGCCTGTGTTGTGCTTGTCTCTGGGTGCCTATTGTGACGGGTCATTTGTCCGTCTGCGCCCGACGGCCGGGGGAGGAAGAAGGGTCATGATTTGATAGATGCCGGTACAATATTTATAAGGGAGAGTATTGTGAGGCGCAGGCGTCGCTGGCAATATCCTCTTCTTTTACCTGCAGTGAAGACAATTCCTCCTATTTCGTAGCACGGAACGCGCTTCACTTCTGCCGTTTTGCCATTATGTCAGCCAGGACACGTATGCAGCTTGTTGGGCTTTTCGGGATACTCTTCGGAATAGTGCAATGCCAGACACCCGTCACTATCAGTAAGTAACGCCGAAATGCTGGCAAACCGGTCCGCTCATCGACAAATTATTTAACAATTTGTTTTCGTATGCAATTCTATACAACGTAATCCATATTTATGAGTGAATATGCTAATTGGAGAGATTCTTGTGTACTCTTCAAAGGGTAGCTTTAGAATCAAATGGACTGTATCAAGACTTTTCGTGTGGTGTATATATATAACGATTAATAATAATAAACCTCAATAACTACCTTTTCGATTTGAGTTTCTGAGAAGTTGGTGTATAAAAATATTTACCTATACAGAGAGAATGTAGAGAAGTAAAATTGTAGTTTGTTGTGTCGAGTTCAAATGGTGTAAAGATAGTAAAAATAGTAAAGACTATTACACGCCTTTCAATATTTATCACTATATATCTATGTTTATCATTACTTTATCTCTAATAAATACAATTTAATAAAATGTCACCAATTGTCCAATAAAGGTAGAAGAGAACGTCTTTCAAAAATATTCTTATCGTATATATTGAAATGAAAATCTGTTTCTAGCTATCGGACATATTCTTACTAGCATAATAATAAGCAGATCAGGACAGACAGCTTTGCTCAACACACAAGAACTTCATTGTAGTCGGTAATGTTCTTTTCATAGCAAAAAGTGATGTCCCGAAGTAACATTATATCTGTATTTGGGATTAAGTGGCGTAAACATTTTTTCCGCTCTACACAGGTTGGCGCGAAATAATATCAATCAGGTTTACATAGACATCAGTCTTATCGATTGTAATAGGACTGTGCATCGATTGGGACATATACGTTAATGGCTTTGTGTTTTACTGTCTCTCAGAGTGAAAATACAGTACAATCGAATAAAGCGCTTCCGTTTAAGTTGAAGAACCTGACATGCATGCATAACCGTCCCGTCGGAAACTGATAGAGCAGTTTAATTCTTTCCGGAACGGCGTACTTCTCACGAGTTACACGAATTCTTCTATACTACGTGTAACATTTAGACGAAGTGATCATACTAAACAGCTACTGTTGTCAACGTCACTTTGTCGATGCCACAAGTGTTGTTCTAAATTTCCGCTGATTCTAATAATTAACTGGTACGATGCTTTTGTTTACTCAGTTCCTTCAATGCAAAGAATCTTTCGTTCTGAATTCCTAGTAGGATAAATCATTTTTCTAACATATTTCTTGTTTTTCATTCGATATACCTATACAAAACCATTGGTACCATGAAACCGTGATATATATAAAAATATATCACACATCGATATATCAGAAATTAACCGATAACGAATGTACATTTATATAAGTCTTTTCCCATTTTTAGTGCCTCTACACGCTTCGGAAATTTATCTACTATTTGTCTATTAATCTTAAATATGTATCTCTGGTGGACAATATTAAATAGACATAGTTTGTTACCCGTTTGTAATAAAGTGGAAATACGTTTCTTTGTGCTTCAGTGATTGTGATAGAGGAAGCTGATTCGTCAATCCTCAGTATGCTAAACGATGCAGTTTCAACTGCGGAACGTGACTATGCGGCTGATATGGTTAAGGTCACCATTGCTACGGTCAAAGTGAATCGTGAAAATGTAGAAGAGAGTGATCGACAAGGTACACTATTAGTAATCTGTCTTTTATGAAACCAGTAGCCCTAAATTCATTATGTCTTTAATCCTAATCACTCGGTGAAGTCTACTTGTTAAGTGTTATTAAGATTATTATTACGATTATATCTTTCGTGACTTAAAAGTTCATCACACTGCTAGTATTCATTAGATTTGAGATTGAAAAAACCTTGAATTATTCACCGGTGCACTTATTTTATATCTACGTCGACGCTTTCCATTTTATACGATTGTCGTTTTAGATAGAGGTCTGCTAGCGCAATGTATGTGCATAGATAGGGCGATAATAATGTGCACATTTTTTAAAAAGCTTTCTTAATGTGTATCGAAACTATATCTAAATATGTAACGTTCCATTGCATAAATTGCTGAGTTTTGCAATCTTACTTATGATGTCATAGGCTATAATTCAGCTATAACCGCGAGTTTAGTCAAACAAAAATGGGTTAAAATGCTCTCAGAAATACGAAATAAGATTTTATTGCATGCTTTTCAAGGATTAGAATTACACATTACAATAACGGAATTTTACAGTATGCGCAGCTTTGTACAAAGGAATCAGTATGATACTGGATATGACATGGACTGGGTGGGATAGACTAAAAAGTGTAGCTAATGAATTCGGAATTATCTACAAACGAGGCGACTTCAACATCAATTCATACGTGCAGGCTGTCGATGATTTATTATTAAAAAAAAATGCTACAGATGTTGGCCTAATCTTCGACAATGAAAAAGGTTTTTATTAAAGTAATAACCCTCACTAAAGTAATTACGTAAAACAATGCGTAACATGCGCTTATATTTCCAGAGTTAAACCAGAGCTTATATTATTTAATTGGAAATTCGATAATTAGACTAGTGGTTATCGATGAATTTACCGATAGAACTGTGAAGGATATACAAAGTATGAGACCGTCGCCTTCTTATTATGTTATTTACGCTAATACATTGAATATGGAAGAATTATTCAAAACGGTACGGCAAATGCAACATGACGCTCATTCTTCTTTACCTGCCTTTTCTGCTGAAGTTTAAATATATAGCAGTTAGCGAAAGTGAAGAAATCAATTTACAGGCACTGGATAACGATATGGTCACGAGAGACGGTGTTTGGAATTTGGTATTTACTGATTATAATTATATGGATTTTCGATATACGTTACCTGACACGTCGCTAAATGTTTCCTTCACCATTACGTCAATGAAGCGTGATGTTTGTTGCCGTTTAATAAGCGAATCACCAGGTTGTACGTGTCCTTTCGATTTTCAGGTACGCTTATACTGTAAAGCACAGCAAACTATAATAATTATCGGAAATAAATGAGTTTATATGAAAAATATGTTGTACAGCCCAGTAATGTCTAATACATATTATTTATGTTCCGACAGACTTTTCCATACTATTTTAAACGGCTGATTGCTGTTATCATAAGCACAATAACTGACATTCTGAAAACAGGCATAGATGTAGAACCAAAATCTGGCCAGTGCAATACGAATGGCACTAAAAAAAAGAGCGTTTCAAACGTTACCGCCGAAGCGTTTCTTGAAAATCTGAAAGCTGTAAGTATCGTCAGTTGCACATTTACAGAAATAGATTAAAAACGGATGAGATTTAAGAGATTTATGATATTCGTTATACTGACAAAATTGAACAACGTCATTCTATATTTTGGCGAAATACTTTGTCAAGTGAATGGGAAGTTTTAATGAATGCATGAAATAATACCCTAAGTCTACTACTTTAAGTTAGCTTTGTTACAATTTACCTGAATTATTTTATTTCATTATAAGTATGTACAATAATGTTAAAATATGAACATCATTTGCTAGCTATATAAGCTTAATTAGTTTCGAAATCTGTGCCTACATATTACTGGTGAGCTACTTACATCCTGATTTAAATTAATATAATCCTAACATGTATGACTAGATGTGTGTACCTCATCCTATTGTTTCATAGCGGCTGACACCCAATGACACACTTGAGTATTGGGAGGAAAAGTTCATGATCACATACAGGGCTGATATAGAACTGAAATTATATAATCGGGGGAACGTGGAGGATCTTGCTACTTGGACCAGAACTGCTAAAATTGTTACGGCACCGGGCAAAAGCATTGTTGCTGCAAGAAGATTCTTTCGAATTGGCACCGCCGAGGTACAAATATTTTCAAGTGTTTTCAATAAATTTGATACGATTTTTCCCTGACAATATAAAAAAGGAAGATTTGCCTTCAGTTTCGGAAAATTATAAATGAATTTATGTACAATGTTTCCGAATTAAATGTATAAGACTAATTTATTTCAGTTATACCGTAACTATTGGCTTTTAGTGAATTTTTTTCCTGAATTATAGACTGATTTTAAAATTGCCCCATTTTCTTACTCCATCTAGGCTCTTCCTTGGGCTTTTCCCTTAAGAGACGAATCAACGGGACAAATAAAAAAGAATGCAGAAGGTAAAGAATTATGGGATGGCTACTGCATAAAGTTTATTACGAAACTCGCTGAGGATATGAACTTTGATTTCGACCTGATCATCCCGGAAGATCGTGATTTTGGTAGAAAAATGCCAAATGGCGAGTGGAATGGATTAGTTGGCGATTTGGCAAAAGGAGTACGTTTACTTTACCTGATGGATCACCGTTCAAATGCACGATAGTATTTCTTATAATGCTGTGTACAATTCTTTACGCACAATTTAATGTTATTGTAAGAAAGAGACACGATTCTATTCAAAGACACTAAACATTACATTTTTTTTTAAATAATTATTATACACTATTGTTGTATACATATGATGTATACATCATTGTTAATAGTTATTACAAGTATAAATTGTATTGTTACCCTTACAGACTGTTACCCGCTTTACGCCTGAGTCGAGCAGTAATATAACTACCGAACATTTAGAACAGAATTGCACCGGTCACATTACATTTACACATTTTCTTGTTACTTTGTTCAATTTGTTTTGTTTGCAGTGCTTTGCATCCAGTGCATCTACATACAACATTATCAATACATTACTCAAGTTTTTAGAATACCTGCCGTATTTTAAAAGTTATCTATAGAATATTGCCAAACATACAAGTAACTCTTCATTCAGCTAAAATAAAATATTTTTTTCGTAGGAACTGGACATTGTTGTAGCTCCTCTAACAATGACTTCTGAACGCGAAGAAGTTATTGACTTTGTCGCCCCATATTTTGAACAATCCGGAATTCTCATAGGTACATATCGACGTATTATTATTAATTTAAACACAATAGAAACGTACTATATTATAACACCAACATTAATTATTAATGCTGTCATTTATGTTACCGTGCGTTACCGATAGTCATGAGGAAACCAGTGCGAAAGCCATCGTTGTTCAAATTTATGACAGTCTTGAGACTGGAGGTATGGCTAAGCATAGTCGGAGCTCTCACTTTGACTGGAATTATGATATGGATATTGGATAAATACTCACCGTACAGTGCGAGGAACAACAAGCAACTTTATCCATATCCTTGCCGGTAAGTTTCATTATTAGACTGTTTACAAACATGCATGAGTAGAGAAATCGATCTCATTAATGGAATACAAAACATGCTATAAGCATGTAGATATATGGAAAATAAAAATATATTTTTCAAATATCCAATACGATTTTCAAGAAGGATTTACTTTATTTACGATTTGGGTAATTGTTTTTATTGTCTTTTATGGGCACTATTTTTATTCCGCGCTTTTATTCCGCTATTCTTCAGGGAGTTTACGCTGAAAGAAAGTTTTTGGTTCGCTTTGACGTCTTTTACGCCACAAGGCGGTGGCGAAGCTCCAAAAGCATTATCAAGCAGAACGCTTGTTGCGGCATATTGGTTGTTTGTCGTTTTAATGCTCGCCACCTTTACCGCAAATTTAGCTGCATTCCTCACCGTAGAAAGAATGCAGGTATTTATATCATTAAATTCAAAAGATCGTTTATTTTGTATCATTGAAAACTTAATTATTATAGTTTATATTGTTATCTTGATATATGTAAACTATGATTGTTTTTTAGTCTCCTGTACAATCGCTCGAACAATTAGCCAGGCAGTCACGTATTAATTATACAGTTCTCGCCGGTTCGGGCACTCATCAGTATTTTATGAATATGAAAAATGCAGAAGATAAACTGTACAAGTAAGTTTAAAAATTGCTCGTTTAAGATGATCAAAAATCTTGTCATTTCACGGTAAATTACACGCCGATTTTTTGTAGCGTGTGGAAGGAAATCACGTTAAACAGCACAAGCGATCAAGTGGAATATCGCGTGTGGGATTATCCAATAAAAGAGCAATACGGCCACATTCTACAAGCAATCACACAAGTTGGTCCTGTTAACAGTACCGAGGAAGGTTTCAGACGGGTAAGCGCTTTTCATAATCCAACTGTGTAATGTAATCCTCATCACGCAGTAGTGTTTACTAATTTTCGTTGATTTCAAAGGTAATAGAGAGTGAACAAGCGGAATTTGCATTTATCCACGATTCCTCTTTAATAAAGTACGAAGTAACGAGAAACTGCAACTTGACAGAAGTAGGTGAAGTATTTGCCGAACAACCCTACGCAATTGCCGTTCAGCAGGGAAGTCACTTGCAGGAAGAAATAAGTAGAAAGTACGTACACTGTATCAAATATAGTCTACTCATTGTCGCATTAAATTCTGCGTAATCTTCGGAAAAAACTGTTTAGTTTTAGTTTACGGAGCCGAGCAAACCTCTAAATTAATTCTATAACAATTCATACTTTTTGCGGTATTATGGATGTAGAATGACGGTTCTAAAAAGGTTTAAATCTTAAGAAATGTGGCGGTTTTACTGGTGATAAGACTCGGACAGGATAGGCGACAGCAAAAATGCCCCAGACAGTTTTTTAGTTGGGGGCGAGATTTTATTCAAGGTCTTCTCTCGTCCGTTGTCAATTTGAGTCTGACCGTCGTGTGTCTTTACTACTAACGGTATCTTCGAAATCAAATAAGCGTGACAACCGCTAGATACCCGACGGACGTTCGCAACGCGCGAGGTTTAAACGCGTTTACATGAGCGTACGCCTACAGAAAGAATAATTTCTTAAGAGATTAAACAAAGCTTTTAACGTAATGATGATATAGCATAAATGAATAAACTGTTTCTAGAATCCTTGATTTACAAAAAGATCGATATTTTGAGCAATTGGCAAGTAAATACTGGAATCAAACATTAAAAGCGCAATGTCCAAATAATGATGATAATGAGGGCATCACTTTGGAAAGCTTAGGTAAGTTAATATCGTTTTTCTGTAAACATCGTTACGATTTTTAGACATGTACTTAACATGTACTATAAAATAAATTAATCAACGATAATTTTTTTAGGTGGAGTATTCATCGCCACATTATTTGGTCTAGCTCTGGCCATGATCGTGTTAGTAGGTGAAATTATCTACTATCGCAAGCGCAACGAAAGTCGGGAAGAAAGGAAGAAGAACAAAGATAAATCAAAGGATGTTGATAAAGATAAAATGACAGCACAGAAACTTGCAGGGAAGATCAAAATGAAACCGGCACCTACCGATGCATTTTTCACCAAGGCGATAGCCCAGCCCCGAGTATCACATATTTCTGTGTATCCACGACACTATCCCTTTAAAGAGTAAATTCTTCACAAACACTTTGCTTTGTCATCTTCTTATTATGACCTGGTTAAAATTGAAAGCGTTTTCCTACATCATTACGTCGTAACATCATAACACAGGGAAATCGAATTTGTCGATTTAAACGTAATTGTCAGAGTATGTACATAGAACGATGGAACAATCAATTTTAATAATGAAAGGGCCAACTTTGAATAATTTATCGACCGTCAATCAACTTCTCACAAGTGTCACTTTTTTCGGTTAGAATAATAAGTTAATGTATATATTTAGTAACGTTAGTGATCAACTATAATTTCTGGTGTATAATAAATTCATAACCCCGCCATATGAAGCTGGATAAAGTATCCTTAAACCATCCTGTTAACGATAGATAATTACGTTTTTAAGAAGTCGCTTGAAGAAGAAATTTGTCTGTAAAAAATATTTATTTCTGATGTTCCAAACGTTGGAGAAATGAATCTTCAAATTCACTCCTTTTTATTATTTTTTTAAATAAACGATATAATATAAAGGACATAAATAAATGTAAGCCGTTCGCTCAAGAAATCGATTATTGTATATGATAGCAGTAATACAAACGAATATGTTTTATGAATCTGTATGTGTGCTCAAACTGTTACGAACTACGATCAAATTTAAACAAAATCGGCAATAATGGATACTACGAAAATCATGTTCGTTATTTCAAAAATTGTACACACGCACGACGTTGACACAAGTGAATTAAGAACAAAAAATTTGGAATCGTTTATTTTCTAATAAAAACATAAACCAAACGCTTCAATATCACATACTACCAACTTATTCTCGGTTATGGAAAAGCCTATTTTTAGTAAATAGGACTAACTGACATGGAAAGTTTTAAGAGTATTTCATAGAACTCGGCCTTTTAATGTACTTATATCATTATGTTCCTCTAACATTAAAGCAGCCTATTATATCGTCAGTTTGTTAAAACGTTTATACCGAGGCACTCCTCTCGCTTATAGAGTTATACTCTCCTCGAAATTATACACGTGAAGTAATAATGACGGAGGTAATAAAAATGGAGGCTCAAGTCCAAAGTCAATGAATTGTTTCTAAGAAATCAGATAATTAGACAATTACATGGTGGAGCAATGAATCTTCAGCATAAAAATAATACTTTATTCGGTACTTTCTTTTGGAAGTTAATACACACGTATAACGGTAAGAGATAATTAAGAACAAAAACTTTTACTGATATGTTCTTCTAAAGCATAAGTAAATTAAAACTTTTCTGCGATTGCTATTACACGCTTGCTTCAACAATTTTACTTCATCAATAAAAAAAGCATATTTCTAATAATGTCAGTTAATGTAAGGGCACGACAGTTTTTAAGAATGTTTGATGTAACACAATTTTTGAACTTATATCACTTTTATCGATTATATTCGATGAAAATTAATTTTCAGAAATCACGGATTTCTTGAAACAGCTCAAAGAATGAAATAAGTAAATCTGGATAAAGTGACTTAGTTTTAACTTACAGCTAAAAAAATAAATGGCTAAAATTGCCTATTCATCTGTTCAACCTTTTGTTTAAAATTCGTGGCTTGTTTTGGCACTGTTATAATCTTTCTTTTAATCCTTGTGGACCTACCCACACAATATTCAGTGATAACAGAGTCTTACAATGTGTACATATAAATCCTTAGTAGAACGAGAAGAGTTAGTATTTTAATGTTTTTGATATGAATATTGAAACTTCAACAATTTTCAATTCGTTGAATCCCTGATGATCGTGAAAGTATAAAACAAAGATCATGATATCATTCCTTAGGAATCGATGCTATAATCTG
The DNA here is from genome assembly GCA_963989215.1 of Hedychridium roseum. Classification (NCBI taxonomy): domain Eukaryota; kingdom Metazoa; phylum Arthropoda; class Insecta; order Hymenoptera; family Chrysididae; genus Hedychridium; species Hedychridium roseum. The sequence continues at coordinate 6,234,724 of OZ022311.1, read as the reverse complement.
TATAAAAAAAAATCAACATTTTATATCATTTTTAAACATAACACGAGATTAATGTAAAATAATAATTACAGGTATCCATGCAGTATTCAGCCATTCTTTCTGGAACAACGTTACCAACGTTTTGTGTAAACATCTTTGTTACCATATATTCTTCTTGAACAGATTGTGTTTCAGTAATCTGATTTACTTTTTTCTTCTTCTTCTTTTTGTTCTTTGTTGGTTGATTCGGAACTGCGATTATTATATCTTTTTTTCCTTTCTTACGCTTCTTCCGCTGCTTTTTTCCGCCCGCGGAAGTGATAGGCGCTATTACTCTTGTTGAATCTTCTGGTGGATAATCTTCTATAGTGCGATCACTGGGTAAGTTGTAAATTTCTGTCATTTCCCGACGTTTGTTTAGAAAAATTTTACCAACTATCTCATTTTGCCTGTCCTTTTGTAGAACATCATTATAACATTGACCTGTCATGCTTTCTTGAAAATATTTTTCTGCTGCTTTCCTAAGTTTCTGCCTCCTCCTTTGTTCTGCTTTATTTTTATTCCTATTCCTCCTCTTCTTAGTTCCTTGTACTGAAACGCATGACAATGATTGCTTCGGTACTACGTGTTTTTCCCCAACATGCGATGACTGCTGCGGATATTCCTCAACAGTGCGAGGGTCAGGTAAGTTATAAACCTCTGTCATTTCCTTAAGTTTACGTAAAAAGATTTTCCCAACTTTACTGTTATTCTCATTGGCCACTTCTGTGTTACGTCGGTCAGGATTAGAAACACATTGGACGTTTATCTTCATAATATTTTTGTTTTCGTTCATTTGTAATTGACAATTGTATAATGGCTCATCTGTTCCTTTCTGAGTTTTCGTTTCAAGGGTGACATTTAGAGCTGAAGAAGAAGATGGTAATACGTCAGGAATATTTGTTATTATCTCTTCATGGACAGGAAGTAGGCATTTATTTATGTTTTGTCCAAGTTCATTTCCAACACTTTCCATTGCATCCGTTGCATTTAGATGTGATAAATAATCATGCCCATGATTCAATTGAGACATAGCTTCTGAACCTTGTAGTATACCCATGTTGAGATTAGCATTTGTATTGGTCTGAGATAACTCCTTTTGAAATTTGTATGGACACAAATTACAAGTACATGCATAATGCGTGCTATTAGGAAGATTATGCATTCCTTGCATAGGACGAGAACAGTCAGAATTTGAAGGGGGCAAAATTTCAGGTGCATCAAGTGCTAAGCGGTGAGGTGGTGGCTCAACCGCAGGTGGTGGAAGACAGTCCAACATTTTTCTCGCAATTTGTTTTATCAAAGATTCCATAAGATTCTCAACAGTATCCATCTGAAAATACAAATATACAATGACAACTGCAAGCAAAATCACCATGGCTAAACATTTCTTGTACTTCAAGAGCACTTTAGTGTGTTAAAGGGTACATTGTAATCTTATAAATGGTATAAATTTGCAAACTGTAAAACATAATTGAAATTCATATTCTTGTGGATATGTGTAACAATATCATGACAGTAATATGTGAAGGAGTAAAAGAGAAATGTGTTTATATATTTAAAACAGATATAAGGTTTTCATTTCACGTTACACAGATTTCTGGAAGTGCACGTTACATGTTCAAATTTAATTTGGACCTCGAAATAAGTCTTTTTGTTATAATTTGTTTTGTTCTAAAATACTTTTCATTTTAGTCATATTGATATTATTTCTCTATGTAGTCAGATAAAACCTGCAAGAATTCCTAAAATGAAAGAGTACGCAATACACTTTACACAAGTTTAAGGATAATCTCAAGTGCAAGAATTTTTCATGATTTCGCGTAATCATAAATTGGGCAAGCGCTGATGTACGTAATGTCGAAAGACAATAAAACACTATTAAAATACAAACTGAATGTTAACCATGCATAGAATAGTATATTATTTTGAATTTTGTAATTGCGAATGTAGAGTTATCCAAACATTCATTAAATGATAATCCTATTGACTCACAGTACAATTTATTTTTTGAATTATCTTTACTCACCTTTTTCAGCAATTACGGAACCAACAAGATACATATGAATATATGACGCAGATTTATAATAACAGAGCTCTATTCTCGATCCTGTTACACCATAGTAAAAATATCACTTTGTCTTAAACAAACTTGTGCAGACATCCGCATCCACGAAACACGACTGGTCGCAGCCGTTGGTGCCGCGATAATGATCACAAATGGTCGATCTTCTACCGTTTGTTGACAAACACAGAGTCACTACCGGCAGTCTGCTTCCAAGTAGATGAGACATTCTTCTCAACGTCTTTCCTCCTATGTTCTCTTAAAGTTTTTGCTAAATTCACCTTCTGGTTTTATCCGGTGTTTACAATATACTGCCTTAAACGTGAGATCTTAGAGCCCCTTCACGCACCGCTGATTTTTCTAAAACCTATCCGCACGTAATGAGTAGCTACTTATGTGTGTTTACATACATTGAAAACAATGTAAAATAAGAACGCGTTCGTACGCGAGGACTCTAATAGTTACTTCATTGTTTATGGCAAATACCTACAATTACTGTTACGCTACGTATTGTAAAAAAAATTCATAACATCTTCAAACTTTTGGCAGGTACTCATCTGATAGGAATTTAGATGAAAAATAGGAGAGGAAAAAATGGTATATTACGGATTTAAAAAGAAATAATAAATGAGTGTGAGTTTGAGTTTGTTTGAGTTTATTTGAGTTTGTTCATACGAATAGTAATTTTGGATACTTCTAAGTAATATTATTGTAATCTGTTTTTGTTACTGGATAATAATGAAAGAAGCACGGTATATCAACCAAAAAACTTTTGCATGCCAATTGGTCGTTCTAGTACCTTGCCTTTACTATAAAATATAATGACGCGTGCGGTCAATGATCTGTCAGCGCTTTCTCCTTTTATTGTTACGCTCATGTCCCACAAAGAATTTCTACAATAGGGTAACTTGAATTTCTCGATAGGCAATACTTTAATGTATTCTTTTAATAAATTTATCTGGAAATAAATCGTAATAGCTGTTTTTTCAGCAGATTATTCCGTGTAGATCATTCAATTGTTACAATTATGAAAAATCATAGCAGGTTAAATATCTATCACCTTACCGTTTGCGATTGTAACTCCTTCATTTTTCTGGGTAAAAAAAACTTAGTACAACATATACAAAGTAATATAGTAATCCCTAAACTCTTCAGTAGCAAAATTAAACATGTTAAGGTTTACGAGAAATGATACTGGACTAAAATAGATTTTGCATTGTAAATGCATTAAAACCTACATGTAACCTTCGAATGATTTAGATCTTGTTAAACTTACTCTGTTAGTATATCAAGGGGTGTATTGTAAGAATTATTGTCCAACATCTACTTGCGCATTTTAAGTAAAATTGTCGAAGAATATGTACAATATAATATTTGGCAATAACGGTTACCTGGAAAACTGCTGTAAAATCTATACATCACCAATGACAAAATAAAAAATATCTTATTCTTAACTCACAGTATATCATACGTGACATATATACTCGATGTTTCCTTATTTAATGAATGTGATTAACTAATTGATCGCCGCAAAATAAAAGCTGTACATTATCGATGACGAAGTAGAAAGATATTTGTCTTATTAGTTATTTAACCAGTATAAGGCGAGATGATATTTATTATCTTGATGTTGCACCATGTAATACTTTTTTTCTACTGCCCTTTGAATTGTTCCAACTTTTACAAGAGAATGGAATTACATAAAAGAAAGCAAGGCGTTTAGGTAACCGAGTGGTTGCATCGTCCCGATTTGCCCGTTTCACGGATGATAGCTCGAGATTCAAGAATCATTGGTACCGCGTTCAGAGTGTTCGCCACAATTGCGGATCACGTCGGGGATGAAGGGGACCTCGGGTGGGAGTTTCCTCGTGAATTCGATATAAAGCTATTGAACACAGAGATACGACCATTTCGTAGGAAGTTCGTGCAGACTGTTCAACTTGCAACGAAAACAAAATAAAGTTCGTTATAAAGACACTGCAAATGATTCGTGATCTTCGAAAATGAATTATTATTATCAGGTTAGTAGAGTGCTAAACGAAGAGTTTCATATTTTTATATATTTTTTTCAAAGATATGGCCAATTACAAATTTGTATAGTCGGTATCTAACAGTACAAGTGGAAAGGATAATACGTGAATAATTTTCTTTAAAATCTTCATCAATATTGAGATACAGCGTGATGTAGTGCAGATCTTTTTTTCTGTAAGGGTATAGAATTACAGTTTTCAATCGATTTCTTTGTAAAAACATCACGGGATTTAGACATCTGTTGATTTTACTTTTATTTCATTCTTGACAGGTGTGTTTGACGATAACCATCGTCAGTCTTTCTGTAAGTGCAAAGTTTCGCTACGAGCATTTCAAAGCTTTCTCGTTCCGCGACGATAATGATGGTTTACGAAAACCCTGGTTTGTCGAAGATCATCGTGATACCTACGCGACTTCTGCTTCTGATTTAATACCTAGGTACCGTGATTTACGGCAAACCATTGAGGTTCCATCGGACAGACTTTTACCACCTGCACCACAATCTTCGTTTGATAATTCGCCGGAGATTCTCTTTACCGAAAGTACAAAACGCATACCCAAAGAGGATAAGTACGTAAAGAAGGTCATTTCGCCATTTTATTCCATCAACAATAAGAATGATAAATTGAAGGGAATTGTATCCAAGTCAATACCCGCGCATTGCAAAGAAATCAGGAGGAAAACTTCGGAAGACGTTAGCGGCAAATCTGAAGCAGATGTGGTCACTTGCTACAGATGTAAAGATCCGAAAAGTGGATACATGTATGAACACTGCTCGTACACTTCGAAACCACAAGCCAGCGCGAAAATTGAGCACTTCCTTCCGGCTCCTTCCGGTTTTAGGTATCGCAGGTCGCACGTAGATAATAGCCAAATACGTTCTTCGGGAAGCTCGCTGAAATTCTTAGAAGTGGACGAACACGGCAAACCCAAGGATCCGTACAGATTCAGCGAGGAATTCTTTACCGACGCCACACACGAAGTTCCGGCCGAGTATAAGAAGGAAACGGAGAATTGCGAGAGGATTGTCAAAGATTCGATGGTCTGCATGGTCTGCAAGGACGCAAAAACAAATGGCAAATACGAGCAGTGCTCCTACGTAACCCAGCCGAATGAGAAAGCTTACGCTTACTCGAAATCCAGTTCATTTGGTAAAACCAATCCGAAGAAGATTCAGCATAGTCGCGAGAGTCCCGAGGGATACGAATCGTATGACGCTTCGAGTCCTTCTCAATCGGAATCCGAAGATCATGAATTATCCTATCCGGGACATAATGAGCACTATCGGCAAGGCAAATTCGACGATAGATCGCGTGAGGATTCGAACGACGAGAGTGCGACGGCGAACGACTGCAAGAAAGTCGAGAAGGACGGACAGACCTGCACGGTGTGTAAAGATTCGAAGAAGGGCGGAGAAACTGAGAAGTGTACGTACACTTACCAGCCGAAGAACCGATCGTACTCCTACACAAAGTCTGGATCATTCGGTGAACCTGAGAATGAAGGATCGATGAAGAGCATCGATCAGTTCCGACAGCCCTATGGATCTTCTTATCCGAAGAATAGTCGCTATTACGGCGGTGCTACGCGCGAGGAACAGTCCGGCGATGAAAAGGTAGCCAGTGCAACTTCGGCTGACTGTAAAAAGGTTGAGAAAGACGGGGAGACTTGCATGGTGTGTAAGGATCCCAAGACTGGGGGGAATTACGAAAGATGTTCTTACGCGTTCCAGCCGAATGATAAAGTCTATAAATTCAGCAAGTCCAAGAGGTTTGGTCGGCCACAGGTAAGAATTAAAAAAAGAGTTGCACCGAATTCGTTAATGTAATGATATTCATTTAGAAAGTGATCATCTTGTATAAGGTAATATTTGGGAAAATTTATTAAAAATTTTATCCTGAATTTATCATTATTAAGATTTTTCATTAAGATTATCATTAACATTTTTCTCGAGGAATGTATAAAATTTGATCAATTTTATGGTGATTAATAAGATTATCATTAAGATTTTTCTCGGGGAATGTATAAGATTTGATGAATTCCATAGTGATTAATCATATTTTGTAATGTAAGTGCTGGAACAAAGGTTACACCTAATCCGATGAATTTAGATTAATTTGTCAGAAGACGTAGGAATAATAAAAGGGAAACTAATACCGAAGGAAAGCTTTACTGCGTGTTTGAGAATATTTTTGCCGATATTTCTAGAACAGTATATACCATCATATGTTTCATTTATTTTTCCTAGTCATCTAAATCTTCTGAAAATCCGAGCTACGAGAGTAAGAGTACTGAAGGGGCCAGTAGTGAGCCATACGATGCCTCAGAACACAGCAGCGATTACTCGTACCCAGAAGATTCGAGTTACTATCAACCGTCAGAAGAAGGTTCCCCCCGTTCGTCGTACACCGGAAGTCCCAGTTCGAGTTATTACGATAGCGGATCATCCAGTTATCTCGGCAACTCTAAGCCGTACGAATACGAGGCAAGTCCATCAGCGGATTACAAGTCTATTTCTGAAAAAGCAGCCGAGAATATCGATGCTAGCAATTGCAAAGAGGTTCAACGAGACAGCATGACTTGCACCGTGTGCAAGGACCCAAAAACAGGCGGTAACTCAGAGCAATGTTCATACTCGTACCAACCTAAGGATAAAGTATTTTCCTACACGAAAGCGAGATCTTTTGGCAGTCCAACGAGTACTAAGGAGGACACATCAAACGAACCGTCGGAAAAGTCGGCTGAGTCCTACGAAGGACCTTATAACGACGGCCACAGTTACGGATACGTTTCCGAAAGTAAGCCACACGTGGCTATAGATCATTTGAAATCCCCAGAGTTTAAAGCTTCGGCGAAGGACGCCAATGAGCCGTCGGGAGAGACGACAATGAATCCGGACAAGGTCGAGAAAGGTTTCTTCGATACGTCAAAGAAGAAGGCAGAAATCGAGCATTTTCTTCAAGAGTTCCAAAAGGAGGATCGTTCGAAATGCAAGAAGGTCATACGCGACAAGATGACCTGTTACCAGTGCACCGACGAGAAAGGCTTCCAGAAAGAAGAGTGTGTTTTCATCGCAGCGCAGGAACCGTCCAAGAGCAAAGACCGTCTGGCTTATCGGGAGTTGAAGGAGTATCAACTACCGGAAGCATTAATTCAGACACCTAGCGCAACCGAGTTGAGGAAACAGAAGCCCAAGAGACGGCGAGCGGAATCGCCACCACTTGAACCTACTGCTGCGGCTAGCGAAGATTCTTATTCGCACGAAAAACCAGCGGAAAATGAGGAACAGGACGAGTCCGAGGAAAAGGCAGAACCAACGGAAAACGAAGAGAGAGAAGGGGGAGAAGAGAGAGAAGAAGACAGGAAAGAAGCTGAACCTTATGAATATACTTTGGAAACTCGACCGAAATACGACAAGGCTCTGGGTCTCACGCTTCCGGAATATATGCTGACCCCCTCTGAACATGAACTGGCCTTCGACGAAGCCGTTGCAAGTGGATATAAGCATTAATTTTTGCGTATGTAGCGTAGAAATTTCATTATTATTTTTCTTCCAGTCGTAGGCGGAGTGTCATTTTATTCCCCGCAAGATACGATAAGGTTATAGCTAATGACTTATTTACACGTATGTTGTTGTTTTCGATAGAAATTTCGTTAAAAATACATACATCCATCCAATTTAGTGATTTCGCAGTTATTTTTCAAGTTCATTCAGCATTGATGCTACGTTTTATTAATTTCATGCTACACGGCTACTTAGTGGAAAATACTGCAACACTGTGTTGTATTTGGCAATATAGAATTAATACACTTTATTGACGAATAGATTGAGTAATAATTAACATTAATAGATCATTATTAGTGACAATGGATAATGCACAATGAGTTTGCTTCGATTTTTAAAAGTGTTAGAAAAGTATTATATTTCATTTTTATATTTTACGATTCTTTTTCATTCTCAATCGATGTAATTGTTTGTGTTCAAATTCGTAAAGCTTCTAAGGATGATATAATTTCCACATGTGATTGTTTTCCTTAATGATAAGAATTCCTGCTCACTAGTTTGTTATAATGTATGCGAAAAATTTAAATCGTACTTCACGAAATTGTCGTAAGGAAACATTAGAGAAACGTCTGTTTTATTATACATTTTACATAATACAAATTATTTATTAGGAAATAACGATTACGCGGTTTGTTATTTAATGTTTAAAGCATACTGTAGTTGTATAACTTGTAATTAAAGTGATTGTTGTTAACCATTTGCTAGTCTGCTTTTTTTTAGGACTCGTTACGCTCGATTCATTGTGTTGCTTGCGGTTATTGGTAGCGACTGCCCGATCGTGCGAATCCGAATTACGACAACCGGCTTCTTCATGCAATGCCATTTCTCTCTTACATTAGTAACGGTTTCGGCATCCGTACCTTTTTCACTGCTCGCTGAGATTTTGCAGGAATCGGCTATTCAAAATTGTTTCTGCAGATAGAAATTTTAAGCGTAATCAGGACTTATCTCATTATTTCCGGCATAACGATTTATTTTGGGTCCTTACTTGAAATATGTGGATCGTTTCCTTTCTCGAGTTAACCATTTTTTAATGCCCGGAATGGAGATAGCTATGTCTTAGTACATTTTGTTATTTAATTTGTTTATTAAAAAATATATAGATTATCACGAATACGAATAAGTTATTATTATATAGAATTAACAATGTATTCGTTGTTTAATGTTGGACTGAAGTGATTTGTGTTGTTATGCTCCTAAATTCTCCGCTAAAATATCGTGCAAGTTGTTACACGTATTGCGGATTTGTGTACCAACATTTCGGCAATAATTACCGCACAATGCTTATGTCAGTTGTTGCAGGCACCATTAAAATACTGTGACGGGCGAAGAGAGTTGCTTTGCCTGCAACCCGATCAACACAATGAAACAGTTCTTTTAGCAACTTTCCTTGCCGATGGAGATGAAATTATACGTGCGAATAAAATTGTTAAAACTCGAGAAATGTCGTTGATTTTGGTTACAGTTCATTGGTGTTGATCGATTTGATGCACAGTCGTCAGCTATCCTTGTAACAATGCGCTCATAAACAAAAGAAATTGCTCCTTCACTCGGGTAAAACGTTCTGTTTCGAAGCATACTTCGATGATTCAGTGGAATGGTTTCTGCTTTCCAATGAGACGGAGTGTCACCTAGTGAAATCACTTTCCCGAAAGAAAAACTTTAACACGTCTATGTGAGGTTTTGCATTTTATCCATTTGCCCACTGTTATTGCACTATGCTTTCCTTACTATCGAATGAGCTATTTTGTAGATATTCTTTAATATATAAAAATATAGTACTACAAAATATAGACTACAAAAATGTTGTTCTAACAATTCTATGCAAATCAGTAAAGGATAGATTTGGAAATTTTGTTAAGGAACTCCTATTGCTCTAATACCGAAAATCTTTTAGCATGAAAAGCCCGTGCGTACCTACGAAGGAAATGTTTACCAAAAATCTGAAAAATTCCATTGAAAATGACATTATTAACGAGAGAAAAGCATTGATCTAAATGATTAGTAAATACGTGAGTAACGATCTCGAACTGATTGTATGAAATCAAAATAAATTGGTGGGGAAATTTGCCGGAAATATTTCTGCCTGCTTGATTCCTGGAGGTATTCGGCGTGGTTCGTTATCGCGAGGTCGAGGCGGAGGCGGAGGCGGAACTGCGAGCTGCGACGGTCGCGTTCCCTGGCGTGGATCTACTTTTCAGGAAGGCAGGGAATCTCGGAGAGATCCGCGCGAACGGCAGTAGCGGCGGCCACGCGGTAGTGTCGGCATCGGTGCTGCTCGTCTTTCTTTCTTGTCCGTCCGACGACTACGACTTTCCTCCGAGGTAGCCGGGCACTGCCCATAGCCCGCTCGACGAAACTACGAAACGCTCACGAAACCGGTTTATCAGCGCCGTGGAAACCGACGGAGTCCAGTGAGGACCAACTTTGGACAAGGCGGAAACAGCGCAAACAATCATGAGCTCCTCCACGTACGCGGGGTAAGCTCTTTACCATACCCTCGCCGTTTTTTAGCCCTTCCACGGGTCATTTTAAACCGCAGAAATCCCGCGCGTACCCCCCCCCTAACGATGTGCAAAAGAGGTAACCTAGTTATTACAGATATTTATGAAAATGGCCAAGCCTAGATGGTTTTTGCCATTGAAATTGTCTTATGAACTTTGTCTTATGAAATATGTCTATGCTAACGATGGACTCTGAGGAATTCACTCCCGGGCAAACTTTGTTCTACACTGTGAAATGTGTATTTTTAAATATTTACCGCCTGATTTCATTTTGGTAATAGAGGTCAGTCAGAAGTGTGACTCCTTTCTTCCATCTAATACATAAAAATTCCTTGAACTCATTATTTATCGTATATTCACAGGGAAATAAATTGCATGTGTGTACTGGTTTAAAAATTAAGTAATACTGGTAAGATTCATTTCTCAAAACTTTAATGACTCCAAACTTCGCAACACTTACAAACGTAGATAAGTCACGGCGATGGTCTTTACAAAACGTAAGTCAAGTCGACTACAAGTTGTAAAATTACCTTCTGCTAGGTTAACCGGTGATTCACTATCGTTGTAAATTTAGTTAATACATGTAGGCGTATCTGCGTTAGATTTAGGTGTACAATGTATGGGTATACATCGCGAAAAATCTAATCCACTGTAAATGCTATTTTGAATAAATACATTCCAACATATCAGAATGACAGGATTATTTTCACGTATCGAGAAATCTTAAATGATAAACTAGAAAAAAATTGAGTTGATTGATTATTCAAAAGTGAGTGATAAGTCTGATCATTGATCATTATCAGTATAATAAATTTCCTTGTATAATAACTCCCTACCGTAATCGTTTAATAGTAGTTCCTCAGCTATTACCTTATAGACTATTCTCTTATGTGTATTATATGTGTCGCATTTTTTAGTATTAATTATTGCAGTTATACATCTATTATCCATTAAAAATTTATATCATTTTCGTATTTCAAAACGATTCACTCTCTTATTGTCTTTATTGATATTAGTCTGTTAAAATAAGACTATATCGGACAACCATAGGTGGCCATTTGTTGTATCAAGTCTAAATGTGGCAATTTCTGTACAGAAAATCGTCATCTTTTTATCAATCAATGAAAGTAGGCGTTTGTGGATTATCAAATTTTTATTTCAAATTTCATATTCACGTGTTGTTAGGTATCTGCTATTTTCTAGCAGCTAATAATGCAACGAACGTAATATTATGGAATTGATTCTTAAGTGGTTAATAATGCAAAAGATTCCCATGTACGATTTAGTAGTAACTCGTCTGGACTTCGTTGGACCTCAGCTGTTCTCAGTCGTACAGGAATAGCAATTGCGTACTAAAGTCATCAACTGAGAAGAAATCGTGTCCGTTTGCCAAATAACAATAACTAAAATCATGTCAATCATTCGATCGTCAATTTCACAAATTCACAGAACATTTTTAATATTTTCAGACATATCATTTCAATGCTTTAAAGTTACACAGAAGTATTAACCTATGAAATTAATGCACCGCCAAAGGTAGATTGGCAAGATAAAAATACTTCAAGCAAAGACAAGTAACACTGATTACAAACGATTATGTTCTGGTTACTAGTGAACTGTTATGTGAATTATTTGTAAAAGAAATTCTTGTGTTACGAAGGAACAATTTAACTCACGACAGCTTTCTCTAAGGATGAAAACACTCTAGATGTTCAGATAATCATCTTTTTCGATAATAAATAGACTTCACGTAGATACTCTATATTATCAAATGTAGTACAAAATGATATTAGTGGTAACATGTAAGTAGTAATTGTAAAGACTACTGTCTGTCTGCAACTTTTTTGCAGGGATATTTCCAGCCCAAGCAATGTTTCGTATTTCGTAAACATTAACCTTTCCTCTTTCTTGACGCCAAATTCTTGTGCTAATCCAATTTTCTGTCACGCACCTTTTTTACTCTATTTCCGAAGCAACATGGAGAATGCAAAATCTTCTCTGCAACTTTCTCTTTTGATCAGCAGTTGTAGGTGCGTGAGTTTCGGAAATACACAATTGGATCATTCATCTTTTATACACGAAGTTGGAATAACAACAAATTCTTAACGGTAGCAGGAAAATGCCTCTACTGAAGATTACTAATATTCATACACACATCACTTTCTTGCACTAAAATGATGTATTCATGATCTATATGTATGTACCATTATTAATATGTCGTACAGGTTTGCACAGTGCCTTGTTAATAGAAAATGAATCGAATATAATGTTATATTACATATTTCCACCCAGTTTTAGCAAAATATGAGTGACTAACTTCATTTTAATGTACTACTTTTGCACGTACTTGCTGTTGCTATTAACAATGCACGTGTGAACGTGTGTTAAATCAGTAAAAATTGTAAGTTTACATGAAAGTACTGCACACGTCTGATCACTTCTACTTAACATCGAATTGCCTTTTGGAGTTTTCATAAGGAAGATCTCGCTGCGGCTTTGGACCGTGATACGTGCGATGAGCCTTACCGTGATTCCAAGAACGCGCGTCACGACCTATATTCCGTGCTCAAAAAGAAGAACACTGGTGGCTCGGTTAAGCGAACGAAGGACTTATTGGAAGTCTCATTCGAGCCTATTGACAGTAGATTTAACGATGGATTACAGTCTGACGTTACGGGCGAAGAATTCAATTTTTCCTATAGAATAATTAAAGGGTAATATATCGACATAGAAAATATTTAAGCTCAGTTGCACAACACTGCCTTTCGTAGCACAGAACCCTCTCGTATTGATGAAATTACATTAATAACATTACAAAAGACTCGTCAACATTATCATTTGTCACATGTTCATTTTTTGGTCGACATTTTAGATACGTTTTTCGGTTAATGTTAATGTTTCAGTAAATTCCTCGTGGTGTCGGTTAATGTTGATTTTATTGCAGTAATAAACCGTGTTAGATATTTACATGGCCGATAATCTAAAGGTTATGTTAAGTAGGGAGTAATGCAGTAACTTAAATAATGTAACACTTACATCTGCAACTGCGCCGACGCAGTGGTGTAATGTTTTTGCTTACCTAATTTTCAATATGAAACGTTCGAAGAGTCCCCAACAGGTGGATTAACTGAGTCGTGCATGATGAAAATATACATGACTTAACGTCCAGCATGCGTTACACCACCCACCAAACCATTCACCAGTACTAAATTCACCCCATCCCATTTTTACGTGAGCTTTTTCACGTAATTTTCTCCTTTTATGTTTCATTACTTTTTACTTTTACTTTTACTCTTTCGGTTACGGTTTATTAAGATTTGTTTTTAAGTTACAAAAGATGTTTTGATTAACTTGTTGGGTTTCATAAAGTTTATTTTGCAACTTGTTGTTTTTTCTTTGCGTTTGTGTTGTTCACATGAAGTAACGAATTAAAAGCTTACGGGACCATTGCGGAACCAGTTTATTGTGTGAAGAAAAGGATCAGGTGTACATCAGGGAATATAATCGAGTAACTAGTATTCGAAGAAGTAATTTCTTTTGTTCCAGGTTACATTCAATTTTCAAAAAATTTAGGATATTGCAATAGGTCGGCAGAATGTACAATTATATTTCTAATCATACATTACGTTTTAAATTGTTATTAGAAAATATTTCTCTCAGCGTAGATCTACAAATAGAAGCTGCGCAAAGCATGAAAGTGTATAAAAGATGAACCGTTAGTTTTGTTAAACTTCAGCATAGTGAGCGAGAGGAGATAACGTACATTTTGAAGTTAAAATACTTGCGAGATAAAGAAAAAGGTCTCAGTGAAAATTTCGGAAACGTGCCGAGAACTTTAAGGAACCAATTTCTACACTGTTCGTTGCATATTATTCGACAGGGTCTAAAAGAATTGAGCAGAAGAAATGTTACAAAAACAGCAACATGTTACTTTGCAAGTGCAATGAATTAGTCATTTGAATATTCGTCGATGTGAATGACCCTTCGATCGAAGGCATAGGAAAATTATTCATTGCCACGTGTCGACAGCACTTTAGTAGGCAGCCAAAGGTATTTTTAACCTGCTTACCGTGCAACGAGTATTTCGCCAGTGCTACTCGATTGGTTAAAGCTTCGCACTCGTCTTTCTCTAGTTATCTGTTCTCCTTTTCATTTCACTTTTCTTTTTCCTTCTGACTGAAAGCAACAGTCTGTTTCGCGGATCGTGCCGATAATCTGGCCACTCACTGTCTCCTCAAAAAAACCCCCGCGCTATTTGGTTCCACAGAATTCTTTCTCGACTGCCTTTCCAGTTTTGCCTTACCTGGAATGGTTGCATATTAGGATTATCGTGCAGTTCCGGTGAAACTTTTAGACATGTAAGAAAAATATTTTTCTACTTATTTGAATTTCAACTGATCGTAGTCTTATTTTGATGTAATCATTACATATAATGTTGACTCTTACTTTTATATCGTTTGAACATTCTTTTTTTTAAAGTACATGATACCACTCACAATTTTTGAAGAGGATGTAATACAAAATTGAAAGCGGTAAAAATCATCAATGTAGCCCACTTGAGCTAATACATTACCCTGATGTATAATGTAAAACTTTTTGCAAATAATTCTCCAACTGCCACGGTATATGCAAACATTCAGTTTACATTGGGGGGAAATTATACTATTCTCTTTGAACATAGACGGGTCCGATACTGCATTATATAGATTAATAAGTGTCGTCCTTGCTAAGCACTTGTAGTTGTTTACTTAAGTGACGTCATTTGCTGCCCTCAACTTCTTTCAGTACAGATATGCAGCAATCGATTTAGACGGTTCAAATACATATAAATGTATCTATTCACGCCATAGTGCGTAGTAAATTGCAAATACTCGTTAAGGACAATGTAAGGTTGATTTATTGTTCCGCAAAACGTTCAATAACTTTGTTATGCTCAATGAATGCATTTACTGTTAGATAGCTATTGTTTTTCGAATATTGTACAAGAAATTAGGAAGCTTGTTTAATTATCTGATTTACATGTAACTACTTGTGAATAATATGGGTCTTGTGTAAATGCAATACATATCTATTACATGTGATTTGTCCTTAATTTATTGCTTTTTGTAATTATTATCCAATGATGGACATCTTGGTAATTCGAACGCTACTTAGCGACCTGGTAAAATATTGTACATTACTCGAAGACTTGTTGAGCGTAATCTGTTTCTATATGTCCATTTACTCTTCTGTTTTTCCATGACTGTACTTATGTATGTACCTGTTTACTGGTCCGTTTCATCTATATATCTGTCTATCTGCGCGCGAATATGCGGACATTTACTTAGCCGTTTTTCTGGCCGATTGGCCACCTAGTCCACCATCTCGGTGAGGAAAAAGCACGGCGGCAAAATCCTAAAAATAAAATAATCGGAAGCATTTTATACGGTGGACTAACGCGCAGGTCAGCATGCTCTAAAATTAACCCTGCTTGGCGTATCTACCTAAATACATTTCTATGCTCCGGTCTGTTGGCTGGGTTCCGAGAGAGCTTCTCGCGACATCACACATTCGATTCGCTACGAAGAAACTTTTGCCGAAACATCCGTTTATCGTCTGCTAAGGCTCACCCAACACGTGTACATTTCTCTTTTATACTCGTTTTTCCACAAAAATCATTATTGCTAGGACAAGAATTGTCGTACAGCAGAACAAGTTTACCCCAAGGGTAACGATGAACAACATATTTCCATAATGATTTATACGATGATGTATTAATGATTCGTTTAATAATTCATAAAAATTTATTACAGGTACCTATGTGAACTTATTTCTATACGTTAAAAAGTAACTTACATTAAACCAATGACTTTACTCATCACTACTAATTTTATTTCTGTAATTGAATTCTTCGTCTTTACAATTGAAATAAAGGTAGCAAGTTTTAATACGTCCATAACTCTATACAGTTTTCTAAATTGCTGATTATTCATTCATTTTGATTTTTTAGTAATAAAATACATCATTTACGTCGTTCCGACCAATATCCGTTCTTTTTTAAAAATAATGCATATTTAATCACCATTTTAACATTTTGTACAGTGATATCATTTCATTGTTTTGTGTAAGTTAAGTAAATACCGGGATGCATTAACGAATCGTTTCACGTACATAACTAACACAATACAACAACATCTAACACCCAACGCAATATCGCTTGGATATTTTTAACACGAAAACAAACTAGTTGAGAAAATTCGTTAACAAGTAGTAGCACATAAATTATTTGTTTTTCTTATAACTCTGCTAGGATAGGAAAAACATAAAATTAAATTTATTCATTTCCTTCTATACTTTGCCAAAATATGTGGCAATTGGAGAGCGTTTTTTAAAATTACGTTCCAAATTTGATTCAACTATGAATCCACTTTAAAGACACCCTTTAAAATTGTATACGTAACAGTGGGTTAGAGTGAGTACGAATTAACGTTTCAAAAACGATACGATAATGTAATACTTGAGAATATTGCGGCGTAATTTGTAGTGAGACATTCAAGAATGCTGATTGTGTATGATTTTTGGAGCATTTGCAGGGCATATGTGAGTATGCCACGTGTCAAAATGATCGTGCCAAAATAAAAGCACCGCTGTTGGAAACTCTTCTCTAATATTCTATTATTAAGGTTTCCATCTCCCGCACTGAACATCTGAACAAACTCTGATACTGTAGACACTGCCAATTACAGATATGTTAAAAGTTAACAAACAACAACGTCTTGTGCAGACCATTCTATGCACAAAATTACTACAGATTTGCAAATGCATGGTAGAAACGAAATTTGAACACGATAGTTGCAATAGACTTTTAAGGAGACTCTTGAAACGATTATTTCCTCCCATTTTCCAGGTATTATTAGGAATGTTGAAATTCGTAGGCAATATAACACTATTTGAAATGATAATAACCATAACATCGGATTTTAAAATGTTTGGGAAATGTAGCATAAAACCTGCTCATTTATTACCGATTTTACAATATCACAAAAGTTATAAAAATATCGACAATATAGCTACATATATTCTATAAGTGGGTCAGTCACCTTACGAGCTAAAAGACATCGCTTCATGAGATGGCACCCAGACTTTTTACCAGCAGTAAAAATAGATAACTATCAATAAGATTTGAGGTGGTGGGACACTTCTAGGAGATCGTTTGTTCAACTTACTATTTTTTACTTGGAAAACCCCAGCTATTATTGTTATGTCCCATCAAGTAACGGATAGTGCATTAACATCACCTGTCTAATATTATCTCAATGTATTATGCATGTGCATACAGAAACACTGAAAATATTAAGCAGGGGACTCGAATTACACATCACATTTTATTTTATAAAAATACTTTTAAATCGATAGCCCTTGAAGAACACAATTTATTACTTGGCAATTTACAAATTTAGTCAAGGATTTCTGACTCTACATAGTAACGATCACTTTAACGTGACTTGTGGGCTACAATAACTTGAAAACGAAGTATTCATGACACAATCGCGTAATTTATGCACGCTACGTGCTGACGAGTGCAGACAATGATGAAATGTTTTGTAAAATGTAGAATCGATAAAATTGGTAACCGATCTTGCATCCCCATTCAGTATAAACCTTTCTCCATCTAATACCTCTGTCCTCAATTTTCGAGGGTTGTTAAGATGTAAGGAGTACCGTATTCTTAAGTCGGTTTCACAATATTTATTTAAGGTGCATACATGAACTTTTATCATTGAAACGTTTCCGTGAATCCAACATTCAATGTTGTTCAATTTCGCATTATCCTATAAAAACTAACATGTAACATGTAACTAGCATGCTAACATGTAATTTATGTAAGGTACCATATGCATCATTGAAAAGGAATATATTGCAGTACATAGACTAATACTGGCAAAACGACCTTCGTCGACGAATTTCCTTAAAAGGATTAGGTAATGTTAGGCAGCGAGTCATCGGTAGATAAAGTCGCGGTCAAGACGATATAGGTTACCGTTCACCAGTCCATAATAATTTTCTTTTAACCAAGTACACAATGGCTCGAAGTTGTACGTTGACCTTATATTGACTTGTTACCGTTAAAAGCGTTATCTTTACAATAAGCACATTATTCAGTTCCGGCGTGATGAATGATATAAATTCTGCAGGCGGTGTAATTGAAAATATTCAACAAGTTATAGCAATCCAGAGAAGTTAAACTAAAAGTCCTGTGTAAAAATCGCACATTAAATCTCACATTTTCAGTACTGACTTTCACTGGAGTTTCACTACGTCTTACATATCTAATTTTCATTGACAATTAGAACTTCAATATTTTCACTTTTTTTATATATATAAAACGACAGTTATCATTGTTGTCGTTTGGATAATATTTATTGTCATTCACTACTTTGAATTACACCATAATTATACATGTCTTATTATCACTAGTCCCCAACCAGTAAATCAATTATTTCGTTATGTTCGTTAGTGCTCGCGCACATAAAGTCGTACTGCCTCAAATCATTTTATCATACATAAATATTGAAGTTTCCATTGTGTATATAGCAGATTAATGTTACATTCTGCGCGTCCAATTAAGATATTTATCGAAACAGACTTATATTACATACCGATCGCTCCTCAGCACATTTACATAGTTGACTTCAATTCAAGTACACCTGCGAATACGCTAAAAGACGTCTTGCAGATATTTTAAATGCCCAATTATGTGATGAGATGTGAGCTTTGGAAAAACGAGTAACATGGTGACTATATAACTAATTTGATATTTACTTCCTCTCATATATAGTCTCCTTTATAATATTGTTAACGAATTGAAGTTTCAAGTACCAATATTTGTTAAGGACATGAATGTACAGCGAACACAGAATTCACGTAGAATCGATATTTACCAAAAATGATTGAAATGTTTTTATGTCGCGTCTGTGTACACTTGCAGTTGTATAAAACGTGTAAATGTATATAGAGATGAGGGGTTAGGGAATTATGTGTGACTCATCGTTCGAGTTACTGCATTCCAAAGATAAGACAGGAATGTTTCTGCCAGACTGTACCGGCAAGAAATATTGCTTTCTTCGCAAAATTTGACTTACCATTATTAGGTACATTGTGGTTTTTCACATCGAAATAAATACACGACGCGATAGAACGCCACTTTGTCTCATTAGTTAATTTATTTCTTTCCTTTTTTTGCCTGTAGCCTACTGACAGAGTACAAAATGAAATCACAGCAAGGACTTTGAGTACTTAATATTATCAATATTCTTATTACTTGACGTTAATAACTATTTTCTTTGCAGGCACGCAGATTCTGCAGTAACAGGTATGTAATCACCGACCACTTTTTTTCTACATTGAAATATGTACTAACTTCTATAATATTTTACTTGATTTCTTACAAATTCTTTATTTATTCGGTTATCACGGTTTTACTTGATAACTCTGCGAGCATTGGAAATGAATGAACCGAAAAAGATTATTTTACAACATACCGAACGATAATTGCCGATAAGCAGGGAGATGTGAAAGAATTAGTTATTGATCAATCGTTAGAATAATACATTGCGGAACGAATTAAGGATGAAGGATGAAGCGATACATTAAGAATGAACGAAAAATGAAGGAAATGGGTAATGATTGTAGGATTTTGTCCCGCGCCACCCCCACCACCACCGCCACCTGTTCCGGGACAAGTGCCCGCTATGAGAATCAACACTGCACAGGTAAGAGAAGCTTTCTCTGGGATTCAGTCGTTTCGTGTTTGTCGTTCGTTACGGACGAATAGTGTTTTCACACGTGCAACTTTATCGCGTTATTAACTTCGATTGAATGTTACGTTGATTACGGATTCGGTTCAACCTCGTTCAGTGGTTCGTGGAAAGTTTGACACTTGTGCCGCGTCCGCGATTTATGGGGAAAACCGGAATGACCAAGCTCTGCGAGGTGCTAGCAATACGTACATAATACCTGCATAAAAGTTGTGTACAGTGAAGGAGGTGTAAGAAAAACCTTTTTCTCGAATGTTTATTCAAAAATAAAATACAACAAAAGGATTGACTTCGTGTGATATTAGAATCATGGGCGGGATAATTATGCGACGAAACAATCATTTGTAATATCCATCTAGAGATATTTCGAAATATTTACTTTCATGCTTTTATGGGAGCCTACTCATTGAGTATTAATAGGACACCCAAACCTACCGCGAAACGAAATGCCGATCTATCCTGTCAGAAGTGGTCGGTTTAAGACTATTACTGTCGGTAATTCGAGTATTCGTAGACTGACAAGGAGCATTCATAATTGGTGCTTATAAATTACAGCCGGCAATGGGTAAGAGGCCACAGGTGAATACAAACAACTCATACGAACCACCGGCGGCCATCCAAAACGCCATGTTGACGAAGGACAAGAAACCGTTCACTTATACGCCTGGAATGGGTGGGAAATTGGACCTCTCGCAGATACGTAGTCCACGAATGGCACGCAGGGTAGCGAAAAACGCAAACGACGAGGGCATCGAGGGTCCTCCGAAGTCTGCCCTCGAGGCAAAGCCTACCCTTAGCCAAAGCTCTCCTGGCGGAGCTAATCTCTTCGTACAGCCGCAAGTGGCGGTACCCGTTTTCCCCACGAACATTCCGCCACCCCAACCGTCTGTCAACAGAACGTCGCAACCGCCTCAATCACCTCAAACGCCGCCACTAGCCAACCGTCTCCCCACAAATCGTGAGAAAACACTTCCTCTCTTATCGCTCGACGGATACTAATATTAACACACGTGTAATATGCTCTATCGTCAAGTGTTTATAGTGGCACTGTACTTATTGTCATTACGCAATGCAGATTAAGTGTGAGAATCGCAAGTAGAACTCCTATGAATCGTTTAACACTACTCTTTCTTTTTCTATTAACATATTTTCACTTTTCAAGCAGTATTAGGTACAAACAAAAGCAAATAACATACATTTATAAGGCATCGGTTAGTAAATACAGAAAGCGTATGTTATGTAACATGAAATTCATAAAAACTTCGATCGAAGTATGACGAAAAACGTCAGATCGAAGTATCACTGTTTCATCAAATTTTACATTTTCACTATTTTCCTCGTCAGTTACGAAATTTTAATATCAGTTACGTTTCACATGTACTATTCATTTTTTTATCTAGCTGTCGATACGTGTATTTGTTAGAAATGTGTATGAGGGGTTTTCACAAAAATAGGGATTTCGTTGTAGAGGCCGACAGACAAGGCGAGCCAGCAAGAAATACAGCGAAAATAGAGACGAAAATTACACCGGTTGTAGTGCCATCACCCAGCTCGCCTGAAAGTCCGAGCACACCTACTCAGGTCACTTTGCAGAAAGCTCCAACGCCATGGCTTCAGAATAAGAATAAGCCACAAGAAGAATTGCCAGAGTGGGCGAAACGCTCTAGTGCTACTAAATCATCGAATTCAACACCCGAGAGCCCGCTGTCGCCATTAGTCTATACGCAGCAACCGCAACAAATGCAGCCACCACCCCTACAACGTCAGCAACATCAACAACAGCAAGAAAAACGTCTCCAACCTAGCCCCCCAGTAGTGCAGCAATTATCTAGTCCACAGTCTCAGCAAGCAGAACGGGTCATACCTATGCGAGTACGTGCTTTACCCAGCATTTAATGCAGGACTTACAAAAAGTTTGAGACTTACAAAAAGTTTGACTCACTCAAATGTGAGTATGTCGAGATAATAGAATTATCGTTTGCAGATCGAAGATAGGCCATCCGTGTTTGCTGCAAAACACGAGGCGGGTCATCATCAATTCAAGCAGCCACCGAGCATTCATCATCAGCAACGCTGGGGTCAATCCGCACAAAACCAAGGCCAGCCGCAAATAACCTCGACTCAACAGCAACCGTCGCAACAATCGGCCGGTTCATTCGTAATACCCATAATGGTCGAAGGGGGAGACAAGACAATATCATGTAACCCAGTCCCAATGTCTACTCATCCACAACACAACGCAAGAATGAATTCCGCCGATAATCAACAACCACCTAGACTGTACGTTGGCATTTAATTGACACATTACTACGTTTCTTAATATCAATGTTAGTTCTCGGAGATCATAAAAACCTGGAACTATTGATTGAATCACAAATGTATCACTTTCATATTTAAAACATCAATGTAAATAGAATTCAAATCAGTTGGCATTTTGGCTGCCGCGTGAATTTCTAAATATGAAATTATCTTAAGATGAGAAAATGTTAAAAGTAAGCTTTTTCACTATAAAAGGATAATTCAACAACGAGGAGCTCCGATTCAACAAGGACAATTCGGATTGAACGAACCCGGACCAGTTCAATCCCGATCCTTCCGGGTTCTTCAGAAAATGACGGACACGGATTCACCGAACGATGTCGACACGGAGCAAATGCGTAAATTACAGCTTACCGACGATGATAGAAATCTGATGAACAAATTTAAAGAGCAAGGTATAGTTAAAAATGTTACCATGAAATTTGGCGCAGAAGTTATTGAAGATAGTTCATTGATGATCAAACCACAGGATATATTGTAAATACAAGCATGTTGCTGGTCAATCAACTCTGTGTTTATTAATGTTAATCTAATAACTTGCTTACATGGTCCAATTAAATAGGTAACATTTCCCACAACGTTCATAATGTTCTTTAAAATACCTTGGATATTGCATTATGAAAAATTGATCAGTAATGATTAAGAATGCCTTCATCTTCTTTTGGTCATTTAACTTTCTTTGTTAATACAATTTACAGATACACGTAACATAAATGAAGATTTGTCATTCAACCTTAACGCTTCAATTGTCATCTTCAAAATCATGATAGACTGGTTACTTAGATTTATTGAAATTACATTATTTTTACAGTTGACGGCGATACGTATCTTCATCAAGAGGAAGACCCCCGATATCGCGGAGCAGCTATCCCATCTCGAGCATTTCGTTATTTACAGAATATGACAGATTCGGGTGAAATCTCAGCAAATTCAGGAGGTACGATTATCAACACTCTCTTTCCTTATACATATTTAGACAATGGCTATAAAGCTTCATCTTGCTTACAGCACCCCGTCCACAAAATGTTGTCAATAAGAGACAAAATAGAAATTCAAAATCATTCGGTAAGCACACGCGTTTCTAGTAATACTCGTTATAATTCTTTACATATTTTTGGAATAATGAAAACCCAAAATGAGATTGTATTTGATGCAATTTGTTGTAGAGGGGACACAGGCTAATTTGCCACCAAGCGAACAACAAGCTCCCGAACCAAAGAAATACATGGGTAGTGCTATACCTTCTAGATCCTTCCGGATATTACAAGCAATGACAGCACCAGAAAGCGTTGGTGAGTTAGCACAGTAGTTTCGTTATTGACATATTTATATCTTCTAATCATTCACCCAAGAACACTTTATATTTTCATAAGAATTAATCACAAATGCTTCTTCACATTTGCACATTAATGTCCGGTTACGAACGTCTCACATTCTAATCTATACATTAAACGTTTACTTACCGGAACAAACAAATCCATAGCGTCGCTAGAACATACCCGAATCCTGTGTTCACAGGAATAATGAATATTCCTTCAAGATTTTTTTTACGAAAGTAATCAATTTCGAGCGTCCAAATGGTCCCTTATTCTGCGATATGTTTACAATTGGCAAATTATTATTAAGTATACATTTGTTTAACGAATCGGAACAATTATGGATACAAAGAATTGTGATAGGAGAATATTAAAATGGATAACGTTTACTGCGGATAAGAAGATATTGTGGAGATTGAAATATTATCGAAAGTTATCACTAGAAAAAATTACATATTTTCTTCTATCAAGTGCTATTCTACTAAAAGTAGTAAAGTTGCAAGACAAACTTCAACGGGAGAAAAGCAATGTTTGAAATTATAGTTAATTCTTCGTCTGTTTCTCAGTAAACCAGTCTCTAAAAAGCTATAAACGTACATGCATTGTATTTTAATATATGTTTATTACAATGCAGTTTCATATTATAAAATGAATATGAGAAAATGAAAATTTCTATACGACTAATTACAGAAATGTGAATATATCCATTTTTAAAATAATAATAATAATAATAATAACAATATATGCAAACGTCGACAGTATAACAGAACTTGATGTGTAAATGTTTGTTTCAAAAACACGTTATGGACCTTCAATACCTAATAGTACAGAAAATGTGCAATATCCTCTATCCATTCAAAAGTAACGTAAGCATTATTCGCTGATGTGTCAAGTTATGATATGCTAAAAAGTCTTTTGGATTGATGAAAACTGTGTTTAAAGAGTGCCAAGCACGGAGTTTAATGGTCCAGAATGCTATATAAAATTAGAGTAAAATTGCGTTTTTAATGAAATCATTTATGGAGAAGGGAAGAAATAAAAATTAGTGCAAGAAGAAATGTGGTAAAAGGTTCATTTGGTAAAACGTCACTATTGGTTCTGATTCCTGACTCTTGCTCTCGCATCGTATATCTGTAAAGGAAATCTGAAACGTGATCATACCCGTGGGTGGTGGATGAATCATTTCGTTATTTCCACAGTCCTTTGAAGTCAATGCACCACGGTCATCTTTTCGTTTTCATTTGTTACGTATCTACCTTTAAATTGCTCCGTACAATCACTGATTACCCATCTTCGTTGATAATACTATTGAAGAATTCTTATGCAAACTTACATTTATTGCGATAACTCTTATGTCAGAAGAAACTAGCAATGTAACGGGAATGTTGCATGTCATTAATTATTTCTCATGTTCGATATTGCTGAAATTTGGAACGATTACAACCATTTACTTGCATGAATATGGACAAAGGAAGATTTGTGACATGCTGTGCGACATCTCGTTTTAGTAGGGTGTAAGCACAACTGCTGTAAGAACATTAAACCATTATCTATACAATAATTATATGCCTTTATTACCTGATGCAGTATATTTAGAATAATGATTCTTCATTAAAAGAATTATTCAATACAAACAATGATG
The DNA here is from genome assembly GCA_963989215.1 of Hedychridium roseum. Classification (NCBI taxonomy): domain Eukaryota; kingdom Metazoa; phylum Arthropoda; class Insecta; order Hymenoptera; family Chrysididae; genus Hedychridium; species Hedychridium roseum. The sequence goes on along the minus strand of OZ022311.1, from coordinate 6,209,467 downwards.
TATCTATATTACTTACTAAGACATCAAAGTTGTAAGAGGTAATAAAACTTAGGTAATTTTCATTTTGGGACGGGTAATACAATATTTTGTTAAATTAGTCCGATATGATAACTTTGAAAAACGATCGACACATATAATAACAAATTCTAAGCGTTGCATATCCCTAAAGTATTAGTAGTTCGTTAACATTGTAAGAAGATAATATATCAAAAATATGTTGATTTGTCGTATTAGAATGTCGAAAGATTCTTAAGTACTTGAAAGTATTCATTGTAAAAGCTTTAATTTTACTTCGTAAATAGAAGAATCGTAATGCAAGCTTATCAAACAAGGACGTTGAAGTAATGATACACAAAGAATGTGTTAGTATATGTATGTAAGTTTTACAAAAAACAGTAGAAATTATGATCTTTTATATTTACAAATAGACCTTTACTTTGGAAATGCCCGTTCATGAACGTAGTTACATTTACTTCTTACTTATGTCCGCAACCTTAATTAATGTTGTCATAACACAGTAAGAAAATGAGGACTGTACACGGTATATGCGCGTGTACATAATTGTTCAGTACCAACATTTTCTTTCAATTATGCATCGCTTTCTGAAGGTAATCGTTTAGACCGTATTACGGTTACCCTAAGTTAGGTACCTTTAACATTCTTCTTTTAGATAGTATCGGTGCACGTGCGTAATTCCCTTAAAATTTGTATCGTTTCCTTTGAACACAGGATCAGGCATTTTTTATTCTCACCATCTAAATTATCCAATTAATTCGCTTAACCCTCTTGGGATGTTCTATTTCCTTCTTACGTTTTGCTGGTCCGGCTGTTTCAGATCGGAGAATCTAGTTTACGTTAGACATTTTTAACGTGATGCACTAAGTAAAGAATAAATAAAAGTTGCACAGTAGTATTATTCTTCAAGGTATTTGATAAAAAAATAATTACTTCAATGTTAATGACATCGTTGAAGTTCATGCTACGTTGGTATGGAATTAGATATTTTTTCATTATCTTCACATTCATTTCTTACCAGTTAGTTAATCCGAAGTGAGAGAAATACTTTTTGCAAGATCATTTCGTAAGGCATATTGTATCACATTGAAGTTGACTATTATACTTGATGGCATTTGAATGTTTAACGTATACTTTTTTTCCGATGCAATAAGATTGACTAAGAATGTTCTCGTCAAAAGAAAAAGGTTGAATACAAATAACGAGTAAATGAACACGGGGTATACGAAAAATAAATGCGGATGCGAAAAGGAGAGGGAGATAGAGAGGGCGTGATGGGGTGACATAAAGATCGGGGGAGAGAGGCTGCAAGGCGAGGAATTCTTCCACACTGAAATGCCAAGACAGTTGAACTTATTTTTCTCTGAATGCAATGATGCTGTTTGTTGTAGCTACGCAGGAAAATCATCAAGCAGATTACACCTGCCAAACTGACAATAGCGCGCCGGGCAATCAGCAGGGTATATTTTTCCCTCCTTGTCCTCCCCCTCTGCCCTTTTGGACTCCAGACGATGGTGGCTGTTGGTGGGGTTATTATCCCGTCCGATATGCCGGTGCAAACGCTAACGATAATCCTAAACTTCCGTACGATGCTTACTTTCCCTACCCCCCGGGGAATAACACTTTCACTTATTATCCAATGTACAATCAAAGTCCTTCATTTTACCAGCAGTACGATCCTAATAATCCTGGGGACATGGGGTACGATGATTACAATTATTTCAGAGCATACGCTCAATCTGTCAGTCCGAGTCATTCCGAGCAGAATAATCTAGACTTGCGTTATTGCGAATCTCGTAATAACGAACGTACATTTAGCAATTGCCATAACGACGGTACTGTCGGTCGTGACACTGCCTGCTCGGTTCCGTCGCGTCGTAATCTTGCTACAGAATTTAACATAACGAAATCAGACTCTGCTCAACAGTGGAGCAGGTCTAGTAACGCGTCAAGGAGCAGCACTGTCAGTAACAGAGACAGTGATTGCACCAGCGCAATGAATATAACCGACCAGGAGGAAAGCGTACCAGAGGTAACAGTCGTTCTCAAAACGGTTGACAAACTCGACTCGACTAGAACAAGCCCACCGAAGAGAGCTTCTCTCAACATCACTGTACCCAATTATACGTACATCGACAGCAGTGATTCCAGCGATCCTGAGTCTAATACCGATGAAGAGTCTGTCGTAGATTCCTCCAATACCGCTGACAATTGCCATAACAACAACAGCAACAACAACAACAACAACAACAACAACGGCAATAACAACAATAACGACGACAGCAACGATTCAAACGATACATCCGACAGTGACTCTGACTCCTACTTAGCCTATTCTACGGGATTAAATCCTCACGGGAGGTATGACAGAGGATTCGAAGTAGTTACTGGGACATCCTATGACAATGATGTCTGTTCAGACATTCGGTGTGACGACTCCAAATCCTCATTGGATAAGTTTAACACCACAGATTGTGAATCCGATGCGGAGTATGAAGATGAGGGTCCCGTGGAAATTCTGCAAGCCGATTCGGTTACACAGCACGACTTGAGCATGGCAAACGTAGACGCTGAGAAGGACGATTCAAAAAGTGCTTATCGGAAGGAACAGAAAGTTGGACGTGAGACGGAACATCTCGAGGAGACCGACGATCTACCTGACGATAATGTGGATAGCGCTACAGTGAGTGTCAGTCTACCACTGAGGTTTACATTTTCCATTTCAGAGAACAACGAGGATGTTACCACTGTGATCGTTGGTGACAGTACAGTGAAGCCCGAAAAACGGTTTGCCGCGAAGAACGAAGTGTCAGTTCTCGAGAACCCTCAGCCACAAGCTCAACGCGAATGGCAGGAAAACGGTGCTCTAGAATCCCAAGTATGCAACGATACTGCTGTCGATTTTACACTGAGGAAGTTGCCGCAGCATCTAGTGACGGTAACAGAGGCCGATAACGAAGAAAGGAAGTCTTACACGGCGAGAAACGATTATGAAACGGAGCAGAATGATTCGATACCGCATGTTAATTTCACTCTGCGAAGGGTTACATCGAGAATCAATGTAGTAAATTCCGAAGAAAACATCGAAACTGAATTCACTTTCCGAGCAAAGAAGTCAGATGTTGCATCATGCCTTAGGAGGGATAGAAGAGAAGAATGTAATAATGATGTGGATGGAGGGACTTCAAATCAGCACGATGATGGAGATGGAGATTTCTTGAAAGGTTCGCTGAAACCGGACGAAGGATTAAGTGATCGAAAGAGGAGTGAAGAGATTCAGAATGAAATTGTGCTGACGGAGAATACAACTTTCCAGGATACAAATGGTGAATGCACGAATGGACAGAATGAAGATAACGAGGACATAGATTTCTGGGCAGAAATTCGTGGAAGTACAAATGATGACTCGGATGCTTACAGTCAAAAAATCCTTAAACCAACAGTAGTGGTATCAGAGTGTAATTGCACGGATGAGACGAATCTTGAAGAAGCAGAACCTGAGGACTGCAATGCGGACACAATAAAGGAGCAGCACGAAATGACCGATGGTTTTCCCGCAATTAGAAACGAAGAAGGTGAAAATGATAACGCGGACACTTGTCAAATATTAAACGAAACGAAACATTTGCTAAGCGTACAGAATTCGCGTGAAGAAACGGACGACGAAGACAGTGGAGTTACGTCGGACATGAGTCGAATGATATCCGAGGCTGATACAGATTCGGAATGTACTACAACGCGAAAAATGAGCAAGTATCAAAGAACTCAGACCCATTCTAGGCTATTTAGGTTACTCTATGACGACTCGATGTTGCCGGAGAATTCCGCAGGTGATAGCGGCGACAGAACATCTTCCTTGTCAACTTCGCAACGAAAATACCTCAGTCTGCCTCTAAAAGGAAACGTCTTCAACTACGACGAGAATTACTGTTCCAATTACTCTAGCGGCTTAACTTCGCCGGAGTATTCACCGGTGTATGAACAATCATGGCGTCGTTTGCACGAAACTGCGAACGCGACGACAAACAATCGTGACTCTAGGACTAGTCAGCTGCAGGAGGAAAGGACCGCTTATAAAGAGGATCCTTATTTTCAAACGTGGAAGACGGTGAAGCCATCTGATCCGCAAGACGAGGACGTCATACCCTCACTGGCCTTCAAGATCCTGGAGAGCAAGATACCTTACTGGGCGTACAAGGTGAACGTACTCTGTCCAAGAATCAAGAGCACAAAGAGTGTACCGAATACTCTTCGGCAGGGAAACGGCAAGTCGAATTCGTCGATGGTCCCTCCTGTTCCCACTTCCTACGCCAGAAACAACCGTTGCTGATGACCCGGGCGCAGAACGAGCCGTGCTAGGCCTACGCGCGTCTGCCACCTACCTTTTTCTCGAGAATTCACAAGACTGGGCCACGATGCCCGGGGGGGCTACAGGCTACGTGATTTTTTTTTACTATCGGTACATATCGTTTCCATATACTCATCTACTTATTATCTACCTACTTTCTTTTTTGTCTTTCTTCTTTTTTTTCCATTTTCTTTTTTGGTCTTTGTTCTGTCACTCAACGTATTGTTGCCAACACCATTCGGGCATCTTCGTCCACTTCGCCCGTGTCTATGCCGCGACATTATTTACTATACCTGCGCGCAAGTAGTGTACCACAGTCGAGCTTCGCGAGCTTGGTTGATTCCTTTGCAGTAGCTTTCCGAAGCCGGTTTATTTCCCAGGCAATGCAACGCCATTTTTAACAGACACTCGTACATCCGTACGACACATCCCAGAATCCATCGAAAGGCCATGAGAATGTAATAGAATCATTACAATCTCTGTACGATAATTAACAACAATTGCCAATTGTAATCGTATCGCATAAATTAGCACTGAGAGTTATCACTTCAGAGTCATTTCGCAAAGGAAACGGTCGCATATTTCTTGTGAATAAATACGAAATATACATATCAAACGGAATATGTATGAAGTTTTAATGGATTTAATCATCGAAATAAGTAACTGTGAAATCGACGTTTTAGGTGAAAGTATCATTGCATTTTGTGATAGATACTAAAGTAAGAATTGCATCTAACAGACTAAACGGCGCGCTAGGAAGTTCTATAAAATCTCTAATAAATAATATATTTTAATGATACAGAGTGAACCATTTAAATGGGAACGCCTAGATATCTTCGTTATTTATCATCATACGAAAAAGTCTTAGGACGAAGATACACTGTTTTAAGAGGCTCATGTAACGGTAGAAACAATTTTTTCGGAAGGTCAACTTTTCATAAATTTTTTTAAATGTAACCACACATTTTTTCTATATTCTTATTGTGAATAAAAATCTGAAAGAAATACATGGATCCATTTAAAAACTGATGACCTTAAAATCTTATAAAAAAAGACCTTGAAAAAAATTGTTTTCTATCGTTAAACGTGTTTCTTCATCTTCAGGAGTTTTTCATATGACCATAAACAAATGAGATATTTGGGTGTTCCCATTTCAGTGCTCCACCCTGTATATTAATGTAAAGAATATATTATGTATACGGTCTGGGTGGTAATTACGTAAATTATGATTTCAGTGATAATGTGTATATTTTAATCCTTTTTCATTTTTAATAATGATATCGTATTAACTATTCAATTAAAAAGTCAGATTAGTTCGGCCCAATAAAAGTGTACGATAAATGAGTTATCCCATAATGCTTATACCCCTTTTTTGTATATACTAGTCCAAATAACTGCGAGAATTCTGCAAGGGAAGTTTCAAGCTAAGCTCGTATTCGTCACTAATCCGTTGCCGCTTTTTCTTCACCTCTTTCTTTCTCACATATCTTTATTTATAAATTCAATTTGACGTTGACAATGCATGCAAATGAATTACTAATAAGCTTGAGTGCCTTCTTACTTGTATTTAGACTCAAGTGAGTAAAATGAAATCACACGTAATTCAACTTCATTAAACACCTACATATATTACAGTAACATGAATTAACTTTTCCTGTGGAGAAAGTCTTAAGCTTTCAAGCTTTAAACATTTTAGTTTGCGTCAGAAATTGTCAGTCCTTTTGGTTCAATGGATATATGCATAAATGTTCTTATTACTCTCGCGCGACATTATTTCAAACAAATAAACATTATTGTATATCTAAGCAATGTCAAAACATTCGTGACAAATGTTTCACGATGAACATTAGTGAAAATTCTAAATAGAAGCTTATTAAAATAAGTGTCAGATTATTTATTACAGTCTTCACGAATCCAGATCTGATTTTTCTGTTAATATGCCCTTCAACATTGTTGTTATAGATTCGGGTAATTTTTTGCATGCGAATGTGTATGGCGATCGACAACCGCATTTGGGAATGTGCGAATTTTTACACTATTGTAGTTAGCTGATGTTACATAACAACGATTAATTTTCCCAACTGTTTTCAAAGTGTGGGATTTTAGAAAAACTTTATTAAAATTACAACTTAGTATTAAAAAATTGTCTAAGAAATGACAATAGATAGAAAGGTTTATTTTCACATGCCCTAAATTAAATTTCATGTGTGTTTTATTGCTACAGAAATAAAAAATATAGATTACATATAAAAAGGAATGTTAGATTGAATTTGATAATATTAGATGTTACTCGCAAATCAATATAAGTGAAATTTAATTTTATACTACAAACGGAAAGAAAATATACCGTAGTTTAAAATATTCTCTGCATTCCGAGTAATTATTGTCAGTCAAATTTATGGAACCATTCAGATCGGCTGACGTTGGATTAAAGTAGTGTAAGGTTACAATCTATCCGTGTCAATGTTTTGTTCACTTACTGATTACGAGAACACTACAAGACTGTTATATTTTCTAAATTCAGGCAATACCAATATAATAATACGTAAATATAATTAGTTGTCGGATACTATTCGTTATAATTTTTACATTTTAATTTTGTAACATCGCTATGATGGATATGTATATGTTACTGTAAACGCCCGAAAATAGGTAAACCCTAGGTTTTACCGGTAAATTCCAGCATGTAGGTGAGGCGATGGCTAAAACCTAGGATTTACTAATTTTCGGCCTTTTACACTACCACATACATATGCATGCATACATACATACGTATATATATTAGATTAGATTACAAGAAGCAAGTATTTCACGCCTTGTAAGTTTTTGAATGCCGATTGTTCATATCGTAATATTACTTGAAACATTCACGCGCGAGTAAAAGATTTTATCTTTTATGTTCATACAGTGAGAATAATTGTTTTGCATTATTTAGTCAGATAAAATTTTTGTGAAGTGAATGATACGTATTGCACAGAAATAAAAAGATAACAAAAAAATGCAAAATTGCGTATTTGAACGTAAGGAAATCCATAAAAGAGGGATATGAAGATATGGGAAAAACAGCTGAACAGGGGGAAGCAAGAGAGAAATTCGACGTACTGCCGTCTGCTGTATTAAATTAGTTTTTGTAACAAAGTGAGATCCAGATTACAGGACTAATGCATTATTTGGCTTTCTTTGTCTTTCAGATCCCGACGCAACTGACTACTGAGCAAGGATGTGTACCTTCGCGTGAAACGTGACCTTAATAGTGTGTTTTCTTTTCTTTTTTTATTTTGTTCATACGAGTAATCCATGGTAATTGTCTGTTAATCGTGCCTGTCAACTATTCGCAAAGCGTTTCTATAGAGATACCTCATGTGACATGCCATTATATCCGTTCAGTAATATTCTCATGATAGGTCGATTATGTGCGTGTGAACATTGCAAATAGATAACACAAATATCGGACTATTAATCAGCGCTTGCCTCGATAAGGATAAAAGCGTTTTTCCTGGTTACTTTCTTCGTTATAAAAATCCGACGATCGTACCAAGATACTCGATACAATAGAGCGAGTAATTCATGGATGTAGGTCAAATTACCGAATCGCATCGCGTTGTGTTAACAAAAATGTAATTTACTTGATTGTACGTACATACAGGGTGTTTCATCTAACTTGGGTACTTGATACATCTTCGTTGCCTTCGACGATACGAATAAATGTTTCGGAAAGAAATTACTTCAAAATCATTTCGATCGCCATCTAAAATAAACTTTGGGAATCGGTACAGGGAAGTCATGGATAAATGTAAAAATATGGATAAAAAATTTTTCTCGTTAGAACTCATCTGAAAGTCAACAAATTGTAACGTTTAAAAAGACATTTATGACCCTGAAATATTGGGAAAATAAACATAAAATCGTTTTCCTGATCACTATATTACCTCGTTTGAATCAAACAACTTCTTACCGAAACATTTGTTTGTATTATCGAAGGCAACGGAGGTATTGCAAGTGCTCTAGTTAGATGAAACATCCTGTATATATTAGCACACACGTTACTCTAAATTATCATAGGCAACGGAGATATTTCAAGTTCAGTTAAGTGAAACATCCTGTATATATTGGCATTCGCGATACCTCAAATTGTCATTGTATTATTTATGTAAGCCGTGTAAAATAAACTATTTATAAAGCTTATACTGACAATCCTGTTGTAATTTATAATTGGACTGACGTTAATTGTACATTACATATATAAGTCAGATTTCACGAACACCTTGGAGACGGTGTAAGTGACAAAAGATGCGAGTTATTTATAACTCTTGCATGTTTTTCTTGAACATATTAACATCTATGTAGTGACTTATATTACAATAATGTAAGTATTTAGTACATATTACGTTACATGTTGAAGAAGAATAAAGTACATCATTTAAAATCGTAGATGTAGAAATGGACAAAAACAATATTCATCCATAAAATAGTAAAAAAAATTGTGCCCATTTATTATAATCATTAAAAAATTACCCGTCACTAACAGATTGTTGCGTATAATTTCTTAATTTTAAGTCAGCATTTATTCATCATTATGAAAACAGCTCCTTATGTTGAGTACCAAACTTAATTATCATCCGCCAGCAATTTTCACATCTACCTTACAATTCTTACACATACAAGTTTATGTAGTTTTTTAGTTTTTAATTTATTCATTGACTTTCTTTTATTAAAAAATTATTAAGTCTTTTATATGATTCCAACGATGTTTAAATGAAAAATCGATTGTGCGTTGAAAAATGAGATGCAATTTACATCGTAATAGTGTATATGAGTTATAATGTTGTATAATGGATGCAAACATAATGATAAAAAAGAAGTTTGCTTAAATTGTGATATACGTTCGGTTTCGGTGTAAGATATACGCAATAACAGTCCAAAGGAAAACACTCCAAAGGTTTTCAGCCAAGAGCCAAGCATGGGTATTCATTTCCCCAATGCTCCAGTGGAAGGGGAAAATTTTGTAGCACAATTGATGTCCCACGTACATGAGCAGTGCGTTCATCCCTATATTTTTAAAAACAACGAGACAGGAGTTATATTATACAATTACAAGCTATTAAAACATCTAATTAATCCGATCCGTAAGATAAATGGTCTATATACTTCACTTGATTTAGTTTTCCAAAGAGTTTATTTAAATCACAAAACTTACCGGGTATTCGGAATGGACCACCGTGCCAAATTCGCGTTACATCGATGAGCAAAAAGCAAGCCGAAAGTAATGCGAAGGCAAAGGAAGCAGTTACGAGCACAAAGGAAAAAGACCTGACAAATAAAAATACGTAAGTAGTTTAGTTTTTTTCATACACCTTACAATTTTATATAATATTTGATGCTTATCGTTTTACTGTAATTAATAGTTTGTATGTTTACTTTCAAAAAATTCCTGGTTGAAAACGGTAATTGTTTATTGCAAGATTTTTAGATAGTTTTATAATCAACTTACCACAAATTCTTATTGACCGGAATGATATTGGTGAAGTGAAGAGCAGATCCTGCACAACCCAAAAGAACGGCCCACAAAAGCCATCTTACGACCCGACCTTTCCAATCTTTATGGTACATTAAAATTTCACCGGCCTGAACACCCAGAAAGACGTGGAAAATACTCGTCAAACAACCTTCAAGAATAATTTACCGTTTACATATTTTTCAGACTATAAATTACAGTAAGGTGTATAGCTGCGAAGAAAGTAGAGTTCATTAAGATCTTAAGTTCATTAAGATATTTGATATATTTGTTTAAAGATTAGATGTGATAAAGAACATGTGATCCAATGTATAAGTTTCCAAAATACTATTTCAATTTTTAAAAAATTTCTCAATTGCGCAGTGTGAAATCTTTACCTAAAATTCCCTCGGGGTCAAACGGACCAGAGCCGTAAACTGTCGAAATTGTTGGCGCTTGAAAAATGTGATCTGTTCCCATAACCAGTCTATCAATATATCCAGCAGCGCCTCCGGTGCAATTCCAATACTTTCCGTCTTCATGATGGCCTCCAGGACCAAGGTATCCCCTATCACAAGCTTAGTAAATTAACATTCAAAGAACTAAAAAGGTGTATAGCATTTCACAAACCTGGGACAACCTGGAACCGAAAGTCCAAATGTCAGAACATTGTGGGCAGTAATAATTATGACCATAACCATCCATTGCGGAAGGAGAATCAATACATCCTGAATTTCTCGCAGTAGCGGTGTCTGATAATAAAACATGTGTTGATTACAATTTATGTCATGACACCTTAAATACGCAATACTTCAATGCAGATCTGCACTTCGCCAGAAAACATGTTAAAGATTACATAATATACCGTTTGCACAGATAAAAATGTTAATATCATAACGTAACTTAAATGAATTGTGGCCGGTAAGTTCCAGTTTTATAGGGTGAACAGAAGGTAATAACTATACAATTCGGATGGAATAATTACGGTAAAAGAACGCACATTTTGTATGCTTTTGCAATTGCCCTTTTTTAAATTGTCGGATTATAGAAAAACATTAATGCATTGCGACGTACCTGTATCCTTTTAGAATTTCGCGGTGTTGACAAAAGGAAGATTAATGCCACGAAGAAATACGCAACGCTGAATCTTTGAAGAACGCCAAATATTCGAATTTTTTCCAACTGCGCACCCTTAAACAGCGTGTTTAATGATACTCCAATGATGAAAAGCAGAATACCTCTCTGAAAAAATATTCATCGCACTGATTATTGACCTTAATTGAACTTAATTGAAACTTTATTGAACTTAATGCTTATTCAGAATATTCGTGATATTCAACAAATATTCTCAAGAGATACGGGAAGTCAGTTAACTTATATTTGTTGTTATAGGCATGTTTTTGTAAATAATTACTTTAATTATGGACAAAGCGATGGAACCTTTGGAAGCACCGCGGGTAAGTTGGGCAGATAATGCCAGAGGAATGCAAAATCCCATGATCCATAAGAAACAAGGAAACACTAAGTCTCCGATTAATAAACCATTCCATGTTGCGTGTCCTAATATGAAATAACCGCCGGCACCATTGTTTACAAAGATCATTAATAAAATACTGATCCTAAAAACAATAATTTGCATTATTTTTCCGAAAATAGGTGAAACTATGCGACGTAGTAGGATTAAATTATTAACTTAAAGCCAGTAATACAATTAAATGACTTTTTTGTCGTGTCGGGATAAAAATATTGTGTTATAAAAAACTTACCCTCTGAATGTATCAATTGATTTCACACGGCGTTTTTTGGTTTCTTTATTCGTGATTTGATCCTCATCGTTCCCGCGTTTCAAACATTTTTTCCGAATCACGTACCACAATGATCTCAATATAGCAAAAATCATCAAGAGACCAGCGATGGTCCCAAACGCAATCAGAAGATCTGTCAAGTGTTTTCATAGGAATAGTAATAGACCTCACGACGGGGTATAATGGCGTTTAATTTTTCAGAATGTTCAAAAGAAAGAAACTTACGAATGAATGGGTTGGTCGGTTCGGTTATTGTTTCGAAATAACAACTTTGGTTTTTGAGCGTTAATTTGTATGTTCCGTATTGCTCCAAATTGGGTGAAAACTCACACACTGTGGAACTAAAATTAATAACATACCTGTTAATACCGTTTATTAATTAGGACCGTACATAGATAAATGTTTAGATGTTTTCTCTCCCATATTGATTTTTAGTGTTGCCAATCTTTATTATCTACAATATCGAACCTTCCATTTTTCGCCGATACAAATTCCTCATCTGCATTTTCCAATACTCTCCATGTCATTGACTTCGCTGTATTAAATTTTACACTCGGATTTTCATCCGGCGATATTCGAGCAATTCTTCTGTATGGACACTGAAAATGATTAATTATAATATATTTTACCGAACTTTTATTGTGAATCCCTTATAAAATACTCCTGTACATTCAACTGTAAGATATAAAAACTTTAAAGTTTTCATCGAGATCTGAGAAGTTTACCGACAGTAAAACACCATGATACCATACACACGTTTATTTTGACAGGTTTACAAAATAAAATGAAAGATTATTTAGATCATAGCAATCACACTTATGAAAAGATTTCATGAGACATATCTGATGAGATCAAATTGCGGACGTAACACGAAGGACAAGAAATGATTCAACAAAAAAAGTCAAAAGTATACAATTGTTGTGAATACTTATCTGCTTGGATATTAAATTGATCTCTTCCTTCGTTTCGCCTAGAGGAAAGTATGTGATAGCGAAAATTGCGTGTATAAAAGTTTAGTAAATATGTATGATAGAAACTCGTTTATCCAGACGAGACGGGACTGGACCCGGTCCGGATTCCTTAGAAGATTGGATAAAAAGGCCGTAAAAAACTCTTGATTACCACAAACACAAACTTTTCTTAGGGACAAGGTGTATCTAATTATTCTGTATGTATACATGTACATATCCGAATACAGGTATTTCCTTTACAACACGGTTTCTCTCTAATTGAGAAACCTCGTAATAACACGGTGTGTGATAGGGATTTTTCAAGTGCAAACGCGATCATTGAATAAATTGATATCTTTCATTCAAGCAAGTGGGGTTGCTATATGAGAACGCTGTGCGGAAAGTTCATACTGCAGACCGTTAAAGTTGTGAATTCGCAGGAAGACTGATTGGTCATTTTTAAGATCTTTGCAAGGTGTTCTGCTCTTTATTTCATCACTTAAGTAAATATAAAACTATTCGTGTCATAGGTCAAGTTGATCGAGTGAAATTTGAAAGTGATTCTATTTGGCTGAGTGCCACAGAAACGTGCAAAGCGGTTTCAGACAGCAGATCTCAGATCTCGTCTTTCAAAGTTCATACCTTTTGATATAATTCGACAAAACATACGTTTTCACAAACAAGCACACTGTACGTTTGAAGTAAGTATGTAATAAAAAAGGATCGAGCATAGGATAAATTAGAAAAAAAGACTTACCGCCATACAGTCGGCTGAAAGAGAATAGAGCCATGTATCCGCATGATCGTTTTTCGTTCGTAATTCCACGCACGCCTCGTCATAATTCAAGTCGGTGTAAGTGCATTTCGACTCACTCATTATTTCCTGTACCCCACGTAAAAGTGAATGAGTGGATAAAAGCCGTACACAAATTTAATTTACGAAAAAATAGAATTAATCGTATTTATCAGTTGTATTGCGCGGCAAACATGTTCGTCATCCGGTAGCAAAAGGAGCAGAAAAGAACGTGTATGGTAATTAATATACTTGGTTTGCTGTCGGAAGAAAAATGTCTGCGTCAGTGAAAGACTGCCGTGCAACCAGATTCAGCGACACTGCAGTGTAAATTGTGAAAGTAGTCGTAGCCTAAATGGGTTTAACGCGTCTGCTGAAAGAGATCCGATCTTTCAATTCCAATACATGAAAAGCGTTATAGATAAATCAAAGTGGCTGATTATCTTAATCGAATACAATCAAATTTAGCAGACAAATATCCTCTTTGGTTGGAAGGTGCCAAAAACAAATTTTCAAGTTTGTGTCTCAGCGCGCTTGAATTTTTATTTTCGCATTGATCCGTCTTAAAAATAAAAGTTATCTCGCAAACAGGATATTTCTATCGCGGACGGTTGTTGTTAACAGTATGTATCCGAAAAGAAAAGTGTGCTTTGGTTAAAAAGGTATATCAGAATACTAGCAATTGAACTCCTTTCGTCAGATGTTTTAATTTTGCTTAGTGCACAGACAGGACTGTAATGTGATAAATTTAAGTTATATTATTACCACGACGTTAGTAGTATTATTCCATAAATAGTCAAAATTGTTAAGAATCATATGGGACATGCTGTTCAATTTTTCTTAAGCGAAAAAATTAATTTTTAAGGATAATGCTGCTTGTAAGAATGCGGCAAAGCCATGACCAATGTTATTGTCACGTTAAATTCATTATTTTTAATATATTAGCTTTACAATTAGTCAGGTATATATTAGGGCAACTCTTAATTATGATGCATGACCTGGGCACCTGTTATCAATGATAATTTTAATAGGGCTTACAATCTGATGAAGATCTCCTGCAAGGTGTCTCGTATTCTGGGTCACTTTTGATTGGAAACTGCTTGACACACATTTGCCAGTAGCCTCAACCGATGACAACAAAAATTCCTATCAACGCGTTTCTTTGCCGAATTCAGTAAAGGAAAGGTCGTTGTCGAGGACAGCGGAAAATCGTCCTTAATTACGAAGTAACCTGACGCGAGCAAAACGATCGTACCGAAAACATTCGCCGCTAGAATTGAAATGAGCCGACAGGTTTTCGATATTTCCACATGGTCTAATCTAAGAATATAAAGCTACCTACGTTGGTAGAAATCACGTGACGTTCACTTTATCACGTGGATACCAGTCCGACTGACATTTAAACTGGCTTGCGAAAAGAAAGGTAGACATTTATGTAACGTGCTTGCGATTTTTTATAGCGCTTTCCCAAATGCATATGCTAAATTACGCCTGCACGTTTAATTGATATTCCTACATTATGTTTAAATTATTTCAATTGCCAATTACTTTTACGGATAATGAATTCTTCACAAGACATAGCAACATCTTTAAATCTGTTATTTTTTAAATCTAAAGATAAGCTTCTGATTAGGGGTGTTTTCCTGTGTGAATTTTCAGTTATGATAAACCCATACATGAATGGCTCTAATCAATCCGACTGTACGGTACATGTAGAGATTTAATGAGTATCTTTAACGATCTTTTTCCGCCTTCTGTGATCACACGATACGCACGCATTCATATCTTTGTTTCTCAATTTTTTATTTATCCGTATCTTAATATGCATAATGTATTACATTCGCGCTTCTGGCACAAGATGTTGGAGCACTACTCATGTTAGTTGACTTTATTTTGATAATTTTTGTTCTTCTTCATCCTGGTTTAATGTCGTAATTAACGATCAGCAAAATTCTACTCAAAGAGAAGGTTTTATGTAAGGAAAATAAAAACGTATACTGTGTAACGCAATTTTCATAAAATTGTATAGTACCATTTTATGACAGTTTGAAAAAGTTTTATCAGTTTATCAGTTTTATCAGAGAGTTTTATCAGTATCAGTCGAAAAGCGAACATTTTTATCTGCATGAAATTAGCGTCAGTTCGTAATGTCCAAAGTGAGCGTAAAATACGATATTCATACTTCTAAAGACAAGAGTTATCATAAAGTAAATCATTTATTTTAATTGAGTATTACCGTGGAATATGCATATCTGTACAAAAAATGCATTCCAGAAAATGTTGAACGAAGAGAAATCAAATAAATATTTAATAAAGTAAGACCATGATAAAATAACCTTTATATGTTTGTTTGGTACAATTGATATACATAATAGAGAAAACTTATAAAAATAATAAAATGGTAATATTTTGAACTTAGGCTATGTTATGTATACATTGTGACAAGTGGAGATAAGTAAGTCATAAACAAATTTCTAGTTTCAGTGCTCCTTAACTCATCACAATTCCTATCTTCTCACATCACTCATTGATAATTAATCTGTGTATGGACTTTGGATAATTATAAATAATGAAATTACGTATGTAAATATTTTTTCATTTCCATTTTCAAGACATATGGTTAACCTTTTGCACTTGAAGTACTTTTCGCATACCAATAATATTTTATTCCCTTCAAGTGTACAGCACATACTTAAAACTAAAAAATTAGTCGTAATTTACGCCATGAACAACTTCATAAATTTTTTTCTACAGCTATTTTGAAATTTGAAATAAAAGTGCAACAATGTGTAAACACTAGCCAAATTTAATGATTAGTCCCTGCATGGAAAGGTCACAA
The DNA here is from genome assembly GCA_963989215.1 of Hedychridium roseum. Taxonomy (NCBI): domain Eukaryota; kingdom Metazoa; phylum Arthropoda; class Insecta; order Hymenoptera; family Chrysididae; genus Hedychridium; species Hedychridium roseum. Next base: position 6,193,223 of record OZ022311.1, on the reverse strand, counting down.
TTAAAAAGATTTTTCCATCAAAAGGAAGTTGCTTTCACGATATTGCCGGCCTTTGCATAATTAAAAATTTGGTGGAAAGGTGATGCTAAATATTCATTGGAGAATACCAATCCATTCGATCTTCATTTCATTGTGAATGTGTGCAGCAACGATACAATTGTCTGTTGCTGTTAAATAAAAACACACTACCTTTTTGATATATAAATTTATAATGGTTTAATACACTTTATCATTAAATTTAGTATGTTAATAACATTAACGATGACCTAGTTAAAATAAACGATAAGAATAATACAATTTTCCCGCTTACAGTTATCCGCGAACAATCACTATGTGAGTATGTACCTTTCCTGTTTTTATTACATGCGTGAACAACTTCCAAGGAATGGTTAGTCGATTTTTTCAGAGTCCATTTCAGATTTGAACTATTTATTTTTTGATTACACATATCAGCCTGGAGCGGTAAATCATCGTCGGATGTGCATATCGTTTCAAACGACATATTTCACGGAATACCATCACCATTTGAGCATCCCATACGCCTCCCACCTGGATTCCATGCCGCTTATCGGAAAGTGATTCTCATCGCGGGAACGTAATGGGAATCTTCATTTGTTTATATGTGAACCCTGAGCTTTACGCAGCTTCGAGGACTGTTTTCATTGGCTAAGAATTGTTCTTATTTCCTTATGCATGTGACACAAAAAATCAACATAACTCGGGCTTCCATCGTTTCCACGATCTTCAATCAAGAAATGTCGTAGTACCATTTCTAGCTTGTCACGCTGTCTCACGATTGTTAACTAAAACAATGAAATGTCATTTCATGTTAACACATGTTTAATCACACTTGTCCGTCAATGGCGCACGAAAATAAACAACTTTGATACTCAAATGTGACATCATATTATGCTAGAAATCAAACGAAACTGGTTTCATATTTTTAACTACTAACGGAAGACTGTCTCCTGTTTCCTGATCACCTTAGATTCAGATGATATATTTTTGAAATATAACAGAACACTCAATGCCAGTCGGATACGTACCCTCATGCAGCGATTTCTCTCAGCGCGTACTTGGTTGATGATTTCTCGGATTTTCTTATTCAATGTATTATCTAATACGGGTACTGCAGTGCGATCTGTGTCAACTTGGACAACTGTTGGAACTCCGAAGACATCTTGAATCCACTGTGGAGATACTGCTAGACCTAACCACAAGAACATGTGGATACTGTTTTCTGCAATCAGAAAGGATCATTTTGTAAAGTTGACATTTTGTCCATAGATGGGAACAAATTTATAATTAAGTATTTATGCATATTATAAACGTAATAACGACAATTGAAACGAGTGCTATATAATATATATTATTGTCATGTTACCGAGACCAAATTTCTATCTGTTTATATTTCATATGGGAATGTGTTCTGAGTAATATTATAACTGGAATGTATTATTATTTTCCGAACGTTCGATAGTCAAATATACATTTATGAAAAATAGATAATAATCGCGCCGTATATAATGAAGTACAATTAGATATTTTTGTTGTTAATACATTTTAATATATTTCGATCAGGAGAATAATTTAAATTATAACTTACCTAGCAGATATACACCATCGTCTGTGAACTTATCGATGGAGCAACGTAATATTTGTGGTAATTCTGATTCCATAGGATCAACATCATGCAAAGGATATAATCGAGGATAAATATATACGACCGAAATTGACACGGGCATTGTGGCAACTGCCTGCATGACAAAAGATCTATCATCTATAGTCATGTCAGCACCTGAAATATAAAACCAAAAATAATACGATGTAGTTCGATGTTTTCATTTGTATTAACACATTTTACTTGAGAAAATGCATAAAATATTTTCAATTTGACAATAAATCCATTTATAATCTAGTAGATAAGTATTAGGAATTTTAACCTATTATCATTGCTACAGTTAACGAATATTTTTTATTTCTTATTAGTAGAATGATAATGAACAACATGCAACACTAACAAGTTTTTACTATCAAAAATAGACTTCGATACACATCTAAACATCAACATACCTCCTGAAACGGCATCACTCTTGATTAAACAATTGATATACAATGGTAATAATTTCATACACTCAGGAAGTATTAATTGTCCAGCACTTGATGCCGTGGCACAATGTTTCCTGTATGCAGCGAGCATGTTGGCGCATCTTAAGATTAAGTTGTCCTTCACTGTTTTTGGCGTCGATTCGATTAATTTGAATACACCTGCACAATACAATATGAAATAAAATAAAGTTACTCTGAAAATGATTCATTCGTATTAATTTATCTGACTTACTTTGTTTTGAGAAGAAATTTAAAATGGCATCTAAATCACATGCACGATACAACTCAGCCATTTGTGAAGATGTTTTTAAACTGATATTCATTATGCGCAACCGTCTAATACCACTGCAAGATGTGTACAGTAAAGCTGCCTGAATGTATGCACCTTCATCTTCAGTTAGCTTATCGTCATGTTTAACTTCAATAGCTACCGCCTAAAAAATTAACAAAAGCGTAAAGAAATGCAATTCTATACAGTTTTGTTTAATAACATTTCACGCCCTATCTACATTCTTTTCGTGACAGTTTTATTTTGGCAATTTTAGTGAAATAAAAGCATTCAGTTGCTTTGATACTTTAATCTTAAACTTAATTCGACCTTTGATTATTAACTATCAGTTTAAACTGATATTATGTTAACATATGTGCCAATTTATTTTGGACGGTACTAATCAGAGAAATTCACAATCTTCGTCGAATAATTATAAATAATTATTAATGATTGATAATAATACCTTATTGCAGTCTATACTAGCTAATTCCATGTCTGTCGTATTTGACATAAAGAAATGTCCATAGAAATCAGTCGCTCTAACGCCAGTAGATGTACGAACGCGCATAATTGCGTCAAAAGCAATAGGTTTCTTCACGTTGTTAATAACGTCTGTAATCAATCTGTCCCCATCGATATCGGCCTACAAAAGACAGAGTTTTAACTGTTAATCCCTTGCTTAAGATTTTTCAAATACAAGTGATTTTTATTTGTCATAAAATAAATTACCTGGAAGTATGTGTACTTATAGATTTCGCCTCCGGTAAGTCGAGCTATTTGCCCAATGGTTGCAATGTCTACATACGAATTATTAAAAATAAATAAGTCTACGCTACATCCTGCGCTGACACATTCCTGTCCCAAGTTGTTATAAACATTGTTTTGCGGCGCTACGAAGAAAAAAATATGGCTTAATTCTGAATGTATAATGTTATTACAACAAATACTGAACGCTTCCTTACCTAAAACTGTTTTTTCTTTTTCCGTTCCAAGAAGTTTTCGATCATCACGATTTTTTAACCTACCAGGTGCTTCAGCTATTGGTAATGAGGAGTGGAATATAATGAGCTTTCCAGCACACTCAGCAGCCTACATGACATAACACATAATATTAATTAGATCCCTTACAACAAATATAGTTCATTATCATGTCTAAATATGGCTCATAAAGAATATCAAATCGTGGCATACACTGTGTATAAAGATCTATAATACAAGTTACATAACTGTGAATTATGATTGCATTCTCATATTTATGTATTAACATAATTTCCTTTCGTTATTGGTAAATAGCGTATGTTTTTTGTGTAGATATTACCTTTAGCGCTTCCAACCCAGCTTGTATAGCAGGTGCAAGTATTGTCTCGGTTTCGCGCGTATCAGCAAACATTTGTGGTATCTGTGTCATCAAACTATCAATGACAGCTTCGCTTTCTTCAACGTCACACAAAAACCCATCCAAAAGTGGCATGAAAACATCCTGCACGTCGCCTACGACCATCATTTGCGGTTGGGCGAGACACGGGTTGATATTATAAAAATGCACTGTATTGTTGTACGTTATAAAGCCCACTCTCATGTTAGTTTTCGTTTGGCTCACATCTATAGGTAGATTCCGTATAATCGACTTCATTTTCATGCATAGTAAGTTCACTAAACCAGATTTGACTGTATTGTATGAAACATCGATCACGAACACAATGGCTGGTGGCTTTGGGAGGACATTGTTCTACACAAACAGTGGACATTATATATTATTAGTAACTTAATTTATGTGAAACATAAGACAACATTTATCGTTTGTCAGCATTTAAGATTGTATTACAAAAAAGATGAATTGTGTATGTATTAAAAGAAAGATTTAAAGAACTGCTATGTGCCAGAGAAAGTTACGTAATAAAATTTATGCAAGGTTTCTTGGCCTGAAATGTATCTGACATTTCATGTGTTTCCTATAAATTGGAGTTTAAAAATGTAAATCTGTATTCTTCATTGTACCATAGTAAATAATCTTTTTTGTAACTAATTACGTTGTAATGTATTGATAAATTGCCTATATACCCTGCAGTAATCCTTCGTGGCAACGTATTCATATGTTCCTAACATCAGTTCTGGTCTTTCATAACGATCCATACGTTGTCCTGTGTGGTCTAAATGTTGAAAGTATTCCGCTGGAACTGAGTTACATATGGTTTATGAACAGTATGTAATTTGATAGAAATAGCAATAGAAACATGTTGACTATTTTTATTGTGTAATATATTAAAGTATACACAAGTACTCACCTTCTGTTGTTGCTTTACAAAACATACATTGGAAACGTCTACCCGCATCAATAAATTGCATAAATGGACTCATGTATGCTTTGCATCGTACACATCGGACTGGTCCGATTTCTCCCATATCTACTATAGGAGGTTCATACTCTCCTTCCACTACTTGTGCCATCGGGCTGATTATAAGGCCGAAAGGGACACTAGTCTATAAGGCGAATATAATAGGCATGAATTTGAAGATGTAACTTACTTAACTGCTAAAAGTTCTCAGACTGACCTGTTTAACGATGTCAGCGGTAGTAGGAACAGTATACATTGTAGACCTGATATATCTTGGCGATGCGTTGCCTTGATCCTGTACGACCATTTTCGTCGTTACTAAAGGTGGAACAAGGCCTTTTTGATTCGTGATGAAAACGCCACCTCTTACTCGTTGATCATCTTGCATGACTTGAATCTTTCGTAAAACATAATAACAAAAAACGTGAGTTTAACGAAGTTATGTATCTTTGCAGTTGATGTTATGTAATATACACTTTGTGCAACGGTTGATGCATTGCTGTCAGAACTGTAATTAAGGACTTTCTGTTGCACATTTTCACTGCAATACAGAGATATAAAAATATTTGTTACCGGACTTGGCATTTGTTCTGGATCAAGACGTCTAGCTTGCTGTGGTTGAATTCCAGGTTGATAACTAGGTGATGCTCCCGCTTGATAAGGGCTACGTTGACCACTGTACATGTCCTATAATTTATGAATTACATAAGAATTGACGATAGAAATACACCATTAATTTATGCATAAAAAGATAATAAAAAGATAATCGCTATATGCTATTTTTAGTTATTTTTCTTTCATCCAGGCTACTTACCATTTGGGGCTGATAGTTATGTTGCTGATATCCTCCTTGTTGGTAACCGGGTACAGTGCCAGCTGGTTGCCGATTTAGACCTGCAGGACTTCCAATTGGTTGTCCTGATATTGGAGGACCTGGTGTATATTGTCTTTGACCAAGTTGTTGTTGCCCTGGGCTAAGAGGATTGCCCATTTGAGATTGCAGTGGCGGTCCCGAAAGATTTTGTCCCGGCATTGGTTGTTTCCCATAATTCTGCTGACCTGATAATGAGGGGCTTGAAAGATTTTGAGGGCTTGGTCCTGTGGGGCCCGGCATACTTTGTTGGGCAGATAATGGAGATGTAGCAGTTTGAGAACCCAAATAACTCTGGCCTGCTATTGAAGAAAATTATAATGTTGATACTTGCATATCAGGCAATATCTGTAAGTTCAATCTTGATTGCTTGAATAAACCTCACTGACCTGCTAATGGTGGGCCAGATAAACCCTGTTGTCTAGGTAGTGGAGGACCAGACAAATTGTGTTGTGTTGGTAGGCCAGATGGATTTTGATGTCCTTGTAATGGTGAGCCAGGAAAATTTGGCTGCCCTTGTGATTGTGGGCTATTGAAATTCTGTTGCCCATGCAATGATAAACCAGAAAGATTCTGTTGCACATGCTGTAGAGAACTATTAAAATTCTGTTGAGGCTGCCCAAGTGGAACACGCAAATTCTGTGCTCCATGCACTGGAGCACCCATTAAATTTTGTTGTCCTTGATCTAGGGAGCCAGCTAAATTTTGTTGTCCTTGCATAGGATGGCCAGGTTGGTTTTTCTGTCCATACAAAGGAGGGCCAGTTGCACTTTGTGTACTTTGTGATGTTGAACTTGGTAAAGTTTGTTGTGCTTGTACTGTTGTACCCAACACCTTTTGTGGCCCTGGCATAGGTGAATTAGATGAAATTGGCTGCCCTTGTATAACAGGCATAGATACATTTGGTTGTGCTTGTAAGGAAGGGCTAGATGAATTCTGATGACCTTGGTAAGGTGATCCGGACAAATTTTGCTGTCCTGCTAAAGGAGGGCCAGACATGTTTTGCGTCATTGGACTGGATGCATTTTGTTGCCTAGGCAAATTTTGTTGTTCCTGTGTTGGAGGTGGAGGTAAGCTCTGTTGCCTTTGCGATGCAGGACTCAAAATACTCTGTTCCCCTTGAAATGGTGGTGCAGGTAGTGTTTGTGATCCTTTCATAGGTGGTCCAAGAAGATTCTGCTGTCCTTGTAACAATGGTCCAGATAAATTATGTTGACCTTGCAAAGGTGGTCCAGACATGTTTTGTTGCCCTGATAATGGAAAGTTCTGCATATTTGGCGGCCCTTGTGTTGCAGAACCATTTGTATAATAAGGAGGCTGCAAAGGAGGCATATTAGGAGGTGGTCCTCCTTGCACTGGTTTTTGTAATGGATGTTGTACATATTGTGGATTCATCTTTTATTCTGTAATGAAAAAAAATATATATTTTTATTATAATAGTGCCATACCTGTATTTATAAACTCAATTATTTAACAAATAATTTCTTAATCATTCACACACATATTTTATATATTACAAGATATAGTACATACATATATTGTTTTATCAATATGGAATTTTTTAATCAAGAAAATGTATGTTTCTTATAAGATTACACGTTTTATATAACATTGTAACTACTGGAACCATGCTCAACCATGATTCATATGAATATAATCATGTCAAAGTATGTATTTTGGCAATGTCAAAGCTGCATAGAACATACTTGACATGTGCGTCAACACTAAAAAAGGATTTCTTTTTACAGAGAAACATACAAAATAATATTATCTATTATTTTTTAGTTCAATGAATTTACATATGATCAGATAAATACAAATTTACGGGAAACATTTTATGAAATATGTCACATCATGATAATTTGGATATAACCTGTACAAAGTTAATATCATGTCAGATTTACTATATATAAAAAATATTATATACTAATATGGCTTGTACATTATCGTATTGAGAATATTGCGGATTGTGCCTATAAATTTCTCTCATTTACGTCAATAGAAATGTACATGCCATGATCCATATGAAATAATCAAAACAAAACATTCACAAGAAGTATAATAATATTCTCATAGTTAGATACTTACATAGTGTCATTAAGCGTATTTCAAGCATAACAAAACTGAATATTTTCACAAATGTTTACACTAATAATAAGAAAATGTAATTCGTTGCAATAGTGATTGGTGCCGATGCCACGTAAGGTGGCATTGCGCATGCGCTTAACGCACGCTGACGCGACACGTCATGATAAAAATTGGGACATTAGAAAATTAATGTTTTACAACAATATAAAAAGATATCGATATCTAACGTATTTTTAAGTAATCTACAGTGCAAATAAAATATGTAATATAATACACGTTTGTAGAGAACAAGAGGACGAAGGCTTACTTTTAAGAGTAATACGAATATCGCGCCGAAATATCCCTAGAGGCCAGTCGTGCCAAGAACACCATATAAAAGAAATGCTATTCGATACCCACCCACAACTGATCTTTGTACACACAACAGTGACTGATCTGTATAACGTCAGTGAATAATGCTGATGTAGCATATGCGAGACATGGACATAGGAATATATTCCTATGTCCATGATGCGAGATAAATTCATATATACACTGACTTTGTTGTATACAGATCAGTGCATGCATAAAGTGTTGCTTGCGAGATGGCAATGCACTAGATTCAAGTTTTATATAGAAGTCTGTGGTAGTAGCTTATGGTGTTTATTTAAAGTTAGAGGCACAGACTTCTATAACGCACGATTGCTGTCCAACGGGCGGTTGGTAGGAATGGTACTCCTTTAATTTAAAGGCGGAAATTGCAGGATTATATTTGAACAATTTAACGGAATTAGGATGATTAAATTGCTTTAATAGACAAACATTTACATCATATAAGGTGGCTTAAAGCTTGGATGGTTTCTCTGTCAGAAATGGAAATTTCCTGTTCCGGAAATAACTATAACGGAGAGCTGAAAGAGCTGAATTGACTGGTTGAAAGGACATGTTACGACATGATATATTATTATATTATTAAATTTTTATTATTATTATTTTATATATTATTAAATATTATTAAAATTATTAAATATATTATTAAAATACGATGTTGCCACCAGGAATAAATTTGCTTGATACCTTACTCTTTTAATTTTGCGTGTAGTTATTTCTGGATATTCTTAAATAATATTGTTTTGGTATTTTAAAGAAGTCTGAGGACAGACCAGAATTGGGGATAGCCGAATGTCGAAGAAACTAATAATTATATATTTTAATAATTTTATTTTAACATATAATAACAAATAATAATAATAATAATAATATAATAATATAATAATAATATAATAACATATAATAACCTTTAAAGATAAGAGATCACCATAAGGAAAACCTAATCCTTGATCGATTATTCGTAAGAGCAAAATAGTTTTTTGATATCACATGGTTAGTAACTTGAATATGCTGTCGTTTGTAGAATAGAGATGGCGCCAGATGTTCAATTTAGCGTACAGTATATAGTGTGATAACTGCCATAGGCCAGTGTTTCAGTATCGGTCGACTGTTTCGTAAATTCCGTTCCAAGGGTTTAGACAGAGATACAGACACCGCTTTGTGGCATTTAAAAAGAAGACAAAGCGGATTTCCCGAGAGACGTAAGTGCTTAATCGTGTATTGGTGCGTGAGTGCGTACATGTGTATACGTGTTCTATTCACTAAACTGTAACTCAGGGCGGAAGAATTGTTCAATTTGCAAGCTCTGTGCGGGAAGGTTCGAGGCAATCTTCTTCCTGGGAATGTTGAAGGACTCGCTTGTAGTTCGAGCATCCAGCCAAGAGGTGGGTAAGTTTTGTCAATCGCTTTCCTTCGATTATTTGACCTTCGACTCGCTGGATTAGCGACTAAATGAAGGTTAATGCGTCGATATCATCCTAATCAAATCATTCTGTTCTCTCGTACTAAGGTTGTTGAAGTTTACCACTCTATTATACTTTTACATGATTTATTTTATTTCGAATTGCGCAGCGATATATATGATAAGCAATGCAAGATTTTGCGGTGAGTCCAAACGCAAACATTTTTGTAAAGTACATGTTTGTAAGCCTATATAAAATTCATTTTGCCCCGCCTGCGGAATTTGAACGTTTATCCGGCATGACAGATCGGTCAAGTGACATTTGCATCTACTTCGACGTTGACGAATGGCGATGCGAATATCGATCCTAAACTCTTGTTGAGAGAGAGAGAGAGAGGAGGAGGAGGAGGAGGAGGAAGAGAGAGGAGAGAAAAAAAATGGCAGGAAAGAGAGGGAGAGGCCGATTTGCTTTCGAGGTCACCAGGGCTGAATTGCAACCCTCACTCTCGATCTCGTTCTGGTTTGCGTTCTAGTTCTTATGTTAGCCCTCATACTCATACTTATTCCACTTATCCTGCTTTTGTTTAGCTGTCCTTAACACTGTCTTCATGCTAACTGCAAACAGACCACTTACCTCATTGTCGCATTGACACAATCAGGAATAATGCTTTTTTAACGCGCATTGTAACAAGTGTTCCGCGCGTTCTGTTAGACACTACATTATGTATAAAGGTAAATTATAAAATAATGTGTAGATAGTGTCGTATTTTACTAATTATTTATAATGTAGTTATTAGTAACAAAAACCGAAATAGTGTCAATAATATACTTTGTTTGTCCAAATCTACCAGCTTGATCTCACACGCCTGTCTTTCTCTACGTCCTTTTGTTCTTGCGTTAATTATTACTTCCATGTAGGACTATGAAGAGATTTTGTAGTGTGACAATCTCAGCAAGACATGTGGAATTTGACAGCGAAATTCTACCTGGTGGTTAATATTGCCGTGAGGTTCGTAAAACATACATTGCGGTAAAAGTATCTGTGTGAGATATTATGACAATTGTAGATGGTTACTGCTGTAAATTTTAATAAATTAATATTGTTAACAGATACCGATTTTTCATAAAAACGCGTATACGCAATATGCTTTGTTTGGGACAGTTTTGATTAATTATGACAGTTTATAGTAGTATCAGAAACCGTAGATTATCTCTCATCACGTACTTTCCGTAGAAGAACAGTACTTAATATACGCAGGTGACATATCTATGTAAACATGTTTAAGTAAAGAGTTCAATGGAGATATGGGTAATTACACTACATTCTCGCTTAATTTCTTCGAAAATTGCATAAAATGTTTCTGTAACTATAATATAGGTGGTCATGTGGGAGTTGCGCAAGTAACGCGTTCCTGTTTTTGTTACATAATCAATTGTCTATTAAAAGATAGTTGTTTAGGTAAGAGGGGAGAATATGCATACAATTGATCCAAATTAAACTACGAGTAGAAGTATTGGCGCCCACCTTGACAATGAAAGAACGTACTCTCAAATAAACGTCGGTTACCATCAGTTTGTTCCTAGATAAAACTGTGGGTCGTGGTACGTGGAAAATTGGTCGCGGTATTGTTGTCATTTACCGTAAGATTTGTTTTCAATCGGTTGATATACGGCGATGTCGGATCGTTAAGGTGCAGTGTTTTCTGTTTCTCGACACCAAAGTCAACTTATAATAAAGTTAATCATCCTCTGTTGTGTAACGATGGTAAGGCCTAGTTGCGTCATATTCATCATAAAATAAATTATTACTGTATACTTTTCAAACATGAGAATGTAAGGAAACAATATTTAAATTCATCTCGCTACTTTTCTGAAATGATAATCTTCCACTGTAAGAATAGTCAACTCTAATCGTAAATTACGCTTTTATCATTAAGCCAGATACCTGATTGTGTATATTTAATTTTTAAATAGATCCTTAATCGTTTTTGTTTGCAAATAAATCGTTCGTCGCATTGTAAAGATGTATATAGTATTGTACACTTTCTTAATGTATGCTACTACCCAAAGTTAAATCCTCGAAGACACAGTTAAGACATGAAAATATGATAGACTCTATGTACACATCTATGTAAACGTCCAGCATAATATTTTCCGTTGTTGTTAGCTTTACCCCCAGATTCCTGCTACCTACGTGACCCCGTTTTACATGTTCTCTTCCAACATCCTCCCATAAACGATAACTAATGGTTTTTTTGTTCACACTGCTAAATCTTTTTTATTCACTCATATTTTAATGCCAGGATAATTATCAATTATCCTGGCCAGTCTCAAGCAATGTGACCTCATGCGATCGGGTTCACGGCTGGGAATGTGCTAGTGTTGATTCCAGTCGGTTAGATTTCTTTTTTTTTAATAAATAGAAAACTAAAAAGTGGTAGTATTTTGTGTAATATTCGTACAGAGTACATTAAAATACTTCGGGGAAATGGTTCGGGGAAAAATTCAAGTTGTTTATGTTTAACTTCGACACTTGTATTGAAGAAAATGTTGAAGAATGGCATGGCACCTTGAAGAAAAATTCGTTCTGAACTAGTTTGCAGTTGGGATATACTGCTGTGTTAAGACAATTTTTGTATGTATAAGATGAGCCATGTAACCTGTTACAAGTCGATATCTCGGTAATTCGTCAAAATATCAAAGAAGTGTTTAGAGTCGTATCACAAATAACATTACCAATGATTATATCACAAGTATCACAACTGATGCACCTTCTCGAACCGGCAAACTTTAAATCGGCAAAAAGAATTTTGTAGATATCTCCATCATACAGTTACCGACATATCAATTTATAACAGGTTACGTGATTCACCCTGTGCACAAAATATGCCTATATTCTTATTTATACTAACTCGAACATCATAACTATTATAGGAAATACAACCATATTCCATTTTACTGCTACCGATTTGATGATTTAATCGACGCTTTTATTCACTTTTCAAAAAGTAATCATTTTTTAAAACTAACAATAAGTACCCTTATGCCCTTATCTATTGGTTTGAATATTTATGTTACTTGTAGCGCTCAGTCAAGTTGTTTTTAACTTTGCTATCGTCAGTGGTCTGTTTGTGCAGCGGTAAATTTATCTAGTTTATTTGGACCCCAACGAAGCTGTTATCAATCATGCTTTCGTAAAGCACGCGTTGTATGGCGTTATCGAGGATTATGAAAATATAAGAGGAAAAAATGCCTTAATCGGGGATATAAAAAAACGTCAAAAAAAGATATCTGAAAAACATTGAGCAACGGCAAAACAAATGACGCGAAAAATAAATTTTATCTAGAATACATTCCTTGCGTTCGAATTACATTATTGCTTTACGTATAATTACATTATCTACGTTTTTGTCTATACTTATTTCTAATAGTTATTTGTATGAAAATATTTATCAAAGAACAGATTATCTTTTAAGACGTCTTTTAACACTTTCTTAACATAATATTCAGTGGGATAAATTATCCTAAAATCAGATAAGAGTTTTTTGTTTACACATGTGCCACTTATGACGCGTTTATCTACGATTTGAATTGGGGATTGATATTGATCGCCGAATTGACCACCAACTTCTCAAGCACTTTTAGAGATATATGTACGTATACATACGTTCGCATATAATTAAGATAGTCAGTAGAGTAGATGCAAAAATCTTCTACTTTACATTTGAACTGTTGAAAAATCAAGTAGTCCAAATTCACTTTTAACGAATGTTTAGGTAAGTTCTCTAACGCATTCTGTGCTACAGAAACGAATTTTTTGTAACATAGTTATAATAACAACTTTCGCCTTCAACGCAAGTGTATTCCTCAAATTAAACACTATCTATTTACTCAATAATTATGTTCAGCGTAATAACATTGATTTCACGAAATTGCAGTTTGTGTACTTCAACCACTAGTTTTTTGGCCGAATCATTTTATTGATATTATATGAATCAAATATTTGCCTGTTCCTCAGAAAATGTAACTATGAATATTACTCGAATAATTAAACTGCTTATTAAAATTATAATTGAAAAGGTATTAATCTGTACGAAAGCGTACAGTAAACGAATGTACATAAATTGACAAACGAACAATGGGGTCCTATATTGTCGAGATAAAATGCGTTTATCAGAGTCATCGGTATTAGGTTGTGATGTAGATAAGAAAATATTCCATTCATTATCTTCGTGTAGGCCGTACAGACATTTTGCGAATACAGTTTTGTATATCCCATTAGCATTCTGCGGTATGGTAGAAATCCTAGCGGAATGTCAAAAACGCTTCGTTAGTTGGGATTTCATTTGGTTTATAAATGTGTGATAGTTTCGCATATTGCACGATGCCTTCCGAGTTGCATCGGTTGCACCGGCAGATTATTGTGGGGAGTGCGCGCTGAGCTCTCGCGTCAGCAACATCGAGCGGTAATCGGAAATCCTACAGATGATGCTACTCCGGTTAATCTGTTGGTAGTTGATAGTTAATTTTTTGTACCAATTTGTGTTAGATATAAGAAGAAGTGTCCTCCGGTACGAAGAGAGAGCGAAAAACATAAAGTGTGCTACCGGAAAAAGAAGAACATCGTTAACGTTTAATAATAACCGATATTCCAGAGCGATTGTTATCGTTTATTTTATATTCCAAACATCAACAATATTGCCATATATGAACGAAAGAGAATGGTGAAAACGAATAACGGATATGACCAGGTCAGCAGATTTTTTTGCTTTATTTCTGTGTGCGAGCAGGTGTAATCACATTGCGAAACTTCATACTCTGGACGTAGTGAAATGCAATTTTTTCTCGTGCGTATTAGATTCAAAAATGGTAAAACTGATGATCACTTGGACTAATACGTAATAGCAGTAAAAATAGACGGAATTGATATTTATGTAGATCGATCTAGACATATTTATATGTATATTCGTATAGCCGTATCAGTTGAGAGGTAGCGTGTTCTCAAAATGAATTCCCTATGTCTAAAAATAACGCAAAGGCCCTGTCGAGATCCGATTAAGTTACAGTGGAATTGAAATTGTAAAGAGGCCAATACTTGTAAATATCTTTTCCGTGCATTATTGTAAAAGTTATGATTGTGCCCAGTCATTTACTCTGCTGGCTGCACACGAGAAATTCTTAAAGGAAAGGTGCACAGAGAATAGAAAAATCAAATATTACACATTTTTTCTGAGTTATTTCAAATTATTATATAATGTTTGATACAGTAAAAAGAGCTACATATGTATAATCATTCTACCTGCTAAAGAAACGATTCTTGGCATTTTCCAAATTATAGATTAATAAACAATATTAAAAAATAATAAATATGGTCTTTGTTGTTATGATTATATACATAATGTTTTCCGTTATCGCTGATGCGGTGTCGAACAAAATGAATAGTTGAAAAACCGTTTCTAAACAATTGAAGAACCTATTAAAAAATTTCTACTGCCATTCAGACAACTTATTACAATCGATACGTTGTAATTTTTTGAACATGGTTTGAATGTTTATTATTCTTGTGTGTTTATTGTCACTTATTATATTTCATTTTACCACAATATCTGTATATTAGGAAATTTTCCGTGTTGTAGTTCGTTATGTTCGTTATCAGTGGTTCATTGAATATTCTATATTCTCAAAATCTTCAATGAAACAGCAGAAATCGCCCGATATTTAATTCCTAAATTTCATATGTATTTTAAAGTTTATTAGTTTTTTCTGCGAAAGTGAAGAACCTATCGGAAATCAACGAATGTTGTCTGGTCGATAATTTTGTACCTTTTTAACTCGCTTATGACTTCGCAAATAATTATTATTGCAAATTAAAAATAACACGCTTGCGTATGTAAGTGGCTGAGTAGTAAAAGTGGTCGCAAGAAGTAATTGCAAAAAAACAATAAAACTGAGCAAGGACGCTGGGGGCGGGAAGTAGAAAAAGATGGAAGAAACGATGAGCACGAGGAAAAGGCAGGTCGGCAGCTGTAGTGAACGTACGGAACGACAAGGGGAAATGAGTAATAGCGAATACTCAGGGATACCGAGAGGGGGGGGGGGGGAATAGAGGTAAAGTGGGGAAGAATAATCGTGTTCACGGAGTTCTGTTGTAACGCGCTGGAATCAGTATCGTCGTGACATTCGGTCGTGAGGTGGTTTGTGATTTGGTATTAGTTCTTGTCGACGGTCGTTTCCGCGTTACGCGAGCCACGTGTGTGAACTATCTTCGCGACATTAAGAGCCACCCACGTCCGCTACTCGTGCACATCTCTAAAAATACACGGACGAAAGCCACGACGACGGTGTTCATCCTGGTACGTCGATCGATGTCATCGTTCCTGTTTACCTATCAACGGTAACGACGAGACGCATCCGTCGGCAGTATGCCTAACAGCAGAGTACGTCTATGCTGCCTCGAAAATCCATTTCCCACTCTGTTCTTCGCCCTATCGTTTCATTTATCTTTAATCTTTGTTACTCGATCATTCGACCTACGTAACGAACAAAAATCGTTGATTCGACACATGTCTGTAGTATCCAATTCGCTATTTATTCGCTTAGTTGTTTATCTTTTTAAATGAATAAATAACTTTTCGATTATCTTGACATTGAGGATGTATTAAATTGCGGGTGAAAATGAAAAGGAAACACGTATCCCCGGCAGAAGGTATAAGTGATAAATGGATTGAAAAATGATCTAATGAGTGGTTATCAATGCGCAGTGAATTCGTTTCGCCAACTGATAGGCTAAGTCGATATAGTTTTACGTGAGTAAAATATTTGCCAATATCAAATTCAAATCATACAGAGCTTTTAATAGTTATATAACTGCATAATACATTTCTGTGAGAAGATATATCCTAAGAGGATCTCTTGCTTACGCGCACTTGTAGATAACCTCAGAGTCTGGACTAAGAAAATTGTTTTGTGACGATCATATACAAAAATCGCCATTCTCCTAAACCTCATTGAAAGAGAGGTATTATTTACTCGACAATGACAGCAGCAAAAAGGAACAATCTTGCTGTTTTGGTTAATGGTTACATCGAAAATTTCTTATTGTGTACGTAATGAAAAGGACTGTTATATTATTCTGAGAAATATAATTTATCGCAGGAACTTGTTATTTAACTCATTTCCGCGAAATAAAAAAATTTCCTTTCAAAACGTGTTGTAGCTAAGGCAGCCAAGAAAATATTTCGTAGATATTGTTTTTGGGGTGGGGATGAATGACGGGGATTGTCAAAGATTTTTTTTTATGAAACAGTGATTTCAATTATAATAATATTCGTTAAGTATTTAATATTACACTGCATTATTAATACATTTTTCTTGATCTTTAGATTCAGTACTTGAATATGACTTCACGAGAATTATGAATTCAAGAATTAGCATTTTGGACTCTTAAATAATACCAGTTAAGTTAATTTCTTTTCATCGTATTATAATGATTTGATGAGGACATAGCCAGGTTTATTTACTAAGGACTTATCACTTTCATAAAGTTGTTGTGTACTTTAGAGAAGTGTAACGCGCATTCCGGTACCATGAGGATTAGTACTTCGAAACATCCAAGTATTTTTGTACAACTTTGCTTATGGTAATTGTATTTTGTCTGTTCCCCATTTTCCATATGCACAGAGGTTGTTAGTGTGGGTTAAAACGGTGAACAACTTGTCCGCCTTATTACTCTCAAACAAAAGTATTCTTAAAAACATAGACACAACTTTTGCATATTTATCATAATTCATTTAATAAACTCGTTTTTAATTCACTAATTTCCGATTTGTTTCAACTATCTCAGTCATTGTTTTCGTGCTGCCGACAGCTTTGTATCTAAAAAAAATTTCATTAGTGCATTTATATTAAATGTTTTCATGTCCGCCTACAACTTTCATCTGCATTTTTTTGGTATTGTCAATTATGGAGATGAAAATTTTGTAGTGAAGTGAATGGAGATATCCTATATTTATACGTATGAGAATGTGCCGTTGCCGGTAGGTGTCGGATAATATGAACCCATAGTTATATTTTTCTTGCGTATATGTTCCATCGATTATCCCCATTTTTTCATTCACATGGAGAACGGCCGTGATGTTAGCGGTAATATTCCTGATTGCTGTAAACACGCGTTTACTCAAGATAGAGTAGTCATGTGAATAACACGTGATCACACTTCAGACATATCTTCTTCCTGAGAAATTTCCCCTTCGTCTGTTCTGATTTAATACAAGCCAGATAATTTTCTGTAAGTGAATGGGTTGATTCGATTTACAAACAACGTTGAAGTTGATGGATCTTTGAAAGCCGATACGATTTATTCTGAGACGAACATACGTTTTTACGCAATGAAAAATCTACATAGTAAATTGTACAAAAGACTATCTTGCGCGTCCCTAATAATGTTCGATTACTGAAACTACGTGGCACATTTGCTAAAAACAGTATGAATTTGTTATGAGAAGCTGTGCTTATAATGAGACAACAGCAATATCGTGGCTCAAAGAGAAAAATTATTATTCTGTTCCTGCCGAAAGTTGAGAAAAAAGTATTTTTTCCCAAGTTCATATATATATATAGTTTTCTTCTTGGCATTTTCTTATATATTATAGCAAATTAATTGCAATTGTATCTCCCGCGTTTTTATAACTTATAATACTTTTACTTATTGAAAATTTATAAGAAGCAACCAGGAGGAAACCATTGCAGTCCAAAGATTTTTATTATTGGCAGCATAAAGTTCATTGTACTGTAATACAAATTCAATTGTGAGGTGATTCTATTATAAACGTGCGATAAAAACTGACACTTTACTTCCGCGAATAATTGGGCTCTTTATTTTATCGACAATATAATTAGTAAATTATCGCTACTGTTATCACTCCGAAGCATTTCAGTAAAGTACTTATGAATCACGTTACTTCTGTACTTATGAATTAGTGCGATGCTATTGGGTATTCTGTTGACTCAAATATTATGGAGATAATGATGCTATTAAATGACCCATAGTGCACTTATTAAGTAATTTTCTAATATTTACATTTAGATAAGCAAAGCATAAGCAAGATTGTGTAACAGAATCGAAATTTAACAGACAATAACTGTATGATGATTAATACTATTCTTTTGAAGTACTCAACTTTTTATTTCATCTTTCATTACGACTTTTCAAATAAAAGATCTATTAAACTTTCGATGTTCACTGAAAATTAAGATCTTGAGAACTGTTACATACAGATATACGTTAAATATTCATATATTATGGCAAGTGAAAGATTAATGTTGCACAATTAGCAGGAAATTAAGTGCGCTGTTTGTCGGTTCTAGTATCAGCTGACTTCTTTTAAGCTACTGCAAGTCGACAGTCAGTACACGCACGTGACTGCTGTGACCTGTGCATACGAAACGGCAGTGTACTCAAAGTTTGTCTGACGATAAACGAGCTAATTTCTGATTATGCCTTAACCATCCATTCATTAGGAGCGATATTCAAAATTGACATGTAATTCTTAATGCCCTAGTCATAGCAAAAAAATGATAAACTTAAGTGGTTGTCAAATTTAAATCTAAAATTAAAAACTTGGACCGATAATCTATATATTATACAAAGAATTTTATCACGTTATTTCTATCAATAATATTGAAATATGCTTAATTTTTAATAACAGAGCACGACTTTCGTAAATCGTACAGGGATACGAATTGTATTATGATTAAAGGAAATAAGCTTTGCGCATGAATGAAAGATACCGTAGAATAGCGGTGCATACCTCGATAGTGCGATGAGTCAAGTGCAATGAGTAATGCGGAAATAACACTGATACATGTGTTGGATAACCAGGATTTGTAGTGTTCTGATATTTCTGTGTGTGAATGCGTTTGCTTCTATTATACAATCCCGTTTATTTTTTCCTACAAATACAGTTTTCGAAAAATGTTGTAACTCGTAAGGATTTATCACGAGTGGTTGTAAAGTATGTATCGTTTTTGCATTTCACTGTATCTTGTTCTAGCAAATTCTATTGCTTCGTGCACACAGAGTGACCTCGAAATAGGTGATCGAACTTTGACAGTGTATTCTATTCTTACTAAAGATGAAAAAACGTTATGTAAACATAGATCCAAACATTTTTCCTTTCCGAGATATATTAGGTTGGAAACTATGAAACGGGCGTTTCAATAAATACTTTTTATTTGTTATGGAGTATTGTAATGATTGGAAAATGATTTTGTTTGCGTCGAAGTTTCACAGGATTACCTGTCACACGTAAAATTACGGGTAATGCCGGCGTTTTAGTTTATGATAACAATATTATTTATCGTCTTGGACAGTTATATTCCTTTGTCAATCGACTATTTGGCAGTCCTTTTTAATTTCGAAAATTTTCGAAACAGAGTAGCTGGAATAAATGTGAATAATTGTATTAATGGTAAATATTAACATTAATTGCGTTAATAGTAAATGGATAACTGAAGTCTGGACTTAATTTACTAATCCGTGCTGTCATTAATAAATAAGTGTTCGTTGTCCTACTACTCCTCTCTAACACTAATAATACGTTCATACTGCCTGTGTAATATTATCTAATATTATACTTATTTTATGAAAATCTTCCATAAAGAAATCCTTGCAGTAAGCCGTGTTTATTAAAAGGCGAAACTGCGTGTTCTAGCCTATTCTGTAGATGAATACTTTGAACTTTTGCGAGTTATCACTCGTTCTTTTAATAGTACCAACTCGCACGTCATTCCACGTATGATGAGTTCTATCCGAGCTTATTACATAAGAACTAGAAAATCTGGTTTGTGTCCGTTCGAAGTATTGTTACTAAATCCGAACAAAAGTGGTTTTATGAAAAAATGTGTGCGCTTGAATCGTTTTCGAACGCTGTATGTATGATATGTTCTATTTATTTTTCAGGGTTCCGGATATCTAAAGCGTGCTAATACTGAACGTCTACATGAAATATTTAATCAGGTAAGCAAACGTAGATCAAGGTTATCATGTACGGTATATTTAATATTAATAATTATTACAATGTTGAACTATTGTTTATAAGAAGAATTGTATCATTTTCCGCTCTTGTTTAAAAAATTTTATTTTGCTGCACCTGAAAATTGGTGAGAAATGTGTGCAAAACACAAATGTTTAAAATGTAATTAACCTGTCAAATGTAAAAGTTCATGAAATGTTACAAAAATAGTCACAAAATTAGTCAAAACAAACTTATAATTCGGGTCGATATTTTACTCAGCTAGTTACATAGAAACCTGCGCACTATGAGTTGAAGTGTATCTGCATAAATATCTGCATAACATTAACCATAATTTAAACTGTTGCAAAAGATTAACAAAAACAAGTGCAAATACTTAGATTTCAGTTCGTCGCAGCTCACTTTTCGTAGAAAGAAAGTCTTGATTGTATCGGCATAAATATATTGTTGTTAAAATATACTATCAAACTCATAACGCTGATGCAACTCCCTGAAATTGTCGAATTATCGAAATAAGAATACA
Source organism: Hedychridium roseum (assembly GCA_963989215.1). Lineage (NCBI taxonomy): Eukaryota > Metazoa > Arthropoda > Insecta > Hymenoptera > Chrysididae > Hedychridium > Hedychridium roseum. Next base: position 6,172,221 of record OZ022311.1, on the reverse strand, counting down.
ACTAATTCTGCAAAAAAAGCGTTAGCGACGTTTCTCATGCGAATAATCGTTTATTTAAAAAAAAGTTGTTGTCTCTAGGGGTTTTATTGGAGAAATAACTTTTTTTCATAGGTATACATTTCGTTCCTCAAACCTAAATACCTTTTATTTGTATAATTACAGTACGCCACGCAAGAAAAAAATGGCGAGCGGTTCATGACCCCGTCTGACTTCGTACGAAGTTACCTTGGCCTTTATACGGATGAAGATTACAATCCCGATTCCGTCAACTTGCTTGCTGGCATCGTTGACACCAGTAAAGATGGGTAAGCTCAATTATTATATATTCCTCCAAATATCTTTCGAATAAATCTTTATCTATTGAGGTTTGTATAATACGATTTAACATTATCATAATTGTAAAATTAACAATCTGCTGTCCATTAATCGATGCATGTCGGCATTACTACTTTTATCATGTCATTATGTGAATGATTTAGAATTTTTTAGGTTCATTTGGCATTATTTATTGCTCGAATTGAGTCAGAGCTATTCGTAATGTTGTAAAATCGACTAATTTTTTCATGTTACTTATCATATTGTGGTTACATCAGTATTGCTGATAATATATCCTATTCTAACTTTTTCGTGATAGCGCTTGACCTGATAAACCCGGGTAAATTGGATGATCCTAGGTCTCAGTCATGGTTTGAGCGTTTCGTCATTTTTTATTCTTCAGATGCATATTTACCAGAGGGAAATTCTATCACAAACAATGTCATGTCAGGGGTTCTCATCGTATTCTTTAATGCTCAAAATAATAGTGCATAATTCAGATTAGTAATTTTATGATCTTAGTGCGTAACGTTTTGTATGATATAACTATAAATTAAATTTATATTTAACAGATCTGAGTAAAACAATATTCAAATGTACTAAGTGCATCCTGTACAGTCGGAGAACATGGATACTTTGCCTCTATTTTAATTTTTTATTTTTCTTTGAGTTTCTGCAATAAAAATTTAACAATTAAAGGTTTCATACAATACATCAAAATATTACCCATAAAATATTTTACTTTTTGTTTCACATGTCAATCTTTTTCAAGTTGTTTAAAAATTAAAAAAAGGGATATTAGGACCAAACTAAAATACCAGCAACATGTTTCAACCACGAATGACCTAAAAGTACAAATAATTTTGAAATCAAATACACGTAGATGGTGGTTCTGTTCTTATAATTCAGTAACTGACATTTTAAATTAAATTATTGTGTTATATTCAGCTAACTACGCGTAATAATTTTATTTGTTCGATTTCTTCAATGTCTATTTTACTGTTGGCGGGACTGTCGTTAATCATACGTACTTCGGAAGAATTGCAGTGTAATATATTTATAAGTTTCTTCTGTTATCTTTTTAGGCTCATATCATTTGCGGAATTCCAAGCATTCGAAGGCCTACTTTGCGTGCCGGATGCTCTGTATAAAACAGCCTTTCAATTATTCGACACTAATGGAAATGGAATGGTTACATTTGGTAAGATACCGTTTGTCAAAAAAATGATCTGACACTTGTCCGACATATCATTATCGGTTTTACAATAGGAAGTTATTTTCAGACGAGTTCGCTGAGGTGATGCGAAAAACCGTTTTGCATCAAAGAATGCCTTTCAACATGGACAGCAGTTTTATTAAACTTTATTTCGGAAAGGATAAGAAAAGGCTCATTAGCTACGCTGAATTTAGTCAATTTCTGCACGTAAGTATTTTAGGTTTCAATTAGCGTGCGTAAATAATTTGTTTCAACAAATTACTTTAATTTTTATGATAACAGTATTCATATACACATAAGTGTAGGGATATTAAGAAAGATGATGGTTTAAAAATGGTGAATGTAGTGAGTAAATTAGAGTTGATCGGGACTACTCTTTATTTCCTTTCGCTTTTCTTTACACTTTAGTTCACTTCCGACCTTCATTCTGCCAAACTCCGTACTTCATTTTACCCGAATTTCTCCGAATATTGAATTTCACATGCATTCACACATATATATCCAAAATCCTTACGTCCATTTTCTAAGTAATCACTTATGCATTCTTAAGATTTACACAAAGAACCGATTACTCTTTTTCATATAGTACATAAGTGTAGGTGAAATACTTTTACGTTTGTTGGAACGGGAAGATATTGCAATGTATACTTGTTGTTCAACTAAAAACTCTGATTTTGTATACAATATTACAAATTTCGAGAATATCGTAGTAAATTTGACATTGTAAACTTTTATGTTCTTATACAGGATTTTCACGAGGAATATGCGACTGAAGCTTTTAAAAAGTTTGATAAGGACGGGGCGGGTTTCATTTCGGCGATGGACTTTCAAGATATTATGCTCAGTATTAAAAGTCATTTACTGACCAAAGATGTGAAGGATAATTTAACAGCTGTAAGTCTGCAAGATACATTTCTAATCTTTTTTTTTTAAGAAAGTAGCGCTTACCGTATGTTATATTCGTGCTTTTCACCTTGTTTTATTTAATTTCTACTCATCCTTGAAATGTCATTTTTTCCGTGGTTCGTTTATTTAGTGAATTCAGGAATTAGTGATACCAAAGTATATACTTTACAGGCTGTTAATACCGGTCAAAGCGGTCGAAAAGTCAGCTTTCCCTATTTCATGGCGTTCAATTCGCTTTTAAATAATATGGAACTCATAAAGCGCATTTATTTGAACGCAACTAACGGCCATAGGTACCAAGAAGTCACTAAAGGTATTTTTAATTTAATTTATTTTGTTATGTAAGTGCTTGTAAAATATCAATGCCCAAGTTACAAATCCGCATTTTTAATTAGGTTATATTACGCGGATAAAACTTTTTCTTCATATTTGCTAACGTAATTTTTCAGAGGAATTTCTTCACTCCGCACAAATGATGTCACAGATAACCCCACTGGAAGTCGATATCCTTTTTCACCTATGCGATCTTTTACACCAAACTGGGTAAGAGGCATTAAAAAATCACACCTTATACGAACAATTAGTCTGAAAGGTTGCTGAAAACAAATATTGTGAAATCTTATATTAGACGATTCTCTAAACAGTATGTCAAATTCAACGGAAATTAATGAGAAATAGCCACTTCTTATATATCAAGTTTTGCATGTAACGGGAAGAATTTATGAAAATGATGGTTAATGGGAATTATTAATGGCCATGTTGTGTCACAAATTGTCAAAAAAAAATTACATATTACCACAGAAAATTGTAGAATGGTTAACAATGATAAGAAGAAAATAAGTATCTTTCATATCCTTTAGCAAAATTAATATCAAAGAAATTTGGTAGTCATTTTATCAAAAATATTATTGAAGTGAAGAAGTAACAGAAGTTCTTTTATTTAGTTTCGAATAGTGTTTGATGATGAATCAAATTGATTATTACCATCGTTCCACTACAGCACGCATTCTCATTGTGTAAATAAAATGCTCAGTGTATGGTCCTCCACAAAGAAGAGATGAAGAATTATTTTACCGGGATAATTATTTGTAACTTGAATTTGTGATATCTACAAAATGTTTAGTACTGGCATAATGTGCGAACATCCAAGGTTCATTTCTTTTGTGATACTTTTCCCTTTGAAAAACATATCTTTACGTTGTTTACGCTGCATGGATCAGAACTACGGAAGGTGGCGAGCCAGATTTGCGATTTGGGTGCGTGTTTATAGTAACAAAGTACATCGTGACTTTTAAATACTCCGAAAGAAAGTTATTTATATGTTTTCTTTACGTTGCAAGTAGACAGTTCCGCGAAGTAATGTGTTTCATTACTGGTTACAAATGACAGGTTTTTAAGATTTTCAATTCTCGATACTTACGAAAATTTTACTAACTTCTTATTAAGGAGACTGGCTTATAAGAGACGTAACAAATTTATAAAATTATATATCGGCAGAACTTGTACAGGTAGCACTGTTTAGCACTTGACAATGGATATATTGCTCATCTATTTATTCGAAATCGATCTTTTCATGTACTCTTCCCATTTTTCAACTACTAGTCAGAAAAAATATTTACACGCATTGAGCTCGATTTTTTTCCGGTTTTAGGAAAATTGTATACAATGATCTTGTGGCTATCACTCCTGAGCAGTATTTCAAGCAAATAACAAAACGTCTTGCTGAGATAAAAGCGGTGTCGGTAAGTGTGGTAAACGAAGAATGTGACGATGATTTTGATGGTTCAATGAAGACAAACAGAAAATATCATCTTTGTCGAACAACGAATTTTTATGAGACGACAATATCGACTTTCTCCTGACTTCTAAAGCCGATTACAGTGTCACATATTTGATTGTACAGTTGATATCATTATTTTACAGAGTCCGGACGAGCGTGGTATTATCGTGCAAATTCTTGAAAGCGGTTACCGCTTTGTACTTGGTTCTGTTGGTGGAGGTAAGTTTCTTCACCGTTTTTTACTTTTTGGTATTTTATGTATCATACCTAATACAGGAACATTCCAAATACCAACGATTACCTTAATTTTCAAGAAATACTGGGAATTATTTTCGTACAATAGTATTAAATGTTTTCGGGTATTTCTGTATCAAATATAATCCACAGGGTGACCCATTATAATCTTGCCACGTGATTATCTCTCAAATTATTCGTTATTCAAAAAAATTAGGTTGATCAATTATATTTGAAACAGTAAATACATGCTCCTGCATTCTAGAGATGAATAGAATTGAAATATACAAATAAATTGTGCTTTACAGCCGTGGGAGCTACAGCAGTGTACCCGATCGATTTGGTCAAGACACGGATGCAGAATCAGAGAACAGGGTCTTTCATTGGCGAGCTTATGTACAGGAATAGCTTCGACTGCTGTAAAAAGGTTGGGATCGAAAAGTCCCGCCGCGTAACTCAATCTACATTGTTAATCATGAAGTTGGTGTCCTTTGTTTGACAGGTGATAAGGCACGAAGGTTTCTTCGGACTTTATCGAGGTTTGGTACCTCAGTTGATGGGAGTAGCTCCAGAGAAAGCAATTAAGCTCACTGTCAATGACTTTGTTAGAGATAAATTTATGGACAAAAATGGAAACCTACCGATTTACGGTGAAATTATTTCTGGGGCTTGTGTGAGTAAATCTGTCATTTACATTTCATGCAAGTTTGCCGCTAGAACTATGTACAACTTGCTATATACCTATCAGTGTGCAAGAAATAGTTTCATGTAATGCATTCATAAAAAAATTTCATTATTCAACAGGCAGGGGGATCTCAAGTAATATTCACAAATCCATTAGAAATTGTGAAAATAAGGTTACAAGTAGCGGGGGAAATTGCTGGAGGATCAAAAGTTCGAGCGTGGACAGTAGTGAAGGAGCTTGGACTTTTTGGCTTGTACAAAGTACGTATCTCATAAATGACATAACTTTATTGTAACGACAATTAAAATTGAAAAATATATACAATAGGGTCAAAATAATCCGAATTTTTCCTACCTTATTTTTTAAAACTAGCTGAAATTTATTTTGCGCGTTTTCCATTTGAATCTGAGGTGATCGGGAAGAAGAATTGTCACTTAGACAGGATAATATAGCGTAATTGGAAAAATGATTGCCGTAGATGCATAAAACCTTACGAAGAGTATTAAATAAAGGCATAAGAGAATTTTATAGCGATGAGAAACCACTGAGAATGTTGAATTGCAGATGACAAGATATAATGATAACTAACATTTTTATTTTTCGTGTAGGGCGCTAGAGCGTGTTTCTTGCGAGATGTGCCGTTCAGTGCGATTTATTTCCCCATGTATGCACATACGAAGGCCAGAATGGCTGACGAAGGGGGTTACAATACACCATTGTCGTTGCTTGTTTCGGGCGCGATTGCGGGTGTGCCTGCAGCAGCACTGGTTACTCCTGCTGATGTAATAAAAACTAGGTTGCAGGTAGAGTAATTCCCCTTTCTTATTTCTAACAGGTCATTGTAATAAAAGTCCATGATATACGTATGAATTCTTGAAGGTGCTTTCAATAGAATTATTAACAATAACAAACATCTGTCTGAAAGTCACAAAGCAAAAAACTTTGTTCCAGCTGTCATATCAATATATATTTTACTTATTTTTAATTATCAGTTATGTGTTTAGAATTTTTATGCCATAAAAAATGAGTATATGCAGGAACAATGAAATTGAGAGAGTAATTTCGCAGATTTATTTTTTCATTTAGTACTAAAAGAACACCTAAATGATACGTCTGTTCTTAAACGTTACGTTCTAATATTACAGGTAGTAGCTAGGGAAGGGCAAACTACATATAACGGGCTAATCGACTGTGCTAGAAAAATATACAGGGAGGAAGGTGCAAGAGCATTTTGGAAAGGAGCAACAGGTAAAATTCTGATATGAGATACTTCTTTTTCTTACATTTTATGACGTTACCTTTCTAAGATGATCATTCCGACACACATACAAACATACATACAAATAGTTCGATAAATAATACATTCGCAAAATGTATACTTCTTTATTACCGTACGGTGAGTATTATTTTTACGTTTGTTAGATCAGGTTAGATTGTACACTGCATACGCAAAAATTTATTTGAAGTTTAAGGTACTGTTACGAAACGCTGCTACCAAAAGACCGCAGGTGTCCATGATCAAATTCTTTTCCAATTAGTAGACCGTGTTTGTACGATTTTGCACTTCAATTGTTATGTCAGCATTGTAATACTGATTCACGATATACATATATCGTGATATTTTACGAAATGATCACCTCATTTTCATAACTATAATTTTATAACACATTTATTAATTCTGGACATTGAATTAGTAGCGATAGTCTTATGTTTTTATATGCTGTGAATAAGTTTACGAACTTTGACAGGAATACATACGTAATATGTGCATTGGGTGAAGGAAGAATTCTTGTATGTAGTACAATGCGAATTTAGAATATTTACAGCACTTATTTAAACTTCGATAGAATATCGAAATATAGGTATAGGTATCAGGTATAGGAATAGGTATAGGTAAGTATCAGGTATAGGTATAGGAAATATAGGTATCATATAATATAGGTATCACCGCGAACTCCCTGAGTGGCTCATTTACTTGATGTTTTTCAAAGTTGCGACAATTAGTAATATATTCTGTTTTGGTCGATTGCATGCGCGGGGATCTGCCCTGCTGCATCCTTCGACCGTTTTTCTCCCCAATATGACCCGGCGACTTACTTATCAGTGAGTACTCTTTCTCTGTCGCTCTCTCTTTGTCTGGTTTCTCATTGTATTGCCTAATCCTATACGTCGAGGAATACACGATTACGTTGACTGTGGGAACATTGTCGTATCCGCATAGCAAATGCAATAGAGAAGTGACAAAAGTCACTTCGACTGCGACAAAAGTCACTTTGTCATGAATTCTACAACTATTCGTATTTCTAGCACGTTCTTCCGAGTGTAAATGGATATTCGTCAGTGGATTTTTTGTTAAAATTTAACATGTACTGTTATTTATTAAGCTCACATACATAATTTTCAATCAGTTGATTGTTGCGACATAAGTATGTTCCACTGTTAATCTGAATCCTGTTTTATTGAGTGACTATGTGCGTAACCAAACTTTGATAAAAAGTAATTACAAATGTTCTGTCATTGTTTACACTTTCATTTGGACTCATTACATGTTATTTCATAATACACATTTTCCTCAGCCATATAAAACTTCATGAACGTATTGTAATATCGTACTGATTACAGCAATCGTGCTGTACTAATTCAGAATTGTATTTTAACCCTTTGACAGTTAGTTCGCTCGGCCGTAATGCACCCGATCCTTTTTTAGGGTGTAGATTGGTTCCGTCAATAGTCGCGTGAAATAAAAGTGATAAAAACTGATAAAAACGCTGAAATTAGCTCTTTAAATTCACATAAAAAATTTTTCACATTTAATACTTTATTTCTCATGAAGAATAAAAATACAAAGAAAAAACAACAAACTGCAGAATATAATTTCTGAAACATTAAAAAATATGTGTCCACTTCATTTTATTACACTGTGAAAGGGTTTTAAACTTGCGAACACATTATTAAAGGGTATGTTCGTAACATTACATTTAATTTTGTCCCATTTTCAAAGAAACGAAACATGCGACTGGTACGTCTTTCTCTGTAACTAAGCCCCAAATCTTTATTTTGACAAAGAGCATAAAGAATGTTTGTGGGAATTGCAATTTGTAAACTGTATCTTTCATTGCCTTTACATGCTAATTGCATACGTTTTGTCTTCTTACAGCACGAGTGTTCAGATCATCGCCACAATTTGGCGTCACGCTTTTTACATATGAATTATTACAAAGGCTGTTCGTTGTGGACTTCGGAGGATCGTAAGTAGATTATTTTCTTGTGGATGCATTGTACGTCATGTTTTGGCATATAAACATCACGGACTGTGATTTTTCCGTGCATGTAACTAAGTTTAACAGAGAACGGTTAAAACGAATATACAAATATTTATCAAAGCTATTATTGATAGAGTATAAAGAAATCCATATAATGTTAATATTACTTTCACTTGTTCTAACAGCATTTGCAGAGTTTGCAAAATTAAATCGATATGCCAAAAGTGTCGGAGCATATCAATTACAGTATCAACGCTGCATATTGTGGAAATTACTTCTGGATAAACGATAGATTTACAATAAAGCTTATTACATTCACGTATTTACACATTCTGTTATAGAAATCAGAATAGAGCACACTTTCATGCATTTAGATTTTCGTAGATATGTTTGATCTACTATGTTTGATCTACTGTTGTTATTATGTGATATATAAATATATATACTGTTTTATTTAGATACAGACATAAATTCTTAGGATTATTTTCGTGAGTTTCTGTTTTTATACTAATGCTACTAATCCTTCACTATCTTATATTTTGTAGCACGTTTTCGCTTCAGAATATGACATTAATTTGTACGTACGTTATTAAAGCATCAGACAAGCTTATATAATGCAGTAAGAATTTAAATGTGCAACTGTAAACATTGTAATGATAAATAGGTAGTGGATAAATCAATTCATGGTTTGTTAGAATAATGTTAAGTACATACTCCAGGTATATGAATCAGCATACAGAATGGTTGATTAATTATTTAATTTATTAATCGAAATACCAATTATAATTATACTTGATGGTCGCACATATGTATATACGGAAAGGTCGCGGTTCGTGTCGACAATTTTTTATCCATTTAGCATGCAGGTAGTATCTCCCCAATAAAGTAAAATGAGCGGTAAATGTAATGTAAAAATAATGCAAAAAATAATGCAGGAATGCAAAGGAGAATGCAGTAAAAACAATACATACATTTGGTGTGCTACTATTGTAGGAATGTTATGAGTAGAGGCTGCACGCTTGTCGTCTTCACTCTTCCAGACTTTATACACTTCTCTCACACTCACTACATTTTCTCTTCTCTTCAGCATTCTTCAATGCATTCATAATGTCTCATTCATTGTCATATCCATTCACACATATCTGCGATGTGTCTGCAATAAATCACATACTCATCCAAAATCTCTACGTGCATTCTATAACTAAACCGCTCTAATTAATCACTCAGGCGTTCTTTAGACTCGCACAAAGAAACCTATTTAATCTCGCACCTAAAGAATTATTTTTTTTTCATATCCTACGCTATATTCGCAACAATATTTAAGAAAACCAACGCCCTAGTGGCCGTGACCTCCCCTTAACTGTAACACATTTGATCCATTTACTTAACTTTAATTGCCGATTGCCTATAAGGTTAATTTTGCACATGTTATTAAATATTCGTATCTTGCTAAACGCACTTAAATTGTAAAACGATTAATACTTAGATGTTGTAGTTTTTGGGCATGGTTCTCTTTAAAATAATGCATTTTTAAATTTGCTTCTGTCTTGCACACAAAAGATATAGCGTACTATTTTTTCAGACCTCTACAAAAATTGTGCTTTCCTAGCATTTCTATTTTAAAAATACGTTTCGAAGTCGTCCGTTTATTCGTAAAATTGATGAGCTGATCAGATTTTTCTTTTCGTAAACTTTGCTATGAAATGAAGTTGTTTTAACTGCAATGTACTTAAAGTTATCTGTTAATATACGTATATACTTCTTATTACAAATTTTAAATGGTAAAACACAAAGCGAACACAGTAATTAACATAAAAAACAGCGTAGACGGTATTTTTTCCAAGGTTCCGCACCAATGTGATTGTTGCATACAAAGGAAAATGACATAGTATACGTGTACTAAGTATTATACTTAAAATCAACACTGGCCAATATATTATGTCGTTCTTCAAATGCCAAACTATGGTTATATTTTTATAGGTATTTCATAACTATTTAGATATTGTTTGATCACTACGGGAAAATGTAAAGGATTTTCGATTAAATTAATTGTACTATTTAACGAATAAATGATTAAATTAATATTAATAAATACAAAAGAAGCGCGTAAATATCACGCATCAGTTTCGTTATTGAACAATCTTTTTGTCAAATTTTTCAATCAGTTCTTTTAAGTAAGTAATGTATGTTTACAGCCGGCCCACAGGATCCGAACAGAAGGTGCCTACGACAGGGGTAGCAGATGAAATCCGTTCAACGAATCCAGATCACATAGGTGGCTATCAGATAGCTCTGCCTATCTTTACAGGAATCGAGACGAAGTTTGGACTCTGTTTACCGAGGTTTCAAGCAATTACTGCAGGAAAGTAACGATTTCTTTAGTCGTTACCATGACCTATGCTTGTAGCACTCTTTAAAACGAGAAATACTGCGAAGAAAAGATCCGTTAAATGGTCGACAGTCGACTGCTTCTTTGACTCTAAAAATCTTGAGCTGCGTAACAAGCGCCTTATCGATGTGTGATGACACGCCATCTTTCTACCGGCGATCGACTCGAACGTCACTTAAAAGCTACATTGAAAAGCTCGAAAATATTGGCCGAAACAAAAAGAAGGCTTCTACGGAAATACATCATAGAATTTCAACCGTGCAGTTTTCATTACTCCAATTATCTCATGTCTTCAATGACTGGTTTATTTTAACCAATTATAGTAATCGGCAGTTATTCTGGAAATAACGAGAACCTAGTGAGAAGCTAAGAAGACTAAGAAGCTAAGAACCCAATGAGATGACGAGAATTATTATTTTCGCTTACTTTCACATTAAAGAATCTGACCTAACGTAGAACGTATTTCGGAAGTTCCGAACATCGAAAAAAGATTTTTGGACAAATCAGTTTTGTTTCTGACAGTGTTTCTTAACGAATATTTTACTTTTACTATAATTGTTTAATTACTTTTGAAAAGTCATGTTTTAGACTTTGCGCCTGAGAGCACACAAATTATTATCAAGATGAGTGAAATATTTATTAGTTTATATTGTCAACAAAATATGCCCTTTATTCAAACGGATTTTCTTCTGAAGTTATCGAAAGTTCGATTTGGATGTACAAAAGGACTGTTCATTAAAAATCATAGCAGTTAAAGTGAGTCACATAAGACGAAAGCTGTTGATTGAAATGTCCGAGCTATTCGGCGTTCTGGATAGATCCGTTTTGGAATCGCGATAACGTTGTCACAGGGAATTCTTAGATGCTTTTAATTTCTGGCATTAACGGCATATACGCACAGTAACTTGCGGACGTTTCTATATTAAAATCCTTTTTTATCTTAAACTATTAAGAGAATTTCAATTTATTCATCAGTGTTATTTGTTTTGATAACAAGCCAGTTCGTACTAAATCGGATAGCTAGCTAATAACTCATTATCACAATAAAGAAATATATGTAATATGTAAAAGTGGATCATTTTAAACGTTATTTCGATCTTACATTGCCAATCCTAATTCCAAGATGCCCGCTTGAATTATATTCGACATAAGACTTTATAAGCACATGGTATTACCTCGCCTTATCAAGTAGCAAAAAGAATGCACGGGTCTAAAGGTCTTTCTTATTCTGCTCTTAATTTTAACTTGTGTACAGGAATCTCAGTGATTTGTGTCGATGTTATATAAATAATACAATTATACGTGAATTGGATAAAAATGAATAGTGTAAATAAAAATACTTACAGTAACAGTAATGTATATGTCGTTAAGTTTGTTCATATATTTATGTCCATAATGCATTGACTGCTTCAAACACGATTCTGAAATTGAATTGTACCAATAATAGTACTTTTTGTTTTTTAATCTGCTTGTTTCATTATTTTCCTCTCTTTAAAGTTAATATAGCATAAAATAGACAACTTCGTATTTTCAAAGATTGGCGAGAATATTTATAGGGGTTTAACATAATGAAATAAACGAAGGTGGAATTTATCATGTTTCCTAGTCCTAGTTAACACTTATCGGGATTGTACTTCAATGTATACCTCGTCCATAGACTTGACACCTATTGTGAGAAACTTCCATGAGGAAAATAAATATAATAAGATTATTTTATATGCTTCGTTTTAACAATTTCTTTTGAATCTGGGTTGTAACTCTGTGCAAAGAATCAAACTATTTGTTATATAGGGTGGATGTGCGGTTCTTCGAAAATCTTTAAAGCGTTTTTTATAAACATGTAAGTCGAACAATTTTATGATTGCACAGTACAATGTAATGTATTTTCAGTGTTGATTTGTTTCTTTTCGAAGGCATTATAATATAACACCTCCGTTATTCTGGGAAGTATATTATATTATATAAATATATTATACTTCTCAGAATGAGCTATAAGTATCCTTACAGTTTGAATTTGTATTTCGCAATATTTATGGTACCGAATAATAGAACCCTTTCGTGATTCAACAACATGAATTATTTAATAGGTTGTGACAATGTAGCATTACAAGACGACGAACATTTATAGCTGCGCTTGTCTGCAGTATATAGCACAGTTGAAAACCAGATACTTTTTCATACATATATTAATAAATTTTGATGAAATTTACTTATACATAATACAAAGTGCAATAAATGATCATTATGCACAAAGATTTTAATTTGTAGTAACTAAGGCTCTTATCACAAGCTGACGTCGTACTACATCAAAAGTTTTTAACTTTTCGAAACAACAAGTCATTGTACTATAAATGCCAAACATTTGTTATAAGGTCTGGTTGGATGAGAAAATTACTCAATTGCTTGTTTGGTTATGAAGAAAGAGTATTGGCTGTTTTGAATTCATATAATTGCTTAAGAAACGTATTTAATTTAAAACTTTGCTTAAAATATACTGAGCCGGTTGGTAATATTACACCAGAGTAATAACAATGCAATTAGACTTAAAACAGTTCGTTAACCATTTCTACTACGTTTTCATTAGTGATTCATGAATTTTTTAAAAATATATACAGTTACAAAGTTTAGCCTGGATGGTCTTGCTGTTAAATAGTTAAATTAAACGAAGTAAACAATAAAAGAAGTTCTCGACAGTGCAACAATAGCCTCCAGTATAAGCGATATTATCACTGTATTTTCCCATATTTGATAAACAGGAGATCATATGTATATCAAATTCACAAAGCTAGAGAGAAATACAGGATGTGGAAGAAGAGCATTCGGCATTTATATAGTACACGCCATATTAAATAAAAAAGTCTTAGTAAACATAGGTCGAAAATACAAACAATCAACCGTTATTGTACCGGTAATAACCGTTACTAACATAAACAATTTAGTATGTTAGAATTATGGCGGGCTTATTAACTTGTACTTGTTGCATGCGACGTGAAAAGAGAGGATAATCTTGCCAAACCTTCGCCTTGAAATTTACAGAAGGTCTTCCACGTGATCACGTAAACCTTCACGATTCATGCGACACATAGAAGTCGATCATGTTGCTAATATTTATTATTATTTTTAGTCCGTGCATTTCGTCTTTGGACGGACTTTCGGTCACTTTTACATTCCAGCGTTATATATATATTGAAATCTTACCATATAATATTGTTAAACAAAAACATAAATGAACTATTTATCAAGTTTAATGAACAAAACAAAACAAAACAGTCCAAAATGTTTGCTAATAAAAATTTGACTACCCACGGGCCTTCTCGGCTCCATGATACTAATATACTGAATTGTTTATATCTCAGAAACGGTTGAGTTTTTGCCTACGTTTATTAGGATTTTTTTAGTCAGTTTGATGTGTACTATCTACCGAATGAGTGCTTCTTTTTTAATGGAATTGAATTTTGATGTTGTTGGAATTAGAAATGTCAATAACTATCGAAGAAAATGGAACGGAGCAGTGTCAACGATATGAAATGCAATAAATTGTAAAATCTGATGACCGATTTCTCAACACATTTGAAATATAACGATCGAGTACTCAATTGTTATCGTACGCTTTGCTGAAGTACTACTTGTCATCTTGTTATGAGTTATCAAACTGTGACATATTTATAATCTTGTACTGTAAATACAAAAAGGGTTATCTATATAAAAAAAGTTACAAACGTAAATTGATCAGATTCGAATTGACAGATAAGTTATGACATTAAAAATTGCAAAATACTTGATTCTCCAAAAAGAAAGTGAGACCAGATTGTTCAGTATATGAAATTGAATTGAATAATAAATATTTGCCACACGCAACAGAAAGATATTTTTTCATAGTAAATCTCGTGCGCACAATACTGGCATCACATAATATTTACAATATTAAACGTAATTTTAATCAGCGCTGTAGAACTAAGTGTGTAGAGAAATATATGTAAAACTGAATAATTTTCCTACTACTATCTTAAATCTACATTCTTACGAAACATAAAGTCTCATTCAATTTGTTCTAATGACTTTCGCAATACTAGAAGAAAGAAACTCAGAATGGTTTTCATATACAATCGATTAATAATTAATGATTTTTGTTGAATGCATTTGGTTGTCAATATGGTAATTAAATATTCATTCCGCGTGCTATATAAGGTACTGCTTTTTTCCTGAATAAGTGTAGACTGTAAAGCGACGTATGAATGTACGTAAATTCGCGTATGTAGTTATATACTGTGACGAATATTTTAGCTGTAAAGCAATCAAAATCTGAGGAATCCATTTTTTCTAATCACTATCTTTCTTTGAAAAGTGGAGGGTAAAGACATTTTTAACCAGTCCTAATTCGGTGTCTAATGTTGATTCTATTGGATTTGCACTAGGCAAACCTGTATCTTCTTATCTTGCTACGAGTTCGATATCTGTATCTAATCTCACATATACGGAATCTATGAAAAAGTAGTTTGTGCGACGGAATTCATTTTTCGCAATTTGTGATACACACAAAGCACGATCCAAAGAATTAGCTGAGGAAATGGATTTTAATGTTAAGGACAGGTTTGTGAGGAATTCCAATAGTAAACAATGCCGAGCCACTTTCTCAATTTGTATGAAATTATTTCATGAGTACGATAATGAGCGCAAAGTCATTAAATTTAACTTTTCGCGTCACATTTTTCAAACAGTACCTACGTTGCCTATGGTTTCGATACTAATACCAAATTTCTATTTTACAACAAAATTACGTTTTTTTTTCTTACGGCACTAAGCATAGAACACAGACGATAATTGGTATATTTACATTGAAAATAAAAATATGAGTAATATTCTGTATTGTTCGATAATAAAAGCGGTTTGCTTGCTGTATAAGAACTGTTTAAAAATGGTAAAATTTTGCCTATACATTAAACCGAGTTACGTTTTATTACACACGTAAACATTTGGTGCCTGTAAAAGACTTTCGGATTTAACGCATGTATTTCCATATAAGTCACAAGAATTTATCCAAATAAGGTAAGAAGGGTTTATTTAAATTTTCGGGTAAGTTATGAGAAACTTTTTCACCATAGGAAACACAATTAAGTCTTTCGAACATTTAGTAAGAGTGAACAGTCTGATATAGGTATTGTACTATTACTTTCATATATTATGAGAAAATTAGCAAAGAGAATTGATGAACTCTTTCTTTATACGAGACTTATGATCATTGATTGCATATTGGTTTTGGCTTATTGCCAGAGTATTTAAGAGAAAAGAAAATGGCTATGTGACTGTCCAAACATAGGCGTAGGCATAGAATATAGTTACTCGAAGTTTTAATATACTACCACACTGAATAAGTATGATTCTTAAACCAATTCTAATGGTTAAGCTCACTTTCAAGACGAACCGTCATTTGTATCCATTTGACAGACTTTGCACTCGGTACTGTTCATTTTTTGAACGTCGTATACGCATTTTTTCGTGCATGAATCGATCCGTGATCGTAATATCAAGTTCTTAACACGATCAGCCTCGAGGACTACAGTTAATAGGTATCTTCGCAATCAATTGTTACGAATTATTTCGTCGAATTCTTTGATAATTTAAGATTACCTCAACCAGAGTTGTAAAAATATACATATATGTATATTAATACTTGTAAATCAAATCTTTATTGTGAATATTACGTAAATTGTTGTGGGCATATTTTAAAATAAGAATAAATATTATTTAAGAAAAGGTACAAACATGTTTTAATAACCTTTCATGTATATTAGAGTACACATTTAGAGGACGAAAATGCACAGTGTTACTTGAATTTTGTTTAAAATGTGGATGTATTTCTTATAATTTATTTAAAGGTAATTGATAAACTATTGGATAGTTCATAAATAAATGATGTTTTCTACTTATTGATACAATTTTACAGTAATATTACTTGCCGTCGCTAGATAAATCCATAGAGAACCATAGAGATCAAAGCAAAAAATTGAAAAACTGTAACTGCTTTCTAAAAAAGATAACTATTTGATATTTTAGTAGGCATAATTTGCTACCTCCAAGGATTTTTTCGAGTATAGAAATGAAATGACTATCAATAACTTAAAATTATATAAATTTGAAATTATGGAATTATTCCAGAAAGTAATTACAGTTTTTCAACTTTTTCTTCATTTTTTCTCTGCGTAATATTGCATCTGTATAGTGCCTACAAACTGAAAGATTTATTTGAAGTTTTCTTTAAAAATATTTATAAATACTTAAATTGTCATACGTAAAAAAACATTCTGCTCTTTTTAAAGGCACTCACACCCAATTCATCTGTTGCGTTATAGTTACAGTGTGTTTCTCGGTAGCCTTTCACTTTTTACATTTTTCTCACATAAGCTGCCCTTTCGTAATGTCCTAAAACAGGAAGGAAATGATGTTATAAATTATATTAGTTTGTGTAATAGGTTTATTTTCCTCGTTGTCATTTCTATAGTCTGCTATATGCTGTGGCGAAAATTGTTTATCATTGAAGACACTGGATTGAGCATCATTATCATTGCCGGTCAAGAACTTTCGCCCACTTCGTTTTAGAAGGTCCTGCGTAATAGTTCGTTTTTTTTTGTCATTTGAATTGCATCGATCTGATGGAGGATTCTTCAAACCTATAAAAAATAAATATTATTTATCTCCGTGTTAATTCTAATTAGGCTAGAAAATTACCGAAATTATGAGAGGACAGGATTTCTGGTTGTATCAGATGTACAAATAAATCTTTCGTAACTAATACAAGTAATGCAAAATGTGAAATAAATGACAGCGTACTGCAAAGATTCTTGTATTTCTTCGACGGTTTGAGAAAGCGCGGACAATTTAGCAAGCTTCCGTTTCTGTACGGTGCAGTTCCGATTTCGTTACCCCTAAAATCATCATCAACACATTACAGTTACGTATAACGGACAGTGAAATGTTTGAAACTATTTAAACGCTCGATTTTCTTCGAAGTAATTCATTAAATTGCCTGTGATAGATAACGAAAACTTACGATGGTCCGTAATTACAAACATATAGGCGATAGGTGACGTTGTTTAGAGTTTTATAGCGCGAATAGCCGCAACCCACTAAATATGTCGAAGCCCAGGCAAGCTGTGGTGATAAGACGGTAAAATTTACATATATGATTATATCGGATAATATTTAACAAACTGTATTAACGAGAGTTGTTTTATATATTTTTCTAAAACATTGTTTCATGTATGAAATACAAATATTTTCTAAAATTATATGTGTATAAATAATGTCGAGTATCTATGGGTAGTATAGAAACTGAGTATTTTGGTTTCCTTAATGTACGCCATTTACGTATTCCTTGCACTTGTTTTTTAGTACTGGCAGTGTACTTATATCCAAGTGTATCCATTATGCAGATGGTAAGTATAGGAAATTGACCAACAAAAATTCGATATTCAGTATCATTGCAATATAGGTCGAAGACGTTGCACAGTTGAAACTTTAAAAGTATTGTAAGCACATCGGTACGACGGAAGACTGGCATTTTAAGTTTCCAAGTCTTGTGTTACTTTTTAAATTATTTCGTTGCACGATTCCAAGTTTTTATGATGCACTACATATAATGTATATGTGTACGCAAGGAATGCGAAATTGATAGGGGTATATAGGATGGTTGTTGTACCTGAGTATAATGACCGGTTGTTTGAAGGTCCGCTATGCTGTCAATAACACCAAACTGGTACATTGGATGCTCGTTGAACCAATTGTAGACATGTCTGCGAAATTCCTTTGAGGAAGTATCCCGTCCTTTTCTGGTCTTCGTCATGGCAAGATTTTGACCGACTTGAAATCTTGCTAATATCAAGAAACAATCCTTACGGTAGATAACGACATGACGTGACGGTTGAACGATAGATCTTGAAACATTCATCTACTTCGACCGATATAGTAATAAAGGATAGAAACGTCAGTTGCATTATGACTGATTAACCAGTTAAGTGTGTTTGACGACTATATCCGTCATGGAGAAATGGCAGAATTTTGTATCATGACGACTATATTGGTCATGGAGAAATGGTAACAAAATTTTATGCACGACGGATATAGTCGTCAAACCCACTTAACTGGTTAAGGCACATTTTTTTAGGTCTGATAAGATATACATATGTATAAATAAGCACAAATTCAGGCACGGGTCTGAAGAGGTGATCTATCTCATTAATTAACAGGGTATAAGAACTTATTTTCATTGAATTCACTGAGTTTTTAAAAAGACGGTCGTCAGGAGTAATTATACTTCGCTAACGTTGGATATAAATACAATCTGTAAAGTATCGTTCTTTAAAAAATGTGTTGGTTGCTTTATGATATGATTATCATTATTTTATCATGATTTACAATTACGTATTTGTTGAATATTGTGAATAATAATATATCCGTTGCTTGTGCTGGTGTCTTTTAAAATCATGGCAAATAGTTGAACAGGTATAAAACTTATTGGTAGTTAAAAGGGGTATTTAAACAATTCCATGTCTTGATGTATCCAACGTTAATTTGAAAATAAGGATATTATAAATAAACGGTATTTGGATTTACATACCGACCTCCCTATCCTTCGCGTCGTTGTGTGCAAAAGTACAGTGATTTGCCCAATCTTGAGCAGTTTTTGCAAGTTCTTCATCCCAGTACTGGAAATATGAATAAGTTAATGTGGTTTTGAAACAATTTCAATGGTCTACTTTGATGTGACAGTGGTGAGTGGAGTAAGATCTTTAGGACTTTACCAATTCACGCATGTTACTGGCAGGTGGTTGATTATCAACTGATCCTTCGGCGACAGATTGCCGTAGTGCGTTATGCGTATCCAGGATTTCCTTAATAATGTCGCATGTTATTCCATTAGTATCTATAATAAAGTTTTTGCTTAATACAACGCCCATTCTTCATCAGTGTATTTTGACAACATGTTTATAAAAAATATTAGACATTATATTTGTTGAAACTTCTTGTTATTGGAATATTCAAATCGATTTATAATTGATTCAAAAACATTTCTGATAATTACGATCGAATCCAATATTTACGGGAAGAGCAAATACCATAAGTTTTATACTCATTTATCACAATTCGTATTAACGGTTACTCAGATCTAATCGTAACATAAAGCAATATATCAGAGATTAATACTTTTGCTGTCTTTTATTATTTTTGTCCTTAATGATCAAAAACTTACCCAACACTCGCATTGTAGAGCAATACGTTTTAGCCCTTGCTGTGCATATGATAAGACTGATAAGAAAGAATCTCGTGCAAATGGCCCCAAAAATCAGTGAGGATTTCATAAATTGCCGTTTGTTGCAAAAAGGTGTTCTAAAGCAACATGTCGTATTTCCTCTGTATTGTGAAATATTTTCTGCTTTACGTCCGGTACACTGGCTCAGTTCACCTGCGACAGTTTCCCAGCGCAGCGTGCTACTCAACATATCATATTTCCTCTTCAGCACGAAATTGTGCCACTTGTCACAAACTTCATGCAACACATTTCTTTCTATTTTATCTTGCTCATCTACAAAAGTGCACGCCTTATTAATATCATTGGAAAGCATAATATCTCGCACTTGGCTACTCTTATGTATCATGATATCCGCTATATTATTTTTGTTCCGGACTGTTCCTTTATACGTAAAGATGTCTTCGTATAATACAATGAACCGCACAGTGTCTTCTTTTTTCGTGACAGTTTTGTAAATGTCCTTGACAGTACTACCTTCCTCATTTTTTCTATACCATAACACGTTGTTGTTATTACACATTATCGGGGATTTTACCGTAAACTTGGGGCGATTAATGACCTTTCTACGCATTACTGCAATATGTCGCACTGCATTTCTGTGGCAGAACATCACGAGCATCACGTCTAACCCAGAGTTCTGCATTTGACATGTAGCCGCCAATACGAGTTTCATTTTTTCATGCGATATCCGTTGTAACGTCTCATTTCTTATGCCAACCCTGATGTGTTGTGCCGCGCGCATCAAAAGGGATATCGATCGTTGCTCACTACTTGCTCGGTATCGCAAGCGAGCGTGCAGATTGTGTTGATGCCCGAGTGTGACAAGAACATCTGCGGATTTTCCACGTATAATGAAACGTCGTAGCGGCTTGAGACGTTGTACATTGCTTCTATAGCATCTGGCAACGCAACGTACATCCTTCTTGTTGCGAGGAAGCCTGTGGATAGTGTTATTACTCTTTAATAACATTCTGCTGTACTTATCTTTGGCTGCGCATTCTTCTTGGTTTTTCTTGTATGACAACAATGAAAGGCTGTAACGTTGTGTGCAACCCGTCCTCGGAGATGCATAGCATTTTACAAAAATAAATGGCACAGAACGATAGACAAACAGTACAAAATACCGCAGAATAATAACGGCACAAAAGCGGCACGTAGCGAGCAGTTTATGTCGCTTTTTCATCAACTCAACGTTTCTGAGCATTTTTATATCCTTTGTCATACCGCATTCTGTATTTCGTCTCTCTTCCATCGCATTGTCATCTATATTTGTTCTTTCATATTGAAATAAGCAAAATATATTTTCCTGTAAATTTAACGTTCTTTTTACTTCATATATAATCCACGTATTTTCATCTTTGTCGTGCGTGATAATATATCTTGCGCCATTCTTCTTGCGTAAAACGTAGTATTGCTTATCACTTACGACACAGCGTGATACATATGATCTATCACCACTGTCCGCTATTATGGTCAACACTACAAAACCTTTTACACGTAATAAGTATACTTCTTCGACATTCCTGCCATATCCCACCTCCCATAGCACATACGTCTGAAGATGTTTAAAAAGTTCTCGATTTGTCGTCGTCGTAGCGCCGAAACATTTCTCGTAGTTTTTCTTGCTTTCTACATTCTTCCCACGGTTACTGGCGTATCGCCTCTTGAATCCTCGAAACATTTTCTGCCAGTAGTTAGATGGGTTTGGGCCGAGTGAATGTTGACAAAAATAGTTAAATATCAGATGTGAATTCGGTAGCGAGCAAACCCGTTGCAAATCCATAATGCGGTTCATCTCGTTACTGGCGATGCGGGTTCAAAGGCGTTCCTATTTAGGTTGGTGGAGGCGATCTGCCTTTGAAGGCTAGATTGATTTTCCGACGATTTATCGAGCGAAAAATCGCCAATGCATTTCATGTCGGCTTTTAAAGTCCTTTAAATCGATACGAGTTTGATTGTATGATTGCGTTATATTGAGTTGTACCGTCTTCACGAGTTGCAGTGGCGTCGAAAAATGCATTTCAACATGAGCAGCGGTAAAGCTACCACAGTCTGCTTCGTAAAAATCGGTTAGAGAGTTTTAGCTAATAACTAAAAACGAGACTGGATTGTACGAAAGATAGAGAACGATTACTGCTAACAAGTTCTTTATTATTCTTTATTATTATTATTATTCCATTATTATTATTCTATATTCTTTATTATTCTTTAAGTTCTTTATTATTGATGCAAGACGCTACTAAAAGTATAACAAAGGAAGTATTGTAAGTAATTCATTGTCATTGTGTTGATATTATCCGTAAAGACTGTGAACACCATAAATGCTGTTAAACATTGTATTATAGAAAGTATAGAAGATGTGTTAATAAATTCATACCTTCTTTGTCTGCAAAATGTGCAAAACGTCTATCGGTTAATGAAGAAAAACTGTATTAAAAATAAAACTGGTATAAAACTGATATGATATATCAGTTTGATATGATATACACAGACACAGATTGATATGAAATATCAGTTTTACATCATCATTCTTAATATAATCTAATATCAGTTTTATATGAAGAATTCATTATAGCATAATGAATTCCATCTTCGGATCTCTTGTTGAAAGGCAGAGTATTGATTTCGTAAATATTATTAACATATGGGACGTTTATTTATTCATCATTATCAATACACGTAGTAAAGGGTATATTTTATTATAATAATAATAATGATAATTATTATTATAGAGCAACAATAGTGCGTGAAATTATCTGCAACATGTATATTGTCTCACGTCATCTTTATGTATATTTACTACGTACATTAGGAAATAATAATTAGATATAATTTATCACGAATATCTCAAAGAGATACTTTATATTAGCGGCAGTCTTAAAGTAATTTCGAATTTTTAATCGAATCATGTAAATAATACAGCAGCACGCAAATCTCGTATTGGGTTTGCAAACAATTAATTATTTACGGCTCTTATATGGTACAGCGTATAAACAGCACGATTTCAGACCAGGGACAATTGATTTTACATTGCGTATCAATGTAACATACGATCGTTGATGTGCTAATAAATTGTGAGTTACTATTCTGATATCCGATTTTAATTAAAAACAGAGTATGTTCTTAACTGGAAATGGATTTTCGATACACTTTGCAAATGTTATTCACGTGTGACAGTACTTTGATACACGTGCGTACTACTTCTCATTATACTGAATAAATATAGTAGGCATCTTACAAGTGTATGTATAATTATCCTATAAGTTTTTAATGAAGAGTTTTTTTCTATATTTTATTAACATCCTATGTGTATGTGTTTTGTTGTTCAATTTAATATACTTACATAGATCTCTAACTATATGTATAGGGCAGAATTTTTTCCAGTGAGTAAATCTATATATACGTATAAAACTCTGAGGGATATAAGTAAATACTTTTATTCGTGTTCAGTGTACAGAATGGAATTTAATAATATGTACCAGCATGACATTCTCTGGTTATGATACAACGTATTTGGCTATGCCTGCTTATATGCTATATAGTGATCTACGAAATAATTTACATCAAGTAGACTAGAGAAAACTATGACAAATAAATATATATCTACAAATATCTCACTATAGCTTTTTTGTACCTACAGTTCCTTCATACTGCGATTTGCCCAATTTTTAGTCTTCAATATGATGATACTTGCTTAAATGTGTACATAATTATAAGCACACAAAGCTCCTAAGTGGTAGTAATTTTCTCTGACTGTAATGATGAAATAAACAAAGATAAGAATGAAATTTTGGTAGTAGGTATTACATACAGTGTAGAATTCAGGAGCGGGAGATGAAATTTATGAAGGGATCCACTAAATAATCGTGCGTAATAAGAAAACAAGGTGTTACACAACATTTATACTTACTACATAAGCCAGAATATCGATTGGAATACGACATTCCGTAATTAACGCAAGCGGGTTGTCCTGACTGATAAGGTTGATAACCAATTATATTCCCGCTGAATAAGAGCGACACCAGATTAGTCTATTCTTGAAATTAATAACTTCTTCGAATATACGTAGAATTTAATGTATATGGGGTCATTTACAATTAGTTATTTGAATATTATGTGTGTATTGTTCGTCGTTAAATCTTGTCCATATCCCTGAATGACACAGTTGATTAGTGTTCTACGCCATTACCTCATTACTGTAATGTAAGGTAAACGAATCAAAAGGGTTTTAACAATACGTTTAAGTGAAATACGAATTTTTCTTCGTGTTTTCTCTCTGCTCGAACTCTGCCGGTATAGGAGGGAATTTAAAATTGTGTCATTCTTCCTGAAGTATGTTTCTTACCTTGGCCCGTAGTTGCACACATAATTTTTCGTATATCCTTTGGCAGGATCATAATAAAACGAATACCCGCAGCCTACCAGAAAAGTGTCTCCCCAGATTAGCTGCAATCAATTTAAGATATTTGTTATTTAGATGTTCAGATGAACATCTAACATTCATTCAGACGAACATTCAGATAAACATCTAAATAACAGATGTTCCAAAAACGTTACATTTTTATTAAGTTACATTTTCATTTATTAAGTAGAAGAATGAAATATTGTTTAGATCAAAATTTTGATTTGAATAAAAATTTTAGTTTATATTAACATCGAATGTTGTTTATACAAAAAAAATTAAAATTCTATTTTGACTAAGAGCTATTATTCTTAGTCGAAAAAGTCCACTTCATGGCGAGTCTTAACAGCTGACTAATAATAATCACCATTTATAAGATTGTCACGCTTCACGAAATTAATCATTATAGTACTAATGTTACGCAAAGTATTTTGAGCTGTCAAGTAGTTTTTCTTGGCCGTAAGATTGTTAAGGTTTACATGTTTAGCAAATGCTCACGATGGCTTAAACTCCGAACGAACTAACCAAGTTATTGATGTAAATATGTACGCACAGAATGTTGGCCGTAATGGGTTTTCATTACTATATATCTCCGCAACGTAATTGAATTGCATGTTTTCTAATGTGTATTGCAAACCTGTGTATAATGGCCTGTTGTTTTACTGTATCCAGTGTGATAGTGTTGCACTTCGTTAAACCAAGCAGAAATGTGTCGTCTCCAGTCGGGCTCGGCATCGAAGGATCCCGGTCGTTTTGTAGTCCATTCACGAGCCATGTTTTGTCCTACGGCGAACCGCCCTGACAATTAATTAACCATTCGTTATTATGCAATTGATACGTCACTAAACAATAATATACACTGTGGTCTTATAGGAAATACACAGTTGTCAGAAGATGTCACTTTTGTTATATCTGTACCAGGGATTTGTACGTATAAGAGGAAAAAGGGACAAAGAAAGACTTCATTTGGTTTAAGAATACTCGAAAGTAAAGACGAAAAGTATTCGCTATACCTTGTATAAGTTTTCTGTACAGCACTTGGATACGCATCCGTAAGAATATATAAAAAACAGTGAACTATAATAATATAATGGAAGTGTTACGATATTTATACGACGTAGTCGTACATCGAACTTTCAAGAGTGAGAAATGCTTAATCACTGAATAAATCCATTCTCTGATGAAATTTTGAACACATTGTACATTTGGAAATGGTACGCAATTGGAAATGTACATAACGAGATAAGTGTGAGCTACACGATAGTTATGCTTGCTTAGAATCAATGGTCAAATTCGTGGAGAACTTGTAACTAAAGCCGAGGATTAATCACCGAAACAATGGCCATGAAATGATTCATTTAACAGACTGTTCGTTCGTCATTACAATGTGTGTTAACGTGCTTTCATGCAACGATAGTATTTATCATAATGCTGTTTAATTGATGTGTTAATATCATGACTGCAAAATCAATATTTGAAAATTCCAGGTGTTATTCATACTTAATTAAGAGATACCATATGTGAATTACAATTAATGAATGAACAACACGACTATCTCCGTTTATCACAAACTTGTTTGTCAAGTACAGATCCACAATTTCATAAAATATTAATTATCAATATTATAAAAGTACTAGCTTAAGTAAATTTTTAAAGTATTGCGTTTAATTGCATTAACATGCTTCGAAATATTGCCATCAAGTAGATAGCCTAGATTAGACATACGTATGTCATGTGGCTTAACAACGAAATAAAAAAACTTGTTTATTACATATAATACTTTTTAATTACCTCCTAAGGTAATTACTTTAATATTGTATGATCTCTAATTGTTAAGGTAAACCTTTAAAAACCGACATTACGTATGGTCGTTTTTAGTGTTCTGTTTCAATCGATAGTGATCATTGAAGGGTAATAGTGAGTAAGAGAAATATAATAATGAACTTTTCATTGTGTCAGAAATCGCTTTTTACTTTATTATTACATATCGTTAATTTGATGACTGTGTCGATATACTCCTGGAATATAACCGAACATATTTGAAGAAGTAATATTTACTTACGAACACTTCTGTAGGCGTCATGGACCTCGGGACAAGTATCAGCCCACCTTTGGGCTCTGGCTGCTAATTCATCATCCCATATCTGCAAATTTTTCGTAATATCCTTGATCACAAAAACCTATGTTCAAGAGAGTTCCTTCCGGTAATCAATATAAAGATTAGCGTAAAAGTTATACAAAATAGCAGACACAAGGTGTGTTGTAATGAATAATGCACAAAGTCGAGTTTTTTTGTCGAAACATATGGATATTTGACGGATGTTCAAAGTTATTTTTTTCTTAAACAAAGTGTACTTATTTTGAAAAAAATGTATTCTGCATTTACTATGAATTTTTGCGCGAGAAATTGCTTCCTTTTGAATAGTACCTTTTATTAGGTCAGACCTTGCATAGAATATTTGGATGAGATGTAATATTTCGAGGAGTGTAGTTGCTTACCATTTCCATCATGTTTGTTGCCCCAGGCTGGCCATGCACTTGCCCAAGGGCCACAAGTTGCCTGAAACGGTTGTGCTCATTCAGGATAATTTGTTTCTCTCTGCATGAAACGCTCCCAGTGCCTATAAATCAAAACTGCACAAGTTTGCCAACAGGTAAAAGGAATCTATCTTGTTAGTGTAAGAGGGATGATTTACTTTATTACCTTGTACTTTCCACTTTTAAATAAGAGTATAAAAAATGTGACTATTCTGGTGCACAGAAATGTCGTAACTGTATTTCATTAAATTAAAAATAGCTATGCTTGTCTGCCTCCTTAAATTGATTTACTAAGGAGCATGTTTTTAATTATACAAAATCGGCAAATATAATTAATTATCGGATTTAATGTACCGATAATGGTCCAAATGTTCAGTCTAGCAGCTAGCACTTTAGAATGTGTTATTATTTCATTATATTACAGAATTGTGCTCTAGTCGATTGATGAACCTCTTTCGGATTTTGCAGTTCTTACAAATTTTCAAATTTTTTTTGCAGCTTGTTATTTCTTGAACGTATTTTTAAAAAATGTGTTACAATTTGCGTAGATTTTTTTATATAAGTAAGGAAGAGCTTTTATTTATTGTCAAAAAGGTATGTATTCAAATTTCTTCAAAGTTAACACGGCCACTTTTAATATTAAAGATCGATTAACTGCCAAAACTTGCAACGAAAACTGGTACAATGACAGAAATAGTTCATTAATGTCCTACTTATTTTAGTTGAATTTCTCCATTAGCGGAAAACTCAATACGAAAGAACGGGGTATTCTTTGTTCGGAAAAAATTTCGTTTCCTTTTTGTTTTACTGAAACCTACCCACTTTTTCGCGTTATATTTTTATGGGTCCATAAAAGTATACTTTTATAGTTTTCATTAAACCGTTTTAAAAATGATGTCCAATGTCAACTTCCATAGACCGGGTAGCACAACCTCATACGTATCAAATGTTAAATTAGTCTTATTATCCTTGTTCGAAAAGAATTTCAGATGTGAATGCGGATGAATTATTTAAGCAATTCTCAGTCTATTAGTTATGACTCAAGAACCTATGCCGTTTGATTCTAAACGGTTTCCGATTCTGACTAATTAAAAGCTTATTATACTGTATAATGGTCTCTTATAATGTCGATTTCAGGTTGTCTTTCATGTTTGACTTGGTGTGTAACGAGCTATCAACGCTTGGAGTGCTCTTCGAAAAATCGATCATTTAGTAATAATTGACACAATAACCTTATCCACGTATCCTGTAACTTATTAGCAACCATTTTTAAGTTGTTCAATTATTCTACGTGTGCTTAGACTGATGTTAGTTTTTTTCTATATAATTAATAATAGACATTTTATTATATTTCGAATACAGTAATACTCGCTTCGATGGATATGTGATCGAATTACTTAATTTGATGTTGGTCCAGAAATAATTTCTCGTAATGAGTTGTATTTTCGCAGACTATTTCACAAGAACCTGCCTAAAATTCAAATTTATTTATCTCATATTCCCGTTCGATTAAAGTGGTCACTCACTTCAATGTACAACAGTGGAAGCGACTTTACCCAGTCAGAGTGGCTAGCTAACTATTCATTAAAAGCGCTCTCCAATGATTGATTATACTCTGTTACAGGCCGTGTTGCGGATGTTTTATAGAAACAGCCCACATTTATCAAGTCTATCATCGCCTACGTGAAAAAGAATAAGTGCAACACATCGCACGGTCAATCTGATCTTACCAGAAATTGAATTTTATCAGAACAGATTTTCAACCTCTATGTTCTCGAAAACCAAACCTTAGATGAACAAATTTTATTCTATTTTTCTTTTCTCTTTTTTTATGAGGCTCTGTGCCCACTTGTGCAAGTTATTCAGCTGAATCTTGTATATCATAAAATATATTATATCCACGTGTTTAAAAGAAGTTTGGAAAATGATTAATTCTCGGAAATATTTTAGGTCGTTCGATTTTTCTTCTATTTTGATGCTATATTCATCGAAATGAAAGATTGAAAAATCCAGTTATTTTTCAGCGAGAAAAGTGTTCTGCTACCACAGTGCTTATTGACAAAGCTAACAAAGAGAAAATTCGAGCGGGCAACACCGAATCGTACGATTACGTGCCCGCCAAGCCTTTCTCATTTCCGGTGTAGGAAAGATAACTGACGATTGTCACTAATCGTTTGAATAACTGTACTGTCGTTATAAAGGATTCATTCATTTTGCACTTTCAATAGCGGCTGAAGTAATGATAAATGCATTTACATGGAAGCTCAGGCACAGGAATAACTAATTGATACATTCCATTCGCTTTGAACAGTTTTCATATTCTATGCTTAAAATGTCCGAGTAGTCCTGCTCTTTATTTTGTTCCGTACTAAAGGACTTACGTGTTTTACACCATGTATATATTCTACGATTTTTAATACGATTATTAACAAAAGTAAAGTACATTGAAAATGAAATTAAAGATTTCCTTTGTATAATAAAAGATACAGCAACTTATCGCTATATTAAACTATGGTTTTTTAAAAAATTTATACTTATTTATAATTAAGATTGCTTTAACATAGTTTTGGGAACCTAGTAAAATACTAATCATACTGTCTGAATTTTCGTATAAATCATTTTTAATTGTATTCTTTTAACAATATTGTCACACGTTTGGGATAAATGATAAACAAATTAAATTTTTAATATATTACGGATTTCATATATCTACTTTGTTCTTCGCTCTCTCCTTTTTCTCAATGCACCTAATGGTTAGCCTACTTACTTGTTTTTTATGTTGTCATTATTAACCACAATGTGTAAGTACTTAAGTAGTATTATTATTTTGTGAGTACATACGTAACGTTGTCTTTCCCAAGCAAGACGAAAAGCTTTCTCTGACGAGGTGAAGGGTATTGATAACGAGAAAAAACTGCCAGATCAGTTTCTGTGTAACAGCCGGCATCCTGTCCCGCTTTTGGCCAATTTTGGCAAATTTTGGCCAAGACACGACGAACCCAAATGTCTGATAGCCGCGTGATCCACTCGGCACGTGGCTGTTCCTTTTTGTCAGGCGATTGAATCGAGCGATTTACGGTTGGCTTTGGATATTGACACGGAAAGTACACGAACCGGTCCTTCAGTCGAAGCGAACTAATAGCCCAGCGTCCGGGCTCTGCGGACTTTATATCCGTCTACCTGCCGCCTGAATATAAATGTAATTGTCAAGCTTTTTCGCATTTGGTGGGGCAGAGCATGACGAAAACCTCGAGTTTAATTTCAACTTTCATGTTTAATTTAGGGAATATTTTATTAAACTCTTCTTATATTGAGATTATTATATATCACGTATTACTGTGCATAATACCTACAAATTAACGAATTATATTAACCCCTAGTTACAACGAATACAATTTTCTACATTATTAGTCTGTAATGAACAATATTTTCATAAGAACAAATGTAAATAATAAATCAATGAATACAAAGAAATTATATGATGTCATTTGAAAAAGTGTAGATAGCTAATATTGTATTTTACGTGGGAGGTAAATTATTGAGAAAAAATCATAGCATAATTCAAACGATGTTCAAATTTCAGCAAGATCTCCAAGTTGTAATACAGAAGTTTAATTATCCGAAGTTAAGTAATTGCGTAATCTTGAGCAGTACGGAGAACTGACTAATCAGGTACCGTGGTGTCTTCATCTACGAAATTTAATATTCGTTCGTTATGCGGGCATGAGGGCCAAGAAGAAAGTATCGTTAATAATATGAGGATGAATTCACAATATTGGTTTTTATAGATCCCGTTCCTAGATTATGACACCCAGATCCACGTGCACAATTTAATTAAACATAATATTTCTAATTCACTCGATGATATTCCATTGGAGAATGTTAAATGATTTAGAGAGTAAAATAATGCTGGCTGTTAGGAAAGTAAATTAAAATTGAAGGGAAAATGTTTAAAAATACCATCCTTAAGCATCGATGTAAATACTTGTGCAGTTCCGGATAAGTTTTTAGAGTAACACCAACATTGCAAATGAATATTTTATGTAAATACGTTGACAGCCGTTAAAAAAAGAAGTACCAATCGGTTAAAGTTTTGTAATTTACTGCACGATATGGGTATTTTAAACCGTAGAATTATTTTATTATAAACTACGATAAAGGAACAGAAGACAAAATGTGAAGGTCAAGTGTGTATTGAACAGGCTGAAATTGCTTCCAGCTTTTTTGCTTTCGTTTCCTCATTAAAGTTGCCTCGTCCTTTATTAATTTAACATTAGCAAATCAACACTAATTGTCATCTCTTAACATGGACGGCAAAAGATAACATTCGTCCATTTGCTTTCTATATCAAAGATAATTAAGAGACGACTACATTTGTTGACACGAACTTTTGTTTTAAACCTGCATGTAAATGTAATGTAAATATATACACAAATGATTGAATACATGCATCACAACTAATATAAAATGATTTAAAGTGCATAAGTTATATCACAGTCGAAGTAAAGGACAGATGTAACATCTTACGGGGTTTCATGGAGACAAAACTAAATTATTGATGAAGATAAAATTATAACGATTTTATAACGTACTTTACACTTCAGTAGTGGTCAATCTAAAAATTAACTTGAAAAGATTTAAAAGTTAGCGTTCCCTTAAACATATACAGTATATATACTCTTTCGGTGAACGGAATATGTTGTAAATGACACGGTCATACTAATCTAATCCACTTGTAATGTGTGTCATATGTGTCATATGTGAATTTCCATTTTTCCTTTTGTTGATACAATAATAAAAGGTTATTAATGTAACCAGTTTAAGCAGTGAATCTGTTCGCTATCTTCTCGGTTCAGGTTCGGGATCATTTTAAATTCATTTGAACCACAAATCTGCATATTATAACAATGTCTAGTTAGCCGTAAGATTTTTTAAAATGAAAGCTTTTCAAAATGATTTTAGTTATTTCCTTTGTTCCAACAAACGCACCATATTTCACTTGATATACCTTTTTATGGAGTAACGCTTTGTGTACGTGCATGCAGACCTTACTCATAATGAGTTTACCGCAGATTGTGAGCAAATATGTCGATATTTGAACTATGAAAATGAAGAAGTCACTCTTAGGGAATCCCAGCTCGAGTGCTAGTTTCTCAGATACTTGGAATGCGCAAACCGTTTTCGAGCAATCGAGTATCCCGATTATTCGGCCAAATTTCAAGTTTTCAACGTGTCATGTCCAACTAACTTTCGAGTTTACAGTAAAAGAGGGTCACAAAAGAGATTCCTACTTATCATACTGATAGAGGTGGATTTTCCCTTAGAAATACCCTTTTAAAACATGATAGCGTTCTTCTAATTCGTCATCAACGTTTCAAATTATGTAGTTCCGTTTAAAAATATGTGCCATACATGTACGAAAAAAAATATTCACGAGTGTTTCTTTGTTACTACTGCGTAACGAAAAATTTCTTATTAACACGATGTACATTACTAGACTAAGCATTATTTACTTTATAGTACACTGATTCTTTAAAGAAATAATAACGCTTTTTCTCTTTAAAGAACATCCGAAGAATAAAAATTACATTAATAACGTTCCACACAGTCTAACGGTTGTGACAGTTATAAAGACTTTTGAATAATTTGACTCGTAACGGTAGCTGGAGAAATGATACTTTGTTCAAATATATGACACTGGAATACATCATTTTATACTAATAAAACACTTCCATACAGTCTATGTGACTCAACATCAGTTACATTTAAATAATCATGTTCCTCATCAAGAGTCTGTTTAATTCTGGATTGCGAGCGAGAAAGAGAAAGAGAAACATCCAAACTAATGAGACAGCTTGGTGATCAAAACTGGTTTCTATCTAACTAAGCAACTGAGAACTGTATTCGTCTTTAACATATTTTCAAGTCCAATGATATTGTATGTGTAGTGCGAAATGTACACATGTATGTAGAAAAAAAAGAACAAGGAAGTTCACCTAAAAAATTACTAAGCATACCACCTAAATGTCCAGAATCGATGTAATGCTTCCTGATGTTTTAAGATAGAAATCCAGCAGACAGATATTTTATATGTGCGTTCGTTTCCAAGCGTAAGGGTAAAACGATCTCTTAAATATAATAGAAAACGAACCTTTTTTTAATGTAAGGTTAGAAGATGCCTCCCTTGGAATAGAATTCGTTTTAATTGAATTATTTGTTTGAATATTGAATAATTGGGGAGATAATCGTGTTACAAGATTATAATAGTTCATCCTATGTAACATATAATTTAATATCATTGCTTTATCGCTGTGTGTTATTTACCATTTCTGTGTTTTGATTTTCCACACGTTATGCTTCAATATACACAGTTTTTCTTTCAATAAATACCTTTGCGTAATGATACATGCACAGTAATGATATAACGCAATTTGGAAAATTATAATCATCGTAACGAACTATTTCATAATCCCTTAAAAACTACGAAACTTTGTATTACTCATTCTACCACTAACGTAGCAGTGAAAAATTGGATGTTATAAAACATTTCTACACAACTTTTGGAAATTACTCTTGGGTTTAAAATTGATTTCCCTTTTTTCTTAAGTTAGTGTTCTTCGCTGAAGTTCAAGCTATTATGCGGAAATCAAGCATTCCATGGTCACACAAATCAGATTGATCATTTTTAGCATTAACTTTTTCAAATTGAGTAAAATTAATAAATGTAAGATTGATTAAAGGTTTAAAAGTTCATGGGTTGGCAGTAACTTTTGGTAAGGATTTTAATGGAGAGTAAACTTCGAACTCAATAGTAGTATGAAAAGCGTTATATCGATTTTTCTGTTGATTGTTGTTAGAGTTGCTAGGGAAAGTAAGTGAGCTAGCGTAGAGATTGCCAAACACTTTTTGTTGGATATTAATAATGTAATTATAACTTTAATCCACACAATATTGTACATGCAACCGACTCAGACAGCGTTAGAAACCGGAAGAGACGAACAGAACAAAAGGGGGAAGAATTAGCACACACTAGATGGTAAATTTATACTAACCTAGCGCGCTATTTTTAAATTGAAATTATCAACTTGCAATTATTAAATTGTAATAAACTTACAAGAGACATTGATTACAAGTGCTCCAACAATTGTCTCATGGTATGAGACATTCCCTAGAGACCACATAGGCCAAAATATCCATCCACATTCTGTCTATATCTTTTCGATATGTGTTACTGTATTTTACGTATTATGTATGCGTTGACCAATTATAATCGTAAAATCACTTGTTCATGGTTTGTGGTCAATAGTTTCTGTACGTATAGTCCCGCAAAATATTTCATTTTGACATTCATTATTAGGTTTAATGTAAATCATTTACACAACCCGCTGTCGTTTTTTATGCAGCTTGACTCATCAGTCGAAGTTCTTCTTCCATGAAATGAATACATTTAATAAAGCACTTTAGAGGAAAAATGCGCGATAATATGTACCCTTTATTTATGCTAATACCTTGAAGGTAATGTAGGGTGGTAATTGATTTTATGAAAAAAACCGTTTTTTAAAATCACAACATTAACAACAGTGAAGAACGAAAAAGGGAACTTACTTAATTGTTTTCACTGTCAATGCCAATATAACTTACTTACTAAGCATACAGAAGACGAAAGAGCAATATTTATCACAAAACAGAAATCTTGTATTTTTTGCTTGCTCATACGGCGTAGTATTATATATTTAGTATTATATATAGCGAAGTCAAGTCATCCCGTAGAAAAATTGAAAGACAATTTTTTCCTGGCGAATTTGTTCTTTTAGTCACTTACCGTTGATGTATTGCAGATATTTCTTACGTAGTTAGATCTGTATATTTCTTATTAAATTTAAAGTTAATGTAAGTTGTATAAATATGTAATATCTTATATGCAGGGTTCTCATGTAATATTGCTATAAAAAGTCTGGCGCACCTAATTCTTCTTTTATGTCGTTTCTTTTTGCATGATATCATTTTTTATGAATAGAAGATATAAATAAAAAGAAAACAAAGTTTTGTAAAAGCGAGTAGGTGGAATCGCGTGAAAAAACTCGCACAAAAAAGGATTGAGTATATACGGTCATGGGACGGCGAAAATATGGATCATTAGTATTCGTTGATCCTTCTGAGAAAAGCAGGCCATCCGCTAAGGAAGTCCTATTATCGGAAATCAACACCGTGGCCCCGTTTTACGAGTATTATTTTAAAGATATTACACATGGAAATTCACGACTACGGCGAATATTCAGTCGCACACTGAAAATAATAGCTTATAAAATGAAACAGGACAACGAAACCTCTTATCTTTAGTTCTGATCTCTATCCATTGTAGATATTCTTTTTAACCGAGAGTACAAAAGAATTGCATCTCCTTGTATCTATTTTTGCAACGCTAATAGAATAAATGGCGTATTATTGTTACACAATACACTTAATATAAGTAACAATATTATTATTAGCATCAATTAAATACTTTGTAATCAATCCCTTTTAGTAATGATGTACTGAAATCACAATTATCCAACTACATGTGTGATATAGTCGGAGATTTTAACAGCTGATCAGATGAAATGCATGCATCATACACAATATTCAGATAATAACAAAATGGAAGGTCGCATCGAGAAAACGAACAGCGCGTTATCATTAGAGTTTTGGACAAGGAATAGACGCAACCGTCGCAGATTCTCAATAGACATAAAAAATAGTTGAGCGAAGAGTTTCTTTCGTGAGCTGAAGTGTACGAGTGGTGCAGAGCTTTTAAAAGAAGGGCGAGAACGCGTCGAATACAATGACAATGTGATTGAGCGTGTTCGAGAAGGGATTAGGGCACAGCCTCAAAGCTTCTTTAAAGGAGTTTTAAAGCGCTTTCGCGACCCCTGCAAAAAGCTCCTACATTTCCAATGAGAGTAAAAAAAGTTTACGCAACTGTGAACTTTAATAAGGAATGTTACTGATAATACATTATACTTGTGAAAGGCGAACAACATTTACATGAATTTATTAACTTACAGCCATTCTCTTTCATTACAACTAATGTCTTAACTAAGGCAATTAATAGCTGAAGTATAATAAGTTCACTCATATATTATCTTGGGGCGTTTTCCGAACTTCCATCTAGGACAAAATATCGGTCAACTTTAATTGGTGGGGGCAATTCAATATGTACAATAAAAATTTGGTGCGTAAGTGTTTGCGTGAGTATGTGTCTATATACGAATGACTAGCGTTATGTTGTAAAATGTTAATTATGTTTGTTTTGAGTTTTTGGCGATGTTAATATATTTCCAATAGACTATTTGGTTAATCATACATCAAAAATGTTTATATCTCGAAAAGGAAGAGTTTCTAAACCTATGTTTATTTGACACTTTATCTTTAGTAAGAGTAGAATACGGTACTAAAGTTCGACCACTTATTTCGATGTCAGTCTGTATAGTGTTAAAATCACGCGAATTTGTTACTGACAGACCATTCATTTCAACATACAGTCTACATTCCTTTTAAAAATTAGTAACGTCGGTTGCGATCGTAAGACTGACTGCATTTTTATGTAAACAAACATACACTCAAGAATTTGCGCAAAATTCAAAGATCGAAGAATATGGTATACTAAGGTGTGGCGAAATTCACTGATAAATCCGAAAATCTACGCATATCTTTTGATAACTGCATTTTCAGATTAACAGTATTAATGTTTGAGGTGCTTATACCGATTACTTTCCACACATTTATAATACCGGATTTTTAATAAATCATAGATCATGGCATCATGGCGATCATGGCAATATTTGTTTAATGTCATTTTAAAAGAATAAGAGTCTAGACCAGTGATTCTCAACCTTTTTTTTGTCGCGGCATACTTTTAGCGATTTCAAAATTTGGCAGCACACAAAGGAAAAGATAAGTTTAAAAGTTGTTTACTTACCTATAATAAACTTTGTAAAATAGTTTATGATAATAATTTGAATGTAAAATAAAATAATATGTACTACAAAAACAACAGTACGTTTATTAAGGGATTAAATACAAGTTAATAATAAGAATACTTTTAATGAGAAATATGAGCTTGATGTTTTTTGATAATTTCATTTATATTTGGTCGTAAAAATGACAATGCTACTCTGCATTATAATTTTTACTATATACATTTCTAAAATTTGGCGGCACACAAAAGTGCCGCGGCACAGTGGTTGAGAATCACTGGTCTAGACGTTATGTTAAAGTCTTTCTATCATTACAACATAATATTATTTCTTACAAATGTGAATTAAATCGCGTTTAACATTTGGAGCAAAAATATTATATTTGGAGGTGTGTTTATTTGACCGATAACTCAATTCTAAATGGTTTGCTTTTAGTAATGAATGGGTGCCACTTTAACCGAAGACGAGTGTACGAGTCGACCGTCTGTCAGCTGCACACTTTCTGAAACTATTTGTCTTCATTATTAGTGACTGTCTATTGAGTATGAAAGAAATCAATATTTATTCTTTCGAGAGAAAGTCCTATTTCCCGTCATTGTCTTGTGAAATATCCACGTGTTTTGTAACTGCCTTATCTTCCTAATTGTATATTTAATGGCAGTTGAATCGCAATTTAATGATGTATTTTTTCATAATAACGGAGGTTCTATCGAAAACGGCATTCTAAAAAATGAATAATGTTTGAGAAAAACCCGCGTGGAAAATTTTAATAATGAAAAATTGATGTCAAGAGTGGTACGTACAGTATTTACTTGTTGCATAAAACCAGAGGCTTCGCGTACTTATCGATATACTGCATATTTTCAAGAGGTTTTACAGATACTTTGATCTCAACTTTACTCATTAGTGGTTGCTTGTTTAACATTTCCAAAGGATTCTGATTTTCTTGTCTTCTAAACAAGGCATCGTGGCATTGCTTACCTGGTCAATAAAATTATCATCTTAACCATTGATGTTTTCCACTAAATACAAATTACGTGAAACATCATTTTCACATATCTTCCATAAACCTTGGAATAACATTGATTTTGTTCTTTTGAGTAAAACAACGCCCAATTTCACTTGTATA
Source organism: Hedychridium roseum (assembly GCA_963989215.1). Taxonomy (NCBI): domain Eukaryota; kingdom Metazoa; phylum Arthropoda; class Insecta; order Hymenoptera; family Chrysididae; genus Hedychridium; species Hedychridium roseum. The sequence goes on along the minus strand of OZ022311.1, from coordinate 6,134,101 downwards.
AATTAGCGTTCTTGTTAACCGAATAAATGTTATCTGTTAAACGAACCAGTTCCTTATGTGTCGTGTGAAATACGTTTACTTGTAATGACCTGGATATGTACTCCCTGTGCGCCTAATCAAGTTTTAATCAGGAGATAAAGAACTTCTTAAAAAGGACAGCACCAGCCGGTCATATCAGTTTTGAACTATCTTCCACTGAACCGGACTTTACAATGCGGTTTCAGTTTTTTTGTAGTATTTTCGCAGTCTCTTTAATAGCTGTCAGCATCGGTAAGATTCATCCTCGTTATTGATACGTTAAAGTGTCAGTACAAATTTCAAAGTAACAGTGTGATAACCAACTTGTGTGTATTTGAAACGGTTGAGGAACGTGCTTGCACAGAAATAGTGCTCGTTTCACTTATATAGGGAAATTAAACTTATGAAACACGCTTTTTAAGTGATAATCAAAATTATAAGGTTTTGCGTTATTTAGTATGTTAATTATGACTGATAAAGTAGAAACTAAATACTCAGACGTCACGATTTATAAAAGTGTCATGAACTATGTATGGTTGATATTTGAGTTAAAATTAAGATTAATGGATATCAGGAAATAGACGGGTTTCATTTTTCGCGTAAAAAACATATTATCGGTTCGAGTGCTTTCTATATTTCTTCTAGTCCTAACAAAAAAGGCAATTATTTTCTGTTACATCGCAGCAAAGAAAGGGTTCGGACCTGGTGAACAAGAATGGGGTTACGTGAGCGTGCGCCCACGCGCGCATATGTTTTGGTGGCTTTACTATACAACGGCGAAAGTCAATTCGTATTATGAGAAACCGCTAATCATATGGTTGCAAGGTGGTCCAGGTGCATCTTCCACGTCGTACGGGAATTTCGAAGAACTTGGCCCAATTGACGTTAATGGCAACGAAAGAAACCATACATGGGTAAAAAAAATTAGCATTGTAAATCTCTACAAATCTACGTCGCTATAAAAATTTGTGGTTTATATAAATGTTATAGTTCAAGTGATATATTTTTTGCATTATCAAAATATACTTTCAATAAAAACCACAATATTTAAAGCGAGGGGTGAGTGAACGGAGCAGAAAGAAATTCGTTTATCTTAAAAAATGCGTGGGTTACAGGATATAAAGAGATGGAATTAACAAATGTTTTACTACTTAATAACGTTATGAATAGAATTTATATACTTACTGCCCTCTATTATCGCGCAAGTTCTGTTACTTTCAAGTTCTCCCTCTCTCACCCCTCTTTTAGGCACTTTCAAACTTTGACTTTAATTCTCCCTTTAACTCTCAAACAATGTCTACTGTATCGATCGTTTGCCTATATGTGTGCATTCGTACATACTCGCGTACATAAACCTAGTCTCAAGGGATATATTATACGTGGTGTTAGAGCACGGTCAACTACTTGAAACTTGCGTTCCAGCCATGCACACGACTCGCTTATACATTTTTCAAATGTGAACACATCTCCTGCTGAAAATGCCTTGGTACAACGCTTTAGTGCCTCACTAACGTACTGCTGCGAATATCGCATAAGAGTTACGAGATTAATAACATGTATTAATGTTTGTTATAATCCTATGATAAAATGGCCAATTTCGTATGCGATAACACAGCAACGAAGTTATGTGGAGATCTTCATTGAAGGCAAATGTGATTAGTATTATTTAGAAGATTAATTACACTTTTGCCTTGTGCGTTTAACGATGTCGAGCCACGTAAGCGCTTTTGGGGCGTATTAATAATTCACCACTTACTACACATGGTCAATGAAATCGCACTTCAGTCACAGTACTTGTGTGGATAAGTGGATTTAGCGTGTAGGAATTTCTTATTAATGAATATTCTTATTAAGTGTCATAGCTGCATATTTGCGGCTGCAAACAGTTTTGTAACTTACAAATTCTCTTGAAACAATAGGAAGTGAATCGGAATGTTATCGTTCATTATGACATAATATGACGCAGTAATTTTCGGCAAAAATAACTGAAGTAACACTAAGCCATGCTTTCATATTTATATTTAAATCGATTTTATAAACTGTGTACAGGTTAAAGAATACAACGTTCTCTTCATCGACAATCCCGTTGGCACGGGTTTCAGTTACGTAGAATCCAAATCATTACTGACAACAACGAACGCTCAAATTGCTGCAGATCTTTTGGAATGTATACGTGGGGTATTAAAAAAATTACCGAAATTCGCAACTGTACCAACGTATATAATGTCAGAATCGTATGGGGGTAAAATGGCAGCAGAATTTGCACTTGTTTGGCACAAGGTAAAACTTGTCTCAATACCTAACTTACGATTAACCACAACTGATTATGCAAAAATCACAACAAACCTTATTAATGTTTATTTTGGCATTCTAAATTTCAGGCACAAACCACCGGGAAAATTAAAAGCAATTTAAAAGGTGTTGGGCTTGGCGATGCTTGGATTTCACCCATCGATTCTGTACTTACCTGGGCACCATTTTTGTTATATATGGTAAAACTGTTTGCCCAATATATGCAGATGTGTGTACATAGCTATTCTTATCTTGTTTAAGTTCATACACTTACCGGCCAGGGGTATATCTTTTTAAAGTGACATTCATTAGAACTGAAATTTTTAGTAGCTTAGAATCATTATAACCAGTTGTTTAGTTTATACTCAATTTTCGGTTAATTAAAAGTAGTTGTGCTACAAGTATGAATGTTTTATAGGGTGTGGTTGATACAGCTGGTTATAACAAAATTAACGAAGTAGCTCTACGAACGAAGGCCGCGGTTCAAAGAGAGGAATGGCATAAAGCAACCAACTTATGGTCAGAAGCGGAAAATGTTATCTTCCGCGTTGCTGACAACGTCGACTTTTATAACGTGCTATCCAAGAAACCTTCTAGGAGTCTCGGACTCAACAGAAGACGGCGAAGTACGAAAGAAGAACCATCCATCCTAATTTATAGAGGTCGCAATTATTTCCATTTTAATACATTATTATATATTTATTTTTATTCTAGTATTCAAATTAAAACGTTTTTTTAAGAATTTTCTTTTTTTTCTGATTCTATACTTCGGACACAAAGTTGTTTTGACACAAACAGGTATATAACTCATTACATTGTAGCGCCCCATTACTGTTCTATATATTTACAGAAGCTGTATTTAAACGTATGATCGAGGATCAAGTTATCTCTTACCAAAGTGTCGATGATTTGATGAATGGTGCTGTGAGGCCAACACTTGGGCTTAACGTAACTCATGGTGCACAAGCAGGAGCTGTATTTACTGCCTTATGGGGAGACTTTATGAGACCAGTAACAAATATTGGTATGAACTGATATTGACAAATATTTTTTGTCTTAAAAATTATATTGCACCAACGGTTTTTTTAAAAAAATCAAATCAAAACGTCACGGTGTTTTTATAGTTGAAGAGCTGCTGGATAATACAAATTTACGTGTGTTTGTATACAGTGGACAACTGGATCTCATCGTAGATACGCCAGGTGTTGTATAATCAATTAACTCTTCCAATAACTTTATAAAAAATATTTTTTAATAAGAAAGTGACGATAATTGACTATTGTCGCCGATTATGATGATATTTTTTGGAAATACTTTTTAGGTACTGTTGACTGGGTCGAAGCATTAAAATGGAAGTATGTTTCATCTTGGAGGATGTCTACAAGACGACCTCTTGTTGTTGATAAGATAATTGAAGGGTACATTAAGTCGTACGGTAATTTGGGAATGTACTGGGTGAACAGAGCGGGGCATATGGTAAGTTCGAGAAATGGTTGTCGTTTTTAAAAATCTACTGATCATACTTTATCCCTTTGCGGTCAGTAATTATTTTCATAATGTACTCTTGTCCAGTCACTCAGGACATAGAACCGCAAAGGGTTAAATGAATATAATGCAGATACATATACAGGGTTTCTCACATAACACTTTTCACGATTTTTCAAGTACTTGCGATAATCTGACAAAAAAATATTTTAAACAAAAGTTGATCAATTTTCGATTGGGTTACTTATGGCCCTATTGCTTGACCAGCACGATCCCCTGATTTGTCACCACTAGACTTCTGTTTATGGGGTCATTTCATTGCCTTCAAGGTCATTTGAAGGTCATGGTATACTAGGTCGTGGAATTCCTTTTAATACGGGCTACAATACTGTTAAGTCAAAAATACAATGTGCCATTTAAAAAAATGAAGGTGAGCTTGACAATACTAAAAAAAAAAGTTTTCTAACTTTTTTTTATTGCAATGTATACCCAATCGAAAATTGATCAACTTTTGTTTAAAATATTTATTTGTTAGATTATCGCAAGTACTTGAAAAATCGTGAAAAGTGTTGTGTGGGGCACCCTGTATAACATCAAACGTTGTATGCCATAGGTTCCAGCAGATAATCCTAAAGCAATGGCAAGAATTTTGGCTGACATGACAAACAAAGCATAAGCATAAGATTAAATAAATAATGGAAAGGGTTTTTCACTCATGTAACACTTACAGTTGAATGATCAATAAACATGTTTCCATTGTGTGTTAAAGATTGTATACCATATTGTCATCATTTTTTTTAGAAAGGCCCTACATTTACTGATTATAACTAACAACTGTTATAACTAATAACTCGATTAAAAGACATGATTTTTGCCCGATTGTCTTACATAAAATATAAAGTTAAACATGTTTTTAACTTGCTTGGTCAGTTTCCTTTGATATACATGTATTTATTGTATACAGATTGTATAAAACTCCAAAGATAGTACATTTCATAAAAGCTGAATTTGAGGATATACATGCTGGGTGAAAAAAACCAACCGGGACAAAAGCTATCATACTCTGACTGCACAAAGTACGCCTTACGTGAATGCACAAAAAAGCACTTCGTGTCTTACTGGGAATAAGGTCACGGACTTTATGGATCCACCGGTGGTCTCGTCTCAAAATATATGCAGTAGGATCAGTCTTTTTTAAAACTTGTGGAGATTTTATAAGATCCTTTTTTTGTCTTACGTTAGATTGTCCTATTTCCATTCGCGCAGTTACTTCAGCCAATGTTACCGGTGTCTTCTGGGTTTACATACGAATAGAACATATATTGTTGCTATTTTGCTCTTTTATTTCTACGTCGAATTACACTTACACGAAGTACTGCATGACTATTTTCCGCGCACATACATATGTTTTTCAGACGTTGTTAAGGACAAAGAATGTGACTGAATTTATGCGGAAATAGTCCCCTTGTTAGTCGTGGGTTATATCTGAAGTAATTGCGTCGGACAGTAGGGTACATCGTGGTTGTTGCTTTTCATGCTCGTCTACCATTCGCTTTGGAGAATGCAGTGCTTAATAAACCAGGTACAGTATAATTAATTCAGCCTATAGTAAATTAAAAATGTACAGTGTAGATGCAACGTATTTATTCCTCTAACATGAAAATGTAATATCGACATGATCAGACGACAGACAGGCAAAGGTAACCCGAATGAAAAGAAATAAAGTCAACAGCCGACACACAGTTCTAAGTGAATCCAACGGATGAATAAAAATAAGGAATGACGAAGCAGTTAAAACGTTTTAATTGCACATGGTGGAAGAAGTTATAAAGGGGAAGGGACATATGGGTGGAATGTAAATTAGGTAACGTGGAAGCGAGTCTTTTTCTGGTGATGTTTTTGCACTGAGAATCACCGGGAAACAGAAATAAAAATTCCTGTGGGTTGGAAGGAAGTAAATAGTTAAAATAAGAAATTAAAAAAATAAAGGACATGATTATAATTTTTGCCTTTAGCTTGAGTTTATGGTCAGGAAGTAAGAATAATGTGAAAACTTGTTATCATAGTAATCATTATTTCATCATTTATTTAACTACAGTCATGTCTTGTACATATAGTTTCTTTGGATAATAATTACGTACAACGGTATAACAGCAATAATATCTTACGTATATAATACAGTTGTATTTTTATGTATATGGCCTAGCAACATTTGACGTGATAGCTGATTATCATGCTTTACTCAATTTATTTAATCATTCCCACTTCTGCTAAGAATGTCCTTTGTATCATCCATTCCATTAAACTAAAAAGTGGATGCGACTGCGTGACATGCAGAAATGAGCATGATTTTCTTTTACAGTACACCAACACGCTGATATGCTTTTTGCTTTGCTACTGTGCTTAGGAGAACTTCATTTCTTTCTTACTAACCAACGTTTTTTTACATTTTAAGAAATATTCTTTGTTCAAATTGTAACGTATGTGGATTCCAATAGCGTAAAAATCAGATTCTGCAACTTTTAATGCAAATTTGTAGTTCTTATGTTAACAACTACCTTTTTGTCCAGAATGTTTGATATGCATACATATCCAATAATTAAACGGCCGCCAGTGCATTATGATTAACTTCTGTAGTGCAGGTCGTTGATTTTCTGTTAGCCCGTACGATTTTACGCAATCACTTAATTATAGACGTTACATACATTATTTTATATTCACGCAAACCACAAGTTTTCGAATATAATTTATCACGAATTATACAAAAAAAGTCGTCCTTAATATGAAAAAAAATATTGTTCAGCTTCACAAAAGCAAGACAGGCAAGCTATGTTTATGAGATTGTTGTTACTGTCTGACGAGAAATTACATTGGTAACTACGTAAGGTAACCATTATTCTTGTAATCGTAATTTTTATCGTTATCATCATTTGAAGTAAAGCAAGGTGTTAAAAATGGCTTCAACAGATACAAAAATAACATGTATATTTCTTAATCATATTTTTTTCACACATTTCGATATCGTGCTGAATTACATTCAAACTGAAACGTGGACGTCATGTTTCTACGTGAGTAAAGGGAGGGCAATAAAACAAGTCTTTTTCCATTTTCTGTTTTACTTATATATGCACGTACATGCATACGTAGCATACCTTATGTCTCGATGTACGTTTCTTGGTTTTTCTAATGTATTCATACCAGGAATAATTGTAATCCTTGATTCCTCCATTATCATCAGTACATTTCTTTCATTTGCATCATAGAAAATTTGAATAGCATATGAACAGTTACTTTCATTAATCGAATGACAATTTGAATAATGCAATTAACGAAAGCTTTTCGTAAGTAATTACTATAAAAGTGTTACATATGAGATGGAAGAAAAACAAATTTGTGTCTATTGAAATCTGTTCATATCAAATTATTTAGAAATGCGTGGTGTATTGTCGTTAACTGACACCTAGTAGTTAATAGTGTCTTCAATACTGTACTTAAAAGACAATATGGTAAGGATTAAAACTGCAACTAAATTTGTATCATATATTACTTGCAAACGTTTAAACGGTAGAATTCAACATGAAAATTCTGAATTATGTAAATGTATTCTTGTATATAAGTCACATACAGTCCAGTGCGCTACTATTCGCAATAAAATAATGAAAATCTTCAGCATAACATTTGTAAGAAAGAATTCATAGGTAATAATAAATCTAGTCAATGCAATGAAATGTAAAAATGGCTAATGGAAACTATTGTAATAGATTTCACTGCCTACGTAAATATAAATGTATGCATCGTTTAACATCTGAAGCGGAAAGTAATACTGACTTATAGTACAGCCTTAATAATATGAAATCCAACTGTGGATTTCTATGGCGGTTAAACAGAATAATAAAAATTATGATGGTTTGAAATGTCAATCGAAAAGAACTGCTACGCAGTTAATATATAAGGTTACTCATAAAACAATTTAAAATTCATGTCGTCAGTTACTAGACACTAATTAATGAGAAGGATTAGCCGTAGACGTCTCTCTATTAACGACAGAAAATTCGTCTAGCCAAGAAAGCAAGGGCTGAAGAATAGGTCGCCAATACGAACTTTCTATTGACGTTGCTAAAGGGTAAACCTACGTGAAAATGTCGTTATCAACGATAGATTCGTAATTGACTAAGTATGCATATGATACGCAATGCGAGGTGGTCCCGACATGTGCAAAAAAGGATACCATACAAAAAATATTTCTATTTATCTGACTGACCCGTTCATACGGATCAGATACATATGTATGAGTGTGGAGTGTGGAGTGTGTGTGTGTGTGTGTGTGTGTGTGCGCGCGCGCGCGCGTGTGTGTGTGTATGAAAGTCTCTTTCCGCTGTCCGAAGAAATTTCGTCGTACACGTTGCCGCTATCGATTTATCGTCCCGGGAATAAAAGGACAGGTGATACGCACGAAAGGTAGGGCTCGAGGTCACTCCAATTGCTACGAGTGTGACGAAATTGTACTGTATTTATCATTTATTAATATTTTTTTGTTTTATTCCGAACAAATGTTCCTAAGACCTTTTTCTATTGGACTACTGTTTCAATAGAGAGAAAATCGATCTTTTTCTATGTTACAGCAAAAATTTAGAAAATCAGTAAACTTTTTTCAGATATTCGTTTTTTTCCTGAAATTAGATGTACTCTGAGGAAATTAAAAGAAAATGTTGTTTCTACAAATAGGCATATTATGGCTACCCATTACTAACTAAGATTATTAATACAATTAGTTTCGACAATTTTGTCACTCATTTAACACATTCGTAAATTTTCCAAAGTATTTATTCACTGATCGTTTGTGCATATTTTTTCTTTGTCAGCCACTGGATTGTCTGTCACGTTAATTCGACTACCTAACGGAAAATTACCCAAAAGGGGTATTGTTGATTACAGAATTTCACGATTATATAATATACGTTTGGTATCAGGCCATAAAAGCTGATTGGAAGAAGCTTTAATACGATTACCCTGTAAGAAATTTCGCATTACACTTTATCACTACGATCGCCTGTTGTGTGAAAATATTTTGGCGTACGCAATAGTAACTATTATAGTCAGTGATTGCCGATGTTAATGTTTAAAAATAATACTAATTGTCACTTGGATCTCACTTTTTAAATACGGAAGTATAGAATTCTGCAAATGTTTTATTTATAGCGGTATTGAAAAATGGAAGACGCTGAATTCACGAAAACCGTTTGAAGCCTTTTTCTTATCGCCGAAGTAAATACTTTTTCCGCTTAACTGATTACATTGATGGTGTAATCAGAAGGTGTCATTAGATTCACTTCATGTACCTACAATTGACATATTGCATATTATACAACTAGTCAACAAAAGTGATTTTATATCTGTGGGCAAGTACCTATAACTGTAAAACTTGCAATTGGAGATATTAAAAAGTTCTTGTAACATCATTACGCCCTACATTTCGTACTTCATCGAAACTACTTTCCTTTCTGTCATAAATAAAATCATGATATTTTTAATATCTTTTCATTGTTTGTCGTATACGATAATTTTTTCAAAAGAGTTTGTACGTTTTCTTATGTAGTTACAAATTTGCAAATATATATTCGTGAAACCAGCCCTGTGAATAAAAAATGTTATTAATGCCTTTCCACTGGATAGTGCTTTTTATAGATGTTTCTCTTATAAATGTTTTTTAATCATTTCAACCTTCAGTTACTCTGCGACGGGTCAATATTATTTGGGACCTTGTACACAAATGTTTACATACCGTTTTGCAGAGCTTTTGTACCTAAGGCTTTATCGTAGTATACTAAAATGAGTATGGGTAAAATAAATTTGCTTTTTGCAAACTATTAAATGGCAAATTCTATCAGTGTACGCTTTAAAACGAATTCTCATTTGCATTGAGGAACATCTTTGGAGCAAAATATAATACAGTTATTTTCCAAGTGGCTATAGTTATTGAATTGTGCTAATCTCCATTTAACCTATGAGTAGCTGAGAAGCGAAGGAAAACAATCAGTGATATATATTGGCACAATATCTCCGACACCTCAGCATTTGGCTTAGAAATTGAAAAGTAATAGATTAATGTTAGACCTCATTTATTTGTAGTACACAAGAAGTGTCTGTTTACAATGCACATTAACTTTCCAGCTGCCGATGGTAAGTCACAATTACTAATACGGAAATGATGACTTTTGATAAATTTTCGATTAATATCATCAGAACTTAGCAACATGTTAACACGTATCGTATTCTGCATTCATGATCGTATGTATCGTATTCTGCATTCATGATACAATAAATCCCCATTTTCATTTCCCCCGTAATTGTAACGTACGTCGCAGTAACCGGAACACTGCATTTATTTTTTACTTTGGTTTTTAAGTAATTGATTTAATTGAACTCAACGTAATGGACTTTTAAATTCATCTTATATTCGCTTATTGTCGTAATTCTCTTTTTCAATATAGCCGATGTACTACTCAATAAAAATTGGACGTTGGTTTGGATGTGCTAGAGTAATATTTTTTTCGATGCTGCAGGGTTTAAAAGGTTTTTATGTAAGCACGATAACAATATATATATATGAGAGATACATAACGAACATTTGCAGCTGTTTGTTTTTAAGCATTATGAATCTCGCAAAAATGTTTATATTAACCTACATTGACTACACTAAGGAGGAGTCGTAAGAAACATCCCTTTTACGCTAATTACGAGGCTGCAATAATTATGGTCTGAACTATCAACAGCGAGCTGTTATTTCAATCTATGTTAAAACATAATTACAGACGATATTTTATTAAAAAGCTGATATTTCGAACATCTTTTTGAGATTTGCAAGTTTACACAAAGCAAAAATTTGTACTAAATATCAATTAATTGAATGTGATATTCACAAGAGCTCTGGAACTGACAGAATGCTTAATGGGTTTATTGAATTCCGTAAAATTACTCATTGGTTGCTGATTTTTACGACTTTCTGAGCGATTTCAGTCTACAAAAGGATGTTAAAAAGGATATATTATTACACACTTGTCACTTGAATTAATTCCATTCAACTCTGTCCATATATATATTCGTTATCCTTAATTACATTTACCTTGTGCACGTCATTAGATACGTATACTATTTTACTAGAGTGCTTTTAATTATTTACCAAATATCGTTCTGTTATTTAATTTTGTGTAATTACGAAATTAAAAAATTTACAAATCTCAAGCTCGATTCGTTACATTTCCTATGTCATATGTGCAACATTACGCAGACTGGAATTTACTTATTATCAGCAGTAAAAACATCTTATATGCTGATTTACATAAGTATTTGTTTCATTAAATCGTCGACTAAATTAACAACATGATGTCAGCAAATCATCACCATAATCGAAGAGAAACGTTTTATTTCTGCATTTCTTAAAAAAATATAATTTTTACATAAATTCATAAAAATGAAATAAATTAATGTTACGAGATGATAATTTACTAATTAATACACGTAAAATAATTGAATTATTTGCAAGGGACAATCTACAACACTGTTTTTATATGTTCCAGAGAAAATTTACTTTCTTGAAAACTAATACGTGACGCAGTATAAAGAGTTCTTTTGGACGTTTAATTTGTGTTTGACATTGAACGAATTGTTTTAATGTTCATAATTATACTTGAAACTGCAGATAAATTGCTTATTTTGTGAACAGCTGAAAGAAAAGGAACGTGCCTCAGTGGAATGCACTTTTTTTAATACACATATATATATAGTATACATTTATAATAAAACAATAAAGTGCTATATGTGCTATTGTAGGTGACGGACGTAGCTGTATGACATTTCGTTGCAAAATGCCATTCATATGTTCTAACACCTATGTCTAATATTCTTCTAATTTTTGTCAGTTTTTATTTAAAATAGTAATACACTCATAAATATCTCTTTTTTACTTCTTACATTTTCTTTTACATAATACGAATGATTCCAGAAATTTATATTATAACGTTTGTTACACCCATGTTAACTATACTATTTCTGTCCCATTTCTTATTTTCTCATAGTATTCTATATCCAAACTTCGGGTCATCATATGCATATATATTACATAACACCTTTCAGCAAAAATAGTACTCCCCAATTCTCTTCTTCTAATAAGAACAGGGATTTCTTTTTATACAAGGTATTAGACCTCTAATGTCATTATAACTTAGAATTATTATCATTTATAGTGTCATCATTTATACGAGCGTTTGAAGTAGACCGTTTAAGGTTCAAACTTTAGCATAAGTGAGCATTTGGCTGTTTTAAATACAATTTTATTTAGCGTGTTAGTATATGTTACGTATACTTCAACAGAAAGCACATAATAAGTGACGTACAGTTATTTACAATATCATGATGATTCCAACTACAATCTTTCGTTACAATATAATTTTGTCTTTCGATTGAATATATTTCCTGTGCATGTGTACTGACCGATAATATTCAACCGCGTGTACACTAATTGTAAGAGATTTAATGTTCGAAAAATCACAACATATTTTTAATGTTTGAGACTGTAAATGTCATAAGACATAATTAATACCTATTATAATATAAGGCGTTCTTTAACTTCATCTAAAAATAAATTGTTTAATAAAATACAAAATAGAATATAAATGTAAATAAAAACACGTATGTTTAAATTCTCGATTAACATATAAGATTATTTAGCTGTGTTGTAGTTCTTCACTTAAATATTACGTAAATCACAATTATGTCTGTGTGTGTGTAATTCATATTTCTACATTAAATTAATTAGGACATAATTGATATTTTAATACTGTGTGCATGTAATAATAATGCGCTACTGACTTGAGTATTGTTGGTTTTATGATCATTACCTTATTTATTGTTGACATGGTAGAACCGATTAATAAGTGGAAGTTCTTGAACCTATTTAATACTTTGTTTACTATGCAATTTTAACTAGCAGTGTAAGATGACTTTTAAGAGTAGAGCACGCAATTAATTGAAACCGATTTTCGTGAGGCAGTGAAAATGTATTTCCTTAATTTAGAACTTCTAAACATTTGTCTAATTTATTTCGTTCTTGATACGAGAGTTAGGGCTGTGTGTAGGACTGTCGTGATCATTTTGTTTCTTCATGATAATCCATTCTTTGAGACAGTACTTGAATTTTAATCTCATGTATTATTTACTTCCAGGATAACCTATGGGAGATAATTGTGAAAAATCAATTTATTTACAGTTGTCATTAGTATAATATTATTCAGAATTGTACGAGGCTGTTTTCAAACTGAAATGTTGGATTTTTTATTAAATGTTCGTTGTGCATTTAAAGACGGTTGTGTAATATTAAATCCGAATATGCTGCCCTCCTTGAATCACACAAATTAATGTATTCGTGTATTTCACTTGTACATAAAACGTAATAAAAATACATAAATGTAAGAAACACATGTGTACGTACGTTTACACATAACTTAATACCAAAGATTTGAATCTAAATTACTTAAGATTATTCTTCTTGAAGCTCAATCACGTAAATAGAGAAATATGCAGCTTTCTGTTTCCTGCTAGTAACAGTATTGTCTAATAAAGTTATAGTTGGTAAGAAGTAAGTCTTTCGCAATGAACATTTGATTCCATAAGAGAGGAACAAATGTACAGAACTTCTCTAGGCCAATATAAGACACCGTACGGTCATACAAGGAGCAAAACGTTAGGATACATTTTTAATCATAGCAAAATTCACGAAAGTCATTATGATCCACCATTCAAAAACATGTTAGTGTGGCAATGAATAAAGAAACTTCCGAATGAAATGGTAAACTGTTAAATAGAAAAATGAACTGTCAGGAAATGAAATGCATGTAGTGAATATTTCGTGTAAAACCTTCAGTTACTTATTATAAATATAATACAATGACCTTTAATTTAAAAAAAAATATTTTCTTAAACGCTCTGGTTTAGGTAACAAAAAATTGATCTGCGATTTCACCGATTAATAGAAATAACTGAAATTTCCACGCCAATCGAAATGCCGACTATGATTCCATCTAGTTATCAGATTGTGCATTCAAGCGTCATTGAAGAGCTTTAATTAACGTAGTGTTTGATAAAATTTCTCTTAAGCTTTGCTTCATGGTGACTGGATATAAAAAAAACCTATGTGTATTCAATCTTTGTGAGGTCATTTTCTATCCGTACTCATCACGAATAATCAACAATGTGTAACTGATATGTATATTTTCGAAATTCACCCGTTAATTGCTCTTCCTATTATTTTCAATCATCGGAAGAACGAAACTAAAAATCTTTCTGCGTAACGTGACAACTACATAAGGATATGCATTTCGCACGATTATGACAAGTCTATATTCATTACAGAAAACTTGGTTGACACACAATGCCTCTGAAACTTCTGATTCTGAACTTCTGAACTTCTGATCGAGCTGTAATACGGCGTTTTTCTATGAAAATAGCACAGATCGTGATGATGATGATGATGATGATGATGATGATAATAATAATAATAATAATAATAATAATAATAATCATAATAATAATAATAATAATAATAACAATAACGACAACAACAACAATAATAACAATAATAATAGTAGTAGTAGTAGTAGTAGTAGTAGTAGTAGTAGTAGTAGTAGTAGTAGTAGTAGTAGTAGTAGTAGTAGTATATAGGTTGGTTAGCCGTTACTTAATATCATAGTCAATATTTAGGCATGATCAGGTAGATGACATAAATATGAGTGTCCTTAATTAGATTTTCCTTTGCTTATTTTCCCTGGGAGCAAATTATAAGTAGCGTACTGTTGATGCAATATACTACTCTACTTTCAGGTTAAATGAATAAAAGAATGAATAAAAAAATATGCGTGTTCTAGAACATTGAGGGATTAAGCCTAATTACATTTCTATAAAACTGTACTCAATGGAATTTATATTTTGTATTAATAAAGGAGTTCAGTAATGTTAATATTATCTTTCTCCATATGTACCATTTTAGCAGTTCATAAGTTTCAAATTTTCTGTATTAACGAAATTTATATCGATTATTTTATTTGTTAATTCTTTAAACCGACCAGAAATCAGTCCGTTATAGTACTTGTTCATTGTATTTACTAATTTATTTCTTCTGTTTTTTAATATTTTACGTTAATGTAGTAGACACAATATTAACGTTAATTGTCATTTGAGAATTGTTTATAACATTTGTGTTTTACTTTCATCCCATCTTATTAAGAATGTGCACTTTGTCAGTAATTGTTTATCAGTTTTTACATACAGGCGTGAAAAGTTTTCCCATTTAGTTTTTTAATTAATTTTTGTATTGAATCTTCGTACACTTTAGTTTAAGCCCATTTTACCTTTATGTGCCTAAAAATTATTATTTACTAGACTTTAAATACCGCATTTTGAGATATTTATATTGCTCCAAATCAATTGCAAACCCAACTGAAACTTGAATCAGTATACCAATAAATATTATTAAGACATTTCCAGAAAAGTGGAGGATCTCTTAGCTATTCATTTTCACGGTACTAATTCCATCATAAATACAGCGTATTATTCTTTGAAGGAGCTTACTAAGCTAATGATATGTGAGAATCTGCTTATATTATAATTCATGCTGGGGATACTCAACGCCGGAAAGCCAGTTGGCTTACTATTATTTCATATTGTGCTTTATAAAACGTACGTTAATATCAATAACTGCACAGGACAGTATTCATTAACCCCTTCGAAACCATTCCTGATTTGTTCACCGTCACTCTCGGAAAAATACAGCAGTTTTCACGTGTATGCGCGCATTAACTAAAATTCCACAATCTTAGTGCGAAAAGAAATTTGCTTTACAATTAAGTCGTCTCAATAATGTTCTTCAAGAATTATTATATGTGTCATTCTTGCATCAGCAAGATCTGTAGTAGCGGCAATTACTAAGTTATTTTCAGTACAATTTTACAGAGGCTTGTAGAAGACCAATTAAGTAAATATACGGACAAATAATATTACATTTGCCACTGGAAGTTCATTAAAATAAAAAATATAATCGAAGATGATTTTGTGGCAACAAAAATAATCATTTTTGAAATATTATATATTTATCAGAGGGGAAAAATGTTGTATAAAAATTAGTTAAATAGTAATTCCTAGTAGACTGTCATCTTGTGGGCTAGGAGAATTAGAAAAAGAGAAGTGGGGAAGTTTTTATTTCCTTGTGTCTTAATTTTCTAGTCTATATGCGCACATTGAAGTAGGAGTAATTGCGCACAGCAGGTCTCCTAGCGACCCAGGGGAACGTTACAGATTGCTTTCGTTGGATGACAGGACTCCCGAAGGTAATCGTTCTTCTTGTCGGTCTCAAGATACCGACTTGCTCCTTTATGATCTATTGACGGAATTCAAACTTCTTCAAGTTTCATAGGAAGCATACGTTTGTCACCAATAAAATGCTTATCGTTTCTTTGCCTCGATATTATTATGAAATGGTACTTTGTGCTCTTTAAAAATTATTGAATAAATTATTTTGTGGAGCAATGAAGAAGTGGCCGTGAAGATATTTTTAACAAATGCTGATAAAGATTGTCTCAATGATGTTGAATAATCCTCAAGGATGATTTTAATCGCATGACATAAACTTCAAAAGCAAACTTTACACGAATTTTCACTTCGATAAATATTACAAGAGTATGACACAGAGCGTAATATTTTAGTTTATATCGCTAACATGGAAAATAATGTTAATGAATATTGGATAAACCTAGTAATTTGCCCACTATCTTACAGAACATAAAATTAAGATCAAGCCCATAATTGTGTATAGAATTACTTAAGAACACGTCAAAACACTGAGGTAATATCATTTATTAATTACAAGAACATCGTAAACGATCTAAACTCCTTCGCACTATTGATTCATGAAAAACGTTCGTGAAATATTTTTGATTATGCACATAGTAATGGAAACATCATTAGAGATAACATGTATAATAAAAAACAACAACATATCAAGTCGTTGTAGCAGTCTCTAAATAAACGATTCAATGCGTTTCGCATGAAACAGAAAGTGTAGGTTTTCGGTATTTGCTTATTCATACGGTAAAACTGCGATAGCGGAAAATAATAGTGCAATACTTTATGGAAACTGCGAATTTATTCCGTGACGGTTCTGATGAGGAATTCTTTACTATCGTTACACCGTTATATCTTTGTAATATCCCTAAAGAATGGGATTCTTCCCTCATTTATTTTTCATTTGTCACAATGACTTTATTCCGGCAAATCTTAAAGGACATGCAATTAGAGTACATCAAACGTTCAATACACTAAACGTATGTTCCCTTATGCGTACGAATGATATGTGCCAAATGGAAGATTCTTGTTTCCAATTACATTGGTAATTTTTATGCGACCCATTAAGTGTAAATATGAGTCTTATCTTTTTATGTCACGAGCTTATGTAACTAATGTCGCCTTTGATTAAAATCTCTTTCATTTACCGAGCTTAAGTGTAATAAGCGTTGGTATGAGAACATTTGTTTCAGGTAAAAAAAATTATAATGAATTGATCATATTCTTTTAAAGTATTGGAAATCCTATCAACATTTGCATACAATTTCACATAATATGTTTAAGTAATATGTAATTTAAATTTGGTTGAAAAGTTTGGTTGAAAATATTAGGTATATGAGAATATTATTTTTCTCCTAATTTACGTACGAAATTTTAGATCAAAAATTATCTATTAATGCGTATTCTCATTGAATTCAGCACAGGTAAACAAGGATATTCGACACATTTGTAAATCATATATGGATTTTATGTCTTTAATAGCATATGTTAACAAAGGAGTATGCAAACAGAACGTGAGAACGCAATTCATTTCTTTCTGCGCCATAATTTACTTATCACATAAAGTTTTATAGCAAACTAACTAATCTCTTTTGTGATTTCCAGAAATTTGTGATGTGTTTTTCTTACTTGTAAATTTTATTTCCTGTATTGATTAAAATTATAAATGGGTTTAATGTCTAAAACTATTCTACTTTGTAAGTGAATTTTCTGTGTGACATTACGTGTAATCGCGTACGGTTGTTCCAATCATCTGTACGTTGTTTAATAATCATATCTGTTAATTTAATCAGATTCTCTTGTTTACATCACATTATATCTTTGAATTATACATAGCATGTTTTAAGTTTCCTGTTATGCCTCATTTAATACATTGTATTCCATCTGTTAAAAAACGCTAGAAAACTAATCAAATTGCACTGATCGTATGTAGATTTAGTCAATTTTAACAATTAGCTGTTAGGCTTTAATAGTTGCAATAGAAATTAGCTGTTTTGTTCATTCTTATGTGATTTAAACATACTGTCGCGTAGTAGAATCTGCTTATAGTAAAACGTAGGAATTATCTAATTGCAAACTGGGTTCATTCTATATTCATAATTTCCATTATACATAATATACATATATATATCTGTATATATATGTTCGGTGATTTACTACTTAAAAGCAGACACGAGGGTCTAATTCGCATTGTAACGACTTAACATCAAGTGCTATCGGTTTTCGTTTATGGTTCTAATTGTATCAGTTTTTTGCAGTATTTCTTGTTAATTCGCATTAGTTTTGTCCATTCCATTATTCTATATTCTGTGAAGCTATTAAAAGAATTTCGATTGAAGCAACTGGAAGCAAATTCTTTTAATTCGCTAATACTCTGTAAGTGTTTAGATCGAATGTTGCGAATACTTTCGTAAACTGTTAAAACAAAAATAACATAAATTTCGAAGGTTGTTTATAGGTAGAAATATACAATAATAGTGTAATTGTCAATGTTGCTGTCATCATGCATAGACAAACCCTTAGCACCATTTTCATTCTAACCACCCATAATTAACATAAAAACTGTTAGTTCTCTTCATTCTGCATTAGATTTTAAATCTTCTTTATTATAATTACTGGAAGGTAGAAAAGAAATGTTATACACTTTCGTAGCAGAAGACTTACCTAATTTAATATAACTGTATAATACGAAATTAATTATTAGTCATTGTTGAGTTAAGTTTACATGTTTGTTTACTATTTGTTTACTATGTTCCTTAGGATTGCAGATATTTGGACGAAAGGTCTGCAATTAGGAAATTGTCATATGGAATCAAGTTAATAGAGTTAGTGGTGGTCAAGCTCCGTAGCCACAAAAAATCCTGCTTGCTAAAATTTTTTAACTGAATCTTTGTAGGCTTGGATGAGAAACCCATTATACAAATATTTTAAAGTGCGATGAATTAAAGCTTTGAGAACATGCCCTATTTTATAAGTTTGTATTAAAACAACGTGATTTCTTGTGTGTTTCTTCAAGTTCTTTTATGTATAGGAGTGGTAACCTATAATTTGCTGACTCTTACGTCAGTGCAATTTGTATATGACAATGAGTATTAGGTATAAACGGTTTTACACCCCCCATTGTACAGTGACAATTGCCTAACTGGATATGTGCATTCATTGATACATGAATAGCTCTTGGCATGAGACATTCTCATAATATGTCTTTCGATGGTCTTTTGACTCACAGAGCAGCATCAGTGCATTCTCAGGACATTCTCCCTCAGATTCTAAGAACAGACGATGAATGAAGAGAATTGGTCGACATGGATGGTTTACCCCTTATGTGACTTTGAAGATCATCAATGTGACAATGAAAGGCAGCATCCAGAAAATGCGCACTCCATTTCCTCCTGCTGAGACACTAGATGCTATAGCGCTGTTGCATGCTTCCAGCACAGGGTCTATAACAAATCAATGGATGTTTTTATCAATACTAGGACTTCTCTGGGTATGATAGGAAAATAAACAACTCTGTCCTGCACTAATAGGTCAAAAAGAAGGAAAAAGGCGGCATATACCACTTACTAAATTGTATAAATAATGCTTAATAAACGTTGAAAAATTAACCTGATCAGAGTCGAGCGTGATTAGCAGTTTTAGTAATGCAACTCAATAGCTTACTTTGATCATCCTATGTGACTTTATTCACGAGGTTATCTCGAATGTTTTGTTAAAAAAACGTCCTAAATCGCTTCTGGCTAATCTTCTACTTTATTACTTTGTTTTCTGTGTGACTGTACTTTACGCATTTACCGGGTATTCCTTTTAGTCTCGGCAAAAACTCATTCCAAAATGTGCAAGCAGTCGTGCGAAGTCCTTTACCCACATCTCTCTTCTCTGCATTGAAAATATAATACTGTGGCTGTTCCCGGGTGTATGGTGGCCATTCGATTTCATCTGCACCTGGTTTTCTAAAACAAATTAACATTCTCTCGTATATTGTTAACCTGTATTATACTGAGTTTTGCATATTGTTTTATCACTGCAATAGAAAAGCACAGTTATCGTTAAATTTGCATGGAGTTATTATGTACGTTTTATCGTTTTATCTACATCAACAGTGAAATGAAAATGATTTGAAGACCGTCAGATAGACAAAAACTCTTTGGTACGTGATGCACGACATAATGTGTCAACGCTGCTTGCCGGATATATTTTAATAGTAATATACTTTTATGTAATAAAATAATATATTTTGAAATATTTTAATAAAAGTTTTTTGCACTTCGATAATTCAGTTTTAAGGTCAAAAACTGCGTAAGATGTTATATCCATCCTATGCCTCAGAAATGGCCAAAAAGTCGACCGGTCGATCGCGAAGCGATTTTTTATCGATCATAACCGACAGGGGACGATTTCGACATGCAAACACAACTTATTCGTGTAAATAAATATGTATTATTAATAAAATATCATGTTGGTTTAATACCCTCTCCTCCCCTGTCACTTATTAGTACACAAGACACATGTTTGAATGTGTTAAGTGTCAAGATTTTAGTACTAGGCAGATCGCAACACATTTCTAAGAAAAACAGTCGATCATATGTATAATGAAGTTAAAGTTCTATTGACATTTTTAAATAACTGCATGTAAATAACTGCATGCAAATAACTGCATATATATCACTTTTTGTGGATATGTGTACACCTGATGTTCTTTACGCAATGTGCTGGTTCTGGTAGTAAAAGCGTAAAAAAAATCGCGTGGACAAACGAAATCGGTTCCTTGTTTTCGTGTTACATAAACTTTATGAAACAAAATGGGTTCATAAAAAATTGGTATTTTTTTTAAATGAGTCGCTACTTTTATTATTAACGGCGGAAATCATTCGATTGAATTTTTGGATAACCTGGAAGAATCTCGTTCGAATCCGAATTCACTCTCTCTTTCGTTCAGCGAGATGGTATGCTCCTGAACTTTATGATCCGGGTCTATTATAATTGCACTGGATCCGTTTTTCACACTCTAATGATAATTTATTTGTCTATTACAACGGAATTACGACCGAAAGAATTGAGTAAAAAATGGGTTGGCTGTATAATATCTATTGGGATAACTTAGGATTCTCAACAATTTCTTGTCTGTAAGACTCATATTGCATTTTGTATATTTAAAGTGGAAAATACTGTAATTCATATGTATTACGTGCGTGAAAGTAATCTTACCCCGTGTAGGCGAACTGGGAAAATGACATGATCATGCGGAGGGCAAGGTCACGTTCCTTGTCTGTGTACGTAAGAGACATATTTAGAGGATGCCCAAATACATACTCCACCTCGTCGCCGTGCAATACTCCCATCCATTCTCCCCATAGATTGGTACTTGTTCTCTGTAACACAATATCCGCTTTCGATTGAGTCCCTCATTCCTATGCCTACTCTAATTTAGTAGTAAAGTGAGGCGTTGGTATATTACAGTGGCTACTGAACTTACAGTGGCTGAACATAATTTATCGGTAAAAAGTGGATAATTAAAGGATATTAACAACTTTGTTTTTACCCCTACTTAACATAATCGATTTAGTAATTTACCACTTATTTAATAATAGTATTATTTTGATTCTGTCATCTCATTACATAATTAAGAAAATTGGCAGAAAGTGCCATCTGCAACAAAAGTGTACATACCAATAATTGTTTACGATTCGAAAAATGTACTTTTATTCACGGTGTACACTTGATATAAAGCTTAGAACTCAGTTTATTGTAGGGATCAGGCCAGATAAGACAATTATTAATTGAGGTAAACTGCTTTATGCTATTATGACATAAACATTGCAAAACTGAAAAGTGTTAAATATTATTATTATTATTATTTTCACTTTATTCCTAACCAAAATAAAAATATGAATACTCTGTTTACATCAAATTATGAAATACAACAACCAGTTTTTGCTTCCTTCAGACTTCGCTTTTTAATATTGCGCCTTTTTGGATGTTATCTTACTGGCTTATTGCGATAACCTTAATATTCATTATGTATTACATGAAAACATATTGCGTTAGACCTACAAAGTAAGATCAGTAATAGAAACCTCATTAATAAAAAGTGCATTCTGCAAAAAGCTGCTTAGCTAGAATGCCCTAATCTGTCATGATGGCTATCAATATATGATAGCCTAATCTGAATGGCTGTCAATATACTTATTGGTATAATAAGTGTAATCAGAATCAATAAACTGAAGGGACGTTGGCAATGTGAGAAAGCTCTGCACGAAAGTTATTGTACAAACAACTAACGATGTGATTGTTCTTGTTGTCTATTGGTGCACGTTACATACTGTCGGGGAGTGGTTTAACGTGTGAGGATACGCCACCGATATCAGTCTTGGCAGATTCTGTACGATTACGATAGGACTATACAGCGTTTGGCTATGGGAAATTACCCTTTTCTAATTAAAATCACGAAGGTTGGGTCGTTATACGTACATAGTTTAGTCTTATCCCCTCGCTTAGCGTTCGGATATAACATTTAGCTTAATATGTTATCTATATATTTTTTATCTAGATATTATTATATAATAATTATTTATAATATATTATTATTATTCTTCAGGATGTGCACTTCTTTTTAGCAGTGCTACAAAAGTTATTGGGATTACGAATAGCGTACGTGAGTAATAACATTCCCTTCACATCCCAGTCGTTCCGTTTAGGCTTCTTAATAAATGATCTCCTTGCGTACTTACTCTGCTTGACGATCCGCATTACATAGGAGAAGGTCCGTGGCATTTATAACAAGGAAAATTACATGAGTATACGGTATTTTTACCTTTCTTGCCCTTTGAACGTTTCCTTGTAATTTTATTGTGCTTACAAGAAATCTTTGTTTAAGTAACATTTTTGGTGACGTTGTTATTACAAAAATTCTTGGTAATATTTAATTTAAATGAATGCATGTTGAGAGACGGCTACGTGATGAGAAGGTTGTTTTTATTAGCCTGACCTAACACCGCCGAATCGCTCTCATAAAGAATCAGTCGTAGTATTCAAAACCATTCATTCATTACGTTCATCCTGCAACTGAGTGCTCTCCAGCCAGGGAAAAGCAAGTTCTCCGATTCGAAGTTTAATTATACCTTTCGTACAAAATAATTACTGTTAGTAAGATTATTTTTTGAGGTAGTATTTACCACAAAGGTTTGTATATAAGAGCTTGAAATTTGTCGGAATCCGCAAAAAAAAGATCTGCCACTCTAAGGTTCAGTTCTTTATACTCTGCAGAACTTTACTGTATTACTGTGTTTGCGCAAGTACGGAACCATCTCCCTGTAGTACAAGTTTATCACCCGGCATATAACATCTATATCTCCTTGGTTAGTATTCTTTTTGTTATTCTGGTTAACTGGGTTTCTAAGAGTTTCTATCAAATCTGCTTCACCGAAGTATTCTTTTCCACCCTGTTCCTAATTTTTAAGAAATTCTACAAACAAATTCTATAAAAGTGTGATTCTCAGTGGCGTAGCGTGGGGGGGGGTGGGGGCAGAGGGGGCCATGTCCCCGGGCGACACAGATGTGGGGGGGCGGCAAAAAGCAGCCAAGCTGGCTAATCCTGTCTGCTTAGATCAGACAACTGTACTGTCATCGGGACTACATATGTAGGTATTTATGCAGAATTTTAAAGCAATTTGACATGTATAATACTGAGAATATTCCTCACAGCTGCCATAAGTAATTCCAGTTGTGAGAGAAGCTTCTCTAAATTGAAACTGATTCAAAATTATTTAAGATCTACAACGTCCACGTTGAGATTAGCAAATCTAGCTATTTTGACAATCGAATAAGAGATACAAATTAAAATTGACGAATGTATTAATGAGTTTGCATTGCAAAAAACACATAAAATAAAATTTTAATCTAAAAAAGACGTTTTATTTTGAATCCAATTGAAATAGTGACAGAGCATATCAGATTTTTTACAGATTTTTTTGCTTAATTGCGAAAATAGGGGGCGACAAATTTA
This sequence comes from Hedychridium roseum, assembly GCA_963989215.1. Taxonomy (NCBI): domain Eukaryota; kingdom Metazoa; phylum Arthropoda; class Insecta; order Hymenoptera; family Chrysididae; genus Hedychridium; species Hedychridium roseum. The sequence continues at coordinate 6,109,911 of OZ022311.1, read as the reverse complement.
GGGTTCGCACCGGGTGGCGGAAATCCACGCTACGCCACTGGTGATTCTGATTAATTTTACATCAAGAAAGAGCAAGAGAACGCTTACTTTGAACCACAGTAAAATTCTCAACATATTAAATGTTCTTTATTCGATATCATTCATAACACCGACAAGATATTCCCTTCTAAATTTCACAATTGAACATCCTCTGAACGTTCTTTTGTTATACTTATATAACAGATTTGTGATACGACCAACTTTCAATTCTATTAAAGTATTAATTTTGCCTATAGTTGTCCTTGGATTGCATAGTTGGTGTTTTCGTTTCATTTGACTGGTTGATGTGTTTCTTTATCTGATTTAAATTCGTTCTCACGAATTGACGTATACACAGTAAGATAGTAGAATCGTGATTTAAAATGATAAAAATGAGTGCTAAGTATATAAATGATGATGTTAAAAATTAGAATGTATTCCGTACCTGAGTGAAGAAATAGTAGTACACTTTCATGCCTCGGTCTGCGAACAGCTGGGCGAAATGAGTTGATGGACATATGAAGAAGTAATCTCCTACAACATCTGCGATCATCTTCTGATTAAGAAATCCATCATTTACGTTTTCCCAGTCAGTGTACTGTAACAAAAATAACATCCAAAGCGTGACAATTATTTGTTAGAATAGTGATGAACAACACACGGCCCAACTACCACTTACGTGTAGCCCGCTCAAGTTGTTTGTGCGACCCATTTAAATCAGCTATAGTGCACAATTTTTACATTTATCACAATATATGAATCTATTAAATAATTTTCGAAAAGACAGTATCGTTTCCGGTACGTACGGATTATTAGGTTTTCAATTACAGCCCGGTGCAAAAACAGGTGTTTATTAATGTGTTAGAAAATTGCGGAATGTGATATTGATTACGTACAAGAATTTAAAAATGCTATTGTACGCGAATGGGATATGTTAAATTAAAATTATATCCAAAATCTGTATAAATCATTACCAAATCGTACAGTGGAAGTAATAGAAAACAGAGGAAGATGTACCCATTATTAAATAAGTGTATGTGTTTGGTAAGTAATTATCGTTAGTTAAAATTTATGTTGATTATTATTTTATTATTGTATATGTGCTATCATTTCGTTCTTAAAATAAACCCATTTTTTTGTTATACACTAAACCTTATAATATTTTAAATTATTTTCAACAAACCGCATATTGTGAGCTCTTAACATTTTGATATTATACTTCACAGACATAAAATTTTACATGCGTCATTGAGAAATTGAAGATAGCACACCTGGGCTACCTTTGTAATATGTAATATGGGCATGGGCTACCATGCATATACAGGGTATAATAGAATACTCCATACTGAGTCAAAAAACCTTAGTAAATACAGGGTGGGTTAGAGTGGGTTTAAAAGGGAAGGAAAGGGTTTAAGAAAGTCATAACTTGTTCATTTTCAATCTTTATTATTTTTTTGTAGGTTATAGAGCACCCCTCGGAGATTAAAATGGATACGTATGATGTCCATCAACGACTAAAACTCGTTGAGTTATTACGTTATTAACCCTTAAAAGATATCATCCAAAAAATCACGTTAACGGTATCATGGGTGTAATTTCACCCCACTAAATGAATTGTATTTTATAAATTGGAAATTATTACACGAACTCTTTTACGATTACTAAAGCGGATGATAGTTATTTCTTTATCACTTAAAATTTCAGCAGTTTTTTCCGTGTCATTATCAACTAAGTCTACATAATCATTCTCCATATCATCGTCTTCTACAGCGTCTTCTTCATTATCGCTTATATTGTCCTCATAATCGCTAAAATCATTCGTTTTTAGGATAATTTTTTGCATTTCATCTTTTTTTGGGAACACCATATTATAAAATTATCTTCACGGCAATAAAATAAATAAAATACAATGAATAAAAACACTTCTAAAATAATTATTTCCTTACCTCTCAACTTATAAGTGTCTCACTAGAAACCAAAATTATTTATAACTACGGTATTTAACAGCAAAGTAAACTTTCACGAAGTCATTTTAAAAAACTTAAATTTACGGCATCATGGATGAAATATCATCCCTGGTCAGTTTTCTTTGTTGTGCAGCTAACGAAGTACACAACAAAAGTGAACTTTTTTATGATGACGGTATCCCTACTGACGCCATAAATTATTACAGGAAAAATCAGTGTTACCAGTAATTCGGGTTTTTAATAATATTAGAAAAACAATTTACATGGAGTGATTTTTCACCCATGATAGCTTTTAAGGTTTAAGTTATTTTTGTTTTATATCATTCAGCCTTTCAGTGGCCACCCTGTATAAGTCGAAAGCACAATCGTTTCGAAGATATAATCATTTCCGTATATTAGCATCATGATTGACTAACTTCTACATGTCGCATGCGATGTTTACCTCAGTATTTATAAACCGCGTTCTGAACGTCCTTATTCACTTTCCATGTATACTTCACAACAGAAGATTTCAACGGCAATCAGTCAGTTGCCATCAACCGGCGATAGCAAATCTATTTGGTGATTACACAGTTATAAAGTGTTATGTTGAAAATGCGAATGAATTACTCGAATCAAGGAATAGTAGATATACATTTTATGTACGATTGTGCTAATGGAAGTGCTTTGGTTGCACGTTGATTTTACGTTCAAACCCTTTGGACTCTTTTTTATGAGGTTAGGTAAAAAGCGAAATGTATTCTCCACCGGTAAATAACTTAGAAGAATTACATAACCGAAACCAGCATGCTTGTCAAATAATTGGACAAAAACCTGAAATTTTAAAGAGAGTTCGCGACCTCGTACGAAGAAGATGCCAATCGTGTATAGAAATGCAAAGAGGACGCGTGAAACACCTTCCTTAAATATTAAGAAGCCAATAGTAAGTCAATCATGATGTGTACTAGTATTCAAAATGTTCAGAAACAGTTGAATGTTCAATCTGTTTACTAAGCTCTTTTACGAAGTATGGTGTACCCATTATTTACACAGTAGTATATTCCCATTTCTCCAACGCTTTGGCAATTATTAAAGGTACATATATGTTATTGAGAAAGCCAAAAAATTGGTAACTCCTAAGTTTTACCGGTAAATCCTAGCATTTGCTATAGCAAGGTAGTTAGTAAAAACATATGTATATACAGGGTGTTTTCGAAATCGTGGTACAACCGGCCAGGGAGTGATTCCTCACATAAAACTGAGTCGAAAATATAGAATATTTTTTTTGTAAGGGCCTTCATTTGCGAGAAAATGGAGTTCAAAAAATCGTTTAGTGCGCGTGCACCTAAGCAAAATCGGCTTCGTTCGCAGGTCTGGCCCGTACCCACTACTGTTTATAAACAGTGTCGAGGCTCTTACAAGGAGACGGTCAGGATTGCCCCTCACCAATTTTCTTTATAGTTTGCAAACATGTAGTACCCTATTAAAAACTTAGTTTAGCAAAGCGAGACGATGCAACGCTCAAGCGTTTTCGAGAAAATTGAAAAAGAAAATGGAAAAAGCTGTTGATGGATAATAATCTAGCACGTTACAGTATTTCCAATAAGACGCTATGACTGCAGCGGTAGTGTACCGGCTTCACACCGAACGGGTCGCCGGTTCAAGACCGCCTAACGACTTTTTTTTCGTTGTTTTAATTCTGTTTTTGATAATATAATGATATAAATAAAGCAAATATAAGTAAATCACTTGCACTTGAACAACCGGGCACTGGCTCCATTTTTGATACCGTAAACAGTTTACAATGCTTTTTCAAAAAGTACACTCACAAAATGACACAGCATGCAGCAAAGTCGGCGCGAAATGTGACTTCAAAGAGTTCGCAAATGCAACTTGGCTATTTTTACCCGACCGACCTTTTACTCTACTGTTTTATTTTACAAGGAGGGGGCTTTCCGTAAAACGTCTTATTGTTTAAAATCAATATCAACCCTAAAACTTTTTCTCCGTAGTCAGTTTGTCTTATGGTTAGGTTTTTCGAATGATTCATTCCGGTCACACGTTCCGCACGGATAATCTATCCGCCGCCGCTGGTAAAATTAGTTAGAAATATTGTTGTTTTACTAGTTTTTTATCTGATACATTCGTTGTTTTTTACTTCATACAGTTGTCGAAAGCGAAAGTCGTCAGAGGGATTAAAATAATAAAATAGCTTAAAGAATTCACTGGCATAATTAAAAAAAGTCCACTCGGTTATAAAGCACAAACCTCCCCCTTAAAAATATATGACAAATAGTAAACGTTATAGACGGAAAATGCCTGTTTTAATCATAGTTTTTATTAATGTTATAATTACAATAGTTAACAACATAATGATTTCAAGAAACTAAAAAAAGGACACTAGGTGTAATATCAGTGAGCTGTTATTGTACAAAATATTTTCGTAAATTATGAAAATATCTAGTCATGTCATGAATTTCTTCATTACGTCATGTAGTGTTATCAAAAACAAAATTAGAACAACGAAAAAAAAAATCGTTAGGCAGACTTGAACCGGCGAGACCCGTTCGGTGTGAAGTCCGTACACTACCGCTGCAGCTATAGCGTCTTGTTGGGAATGTTGTAACGTGCTAGGTTCTTAACCATCAACAGCTTTTTTTCCATTTTCATTTTCAATTTTCTCGAAAACGCTTGAGCGTTGAATCGTCTCGCATTGCTAAACTAAGTTTTTAATAGGGTACTACATGTTGGCAAACTATAAAGAAAATTGGTGAGGGGCGATCCTGACTGTCTCCTTGTAAGAGTCTCGACACTGTTTATAAACAGTAGTGGGTACGGGCCAGACCTGCGAACGAAGCCGATTTTGCCTAGGTGCACGCGCACTACACGATTTTTGAACTCCATTTTCTCACAAATGAAGCCCCGTACGAAAAAAAATATTCTATATTTTCGACTCAGTTTTATGTGAGGAATCACCCCCTGGGCAGTTGTACCACGATTTCGAAAACACCCTGTATATAAATATGTTTCTATTAACTACCTTGCTATAGCAAATGCTGGGATTTATCGGTAAAACTTAGGAGTTTTTGGGCTTTTTCGGGCTTTCTCATTAACATACCCCCTGACCGGTTGTACCACGATTTCGGAAACACCCTGTATAACTGAATAGGTACTGCAGAACCTAGCTTGCTTACTCGCCGGATTTAAATCCGTCAGAATTTTATTTCTTGAGTCATTTGAAAACAATTGTGTGTTTGACGTATACCTGAAAATTTTCAAAGTGTGAGAAATTCGATGATACGATGACTGCAAACTTGCATACAACCCGAGGGTGGTTATTTCAAGCACCTACTATGAAGATAAGCTATCCCGAATTATTGTGTTACGAATTTCTAAGTACAAACGCGATACATGGATAAGTCGATATCTTTCATTAAAGCAAGCAGGTTTGCTGTATTGGAACGGGGTATTGAAAATTCCTAATCCAGGGTATTAACCCTTACCGGTTGTAGGTCACCTCACACGTGACAACAGTACTTTGTCCACATAAAAGCTAGCGACCGATGAGGGTTAAAATTGTAAATTTGATGACGAGTGTTGCTCATAACCTTTAAGATCCTTGTAAGCTGTTTTTGTTTTCGTTTTATCTGTTAATTAAATTTACGACTGTTCCGTTAATAGACCAATCACAGCTAACTTAAACGCGTAAGATCAGTCGTATTAAACTTGAAAGTGGTTTTATTTCAAAATATTGGCAGTTGTTAATTTGTACTAGTTTTTAATCTGATATAATACGATTTTGCATAACACGATATTTTTCAGAAACCTAGCTCCCGCATCACACGGTGATTAGGTTTCTAAAAAATTCCCGTGCCCTCTTATTAATTATAAACATCCGTGTAACGTCTCAATAACCTTGACTTATGTTTCAGTTTTCTTTGCCGAAGATACATTTTTCCACTGTATAAGTACTCCTGACATTCAACTGAATTCTAATTTCGTAAATATTTGACATGGAAACAAAAATTAGAAATTGAATGGAGCGAAAAATGGGAAATTTGCAATTGATGTCAATGTTACTGATTGTGAGTATCGGACTACAATAAAATGTATATATAAAGGGGAAACCGATGAAAATGTCGACTGGCTGGGGACTGAAACGGATCAGATGGATCGAATCTGATGCCCTAATTAATAATAGCCTGTCGTTTTGTATATAGTAGTTACGTAAGAGCAGTTTTCATTTCACTCAGCACCGTGTAACTAAACCGAATCCATCGTATCGCCCGGGGCTCGACGATAGTAATGACAGTGGGAACGTCGACGTCAACGTCGACCTAAGCTCTATTACCGTTCTGAACTGCTTCTTTTTAATTATGCAGGCATCTATCCCCTCGGCCATGCGTCATTCATCCTCTCTTGTTTCTGTGTCGACCGCTGCACAGAGGAGAAAACCGCAGATAGGAAACTAGAGTGCAATTCTGCACATTGAATTTGTATTGTACGTTTTGTAACTAGTAAGTAATAAACATGTTTATTTATCTACAGTCGCGTAATCAGATCATATTAATATGTAATGGATTTATATATTATGCATTAGGATTATTTATAACAAATTTTTATAAAAAAATGAAAATGCATTATGGAAGAAGATCACGTTGCATTCTAGTGAAGCAGCTCAATATAATTAATGAAATATTTCTTGCATTATTTTATAGCTCAAACACTTAAATGAATATAACTGCAAGATAGAAATCATTTAGGATAAGTTCAATGTTGATACTGATATTTATAAGTAATATTCATTCAGATATATCTAACACACCAATCCACTTGTTAACGAAATAAAAATCAGATATTATGATGTATGGTTTGCTTCCTTTTTGAAGTATAGCCATTTCTGTTTGTCTGTGAACTGTGATTATTCTCTTTTTAGTGTAAAATACTTATCCATCAAATACCAAGTCTATGCGACTTTATCAGACGTTTTTACAAAACTTATTTGCGAGTAAAAAGTGTTCACAAAGCGGTGGGAAGTGTTACTCTACTTTTAACGTCTTCCATTTTTGAGAAAAATAGAATACACTTTTCAAATTTGTCGATTTAGTTCTGAATCCTGATCCTCACAATCTGTCGGACTGGGACAAGGATGCAAGTCTTACATCTATGAGAAATATTCAAATTTCGTGATAATTTTAAAACTAAATTTAAAATAACGCTATTACATCAATTAATGATTTTATTAACAACCCGACTTCTAAGAACGCGAAATATATTTATTATTTTCAATCACAAGATTTAAACTTTCTGGTACATCGCCGGCATCATTTATACGTTTATTAAAATATCACTGTATTTGATGCTCCACTTAACTGCCCTACATTTTACGCATGTATTTACGAGAAAGGAGAAAACACGAAAGTTGTGTACGGTATAAAGGGGAATGCTGGAAATTGATTTCTGACAAGGCGCCTGCACCTACGTTGATACCCACTAGAGGCAAAAAATATACCTCACTTGCACCCACACCAGGACATTCTCTTATTTTGTGAAAAATATACAGCCAGTTACACCAAAACATATCATCAGCGTCTACAAGAAAATTAGTCGGGTGTATGAAGATTTATTTATGACTTAAGAGTAAATGTAAAAAACTACGCTTTTACTTTAACAATGAGTTTAATAGCTTTACAATGATTCAGCATATTTTCCAAAATTTTAGGCTTTATTCAAATTTTGAACTTTTCATACTTTTTCATCATAGATGTTACTTCATGAGATTTCATGCATTTTTAATGTATTTCTAAACATCCGAAACTAGCAAAACTTCATCCAGTACTTTGCGCCCTCTTTTTAAAGTATTTCAGAAAACATTCTTATGCAACTGTTTGTTAGACATTTATTTATGTTATAAAGCACTCATACGCAGTTATGTAATTTGGCGAGATTTCCGTCGATTTGCTACAATTAACCGTTTCGTTAATCGGAACAGCTTACTATTTTGATTTTACCCATATGTTTTGAAGTAGCTTCCTGGTAAGTTTCGATATACATTAATTTGAGAACCGTGTCTCAAAAGTTAATTTTTGCTTTGTAAGATATCTTAATGGGATACCGAAAGGTGATATCAAAATTTAATTTTGGGAGAAAATTTCGTTATAATACTAATTCAGCACTTACTTTATAAATTTATTTCATAGAATCTACAGTTCTCAAATGTAATTTGGATACAAATTATGAAATCTACGATTACGTATAATTTTAAAATTTCCATCGTTTTTATACTTACTTGAAATATTATGGCATCTCTTTCAATTTGGGACATGTTCATGAAAATATTGTTTATAATGTTGAGAAACTTGTCGCGATCAAGAAAAACTGCATTATCCTTCTCGAAAGTGTCTATGAAGTCATACAATATGAAGTAGGTTCCTGCAACAGCAAAAATACGAATTGCCAATTAATAATTTGCGGAAACTATTTTACGTTAGGGAAAAATTACACGAAAAATATTCATTTATAATTACTTAAATAAAAGAATTAATATTATTTATTTACTAACCAACGAGTGATTACACAAAATGACTTTTAATGTATTATATGTATCATAACTGTAATATAATATAATATAATATTTAATGTATTATAAATATAAAACATTTTAAAGAAGATCTGTGCCGGCGCTATGTTGGGAGTCTTATAAATGACTTATATTCTGATGAAATAACAATAACCTAAGGACGTCTTATAAGTGACTCATAACTTAAGGATATAACGCAAGGAATCATTATCAGGAACCACTAGAGTAGAGATGTAATGCATTCGCTAGCAAATGCTATCTACTTCGGCAAATAACAGTGAACAGAAAAAATAATGAAACTATCTTTTTCATCGGGTGGAGCTCGGCGCACTGTTTCGTGATCACGGAAGACCTGAATAGGTGCTTACTTAAAATACAGATAACTCAGTATCTTCGTTTACCACCAACTAATGTCAGTTTTCTCTTAAACGCTTGTATAGTGCATCCTATTGCATTTCCGGTTCATACATTTATAAGTACACTGTGCGCTGCGAAATTTAAAGTAAATCGGTGACCCCAGCGTCACTGCGTTCCCTTGTACGAGTAAGACTAAAACTTAACTGAGGTATTCGGATTTGCAGTTTCGCAGAAAAACTCGGATCACATTCGGCAAAGTAAGGGTTAGAGGTAGTCACGCTGGTAGATAAGTGTGGAGGGGATAGGCCTTATGGTTTTAGGAAGTCACTACCTGTGTCTGTACAAGATATTAAGAGTAATAATGATGATAATAATATATGGCAAGCTGTTGATGAGTAACGATATCACGCAGCCGGACTCTGATGATCTGGAGATTTCTATTCTTGCCTTTCAGGCAGAAGGTTGAAGGGGCAGGGGTAATGCTTACCCATGAAATAAATGTTAAAGGCATAAAGTTACGAGCAGCTTTAGTGAAAGTGCACATGTCTTAATTCCCTTAGTCGGTCTGCCAACTGTTACCCCTGGCTTAATCAAGGACATAACCATCGACGAGCCATCATCCACTGTATATTTGAATATAAGTAAAGTTAAACTGCTGGGTGATCTGTGAAGGTTGTCAAATTACCATTGTCCCCTTTAGCTCGCGAATTCCTACGGCGAGCAGATATAATGCTGTTGAGTCTCGCCTCCCATTGACATGACACTAGAAAACCTATATCGTATATAGATTTCGTTCATTTCTTTTTGCTAAACACTATTCGATTTTTCACGTTACTTTTATTTATATTGCTATTTTTGTATTCTATCTTTCATGGTACGACTTCATTACTTTATCGTATGAATTAACACTTTAATGACCGCACGTCTACGCAGTGAAACGTCTATCACATATACACATGTCTATACACATGTTCTGTGAGAGGCCATTAAAGTGTTAATGTTATTTTTGGTTTGTTATTGTAAATATTGTTGTACTTTATTTCTTATTATTTCAATTTCGACTGTTTTATTTTTTGTCTTTACCAACATACAAGTTTTTCCTTTTGAATATGTTCGCAGTAGCAATATTCACAGACGTGCGAACTTCTTAGACAAGATATGAAGTTGTTAAATTCCTATAAATTAGAGTCATTAAATATTGTCCTCCTAAATTATATATGTGAGGAATAATAAATCGTTTTATATCTTTAACAAGTTCTATTTTTTAAAACATGCTCTTATTCCAAGGTAAAGTTTATCAAAGAAAATCGAATTAGTTCCGAACTGTTTAGTCATATCCCTTCATCAATAAGTAAATAGTATCAAGAGTAAATAAACACGTGTCGGAGATTAGACATTAGACATTTTTAAAGACAATAATAGGTGGTCTTTAAAGATGCAATGAAATTCGATAGTGTGGGGTGTGCGCGAAAGCAGCTAACCAGTGGGTGGTGTTGAATCGATAGAGACGGTCGAGCCTAGGGCCGAGTAGGCGGGGTCGAGCAGTTCCCGTGATCCTCTTTTTCACCCCCCTTCCCCCCCGTTCACCTTCCACAGTGGTTTACCTTGGAACTTCAATGTCTCCTCCTTCTTCTTTCAGATGGTTTTCTTTTTTAGTCGTTTTAGTTCTCAATCTCATCCTTGCTTACTGAAGTTCACCCAGGCAAGATATGTTTCTTTCGAAAAATTTCTCATTTTTGTCCTAGGAAGATTTGAACTTACCCTCGAATGTAATTTAGTTATTTTGTATTGAATTAATACCGTTATTAGAAGTATATTTCAAGAATTCGAAGGAACGAATATCTTTGTTTCATTCGTCCTGTACCTTCGGGTTTAACCGAATGGTTGACAAATTAAAAGTGTATATCCAACGTCTTGTTTCGTTGAAAGCCATATATAGGATATTGAAAAAAGGATTCAGCATTTCTACGGCAAATAGTAATCGATAAATGGATGACAAAAATTCGAATAAACATGTGTTGAAAAATTAACACTTTCGCAGTTATAAACAATTTTCTGTTTCACATGCAGTGCGCGATTTACTTTTGGTAGTCAATCGTTATATCAAAACAACGGATTAGCTTACTATTTTTTCGGTGGATGTTTACAAAAAGTTCACATCTTCATACTGTAAGTGTGCAATTTCATTGCATTGAATGAATGCGATGGACTGAAATTTTCGTATTTCAGGAGAAAATTAAAAAAAAACATTATGACCATACATAGATGTAGATATTAATTTTATTGAATAATGGGTATATAGGAACAAAATGGATTGGCTAACAAGAAATCACATTCGCTTCATTCACGCCACCGCTCAACCGATACTGATTCGTTGCTTTTTCCATCTCCTTTGTCGCCCTTGCAACTTATCTTCTGTTTCTCTTCCTCTCAATCAACCGTCCAAAATACAGAAATCGCTTGCTTGGTGACTGTAACATGACACCACAGTGTTGTGACGCTCGTATTTTTCGTATATAGATTTGAAAATAGTACAGTGATGACGTTAATGAGATCTGTACCGACTACTAGATCTCAAGATGACTGATATTTCGACAAAAGCTAAAAACGAGCTGAACATGTAATAATACAGAAGAGGGAGGTAGAGTAATAAGAATAATTATCTTTATCTAATGATTGTACGGGAGATGATGTACTGTTTTAAGGCAACAAGGGGAAGGTGATTGTATGATGGGGTATAAAACACAGCGATTCTAACAATAAGTACATACGTCTTTCTTCTTACGCACGCCGTACGAGACTGTCTCGACCGTTCCCAAGTCGTTCGCTAATAATGCCTTATCTTATAAATTTAACGTATTCTTCGTGGAAGCCTCCATGTATCAACCTGCGTGCACGGCAATACCCAAATACATCGACCTTGCGATGACCAGGGCTCTCTTAAAATCAGCCCTTTATCAAAAACACAGGATACTAATACAAAACCCTGTACTCTTGTGATGTAGTCTTACATTATACTCTTATAATATTCATTGTATGTCAATACTACATGCTAGTCCGGAATAAGTAGGAGCCATATCGGAAATCATTACAAGTTGTAGAGCTGAAATAATTACTGCAACAGTTCTTACTTACATTCATTGTTTAAATGATTTTCAGTCCATTCCCATAATAGAGGCCAACACTATGGAGGTACCTCCCTAGTAAGTGAATACTACATTATCGCTTGTCACAATTTGTAACGGATATTGAACAAGTGGCATGTTATGTGCCAATCATATAGCAAGTTCTTGGTCATTGGGCAATGATTCGTAAATGAGAAAATTGTGTTTGAGTATAGTGAGTAATATACTTTTGTGTGCGCACACATTCACACGTAAGTCATCTTTGATGTATTGTTGTCCTTAGCAGTTTTATATACAGACTGTCGATCTATCAACACGATGTAGAAGAAGATTTCCCGTAGGTAGTTTCTTCAGGATTACGTAGTACATTCTCTATGATCTTATCTTCTATAGATGCGCGAATTCGTCGATTAAGTCGTACATAATTCGTGATTGTGCAATAACGGAAAGGAACCACGTTCGATCAGAGTATGTTCTACTCTTTGAATCACATGTCTGTCGGGATCACGCTGATTCGGATAACGTCCTTTGATTCCCAAAGTCGTTTTTCTCGAAAACAAAACATCACATGAAAAAATTTTATTGTATATTTTCAACTAATTTTTTCATGTAGAATCACTCTCTTTCCCATTGTACCATGAATACTGGGACATCACGTACATAGAGGGTGACCTATTATAATTTTGCCAGGCGATTATCCCTGACACTATTCGTTCTTCGAAAAAACGTTTCAAGTGAAACTTAATTTATTTCAAGGGGAGACTCCTTATGATAGATACACATTTTTTGTACATGAAGATCATCATTTTTTTTAAATCGCACAGGGTCTGTTTTTTAGTTGAGCACGTAGCTAACTTCGTGTTGAGTTCGTTGACCTATGATATGTTGGCCTTCCAAGGGGTAATTCATCGATTCGGTCGTAAATAGGACGCGAACTCACTCTGATGTTTATCGTCACTGGAACTGTCATTCGGGGGGACAGTATCAATCAGTGTATTGCTGTGCAAGGTCGCCTTTTTGAATGAACAAGATAAAAAATGTGGTCGTTCAACGAAGAAAGACTTTTTTCACGTGTAGTTTTTTGACTGTGCCATTATTCTGTCGCACGTGGTTCGTTTTTTCACATTGTTTTCGATATGAGTACATATGCAATACACACACATACATATATCTACACATACATCTTATGCGGTTCGGCCGTCAAAAAACCCTTGTGAAGTGCGTGGTTTAAAGCGCACGTGCAAGTATGCAGCATATATTTCCATATCGATAAGTGGCGAATGCCTACCTACAACCCCAATTCTTTACCTGTCTTTTTAGTGATCGCGACGTTGATTTGTCGTGGGTAAGAGTATGGCAGATAATATTTGAGTCTGAAATAATAAGAGGGACGTACCAGTTATGTAGGCGAGTTCTGGAAAATTTACTGTTCATTCTCCAGTGCTTTGTCTTCGTATTCTACGCGCCCATCGTTCTGGCCCCATGTTCCTTACAATATTATGTAGGGTGTTAAAAAAAGGGTTCAGAACTTCTAGGGCAGATAGTACTCGTGAAATAAAAGACAGAAGTTGTAACAAACATGGGTAGGGAAATTAATATTCTCTGAGTTATAAACTATTTTCTGTTTCAGTTGAAGTGCGTGATTTATGTACTTTTGATAGTCTATAGTAATATCAAAACAACGGATTACCTTACTATTTCTTCTGCTGATGTTTACAGATGCTTTCCGCATACGTCTCATAAGAAAGGATTAGTTTATTATCACGCTTCAGCAGAAAAATGTTAGTTCCCTATCGACGCGATCAGTGAACAGTTACAGAGAGCTATCTGACAGTTTTCAGAGCATATTAACTATGTATTACTGTAATTAAGAAATTACAGAGATTCATTTCATATGTGGCCAGTCATTCTCTCATGTGGAGAATTCTTCACGATATGTTATACCCGTACCATATTAAACGCGTGCAGGCTCTCATTCTAACAAATTATCCAGCATGAGCAGAGTTTTCGCAGTGGACTCTCGTAAAACATGCACTAAATTCACAGTTTATCTCGTATAATTTATTCACCGACGAAGCTGCGTTTACAAGAGACACTAGAAGAAATTTGCACAACAACTACGTGTGGGTAGAAGAAAACCTTCATGCAATTATACAGACACATTGTCAATATCGGTTTTCATTGAACATATGAATGAGTATTGTAGGTGATTAGGTACTAGGACCTATTATTTTACCAAAACGGTTATCAGGCGCAACATATGATGATTTGTTGACGAATATGTTAGCGCAGTTTTTGGACAACATGCCTCTTGTATGCATTTACTCACGATGGTGCTCCAGCTCGTTTTGTACTCAGCGTTCGGCAATATTTAAGCCGAAATTTTTATGAAAGGTAGATTGACGTGATGGATGTGTGTTATGGCCCCCTCAATCACTTGACTTGAATCCCCTTACTTTTTTTATGGGCATTTCTTAAAAGCATGATGTATTCTTCACCGATTAATGACGTTAGGCGAACTACACGAGCAAATAGAAAATGTCTGCCAAGCGGTGCGAAGAAAGCCAAGTATTTTTGAAAGGGTTTGAAATTCACTTATAGGAAGATGTGAATACTGTGTAGAAATGAGAGGACATACAGAAAACCGTCAGTAAACATCAGCAGAAGAAAGAGTAAGATAATCCGTTGTTTTGATATCACAATTAACTATCAAAAGCGAGTAAGTCGCGCGCTTCAACTGAAACAGAAAATTGTTTATATCTCCGAAAGTATTAATTTTCCGACCCATTTTTAACACTCTGTATACAAATATGCACCCTTTAGTATCGTTAGCCCACCCATCCATCTGCCTTTATAGTGGCAGAATAAGTTGCATTCTAAAGTGCGGGACGACGTCCATGAAACACCTACCATTTGAATGTCTTTTTTACCTTACCAAATATCTTTTTTTTTTTTTTTAACCGTAGGAGGGGAAATCTGTTTACGGACACCCCCGGAGATACCAAATATCTAGCCTGATCATATAAACTTCAACGCATAGCATAAGTCTTCCAATTAAAGAAAATAATCTTGGGAAAAGTGTGATTAAACGTGTTATTTATAAATAATATATGTTCGTACGACATAAATTGCCTAAAATAGTAGAAGAGGTTCTAAAAAAATAAATATTTGACTTACTATATCATATGACGGTATAATTCGCTTAAAATAATTGTGTTTCATAGCCCTTTTAAAGTGTTCGCATGGTCTGATTGATCTTACATAATATGTAAGATTAATGGATTATATTATAATCCATTGTATTCTACTCTTTTGTTTCTATTTAATTCTGTTTTTCTATATCGTGTCTATTATGCCACAGTTATGTTCCCATTCTATGATCTTCTAAGCCGTATTCTAATTGAGCGGAACAGAAATTGCAACCAGTTCAGTCAGGAATCGTAATATTTGATTGTAATATGGTCGAAGAGCTGTCCCTAACAATCGCGGATTCTTAGCGTGCTTTAACAGGTGGTGAAATTGTTATTATGTGGTGCCCGATCATGTATGAAAATGAATGACAGAGATAATAACTTATACGGACATTTAATGGTGAAGCTAATGGATATATTGCAGGGATTTGGTCGATTCGTTAAGCTCTGAATGATTTTGAGCCTTGAACACGTAGTCAACGGGGTACTTTTAACTAAAAATGAACAACTGTTCCTTTCATTTTGCAATTTTTTTAGTTTCCTGTCAAATTGTGTTTAAAACATTGACTAGTATTCAACAATAGTTCAAAATCTTAGTCGTAATTAATGTTTCGGTGTATAATCCATTTATGCTCAAAAGGTTGTCTTTAACCGATATTAGCTTTAGTCCTGGGCATAAGTGGATTAATTTGATACTATGATACTACTACCCCCGTATTAATAAGTGACACTTATTAACTTACTGGGACACATATGACTGATGATTAAACTAATTAATTGACAGGGGCATAATTATCCGATAATGATATTAACAATGCGCAGGAAATATGATACGTAAGGCTATAAATCGAGATCGAACGAGTAATGATATTCAATGTTGAAGCAAAACTTTTAAGGCGTACAGAGCTGTGAGTAGTTTCTAGGCCACTTTTGTTTTTTCATGTTCCTGTCAAACATAGACAATCAATTTCTATTAATATTATTTGACCTAGAACGTCTAATTGTACATCATGAATATCTATATGAGATAATTTGTGAGTAGCAGTATTTTTTACGTCGTAAATTAGTATAATGAGTTACGGAGAAAACAAAACTCGAAACATTCTCGAGATATTTTTAACATTCTACTCTTTACATTAGGAAAGAAAGTCATAAAATGAGAGTTCAATGTAACAGCAGGACAGAGAATTATCAGTGAGTGGACAATTTATAACTTTCTTTGAAAAAACAGTGTGTAATATTCAAGACTCTATAAAACAAATGTGCTAACCCACCTTCATTCTTATTGTTTCCGATGAGTATTTCAGTTTCTTCAAAATCTGCTTCCCGTAATAAATCTAAAGGAGGTTTCGGTAGAAACACCCCGTCTACAGTGGGTGCTGAGGGAAATCCGAGAATGCCCCAATAACTGTTCCACTGTTGTACGGAGATAGTTTTCGCATCAACAGATCTCATACAGGCCATGACACGTGCTGGATTCTCTTGCAGCATCGTTGAATTACATCCACAGTCGTCAACGAGTACTCTGGCTACCACATTAGCCTTTTCACCAGACATATAACTCCATGGGGCATTCAAAGTGCCACTTTGGAGGATTCCTCGTCGTACCAAACCACGTGTTACCGGTGAAATTAGGTGTAACGAAACAGAACTACCCCCGGCTGATTCACCAAAAATGGTTATCAAATTTGGATCACCACCAAAAGCAGCTGCATTATCCCTGAGCCACCTTAGGGCTAATGCTTGATCCCAAAGGCCCATATTACCAGGTGCTTCTTCGCTATTACTGAAATGCTGATTTAGGTATAGGAACCCAAATGCTCCTACTCGGTATTGGATAGAAGCGATAATTACATTACTGGTAGCAGCCATAATGTCGGCATCGTAAACATCAAGAGTAGCTGTTCCACTCATAAATCCACCCCCATAAATCCATACCAGAATAGGTATACCATTCTTTTCGTTATTGGAGGGTGATTCAACATTTTTGTGTCTTAATCTCAGTTTTTGAGGTACCCATATATTAAGATAAAGGCAATCCTCGGAGACATTAGTGTTTGGATTCCACATTTCCTCGCCTTCGAATCCAGGGAAATACTCATAACGTTCTTGATAACAACTATTAGGTAGCACCGTAGCATTCAGAACACCATGCCAAGGTTCAATCGGTAGAGGTTTGCGAAAGCGAAGAGGTCCAATGGGTGGTTTCGCGAATGGTATACCGTAGTAGACATGAACGTCGCGGTCAAGAACACTATGGGAAAACCCACGCACTAGGCCGCTGGTTGTCTCCACTATCAGAGGGTCACTGTGAGCTTCGATGTGTTGATCGTTACCGATATTTCCATGGGTAACATGTGCTGCACCCATACTCAAATAACCAAGAAAAAATGTAAAAGGAACACTCGACCAAATTGACTTCATCATGAATAATTGTTCCACGCACAAACCGTTAATCATTTACTTTCTACTCTTCTTCGTTCTATCCGCGTCCAGTTTAATTTCACTGTGAAGCGATTGCTATTCAAATTTGCCTGTGTTTTTCATTAATACGAACGCTGCAAACTTCATGTTGACAGTCTAAATTAAATGATTAAATTATTTGTTGAAGTAGGAGGATGTTTTCTGTACGTCTCATTTTAAGAATGAGCAAGATCTGCTTACACATTGAACCGCACTGTTTCAATATATCACAATGTTCAAAAATGTGTGCAATTAGTGCTAGAAGATCGAATTGTCCTTGGATTAGTCACTGTACTACTGTTTACTGTTTTGTTTTTCTTCTTTCGATGCTAAGTTTGAAAACTTGTAGTGTGAATTACTCACTGCCATTTGTTCGATTTGGTGCTAGCACTCGGACACCGCTCCACGAGCACAGATAATAGCGGAAGGAAGGGACAACAAGACTCAACAAGTTAGAAAAAAAACACACCCTTTACTTGTGACAACACTGAATTTTTTACAGTCTTAAAAACCCAGATATATTCTGGATCGCCTGGAACTCCTTTCACAATACAGTGAAATAATCTGAATCATTGAAGTCCTTCGTCGAGCGTGTACGTTTTCTTAAAAGCTACGTATGCCAACATTAGTGGAACGAAAGTTGAAAATACATGCGGTCTTGCACAAAGAAACTTGTTTGCTGCAAATTAGATATTTAATAACCAACGGCTTCTAGTACTTTGTTGCACTATTTGTCCTTTCTTTCATAAAAGAATGTTATGTGCGCTGGTTATTCAAGCACAGTGTAGGGTGAATCTGTCTATCGCATTCTAAAGAATCGAAAGACAACCACTCTCTCCCCTCCACGTCTGGCTCATTTTTCACTTGCTGCGTACATATGTTTTTTGTAGCTCAGCTTATACTCTAATTGTTCAACGAGCAGGGGTATGTCTTTCAAATTATTGGATTCTTGCAAATTATATACTTTTGCTGGCAATTTGTATCCTCTTCATAATGATGAGAGTTGGTTGCGTATGGAAAGACTCACGTAGAAGGTGGGAAATAACGAACAAATCACGCACAACTAGCGCGCCGCGTTGCACGGGGTCGACTGATCGAGGAGATGGGAATGGTTCAAGGAGAAAGTGCTGCCACCAATGTTCCTACTGGTGTGGTGGTGGAGGTGGTGGTGGCGGCAGCAGTAAAGGTGGCGGTGGCTACGACTGTAAGGATTGAAAAAGGACGTGGCAAAATTGTAATTCTCAAACAATACCGTATACTATTGACTATCCTATCATTTCGAGCGATGTTTCGATAGGAATATGTCTGGAACCGTAGACGAAAGTCTGACCAGAATCTTTTGTAAATATTAATAGTATCAATTAATTTTATTTAGCACTGAATAACCTTTTATTTCAAAATAAACATCTGATTATTGTTTCTAGTTTTTCAATTGTAACGTATTGTGACACCCTGGAACTTGTGTAGGTAAATTATAATGAAATGTATTCAGAGTCTGCACACATTCGCGTTGTTTTCACCGCATAACTACATATAACCAGTGTGTAGTTGTGTTTTGTAAATCCACCCTTCGTTTGAAAGTAACGGGGAAAACGTAATAAAACGGTACACGCGGGTTCATTGGGAATGAAGGCATTAGAGATAGTGTAATGGTAATAGTTTGATGGGTACACGATCTAATATACAATAATAAGAATAATAAATATGATTCTCCCAAGAAGATGTGAATTATAAAATCATTAATAATTAACACTGACCTAAGCCAGTAGTTTTTATTTTTATTCGGACGTATACCGTACAAGATAAGAGTATGTTCCAACTGATCTTTTAGGATTATATAGCATCCTTTTGACAATAAATATTACTTTGTTACCACACATTATGCATAAAATATATTATAAATTTACAATTAGCATGTTCGTTGATATTAATAAGTTTTTACTATATCTTTGTACTTAAATAGAAAAAATAATTGATTACAAGTAGGTGTATGTATTTGCTTATTGCCAGTTGTAATAATTGTAAATAAATTACAAATTAAAAAAAGCAAATGTATTGAAAAATTATCTTTGAAAAGTCTTTGAATTATTTAAATTAAAAAAAGTTTAAGGAATGTTGAATTGTTTTCAGAATAAGTCCTGGCATGGGAAAACTTGGCCAGTATGTATGGTATTATTTTCTATTTGCAGAAAGCATCCTAGTGTGACGAATTATAATGCTATTTTACTATTACATTATGTAATCGCCAACTAATATTGATGAAAACATTTGAAGTATAGGAAACGTTTTCGGGTTCTTCTACCTTATCTCATAATATAATTTTACTTTGATTATTTTCAGATTATTCTATATCAATAGTATTTTTATACACTTTTATTTTAGATGAACATAAATTGATATTAATAATCAATGTGGCATAATAAGATTTTACCTTAATCTTTCATTGCTGTATCATTGCATTGTCCGTTGCTCAGATTATTTAACTAGTTTATCTTGCCTTTACGTGACATTTTTTAAGTACGAGTTAGGAGTTAATCGACAATAAAAGTTCGGCATATAGGTCGTTGTTTACGTCATCAGACTCTTTTAATTTTCATTCGATATATTTGAGTATTTGGGTTAACCTTGTTCGCTTATTGATTTCCGGCAATAACGATATTTACAATCATCACGACCTTTAATATCGGTAAGTTGATATATTTAGGTGTAGGAATTATCCATGAGTATGCAGTGTGGGGAATATAACTTTGCCAAGATTAGTCAGCTGAACTTAAAGAATTATAGGCATGTTGCTTATCGATATCGATACACACTTGTAATTGCTCCACCTTAGATAAAATTTTCGTTCAGTTTAAAAAAATATAACTGTACTGACGGATATTAGTCAGCGGCATCGACATGCGTGACGACATCAGCATCTTAAGGGCCGCGGAAAACATTCGATGCAGCTGTGAAAGCAACAGTGTCGTTTAAACATTGATACCGTGGTGCTAGTACTTGAATTCGGCGACTGGTCCTATCATCTTTGTTTATGGGTTGCGAACCGACTTTTTGTCGTACTAACGCACGTGGCATGATTGGGTGGTGTATATGATGTGTGAAACTGTGTATGAATGTGATTGTGATTTTCATAAATATTGGGCGGAGAGTGCGCGAGGAAGAGTCTGCCGCAAAGTCTTATAGCGTAGAGATCAGTGATCAGCGATTAATGACCAGTCCTTTTTATAATAAATCTATATACACATATGCATATATATATATTGAGTATATGCTGTATACATTTTGCCACCCCTCATGTTGATCCCTCATAATCGTATGAAAGAAGCACAAATTTCTATTTCACCGCAAAGTAGGTCACTTGCAAAAGAAACTTTCGAAGTAGGACTTTCTGATTTTAATCAAAGCTAATGGATATGGAGAGCATTGTAAGCGTACAAAGAATAACTTTAAGGGAAAAAGAAAGCAGGAAACGAATTCATTTCTTCTGTTTTGTATCTTTTTTTACCTATATTAATATAATACTTCTATTAATGCAATGTATTTCATACGCAATTAGTTTAGTATCCTCTACTCCACTTTAAATTTAATATATAAAAGCTTATAGAACTTTAACAATTTACAGCCACTGATTTTTATAATGAGCTTTTATTGTTCTACCTTCTATATACGAATTCATTTTTTATGTCTGAATTGAACTTGCACAGAAAGGGAGATATTTAAAAAAACGTCAGTTGTACTGTACTTCTTTGTATTTTCTTTGTATTCAAATATTCTTTGAGTATTCTTTATAAACGAAGTCAAATCCTTTTCATGTATTTCATTCAGATTCTTAGCCTATTATTATTTTTATAAATTCGCACAGCCATATTACCTGCAAAAGTTGCATTATCATGTAAAATATTCTCAAATTTTTGCAGTAACGCCAAAGGACAGTACTCACCACCCTCACCTAACATTGTATAGTAATTATAATTACAGTCAGGACTCTTTGTATGCGTATCTTTTTGATGCGGTTTTGAAGTTATGAGGCGCATATTTCATGTAAATTTGGGGTTTCAAATAATATAACCATTTAAACATCTACATCATCAGCTAAAAGCATTATGTACTTTGGCACATGAAATTGGTGGAGAAGGTTTTGATACATTTACCCAGAATGATGTCAATGAATTTTTTGTCGATAATCCCGTAAGTGACGATAATGTTATTGGTATAACTTTAGATACCGTCGAGGATGCAGAAAATGATAGTGAAGTAGAAGGAAAACCTGCTCGCTCACTGCAAATATTATTCGAGCAGGTCTTGAACTTTGCAATAAATTGGAAAATAATTTTCTTGTTATTGACACAAATTCTGAACGAGCCTTTAAATTCCAACGTGAACTGAAAAACTGTATGTCTGGTTATTGGTTTTGCCTTTACCACACAGATATTATGCGCTGACTATCTATTGTGGTGATGAAAATCATTTCGCACCAGTTCGCAAACGTTGCCGAATATTCTGTAATAGTGACGATAATTCTGATGAAAAATTATAAAAAGAATCGTTACTTTTTAATAAAAATTAATTGAATAAACGTTTAAAATCTTTTTTCTGAGATTTTAGGTTAATTTTAATCCATTGCCTCGATTTTATGCGGTTTTAGAAAATTGTAGAACGTGCCACTAATTTTTTAACGTGTACCGCATAAAATATATCTACCGCATAAAAAGAGACTCGACTACACTTTAAATTATTTGAAATGGTGCACACATATATGCATAACTATGTAAGAAGTTTAATAGGAATAATAAAATGTTATTTAACTAAAACCGACTGCATATAACAACATAGTCTGCACTTGATAATTTGATTACACAGTATGCCCCAGCGATTGTAGTACAACCGGCCACGGGCTGATTCCCAATGAAAAAATAAGTAGAAAAATAACTAAAATAAAGTGTTTTACATACAGTGACTCTTGTTAATATTCGGACACCATGGTTTAGTCGAATAATTTTTTAGGGAATGAATATATTTCGAAACAATTTTTAGTGATGTTAGTTTAAACAGTTTGCTAGTTGACGTATTTCAGCGATTTTTGAAATTTTCAAAAATTACAAAATTATAATTAATTTTTTAAAGTGCATTTCTTTCAACATTTTTTATAGCTCCTGTTACAAAAATCTGAAATATACGTTTTGTAGAGTACATCATGTTATGTATGCCCTGAGAATGTCATTCAATTTGATCAACGCATTAAGGAGCTACAGCTTTTTAAAGTGGTTTATTTTCGCCTAATTTTGCGAGAATTGTGATATTTCAAGCAAAACTACTGGCTTTGAAAAAAATTGTTTCTCGATATAGTCATTCCCTAAAAAATTATTCAACTAAACCATGGTGTCCGAATATTAACAAGAGTCACTGTATGTAGCTTTGTTTTCGAGAAAGCAATTTTTAAAATCCGTCAGCTACGCGTGAACTAACAGTGAGTAACCTAACAAGTCAGCCGTTATTTTTGAAAGTCATATACATAAGTTTATTTATTCATGCATTGGGGTATTTAAGGTTTGCTTTTGTATCAACTAAAAAATATTGGCAAAGGTTAATAAATTCGGGTATTGTTTTTAAATCCATAAATTTTTCAAATTAAGTAATGATAATTAATACAATTTTTAATTGAAATAAATGGTTTTTAAGCTAGAAATGGACTTACACTACTTTCAATAAGAATAAATTTTAAAAAACATGAACAATACTGATTTTAAATTTATAGTTTAACTGAAGCTATCTTCTTGTGAAATGTATTTTTTTAATATAAAAAATAATACTTAAAATAAAGACGTGTAAGTAAACGTAAAATTAATTTTGTTATGAAATATTTTCAGTTATATTACAAAAGAATTGATAATAAAACAATTATAAAACGTAAACTATTATTTTTAGAAGTAAACTATTTCAAAGATTTAATTTGTAAATAGGCTGTTGTTTTTGCTCGTGTTTATGTATGTAAAAATAGGCAATGTCATGACAATAACCGTCTTATTCTGATTTACGAAAGCATTCTAATAAAATGTCAAGGGTTGTTTCTGTTATCCTATTTACGATCAATTTGCACTACAAGACTGTCTCATTGTGTATTTGAGAATAACAAAAATATGCAACAGGAAGCAACCCAACAAATGTAGAATTTCAAGCGCCGAATTTATGATACAGTGTCGTCGTACGTACTGGTATATTTATTTGGTATTAACTAAGATTTATTGCATTAAGATAGTTCCAGTTTTATATGAAAATTACTGCATACAATATTAATAAAATTTGTATAATAAATTACAAAATAAGAAAAATGTATCCAATACAGTTCGTACCATATAAGCGCATCATCGGCTCGTCGCCGAATGGTGCGCGACTAACCGCTAGATGTCAGGGTCTTCGCGCAGACAATATCTAATTAAATACAAATAAAAAGGGAACAGTTAAAACGTTCAATATCGCTTCTCGGCCTCGATGGCTAAGATCAAAGTGTAGTATCTGTTCTTATCAGCTTAATATCTGATACACCTCCCATAGGGGGGTCAGTTTATTAAACGGATTTTTGGAGTTCGGCGGGTACTCGAGGCTTGCTTCGGTCTCTCCACGGGTCGACTCGGCATTGCAGTGCCGTCGAGTGCGGCCCTCATCGGCTTTTATAAGGTAAGTATTCTTTGGTGGACTGGAGGAGTGTTTAGCTTTGCCGCTTTTAGCGGTCTTTGCCAGGGTTTGTCGGTCGGGTCCCCGGTGACCCGCTAGGTCCGGAGCGGTGGACTTAGTCGCTGCGCCGCCGCCCGGCCTATTTGCTGCAAGAGGAGACACCCTGTGCTTTTAGATTTTAACCCCTGACTTATTTATTTATTTATTTAATTTATTCGATTTTAAATTTTAAACCGTAAATACCAGTCCACCAAGAATACCACCCCCGCCGGGCTTCAAAATCCAGCCGCTCGACTACTCCCCCGCGTCAATAGTGTGTAAGTGCGTGCGTGCGTGCGTGAGCGACAGGTGCAAGGACTTTCGGTGCATCCTGGACTGCGGAGGACCCCACAGGAGGAGGACGTCTCTTAGGAACAGCGTCATCGTCGAAGGATCGCCTGGCAACGAAGTAGTAAGTGTTGACGGCTTCATTTGGCTTCATCCCTTACCCTCTTCCTTGCGCGTTCTCCCAATTCCTTTCCGGTAGTGGGTAGTTCTTCCCCCGTGTTCGCGGTGCATGTTCGTCGGTCGCTAGTATCAGAATAACTAACTTAAATTAATAATTAACACACGCGACCGCCGAATAAATTCGTAATTAGAGGAGCCTAAATTATATTATACTTACCGTTTTCCTCTTGTCGCCGCGGGTAGAACGCGCTTCCCCCAGGGGCAGACCCTCGTAGAACCTGCAACATAAAATTAAATTGTTAAAACTTAAACCTAGGAAATTAAAATTAAATTGTACTTACCTTGGGTACAAGCAGGACGAGACTGCCTCTGGATTTCCTTACAGATCTCCTGGACGTGCACGGGACTGACAGGCCGGTTCTGGCAGCCCCCTATTTATTTATTTATTTAATTTATTTGTTAATTTATTTTTGTGCACGTCCTATATACACTTTGACTGGCCCCTATTGGCCTGCTCTGTTAATAGAAGTGACTGGCCCTTATTGGCCTTACTAATACTTTAATTAACTATTTATTTAGTTAATTTTAAAAGTCTCGACTGGCCCCTATTGGCCTAAATAATTAATTTTAATTAATTATTTACATAATAATTAACAAGACTGACTGGCCCCTTTTGGCCTATAATTTTAACACTGCGGACTGGCTCTATTGGCCTACAAATTGTGAACGTCCGTATTTCTGTGTGGTAGGCCCTTGTACAGCCTACCTTATTTATTTAATTTATTTAAGTTATTTAATTATTTATTTTGACCCCCGTGCCGTCCACTCGAAGCCAAATGGAGGGGGTACGAGAAATCCTCCTCGTCTTCCCGTACCCAGCAGAACTCGTTTGCGAGCTCTGCCCGTCAAATCTTTTAGGCAAAACGTCGCGCGATGGTCGGAAGCGGGGTCACTTCGTAGGTGCAAGACGACATGAAGACTACGTGAAACATTTAAAATTATTACACAAAGACCAACATACAATTAAATTTAAATGTAGTCGGTGCGATTATTGTGGCGAAGGGGCCTATCCGCGAAGGGCGATAGGTCGCCATTACAAGGCCACGCACGGGTCGTCTTCCACCCCCGAAGCCTCCCCCACCATCGAATCCCCTGGGCTAACAGTTAGGTCGTCGAGCAGCCCCCCATTGGATAGTGTCGCGCAACCGAACAATAGCAGCGCAAAGATTATAAATAGTAACGTGAGCAGCGCGAATAGGGCTGGGGTGTCCGAGGGTGCTAGGAGAGCAGCCCCAAGGATTACAAGCGTAATTACCCTCGGCCCCCAGCAAACTAAGATCACGGGGAGGCTGCAACTAAAAAGAACAGCCGCAAAATCGTCCACGCAAACTGCGGCCAACAAGGCGGCCAGAGCCACCACCTCCACGGGGGTGGCAACCCACGACCCGAGCCTAGCGCCCACCCCCACAACAGCCACCCCACCAGCCACAGCAGCAGGGACGTCCAGCGACGCCAGGAGAAGCCCGGGTGGGGGATCTCCCACCAGTGCCAACACCATCCTCCCGAGCAGGCACTCGGGAGGAAAGAAGAAGACGACCCCTGGGGCGGGGCCGCCACCCTTGAAGACGGGCAAAAAGACCTCCCCACCCGGGACGAGCAGCAGCAACAGCGGCACTAGGGGAGCCAGACCAGGATCATCGGAGGTCACGAGGAGGAGCAAAGCCGCGGGTGCAAGGGCTCCCGCGGCCCCCCCACCAGCCAGGAGAATCACAAGGGCCAGCACAGCGGCCCAACGTCTACAGACAAGGGGGGGCGGGGAGCCCTCATTATTGGAGACAACGTCGGTCAGGAGGAAGAGCGGGGCCAGTCGCCCATCTATCGGCCCCGCGCACCCGCGGAGATCAATCAACAGAGGAGCAGCCATCCCGAAGAGGACCTCAATAGGATCCACCCCCCGCCTGCGGTCGTCAGCGAGGCTAAGGAAGAGGATCCCCACCGTAACATACGCCGAAGCCACGGTGGGGACGACGAGGACGACCCCCACTAACACCTCGGGGGTCGAAGAAAGAAGATTAGGGGGGGGAACCCCATCTACACCCCCCCTCGCAGCGACGCTAAGCCTCGTCACGCTGACGACCGCCACATACACCACCACAAGTTGCGGGGGACTCATTACATCCCCTAGTGCCATCCCAAGGAGCCCGCCAGGTACGTCGCCCCTCCCATCACCGGTCCCGGTGGTTACGACTTGCGTAACGCCGGGACAGCCACCCCGTGCGCCGCAAGCTCTGACCCCGGGGCCAACTGTCAACTCACCGCGCACAACATCTCAGCGGTCGGAGGAGCGGCGTACCGAGAAGAGGGCATCGGATGCTGCGGAGACTGGACCAACGCCGCCGACGGGGACCCCGACACCAGTGCAACAAGAGGGAGAAGAGGCTCGAGAAGAGCCATGGCAGGTGGTAGGCGGGGGGAGAAATAGCGTACACTCCCCCCAAGTATTAGCTAGGATTTTGCGTAGCCCAGGGGCGCGTTTACCCCCTAGTACCCCTAACGATCTCGGTCGGGGTGGTGACAACATCCCTACTCAAGTAGAGAGTACTAACCCTGCCTATGCATGCACGATTAATAATATTTATTGTAGGTTAGCTGGGGACGACGACGGTGGGTCATCCCCTATCCAACCCCTGGCGGAAAACATCCCAAACGGGCGAACGTCTCCCGTAGCGGGGCCAGCCCGCCCTCACCGGCAAAACCGGGCATCCCGGGGAGCACCTGCCAGAGGCGGACGGACGAACGGCCGCGGTCACCCTCGGGGGATCCGCGACCGTCTCGCCCGCGAGCCAACGGCAGGCCAGCTCGCCGTGATGTCACGAGTGGAGGCGGTGTCGAGCGGTGCGGAGCTTGAGGAGGTCGCCACCTTGGTGGCGGAATTCTTGAGCTCCAGTGCTTCGGTGCGGGGGGGGAACTCCCGGGAGGGTCGCGGTGGCCGTGCCCAGGGGGCCAGACCGGAAAAACAGGCAGCTCCCCGGAACCCTCATCCTTCCAGCGAGCTCGAGAGGACACGTCGTGCAGCTCGCATCCAGCGGATATACCGCACCAACCGGCGCCGGGCGGTGCAGGAAGTGTTGTCAGGCCCTCCCCTTAGTTGCCCCGTCAACAAGGAGAGGGTCTGGGAGCACTTCCAGGCAGTACACCGTGCGTACGAGGTCGGGTGCGAACTGCCCGACGTGTTCCCGACAGCTCCTCCATCCGAGCAGTCCAATGGCGCTCTGGAGGCCCCTCTGTCGAGGGCGGAGGTATCCGCCCGGCTCTGGCGGATGAGTAATTCATCCCCAGGTCCGGACGGTCTCTCCTACCTTGACCTGAGGAGTGCCGATCCAGGGTGTCATGTCCTTACCATCCTTTACAACCTCTGCCTCCGGATGGAGGCAGTACCATCCCGCTGGAAGGATTCCACTACCATCTTACTCCATAAGAAGGGAGAAAGGGACTGTCTGGGCAACTGGAGACCGATCGCAATGGGCGATACTATCGCCAAATTGTTTGCGGCCCTTGTTGCTGACCGGCTGACCGTCTGGTCACGTGCAAATAGTAGGCTAAGCACCTCCCAGAAGGGATTTCTCCCTTTTGAGGGGTGCAAAGAACATAACTTTATACTACAAGAGATCATAGCCGACGCCAGGAAGAGGAGAAGGGAAGTGGTGGTCGCGTGGTTGGACCTTGCCAATGCCTTTGGTTCCGTCCCCCACGCGTCCATCCACGAGGCCCTCCGCCGTCACGGGGTACCACGTAGCACTAGATCCCTGATCCAAAACCTCTATACAGGTGTCACCACCCGCGTCAGGGCGGCCGACGGTCTCACCGAGCCCGTCCCCATCCTATCCGGGGTTAGGCAGGGCTGCCCTCTGAGCCCAATAGTTTTTAACCTCACCTTCGAGGCCGTAGTGCGTTCGCTCGAAAGCCTCGGGGTGGGTTACAAACTATTGGGACGAACATTTAATAATTTAGTGTACGCCGACGATATTGCCCTTATTGCCGACTCCCCTGATAGTATGAGGGCGTTGCTCGCCAATGTGGAGGCTGCGGCTGGTGCGGTTGGCCTCTCCTTCAACCCGTCCAAGTGTGCAACACTGCACATTAAGGGCGGATTGGGGGAGAGTGTCCTACCCACCAGTTTTACGCTCCAGGGCCAACAAGTGAGGTCGCTGGGTGCTGGCGAACCCTACGAGCACCTCGGCACCCCAACGGGGTTTCGCGTCGACCAGACACCGATTACCACTCTGGACGGTCTGATTCGCGACCTCCGGGAGATTGACGGTAGTCTCCTCGCCCCGTGGCAGAAGATCGACGCGGTGGCAACATTCGTGCTGCCCCGCCTAGACTTCTGCCTCGGGGGGTCACACGTGGAGAAAGGCCCCCTGAAAGTGGCGGACTCCGTCGTCAAGAGGGTGACCAAGGGCTGGTTGCACCTCCCTCAGCGCGCGAGTGCGGAGGTGGTATTTCTACCACCCCGCGAGGGTGGAGCAGGATTGCTCCCCCTCTCCGATCTGGCCGATGTCCTGACGGTCGCCCGGGGGTTCAAACTTTTGACCTCCCCGGACGACACTGTTAGGACATTGGCCTGGGACTCGCTGAGGGGGAGCACCAGCCGGCGGATAGCCCAATTGGCGACGGAAGGCCAGATGATCCGGCACCTCTCCGGCGATATGTCCGGGGAGTTTGTCCGCGCTTCAGGGGACACCGCCTCCACGTGGTCGAGGATCAGAGCCGCCACCCGGAGGCTCTCGACGAGGGCCGCCCTTAGTTGGGGTTGGTGCGAGGAACGGCGCGAGATTTCGTTGGAGTGTCGAAACTCCAAGAACTCCACCGTCAAAATAACATCTTCATCGCGTCAGCAGGTCGTCGGGAGATTGAGGTCCGCTGTCGTATCCTGGTATCGGGATCGACTCCTCGCCAAGCCCGATCAGGGTAAGGTCTTCGAGGTGTCGTCCCGGTACCAGGTGTCAAACCATTTCATGCGGGATGGACGAAACACTCGCTTCGCTGATTGGCGCTTCGTTCACCGAGCTCGCCTCGGCGTCTTGCCCCTTAACGGGACAAGGCGTTGGGGTGGGGGTGACAAGCGCTGTAGGATGTGTGGCGAGGAGTTGGAATCCATCCCCCATGTCTTGGGACATTGCGGGCCCCACTCTGCCGCACGGCAGTTGCGCCACGACGCCATTGTGGAGAGGCTCGTTAGGGCTAGTCACGCACCTGGGGTCGTTAGGGTCAATCAACGCGTTGAGGGCGTCCACGAATCTTTAGCAACTCTTAGGCCCGACATTGTGGTACGCGACGAGCGCACTAAAAAGATAACCGTCATCGACGTAGCCGTACCATTCGAAAATAGATTTGCAGCCTTTGAAGAAGCCCGGGGGAGGAAAATAGAGAAATACTCCCCCCTAGCCCAAGATCTCGCTAGGCAGGGCTACGCGGTGACGGTC
This sequence comes from Hedychridium roseum, assembly GCA_963989215.1. Lineage (NCBI taxonomy): Eukaryota > Metazoa > Arthropoda > Insecta > Hymenoptera > Chrysididae > Hedychridium > Hedychridium roseum. The sequence goes on along the minus strand of OZ022311.1, from coordinate 6,079,626 downwards.
GATGCATTTATCGTGGGCGCCCTAGGTTCCTGGGATGGTAGAAATGAGAAGGCCATCAGCCTATTAGGTATCAACCGTAATTACTGTAAAATGATGAAAAGGCTGATGGTCAGCGAAACGATTAAGTGGTCCAGGGACATATATGTCGAACACGTTTCGGGTGTTCGCCAATACTAGGGGGTAGGTTAGGTGTTGCCAGGCATCCAAATCTCCTCCTATCCACATTAGTCGAGCGGAATGAGGTCCGGGAAGCGACAACCACAAACATGCAAATAACGAAACAATACGAATACGAACTATGATAGACAAACTGAAGCATAGTGATAGCAAAATGGAATGTAACTAAGACATAAGACGAGATGACAAATTACAAAATAGAATAAAACACATAAGCACAGTGATATAATAATTATAATTACAATCTGACAAGGTAAATAAATAATTGACAAACAAAAGTATAATGAATAAAAGATAATATATGTATTGCGACTATGGCACCCCCTCTAGGGGGGGTAGCCGCATGCTCTGTACCTACCCCCCCCAGGGGGGGAACATGTGTTTCTCAATAAACCATAATTATCTGTTCTTATCAGCTTAATATCTGATACACCTCCCATAGGGGGGTCAGTTTATTAAACGGATTTTTGGAGTTCGGCGGGTACTCGAGGCTTGCTTCGGTCTCTCCACGGGTCGACTCGGCATTGCAGTGCCGTCGAGTGCGGCCCTCATCGGCTTTTATAAGGTAAGTATTCTTTGGTGGACTGGAGGAGTGTTTAGCTTTGCCGCTTTTAGCGGTCTTTGCCAGGGTTTGTCGGTCGGGTCTCCGGTGACCCGTTAGGTCCGGAGCGGTGGACTTAGTCGCTGCGCCGCCGCCCGGCCTATCTGCTGCAAGAGGAGACACCCTGTAATTTTAAATTTTAACCCCTGACTTATTTATTTATTTATTTATTTATTTAATTTATTCGATTTTAAATTTTAAATCTTAAATATACCCAGTCCACCAAGAATACCACCCCGCCGGGCTTCAAAATCCAACCGCTCGACTCGTTCCCCCGCGTTAGTGTTAGTGTTAAGTGCGTGCGTGCGTGCGACTTAGTGACAGGTGCAAGGACTTGCGGTGCATCCTGGACAGCGGAGGACCCCACAGGAGGACTCATCATAGGGACGACAGCGTCATCGTCGAAGGATCGCCTGGCAACGAGGTAGTAAGTGTTGACGGCTTCATTTGGCTTCATCCCTTGCCCTCTTCCTTGCGCGTTCTCCCAATTCCTTTCCGGTAGTGGGTAGTTCTCCCCCCGTGTTCGCGGTGCATGTTCGTCGGTCGCTAGTATCAGAATAACTAACTTAAATTAATAATTAACACACGCGACCGCCGAATAAATTCGTAATTAGAGGAGCCTAAATTATATTATACTTACCGTTTTCCTCCTGTCGCCGCGGGTAGAACGCGCTTCCCCCAGGGGCAGACCCTCGTAGAACCTGCAACATAAAATTAAATTGTTAAAACTTAAACCTAGGAAATTAAAATTAAATTGTACTTACCTTGGGTACAAGCAGGACGAGACTGCCTCTGGATTTCCTTACAGATCTCCTGGACGTGCACGGGACTGACAGGCCGGTTCTGGCAGCCCCCTATTTATTTATTTATTTATTTAATTTATTTGTTAATTTATTTTTGTGCACGTCCTATATACACTTTGACTGGCCCCTATTGGCCTGCTCTGTTAATAGAAGTGACTGGCCCTTATTGGCCTTACTAATACTTTAATTAACTATTTATTTAGTTAATTTTAAAAGTCTCGACTGGCCCCTATTGGCCTAAATAATTAATTTTAATTAATTATTTACATAATAATTAACAAGACTGACTGGCCCCTTTTGGCCTATAACTTTAACACTGCGGACTGGCTCTATTGGCCTACAAATTGTGAACGTCCGTATTTCTGTGTGGTAGGCCCTTGTACAGCCTACCTTATTTATTTAATTTATTTAATTTATTTAATTATTTATTTTGACCCCCGTGCCGTCCACTCGAAGCCAAATGGAGGGGGTACGAGAAATCCTCCTCGTCTTCCCGTACCCAGCAGAACTCGTTTGCGAGCTCTGCCCGTCAAATCTTTTAGGCAAAACGTCGCGCGATGGTCGGAAGCGGGGTCACTTCGTAGGTGCAAGACGACATGAAGACTACGTGAAACATTTAAAATTATTACACAAAGACCAACATACAATTAAATTTAAATGTAGTCGGTGCGATTATTGTGGCGAAGGGGCCTATCCGCGAAGGGCGATAGGTCGCCATTACAAGGCCACGCACGGGTCGTCTTCCACCCCCGAAGCCTCCCCCACCATCGAATCCCCTGGGCTAACAGTTAGGTCGTCGAGCAGCCCCCCATTGGATAGTGTCGCGCAACCGAACAATAGCAGCGCAAAGATTATAAATAGTAACGTGAGCAGCGCGAATAGGGCTGGGGTGTCCGAGGGTGCTAGGAGAGCAGCCCCAAGGATTACAAGCGTAATTACCCTCGGCCCCCAGCAAACTAAGATCACGGGGAGGCTGCAACTAAAAAGAACAGCCGCAAAATCGTCCACGCAAACTGCGGCCAACAAGGCGGCCAGAGCCACCACCTCCACGGGGGTGGCAACCCACGACCCGAGCCTAGCGCCCACCCCCACAACAGCCACCCCACCAGCCACAGCAGCAGGGACGTCCAGCGACGCCAGGAGAAGCCCGGGTGGGGGATCTCCCACCAGTGCCAACACCATCCTCCCGAGCAGGCACTCGGGAGGAAAGAAGAAGACGACCCCTGGGGCGGGGCCGCCACCCTTGAAGACGGGCAAAAAGACCTCCCCACCCGGGACGAGCAGCAGCAACAGCGGCACTAGGGGAGCCAGACCAGGATCATCGGAGGTCACGAGGAGGAGCAAAGCCGCGGGTGCAAGGGCTCCCGCGGCCCCCCCACCAGCCAGGAGAATCACAAGGGCCAGCACAGCGGCCCAACGTCTACAGACAAGGGGGGGCGGGGAGCCCTCATTATTGGAGACAACGTCGGTCAGGAGGAAGAGCGGGGCCAGTCGCCCATCTATCGGCCCCGCGCACCCGCGGAGATCAATCAACAGAGGAGCAGCCATCCCGAAGAGGACCTCAATAGGATCCACCCCCCGCCTGCGGTCGTCAGCGAGGCTAAGGAAGAGGATCCCCACCGTAACATACGCCGAAGCCACGGTGGGGACGACGAGGACGACCCCCACTACCACCTCGGGGGTCGAAGAAAGAAGATTAGGGGGGGGAACCCCATCTACACCCCCCCTCGCAGCGACGCTAAGCCTCGTCACGCTGACGACCGCCACATACACCACCACAAGTTGCGGGGGACTCATTACATCCCCTAGTGCCATCCCAAGGAGCCCGCCAGGTACGTCGCCCCTCCCATCACCGGTCCCGGTGGTTACGACTTGCGTAACGCCGGGACAGCCACCCCGTGCGCCGCAAGCTCTGACCCCGGGGCCAACTGTCAACTCACCGCGCACAACATCTCAGCGGTCGGAGGAGCGGCGTACCGAGAAGAGGGCATCGGATGCTGCGGAGACTGGACCAACGCCGCCGACGGGGACCCCGACACCAGTGCAACAAGAGGGAGAAGAGGCTCGAGAAGAGCCATGGCAGGTGGTAGGCGGGGGGAGAAATAGCGTACACTCCCCCCAAGTATTAGCTAGGATTTTGCGTAGCCCAGGGGCGCGTTTACCCCCTAGTACCCCTAACGATCTCGGTCGGGGTGGTGACAACGTCCCTACTCAAGTAGAGAGTACTAACCCTGCCTATGCATGCACGATTAATAATATTTATTGTAGGTTAGCTGGGGACGACGACGGTGGGTCATCCCCTATCCAACCCCTGGCGGAAAACATCCCAAACGGGCGAACGTCTCCCGTAGCGGGGCCAGCCCGCCCTCACCGGCAAAACCGGGCATCCCGGGGAGCACCTGCCAGAGGCGGACGGACGAACGGCCGCGGTCACCCTCGGGGGATCCGCGACCGTCTCGCCCGCGAGCCAACGGCAGGCCAGCTCGCCGTGATGTCACGAGTGGAGGCGGTGTCGAGCGGTGCGGAGCTTGAGGAGGTCGCCACCTTGGTGGCGGAATTCTTGAGCTCCAGTGCTTCGGTGCGGGGGGGGAACTCCCGGGAGGGTCGCGGTGGCCGTGCCCAGGGGGCCAGACCGGAAAAACAGGCAGCTCCCCGGAACCCTCATCCTTCCAGCGAGCTCGAGAGGACACGTCGTGCAGCTCGCATCCAGCGGATATACCGCACCAACCGGCGCCGGGCGGTGCAGGAAGTGTTGTCAGGCCCTCCCCTTAGTTGCCCCGTCAACAGGGAGAGGGTCTGGGAGCACTTCCAGGCAGTACACCGTGCGTACGAGGTCGGGTGCGAACTGCCCGACGTGTTCCCGACAGCTCCTCCATCCGAGCAGTCCAATGGCGCTCTGGAGGCCCCTCTGTCGAGGGCGGAGGTGTCCGCCCGGCTCTGGCGGATGAGTAATTCATCCCCAGGTCCGGACGGTCTCTCCTACCTTGACCTGAGGAGTGCCGATCCAGGGTGTCATGTCCTTACCATCCTTTACAACCTCTGCCTCCGGATGGAGGCAGTACCATCCCGCTGGAAGGATTCCACTACCATCTTACTCCATAAGAAGGGAGAAAGGGACTGTCTGGGCAACTGGAGACCGATCGCAATGGGCGATACTATCGCCAAATTGTTTGCGGCCCTTGTTGCTGACCGGCTGACCGTCTGGTCACGTGCAAATAGTAGGCTAAGCACCTCCCAGAAGGGATTTCTCCCTTTTGAGGGGTGCAAAGAACATAACTTTATACTACAAGAGATCATAGCCGACGCCAGGAAGAGGAGAAGGGAGGTGGTGGTCGCGTGGTTGGACCTTGCCAATGCCTTTGGTTCCGTCCCCCACGCGTCCATCCACGAGGCCCTCCGCCGTCACGGGGTACCACGTAGCACTAGATCCCTGATCCAAAACCTCTATACAGGTGTCACCACCCGCGTCAGGGCGGCCGACGGTCTCACCGAGCCCGTCCCCATCCTATCCGGGGTTAGGCAGGGCTGCCCTCTGAGCCCAATAGTTTTTAACCTCACCTTCGAGGCCGTAGTGCGTTCGCTCGAAAGCCTCGGGGTGGGTTACAAACTATTGGGACGAACATTTAATAATTTAGTGTACGCCGACGATATTGCCCTTATTGCCGACTCCCCTGATAGTATGAGGGCGTTGCTCGCCAATGTGGAGGCTGCGGCTGGTGCGGTTGGCCTCTCCTTCAACCCGTCCAAGTGTGCAACACTGCACATTAAGGGCGGATTGGGGGAGAGTGTCCTACCCACCAGTTTTACGCTCCAGGGCCAACAAGTGAGGTCGCTGGGTGCTGGCGAACCCTACGAGCACCTCGGCACCCCAACGGGGTTTCGCGTCGACCAGACACCGATTACCACTCTGGACGGTCTGATTCGCGACCTCCGGGAGATTGACGGTAGTCTCCTCGCCCCGTGGCAGAAGATCGACGCGGTGGCAACATTCGTGCTGCCCCGCCTAGACTTCTGCCTCGGGGGGTCACACGTGGAGAAAGGCCCCCTGAAAGTGGCGGACTCCGTCGTCAAGAGGGTGACCAAGGGCTGGTTGCACCTCCCTCAGCGCGCGAGTGCGGAGGTGGTATTTCTACCACCCCGCGAGGGTGGAGCAGGATTGCTCCCCCTCTCCGATCTGGCCGATGTCCTGACGGTCGCCCGGGGGTTCAAACTTTTGACCTCCCCGGACGACACTGTTAGGACACTGGCCTGGGACTCGCTGAGGGGGAGCACCAGCCGGCGGATAGCCCAATTGGCGACGGAAGGCCAGATGATCCGGCACCTCTCCGGCGATATGTCCGGGGAGTTTGTCCGCGCTTCAGGGGACACCGCCTCCACGTGGTCGAGGATCAGAGCCGCCACCCGGAGGCTCTCGACGAGGGCCGCCCTTAGTTGGGATTGGTGCGAGGAACGGCGCGAGATTTCGTTGGAGTGTCGAAACTCCAAGAACTCCACCGTCAAAATAACATCTTCATCGCGTCAGCAGGTCGTCGGGAGATTGAGGTCCGCTGTCGTATCCTGGTATCGGGATCGACTCCTCGCCAAGCCCGATCAGGGTAAGGTTTTCGAGGTGTCGTCCCGGTACCAGGTGTCAAACCATTTCATGCGGGATGGACGAAACACTCGCTTCGCTGATTGGCGCTTCGTTCACCGAGCTCGCCTCGGCGTCTTGCCCCTTAACGGGACAAGGCGTTGGGGTGGGGGTGACAAGCGCTGTAGGATGTGTGGCGAGGAGTTGGAATCCATCCCCCATGTCTTGGGACATTGCGGGCCCCACTCTGCCGCACGGCAGTTGCGCCACGACGCCATTGTGGAGAGGCTCGTTAGGGCTAGTCACGCGCCTGGGGTCGTTAGGGTCAATCAACGCGTTGAGGGCGTCCACGAATCTTTAGCAACTCTTAGGCCCGACATTGTGGTACGCGACGAGCGCACTAAAAAGATAACCGTCATCGACGTAGCCGTACCATTCGAAAATAGATTTGCAGCCTTTGAAGAAGCCCGGGGGAGGAAAATAGAGAAATACTCCCCCCTAGCCCAAGATCTCGCTAGGCAGGGCTACGCGGTGACGGTCGATGCATTTATCGTGGGCGCCCTAGGTTCCTGGGATGGTAGAAATGAGAAGGCCATCAGCCTATTAGGTATCAACCGTAATTACTGTAAAATGATGAAAAGGCTGATGGTCAGCGAAACGATTAAGTGGTCCAGGGACATATATGTCGAACACGTTTCGGGTGTTCGCCAATACTAGGGGGTAGGTTAGGTGTTGCCAGGCATCCAAATCTCCTCCTATCCACATTAGTCGAGCGGAATGAGGTCCGGGAAGCGACAACCACAAACATGCAAATAACGAAACAATACGAATACGAACTATGATAGACAAACTGAAGCATAGTGATAGCAAAATGGAATGTAACTAAGACATAAGACGAGATGACGAATTACAAAATAGAATAAAACACATAAGCACAGTGATATAATAATTATAATTACAATCTGACAAGGTAAATAAATAATTGACAAACAAAAGTATAATGAATAAAAGATAATATATGTATTGCGACTATGGCACCCCCTCTAGGGGGGGTAGCCGCATGCTCTGTACCTACCCCCTCCAGGGGGGGAACATGTGTTTCTCAATAAACCATAATTAATCTGTTCTTATCAGCTTAATATCTGATACACCTCCCATAGGGGGGTCAGTTTATTAAACGGATTTTTGGAGTTCGGCGGGTACTCGAGGCTTGCTTCGGTCTCTCCACGGGTCGACTCGGCATTGCAGTGCCGTCGAGTGCGGCCCTCATCGGGTTTTTCAAGGTAAGTATTCTTTGGTGGACTGGAGGAGTGTTTAGCTTTGCCGCTTTTAGCGGTCTTTGCCAGGGTTTGTCGGTCGGGTCCCCGGTGACCCGCTAGGTCCGGAGCGGTGGACTTAGTCGCTGCGCCGCCGCCCGGCCTATTTGCTGCAAGAGACACCCTGTGCTTTTAGATTTTAACCCGTGACTCTATTCTACTTATTTATTTATTTATTTAATTTATTCGATTTTAAATTTTAAATATACCCAGTCCACCAAGAATACCACCCCCGCCGGGCTTCAAAATCCAGCCGCTCGACTACCCCCGCGTTAGTAGTGTTAAGTGCGTGCGTGCGTGCGTTAAGTGACAGGTGCAAGGACTTGCGGTGCATCCTGGACAGCGGAGGACCCCACAGGAGGACTCACCATAGGGACGACAGCGTCATCGTCGGAGGATCGCCTGGCAACGAAGTAGTAAGTGTTGACGGCTTCATTTGGCTTCATCCCTTACCCTCTTCCTTGCGCGTTCTCCCAATTCCTTTTAAGTAGTGGGTAGTTCTTCCCCCGTGTTCGCGGTGCATGTTCGTCGGTCGCTAGTATTAGAATAACTAACTTAAATTAATAAGTAACACACGCGACCGCCTAATAAACTCGTAATTAGAGGAATATAAATTATAAAACTATATTTACCTGTTCTCCTCTTGTCGCCGCGGGTAGAGCGCGCTTCCCCCAGGGGCAGACCCTCGTAGAACCTGCAACATAAAATTAAATAGTTAAAACTTAAACCTAGTTATTTAAATTAGAACTGTACTTACCTCGGGTACAAGCAGGACGAGACTGCCTCTGGATTTCCATACAGATTTCCTGGACGTGCACGGGACTGACAGGCCGGTTCTGGCAGCCCCCTATTTATTTATTTATTTAATCTATTCTTATTTGTTAATTTATTTTTGTGCACGTCCCGTCTACACTTTGACTGGCCCCTATTGGCCTGCTCTGTTATTAGAAGTGACTGGCCCTTATTGGCCTTACTAACATTCTAATTAACTATTTATTTAGTTAATTTTTATTAAGTCTTGACTGGCCCCTATTGGCCTAAATAATTAATTTTAATTAATTATTTAATTATTTATATATAATTAACAAGATTGACTGGCCCCTTTTGGCCTATAATATTAACATTACGGACTGGCTCTATTGGCCTATAATCTGTGATTGTCCGTATTTTTCTGTGTGGTAGGCCCTTGTACAGCCTACCGTATTTATTTATTTAATTTAATTTATTTAAATTATTTATTTTGACCCCCGTGCCGTCCATCCGAAGCCAAATGGAGGGGGTACGAGAAATCCTCCTCGTCTTCCCGTACCCAGCAGAGCTCGTTTGCGAGCTCTGCCCGTCAAATTTGCTAGGTAAAACGTCACGCGATGGTCGGAAGCGGGGTCACTTCGTGGGTGCCAGACGACATGAAGACTACGTAAAACATTTGAAACTATTACACAAAGACCAATACGTAATAAAATTTAAATGTAGTCGGTGCGATTATTGTGGCGAAGGGGCCTATCCGCGAAGGGCGATAGGTCGCCATTACAAAGCCATGCACGGGTCGTCTTCCACCCCCGAAGCCTCCCCCACCATCGAATCCCCTGGGCTAACAGTTAGGTCGTCGAGCAGCCCCCCATTGGATAGTGTCGCGCAACCGAACAATAGCAGCGCAAAGATTATAAATAGTAACGAGAGTAGCGCGAATAGGGCTGGGGTGTCCGAGGGTGCCAGGAGCACCAGACCAAGGATAACGAGCGTAATCACCCTCGGCCCCCAGCAAACTAAAATTACGGGGAGGCTGCAACTAAAAAGAACAACCGCGAAACTTTCCAAGCAACCCGCGGCCAGTAGGGCGACCAGAGCCACCACCTCCAAGGGGGTGGCAACCCACAACCCGAGCGCTACGCCCACCCCCACAACAGCCACCCCGCCAACAACAGCAGCAACAAGGACATCCACAGGCACCAGGAAGAGCCCGGTCGGGGGAACATCTACCAGCGCCAGAATTACCCCCCCGAGCAGGCCCTCAGGGGGAAAAAGGAGGGCGACCCCAGGGTCAGGGCCGTCACCCACTACGGGCAGTATCCCCCCGTCCGGGACGAGTAGCAGCCATGGCACTAGGGGTGTCAAATTAGGACCAAAGAAGGCCACGGGAGGGGACAATGCCGCGGGTGCGAGGGCTCCCGCGGCCCCCCTACCTACCAGGAGAACGACCAGGGCCAGTACGGCCGCCTTACGTCTACGAGCCAGGGGGAGCGGGGAGCCCTCATTATTAGAGACCACGTCAGCCAGGAGGAAGAGCGGGGCCATTCGACCACCTACCGGCCCCGTGCACCCGCGGAGATCAGCCAACCTCGGAGTACCCATACCGAAGAGGACCTCGATTGGATCCACCCCCCGCCTGCGGTCGTCAGCGAGGTTACGGAAGAGGATCCCCACCGTAACATATGCCGAAGCCACAGTGGGGACGACGAGGATGACCCCCACTACCACCTCGGGGGTCGAAGAAAGAAGATTAGGGGGGGGAACACCATCTACACCCCCCCTTGCAGCGACCATGAGCCTCGTCACGCTGACGACCGCCACGCTAACAACAACGAGCTGCGGGGGACTTATCACCTCCCCTAGTGCCACCCCAAGGAGCCCGCCAGGTACGTCGCCCCTCCCATCACCGGTCCCGGTGGTTACGACTTGCGTAACGCCGGGACAGCCACCCCGGGCGCCGCAAGCTCTGACCCCGGGGCCAACTACAACGTTACCGCGCACAACACCTCAGCGGTCGGAGGAGCGGCGTACCGAGAAGAGGGCATCGGAGGCTGCAGAAAGTGGACCAACGCTGCCGACGGGGACTCCACCAGCAGGACAACAGGAGGGAGAAGAGGCTCGAGAAGAGCCATGGCAGGTGGTAGGCGGGGGGAGAAATAGCGTACACTCCCCCCAACAGATAGATAGGACTTTGCGTAGCCCAGGGTCGCGTTTACCCCCTAGTACCCCTAACGATTTCGGTCGGGGTGGTGACAATTTTCCTACCCAAGTAGAGATTATTAACCCTGCCAGTGCATGCTCTACTAACAACATCTTTTGTAGGTTAGCTGGGGACGACGACGGTGGGTCATCCCCTATCCAACCCCTGGCGATTAATAACCCAAACGGGCGAACGTCTCCCGTAGCGGGGCCAGCCCGCCCCCACCGGCAAAACCGGGCATCCCGGGGAGCACCTGCCAGAGGCGGACGGACGAGCGGCCGCGGTCACCCTCGGGGGATCCGCGACCGTCTCGCCCGCGAGCCAACGGCAGGCCAGCTCGCCGTGATGTCACGAGTGGAGGCGGTGTCGAGCGGTGCGGAGCTTGAGGAGGTCGCCACCGTGGTGGCGGAATTCTTGAGCTCCAGTGCTTCGGTGCGGGGGAGGAACTCCCGGGAGGGTCGCGGTGGCCGTGCCCAGGGGGCCAGACCGGAAAAACAGGCAGCTCCCCGGAACCCTCATCCTTCCAGCGAGCTCGAGAGGACACGTCGTGCAGCTCGCATCCAGCGGATATACCGCACCAACCGGCGCCGGGCGGTGCAGGAAGTGTTGTCAGGCCCCCCCCTTAGTTGCCCCGTCAACAAGGAGAGGGTCTGGGAGCACTTCCAGGCAGTACACCGTGCGTACGAGGTCGGGTGCGAGCTGCCCGACGTGTTCCCGACAGCTCCTCCATCCCAGCAATCCAATGGCGCTCTGGAGGCCCCTCTATCAAGGGCGGAGGTGTCCGCCCGGCTTTGGCGGATGAGTAATTCATCCCCAGGTCCGGACGGTCTCTCCTACCTTGACCTGAGGAATGCCGACCCAGGGTGTCATGTCCTCACCATCCTATACAACCTCTGCCTCCGGATGGAGGCAGTACCATCCCGCTGGAAGGATTCCACCACCATCTTGCTCCACAAGAAGGGGGAAAGGGACTGTCTGGGCAACTGGAGGCCGATCGCAATGGGCGATACTATCGCCAAATTGTTTGCGGCCCTTGTTGCTGACCGGCTGACCGTCTGGTCACGAGCCAATAGTAGGCTAAGCACCTCTCAGAAGGGGTTTCTCCCGTTTGAGGGGTGCAAGGAACATAACTTCGTATTACAAGAGATTATAGCCGACGCCAGGAAGAGGAGACGGGAAGTGGTGGTCGCGTGGTTGGACCTTGCCAATGCCTTTGGCTCCGTCCCCCACGCGTCCATCCACGAGGCCCTCCGCCGTCACGGGGTACCATGTAGCACACGATCCCTGATTAGAAACCTCTACACAGGTGTCACCACCCGCGTCAGGGCGGCCGACGGCCTCACCGAGCCCGTCCCCATCCTATCCGGGGTTAAGCAAGGATGTCCTTTGAGCCCAATAGTTTTTAACCTCACCTTCGAGGCCGTAGTGCGTTCGCTCGAAAGCCTCGGGGTGGGTTACAAACTATTGGGACGCAATTTTAACAACTTAGTTTACGCGGACGATATCGCTTTGATTGCCGATTCCCCGGCTAGTATGAGGGCGTTGCTCGCCAATGTGGAGGCTGCGGCTGGTGCGGTTGGCCTCTCCTTCAACCCGTCCAAGTGTGCAACACTGCACATTAAGGGCGGATTGGGGGAGAGTGTCCTACCCACCAGTTTCACGCTCCAGGGTCAACATGTGAGGTCGCTGGGTGCTGGCGAACCCTACGAGCACCTCGGCACCCCAGCGGGGTTTCGCGTCGACCAGACACCAATTACCACTCTGGACGGTCTGATTCGTGACCTCCGGGAGATTGACGGTAGTCTCCTCGCCCCGTGGCAGAAGATCGACGCGGTGGCAACATTCGTGCTGCCCCGCCTAGACTTCTGCCTCGGGGGGTCACACGTGGAGAAAGGCCCCCTGAAAGTGGCGGACTCCGTCGTCAAGAGGGTTACCAAGGGTTGGTTGCACCTCCCTCAGCGCGCGAGTGCGGAGGTGGTATTTCTACCACCCCGCGAGGGTGGAGCAGGATTGCTCCCCCTCTCCGATCTGGCTGACGTCCTGACGGTCGCCCGGGGGTTCAAACTTTTGACCTCCCCGGACGACACGGTTAGGACGTTGGCCTGGGACTCGCTGAGGGAGGGCACCAGCCGGCGGATAGCCCAATTGGCGACGGAAAGCCATATGATCCGGCACCTCTCCGGCGATATGTCCGGGGAGTTTGTCCGCGCTTCAGGGGACACCGCCTCCACGTGGTCGAGGATTAGAGCCGCCACCCGGAGGCTCTCGATGAGGGCCGGCCTTAGTTGGGGTTGGTGCGAGGAACGGCGCGAGATCTCGTTGGAGTGTCGAAACTCCAAGAACTCCACCATTAAAATTACACCATCTTCGCGTCAGCAGGTCGTCGGGAGATTGAGGTCCGCTGTCGTCTCCTGGTATCGGGATCGACTCCTCGCCAAGCCCGATCAGGGTAAGGTCTTCGAGGTGTCGTCCCGGTACCAGGTGTCAAACCATTTCATGCGGGATGGACGAAGCACTCGCTTCGCAGACTGGCGCTTTGTTCACCGAGCTCGCCTCGGCGTCTTGCCCCTTAACGGGACAAGGCGTTGGGGTGGGGGTGACAAGCGCTGTAGGATGTGTGGCGAGGGGTTGGAATCCATCCCCCATGTCTTGGGACATTGCGGGCCTCACTCTGCCGCACGGCAGTTGCGTCACGACGCCATTGTGGAGAGGCTCGTTAGGGCTAGTCACGCACCTGGGGTCGTTAGGGTCAATCAGCGCGTGGAAGGCGTCCACGAGTCATTAGCGGCGCTCAGGCCAGATATTGTTATTCGTGACGAGCGCAACAAGAAGATCTCCGTCATCGACGTAGCCGTTCCTTTTGAAAATCGAATATTAGCATTTGACGAAGCGCGGGAGAGGAAAATTGAAAAGTACACCCCGTTGGCGGAAGACCTTAGCAGACAAGGCTACGCGGTGACGGTGGAACCATTTATCGTGGGCGCCCTAGGTTCGTGGGACATTAGAAATGAGAAGACCATCAGTTTATTAAAAGTTAATAATAATTACGCAAAAATGATGAGACGACTGATGGTTAGCGATACGATCAGATGGTCCCGCGATATCTATGTCGAACACGTTTCGGGTGTTCGTCAATACTAGGGGGTAGGTTAGGTGTTGCCAGGCATCCGAATTTCCTCCCTGTATTAATAGTCGAGCGGAAATGCGAGGCCCGAGAAGCGACAACCACAAATACATAGATAACGCTATAACATAACTACGAACTATTAGATACATATTGAATAAACAATGATACTACAATGAAATGTGACTAGGACATAAGACAAGTTGACAAATTATAAAATAGAAATTAACGCATAAGTATTATGATATAACGACAATAATTTGACAACGTAAATAAATAATGGACGATACAAAACTACAATGAATTAAAATATAATATATGTATTGCGATTATGGCACCCCCTCTAGGGGGGGTAGCCGCATGCTTTGTACCTACCCCCCCCAGGGGGGGAACATGTGTTTTTAAATAAACTTCAATTAATCTGTTCTTATCAGCTTAATATCTGATACACCTCCCATAGGGGGGTCAGTTTATTAAACGGATTTTTGGAGTTCGGCGGGTACTCGAGGCTTGCTTCGGTCTCTCCACGGGTCGACTCGGCATTGCAGTGCCGTCGAGTGCGGCCCTCATCGGGTTTTTCAAGGTAAGTATTCTTTGGTGGACTGGAGGAGTGTTTAGCTTTGCCGCTTTTAGCGGTCTTTGCCAGGGTTTGTCGGTCGGGTCCCCGGTGACCCGCTAGGTCCGGAGCGGTGGACTTAGTCGCTGCGCCGCCGCCCGGCCTATTTGCTGCAAGAGACACCCTGTGCTTTTAGATTTTAACCCGTGACTCTATTCTACTTATTTATTTATTTATTTAATTTATTCGATTTTAAATTTTAAATATACCCAGTCCACCAAGAATACCACCCCCGCCGGGCTTCAAAATCCAGCCGCTCGACTACCCCCGCGTTAGTAGTGTTAAGTGCGTGCGTGCGTGCGTTAAGTGACAGGTGCAAGGACTTGCGGTGCATCCTGGACAGCGGAGGACCCCACAGGAGGACTCACCATAGGGACGACAGCGTCATCGTCGGAGGATCGCCTGGCAACGAAGTAGTAAGTGTTGACGGCTTCATTTGGCTTCATCCCTTACCCTCTTCCTTGCGCGTTCTCCCAATTCCTTTTAAGTAGTGGGTAGTTCTTCCCCCGTGTTCGCGGTGCATGTTCGTCGGTCGCTAGTATTAGAATAACTAACTTAAATTAATAAGTAACACACGCGACCGCCTAATAAACTCGTAATTAGAGGAATATAAATTATAAAACTATATTTACCTGTTCTCCTCTTGTCGCCGCGGGTAGAGCGCGCTTCCCCCAGGGGCAGACCCTCGTAGAACCTGCAACATAAAATTAAATAGTTAAAACTTAAACCTAGTTATTTAAATTAGAACTGTACTTACCTCGGGTACAAGCAGGACGAGACTGCCTCTGGATTTCCATACAGATTTCCTGGACGTGCACGGGACTGACAGGCCGGTTCTGGCAGCCCCCTATTTATTTATTTATTTAATCTATTCTTATTTGTTAATTTATTTTTGTGCACGTCCCGTCTACACTTTGACTGGCCCCTATTGGCCTGCTCTGTTATTAGAAGTGACTGGCCCTTATTGGCCTTACTAACATTCTAATTAACTATTTATTTAGTTAATTTTTATTAAGTCTTGACTGGCCCCTATTGGCCTAAATAATTAATTTTAATTAATTATTTAATTATTTATATATAATTAACAAGATTGACTGGCCCCTTTTGGCCTATAATATTAACATTACGGACTGGCTCTATTGGCCTATAATCTGTGATTGTCCGTATTTTTCTGTGTGGTAGGCCCTTGTACAGCCTACCGTATTTATTTATTTAATTTAATTTATTTAAATTATTTATTTTGACCCCCGTGCCGTCCATCCGAAGCCAAATGGAGGGGGTACGAGAAATCCTCCTCGTCTTCCCGTACCCAGCAGAGCTCGTTTGCGAGCTCTGCCCGTCAAATTTGCTAGGTAAAACGTCACGCGATGGTCGGAAGCGGGGTCACTTCGTGGGTGCCAGACGACATGAAGACTACGTAAAACATTTGAAACTATTACACAAAGACCAATACGTAATAAAATTTAAATGTAGTCGGTGCGATTATTGTGGCGAAGGGGCCTATCCGCGAAGGGCGATAGGTCGCCATTACAAAGCCATGCACGGGTCGTCTTCCACCCCCGAAGCCTCCCCCACCATCGAATCCCCTGGGCTAACAGTTAGGTCGTCGAGCAGCCCCCCATTGGATAGTGTCGCGCAACCGAACAATAGCAGCGCAAAGATTATAAATAGTAACGAGAGTAGCGCGAATAGGGCTGGGGTGTCCGAGGGTGCCAGGAGCACCAGACCAAGGATAACGAGCGTAATCACCCTCGGCCCCCAGCAAACTAAAATTACGGGGAGGCTGCAACTAAAAAGAACAACCGCGAAACTTTCCAAGCAACCCGCGGCCAGTAGGGCGACCAGAGCCACCACCTCCAAGGGGGTGGCAACCCACAACCCGAGCGCTACGCCCACCCCCACAACAGCCACCCCGCCAACAACAGCAGCAACAAGGACATCCACAGGCACCAGGAAGAGCCCGGTCGGGGGAACATCTACCAGCGCCAGAATTACCCCCCCGAGCAGGCCCTCAGGGGGAAAAAGGAGGGCGACCCCAGGGTCAGGGCCGTCACCCACTACGGGCAGTATCCCCCCGTCCGGGACGAGTAGCAGCCATGGCACTAGGGGTGTCAAATTAGGACCAAAGAAGGCCACGGGAGGGGACAATGCCGCGGGTGCGAGGGCTCCCGCGGCCCCCCTACCTACCAGGAGAACGACCAGGGCCAGTACGGCCGCCTTACGTCTACGAGCCAGGGGGAGCGGGGAGCCCTCATTATTAGAGACCACGTCAGCCAGGAGGAAGAGCGGGGCCATTCGACCACCTACCGGCCCCGTGCACCCGCGGAGATCAGCCAACCTCGGAGTACCCATACCGAAGAGGACCTCGATTGGATCCACCCCCCGCCTGCGGTCGTCAGCGAGGTTACGGAAGAGGATCCCCACCGTAACATATGCCGAAGCCACAGTGGGGACGACGAGGATGACCCCCACTACCACCTCGGGGGTCGAAGAAAGAAGATTAGGGGGGGGAACACCATCTACACCCCCCCTTGCAGCGACCATGAGCCTCGTCACGCTGACGACCGCCACGCTAACAACAACGAGCTGCGGGGGACTTATCACCTCCCCTAGTGCCACCCCAAGGAGCCCGCCAGGTACGTCGCCCCTCCCATCACCGGTCCCGGTGGTTACGACTTGCGTAACGCCGGGACAGCCACCCCGGGCGCCGCAAGCTCTGACCCCGGGGCCAACTACAACGTTACCGCGCACAACACCTCAGCGGTCGGAGGAGCGGCGTACCGAGAAGAGGGCATCGGAGGCTGCAGAAAGTGGACCAACGCTGCCGACGGGGACTCCACCAGCAGGACAACAGGAGGGAGAAGAGGCTCGAGAAGAGCCATGGCAGGTGGTAGGCGGGGGGAGAAATAGCGTACACTCCCCCCAACAGATAGATAGGACTTTGCGTAGCCCAGGGTCGCGTTTACCCCCTAGTACCCCTAACGATTTCGGTCGGGGTGGTGACAATTTTCCTACCCAAGTAGAGATTATTAACCCTGCCAGTGCATGCTCTACTAACAACATCTTTTGTAGGTTAGCTGGGGACGACGACGGTGGGTCATCCCCTATCCAACCCCTGGCGATTAATAACCCAAACGGGCGAACGTCTCCCGTAGCGGGGCCAGCCCGCCCCCACCGGCAAAACCGGGCATCCCGGGGAGCACCTGCCAGAGGCGGACGGACGAGCGGCCGCGGTCACCCTCGGGGGATCCGCGACCGTCTCGCCCGCGAGCCAACGGCAGGCCAGCTCGCCGTGATGTCACGAGTGGAGGCGGTGTCGAGCGGTGCGGAGCTTGAGGAGGTCGCCACCGTGGTGGCGGAATTCTTGAGCTCCAGTGCTTCGGTGCGGGGGAGGAACTCCCGGGAGGGTCGCGGTGGCCGTGCCCAGGGGGCCAGACCGGAAAAACAGGCAGCTCCCCGGAACCCTCATCCTTCCAGCGAGCTCGAGAGGACACGTCGTGCAGCTCGCATCCAGCGGATATACCGCACCAACCGGCGCCGGGCGGTGCAGGAAGTGTTGTCAGGCCCCCCCCTTAGTTGCCCCGTCAACAAGGAGAGGGTCTGGGAGCACTTCCAGGCAGTACACCGTGCGTACGAGGTCGGGTGCGAGCTGCCCGACGTGTTCCCGACAGCTCCTCCATCCCAGCAATCCAATGGCGCTCTGGAGGCCCCTCTATCAAGGGCGGAGGTGTCCGCCCGGCTTTGGCGGATGAGTAATTCATCCCCAGGTCCGGACGGTCTCTCCTACCTTGACCTGAGGAATGCCGACCCAGGGTGTCATGTCCTCACCATCCTATACAACCTCTGCCTCCGGATGGAGGCAGTACCATCCCGCTGGAAGGATTCCACCACCATCTTGCTCCACAAGAAGGGGGAAAGGGACTGTCTGGGCAACTGGAGGCCGATCGCAATGGGCGATACTATCGCCAAATTGTTTGCGGCCCTTGTTGCTGACCGGCTGACCGTCTGGTCACGAGCCAATAGTAGGCTAAGCACCTCTCAGAAGGGGTTTCTCCCGTTTGAGGGGTGCAAGGAACATAACTTCGTATTACAAGAGATTATAGCCGACGCCAGGAAGAGGAGACGGGAAGTGGTGGTCGCGTGGTTGGACCTTGCCAATGCCTTTGGCTCCGTCCCCCACGCGTCCATCCACGAGGCCCTCCGCCGTCACGGGGTACCATGTAGCACACGATCCCTGATTAGAAACCTCTACACAGGTGTCACCACCCGCGTCAGGGCGGCCGACGGCCTCACCGAGCCCGTCCCCATCCTATCCGGGGTTAAGCAAGGATGTCCTTTGAGCCCAATAGTTTTTAACCTCACCTTCGAGGCCGTAGTGCGTTCGCTCGAAAGCCTCGGGGTGGGTTACAAACTATTGGGACGCAATTTTAACAACTTAGTTTACGCGGACGATATCGCTTTGATTGCCGATTCCCCGGCTAGTATGAGGGCGTTGCTCGCCAATGTGGAGGCTGCGGCTGGTGCGGTTGGCCTCTCCTTCAACCCGTCCAAGTGTGCAACACTGCACATTAAGGGCGGATTGGGGGAGAGTGTCCTACCCACCAGTTTCACGCTCCAGGGTCAACATGTGAGGTCGCTGGGTGCTGGCGAACCCTACGAGCACCTCGGCACCCCAGCGGGGTTTCGCGTCGACCAGACACCAATTACCACTCTGGACGGTCTGATTCGTGACCTCCGGGAGATTGACGGTAGTCTCCTCGCCCCGTGGCAGAAGATCGACGCGGTGGCAACATTCGTGCTGCCCCGCCTAGACTTCTGCCTCGGGGGGTCACACGTGGAGAAAGGCCCCCTGAAAGTGGCGGACTCCGTCGTCAAGAGGGTTACCAAGGGTTGGTTGCACCTCCCTCAGCGCGCGAGTGCGGAGGTGGTATTTCTACCACCCCGCGAGGGTGGAGCAGGATTGCTCCCCCTCTCCGATCTGGCTGACGTCCTGACGGTCGCCCGGGGGTTCAAACTTTTGACCTCCCCGGACGACACGGTTAGGACGTTGGCCTGGGACTCGCTGAGGGAGGGCACCAGCCGGCGGATAGCCCAATTGGCGACGGAAAGCCATATGATCCGGCACCTCTCCGGCGATATGTCCGGGGAGTTTGTCCGCGCTTCAGGGGACACCGCCTCCACGTGGTCGAGGATTAGAGCCGCCACCCGGAGGCTCTCGATGAGGGCCGGCCTTAGTTGGGGTTGGTGCGAGGAACGGCGCGAGATCTCGTTGGAGTGTCGAAACTCCAAGAACTCCACCATTAAAATTACACCATCTTCGCGTCAGCAGGTCGTCGGGAGATTGAGGTCCGCTGTCGTCTCCTGGTATCGGGATCGACTCCTCGCCAAGCCCGATCAGGGTAAGGTCTTCGAGGTGTCGTCCCGGTACCAGGTGTCAAACCATTTCATGCGGGATGGACGAAGCACTCGCTTCGCAGACTGGCGCTTTGTTCACCGAGCTCGCCTCGGCGTCTTGCCCCTTAACGGGACAAGGCGTTGGGGTGGGGGTGACAAGCGCTGTAGGATGTGTGGCGAGGGGTTGGAATCCATCCCCCATGTCTTGGGACATTGCGGGCCTCACTCTGCCGCACGGCAGTTGCGTCACGACGCCATTGTGGAGAGGCTCGTTAGGGCTAGTCACGCACCTGGGGTCGTTAGGGTCAATCAGCGCGTGGAAGGCGTCCACGAGTCATTAGCGGCGCTCAGGCCAGATATTGTTATTCGTGACGAGCGCAACAAGAAGATCTCCGTCATCGACGTAGCCGTTCCTTTTGAAAATCGAATATTAGCATTTGACGAAGCGCGGGAGAGGAAAATTGAAAAGTACACCCCGTTGGCGGAAGACCTTAGCAGACAAGGCTACGCGGTGACGGTGGAACCATTTATCGTGGGCGCCCTAGGTTCGTGGGACATTAGAAATGAGAAGACCATCAGTTTATTAAAAGTTAATAATAATTACGCAAAAATGATGAGACGACTGATGGTTAGCGATACGATCAGATGGTCCCGCGATATCTATGTCGAACACGTTTCGGGTGTTCGTCAATACTAGGGGGTAGGTTAGGTGTTGCCAGGCATCCGAATTTCCTCCCTGTATTAATAGTCGAGCGGAAATGCGAGGCCCGAGAAGCGACAACCACAAATACATAGATAACGCTATAACATAACTACGAACTATTAGATACATATTGAATAAACAATGATACTACAATGAAATGTGACTAGGACATAAGACAAGTTGACAAATTATAAAATAGAAATTAACGCATAAGTATTATGATATAACGACAATAATTTGACAACGTAAATAAATAATGGACGATACAAAACTACAATGAATTAAAATATAATATATGTATTGCGATTATGGCACCCCCTCTAGGGGGGGTAGCCGCATGCTTTGTACCTACCCCCCCCAGGGGGGGAACATGTGTTTTTAAATAAACTTCAATTAATCTGTTCTTATCAGCTTAATATCTGATACACCTCCCATAGGGGGGTCAGTTTATTAAACGGATTTTTGGAGTTCGGCGGGTACTCGAGGCTTGCTTCGGTCTCTCCACGGGTCGACTCGGCATTGCAGTGCCGTCGAGTGCGGCCCTCATCGGCTTTTATAAGGTAAGTATTCTTTGGTGGACTGGAGGAGTGTTTAGCTTTGCCGCTTTTAGCGGTCTTTGCCAGGGTTTGTCGGTCGGGTCTCCGGTGACCCGTTAGGTCCGGAGCGGTGGACTTAGTCGCTGCGCCGCCGCCCGGCCCATTTGCTGCAAGAGGAGACACCCTGTGCTTTTAGTTTTTAACCCTTGACTTTATTCTACTTATTTATTTATTTATTTAATTTATTCAATTTTAAATATATACCCAGTCCACCAAGAATACCACCCCGCCGGGCTTCAAAATCCAGCCGCTCGACTCGTTCCCCCGCGTTAGATAGTGTTTAGTGCGTGCGTGCGTGCGTGGCGTGACAGGTGCAAGGACTTGCGGTGCATCCTGGACAGCGGAGGACCCCACAGGAGGACTCACCATAGGGACGACAGCGTCATCGTCGGAGGATCGCCTGGCAACGAAGTAGTAAGTGTTGACGGCTTCATTTGGCTTCATCCCTTACCCTCTTCCTTGCGCGTTCTCCCAATTCCTCCCTAGTAGTGGGTAGTTCTTCCCCCGTGTTTGCGGTGCATGCCTGTCGGTCGCTATTAATATAATAACTAACCTAAATTAATAACTAACACGCGCGGCCGCTTAACAAACTCGTAGTTAGAGGAACCTAAATTACACTATACTTACCTGTTTTCCTCTTGTCGCCGCAGGGTAGAACGCGCTTCCCCCAGGGGCAGACCCTCGTAGAGCCTGCAATTCTAAAACTAAATTGTTAAAACTTAAACCGAGAAACTTAAAATTAAATTGTACTTACCTTGGGTACAAGCAGGACGAGACTGCCTCTGGATTTCCCAACAGATTTCCTGGACGTGCACGGGACTGACAGGCCGGTTCTGGCAGCCCTTATTTATTTATTTATTTTATTTATTTTTCGTGTTAATTTATTTTGTGCACGTCCTGTATACACTTTGACTGGCCCCTATTGGCCTGCTCTGTTAATAGAAGCGACTGGCCCTTATTGGCCTACTAACCATTTTAATTAACTATTTATTTAGTTAATTTTAATAAGTCTTGACTGGCCCTTATTGGCCTAAATAACCAATTTTAATTAATTATCGCTGTGATAATTATTATTAACAAGACTGACTGGCCCTTATTGGCCTACAATATTAACATTACGGACTGGCTTTATTGGCCTACAAATTGTGATCGTCCGTATTTCTGTGTGGTAGGCCCTTGTACAGCCTACCCTATTTATTTATTTATTTAATTTATATATTTATTTTGACCCCCGTGCCGTCCACTCGAAGCCAAATGGAGGGGGTACGAGAAATCCTCCTCGTCTTCCCGTACCCAGCAGAGCTCGTTTGCGAGCTCTGTCCGTCAAATCTATTAGGCAAAACGTCGCGCGATGGTCGGAAGCGGGGCCACTTCGTGGGTGCCAGACGACACGAAGACTACGTTAAACACTTAAAACTCCTACACAAAGATCAACACGTTATAAAATTCAAATGTAGTCGGTGCGATTATTGTGGCGAAGGGGCCTATCCGCGAAGGGCGATAGGTCGCCATTACAAGGCCACGCACGGGTCGTCTTCCACCCCCGAAGCCTCCCCCACCATCGAATCCCCTGGGCTAATAGTTAGGTCGTCGAGCAGCCCCCCATTGGATAGGGTCGCGCAAGTAAATAGTAGCAACGCGAGTATTATAAGTAGTAATGATAGTAGCGCGAGTAGGGCTGGGGTGTCCGAGGGCACAAGGAAAACAGGACCAAGGGTCACAAGCGTTACGACCCTCGGCCCCCAGCAAACTAAAATTACGGGGAGGCTGCAACTTAGGAGAGCGACCGCGAAATCGTCCGTTACCACTAGGGCGACCAGAGCCACCACCTCCAAGGGGGTGGCAACCACCAACCCGAGCTCAGCGCCCACCCCCACAACAGTCACCCCACCATTTCCAGCAGCAGCAAGGACGTTCACGTCGACCAGGAAGAGCCCGGGCGGGGACAAAACCGCCCGTGCCAAGCTCACCCCCCCGAGTAGGCACTCGGGGGGAGAGGGCCCATCTGCGCAACCACCCAGCGGGGCTAGGAGGACAACATCGGGGACAGGATCTCCCCCCAGCACGAGCACTGGCATTCATCCCCCGTCCGGGACGACGAGCAACAATGGCACTAGGCAAAACGGATCAGGATCAACAGGGACTACAAGGAGGAACAGAACAGCGGGTGCAAGGGCTCCTGCAGCCCCCCCAATCACTAGAAGAGCCACCAGGGCCAGCACGGCGGCCCTCCGTCTACAAACTCGGGGGGGCGGGGAGCCCTCAATACTGGAGACCTCACAGGCCAGGAGGAAGAGCGGGGCCAACAGAACATCTAAGGCCCACACACACCCGCGGAGATCAACTGCCCTGGAAGCCGCAATCCAGAAGAGGACCTCCATAGGATCCACCCCCCGCCCGCGGTCGTCAGCGAGATTAAGAAAGAGGATCCCCACCGTAACATATGCTGAAGTTACGGTGGGAACAACGAGGATGACCCCCACTACCACCTCGGGGGTCGAAGAAAGAAGATTAGGGGGGGGAACCCCACCCACACCCCCCCAAGCAGCGACCATTAACCTCGTCACGCTGACGACCGCCACACACACCACTACGAGCTGCGGGGGACCAATCACTTCGCCTAGTGCCACCACAAGGAGCCCGCTAGGCACGTCACCCACCCTATCACCGGTCCCGGTGGTCACGCCTTGCGTAACGCCGGGACTGCCATCCTCGGCGCCGCTAAGACTGACCCCGGGGCCGATTATCTCACCGCGCACAACACCTCAGCGGACAGAGGAGTGGCGTGCCGAGAAGAGGGCATTGGAGGCTGTGGTACCTGGACCACCGCTGCCGACGGGGACTCCACCAGCAGGACAACAAGAGGGAGAAGAGGCTTGTGAAGAGCCATGGCAGGTGGTAGGCGGGGGGAGAAATAGCGTACACTCCCCCCAACATTTAGTTAGGACTTTGCGTAGCCCAGGGGCGCGTTTACCCCCTAGTACCCCTAGCGATTTCGGTCGGGGTGGTGACAATTTTCCTACCCAAGTAGAGAATATTAACCCTACCAATGCATGCTCTACTAACAACATTTATTGTAGGTTAGCTGGGGACGACGACGGTGGGTCATCCCCTATCCAACCCCTGGCGATTAGTATCCCAAACGGGCGAACGTCTCCCGTAGCGGGGCCAGCCCGCCCTCACCGGCAAAACCGGGCACCCCGGGGAGCACCTGCCAGAGGCGGACGGACGAACGGCCGCGGTCACCCTCGGGGGATCCGCGACCGTCTCGCCCGCGAGCCAACGGCGGGCCAGCTCGCCGTGATGTCACGAGTGGAGGCGGTGTCGAGCGGTGCGGAGCTTGAGGAGGTCGCCACCTTGGTGGCGGAATTCTTGAGCTCCAGTGCTTCGGTGCGGGGGGGGAACTCCCGGGAGGGTCGCGGTGGCCGTGCCCAGGGGGCCAGACCGGGAAAACAGACAGCTCCCCGGAACCCTCATCCTTCCAGCGAGCTCGAGAGGACACGCCGTGCAGCTCGTATCCAGCGGATATACCGCACCAACCGGCGCCGGGCGGTGCAGGAAGTGTTGTCAGGCCCTCCCCTTAGTTGCCCCGTCAACAAGGAGAGGGTCTGGGAGCACTTCCAGGCAGTACACCGTGCGTACGAGGTCGGGTGCGAACTGCCCGATGTGTTCCCGACAGCTCCCCCATCCCAGCAATCCAATGGCGCTCTGGAGGCCCCTCTATCAAGGGCGGAGGTGTCCGCCCGGCTCTGGCGGATGAGTAATTCATCCCCAGGTCCGGACGGTCTCTCCTACCTTGACCTGAGGAGTGCCGACCCAGGGTGTCATGTCCTCACCATCCTGTACAACCTCTGCCTCCGGATGGAGGCAGTACCATCCCGCTGGAAGGACTCCACCACCATCTTGCTCCATAAGAAGGGGGAAAGGGACTGTCTGGGCAACTGGAGGCCGATCGCAATGGGCGATACTATCGCCAAATTGTTTGCGGCCCTTGTTGCTGACCGGCTGACCGTCTGGTCACGAGCCAATAGTAGGCTAAGCACCTCCCAGAAGGGATTTCTCCCTTTTGAGGGGTGCAAGGAACACAATTTTGTTTTACAAGAGATCATAGCCGACGCCAGGAAGAGGAGAAGGGAAGTGGTGGTCGCGTGGTTGGACCTTGCCAATGCCTTTGGTTCCGTCCCCCACGCGTCCATCCACGAGGCCCTCCGCCGTCACGGGGTACCATGTAGCACACGATCCCTGATTAGAAACCTCTATACAGGTGTCACCACCCGCGTCAGGGCGGCCGACGGCCTCACCGAGCCCGTCCCCATCCTATCCGGGGTTAAGCAAGGATGTCCTTTGAGCCCAATAGTTTTTAACCTCACCTTCGAGGCCGTAGTGCGTTCGCTCGAAAGCCTCGGGGTGGGTTACAAACTATTGGGACGCAATTTTAACAACTTAGTTTACGCGGACGATATCGCTTTGATTGCCGATTCCCCGGCTAGTATGAGGGCGTTGCTCGCCAATGTGGAGGCTGCGGCTGGTGCGGTTGGCCTCTCCTTCAACCCGTCCAAGTGTGCAACACTGCACATTAAGGGCGGATTGGGGGAGAGTGTCCTACCCACCAGTTTCACGCTCCAGGGCCAACATGTGAGGTCGCTGGGTGCTGGCGAACCCTACGAGCACCTCGGCACCCCGACGGGGTTTCGCGTCGACCAGACACCAATTACCACTCTGGACGGTCTGATTCGTGACCTCCGGGAGATTGACGGTAGTCTCCTCGCCCCGTGGCAGAAGATCGACGCGGTGGCAACATTCGTGCTGCCCCGCCTAGACTTCTGCCTCGGGGGGTCACACGTGGAGAAAGGCCCCCTGAAAGTGGCGGACTCCGTCGTCAAGAGGGTCACCAAGGGTTGGTTGCACCTCCCTCAGCGCGCGAGTGCGGAGGTGGTATTTCTACCACCCCGCGAGGGTGGAGCAGGTTTGCTCCCCCTCTCCGATCTGGCTGACGTCCTGACGGTCGCCCGGGGGTTCAAACTTTTGACCTCCCCGGACGACACGGTTAGGACGTTGGCCTGGGACTCGCTGAGGGAGAGCACCAACCGGCGGATAGCCCAATTGGCGACGGAAAGCCATATGATCCGGCACCTCTCCGGCGATATGTCCGGGGAGTTTGTCCGCGCTTCAGGGGACACCGCCTCCACGTGGTCGAGGATTAGAGCCGCCACCCGGAGGCTCTCGATGAGGGCCGGCCTTAGTTGGGGTTGGTGCGAGGAACGGCGCGAGATCTCGTTGGAGTGTCGAAACTCCAAGAACTCCACCGTTAAAATTATTCCATCTTCGCGTCAGCAGGTCGTCGGGAGATTGAGGTCCGCTGTCATATCCTGGTATCGGGATCGACTCCTCGCCAAACCCGATCAGGGTAAGGTTTTCGAGGTGTCGTCCCGATGCCGGGTGTCAAACCATTTCATGCGGGATGGACGAAACACTCGCTTCGCAGACTGGCGCTTCGTTCACCGAGCTCGCCTCGGCGTCTTGCCCCTTAACGGGACAAGGCGTTGGGGTGGGGGTGACAAGCGCTGTAGGATGTGTGGCGAGGAGTTGGAGTCCATCCCCCATGTCTTGGGACATTGCGGGCCCCACTCTGCCGCACGGCAGTTGCGTCACGACGCCATTGTGGAGAGGCTCGTTAGGGCTAGTCATGCGCCTGGGGTCGTTAGGGTCAATCAACGCGTGGAGGGCGTCCACGAATCTTTAGCGACACTTAGGCCCGACATTGTTGTGCGCGATGAGCGCAATAGGAAGATTACCGTCATTGACGTAGCCGTACCATTCGAAAATAGACTTCTAGCCTTTGAAGAAGCCCGGGGGAGGAAAATAGAGAAATACTCCCCCCTAGCACAAGATCTAGCTAAACAAGGCTACGCGGTGGCGGTTGAAGCGTTTATCGTGGGCGCCCTAGGTTCATGGGACAGTAAAAATGAAAAGACCATCAGCCTATTAGGTATTAATAATAACTACGCTAAAATGATGAAAAGGCTGATGGTCAGCGACACGATTAGATGGTCCCGTGATATTTATGTCGAGCACGTTTCCGGTGTTCGCCAATACTAGGGGGTAAGGTAGGTGTTGCCAGGCATCCGAATCTCCTCCCTGTAATCGAGCGGAAACACGAGGTCCGAGAAGCGACAACCACAAATATATAGAATCTGTGACAACACGTCTACGAAGTATTAGACACAAACTGAAATACAATGATAAAACTATGAAATGCGACCAGGACACAAGACAAGATGACAAATCATAAAATAGAATGTAACACATCGATATAACGATAATAACTCGACATTGTAAATAAATAATGGACAAACAAAACTACACTGAATTAAAATATAATATATGTATTGCGACTATGGCACCCCCTCTAGGGGGGGTAGCCGCATGCTTTGTACCTACCCCCCGCAGGGGGGGAACATGTGTTTTTAAATAAACTTCAATTAATCTGTTCTTATCAGCTTAATATCTGATACACCTCCCATAGGGGGGTCAGTTTATTAAACGGATTTTTGGAGTTCGGCGGGTACTCGAGGCTTGCTTCGGTCTCTCCACGGGTCGACTCGGCATTGCAGTGCCGTCGAGTGCGGCCCTCATCGGGTTTTATAAGGTAAGTATTCTTTGGTGGACTGGAGGAGTGCTTAGCTTTGCCGCTTTTAGCGGTCTTTGCCAGGGTTTGTCGGTCGGGTCTCCGGTGACCCGCTAGGTCCGGAGCGGTGGACTTAGTCGCTGCGCCGCCGCCCGGCCTATTTGCTGCTAGAGAAGAGACACCCTGTGATTTTAAATTTTAACCCCTGACTTACTTATTTATTTATTCTATTTATTTAATTTATTGATTTTATTCGATTTTAAATATACCCAGTCCACCAAGAATACCACCCCCGCCGGGCTTCAAAATCCAACCGCTCGACTACTCCCCCGCGTTAGTAGTGTTAAGTGCGTGCGTGCGTTCGTGGCGTGACAGGTGCAAGGACTTTCGGTGCATCCTGGACTGCGGAGGATCCCACAGGAGGAGGACGTCCCTTAGGAACTGCGACATCGTCGGAGGATCGCCTGGCAACGAAGTAGTAAGTGTTGACGGCTTCATTTGGCTTCATCCCTTACCCTCTTCCTTGCGCGTTCTCCCAATTCCTTTCCGGTAGTGGGTAGTTCTTCCCCCGTGTTCGCGGTGCATGTTCGTCGGTCGCTAGTACTAGAATAATTAATCTAAATTAATAATTAACACGCGCGACCGCTTAACAAATACGTAGATAGAGGAATATAAACTATAATTTATAAAATATACTTACCTGCTTTCCTCTTGTCGCCGCGGGTAGAACGTGCTTCCCCCAGGGGCAGACCCTCGTAGAACCTGCAACATAAAATTAAATAGTTAAAACTTAAACTTAGTTATTTAAATTAGAACTGTACTTACCTCGGGTACAAGCAGGACGAGACTGCCTCTGGATTTCCTTACAGATCTCCTGGACGTGCACGGGACTGACAGGCCGGTTCTGGCAGCCCCCTATTTATTTATTTATTTAATTTATCTTTATTTGTTAATTTATTTTTGTGCACGTCCCGTCTACACTTTGACTGGCCCCTATTGGCCTGCTCTGTTATTTGAAGTGACTGGCCCTTATTGGCCTTACTAACATTTTAATTAACTATTTATTTAGTTAATCTTAACAAGTCTTGACTGGCCCCTATTGGCCTAAATAATTAATTTTAATTAATTATTTTTACAATAATTAACAAGACTGACTGGCCCCTATTGGCCTATAATATTAACATTGCGGACTGGCTCTATTGGCCTACAAATTGTGAACGTCCGTATTTCTGTGTGGTAGGCCCTTGTACAGCCTACCGTATTTATTTATTTATTTAATTTATTAAATTATTTATTTTGACCCCCGTGCCGTCCACTCGAAGCCAAATGGAGGGGGTACGAGAAATCCTCCTCGTCTTCCCGTACCCAGCAGAGCTCGTTTGCGAGCTCTGCCCGTCAAATTTATTAGGCAAAACGTCGCGCGATGGTCGGAAGAGGGGTCACTTCGTGGGTGCAAGACGACACGAGGACTACGTAAAACACTTAAAATTACTACACAAAGACCAACATGTAATAAAATTTAAATGTAGTCGGTGCGATTATTGTGGCGAAGGGGCCTATCCACGAAGGGCGATAGGTCGCCATTACAAGGCCACGCACGGGTCGTCTTCCACCCCCGAAGCTTCCCCCACCATCGAATCCCCTGGGCTAATAGTTTCGTTGTCGAGCAGCCCCCCACTGGATAGTGTCGCGCAACCGAACAATAGCAGCGCTAATATTATAAATAGTAACGAGAGTAGCGCGAATAGGGCTGGGGTGTCCGAGGGCGCGAGGAGAGCAGCCCCTAGGATCACGAGCGTAATTACCCTCGGCCCCCAGCAAACTAAAATTACGGGGAGGCTGCAATTAAAGAAAACAGCCGCGAAATCGTCCGTTCAATCCGCGGCTAACAAGGCGGCCAGAGCCACCACCTCCTCGGGGGTGGCAACCCACAACCCGAGCCCTGCGCCCACCCCCACATCAGCGTCCCCACCTACGACAACAGCAGCGAGGACATCCACAGGCACCAGGAAAAGCCCGGTCGGGGGAACATCTACCAGCGCCAGAAACACCCCCCCGAGCAGGCCCTCGGGGGGAAAAAGGAGGGCGACCCCAGGGTCAGGGCCGTCATCCGCCTCCAGGACGGACAGTAAGACTCCCCCGCCCGGGACAAGCAGCAGCAAGGGCACTAGGGGAATCAAACTAGGACCAGCGAGGGCCACAAGAAAGGACGACTCCGCGGGTGCAAGGGCTCCTGCGGTCCCCCCGCCCACAAGAAGAATGACAAGGGCGAGCACTGCAGCACTCCGGCTACAATCGCGGGGGGACGGGGAGCCCTCAATACTAGAAACATCCACAGCGAGGAGGAGGAGCGGGGTCAATCGACCATCCATCGGCCCCGCACACCCGCGGAGATCAAGCACACGAAGAGCGGCCATACCTGAGAGGACGTCAATTGGCTCCACTCCCCGCATGCGGTCGTCAGGGAAGACAAGGAGAAGAGACCCCGCCGTTACTTACGCCGAGGCCACGACGGGGAGTACGAGTACGGTCCCCACCACCAACCTGGGGGCTGAAACAAAAGGATTAGGGGGGGAAACACCATCTATACCCCCCCAAGCAGCGACGATTGGACTCGTAACCCTGACGACCGCCACGTACACTACCACGAGTTGCGGGGGACCCATCACATCCCCTAGTGCCACTCCAAGGAGCCCGCCAGGCACGTCGCCCCTCTCATCACCGGTCCCGGTGGTTACGACTTGCGTAACGCCGGGACAGTCACCCCGGGCGCCGCAAGCTCTGACACCGGGGCCAGTCATTTTACCGCACACACCACCACAGCGGTCAGAGGAGCGGCGTGTCGAGAAGAGGGCAGTAGAGGCTGCGATACCTGAGCCATCGCCGCAGAAGGGGACATCACCACAAAGGGGACAGGAGGGAGAAGAGGCTCGTGAAGAGCCATGGCAGGTGGTAGGCGGGGGGAGAAATGCTATACATTCCCCCCAACTTATAGATAGGACTTCGCGTAGCCCAGGGGCGCGTTTACCCCCTAGTACCCCTAACGATTTCGGTCAGGGTGGTGACAACATTCCTACTCCGGTAGTTTTTATTAACCCTGACTCTGCATGCTATAATAATAATATCTATTGTAGGTTAGCTGGGGAGGACGACGGTGGGTCATCCCCTATCCAACCCCTGGCGATTAGTATCCCAAACGGGCGAACGTCTCCCGTAGCGGGGCCAGCCCGCCCTCACCGGCAAAACCGGCCATCGCGGGGAGCACCTGCCAGAGGCGGACGGACGAACGGCCGCGGTCACCCTCGGGGGATCCGCGACCGTCTCGCCCGCGAGCCAACGGCAGGCCAGCTCGTCGTGATGTCACGAGTGGAGGCGGTGTCGAGCGGTGCGGAGCTTGAGGAGGTCGCCACCTTGGTGGCGGAATTCTTGAGCTCCAGTGCCTCGGTGCGGGGGGGGAACTCCCGGGAGGGTCGCGGTGGCCGTGCCCAGGGGGCCAGACCGGAAAAACAGACAGCTCCCCGGAACCCTCATCCTTCCAGCGAGCTCGAGAGGACACGTCGTGCAGCTCGCATCCAGCGGATATACCGCACCAACCGGCGCCGGGCGGTGCAGGAAGTGTTGTCAGGCCCTCCCCTTAGTTGTCCTGTCAACAAGGAGAGGGTCTGGGAGCACTTCCAGGCAGTACACCGTGCGTACGAGGTCGGGTGCGAGCTGCCCAACGTGTTCCCAACAGCTCCTCCATCCGAGCAGTCCAATGGCGCTCTGGAGGCCCCTCTATCAAGGGCGGAGGTGTCCGCCCGGCTCTGGCGGATGAGTAATTCGTCCCCAGGCCCGGACGGTCTCTCCTATCTTGACTTGAGGAGTGCCGACCCAGGGTGTCATGTCCTTACCCTCCTGTATAACCGCTGCCTCCGGCTGGAGGCAGTACCATCCCGCTGGAAGGATTCCACTACCATCTTGCTCCATAAGAAGGGGGAAAGGGACTGTCTGGGCAACTGGAGGCCGATCGCAATGGGCGATACCATCGCCAAATTGTTTGCGGCCCTTGTTGCTGACCGGCTGACCGTCTGGTCACGAGCCAATAGTAGGCTGAGCACCTCCCAGAAGGGATTTCTCCCTTTTGAGGGGTGCAAAGAACACAATTTCATATTACAAGAGATCATAGCCGACGCCAGGAAGAGGAGACGGGAAGTGGTGGTCGCGTGGTTGGACCTTGCCAATGCCTTTGGTTCCGTCCCCCACGCGTCCATCCACGAGGCCCTCCGCCGTCATGGTTTACCTTGTAGCACAAGATCCCTAATCCACAACCTATATACAGGTGTCACCACCCGCGTCAGGGCGGCCGACGGTCTCACCGAGCCCGTCCCCATCCTATCCGGGGTTAGGCAGGGCTGCCCTCTGAGCCCAATAGTTTTTAACCTCACCTTCGAGGCCGTAGTGCGTTCGCTCGAAAGCCTCGGGGTGGGTTACAAACTATTGGGACGAACATTTAATAATCTAGTGTACGCCGACGATATTGCCCTTATTGCCGACTCCTCTGATGGTATGCGGGCGTTGCTCGCCAATGTGGAGGCTGCGGCTGGCGCGGTTGGCCTCTCTTTCAACCCGTCCAAGTGTGCAACACTGCACATTAAGGGCGGATTGGGGGAGAGTGTCCTACCCACCAGTTTTACGCTCCAGGGCCAACAAGTGAGGTCGCTGGGTGCTGGTGAACCCTACGAGCACCTCGGCACCCCAACGGGGTTTCGCGTCGACCAGACACCAATCACCACTCTGGACGGTTTGATTCGTGACCTCCGGGAGATCGACGGTAGTCTCCTCGCCCCGTGGCAGAAGATCGACGCGGTGGCAACATTCGTGCTGCCCCGCCTAGACTTCTGCCTCGGGGGGTCACACGTGGAGAAAGGCCCCCTGAAAGTGGCGGACTCCGTCGTCAAGAGGGTGACCAAGGGTTGGTTGCACCTCCCTCAGCGCGCGAGTGCGGAGGTGGTATTTCTACCACCCCGCGAGGGTGGAGCAGGATTGCTCCCCCTCTCCGATCTGGCCGATGTCCTGACGGTCGCCCGGGGGTTCAAACTTTTGACCTCCCCGGACGACACGGTTAGGGCGTTGGCCTGGGACTCGCTGAGGGAGAGCACCAGCCGGCGGATAGCCCAATTGGCGACGGAAAGCCATATGATCCGGCACCTCTCCGGCGACACGACCGGGGAGTTTGTCCGCGCTTCAGGGGACACCGCCTCCACGTGGTCGAGGATTAGAGCCGCCACCCGGAGGCTCTCGATGAGGGCCGCCCTTAGTTGGGGTTGGTGCGAGGAACGGCGCGAGATTTCGTTGGAGTGTCGAAACTCCAAGAACTCCACCATTAAAATCACACCATCTTCGCGTCAGCAGGTCGTCGGGAGATTGAGGTCCGCTGTCGTATCCTGGTATCGGGATCGGCTCCTCGCCAAGCCCGATCAGGGTAAGGTTTTTGAGGTGTCGTCCCGATACCAGGTGTCAAACCATTTCATGCGGGATGGACGGAACACTCGCTTCGCTGATTGGCGATTTGTTCACCGAGCTCGCCTCGGCGTCTTGCCCCTTAACGGGACAAGGCGTTGGGGTGGGGGTGACAAGCGCTGTAGGATGTGTGGCGAGGAGTTGGAATCCATCCCCCATGTCTTGGGACATTGCGGGCCTCACTCTGCCGCACGGCAGTTGCGTCACGACGCCATAGTGGAGAGGCTCGTCAGGGCTAGCCACGCACCTGGGGTCGTTAGGGTTAATCAGCGCGTTGAGGGCGTCCACGAGTCTTTAGCGACACTTAGGCCCGATATTGTGATACGTGACGAACGTAGTAAGAGGATAACCGTCATCGACGTAGCCGTACCTTTTGAAAATAGATTGTTAGCCTTTGAAGAAGCGCGGGGGAGGAAAAGAGATAAATACTCCCCCCTAGCCGAAGACCTCGCTAGACAAGGCTACGCGGTGACGGTGGATGCTTTTATCGTGGGCGCCCTAGGATCTTGGGACGGCAAAAATGAAAAGACCATCAACCTATTGAAGATTAATAAAAAATACGGAAATATGATGAAAAGGTTGATGGTCAGCGAAACGATCAAATGGTCCCGGGATATCTATGTCGAGCACGTTTCGGGTGTTCGCCAATACTAGGGGGTAAGTTAGGTGTTGTCAGGCATCCGAATCTCCTCCTATCTCTATCAGTCGAGCGGAATACGAGGTCCGAGAAGCGACAATCACAAATACATAGATAATGTGACATCATGATCACGAATTACCAGACACAAATTGTAACATAACGAATAAAGCAACAACTAGAACATAAGATGACATTGCACAAAACAAAACGTAATATAGACACTTATTGTTAAAATAATATTATTACATGTACTATAATTAATATACAGACGAAACAATAATGAATATATAATGAATTATATGGATTGCGACTATGGCACCCCCTCTAGGGGGGGTAGCCGCATGCTTTGTATCTACCCCCCCCAGGGGGGGAACATGTGTTTTTTAAATAAACTTAATTAATCTGTTCTTATCAGCTTAATATCTGATACACCTCCCATAGGGGGGTCAGTTTATTAAACGGATTTTTGGAGTTCGGCGGGTACTCGAGGCTTGCTTCGGTCTCTCCACGGGTCGACTCGGCATTGCAGTGCCGTCGAGTGCGGCCCTCATCGGCTATTTGTAAGGTAAGTATTCTTTGGTGGACTGGAGGAGTGCTTAGCTTTGCCGCTTTTAGCGGTCTTTGCCAGGGTTTGTCGGTCGGGTCCCCGGTGACCCGCTAGGTCCGGAGCGGTGGACTTAGTCGCTGCGCCGCCGCCCGGCCTATTTGCTGCAAGAGACACCCTGTGCTGTTAGATTTTAACCCTTGACTCTATTCTATTTATTTATTCTATTTATTCGATTCTAAATTTTAAATCTTAAATATACCCAGTCCACCAAGAATACCACCCCGCCGGGCTTCAAAATCCAACCGCTCGACTCGTTCCCCCGCGTTAATGTTAAGTGCGTGCGTGCGTGCGACTTAGTGACAGGTGCAAGGACTTGCGGTGCATCCTGGACAGCGGAGGACCCCACAGGAGGACTCACCATAGGGACGACAGCGTCATCGTCGGAGGATCGCCTGGCAACGAAGTAGTAAGTGTTGACGGCTTCATTTGGCTTCATCCCTTACCCTCTTCCTTGCGCGTTCTCCCAATTCCTCTTAAGTAGTGGGTAGTTCTTCCCCCGTGTTTGCGGTGCATGTCTGTCGGTCGCTATTAATATAATAACTAACCTAAATTAATAATTAACACGCGCGACCGCTTACTAAACTCGTAGATAGAGGAACTTAAACTATATCATACTTACCGTTTTCCTCTTGTCGCCGCGGGTAGAACGCGCTTCCCCCAGGGGCAGACCCTCGTAGATCCTGCAACTTAAAATTAAATTGTTAAAACTTAAACCTAGAAACTTAAAAACTAGAATTATACCTACCGTGGGTATAAGCAGGACGAGACTGCCTCTGGATTTCCATACAGATTTCCTGGACGTGCACGGGACTGACAGGCCGGTTCTGGCAGCCCCCTATTTATTTATTTATTTAATTTATTCTTATTTGTTAATTTATTTTTGTGCACGTCCCGTCTACACTTTGACTGGCCCCTATTGGCCTGCTCTGTTAATCGAGGTGACTGGCCCTTATTGGCCTTATTAATATTTTAATTAACTATTTATTTAGTTAATTTTTATCAAGCCTTGACTGGCCCTTATTGGCCTAAATAATTAATTTTAATTAATTATTTATATATAATTAACAAGACCGACTGGCCCCTTTTGGCCTATAATATTAACATTGCGGACTGGCTCTATTGGCCTACAAATTGTGAACGTCCGTATTTCTGTGTGGTAGGCCCTTGTACAGCCTACAGTATTTATTTAACTTATTTATTTATTTATATATTTATTTTGACCCCCGTGCCGTTCTTCCTGAAGCCAAATGGAGGGGGTACGAGAAATCCTCCTCGTCTTCCCGTACCCAGCAGAACTCGTTTGCGAGCTCTGCCCGTCAAATTTATTAGGCAAAACGTCGCGCGATGGTCGGAAGCGGGGTCACTTCGTAGGTGCAAGACGACATGAAGACTACGTGAAACATTTAAAATTATTACACAAAGACCAACACGTTATAAAATTTAAGTGTAGTCGGTGCGATTATTGTGGCGAAGGGGCCTATCCGCGAAGGGCGATAGGTCGCCATTATAAGGCCACGCACGGGTCGTCTTCCACCCCCGAAGCCTCCCCCACCATCGAATCCCCTGGGCTAACAGTTAGGTCGTCGAGCAGCCCCCCACTGGATAGTTCCGCGCAAACGAATAGCAGCAATCCGAATAACAGAAATAGTAATGGTAGTAGCGCGAGTAGGGCTGGGGTGTCCGAGGGTGCCAGGAGAGCTGCCCCAAGGATAACAAGCGTAACCACCCTCGGCCCCCAGCAAACAAAAATCACGGGGAGGCTGCAGTTAAAGAAAACAGCCGCGAAATCGTCCACGCAAACCGCGGCCAACAAGGCGGCCAGAGCCACCACCTCCACGGGGGTGGCAACCCACGACCCGAGCCCAGTGCCCACCCCCACAACAGCCACCCCACCATCAGCCACAGCAGCAGGGACGTCCAGCGATACCAGGAGAAGCCCGGGTGGGGGATCATCCACCAGCGCCGACACCACCCTCCCGAGCAGGCACTCGGGAGGAAAGAAGAAAACGACCCCTGGGGCGGGGCCGTCCTCCGTGAAGAAGGGCACCGGGACCTCCCCACCCGGGACGAGCAGCAGCAGCGACACTGGGGGAACTAAGCCAGGATCATCGGAGGTCACGAGGAGGAGCAAAGCCGCGGGTGCAAGGGCTCCCGCGGCCCCCCCACCAGCCAAGAGAATTACAAGGGCCAGCACAGCGGCCCAACGTCTACAGACAAGGGGGGGCGGGGAGCCCTCATTATTGGAGACAACGTCGGCCAGGAGGAAGAGCGGGGCCAACCGTCCATCTATCGGCCCCGCGCACCCGCGGAGATCAACAACAACCAGAGGAGCAGCCATCCCGAAGAGGACCTCAATAGGATCCACCCCCCGCCTGCGGTCGTCAGCGAGGCTAAGGAAGAGGATCCCCACCGTAACATACGCCGAAGCCACGGTGGGGACGACGAGGACGACCCCCACTACCACCTCGGGGGTCGAAGAAAGAAGATTAGGGGGGGGAACCCCATCTACACCCCCCCTCGCAGCGACGCTAAGCCTCGTCACGCTGACGACCGCCACATACACCACCACAAGTTGCGGGGGACTCATTACATCCCCTAGTGTCATTCCAAGGAGCCCGCCAGGTACGTCGCCCCTCCCATCACCGGTCCCGGTGGTTATGACTTGCGTAACGCCGGGACAGCCACCCCGTGCGCCGCAAGCTCTGACCCCGGGGCCAACTGTCAACTCACCGCGCACAACATCTCAGCGGTCGGAGGAGCGGCGTACCGAGAAGAGGGCATCGGAGGCTGCGGGAACTGGACCAGCGCTGCCGACGGGGACCCCTCCAACGACACAACAGGAGGGAGAAGAGGCTCGTGAAGAGCCATGGCAGGTGGTAGGCGGGGGGAGAAATAGCGTACACTCCCCCCAAGTATTAGCTAGGATTTTGCGTAGCCCAGGGGCGCGTTTACCCCCTAGTACCCCTAACGATCTCGGTCGGGGTGGTGACAACATCCCTACTCAAGTAGAGAGTACTAACCCTGCCTATGCATGCACGATTAATAATATTTATTGTAGGTTAGCTGGGGACGACGACGGTGGGTCATCCCCTATCCAACCCCTGGCGGAAAACATCCCAAACGGGCGAACGTCTCCCGTAGCGGGGCCAGCCCGCCCTCACCGGCAAAACCGGGCATCCCGGGGAGCACCTGCCAGAGGCGGACGGACGAACGGCCGCGGTCACCCTCGGGGGATCCGCGACCGTCTCGCCCGCGAGCCAACGGCAGGCCAGCTCGCCGTGATGTCACGAGTGGAAGCGGTGTCGAGCGGTGCGGAGCTTGAGGAGGTCGCCACCTTGGTGGCGGAATTCTTGAGCTCCAGTGCTTCGGTGCGGGGGGGGAACTCCCGGGAGGGTCGCGGTGGCCGTGCCCAGGGGGCCAGACCGGAAAAACAGGCAGCTCCCCGGAACCCTCATCCTTCCAGCGAGCTCGAGAGGACACGTCGTGCAGCTCGCATCCAGCGGATATACCGCACCAACCGGCGCCGGGCGGTGCAGGAAGTGCTGTCAGGCCCTCCCCTTAGTTGCCCCGTCAACAAGGAGAGGGTCTGGGAGCACTTCCAGGCAGTACACCGTGCGTACGAGGTCGGGTGCGAACTGCCCGACGTGTTCCCGACAGCTCCTCCATCCGAGCAGTCCAATGGCGCTCTGGGGGCCCCTCTGTCGAGGGCGGAGGTGTCCGCCCGGCTCTGGCGGATGAGTAATTCATCCCCAGGTCCGGACGGTCTCTCCTACCTTGACCTGAGGAGTGCCGATCCAGGGTGTCATGTCCTTACCATCCTTTACAACCTCTGCCTCCGGATGGAGGCAGTACCATCCCGCTGGAAGGATTCCACTACCATCTTACTCCATAAGAAGGGAGAAAGGGACTGTCTGGGCAACTGGAGACCGATCGCAATGGGCGATACTATCGCCAAATTGTTTGCGGCCCTTGTTGCTGACCGGCTGACCGTCTGGTCACGTGCAAATAGTAGGCTAAGCACCTCCCAGAAGGGATTTCTCCCTTTTGAGGGGTGCAAAGAACATAACTTTATACTACAAGAGATCATAGCCGACGCCAGGAAGAGGAGAAGGGAAGTGGTGGTCGCGTGGTTGGACCTTGCCAATGCCTTTGGTTCCGTCCCCCACGCGTCCATCCACGAGGCCCTCCGCCGTCACGGGGTACCACGTAGCACTAGATCCCTGATCCAAAACCTCTATACAGGTGTCACCACCCGCGTCAGGGCGGCCGACGGTCTCACCGAGCCCGTCCCCATCCTATCCGGGGTTAGGCAGGGCTGCCCTCTGAGCCCAATAGTTTTTAACCTCACCTTCGAGGCCGTAGTGCGTTCGCTCGAAAGCCTCGGGGTGGGTTACAAACTATTGGGACGAACATTTAATAATTTAGTGTACGCCGACGATATTGCCCTTATTGCCGACTCCCCTGATAGTATGAGGGCGTTGCTCGCCAATGTGGAGGCTGCGGCTGGTGCGGTTGGCCTCTCCTTCAACCCGTCCAAGTGTGCAACACTGCACATTAAGGGCGGATTGGGGGAGAGTGTCCTACCCACCAGTTTTACGCTCCAGGGCCAACAAGTGAGGTCGCTGGGTGCTGGCGAACCCTACGAGCACCTCGGCACCCCAGCGGGGTTTCGCGTCGACCAGACACCGATTACCACTCTGGACGGTCTGATTCGCGACCTCCGGGAGATTGACGGTAGTCTCCTCGCCCCGTGGCAGAAGATCGACGCGGTGGCAACATTCGTGCTGCCCCGCCTAGACTTCTGCCTCGGGGGGTCACACGTGGAGAAAGGCCCCCTGAAAGTGGCGGACTCCGTCGTCAAGAGGGTGACCAAGGGCTGGTTGCACCTCCCTCAGCGCGCGAGTGCGGAGGTGGTATTTCTACCACCCCGCGAGGGTGGAGCAGGATTGCTCCCCCTCTCCGATCTGGCCGATGTCCTGACGGTCGCCCGGGGGTTCAAACTTTTGACCTCCCCGGACGACACTGTTAGGACATTGGCCTGGGACTCGCTGAGGGGGAGCACCAGCCGGCGGATAGCCCAATTGGCGACGGAAGGCCAGATGATCCGGCACCTCTCCGGCGATATGTCCGGGGAGTTTGTCCGCGCTTCAGGGGACACCGCCTCCACGTGGTCGAGGATTAGAGCCGCCACCCGGAGGCTCTCGACGAGGGCCGCCCTTAGTTGGGGTTGGTGCGAGGAACGGCGCGAGATTTCGTTGGAGTGTCGAAACTCCAAGAACTCCACCGTCAAAATAACATCTTCATCGCGTCAGCAGGTCGTCGGGAGATTGAGGTCCGCTGTCGTATCCTGGTATCGGGATCGACTCCTCGCCAAGCCCGATCAGGGTAAGGTTTTCGAGGTGTCGTCCCGGTACCAGGTGTCAAACCATTTCATGCGGGATGGACGAAACACTCGCTTCGCTGATTGGCGCTTCGTTCACCGAGCTCGCCTCGGCGTCTTGCCCCTTAACGGGACAAGGCGTTGGGGTGGGGGTGACAAGCGCTGTAGGATGTGTGGCGAGGAGTTGGAATCCATCCCCCATGTCTTGGGACATTGCGGGCCCCACTCTGCCGCACGGCAGTTGCGTCACGACGCCATTGTGGAGAGGCTCGTTAGGGCTAGTCATGCATCTGGGGTCGTTAGGGTTAACCAGCGCGTTGAGGGCGTTCACGAATCTCTGGCAGCACTTAGGCCCGATATTGTAGTGCGGGATGAACGGAACAAAAAGATTACCGTCATCGACGTGGCCTGCCCATTTGAAAATAGAATAGTAGCATTTGAAGAAGCACGGGGGAGGAAGATAGAGAAGTACTCCCCCTTAGCAAAAGATCTTGCCAAACAAGGCTACGCGGTGGCGGTAGAAGCATTTATCGTGGGCGCCCTAGGTTCCTGGGATGGTAGAAATGAGAAGGCCATCAGCCTATTAGGTATCAACCGTAATTACTGTAAAATGATGAAAAGGCTGATGGTCAGCGAAACGATTAAGTGGTCCAGGGACATATATGTCGAACACGTTTCGGGTGTTCGCCAATACTAGGGGGTAGGTTAGGTGTTGCCAGGCATCCAAATCTCCTCCTATCCACATTAGTCGAGCGGAATGAGGTCCGGGAAGCGACAACCACAAACATGCAAATAACGAAACAATACGAATACGAACTATGATAGACAAACTGAAGCATAGTGATAGCAAAATGGAATGTAACTAAGACATAAGACGAGATGACGAATTACAAAATAGAATATAACACATAAGCACAGTGATATAATAATTATAATTACAATCTGACAAGGTAAATAAATAATTGACAAACAAAAGTATAATGAATAAAAGATAATATATGTATTGCGACTATGGCACCCCCTCTAGGGGGGGTAGCCGCATGCTCTGTACCTACCCCCCCCCCCAGGGGGGGAACATGTGTTTCTCAATAAACCATAATTAATCTGTTCTTATCAGCTTAATATCTGATACACCTCCCATAGGGGGGTCAGTTTATTAAACGGATTTTTGGAGTTCGGCGGGTACTCGAGGCTTGCTTCGGTCTCTCCACGGGTCGACTCGGCATTGCAGTGCCGTCGAGTGCGGCCCTCATCGGCTTTTTTTAAGGTAAGTATTCTTTGGTGGACTGGAGGAGTTTTAGCTTTGCCGCTTTTAGCGGTCTTTGCCAGGGTTTGTCGGTCGGGTCTCCGGTGACCCGCTAGGTCCGGAGCGGTGGACTTAGTCGCTGCGCCGCCGCCCGGCCTATTTGCTGCAAGAGGAGACACCCTGTGATTTTAAATTTTAACCCCTGACTCATTTATTTATTTTATTAATTTATTCGATTTTAAATTTTAAATATACCCAGTCCACCAAGAATACCACCCCGCCGGGCTTCAAAATCCAGCCGCTCGACTCGTTCCCCCGCGTTAGTTTAGTGCGTAAGTGCGTGCGTGACAGGTGCAGTGAATTGCGGTGCATCCTGGACTGCGGAGGACCCCACAGGAGGACTCACCATAGGGACGACAGCGTCATCGTCGGAGGATCGCCTGGCAACGAAGTAGTAAGTGTTGACGGCTTCATTTGGCTTCATCCCTTGCCCTCTTCCTTGCGCGTTCTCCCAATTCCTTTCCGGTAGTGGGTAGTTCTTCCCCCGTGTTTGCGGTGCATGTCTGTCGGTCGCTATTAATATAATAACTAACCTAAATTAACAACTAATACGCGCGACCGCTTAACAAACTCATAGATAGAGGAATATAAATTATAAATATACTTACCTGTTTTCCTCTTGTCGCCGCGGGTAGAACGCGCTTCCCCCAGGGGCAGACCCTCGTAGATCCTGCAACTTAAAATTAAATTGTTAAAACTTAAACCTAGAAACCTAAAAACTAGAATTATACCTACTTTGGGTATAAGCAGGACGAGACTGCCTCTGGATTTCCTTACAGATCTCCTGGACGTGCACGGGACTGACAGGCCGGTTCTGGCAGCCCCCTATTTATTTATTTATTTAATTTATTTGTTAATTTATTTTTGTGCACGTCCTATATACACTTTGACTGGCCCCTATTGGCCTGCTCTGTTAATAGAAGTGACTGGCCCTTATTGGCCTACTAATAATTTTAATTAACTATTTATTTAGTTAATCTTAAAAGTCTCGACTGGCCCCTATTGGCCTAAATAATTAATTTTAATTAATTATTTACATAATAATTAACAAGACTGACTGGCCCCTTTTGGCCTATAATTTTAACACTGCGGACTGGCTCTATTGGCCTATAAATTGTGATCGTCCGTATTTCTGTGTGGTAGGCCTCTGTACAGCCTACAGTATTTATTTAATTTATTTATTTATTTAAATTATTTATTTTGACCCCCGTGCCGTCCTCTCCGAAGCCAAATGGAGGGGGTACGAGAAATTCTCCTCGTCTTCCCGTACCCAGCAGAGCTCGTTTGCGAGCTCTGCCCGTCAAATTTATTAGGCAAAACGTCGCGCGATGGTCGGAAGAGGGGTCACTTCGTGGGTGCTAGACGACACGAAGACTACGTAAAACACTTAAAATTATTACACAAAGACCAACACACAATTAAATTTAAATGTAGTCGGTGCGATTATTGTGGCGAAGGGGCCTATCCGCGAAGGGCGATAGGTCGCCATTATAAAGCCACGCACGGGTCGTCTTCCACCCCCGAAGCCTCCCCCACCATCGAATCCCCTGGGCTAATAGCTAGGTCGTTGAGCAGCCCCCCATTGGATAGTTCCGCGCAAGTAAATAATAGCAACGCGAACAATATAAATAGTAATGATGGTAGCGCGAATAGGGCTGGGGTGTCCGAGGGTACAAGAAGGACAGCACCAAGGGTCACAAGCGTTACGACCCTCGGCCCCCAGCAAACTAAAATTACGGGGAGGCTGCAACTTAGGAGAGCGTCCGCGAAACCGTCCGTTACCACTAGGGCGGCCAGAGCCACCACCTCCAAGGGGGTGGCAACCACCAACCCGAGCTCAGCGCCCACCCCCACGACGACGCCCCCAACAACCACAGCAGCAAGGACGTCCACATCGACCAGGAGGAGCCCGGGCGGGGGAACTACCACCACCAGTGCCAACCTCCCGAGCAGGCCCTCGGGGGGGAACAGGAGGGCGACCCCAGGGTCAGGGCCGTCACCCACGGCAAGGACG
The DNA here is from genome assembly GCA_963989215.1 of Hedychridium roseum. Classification (NCBI taxonomy): domain Eukaryota; kingdom Metazoa; phylum Arthropoda; class Insecta; order Hymenoptera; family Chrysididae; genus Hedychridium; species Hedychridium roseum. The sequence goes on along the minus strand of OZ022311.1, from coordinate 6,036,702 downwards.
GGTATCACCCCCCCGTCCGGGAAGAGTGGCAGCAGCGGCACTAGGCGGATCAAATCAGGACCAACAGGAGCCTCAAGACCGGGCAATTCCGCGGGTGCGAGGGCTCCTGCGGCCCCCCCTCCCACCAGAAGAATGACAAGGGCAAGTACCGCAGCCCTCCGCCTACAATCTAGGGGGGGCGGGGAGCCCTCTATACTCGAAACCTCACTAGCCAGGAGGAAAAGCGGGGCCACCCGACCTACTATAGGCCCCGCGCACTCGCGGAGATCATCTACCGCCAGACCAGCCATCCCAAAGAGGACATCCATCGGATCCACCCCCCGCATGCGGTCGTCAGCGAGGCTAAGGAGAAGAGACCCCACCGTCACATACGCTGAAGTCACGGTGGGGGCAACGAGGACGACCCCCATCACCACCACGGGAAGAGAAATAGGGGGGGGAACACCATCCACACCCCCCCAGGCAGCGACCATAAGCCTCGTCACGCTGACGACCGCCACACACACCACAACATGCTGCGGGGGACTCATCGTATCGCCTAGTGCCACCCCAAGGAGCCCGCCAGGCACGTCACCCCTCCCATCACCGGTCCCGGTGGTTACGTCTTGCGTAACGCCGGGACTGCCATCCTCGGCGCCGCGAAGACTAACCCCGGGGCCGACAATTCCACCGCGCACACCACCTCAGCGGTTGGAGGAGTGGCGTGCCGAGAAGAGGGCAATGGAGGCTGCGGATAGTGGACCAGCGCTGCCGACGGGGTCCCCACCGACAATACACCAGGAGGGAGAAGAGGCTCGAGAAGAGCCATGGCAGGTGGTTGGCGGGGGGAGAAATAGTGTACACTCCCCCCAACACATAGATAGGACTTTGCGTAGCCCAGGGTCGCGTTTACCCCCTAGTACCCCTAACGATTTCGGTCAGGGTGGTGACAATATTCCTACCTTAGTAGATAATAATAACCCTGACACTGTATGCTCTACTAACATCTTTTGTAGGTTAGCTGGGGACGACGACGGTGGGTCATCCCCTATCCAACCCCTGGCGGATAACATCCCAAACGGGCGAACGTCTCCCGTAGCGGGGCCAGCCCGCCCTCACCGGCGAAACCGGGCACCCCGGGGAGCACCTGCCAGAGGCGGACGGACGAGCGGCCGCGGTCACCCTCGGGGGATCCGCGACCGTCTCGCCCGCGAGCCAACGGCAGGCCAGCTCGCCGTGATGTCACGAGTGGAGGCGGTGTCGAGCGGTGCGGAGCTTGAGGAGGTCGCCACCTTGGTGGCGGAATTCTTGAGCTCCAGTGCTTCGGTGCGGGGGGGGAACTCCCGGGAGGGTCGCGGTGGCCGTGCCCAGGGGGCCAGACCGGAGAAACAGACAGCTCCCCGGAACCCTCATCCTTCCAGCGAGCTCGAGAGGACACGTCGCGCAGCTCGTATCCAGCGGATATACCGCACCAACCGGCGCCGGGCGGTGCAGGAAGTGTTGTCAGGCCCTCCCCTTAGTTGCCCCGTCAACAAGGAGAGGGTCTGGGAGCACTTCCAGGCAGTACACCGTGCGTACGAGGTCGGGTGCGAACTGCCCGACGTGTTCCCGACAGCTCCTCCATCCCAGCAATCCAATGGCGCTCTGGAGGCCCCTCTATCAAGGGCGGAGGTGTCCGCCCGGCTCTGGCGGATGAGTAATTCATCCCCAGGTCCGGACGGTCTCTCCTACCTTGACCTGAGGAATGCCGACCCGGGGTGTCATGTCCTTACCATCCTCTACAACCTCTGCCTCCGGATGGAGGCAGTACCATCCCGCTGGAAGGACTCCACTACCATCTTACTCCACAAGAAGGGAGAAAGGGACTGTCTGGGCAACTGGAGGCCGATCGCAATGGGCGATACTATCGCCAAATTGTTTGCGGCCCTTGTTGCTGACCGGCTGACCGTCTGGTCACGAGCCAATAGTAGGCTGAGCACCTCCCAGAAGGGATTCCTCCCTTTTGAGGGGTGCAAAGAGCACAATTTTATTCTACAAGAGATCATAGCCGACGCCAGGAAGAGGAGACGGGAAGTGGTGGTCGCGTGGTTGGACCTTGCCAATGCCTTTGGTTCCGTCCCCCACGCGTCCATCCACGAGGCCCTCCGCCGTCATGGTTTACCTCGTAGCACAAGATCCCTAATCCACAACCTATATACAGGTGTCACCACCCGCGTCAGGGCGGCCGACGGTCTCACCGAGCCCGTCCCCATCCTATCCGGGGTTAGGCAAGGCTGCCCATTAAGCCCAATAGTTTTTAACCTCACCTTCGAGGCCGTAGTGCGTTCGCTCGAAAGCCTCGGGGTGGGTTACAAACTGTTGGGACGAAATTTTAACAATTTAGTATACGCCGACGACATAGCCCTCATTGCCGACTCCCCTGATAGTATGAGGGCGTTGCTCGCCAATGTGGAGGCTGCGGCTGGCGCGGTTGGCCTCTCCTTCAACCCGTCCAAGTGTGCAACACTGCACATTAAGGGCGGATTGGGGGAGAGTGTCCTACCCACCAGTTTTACGCTCCAGGGCCAACAAGTGAGGTCGCTGGGTGCTGGTGAACCCTACGAGCACCTCGGCACCCCAACGGGGTTTCGCGTCGACCAAACACCGATTACCACTCTGGACGGTCTGATTCGCGACCTCCGGGAGATTGACGGTAGTCTCCTCGCCCCGTGGCAGAAGATCGACGCGGTGGCAACATTCGTGCTGCCCCGCCTAGACTTCTGCCTCGGGGGGTCACACGTGGAGAAAGGCCCCCTGAAAGTGGCGGATTCCGTCGTCAAGAGGGTCACCAAGGGTTGGTTGCATCTCCCTCAGCGTGCGAGTGCGGAGGTGGTATTTTTACCACCCCGCGAGGGTGGAGCAGGATTGCTCCCCCTCTCCGATCTGGCCGATGTCCTGACGGTCGCCCGGGGGTTCAAACTTTTGACCTCCCCGGACGACACGGTTAGGATGTTGGCCTGGGACTCGCTGAGGGAGAGCACCAGCCGGCGGATAGCCCAATTGGCGACGGAAAGCCATATGATCCGGCACCTCTCCGGCGATATGTCCGGGGAGTTTGTCCGCGCTTCAGGGGACACCGCCTCCACGTGGTCGAGGATTAGAGCCGCCACCCGGAGGCTCTCGACGAGGGCCGCCCTTGGTTGGGGTTGGTGCGAGGAACGGCGCGAGATTTCGTTGGAGTGTCGAAACTCCAAGAACTCCACCGTCAAAATAACACCTTCATCGCGTCATCAGGTCGTCGGGAGATTGAGGTCCGCTGTCGTATCCTGGTATCGGGATCGACTCCTCGCCAAGCCCGATCAGGGTAAGGTTTTTGAGGTGTCGTCCCGGTACCAGGTGTCAAACCACTTCATGCGGGATGGACGAAACACTCGCTTCGCTGATTGGCGCTTTGTCCACCGAGCTCGCCTCGGCGTCTTGCCCCTTAACGGGACAAGGCGTTGGGGTGGGGGTGACAAGCGCTGTAGGATGTGTGGCGAGGAGCTGGAATCCATCCCCCATGTCTTGGGACATTGCGGGCCCCACTCTGCCGCACGGCAGTTGCGTCACGACGCCATAGTGGAGAGGCTCGTTAGGGCTAGTCATGCACCTGGGGTCGTTAGGGTCAATCAGCGCGTTGAGGGCGTCCACGAATCTCTAGCAGCATTGAGGCCCGATATTGTCATCCGCGACGAACATAATAAAAAGATCACCGTCATCGATGTAGCCTGTCCATTCGAAAACCGACTTGTAGCTTTTGAAGAGGCCCGGGGGAGAAAAATTGAGAAATATGCCCCCCTAGCAGAGGACCTCGTTAAACAAGGCTACACGGTGGCGGTGGAAGCATTTATCGTGGGCGCCCTAGGTTCCTGGGACGGTAAAAATGAGAAGGCCATCAGTCTACTACGAATCAATAAAAACTATGGTAAAATGATGAAAAGGCTGATGGTCAGCGAAACGATAAAATGGTCCAGGGACATCTATGTCGAGCATGTATCCGGAGCTCGTCAATACTAGGGGGTAGGTTAGACGTTGCCAGGCATCCGAATCTCCTCCTATTTCCATTAGTCGAGCGGTATGAGGTCCGGGAAGCGACTACCACAAGTACGAAAGTAATGGGACAATACGAACACGATCTTTAAGAGACAAAGTGAAATACAATGATAATACAATGGAATGTAACTAAGACGAAACGACGAATTACAAAATAGAATACAACACATAAGTACAATGATATAATAACTAGAATAATTATAATATGACAATATAAATAAATAACTGACAAATAAAACCACAGCGAATAAAAAATAATATATATATTGCGACTATGGCACCCCCTCTAGGGGGGGTAGCCGCATGTTCTGTATCTACCCCCCCCAGGGGGGGAACATGTGTTTTAAATAAAACATTATTAATCTGTTCTTATCAGCTTAATATCTGATACACCTCCCATAGGGGGGTCAGTTTATTAAACGGATTTTTGGAGTTCGGCGGGTACTCGAGGCTTGCTTCGGTCTCTCCACGGGTCGACTCGGCATTGCAGTGCCGTCGAGTGCGGCCCTCATCGGCTTTTTCAAGGTAAGTATTCTTTGGTGGACTGGAGGAGTGTTTAGCTTTGCCGCTTTTAGCGGTCTTTGCCAGGGTTTGTCGGTCGGGTCTCCGGTGACCCGTTAGGTCCGGAGCGGTGGACTTAGTCGCTGCGCCGCCGCCCGGCCTATTTGCTGCAAGAAGAGACACCCTGTGCTTTTAGATTTTATCCCTTGACTATAGTTATTTATTTTATTTAATTTATTCGATTTTAAACTTTAAATCATAAATACCAGTCCACCAGGAATACCACCCCCGCCGGGCTTCAAAATCCAGCCGCTCGACTCGTTCCCCCGCGTTAGCTTAGTGCGTAAGTGCGTGCGTGACAGGTGCAGTGAATTGCGGTGCATCCTGGACTGCGGAGGACCCCACAGGAGGACCCACCATAGGGACGACAGCATCATCGTCGGAGGATCGCCTGGCAACGAAGTAGTAAGTGTTGACGGCTTCATTTGGCTTCATCCCTTACCCTCTTCCTTGCGCGTTCTCCCAATTCCCCTCTAGTAGTGGGTTTTCGTGTTCGCGGTGCATGCTCGTCGGTCGCTAGTATTAGAATAACTAACCTAAATTAATAATTAACACACGCGACCGCCGAATAAATTCGTAATTAGAGGAGCCTAAATTATATTATACTTACCGTTTTCCTCTTGTCGCCGCGGGTAGAACGCGCTTCCCCCAGGGGCAGACCCTCGTAGAACCTGCAACATAAAATTAAAACTTAAACCTAGATACCTAAAATTAAATTGTACTTACCTTGGGTACAAGCAGGACGAGACTGCCTCTGGATTTCCTTACAGATCTCCTGGACGTGCACGGGACTGACAGGCCGGTTCTGGCAGCCCCTTATTTATTTATTTATTTTATTTATTTTTTCGTGTTAATTTATTTTGTGCACGTCCTGTATACACTTTGACTGGCCCCTATTGGCCTGCTCTGTTAATAGAAGTGACTGGCCCTTATTGGCCTTACTAACATTTTAATTAACTATCTATTTAGTTAATTTTTATCAAGCCTTGACTGGCCCTTATTGGCCTAAATAATTAATTTTAATTAATTATTTATATATAATTAACAAGACTGACTGGCCCTTTTTGGCCTATAATATTAACACTGCGGACTGGCTTTATTGGCCTACAAATTGTGATCGTCCGTATTTTTCTGTGTGGTAGGCCCCTGTACAGCCTACCTTATTTATTTATTTATTTAATCTATTTAAATTATTTATTTCGACCCCCGTGCCGTCCATTCGAAGCCAAATGGAGGGGGTACGAGAAATCCTCCTCGTCTTCCCGTACCCAGCAGAGCTCGTGTGCGAGCTCTGCCCGTCAAATGTATTAGGCAAAACATCGCGCGATGGTCGGAAGCGGGGTCACTTCGTGGGTGCCAGACGACATGAGGACTACGTAAAACACTTAAAACTATTACACAAAGACCAATATATAACGAAATTTAAATGTAGTCGGTGCGATTATTGTGGCGAAGGGGCCTATCCGCGAAGGGCGATAGGTCGCCATTACAAAGCCATGCACGGGTCGTCTTCCACCCCCGAAGCCTCCCCCACCATCGAACCCCCTGGGCTAATAGATAGGTCGCCGAGCAGCCCCCCATTGGATAGTCCCGCGCAATCGAATATTAGTAACCCGAATATTATAAATAGTAACAATAGCAGCGCGAGTAGGGCTGGGGTGTCCGAGGGTGCTAGGAGAGCAGCCCCAAGGATAACAAGCGTAATTACCCTCGGCCCCCAGCAAACTAAAATTACGGGGAGGCTGCAACTAAAAAGAACAACCGCGAAACTTTCCAAACAACCCGCGGCCAGTAGGGCGACCAGAGCCACCACCTCCAAGGGGGTGGCAACCCACAACCCGAGCGTTATGCCCACCCCCACACCATCAGAGTCCCCATCACCAACAGCAGCAGCAGAGACGTCCATAGGGAGCAGGAGGAGCCCGGGCGGAGGAACCACCACCACCAGCACTAACCCCCCGAGCAGGCCCTCGGGGGGGAAGAGGAAGACGACCCCAGGGTCAGGGCCGTCACCCACAGCAAGGACGGGTACCACTCCCCCGTCCGGGAAGAGTGGCAGCAGCGGCACTAGGCGGAACAAGATAGGACCAACAGGAGCCTCAAGACCGGGCAACCCCGCGGGTGCGAGGGCTCCTGCGGCCCCCCCTCCTACCAGAAGAACGACGAGGGCAAGTACTGCAGCCCTCCGCCTACAATCTAGGGGGGGCAGGGAGCCCTCTATACTTGAAACCTCATCCAGGAGGAAAAGCGGGGTCACCCGACCTACTATGGGCCCCGCGCACCCGCGGAGGTCACACACCCTCGGACCAGCCATCCCAAGGAGGACATCCATCGGATCCACCCCCCGCCTGCGGTCGTCAGCGAGGCTAAGAAGAAGAGACCCCACCGTCACATACGCTGAAGTTACGGTGGGGGCAACGAGGACGACCCCCATCACCACCAAGGGGGCCGAAGGAAGAGAAATAGGGGGGGGAACGCCATCAACACCCCCCCAAGCAGCGACCGTAAGCCTCGTTACGCTGACGACCGCCACACACACCACAACATGCTGCGGGGGACTCATCGTATCGCCTAGTGCCAGCCCAAGGAGCCCACCAGGTACGTCGCCCCTCCCATCACCGATCCCGGTGGTTACGACTTGCGTAGCCCCGGGACTGCCATCCTCGGGGCCGCAAGCTCTGACCCCGGGGCCGACCCCTTCGCCGCGCACAACACCTCAGCGGCTGGAGGAGCGGCGTACCGTGAACAGGGTAGAAGGAGCTGCAGAGGAAGGACCAACGCTGCCGACGGGGACAACACCAATAGAGGAGAACGAGGGTGAAGAGGCTCGAGAAGAGCCATGGCAGGTGGTCGGCAGGGGGAGAACTATCGGACACTCCCCCCAGGATATAGTTAGGACTTTGCGTAGCCCAGGGGCGCGTTTACCCCCTAGTACCCCTAGCGATTTCGGTCGGGGTGGTGACAATATTCCTACCTTACCAGATAATATTAACCCTGACACTGTGTGTATTACTAACATCTATTGTAGGTTAGCTGGGGACGACGACGGTGGGTCATCCCCTATCCAACCCCTGGCGGAAAACATCCCAAACGGGCGAACGTCTCCCGTAGCGGGGCCAGCCCGCCCTCACCGGCAAAACCGGGCATCCCGGGGAGCGCCTGCCAGAGGCGGACGGACGAACGGCCGCGGTCACCCTCGGGGGATCCGCGACCGTCTCGCCCGCGAGCCAACGGCAGGTCAGCTCGCCGTGATGTCACGAGTGGAGGCGGTGTCGAGCGGTGCGGAGCTTGAGGAGGTCGCCACCCTGGTGGCGGAATTCTTGAGCTCCAGTGCTTCGGTGCGGGGGGGGAACTCCCGGGAGGGTCGCGGTGGCCGTGCCCAGGGGGCCAGACCGGAAAAACAGGCAGCTCCCCGGAACCCTCATCCTTCCAGCGAGCTCGAGAGGACACGTCGTGCAGCTCGTATCCAGCGGATATACCGCACCAACCGGCGCCGGGCGGTGCAGGAAGTGTTGTCAGGCCCTCCCCTTAGTTGCCCCGTCAACAAGGAGAGGGTCTGGGAGCACTTCCAGGCAATACACCGTGCGTACGAGGTCGGGTGCGAACTGCCCGATGTGTTCCCGACAGCTCCCCCATCCCAGCAATCCAATGGCGCTCTGGAGGCCCCTCTATCAAGGGCGGAGGTGTCCGCCCGGCTCTGGCGGATGAGTAATTCATCCCCAGGTCCGGACGGTCTCTCCTACCTTGACCTGAGGAGTGCCGACCCAGGGTGTCATGTCCTCACCATCCTGTACAACCTCTGCCTCCGGATGGAGGCAGTACCATCCCGCTGGAAGGACTCCACCACCATCTTGCTCCATAAGAAGGGGGAAAGGGACTGTCTGGGCAACTGGAGGCCGATCGCAATGGGCGATACTATCGCCAAATTGTTTGCGGCCCTTGTTGCTGACCGGCTGACCGTCTGGTCACGAGCCAATAGTAGGCTAAGCACCTCCCAGAAGGGATTTCTCCCTTTTGAGGGGTGCAAGGAACATAATTTTATCTTACAAGAGATCATAGCCGACGCCAGGAAGAGGAGACGGGAAGTGGTGGTCGCGTGGTTGGACCTTGCCAATGCCTTTGGCTCCGTCCCCCACGCGTCCATTCACGAGGCCCTCCGCCGTCATGGTTTACCGAGTAGCACTAGATCCCTGATTAAGAACCTCTACACCGGTGTCACCACCCGCGTCAGGGCGGCCGACGGTCTCACCGAGCCCGTCCCCATCCTATCCGGGGTTAAGCAAGGATGTCCTTTGAGCCCAGTAGTTTTTAACCTCACCTTCGAGGCCGTAGTGCGTTCGCTCGAAAGCCTCGGGGTGGGTTACAAACTATTGGGACGCAATTTTAATAACCTAGTTTACGCGGACGATATCGCTCTGATTGCCGATTCCCCGGCTAGTATGAGGGCGTTGCTCGCCAATGTGGAGGCTGCGGCTGGCGCGGTTGGCCTCTCCTTCAACCCGTCCAAGTGTGCAACACTGCACATTAAGGGCGGATTGGGGGAGAGTGTCCTACCCACCAGTTTTACGCTCCAGGGCCAACAAGTGAGGTCGCTGGGTGCTGGTGAACCCTACGAGCACCTCGGCACCCCAACGGGGTTTCGCGTCGACCAAACACCTATTACCACTCTGGACGGTCTGATTCGCGACCTCCGGGAGATTGACGGTAGTCTCCTCGCCCCGTGGCAGAAGATCGACGCGGTGGCAACATTCGTGCTGCCCCGCCTAGACTCCTGCCTCGGGGGGTCACACGTGGAGAAAGGCCCCCTGAAAGTGGCGGACTCCGTCGTCAAGAGGGTGACCAAGGGTTGGTTGCACCTCCCTCAGCGCGCGAGTGCGGAGGTGGTATTTCTACCACCCCGCGAGGGTGGAGCTGGATTGCTCCCCCTCTCCGATCTGGCTGACGTCCTGACGGTCGCCCGGGGGTTCAAACTTTTGACCTCCCCGGACGACACGGTTAGGACGTTGGCCTGGGACTCGCTGAGGGAGAGCACCAGCCGGCGGATAGCCCAATTGGCGACGGAAAGCCATATGATCCGGCACCTCTCCGGCGATATGACCGGGGAGTTTGTCCGCGCTTCAGGGGACACCGCCTCCACGTGGTCGAGGATTAGAGCCGCCACCCGGAGGCTCTCGACGAGGGCCGCCCTTAGTTGGGGTTGGTGCGAGGAACGGCGCGAGATTTCGTTGGAGTGTCGAAACTCCAAGAACTCCACCGTTAAAATAACACCTTCATCGCGTCAGCAGGTCGTCGGCAGATTGAGGTCCGCTGTCGTATCCTGGTATCGGGATCGACTCCTCGCCAAGCCCGATCAGGGTAAGGTTTTCGAGGTGTCGTCCCGATACCAGGTGTCAAACCACTTCATGCGGGATGGACGAAACACTCGCTTCGCTGATTGGCGCTTTGTTCACCGAGCTCGCCTCGGCGTCTTGCCCCTTAACGGGACAAGGCGTTGGGGTGGGGGTGACAAGCGCTGTAGGATGTGTGGCGAGGAGTTGGAATCCATCCCCCATGTCTTGGGACATTGCGGGCCCCACTCTGCCGCACGGCAGTTGCGTCACGACGCCATTGTGGAGAGGCTCGTTAGGGCTAACCATGCGCCCGGGGTCGTTAGGGTCAATCAGCGCGTTGAGGGCGTCCACGAGTCTTTAGCAGCTCTTAGGCCTGATATCGTGGTACGCGATGAGCGTAATAAAAAGATAACCGTCATCGACGTGGCCGTACCTTTCGAAAATAGAATGTTAGCTTTTGAAGAAGCGCGGGGGAGGAAAATAGATAAATACTCCCCCCTAGCCGAAGACCTCGCTAGACAAGGCTACGCGGTGACGGTCGATGCATTTATCGTGGGCGCCCTAGGTTCCTGGGATGGCAAAAATGAAAAGACCATCAGCCTATTAGGTATCAATCGTAACTATTCTAAAATGATGAAAAGGCTGATGGTCAGTGAAACCATTAAATGGTCCAGGGACATATATGTCGAGCACGTTTCGGGTGTTCGTCAATACTAGGGGGTAAGTTAGGTGTTGCCAGGCATCCGAATCTCCTCCTACTGTCATTAGTCGAGCGGAATGAGGTCCGAGAAGCGACATACATAAATATAAATACAGACACAACGTGACAATGCGACTGTGTATCACTAGACACAAACTGAAATACACTGATAACATAATGAAACGTGATTAGGACATAAGATGACAAACTATAAAACATAATGTAACACATAAATACAGCGATATAACAATAATAATTTCACAATGTAAATAAATAATGGACAAACAAACTACAATGAACTAAAACATATTATATGTATTGCGACTATGGCACCCCCTCTAGGGGGGGTAGCCGCATGTTTTGTATCTACCCCCCCTAGGGGGGGAACATGTGTTTTTAATAAACCATTATTAATCTGTTCTTATCAGCTTAATATCTGATACACCTCCCATAGGGGGGTCAGTTTATTAAACGGATTTTTGGAGTTCGGCGGGTACTCGAGGCTTGCTTCGGTCTCTCCACGGGTCGACTCGGCATTGCAGTGCCGTCGAGTGCGGCCCTCATCGGCTTTTATAAGGTAAGTATTCTTTGGTGGACTGGAGGAGTGTTTAGCTTTGCCGCTTTTAGCGGTCTTTGCCAGGGTTTGTCGGTCGGGTCTCCGGTGACCCGCTAGGTCCGGAGCGGTGGACTTAGTCGCTGCGCCGCCGCCCGGCCTATTTGCTGCAAGAGGAGACACCCTGTGCTTTTAGATTTTATCCCCTGACTTATTTATTTATTCTATTTATTTAATTTATTGATTTTATTCGATTTTAAATATACCCAGTCCACCAAGAATACCACCCCGCCGGGCTTCAAAATCCAACCGCTCGACTACCCCCGCGTTAGCGTTAAGTGCGTGCGTGCGTGCGTTAAGTGACAGGTGCAAGGACTTGCGGTGCATCCTGGACAGCGGGGGACCCCACAGGAGGACCCACCATAGGGACGACAGCGTCATCGTCGGAGGATCGCCTGGCAACGAAGTAGTAAGTGTTGACGGCTTCATTTGGCTTCATCCCGTACCCTCTTCCTTGCGCGTTCTCCCAATTCCTTCCTAGTAGTGGGTTTTCGTGTTCGCGGTGCATGCTCGCCGGTCGCTAATAACTAACTAATCTGTTAATTAACGCACGCGACCGCTTAACAAATTCGTAATTAGAGGAATATAAACTATAAATTATACTTATCTGTTTTCCTCTCGTCGCCGCGGGTAGAACGCGCTTCCCCCAGGGGCAGACCCTCGTAGAACCTGCAATTTAAAAATAAATTGTTAAAACTTAAACCTAGAAACTTAAAAACTAGAATTATACCTACCGTGGGTATAAGCAGGACGAGACTGCCTCTGGATTCCCTTACAGATTTCCTGGACGTGCACGGGACTGACAGGCCGGTTCTGGCAGCCCCCTATTTATTTATTTATTTAATTTATTATTATTGTTAATTTATTTTTGTGCACGTCCTGTATACACTTTGACTGGCCCTTATTGGCCTACGTTGTTAATAGAAGTGACTGGCCCTTATTGGCCTACTAACCATTTTAATTAACTATTTATTTAGTTAATTTCTATTAAGTCTTGACTGGCCCCTTTTGGCCTAAATAATTAATTTTAATTAATTATTTATAGAATAATTAATAAGACTGACTGGCCCCTATTGGCCTATAATATTAACATTACGGACTGGCTTTATTGGCCTATAACCTGTGATCGTCCGTATTTCTGTGTGGTAGGCCCCTGTACAGCCTACAGTATTTATTTAATTTATTTATTTATTTAAATTATTTATTTTGACCCCCGTGCCGTCCACTCGAAGCCAAATGGAGGGGGTACGAGAAATCCTCCTCGTCTTCCCGTACCCAGCAGAACTCGTTTGCGAGCTCTGCCCGTCAAATCTTTTAGGCAAAACGTCGCGCGATGGTCGGAAGAGGGGTCACTTCGTGGGTGCTAGACGACACGAAGACTACGTAAAACACTTAAAATTATTACATAAAGACCAACACACAATAAAATTCAAATGTAGTCGGTGCGATTATTGTGGCGAAGGGGCCTATCCGCGAAGGGCGATAGGTCGCCATTATAAAGCCACGCACGGGTCGTCTCCCTCCCCCGAAGCCCCCACCATCGAATCCCCTGGGCTAAGAGATAGGTCGTTGAGCAGCCCCCCATTGGATAGTTCCGCGCAAGCGAACAGCAGAAACTCGAACAATATAAATAGTAACGATAGGAGCGCGAATAGGGCTGGGGTGTCCGAGGGCGCGAGGAGAGCAGCCCCTAGGATCACGAGCGTAATTACCCTCGGCCCCCAGCAAACTAAAATTACGGGGAGGCTGCAATTAAAGAAAACAGCCGCGAAATCGTCCGTCCAATCTGCGGCCAACAAGGCGGCCAGAGCCACCACCTCCACGGGGGTGGCAACCACCAACCCGAGCTCAGCGCCCACCCCCACGACGACGCCCCCAACAACCACAGCAGCAAGGACGTCCACATCGACCAGGAGGAGCCCGGGCGGGGGAACTACCACCACCAGCGCCAACCTCCCGAGCAGGCCCTCGGGGGGGAACAGGAGGGCGACCCCAGGGTCAGGGCCGTCACCCGCCACGGAAACGGGCAACACCCCCCCGCCCGGGACGGGCAGCAGCCATGGCACTAGGGGTGCCAAACCAGGACCGAAGAAGGCCACGGGAAGGGACAATGCCGCGGGTGCGAGGGCTCCCGCGGCCCCCCCACCTACCAGGAGAACTACCAGGGCCAGCACAGCCGCTCTACGCCTACGAGTTCGGGGGGGCGGGGAGCCCTCACTACTAGAAACGACGTCAGCCAGGAGGAAGAGCGGGGCCGTTCGACCACCTACCGGCCCCATGCACCCGCGGAGATCATCCAGTTTAGGACAACCCATACCGAAGAGGACCTCAATTGGATCCACCCCCCGCCTGCGGTCGTCAGCGAGGCTAAGGAGAAGAGACCCCACCGTAACGTACGCTCAGGCTACGGTGGGGACGACGAGGATGACCCCCACCACCACCTTGGGGGTCGAAGAAAGAAGATTAGGGGGGGGAAATCCACCTACACCCCCCCAAGCGGCGACTATGAGCCTCGTCACGCTGACGACCGCCACACTAACCACCACCAGTTGCGGGGGACTTATCACATCCCCTAGTGCCACCCCAAGGAGCCCGCCAGGTACGTCGCCCCTTCCATCACCGGTCCCGGTGGTTACGACTTGCGTAACGCCGGGACAGCCACCCCGGACGCCGCAAGCTCTGACCCCGGGGCCAATGATCTCTTTACCGCGCACAACACCTCAGCGGTTGGAGGAGCGGCGTACCGAGAAGAGGCCATCGGAGGCTGCAGACAGTGGACCAACGTTGCCGACGGGAGCACCAGCATCAGAGGAGAACGAGGGAGAAGAGGCTCGAGAAGAGCCATGGCAGGTGGTTGGCGGGGGGAGAAATAGTGTACACTCCCCCCAACACATAGATAGGACTTTGCGTAGCCCAGGGTCGCGTTTACCCCCTAGTGCCCCTAACGATTTCGGTCAGGGTGGTGACAATATCCCTACCTTAGTAGATAATAATAACCCTGACACTGTATGCTCTACTAACATCTTTTGTAGGTTAGCTGGGGACGACGACGGTGGGTCATCCCCTATCCAACCCCTGGCGGATAATATCCCAAACGGGCGAACGTCTCCCGTAGCGGGGCCAGCCCGCCCTCACCGGCAAAACCGGGCATCCCGGGGAGCACCTGCCAGAGGCGGACGGACGAACGGCCGCGGTCACCCTCGGGGGATCCGCGACCGTCTCGCCCGCGAGCCAACGGCAGGCCAGCTCGCCGTGATGTCACGAGTGGAGGCGGTGTCGAGCGGTGCGGAGCTTGAGGAGGTCGCCACCTTGGTGGCGGAATTCTTGAGCTCCAGTGCTTCGGTGCGGGGGGGGAACTCCCGGGAGGGTCGCGGTAGCCGTGCCCAGGGGGCCAGACCGGAAAAACAGGCAGCTCCCCGGAACCCTCATCCTTCCAGCGAGCTCGAGAGGACACGTCGTGCAGCTCGCATCCAGCGGATATACCGCACCAACCGGCGCCGGGCGGTGCAGGAAGTGTTATCAGGCCCTCCCCTTAGTTGCCCCGTCAACAAGGAGAGGGTCTGGGAGCACTTCCAGGCAGTACACCGTGCGTACGAGGTCGGGTGCGAACTGCCTGACGTGTTCCCGACAGCTCCTCCATCCGAGCAGTCCAATGGCGCTCTGGGGGCCCCTCTATCGAGGGCGGAGGTGTCCGCCCGGCTCTGGCGGATGAGTAATTCATCCCCAGGTCCGGACGGTCTCTCCTACCTTGACCTGAGGAGTGCCGATCCAGGGTGTCATGTCCTTACCATCCTTTACAACCTCTGCCTCCGGATGGAGGCAGTACCATCCCGCTGGAAGGATTCCACTACCATCTTACTCCATAAGAAGGGAGAAAGGGACTGTCTGGGCAACTGGAGACCGATCGCAATGGGCGACACTATCGCCAAATTGTTTGCGGCTCTTGTTGCTGACCGGCTGACCGTCTGGTCACGTGCAAATAGTAGGCTAAGCACCTCCCAGAAGGGATTTCTCCCTTTTGAGGGGTGCAAGGAACATAATTTTATTCTACAAGAAATTATAGCCGACGTCAGGAAGAGGAGACGGGAGGTGGTGGTCGCGTGGTTGGACCTTGCCAATGCCTTTGGCTCCGTCCCCCACGCGTCCATTCACGAGGCCCTCCGCCGTCATGGTTTACCGAGTAGCACTAGATCCCTGATTAAGAACCTCTACACCGGTGTCACCACCCGCGTCAGGGCGGCCGACGGTCTCACCGAGCCCGTCCCCATCCTATCCGGGGTTAGGCAGGGCTGCCCTCTGAGCCCAATAGTTTTTAACCTCACCTTCGAGGCCGTAGTGCGTTCGCTCGAAAGCCTCGGGGTGGGTTACAAACTATTGGGACGAACATTTAATAATCTAGTGTACGCCGACGATATCGCCCTTATTGCCGACTCCCCCGATGGTATGAGGGCGTTGCTCGCCAATGTGGAGGCTGCGGCTGGCGCGGTTGGCCTCTCCTTCAACCCGTCCAAGTGTGCAACACTGCACATTAAGGGCGGATTGGGGGAGAGTGTCCTACCCACCAGTTTTACGCTCCAGGGCCAACAAATGAGGTCGCTGGGTGCTGGTGAACCCTACGAGCACCTCGGCACCCCAACGGGGTTTCGCGTCGACCAAACACCAATTACCACTCTGGACGGTCTGATTCGCGACCTCCGGGAGATTGACGGTAGTCTCCTCGCCCCGTGGCAGAAGATCGACGCGGTGGCAACATTCGTGCTGCCCCGCCTAGACTTCTGCCTCGGGGGGTCACACGTGGAGAAAGGCCCCCTGAAAGTGGCGGACTCCGTCGTCAAGAGGGTGACCAAGGGTTGGTTGCACCTCCCTCAGCGCGCGAGTGCGGAGGTGGTATTTCTACCACCCCGCGAGGGTGGAGCAGGATTGCTCCCCCTCTCCGATCTGGCCGATGTCCTGACGGTCGCCCGGGGGTTCAAACTTTTGACCTCCCCGGACGACACTGTTAGGACATTGGCCTGGGACTCGCTGAGGGAGAGCACCAGCCGGCGGATAGCCCAATTGGCGACGGAAGGCCAGATGATCCGGCACCTCTCCGGCGATATGTCCGGGGAGTTTGCCCGCGCTTCAGGGGACACCGCCTCCACGTGGTCGAGGATTAGAGCCGCCACCCGGAGGCTCTCGATGAGGGCCGCCCTTAGTTGGGGTTGGTGCGAGGAACGGCGCGAGATTTCGTTGGAGTGTCGAAACTCCAAGAACTCCACCATCAAAATTATACCATCTTCGCGTCAGCAGGTCGTCGGGAGATTGAGGTCCGCTGTCGTATCCTGGTATCGGGATCGGCTCCTCGCCAAGCCCGACCAGGGCAAGGTTTTCGAGGTGTCGTCCCGATGCCAGGTGTCAAACCACTTCATGCGGGATGGACGAAACACTCGCTTCGCTGATTGGCGCTTCGTTCACCGAGCTCGCCTCGGCGTCTTGCCCCTTAACGGGACAAGGCGTTGGGGTGGGGGTGACAAACGCTGTAGGATGTGTGGCGAGGAGTTGGAATCCATCCCCCATGTCTTGGGACATTGCGGGCCCCACTCTGCCGCACGGCAGTTGCGTCACGACGCCATTGTGGAGAGGCTCGTTAGGGCTAGTCATGCACCTGGGGTCGTTAGGGTCAATCAACGCGTGGAGGGCGTCCACGAATCTTTAGCGACACTTAGGCCCGACATTGTTGTGCGCGATGAGCGCAATAGGAAGATTACCGTCATTGACGTAGCCGTACCATTCGAAAACAGACTTCTAGCCTTTGAAGAAGCCCGGGGGAGGAAAATAGAGAAATACTCCCCCCTAGCACAAGATCTAGCTAAACAAGGCTACGCGGTGGCGGTTGAAGCGTTTATCGTGGGCGCCCTAGGTTCATGGGACAGTAAAAATGAAAAGACCATCAGCCTATTAGGTATTAACAGCAACTATGCTAAAATGATGAAAAGGCTGATGGTCAGCGATACGATTAGATGGTCCCGTGATATTTATGTCGAGCACGTTTCTGGTGTTCGCCAATACTAGGGGGTAAAATAGAGGTTGCCAGGCATCCGAGTCTCCTCCCTGTACTATGAATCGAGCGGAAACACGAGGCCCGAGAAGCGACGACTACAAATAAATAGTTAATGTGACAACACGACTACGAACTACAATACACAAACTGAAATACAATAACAACATAACGAAATGTGATTAGGACGTAAGATAAGATGACAATTCATAAAATAATATGTAACACAACGATATAATGATAACAATCAGATAACTCAATAAATATCGGACAAACCAAACCATAATGAAATAAAATATAATATATGTATTGCGACTATGGCACCCCCTCTAGGGGGGGTAGCCGCATGCTCTGTATCTACCCCCCCCCAGGGGGGGAACATGTGTTTTTAAATAAACTTCAATTATCTGTTCTTATCAGCTTAATATCTGATACACCTCCCATAGGGGGGTCAGTTTATTAAACGGATTTTTGGAGTTCGGCGGGTACTCGAGGCTTGCTTCGGTCTCTCCACGGGTCGACTCGGCATTGCAGTGCCGTCGAGTGCGGCCCTCATCGGCTTTTATAAGGTAAGTATTCTTTGGTGGACTGGAGGAGTGTTTAGCTTTGCCGCTTTTAGCGGTCTTTGCCAGGGTTTGTCGGTCGGGTCTCCGGTGACCCGCTAGGTCCGGAGCGGTGGACTTAGTCGCTGCGCCGCCGCCCGGCCTATTTGCTGCAAGAGGAGACACCCTGTGCTTTTAGATTTTATCCCCTGACTTATTTATTTATTCTATTTATTTAATTTATTGATTTTATTCGATTTTAAATATACCCAGTCCACCAAGAATACCACCCCGCCGGGCTTCAAAATCCAACCGCTCGACTACCCCCGCGTTAGCGTTAAGTGCGTGCGTGCGTGCGAATAGTGACAGGTGCAAGGACTTTCGGTGCATCCTGGACTGCGGAGGATCCCACAGGAGGAGGACGTCCCTTAGGAACTGCGACATCGTCGGAGGATCGCCTGGCAACGAAGTAGTAAGTGTTGACGGCTTCATTTGGCTTCATCCCTTACCCTCTTCCTTGCGCGTTCTCCCAATTCCTTTTAAGTAGTGGGTAGTTCTTCCCCCGTGTTCGCGGTGCATGCTCGTCGGTCGCCAGTATTAGAATAACTAACCTAAATTAATAATTAACACACGCGACCGCCGAATAAATTCGTAACTAGAGGAGCCTAAATTATATTATACTTACCGTTTTCCTCTTGTCGCCGCGGGTAGAACGCGCTTCCCCCAGGGGCAGACCCTCGTAGAACCTGCAACATAAAAATTAAAACTTAAACCTAGAAACCTAAAATTAAATTGTACTTACCTTGGGTACAAGCAGGACGAGACTGCCTCTGGATTTCCTTACAGATCTCCTGGACGTGCACGGGACTGACAGGCCGGTTCTGGCAGCCCCTTATTTATTTATTTATTTTATTTATTTTTTCGTGTTAATTTATTTTGTGCACGTCCTGTATACACTTTGACTGGCCCCTATTGGCCTGCTCTGTTAATAGAAGTGACTGGCCCGTATTGGCCTTACTAACATTTTAATTAACTATTTATTTAGTTAATTTTTATCAAGCCTTGACTGGCCCTTATTGGCCTAAATAATTAATTTTAATTAATTATTTATATATAATTAACAAGATTGACTGGCCCCTTTTGGCCTATAATATTAACATTACGGACTGGCTCTATTGGCCTATAACCTGTGATTGTCCGTATTTTTCTGTGTGGTAGGCCCTTGTACAGCCTACCGTATTTATTTATTTATTTAATTTATTTAAATTATTCATTTTGACCCCCGTGCCGTCCATTCGAAGCCAAATGGAGGGGGTACGAGAAATCCTCCTCGTCTTCCCGTACCCAGCAGAGCTCGTATGCGAGCTCTGCCCGTCAAATTTGCTAGGTAAAACGTCGCGCGATGGTCGGAAGCGGGGTCACTTCGTAGGTGCAAGACGACATGAAGACTACGTGAAACATTTAAAATTATTACACAAAGACCAACACGTTATAAAATTTAAATGTAGTCGGTGCGATTATTGTGGCGAAGGGGCCTATCCGCGAAGGGCGATAGGTCGCCATTACAAAGCCATGCACGGGTCGTCTTCCACCCCCGAAGCCTCCCCCACCATCGAATCCCCTGGGCAAATAGATAGGCCGTCGAGCAGCCCCCCATTGGTTAGTATCGCGCAATCGAATAATAGTAACTTGAATACAATAAATAGTAACGATAGAAGCGCGAGTAGGGCTGGGGTGTCCGAGGGCGCGAGGAGAGCAGCCCCTAGGATCACGAGCGTAATTACCCTCGGCCCCCAGCAAACTAAAATTACGGGGAGGCTGCAGTTAAAGAAAATAGCCGCGAAATCGTCAATGCAAACCGCGGCCAGTAGGGCGACCAGAGCCACCACCTCCAAGGGGGTGGCAACCCACAACCCGAGCGTCACGCCCACCCCCACAACAGTCACCCCGCCAACAACAGCAGCAACAAGGACGTCCACATCCACCAGGAAGAGCCCGGACGGGGGAACATCCACCAGCGCCAAAATTACCCCCCCGAGCAGGCACTCGGGGGGAAAGAAGAGGGCGACCCCAGGGTCAGGGCCGTCATCTGCCACCAGGACGGGCAGCAACACTCCCCCGGCCGGGACAATCAGCAGCGGCGGCACTAGGGGACTCAAGCCAAGATCATCGGAGGTCAGGAGAAGGGGCAACACCGCGGGTGCAAGGGCTCCCGCGGCCCTCCCTCACGCCAGAAGGACCACTAGGGCCAGCACGGCGGCGCAACGTCTACGGACCAGGGGGGGCGGGGAGCCCTCACTATTGGAAACAACGTCGGCTAGGAGGAAGAGCGGGGCCACTTATGCATCTATCGGCCCCGCGCACCCGCGGAGATCAGCAACAAGAGGAGCAGCCATCCCAAAGAGGACCTCAATAGGATCCACCCCCCGCCTGCGGTCGTCGGCGAGGCTAAGAAGAAGAGAACCCACCGTAACCTATGCTCAGGCCACGCTGGGGACGACGAGGATGACCCCCACCACCACCTTGGGGGTCGAAGAAAGAAGACTAGGGGGGGGAACTCCAACTACACCCCCCCTTGCAGCGACGCTAAGCCTCGTCACGCTGACGACCGCCACATACACCACCACGAGTTGCGGGGGGCCCATTACATCCCCTAGTGTCACCCCAAGGAGCTCGCCAGGCACGTCACCCCTCCCATCACCGGTCCCGGTGGTTACGTCTTGCGTAACGCCGGGACTGCCATCCTCGGCGCCGCGAAGACTAACCCCGGGGCCGACAATTCCACCGCGCACACCACCTCAGCGGTTGGAGGAGTGGCGTGCCGAGAAGAGGGCAATGGAGGCTGCGGATAGTGGACCAGCGCTGCCGACGGGGACCCCTCCAACGACACAACAGTAGGGAGAAGAGGCTCGTGAAGAGCCATGGCAGGTGGTAGGCGGGGGGAGAAATAGTGTACACTCCCCCCAACACATAGATAGGATTTTGCGTAGCCCAGGGTCGCGTTTACCCCCTAGTACCCCTAACGATTTCGGTCGGGGTGGTGACAATTTTCCTACCCAAGTAGAGATTATTAACCCTGCCAGTGCATGCTCTACTAACAACATCTTTTGTAGGTTAGCTGGGGACGACGACGGTGGGTCATCCCCTATCCAACCCCTGGCGATTAATAACCCAAACGGGCGAACGTCTCCCGTAGCGGGGCCAGCCCGCCCTCACCGGCAAAACCGGGCATCCCGGGGAGCACCTGCCAGAGGCGGACGGACGAGCGGCCGCGGTCACCCTCGGGGGATCCGCGACCGTCTCGCCCGCGAGCCAACGGCAGGCCAGCTCGCCGTGATGTCACGAGTGGAGGCGGTGTCGAGCGGTGCGGAGCTTGAGGAGGTCGCCACCTTGGTGGCGGAATTCTTGAGCTCCAGTGCTTCGGTGCGGGGGGGGAACTCCCGGGAGGGTCGCGGTGGCCGTGCCCAGGGGGCCAGACCGGAAAAACAGGCAGCTCCCCGGAACCCTCATCCTTCCAGCGAGCTCGAGAGGACACGTCGTGCAGCCCGCATCCAGCGGATATACCGCACCAACCGGCGCCGGGCGGTGCAGGAAGTGTTGTCAGGCCCTCCCTTTAGTTGCCCCGTCAACAAGGAGAGGGTCTGGGAGCACTTCCAGGCAGTACACCGTGCGTACGAGGTCGGGTGTGAGCTGCCTGACGTGTTCCCGACAGCTCCTCCATCCGAGCAGTCCAATGGCGCTCTGGAGGCCCCTCTATCAAGGGCGGAGGTGTCCGCCCGGCTCTGGCGGATGAGTAACTCATCCCCAGGTCCGGACGGTCTCTCCTACCTTGACCTGAGGAATGCCGACCCAGGGTGTCATGTCCTTACCATCCTCTACAACCTCTGCCTCCGGATGGAGGCAGTACCATCCCGCTGGAAGGACTCCACTACCATCTTACTCCACAAGAAGGGAGAAAGGGACTGTCTGGGCAACTGGAGGCCGATCGCAATGGGCGATACTATCGCCAAATTGTTTGCGGCCCTCGTTGCTGACCGGCTGACCGTCTGGTCACGAGCCAATAGTAGGCTGAGCACCACCCAGAAGGGATTCCTCCCTTTTGAGGGGTGCAAAGAGCACAATTTTATTCTACAAGAGATCATAGCCGACGCCAGGAAGAGGAGACGGGAAGTGGTGGTCGCGTGGTTGGACCTTGCCAATGCCTTTGGCTCCGTCCCCCACGCGTCCATCCACGAGGCCCTCCGCCGTCATGGTTTACCTCGTAGCACAAGATCCCTAATCCACAACCTATATACAGGTGTCACCACCCGCGTCAGGGCGGCCGACGGTCTCACCGAGCCCGTCCCCATCCTATCCGGGGTTAGGCAAGGCTGCCCATTAAGCCCAATAGTTTTTAACCTCACTTTCGAGGCCGTAGTGCGTTCGCTCGAAAGCCTCGGGGTGGGTTACAAACTGTTGGGACGAAATTTTAACAATTTAGTATACGCCGACGACATAGCCCTCATTGCCGACTCCCCTGATAGTATGGGGGCGTTGCTCGCCAATGTGGAGGCTGCGGCTGGCGCGGTTGGCCTCTCCTTCAACCCGTCCAAGTGTGCAACACTGCACATTAAGGGCGGATTGGGGGAGAGTGTCCTACCCACCAGTTTTACGCTCCAGGGCCAACAAGTGAGGTCGCTGGGTGCTGGTGAACCCTACGAGCACCTCGGCACCCCAACGGGGTTTCGCGTCGACCAAACACCAATTACCACTCTGGACGGTCTGATTCGCGACCTCCGGGAGATTGACGGTAGTCTCCTCGCCCCGTGGCAGAAGATCGACGCGGTGGCAACATTCGTGCTGCCCCGCCTAGACTTCTGCCTCGGGGGGTCACACGTGGAGAAAGGCCCCCTGAAAGTGGCGGACTCCGTCGTCAAGAGGGTGACCAAGGGTTGGTTGCACCTCCCTCAGCGCGCGAGTGCGGAGGTGGTATTTCTACCACCCCGCGAGGGTGGAGCAGGATTGCTCCCCCTCTCCGATCTGGCCGATGTCCTGACGGTCGCCCGGGGGTTCAAACTTTTGACCTCCCCGGACGACACGGTTAGGACGTTGGCCTGGGACTCGCTGAGGGAGAGCACCAGCCGGCGGATAGCCCAATTGGCGACGGAAGGCCAGATGATCCGGCACCTCTCCGGCGATATGTCCGGGGAGTTTGCCCGCGCTTCAGGGGACACCGCCTCCACGTGGTCGAGGATTAGAGCCGCCACCCGGAGGCTCTCGATGAGGGCCGCCCTTAGTTGGGGTTGGTGCGAGGAACGACGCGAGATTTCGTTGGAGTGTCGAAACTCCAAGAACTCCACCATCAAAATTATACCATCTTCGCGTCAGCAGGTCGTCGGGAGATTGAGGTCCGCTGTCGTATCCTGGTATCGGGATCGACTCCTCGCCAAGCCCGACCAGGGCAAGGTTTTCGAGGTGTCGTCCCGATGCCAGGTGTCAAACCACTTCATGCGGGATGGACGAAACACTCGCTTCGCTGATTGGCGCTTCGTTCACCGAGCTCGCCTCGGCGTCTTGCCCCTTAACGGGACAAGGCGTTGGGGTGGGGGTGACAAGCGCTGTAGGATGTGTGGCGAGGAGTTGGAATCCATCCCCCATGTCTTGGGACATTGCGGGCCTCACTCTGCCGCACGGCAGTTGCGTCACGACGCCATTGTGGAGAGGCTCGTTAGGGCTAATCACGCACCTGGGGTCGTTAGGGTCAACCAGCGCGTTGAGGGCGTCCACGAATCTCTAGCAGCACTTAGGCCCGATATTGTAGTGCGGGATGAACGGAATAAAAAGATTACCGTCATCGACGTAGCCATCCCATTTGAAAACAGAATTTTAGCATTTGACGAAGCGCGGGAGAGGAAAATTGAAAAGTATACCCCGCTAGCGGAAGACCTTAGTAGGCAAGGCTACGCGGTGACGGTGGAACCATTTATAGTGGGCGCCCTAGGTTCGTGGGACATTAGAAACGAGAAGACCATCAGATTACTAAAAGTTAATAACAAGTACGCAAAAATGATGAGACGACTGATGGTTAGCAATACGATCAGGTGGTCCCGCGATATTTATGTCGAACACGTCTCGGGTGTTCGCCAATACTAGGGGGTAGGTTAGGTGTTGCCAGGCATCCGAATTTCCTCCTTGGATTAATAGTCGAGCGGAAATACGAGGTCCGAGAAGCGACAACCACAAATACATAGATAACACTGTATCATGAACATGAACCACTAGACACAAACTGAATATATAATGATAATACAATGATAATACAATGAAATGCGACTAGGACATAAGACAAGACGACGAATTACAAAACTGAATGTAACATACAAGCAAAGCGATATAACGACAATCTGATAATGTAAATAAATAATGGACAATACAAATTACATTGAATTAAAATATAATATATGTATTGCGACTATGGCACCCCCTCTAGGGGGGGTAGCCGCATGTTTTGTATCTACCCCCCCTAGGGGGGGAACATGTGTTTTTAATAAACCATTATTTATCTGTTCTTATCAGCTTAATATCTGATACACCTCCCATAGGGGGGTCAGTTTATTAAACGGATTTTTGGAGTTCGGCGGGTACTCGAGGCTTGCTTCGGTCTCTCCACGGGTCGACTCGGCATTGCAGTGCCGTCGAGTGCGGCTCTCATCGGCTATTTGTAAGGTAAGTATTCTTTGGTGGACTGGAGGAGTTTTAGCTTTGCCGCTTTTAGCGGTCTTTGCCAGGGTTTGTCGGTCGGGTCTCCGGTGACCCGTTAGGTCCGGAGCGGTGGACTTAGTCGCTGCGCCGCCGCCCGGCCTATTTGCTGCAAGAGGAGACACCCTGTGCTTTTAGATTTTAACCCCTGACTTATTTATTTATTCTATTTAATTTATTGATTTTATTCGATTTTAAATATACCCAGTCCACCAAGAATACCACCCCGCCGGGCTTCAAAATCCAACCGCTCGACTCTTTCCCCCGCGTAGCGTTAAGTGCGTGCGTGCGTGCGAATAGTGACAGGTGCAAGGACTCTCGGTGCATCCTGGACTGCGGAGGACCCCACAGGAGGACGACTCACCATAGGGACGACAGCGTCATCGTCGGAGGACCGCCTGGCAACGAAGTAGTAAGTGTTGACGGCTTCATTTGGCTTCATCCCTTACCCTCTTCCTTGCGCGTTCTCCCAATTCCTTCCTAGTAGTGGGTTTTCGTGTTCGCGGTGCATGCTCGTCGGTCGCTAATAACTAACTAATCTATTAATTAACGCACGCGACCGCTTAACAAATTCGTAAGTAGAGGAATATAAACTATATTATACTTACCGTTTTCCTCTCGTCGCCGCGGGTAGAACGCGCTTCCCCCAGGGGCAGACCCTCGTAGAACCTGCAACATAAAATTAAACTGTTAATCTTAAACCTAGTTAATTAAATTAGAATTGTACCTACCTCGGGTACTAGCAGGACGAGACTGCCTCTGGATTTCCTTACAGATCTCCTGGACGTGCACGGGACTGACAGGCCGGTTCTGGCAGCCCCCTATTTATTTATTTATTTAAATTATTATAATTGTTAATTTATTTTTGTGCACGTCCTGTATACACTTTGACTGGCCCCTATTGGCCTGCTCTGTTAATCGAGGTGACTGGCCCTTATTGGCCTTATTAATATTTTAATTAACTATTTATTTAGTTAATTTTTATTAAGTCTTGACTGGCCCTTATTGGCCTAAATAATTAATTTTAATTAATTATTCTTACAATAATTAACAAGACTGACTGGCCCCTTTTGGCCTATAATATTAACTCTGCGGACTGGCTCTATTGGCCTATAACCTGTGTTGTCCGTAATTTTCTGTGTGGTAGGCCCTTGTACAGCCTACCGTATTTATTTATTTATTTAATTTATTTAATTTATTTGTATATTTATTTTGACCCCCGTGCCGTCCTCCCTGAAGCCAAATGGAGGGGGTACGTGAAATTCTCTTCGTGTTCCCGTACCCAGCAGAGCTCATTTGTGAACTCTGCCCGTCAAATTTATTAGGAAAGACGTCGCGCGATGGTCGGAAACGGGGTCACTTCGTGGGTGCAAGGCGCCATGAGGATTATATTAAGCACCTTAAACTTCTGCATAAAGGACAGTTTAGCACGAAATTTAAATGTAGTAGGTGCGATTACTCTGGTGAGGGAGCCTACCCGCGACGAGCAATAGGGCTCCATTATAAAACTAAACATGGGTCAGCCTCCACCCCCGAAGCCCCCACCATCGAATCCCCTGGGCTATTAGATAGGTCGTCGAGCAGCCCCCCGTTGAATAGTTCCGCGCAAGCAAACAACAGCAACTCGAACATTATAAATAGTAATGATAGTAGCGCGAATAGGGCTGGGGTGTCCGAGGGTACAAGAAGGACAGCCCCTAGGATCACGAGCGTAATCACCCTCGGCCCCCAGCAAACTAAAATTACGGGGAGGCTGCAGTTAAAGAAAACAGCCGCGAAATCGTCTGTTCAATCCGCGGCTAACAAGGCGGCCAGAGCCACCACCTCCACGGGGGTGGCAACCCACAACCCGAGCCCAGCGCCCACCCCCGCATCGGGCACCCCACCATCAGCCACAGCAGCAGGGACGTCCAGCATCACCAGGAGGAGCCCGGGTGGGGGATCATCCACCAGCGCCGACACCACCCTCCCGAGCAGGCACTCGGGAGGAAAGAAGAAAACGACCCCTGGGGCGGGGCCGCCACCCTTGAAGACGGGCAAGAAGACCTCCCCACCCGGGACGAGCAGCAGCAGCAGCGGCACTAGGGGAGCTAAACCAGGATCATCGGAGGTCACGAGGAGGGGCAAAACCGCGGGTGCAAGGGCTCCCGCGGCCCCCCCACCAACCAGGAGAACCACAAGGGCCAGCACAGCGGCCCAACGTCTACAGACAAGGGGGGGCGGGGAGCCCTCATTATTGGAGACAACGTCGGCCAGGAGGAAGAGCGGGGCCAGTCGCCCATCTATCGGCCCCGCGCACCCGCGGAGATCAACGACCAGAGGAGCAGCCATCCCGAAGAGGACCTCAATTGGATCCACCCCCCGCCTGCGGTCGTCAGCGAGACTAAGGAAGAGGATCCCCACCGTAACGTATGCTGAAGCCACGGTGGGTACGACGAGGACGACCCCCACCACCACCTCGGGGGTTGAAGAAAGAAGAACAGGGGGGGGAACTCCATCTACACCCCCCCTCGCAGCGACGTTAAGCCTCGTCACGCTGACGACCGCCACACTAACCACCACCAGCTGCGGGGGACTTATTACATCCCCTAGTGTCACACCAAGGAGCCCGCCAGGTACGTCGCCCCTCCCATCACCGGTCCCGGTGGTTACGACTTGCGTAACGCCGGGACAGCCACCCCGTGCGCCGCAAGCTCTGACCCCGGGGCCAATTACTATTTCACCGCGCACAACACCTCAGCGGTCGGAGGGGCGGCGTACCGAGAAGAGGGCATCGGATGCTGCGGAGACTGGACCAACGCTGCCGACGGGGACCCCGACATCAGTGCAACAAGAGGGAGAAGAGGCTCGAGAAGAGCCATGGCAGGTGGTAGGCGGGGGGAGAAAGAGCGTACACTCCCCCCAACATCTAGTTAGGATTTCGCGTAGCCCAGGGGCGCGTTTACCCCCTAGTACCCCTAGCGATTTCGGTCGGGGTGGTGACAATTTTCCTACCCAAGTAGAGAATATTAACCCTGCTAATGCATGCTCTACTAACAATATATATTGTAGGTTAGCTGGGGACGACGACGGTGGGTCATCCCCTATCCAACCCCTGGCGATTAGTATCCCAAACGGGCGAACGTCTCCCGTAGCGGGGCCAGCCCGCCCTCACCGGCAAAACCGGGCATCCCGGGGAGCACCTGCCAGAGGCGGAGGACGAACGGCCGCGGTCACCCTCGGGGGATCCGCGACCGTCTCGCCCGCGAGCCAACGGCAGGCCAGCTCGCCGTGATGTCACGAGTGGAGGCGGTGTCGAGCGGTGCGGAGCTTGAGGAGGTCGCCACCTTGGTGGCGGAATTCTTGAGCTCCAGTGCTTCGGTGCGGGGGGGGAACTCCCGGGAGGGTCGCGGTGGCCGTGCCCAGGGGGCCAGACCGGAGAAACAGACAGCTCCCCGGAACCCTCATCCTTCCAGCGAGCTCGAGAGGACACGTCGCGCAGCTCGTATCCAGCGGATATACCGCACCAACCGGCGCCGGGCGGTGCAGGAAGTGTTGTCAGGCCCTCCCCTTAGTTGCCCCGTCAACAAGGAGAGGGTCTGGGAGCACTTCCAGGCAGTACACCGTGCGTACGAGGTCGGGTGCGAACTGCCCGACGTGTTCCCGACAGCTCCTCCATCCCAGCAATCCAATGGCGCTCTGGAGGCCCCTCTATCAAGGGCGGAGGTGTCCGCCCGGCTCTGGCGGATGAGTAATTCATCCCCAGGTCCGGACGGTCTCTCCTACCTTGACCTGAGGAATGCCGACCCAGGGTGTCATGTCCTTACCATCCTCTACAACCTCTGCCTCCGGATGGAGGCAGTACCATCCCGCTGGAAGGACTCCACTACCATCTTACTCCACAAGAAGGGAGAAAGGGACTGTCTGGGCAACTGGAGGCCGATCGCAATGGGCGATACTATCGCCAAATTGTTTGCGGCCCTTGTTGCTGACCGGCTGACCGTCTGGTCACGAGCCAATAGTAGGCTGAGCACCTCCCAGAAGGGATTCCTCCCTTTTGAGGGGTGCAAAGAGCACAATTTTATTCTACAAGAGATCATAGCCGACGCCAGGAAGAGGAGACGGGAAGTGGTGGTCGCGTGGTTGGACCTTGCCAATGCCTTTGGTTCCGTCCCCCACGCGTCCATCCACGAGGCCCTCCGCCGTCATGGTTTACCTCGTAGCACAAGATCCCTAATCCACAACCTATATACAGGTGTCACCACCCGCGTCAGGGCGGCCGACGGTCTCACCGAGCCCGTCCCCATCCTATCCGGGGTTAGGCAAGGCTGCCCATTAAGCCCAATAGTTTTTAACCTCACCTTCGAGGCCGTAGTGCGTTCGCTCGAAAGCCTCGGGGTGGGTTACAAACTGTTGGGACGAAATTTTAACAATTTAGTATACGCCGACGACATAGCCCTCATTGCCGACTCCCCTGATAGTATGAGGGCGTTGCTCGCCAATGTGGAGGCTGCGGCTGGCGCGGTTGGCCTCTCCTTCAACCCGTCCAAGTGTGCAACACTGCACATTAAGGGCGGATTGGGGGAGAGTGTCCTACCCACCAGTTTTACGCTCCAGGGCCAACAAGTGAGGTCGCTGGGTGCTGGTGAACCCTACGAGCACCTCGGCACCCCAACGGGGTTTCGCGTCGACCAAACACCAATTACCACTCTGGACGGTCTGATTCGCGACCTCCGGGAGATTGACGGTAGTCTCCTCGCCCCGTGGCAGAAGATCGACGCGGTGGCAACATTCGTGCTGCCCCGCCTAGACTTCTGCCTCGGGGGGTCACACGTGGAGAAAGGCCCCCTGAAAGTGGCGGACTCCGTCGTCAAGAGGGTGACCAAGGGTTGGTTGCACCTCCCTCAGCGTGCGAGTGCGGAGGTGGTATTTCTACCACCCCGCGAGGGTGGAGCAGGATTGCTCCCCCTCTCCGATCTGGCTGACGTCCTGGCGGTCGCCCGGGGGTTCAAACTTTTGACCTCCCCGGACGACACGGTTAGGACGTTGGCCTGGGACTCGCTGAGGGAGAGCACCAGCCGGCGGATAGCCCAATTGGCGACGGAAAGCCATATGATCCGGCACCTCTCCGGCGATATGTCCGGGGAGTTTGTCCGCGCTTCAGGGGACACCGCCTCCACGTGGTCGAGGATCAGAGCCGCCACCCGGAGGCTCTCGACGAGGGCCGCCCTTAGTTGGGGTTGGTGCGAGGAACGGCGCGAGATTTCGTTGGAGTGTCGAAACTCCAAGAACTCCACCGTTAAAATAACACCTTCATCGCGTCAGCAGGTCGTCGGCAGATTGAGGTCCGCTGTCGTATCCTGGTATCGGGATCGACTCCTCGCCAAGCCCGATCAGGGTAAGGTTTTCGAGGTGTCGTCCCGATGCCAGGTGTCAAACCACTTCATGCGGGATGGACGAAACACTCGCTTCGCTGATTGGCGCTTTGTTCACCGAGCTCGCCTCGGCGTCTTGCCCCTTAACGGGACAAGGCGTTGGGGTGGGGGTGACAAGCGCTGTAGGATGTGTGGCGAGGAGTTGGAATCCATCCCCCATGTCTTGGGACATTGCGGGCCCCACTCTGCCGCACGGCAGTTGCGTCACGACGCCATTGTGGAGAGGCTCGTTAGGGCTAGTCACGCGCCTGGGGTCGTTAGGGTCAATCAACGCGTGGAGGGCGTCCACGAATCGTTAGCGACCCTTAGGCCCGACATTGTTGTGCGCGATGAGCGCAATAGGAAGATTACCGTCATCGACGTAGCCGTACCATTTGAAAATAGAATATTAGCGTTTGAAGAAGCACGGGGGAGGAAGATAGAGAAATACTCCCCCCTAGCACAAGATCTTGCTAAGCACGGCTACGCGGTGACGGTAGAAGCATTTATCGTGGGCGCCCTAGGTTCATGGGACAGTAAGAATGAAAAGACCATCAGCCTACTAGGTATTAACAGTAATTACGCTAAAATGATGAAAAGGCTGATGGTCAGCGATACAATTAGATGGTCCCGTGATATTTATGTTGAGCACGTTTCTGGTGTTCGTCAATACTAGGGGGTAAGTTAGGTGTTGCCAGGCATCCGAGTGTCCCCCTACTGTTACTAGTCGAGCGGAAAGAGGTCCGAGAAGCGACAAATGCGAATACATGTACAACACGCTAATAAACTCACGAACCACTAGAGACAAATTGTAATAGAGTGACAACACAAACAAAATAAGACTAGAACGTTGTAGTATATTATAGTACACAAAATAAAATGTAACATTGAATCACACTATATAGTAACAAGACGATAGAGCTAAGCAGCGAACAATAACATTATAATACAAACAGTAACAATTTATATGGATTGCGACTATGGCACCCCCTCTAGGGGGGGTAGCCGCATGCTTTGTACCTACCCCCCCCCAGGGGGGGGAACATGTGTTTTTTTAATAAAATCTGTTCTTATCAGCTTAATATCTGATACACCTCCCATAGGGGGGTCAGTTTATTAAACGGATTTTTGGAGTTCGGCGGGTACTCGAGGCTTGCTTCGGTCTCTCCACGGGTCGACTCGGCATTGCAGTGCCGTCGAGTGCGGCCCTCATCGGCTTTTATAAGGTAAGTATTCTTTGGTGGACTGGAGGAGTGTTTAGCTTTGCCGCTTTTAGCGGTCTTTGCCAGGGTTTGTCGGTCGGGTCTCCGGTGACCCGTTAGGTCCGGAGCGGTGGACTTAGTCGCTGCGCCGCCGCCCGGCTTATTTGCTGCAAGAGGAGACACCCTGTGCTGTTAGATTTTAACCCTTGACTCCATTCTATTTATTTATTCTATTTATTTAATTTATTGATTTTATTCGATTTTAAATATACCCAGTCCACCAAGAATACCACCCCGCCGGGCTTCAAAATCCAACCGCTCGACTACCCCCGCGTTAGCGTTAAGTGCGTGCGTGCGTGCGAATAGTGACAGGTGCAAGGACTTTCGGTGCATCCTGGACTGCGGAGGATCCCACAGGAGGAGGACGTCCCTTAGGAACTGCGACATCGTCGGAGGATCGCCTGGCAACGAAGTAGTAAGTGTTGACGGCTTCATTTGGCTTTATCCCTTACCCTCTTCCTTGCGCGTTCTCCCAATTCCTTTTAAGTAGTGGGTAGTTCTTCCCCCGTGTTCGCGGTGCATGCTCGTCGGTCGCTAGTATTAGAATAACTAACTTAAATTAATAATTAACACACGCGACCGCCGAATAAATTCGTAATTAGAGGAGCCTAAATTATATTATACTTACCGTTTTCCTCTTGTCGCCGCGGGTAGAACGCGCTTCTCCCAGGGGCAGCCACTCGTAGAACCTGCAACTTAAAATTAAATTGTTAAAACTTAAACCTAGGAAATTAAAATTAAATTGTACTTACCTTGGGTACAAGCAGGACGAGACTGCCTCTGGATTTCCTTACAGATCTCCTGGACGTGCACGGGACTGACAGGCCGGTTCTGGCAGCCCCTTATTTATTTATTTATTTAAATTATTATATTTGTTAATTTATTTTGTGCACGTCCCGTCTACACTTTGACTGGCCCCTATTGGCCTGCTCTGTTATTTGAAGTGACTGGCCCTTATTGGCCTTACTAATATTTTAATTAACTATTTATTTAGTTAATTTTTAATAAGTCTTGACTGGCCCCTATTGGCCTAAATAATTAATTTTAATTAATTATTTTTACAATAATTAACAAGACTGACTGGCCCTTATTGGCCTATAATATTAACGTTACGGACTGGCTTTATTGGCCTACAACTCGTGAACGTCCGTATTTCTGTGTGGTAGGCCTCTGTACAGCCTACCTTATTTATTTAATTTATTTAATTTATTAAGTTATTTATTTTGACCCCCGTGCCGTCCTTTCCGAAGCCAAATGGAGGGGGTACGAGAAATTCTCCTCGTCTTCCCGTACCCAGCAGAGCTCGTATGCGAGCTCTGCCCGTCAAATTTGCTAGGTAAAACGTCGCGCGATGGTCGGAAGAGGGGTCACTTCGTGGGTGCTAGACGACACGAAGACTACGTAAAACACTTAAAATTATTACATAAAGACCAACACACAATAAAATTCAAATGTAGTCGGTGCGATTATTGTGGCGAAGGGGCCTATCCGCGAAGGGCGATAGGTCGCCATTATAAAGCCACGCACGGGTCGTCTCCCTCCCCCGAAGCCCCCACCATCGAATCCCCTGGGCTAAGAGATAGGTCGTCGAGCAGCCCCCCATTGGATAGTTCCGCGCAAGTAAATAATAGCAACGCGAACAATATAAATAGTAATGATGGTAGCGCGAATAGGGCTGGGGTGTCCGAGGGTACAAGAAGGACAGCACCAAGGGTCACAAGCGTTACGACCCTCGGCCCCCAGCAAACTAAAATTACGGGGAGGCTGCAACTTAGGAGAGCGACCGCGAAACCGTCCGTTACCACTAGGGCGGCCAGAGCCACCACCTCCAAGGGGGTGGCAACCACCAACCCGAGCTCAGCGCCCACCCCCACGACGACGCCCCCAACAACCACAGCAGCAAGGACGTCCACATCGACCAGGAGGAGCCCGGGCGGGGGAACTATCACCACCAGCGCCAACCTCCCGAGCAGGCCCTCGGGGGGGAACAGGAGGGCGACCCCAGGGTCAGGGCCGTCACCCACGGCAAGGACGGGTATCACCCCCCCGTCCGGGAAGAGTGGCAGCAGCGGCACTAGGCGGATTAAATCAGGATCAACAGGAGCCTCAAGACCGGGTAACTCCGCGGGTGCGAGGGCTCCTGCGGCCCCCCCTCCCACCAGAAGAATGACAAGGGCAAGTACCGCAGCCCTCCGCCTACAATCTAGGGGGGGCGGGGAGCCCTCTATACTCGAAACCTCACTAGCCAGGAGGAAAAGCGGGGCCACCCGACCTACTATAGGCCCCGCGCACTCGCGGAGATCATCTACTGCCAGACCAGCCATCCCAAAGAGGACATCCATCGGATCCACCCCCCGCATGCGGTCGTCAGCGAGGCTAAGGAGGAGAGACCCCACCGTCACATACGCTGAAGTCACGGTGGGGGCAACGAGGACGACCCCCATTAACACCACGGGAAGAGAAATAGGGGGGGGAACACCATCCACACCCCCCCTTGCAGCGACCATGAGCCTCGTCACGCTGACGACCGCCACACTAACAACAACGAGCTGCGGGGGACTTATCACCTCCCCTAGTGCCACCCCAAGGAGCCCGCCAGGCGCGTCACCCCTCCCATCACCGGTCCCGGTGGTTACGTCTTGCGTAACGCCGGGACTGCCATCCTCGGCGCCGCTAAGACTAACCCCGGGGCCGTCAATTCCACCGCGCACACCACCTCAGCGGTTGGAGGAGTGGCGTGCCGAGAAGAGGGCAATGGAGGCTGCGGAGAGTGGACCAGCGCTGCCGACGGGGACCCCACCGACAACACACCAGGAGGGAGAAGAGGCTCGCGAAGAGCCATGGCAGGTGGTAGGCGGGGGGAGAAATAGCGTACACTCCCCCCAAGTATTAGCTAGGATTTTGCGTAGCCCAGGGGCGCGTTTACCCCCTAGTACCCCTAACGATTTCGGTCGGGGTGGTGACAACATCCCTACTCAAGTAGAGAGTACTAACCCTGCCTATGCATGCACGATTAATAATATTTATTGTAGGTTAGCTGGGGACGACGACGGTGGGTCATCCCCTATCCAACCCCTGGCGGAAAACATCCCAAACGGGCGAACGTCTCCCGTAGCGGGGCCGGCCCGCCCTCACCGGCAAAACCGGGCATCCCGGGGAGCACCTGCCAGAGGCGGACGGACGAACGGCCGCGGTCACCCTCGGGGGATCCGCGACCGCCTCGCCCGCGAGCCAACGGCAGGCCAGCTCGCCGTGATGTCACGAGTGGAGGCGGTGTCGAGCGGTGCGGAGCTTGAGGAGGTCGCCACCTTGGTGGCGGAATTCTTGAGCTCCAGTGCTTCGGTGCGGGGGGGGAACTCCCGGGAGGGTCGCGGTGGCCGTGCCCAGGGGGCCAGACCGGAAAAACAGGCAGCTCCCCGGAACCCTCATCCTTCCAGCGAGCTCGAGAGGACACGTCGTGCAGCTCGCATCCAGCGGATATACCGCACCAACCGGCGCCGGGCGGTGCAGGAAGTGTTGTCAGGCCCTCCCCTTAGTTGCCCCGTCAACAAGGAGAGGGTCTGGGAGCACTTCCAGGCAGTACACCGTGCGTACGAGGTCGGGTGTGAGCTGCCCGACGTATTCCCGACAGCTCCTCCATCCGAGCAGTCCAATGGCGCTCTGGAGGCCCCTCTATCAAGGGCGGAGGTGTCCGCCCGGCTCTGGCGGATGAGTAATTCATCCCCAGGTCCGGACGGTCTCTCCTACCTTGACCTGAGGAATGCCGACCCAGGGTGTCATGTCCTTACCATCCTCTACAACCTCTGCCTCCGGATGGAGGCAGTACCATCCCGCTGGAAGGACTCCACTACCATCTTACTCCATAAGAAGGGGGAAAGGGACTGTCTGGGCAACTGGAGGCCGATCGCAATGGGCGATACTATCGCCAAATTGTTTGCGGCCCTTGTTGCTGACCGGCTGACCGTCTGGTCACGGACCAATGGTAGGCTAAGCACCTCCCAGAAGGGATTCCTCCCTTTTGAGGGGTGCAAAGAGCACAATTTTATATTACAAGAAATCATAGCCGACGCCAGGAAGAGGAGACGGGAAGTGGTGGTCGCGTGGTTGGACCTCGCCAATGCCTTTGGTTCCGTCCCCCACGCGTCCATCCACGAGGCCCTCCGCCGTCACGGGGTACCATGTAGCACTAGATCCCTGATCCAAAACCTATATACAGGTGTCACCACCCGCGTCAGGGCGGCCGACGGTCTCACCGAGCCCGTCCCCATCCTATCCGGGGTTAGGCAGGGTTGTCCTCTGAGCCCAATAGTCTTTAACCTCACCTTCGAGGCCGTAGTGCGTTCGCTCGAAAGCCAAGAGGGGGGTTACAGACTATTGGGACGAAAGTTTAATAATCTAGTCTATGCCGACGACATTGCACTGATCGCCGATTCCCCGGCTAGTATGAGGGCGTTGCTCGCCAATGTGGAGGCTGCGGCTGGCGCGGTTGGCCTCTCCTTCAACCCGTCCAAGTGTGCAACACTGCACATTAAGGGCGGATTGGGGGAGAGTGTCCTACCCACCAGTTTTACGCTCCAGGGCCAACAAGTGAGGTCGCTGGGTGCTGGTGAACCCTACGAGCACCTCGGCACCCCAACGGGGTTTCGCGTCGACCAAACACCAATTACCACTCTGGACGGTCTGATTCGCGACCTCCGGGAGATTGACGGTAGTCTCCTCGCCCCGTGGCAGAAGATCGACGCGGTGGCAACATTCGTGCTGCCCCGCCTAGACTTCTGCCTCGGGGGGTCACACGTGGAGAAAGGCCCCCTGAAAGTGGCGGACTCCGTCGTCAAGAGGGTTGCCAAGGGTTGGTTGCATCTCCCTCAGCGCGCGAGTGCGGAGGTGGTATTCCTACCACCCCGCGAGGGTGGAGCAGGATTGCTCCCCCTCTCCGATCTGGCTGACGTCCTGACGGTCGCCCGGGGGTTCAAACTTTTGACCTCCCCGGACGACACGGTTAGGACGTTGGCCTGGGACTCGCTGAGGGAGAGCACCAGCCGGCGGATAGCCCAATTGGCGACGGAAAGCCATATGATCCGGCACCTCTCCGGCGATATGTCCGGGGAGTTTGTCCGCGCTTCAGGGGACACCGCCTCCACGTGGTCGAGGATCAGAGCCGCCACCCGGAGGCTCTCGACGAGGGCCGCCCTTAGTTGGGGTTGGTGCGAGGAACGGCGCGAGATTTCGTTGGAGTGTCGAAACTCCAAGAACTCCACCGTTAAAATAACACCTTCATCGCGTCAGCAGGTCGTCGGGAGACTGAGGTCCGCTGTCGTATCCTGGTATCGGGATCGACTCCTCGCCAAGCCCGATCAGGGTAAGGTTTTCGAGGTGTCGTCCCGGTACCAGGTGTCAAACCATTTCATGCGGGATGGACGAAACACTCGCTTCGCTGATTGGCGCTTCGTTCACCGAGCTCGCCTCGGCGTCCTGCCCCTTAACGGGACAAGGCGTTGGGGTGGGGGTGACAAGCGCTGTAGGATGTGTGGCGAGGAGTTGGAATCCATCCCCCATGTCTTGGGACATTGCGGGCCCCACTCTGCCGCACGGCAGTTGCGTCACGACGCCATTGTGGAGAGGCTCGTTAGGGCTAGTCATGCATCTGGGGTCGTTAGGGTTAACCAGCGCGTTGAGGGCGTCCACGAATCGCTGGCGACACTTAGGCCTGATATTGTTATACGCGATGAGCGTCAGAAGAAGATCACCGTCATCGATGTAGCCTGCCCATTCGAAAATAGAAAAATAGCATTCGACGAGGCCCGTGAAAGAAAAATTGAAAAATACACTCCTTTAGCAGAAGACCTCACTAGACAAGGCTACACGGTGGCGGTCGAAGCATTCATCGTGGGCGCCCTAGGTTCGTGGGACGTTAGAAATGAGAAGACCATCAGACTATTAAAAGTTAACAATATCTATGCTAAAATGATGAGACGACTGATGGTTAGTGATACGATTAGGTGGTCCCGCGATATTTATGTCGAACATGTCTCCGGTGTTCGCCAATACTAGGGGGTAAGTTAGGTGTTGCCAGGCCTCCGAATCTCCTCCCATCATTTTTAGTCGAGCGGAGTATGAGGTCCGAGAAGCGACAACTACAAATAGATATGCACATAATAAGACGACGTGAATATGATCAACGAGACACGATTTGTGATATAGAGACAAAATGACGAAAATACGATTAGAACATAAGATAAACTGACAAGTGTAACACGGTAATACAGTGACACACAACGATATGACAATAGAAATAAATAACAAATAATAAATATTTTAATATAAGTACCAACAAAATATGTGGATTGCGACTATGGCACCCCCTCTAGGGGGGGTAGCCGCATGTTCTGTATCTACCCCCCCCAGGGGGGGAACATGTGTTTTAAATAAAACATTATTAATCTGTTCTTATCAGCTTAATATCTGATACACCTCCCATAGGGGGGTCAGTTTATTAAACGGATTTTTGGAGTTCGGCGGGTACTCGAGGCTTGCTTCGGTCTCTCCACGGGTCGACTCGGCATTGCAGTGCCGTCGAGTGCGGCCCTCATCGGCTTTTATAAGGTAAGTATTCTTTGGTGGACTGGAGGAGTGTTTAGCTTTGCCGCTTTTAGCGGTCTTTGCCAGGGTTTGTCGGTCGGGTCTCCGGTGACCCGTTAGGTCCGGAGCGGTGGACTTAGTCGCTGCGCCGCCGCCCGGCCTATTTGCTGCAAGAGGAGACACCCTGTGCTTTTAGATTTTATCCCCTGACTTATTTATTTATTTATTCTATTTAATTTATTGATTTTATTCGATTTTAAATATACCCAGTCCACCAAGAATACCACCCCGCCGGGCTTCAAAATCCAACCGCTCGACTCGTTCCCCCGCGTAGCGTTAAGTGCGTGCGTGCGTGCGAATAGTGACAGGTGCAAGGACTCTCGGTGCATCCTGGACTGCGGAGGACCCCACAGGAGGACGACTCACCATAGGGACGACAGCGTCATCGTCGGAGGACCGCCTGGCAACGAAGTAGTAAGTGTTGACGGCTTCATTTGGCTTCATCCCTTACCCTCTTCCTTGCGCGTTCTCCCAATTCCTTCCTAGTAGTGGGTTTTCGTGTTCGCGGTGCATGCTCGTCGGTCGCTAATAACTAACTAATCTATTAATTAACGCACGCGACCGCTTAACAAATTCGTAAGTAGAGGAATATAAACTATATTATACTTACCGTTTTCCTCTCGTCGCCGCGGGTAGAACGCGCTTCCCCCAGGGGCAGACCCTCGTAGAACCTGCAACATAAAATTAAACTGTTAATCTTAAACCTAGTTAATTAAATTAGAATTGTACCTACCTCGGGTACTAGCAGGACGAGACTGCCTCTGGATTTCCTTACAGATCTCCTGGACGTGCACGGGACTGACAGGCCGGTTCTGGCAGCCCCCTATTTATTTATTTATTTAAATTATTATAATTGTTAATTTATTTTTGTGCACGTCCTGTATACACTTTGACTGGCCCCTATTGGCCTGCTCTGTTAATCGAGGTGACTGGCCCTTATTGGCCTTATTAATATTTTAATTAACTATTTATTTAGTTAATTTTTATTAAGTCTTGACTGGCCCTTATTGGCCTAAATAATTAATTTTAATTAATTATTCTTACAATAATTAACAAGACTGACTGGCCCCTTTTGGCCTATAATATTAACTCTGCGGACTGGCTCTATTGGCCTATAACCTGTGTTGTCCGTAATTTTCTGTGTGGTAGGCCCTTGTACAGCCT
This sequence comes from Hedychridium roseum, assembly GCA_963989215.1. NCBI lineage: Eukaryota > Metazoa > Arthropoda > Insecta > Hymenoptera > Chrysididae > Hedychridium > Hedychridium roseum. Next base: position 5,997,673 of record OZ022311.1, on the reverse strand, counting down.
ACCGTATTTATTTATTTATTTAATTTATTTAATTTATTTGTATATTTATTTTGACCCCCGTGCCGTCCTCCCTGAAGCCAAATGGAGGGGGTACGTGAAATTCTCTTCGTGTTCCCGTACCCAGCAGAGCTCATTTGTGAACTCTGCCCGTCAAATTTATTAGGAAAGACGTCGCGCGATGGTCGGAAACGGGGTCACTTCGTGGGTGCAAGGCGCCATGAGGATTATATTAAGCACCTTAAACTTCTGCATAAAGGACAGTTTAGCACGAAATTTAAATGTAGTAGGTGCGATTACTCTGGTGAGGGAGCCTACCCGCGACGAGCAATAGGGCTCCATTATAAAACTAAACATGGGTCAGCCTCCACCCCCGAAGCCCCCACCATCGAATCCCCTGGGCTATTAGATAGGTCGTCGAGCAGCCCCCCGTTGAATAGTTCCGCGCAAGCAAACAACAGCAACTCGAACATTATAAATAGTAATGATAGTAGCGCGAATAGGGCTGGGGTGTCCGAGGGTACAAGAAGGACAGCCCCTAGGATCACGAGCGTAATCACCCTCGGCCCCCAGCAAACTAAAATTACGGGGAGGCTGCAGTTAAAGAAAACAGCCGCGAAATCGTCTGTTCAATCCGCGGCTAACAAGGCGGCCAGAGCCACCACCTCCACGGGGGTGGCAACCCACAACCCGAGCCCAGCGCCCACCCCCGCATCGGGCACCCCACCATCAGCCACAGCAGCAGGGACGTCCAGCATCACCAGGAGGAGCCCGGGTGGGGGATCATCCACCAGCGCCGACACCACCCTCCCGAGCAGGCACTCGGGAGGAAAGAAGAAAACGACCCCTGGGGCGGGGCCGCCACCCTTGAAGACGGGCAAGAAGACCTCCCCACCCGGGACGAGCAGCAGCAGCAGCGGCACTAGGGGAGCTAAACCAGGATCATCGGAGGTCACGAGGAGGGGCAAAACCGCGGGTGCAAGGGCTCCCGCGGCCCCCCCACCAACCAGGAGAACCACAAGGGCCAGCACAGCGGCCCAACGTCTACAGACAAGGGGGGGCGGGGAGCCCTCATTATTGGAGACAACGTCGGCCAGGAGGAAGAGCGGGGCCAGTCGCCCATCTATCGGCCCCGCGCACCCGCGGAGATCAACGACCAGAGGAGCAGCCATCCCGAAGAGGACCTCAATTGGATCCACCCCCCGCCTGCGGTCGTCAGCGAGACTAAGGAAGAGGATCCCCACCGTAACGTATGCTGAAGCCACGGTGGGTACGACGAGGACGACCCCCACCACCACCTCGGGGGTTGAAGAAAGAAGAACAGGGGGGGGAACTCCATCTACACCCCCCCTCGCAGCGACGTTAAGCCTCGTCACGCTGACGACCGCCACACTAACCACCACCAGCTGCGGGGGACTTATTACATCCCCTAGTGTCACACCAAGGAGCCCGCCAGGTACGTCGCCCCTCCCATCACCGGTCCCGGTGGTTACGACTTGCGTAACGCCGGGACAGCCACCCCGTGCGCCGCAAGCTCTGACCCCGGGGCCAATTACTATTTCACCGCGCACAACACCTCAGCGGTCGGAGGGGCGGCGTACCGAGAAGAGGGCATCGGATGCTGCGGAGACTGGACCAACGCTGCCGACGGGGACCCCGACATCAGTGCAACAAGAGGGAGAAGAGGCTCGAGAAGAGCCATGGCAGGTGGTAGGCGGGGGGAGAAAGAGCGTACACTCCCCCCAACATCTAGTTAGGATTTCGCGTAGCCCAGGGGCGCGTTTACCCCCTAGTACCCCTAGCGATTTCGGTCGGGGTGGTGACAATTTTCCTACCCAAGTAGAGAATATTAACCCTGCTAATGCATGCTCTACTAACAATATATATTGTAGGTTAGCTGGGGACGACGACGGTGGGTCATCCCCTATCCAACCCCTGGCGATTAGTATCCCAAACGGGCGAACGTCTCCCGTAGCGGGGCCAGCCCGCCCTCACCGGCAAAACCGGGCATCCCGGGGAGCACCTGCCAGAGGCGGACGGACGAACGGCCGCGGTCACCCTCGGGGGATCCGCGACCGTCTCGCCCGCGAGCCAACGGCAGGCCAGCTCGCCGTGATGTCACGAGTGGAGGCGGTGTCGAGCGGTGCGGAGCTTGAGGAGGTCGCCACCTTGGTGGCGGAATTCTTGAGCTCCAGTGCTTCGGTGCGGGGGGGGAACTCCCGGGAGGGTCGCGGTGGCCGTGCCCAGGGGGCCAGACCGGAGAAACAGACAGCTCCCCGGAACCCTCATCCTTCCAGCGAGCTCGAGAGGACACGTCGCGCAGCTCGTATCCAGCGGATATACCGCACCAACCGGCGCCGGGCGGTGCAGGAAGTGTTGTCAGGCCCTCCCCTTAGTTGCCCCGTCAACAAGGAGAGGGTCTGGGAGCACTTCCAGGCAGTACACCGTGCGTACGAGGTCGGGTGCGAACTGCCCGACGTGTTCCCGACAGCTCCTCCATCCCAGCAATCCAATGGCGCTCTGGAGGCCCCTCTATCAAGGGCGGAGGTGTCCGCCCGGCTCTGGCGGATGAGTAATTCATCCCCAGGTCCGGACGGTCTCTCCTACCTTGACCTGAGGAATGCCGACCCAGGGTGTCATGTCCTTACCATCCTCTACAACCTCTGCCTCCGGATGGAGGCAGTACCATCCCGCTGGAAGGACTCCACTACCATCTTACTCCACAAGAAGGGAGAAAGGGACTGTCTGGGCAACTGGAGGCCGATCGCAATGGGCGATACTATCGCCAAATTGTTTGCGGCCCTTGTTGCTGACCGGCTGACCGTCTGGTCACGAGCCAATAGTAGGCTGAGCACCTCCCAGAAGGGATTCCTCCCTTTTGAGGGGTGCAAAGAGCACAATTTTATTCTACAAGAGATCATAGCCGACGCCAGGAAGAGGAGACGGGAAGTGGTGGTCGCGTGGTTGGACCTTGCCAATGCCTTTGGTTCCGTCCCCCACGCGTCCATCCACGAGGCCCTCCGCCGTCATGGTTTACCTCGTAGCACAAGATCCCTAATCCACAACCTATATACAGGTGTCACCACCCGCGTCAGGGCGGCCGACGGTCTCACCGAGCCCGTCCCCATCCTATCCGGGGTTAGGCAAGGCTGCCCATTAAGCCCAATAGTTTTTAACCTCACCTTCGAGGCCGTAGTGCGTTCGCTCGAAAGCCTCGGGGTGGGTTACAAACTGTTGGGACGAAATTTTAACAATTTAGTATACGCCGACGACATAGCCCTCATTGCCGACTCCCCTGATAGTATGAGGGCGTTGCTCGCCAATGTGGAGGCTGCGGCTGGCGCGGTTGGCCTCTCCTTCAACCCGTCCAAGTGTGCAACACTGCACATTAAGGGCGGATTGGGGGAGAGTGTCCTACCCACCAGTTTTACGCTCCAGGGCCAACAAGTGAGGTCGCTGGGTGCTGGTGAACCCTACGAGCACCTCGGCACCCCAACGGGGTTTCGCGTCGACCAAACACCAATTACCACTCTGGACGGTCTGATTCGCGACCTCCGGGAGATTGACGGTAGTCTCCTCGCCCCGTGGCAGAAGATCGACGCGGTGGCAACATTCGTGCTGCCCCGCCTAGACTTCTGCCTCGGGGGGTCACACGTGGAGAAAGGCCCCCTGAAAGTGGCGGACTCCGTCGTCAAGAGGGTGACCAAGGGTTGGTTGCACCTCCCTCAGCGTGCGAGTGCGGAGGTGGTATTTCTACCACCCCGCGAGGGTGGAGCAGGATTGCTCCCCCTCTCCGATCTGGCTGACGTCCTGGCGGTCGCCCGGGGGTTCAAACTTTTGACCTCCCCGGACGACACGGTTAGGACGTTGGCCTGGGACTCGCTGAGGGAGAGCACCAGCCGGCGGATAGCCCAATTGGCGACGGAAAGCCATATGATCCGGCACCTCTCCGGCGATATGTCCGGGGAGTTTGTCCGCGCTTCAGGGGACACCGCCTCCACGTGGTCGAGGATCAGAGCCGCCACCCGGAGGCTCTCGACGAGGGCCGCCCTTAGTTGGGGTTGGTGCGAGGAACGGCGCGAGATTTCGTTGGAGTGTCGAAACTCCAAGAACTCCACCGTTAAAATAACACCTTCATCGCGTCAGCAGGTCGTCGGCAGATTGAGGTCCGCTGTCGTATCCTGGTATCGGGATCGACTCCTCGCCAAGCCCGATCAGGGTAAGGTTTTCGAGGTGTCGTCCCGATGCCAGGTGTCAAACCACTTCATGCGGGATGGACGAAACACTCGCTTCGCTGATTGGCGCTTTGTTCACCGAGCTCGCCTCGGCGTCTTGCCCCTTAACGGGACAAGGCGTTGGGGTGGGGGTGACAAGCGCTGTAGGATGTGTGGCGAGGAGTTGGAATCCATCCCCCATGTCTTGGGACATTGCGGGCCCCACTCTGCCGCACGGCAGTTGCGTCACGACGCCATTGTGGAGAGGCTCGTTAGGGCTAGTCACGCGCCTGGGGTCGTTAGGGTCAATCAACGCGTGGAGGGCGTCCACGAATCGTTAGCGACCCTTAGGCCCGACATTGTTGTGCGCGATGAGCGCAATAGGAAGATTACCGTCATCGACGTAGCCGTACCATTTGAAAATAGAATATTAGCGTTTGAAGAAGCACGGGGAAGGAAGATAGAGAAATACTCCCCCCTAGCACAAGATCTTGCTAAGCACGGCTACGCGGTGACGGTAGAAGCATTTATCGTGGGCGCCCTAGGTTCATGGGACAGTAAGAATGAAAAGACCATCAGCCTACTAGGTATTAACAGTAATTACGCTAAAATGATGAAAAGGCTGATGGTCAGCGATACAATTAGATGGTCCCGTGATATTTATGTTGAGCACGTTTCTGGTGTTCGTCAATACTAGGGGGTAAGTTAGGTGTTGCCAGGCATCCGAGTGTCCCCCTACTGTTACTAGTCGAGCGGAAAGAGGTCCGAGAAGCGACAAATGCGAATACATGTACAACACGCTAATAAACTCACGAACCACTAGAGACAAATTGTAATAGAGTGACAACACAAACAAAATAAGACTAGAACGTTGTAGTATATTATAGTACACAAAATAAAATGTAACATTGAATCACACTATATAGTAACAAGACGATAGAGCTAAGCAGCGAACAATAACATTATAATACAAACAGTAACAATTTATATGGATTGCGACTATGGCACCCCCTCTAGGGGGGGTAGCCGCATGCTTTGTACCTACCCCCCCCCCAGGGGGGGGAACATGTGTTTTTTTAATAAACTCTGTTCTTATCAGCTTAATATCTGATACACCTCCCATAGGGGGGTCAGTTTATTAAACGGATTTTTGGAGTTCGGCGGGTACTCGAGGCTTGCTTCGGTCTCTCCACGGGTCGACTCGGCATTGCAGTGCCGTCGAGTGCGGCCCTCATCGGCTATTTGTAAGGTAAGTATTCTTTGGTGGACTGGAGGAGTGCTTAGCTTTGCCGCTTTTAGCGGTCTTTGCCAGGGTTTGTCGGTCGGGTCTCCGGTGACCCGTTAGGTCCGGAGCGGTGGACTTAGTCGCTGCGCCGCCGCCCGGCCTATTTGCTGCAAGAGGAGACACCCTGTGCTTTTAGATTTTATCCCTTGACTATAGTTATTTATTTTATTTAATTTATTCGATTTTAAACTTTAAATCATAAATACCAGTCCACCAGGAATACCACCCCCGCCGGGCTTCAAAATCCAGCCGCTCGACTCGTTCCCCCGCGTTAGCTTAGTGCGTAAGTGCGTGCGTGACAGGTGCAGTGAATTGCGGTGCATCCTGGACTGCGGAGGACCCCACAGGAGGACCCACCATAGGGACGACAGCATCATCGTCGGAGGATCGCCTGGCAACGAAGTAGTAAGTGTTGACGGCTTCATTTGGCTTCATCCCTTACCCTCTTCCTTGCGCGTTCTCCCAATTCCCCTCTAGTAGTGGGTTTTCGTGTTCGCGGTGCATGCTCGTCGGTCGCTAGTATTAGAATAACTAACCTAAATTAATAATTAACACACGCGACCGCCGAATAAATTCGTAATTAGAGGAGCCTAAATTATATTATACTTACCGTTTTCCTCTTGTCGCCGCGGGTAGAACGCGCTTCCCCCAGGGGCAGACCCTCGTAGAACCTGCAACATAAAATTAAAACTTAAACCTAGAAACCTAAAATTAAATTGTACTTACCTTGGGTACAAGCAGGACGAGACTGCCTCTGGATTTCCTTACAGATCTCCTGGACGTGCACGGGACTGACAGGCCGGTTCTGGCAGCCCCTTATTTATTTATTTATTTTATTTATTTTTTCGTGTTAATTTATTTTGTGCACGTCCTGTATACACTTTGACTGGCCCCTATTGGCCTGCTCTGTTAATAGAAGTGACTGGCCCTTATTGGCCTTACTAACATTTTAATTAACTATTTATTTAGTTAATTTTTATCAAGCCTTGACTGGCCCTTATTGGCCTAAATAATTAATTTTAATTAATTATTTATATATAATTAACAAGACTGACTGGCCCTTTTTGGCCTATAATATTAACACTGCGGACTGGCTTTATTGGCCTACAAATTGTGATCGTCCGTATTTTTCTGTGTGGTAGGCCCCTGTACAGCCTACCTTATCTATTTATTTATTTAATCTATTTAAATTATTTATTTCGACCCCCGTGCCGTCCATTCGAAGCCAAATGGAGGGGGTACGAGAAATCCTCCTCGTCTTCCCGTACCCAGCAGAGCTCGTGTGCGAGCTCTGCCCGTCAAATGTATTAGGCAAAACATCGCGCGATGGTCGGAAGCGGGGTCACTTCGTGGGTGCCAGACGACATGAGGACTACGTAAAACACTTAAAACTATTACACAAAGACCAATATATAACGAAATTTAAATGTAGTCGGTGCGATTATTGTGGCGAAGGGGCCTATCCGCGAAGGGCGATAGGTCGCCATTACAAAGCCATGCACGGGTCGTCTTCCACCCCCGAAGCCTCCCCCACCATCGAACCCCCTGGGCTAATAGATAGGTCGCCGAGCAGCCCCCCATTGGATAGTCCCGCGCAATCGAATATTAGTAACCCGAATATTATAAATAGTAACAATAGCAGCGCGAGTAGGGCTGGGGTGTCCGAGGGTGCTAGGAGAGCAGCCCCAAGGATAACAAGCGTAATTACCCTCGGCCCCCAGCAAACTAAAATTACGGGGAGGCTGCAACTAAAAAGAACAACCGCGAAACTTTCCAAACAACCCGCGGCCAGTAGGGCGACCAGAGCCACCACCCCCAAGGGGGTGGCAACCCACAACCCGAGCGTTATGCCCACCCCCACACCATCAGAGTCCCCATCACCAACAGCAGCAGCAGAGACGTCCATAGGGAGCAGGAGGAGCCCGGGCGGAGGAACCACCACCACCAGCACTAACCCCCCGAGCAGGCCCTCGGGGGGGAAGAGGAAGACGACCCCAGGGTCAGGGCCGTCACCCACAGCAAGGACGGGTACCACTCCCCCGTCCGGGAAGAGTGGCAGCAGCGGCACTAGGCGGAACAAGATAGGACCAACAGGAGCCTCAAGACCGGGCAACCCCGCGGGTGCGAGGGCTCCTGCGGCCCCCCCTCCTACCAGAAGAACGACGAGGGCAAGTACTGCAGCCCTCCGCCTACAATCTAGGGGGGGCAGGGAGCCCTCTATACTTGAAACCTCATCCAGGAGGAAAAGCGGGGTCACCCGACCTACTATGGGCCCCGCGCACCCGCGGAGGTCACACACCCTCGGACCAGCCATCCCAAGGAGGACATCCATCGGATCCACCCCCCGCCTGCGGTCGTCAGCGAGGCTAAGAAGAAGAGACCCCACCGTCACATACGCTGAAGTTACGGTGGGGGCAACGAGGACGACCCCCATCACCACCAAGGGGGCCGAAGGAAGAGAAATAGGGGGGGGAACGCCATCAACACCCCCCCAAGCAGCGACCGTAAGCCTCGTTACGCTGACGACCGCCACACACATCACAACATGCTGCGGGGGACTCATCGTATCGCCTAGTGCCAGCCCAAGGAGCCCACCAGGTACGTCGCCCCTCCCATCACCGATCCCGGTGGTTACGACTTGCGTAGCCCCGGGACTGCCATCCTCGGGGCCGCAAGCTCTGACCCCGGGGCCGACCCCTTCGCCGCGCACAACACCTCAGCGGCTGGAGGAGCGGCGTACCGTGAACAGGGTAGAAGGAGCTGCAGAGGAAGGACCAACGCTGCCGACGGGGACAACACCAATAGAGGAGAACGAGGGTGAAGAGGCTCGAGAAGAGCCATGGCAGGTGGTCGGCAGGGGGAGAACTATCGGACACTCCCCCCAGGATATAGTTAGGACTTTGCGTAGCCCAGGGGCGCGTTTACCCCCTAGTACCCCTAGCGATTTCGGTCGGGGTGGTGACAATATTCCTACCTTACCAGATAATATTAACCCTGACACTGTGTGTATTACTAACATCTATTGTAGGTTAGCTGGGGACGACGACGGTGGGTCATCCCCTATCCAACCCCTGGCGGAAAACATCCCAAACGGGCGAACGTCTCCCGTAGCGGGGCCAGCCCGCCCTCACCGGCAAAACCGGGCATCCCGGGGAGCACCTGCCAGAGGCGGACGGACGAACGGCCGCGGTCACCCTCGGGGGATCCGCGACCGTCTCGCCCGCGAGCCAACGGCAGGTCAGCTCGCCGTGATGTCACGAGTGGAGGCGGTGTCGAGCGGTGCGGAGCTTGAGGAGGTCGCCACCCTGGTGGCGGAATTCTTGAGCTCCAGTGCTTCGGTGCGGGGGGGGAACTCCCGGGAGGGTCGCGGTGGCCGTGCCCAGGGGGCCAGACCGGAAAAACAGGCAGCTCCCCGGAACCCTCATCCTTCCAGCGAGCTCGAGAGGACACGTCGTGCAGCTCGTATCCAGCGGATATACCGCACCAACCGGCGCCGGGCGGTGCAGGAAGTGTTGTCAGGCCCTCCCCTTAGTTGCCCCGTCAACAAGGAGAGGGTCTGGGAGCACTTCCAGGCAATACACCGTGCGTACGAGGTCGGGTGCGAACTGCCCGATGTGTTCCCGACAGCTCCCCCATCCCAGCAATCCAATGGCGCTCTGGAGGCCCCTCTATCAAGGGCGGAGGTGTCCGCCCGGCTCTGGCGGATGAGTAATTCATCCCCAGGTCCGGACGGTCTCTCCTACCTTGACCTGAGGAGTGCCGACCCAGGGTGTCATGTCCTCACCATCCTGTACAACCTCTGCCTCCGGATGGAGGCAGTACCATCCCGCTGGAAGGACTCCACCACCATCTTGCTCCATAAGAAGGGGGAAAGGGACTGTCTGGGCAACTGGAGGCCGATCGCAATGGGCGATACTATCGCCAAATTGTTTGCGGCCCTTGTTGCTGACCGGCTGACCGTCTGGTCACGAGCCAATAGTAGGCTAAGCACCTCCCAGAAGGGATTTCTCCCTTTTGAGGGGTGCAAGGAACATAATTTTATCTTACAAGAGATCATAGCCGACGCCAGGAAGAGGAGACGGGAAGTGGTGGTTGCGTGGTTGGACCTTGCCAATGCCTTTGGCTCCGTCCCCCACGCGTCCATTCACGAGGCCCTCCGCCGTCATGGTTTACCGAGTAGCACTAGATCCCTGATTAAGAACCTCTACACCGGTGTCACCACCCGCGTCAGGGCGGCCGACGGTCTCACCGAGCCCGTCCCCATCCTATCCGGGGTTAAGCAAGGATGTCCTTTGAGCCCAGTAGTTTTTAACCTCACCTTCGAGGCCGTAGTGCGTTCGCTCGAAAGCCTCGGGGTGGGTTACAAACTATTGGGACGCAATTTTAATAACCTAGTTTACGCGGACGATATCGCTCTGATTGCCGATTCCCCGGCTAGTATGAGGGCGTTGCTCGCCAATGTGGAGGCTGCGGCTGGCGCGGTTGGCCTCTCCTTCAACCCGTCCAAGTGTGCAACACTGCACATTAAGGGCGGATTGGGGGAGAGTGTCCTACCCACCAGTTTTACGCTCCAGGGCCAACAAGTGAGGTCGCTGGGTGCTGGTGAACCCTACGAGCACCTCGGCACCCCAACGGGGTTTCGCGTCGACCAAACACCTATTACCACTCTGGACGGTCTGATTCGCGACCTCCGGGAGATTGACGGTAGTCTCCTCGCCCCGTGGCAGAAGATCGACGCGGTGGCAACATTCGTGCTGCCCCGCCTAGACTTCTGCCTCGGGGGGTCACACGTGGAGAAAGGCCCCCTGAAAGTGGCGGACTCCGTCGTCAAGAGGGTGACCAAGGGTTGGTTGCACCTCCCTCAGCGCGCGAGTGCGGAGGTGGTATTTCTACCACCCCGCGAGGGTGGAGCAGGATTGCTCCCCCTCTCCGATCTGGCTGACGTCCTGACGGTCGCCCGGGGGTTCAAACTTTTGACCTCCCCGGACGACACGGTTAGGACGTTGGCCTGGGACTCGCTGAGGGGGAGCACCAGCCGGCGGATAGCCCAATTGGCGACGGAAAGCCATATGATCCGGCACCTCTCCGGCGATATGACCGGGGAGTTTGTCCGCGCTTCAGGGGACACCGCCTCCACGTGGTCGAGGATTAGAGCCGCCACCCGGAGGCTCTCGACGAGGGCCGCCCTTAGTTGGGGTTGGTGCGAGGAACGGCGCGAGATTTCGTTGGAGTGTCGAAACTCCAAGAACTCCACCGTTAAAATAACACCTTCATCGCGTCAGCAGGTCGTCGGCAGATTGAGGTCCGCTGTCGTATCCTGGTATCGGGATCGACTCCTCGCCAAGCCCGATCAGGGTAAGGTTTTCGAGGTGTCGTCCCGATACCAGGTGTCAAACCACTTCATGCGGGATGGACGAAACACTCGCTTCGCTGATTGGCGCTTTGTTCACCGAGCTCGCCTCGGCGTCTTGCCCCTTAACGGGACAAGGCGTTGGGGTGGGGGTGACAAGCGCTGTAGGATGTGTGGCGAGGAGTTGGAATCCATCCCCCATGTCTTGGGACATTGCGGGCCCCACTCTGCCGCACGGCAGTTGCGTCACGACGCCATTGTGGAGAGGCTCGTTAGGGCTAACCATGCGCCCGGGGTCGTTAGGGTCAATCAGCGCGTTGAGGGCGTCCACGAGTCTTTAGCAGCTCTTAGGCCTGATATCGTGGTACGCGATGAGCGTAATAAAAAGATAACCGTCATCGACGTGGCCGTACCTTTCGAAAATAGAATGTTAGCTTTTGAAGAAGCGCGGGGGAGGAAAATAGATAAATACTCCCCCCTAGCCGAAGACCTCGCTAGACAAGGCTACGCGGTGACGGTCGATGCATTTATCGTGGGCGCCCTAGGTTCCTGGGATGGCAAAAATGAAAAGACCATCAGCCTATTAGGTATCAATCGTAACTATTCTAAAATGATGAAAAGGCTGATGGTCAGTGAAACCATTAAATGGTCCAGGGACATATATGTCGAGCACGTTTCGGGTGTTCGTCAATACTAGGGGGTAAGTTAGGTGTTGCCAGGCATCCGAATCTCCTCCTACTGTCATTAGTCGAGCGGAATGAGGTCCGAGAAGCGACATACATAAATATAAATACAGACACAACGTGACAATGCGACTGTGTATCACTAGACACAAACTGAAATACACTGATAACATAATGAAACGTGATTAGGACATAAGATGACAAACTATAAAACATAATGTAACACATAAATACAGCGATATAACAATAATAATTTCACAATGTAAATAAATAATGGACAAACAAACTACAATGAACTAAAACATATTATATGTATTGCGACTATGGCACCCCCTCTAGGGGGGGTAGCCGCATGTTTTGTATCTACCCCCCCTAGGGGGGGAACATGTGTTTTTAATAAACCATTATTAATCTGTTCTTATCAGCTTAATATCTGATACACCTCCCATAGGGGGGTCAGTTTATTAAACGGATTTTTGGAGTTCGGCGGGTACTCGAGGCTTGCTTCGGTCTCTCCACGGGTCGACTCGGCATTGCAGTGCCGTCGAGTGCGGCCCTCATCGGCTATTTGTAAGGTAAGTATTCTTTGGTGGACTGGAGGAGTGCTTAGCTTTGCCGCTTTTAGCGGTCTTTGCCAGGGTTTGTCGGTCGGGTCTCCGGTGACCCGTTAGGTCCGGAGCGGTGGACTTAGTCGCTGCGCCGCCGCCCGGCCTATTTGCTGCAAGAGGAGACACCCTGTGCTTTTAGATTTTATCCCTTGACTATAGTTATTTATTTTATTTAATTTATTCGATTTTAAACTTTAAATCATAAATACCAGTCCACCAGGAATACCACCCCCGCCGGGCTTCAAAATCCAGCCGCTCGACTCGTTCCCCCGCGTTAGCTTAGTGCGTAAGTGCGTGCGTGACAGGTGCAGTGAATTGCGGTGCATCCTGGACTGCGGAGGACCCCACAGGAGGACCCACCATAGGGACGACAGCATCATCGTCGGAGGATCGCCTGGCAACGAAGTAGTAAGTGTTGACGGCTTCATTTGGCTTCATCCCTTACCCTCTTCCTTGCGCGTTCTCCCAATTCCCCTCTAGTAGTGGGTTTTCGTGTTCGCGGTGCATGCTCGTCGGTCGCTAGTATTAGAATAACTAACCTAAATTAATAATTAACACACGCGACCGCCGAATAAATTCGTAATTAGAGGAGCCTAAATTATATTATACTTACCGTTTTCCTCTTGTCGCCGCGGGTAGAACGCGCTTCCCCCAGGGGCAGACCCTCGTAGAACCTGCAACATAAAATTAAAACTTAAACCTAGAAACCTAAAATTAAATTGTACTTACCTTGGGTACAAGCAGGACGAGACTGCCTCTGGATTTCCTTACAGATCTCCTGGACGTGCACGGGACTGACAGGCCGGTTCTGGCAGCCCCTTATTTATTTATTTATTTTATTTATTTTTTCGTGTTAATTTATTTTGTGCACGTCCTGTATACACTTTGACTGGCCCCTATTGGCCTGCTCTGTTAATAGAAGTGACTGGCCCTTATTGGCCTTACTAACATTTTAATTAACTATTTATTTAGTTAATTTTTATCAAGCCTTGACTGGCCCTTATTGGCCTAAATAATTAATTTTAATTAATTATTTATATATAATTAACAAGACTGACTGGCCCTTTTTGGCCTATAATATTAACACTGCGGACTGGCTTTATTGGCCTACAAATTGTGATCGTCCGTATTTTTCTGTGTGGTAGGCCCCTGTACAGCCTACCTTATCTATTTATTTATTTAATCTATTTAAATTATTTATTTCGACCCCCGTGCCGTCCATTCGAAGCCAAATGGAGGGGGTACGAGAAATCCTCCTCGTCTTCCCGTACCCAGCAGAGCTCGTGTGCGAGCTCTGCCCGTCAAATGTATTAGGCAAAACATCGCGCGATGGTCGGAAGCGGGGTCACTTCGTGGGTGCCAGACGACATGAGGACTACGTAAAACACTTAAAACTATTACACAAAGACCAATATATAACGAAATTTAAATGTAGTCGGTGCGATTATTGTGGCGAAGGGGCCTATCCGCGAAGGGCGATAGGTCGCCATTACAAAGCCATGCACGGGTCGTCTTCCACCCCCGAAGCCTCCCCCACCATCGAACCCCCTGGGCTAATAGATAGGTCGCCGAGCAGCCCCCCATTGGATAGTCCCGCGCAATCGAATATTAGTAACCCGAATATTATAAATAGTAACAATAGCAGCGCGAGTAGGGCTGGGGTGTCCGAGGGTGCTAGGAGAGCAGCCCCAAGGATAACAAGCGTAATTACCCTCGGCCCCCAGCAAACTAAAATTACGGGGAGGCTGCAACTAAAAAGAACAACCGCGAAACTTTCCAAACAACCCGCGGCCAGTAGGGCGACCAGAGCCACCACCCCCAAGGGGGTGGCAACCCACAACCCGAGCGTTATGCCCACCCCCACACCATCAGAGTCCCCATCACCAACAGCAGCAGCAGAGACGTCCATAGGGAGCAGGAGGAGCCCGGGCGGAGGAACCACCACCACCAGCACTAACCCCCCGAGCAGGCCCTCGGGGGGGAAGAGGAAGACGACCCCAGGGTCAGGGCCGTCACCCACAGCAAGGACGGGTACCACTCCCCCGTCCGGGAAGAGTGGCAGCAGCGGCACTAGGCGGAACAAGATAGGACCAACAGGAGCCTCAAGACCGGGCAACCCCGCGGGTGCGAGGGCTCCTGCGGCCCCCCCTCCTACCAGAAGAACGACGAGGGCAAGTACTGCAGCCCTCCGCCTACAATCTAGGGGGGGCAGGGAGCCCTCTATACTTGAAACCTCATCCAGGAGGAAAAGCGGGGTCACCCGACCTACTATGGGCCCCGCGCACCCGCGGAGGTCACACACCCTCGGACCAGCCATCCCAAGGAGGACATCCATCGGATCCACCCCCCGCCTGCGGTCGTCAGCGAGGCTAAGAAGAAGAGACCCCACCGTCACATACGCTGAAGTTACGGTGGGGGCAACGAGGACGACCCCCATCACCACCAAGGGGGCCGAAGGAAGAGAAATAGGGGGGGGAACGCCATCAACACCCCCCCAAGCAGCGACCGTAAGCCTCGTTACGCTGACGACCGCCACACACACCACAACATGCTGCGGGGGACTCATCGTATCGCCTAGTGCCAGCCCAAGGAGCCCACCAGGTACGTCGCCCCTCCCATCACCGATCCCGGTGGTTACGACTTGCGTAGCCCCGGGACTGCCATCCTCGGGGCCGCAAGCTCTGACCCCGGGGCCGACCCCTTCGCCGCGCACAACACCTCAGCGGCTGGAGGAGCGGCGTACCGTGAACAGGGTAGAAGGAGCTGCAGAGGAAGGACCAACGCTGCCGACGGGGACAACACCAATAGAGGAGAACGAGGGTGAAGAGGCTCGAGAAGAGCCATGGCAGGTGGTCGGCAGGGGGAGAACTATCGGACACTCCCCCCAGGATATAGTTAGGACTTTGCGTAGCCCAGGGGCGCGTTTACCCCCTAGTACCCCTAGCGATTTCGGTCGGGGTGGTGACAATATTCCTACCTTACCAGATAATATTAACCCTGACACTGTGTGTATTACTAACATCTATTGTAGGTTAGCTGGGGACGACGACGGTGGGTCATCCCCTATCCAACCCCTGGCGGAAAACATCCCAAACGGGCGAACGTCTCCCGTAGCGGGGCCAGCCCGCCCTCACCGGCAAAACCGGGCATCCCGGGGAGCACCTGCCAGAGGCGGACGGACGAACGGCCGCGGTCACCCTCGGGGGATCCGCGACCGTCTCGCCCGCGAGCCAACGGCAGGTCAGCTCGCCGTGATGTCACGAGTGGAGGCGGTGTCGAGCGGTGCGGAGCTTGAGGAGGTCGCCACCCTGGTGGCGGAATTCTTGAGCTCCAGTGCTTCGGTGCGGGGGGGGAACTCCCGGGAGGGTCGCGGTGGCCGTGCCCAGGGGGCCAGACCGGAAAAACAGGCAGCTCCCCGGAACCCTCATCCTTCCAGCGAGCTCGAGAGGACACGTCGTGCAGCTCGTATCCAGCGGATATACCGCACCAACCGGCGCCGGGCGGTGCAGGAAGTGTTGTCAGGCCCTCCCCTTAGTTGCCCCGTCAACAAGGAGAGGGTCTGGGAGCACTTCCAGGCAATACACCGTGCGTACGAGGTCGGGTGCGAACTGCCCGATGTGTTCCCGACAGCTCCCCCATCCCAGCAATCCAATGGCGCTCTGGAGGCCCCTCTATCAAGGGCGGAGGTGTCCGCCCGGCTCTGGCGGATGAGTAATTCATCCCCAGGTCCGGACGGTCTCTCCTACCTTGACCTGAGGAGTGCCGACCCAGGGTGTCATGTCCTCACCATCCTGTACAACCTCTGCCTCCGGATGGAGGCAGTACCATCCCGCTGGAAGGACTCCACCACCATCTTGCTCCATAAGAAGGGGGAAAGGGACTGTCTGGGCAACTGGAGGCCGATCGCAATGGGCGATACTATCGCCAAATTGTTTGCGGCCCTTGTTGCTGACCGGCTGACCGTCTGGTCACGAGCCAATAGTAGGCTAAGCACCTCCCAGAAGGGATTTCTCCCTTTTGAGGGGTGCAAGGAACATAATTTTATCTTACAAGAGATCATAGCCGACGCCAGGAAGAGGAGACGGGAAGTGGTGGTCGCGTGGTTGGACCTTGCCAATGCCTTTGGCTCCGTCCCCCACGCGTCCATTCACGAGGCCCTCCGCCGTCATGGTTTACCGAGTAGCACTAGATCCCTGATTAAGAACCTCTACACCGGTGTCACCACCCGCGTCAGGGCGGCCGACGGTCTCACCGAGCCCGTCCCCATCCTATCCGGGGTTAAGCAAGGATGTCCTTTGAGCCCAGTAGTTTTTAACCTCACCTTCGAGGCCGTAGTGCGTTCGCTCGAAAGCCTCGGGGTGGGTTACAAACTATTGGGACGCAATTTTAATAACCTAGTTTACGCGGACGATATCGCTCTGATTGCCGATTCCCCGGCTAGTATGAGGGCGTTGCTCGCCAATGTGGAGGCTGCGGCTGGCGCGGTTGGCCTCTCCTTCAACCCGTCCAAGTGTGCAACACTGCACATTAAGGGCGGATTGGGGGAGAGTGTCCTACCCACCAGTTTTACGCTCCAGGGCCAACAAGTGAGGTCGCTGGGTGCTGGTGAACCCTACGAGCACCTCGGCACCCCAACGGGGTTTCGCGTCGACCAAACACCTATTACCACTCTGGACGGTCTGATTCGCGACCTCCGGGAGATTGACGGTAGTCTCCTCGCCCCGTGGCAGAAGATCGACGCGGTGGCAACATTCGTGCTGCCCCGCCTAGACTTCTGCCTCGGGGGGTCACACGTGGAGAAAGGCCCCCTGAAAGTGGCGGACTCCGTCGTCAAGAGGGTGACCAAGGGTTGGTTGCACCTCCCTCAGCGCGCGAGTGCGGAGGTGGTATTTCTACCACCCCGCGAGGGTGGAGCAGGATTGCTCCCCCTCTCCGATCTGGCTGACGTCCTGACGGTCGCCCGGGGGTTCAAACTTTTGACCTCCCCGGACGACACGGTTAGGACGTTGGCCTGGGACTCGCTGAGGGGGAGCACCAGCCGGCGGATAGCCCAATTGGCGACGGAAAGCCATATGATCCGGCACCTCTCCGGCGATATGACCGGGGAGTTTGTCCGCGCTTCAGGGGACACCGCCTCCACGTGGTCGAGGATTAGAGCCGCCACCCGGAGGCTCTCGACGAGGGCCGCCCTTAGTTGGGGTTGGTGCGAGGAACGGCGCGAGATTTCGTTGGAGTGTCGAAACTCCAAGAACTCCACCGTTAAAATAACACCTTCATCGCGTCAGCAGGTCGTCGGCAGATTGAGGTCCGCTGTCGTATCCTGGTATCGGGATCGACTCCTCGCCAAGCCCGATCAGGGTAAGGTTTTCGAGGTGTCGTCCCGATACCAGGTGTCAAACCACTTCATGCGGGATGGACGAAACACTCGCTTCGCTGATTGGCGCTTTGTTCACCGAGCTCGCCTCGGCGTCTTGCCCCTTAACGGGACAAGGCGTTGGGGTGGGGGTGACAAGCGCTGTAGGATGTGTGGCGAGGAGTTGGAATCCATCCCCCATGTCTTGGGACATTGCGGGCCCCACTCTGCCGCACGGCAGTTGCGTCACGACGCCATTGTGGAGAGGCTCGTTAGGGCTAACCATGCGCCCGGGGTCGTTAGGGTCAATCAGCGCGTTGAGGGCGTCCACGAGTCTTTAGCAGCTCTTAGGCCTGATATCGTGGTACGCGATGAGCGTAATAAAAAGATAACCGTCATCGACGTGGCCGTACCTTTCGAAAATAGAATGTTAGCTTTTGAAGAAGCGCGGGGGAGGAAAATAGATAAATACTCCCCCCTAGCCGAAGACCTCGCTAGACAAGGCTACGCGGTGACGGTCGATGCATTTATCGTGGGCGCCCTAGGTTCCTGGGATGGCAAAAATGAAAAGACCATCAGCCTATTAGGTATCAATCGTAACTATTCTAAAATGATGAAAAGGCTGATGGTCAGTGAAACCATTAAATGGTCCAGGGACATATATGTCGAGCACGTTTCGGGTGTTCGTCAATACTAGGGGGTAAGTTAGGTGTTGCCAGGCATCCGAATCTCCTCCTACTGTCATTAGTCGAGCGGAATGAGGTCCGAGAAGCGACATACATAAATATAAATACAGACACAACGTGACAATGCGACTGTGTATCACTAGACACAAACTGAAATACACTGATAACATAATGAAACGTGATTAGGACATAAGATGACAAACTATAAAACATAATGTAACACATAAATACAGCGATATAACAATAATAATTTCACAATGTAAATAAATAATGGACAAACAAACTACAATGAACTAAAACATATTATATGTATTGCGACTATGGCACCCCCTCTAGGGGGGGTAGCCGCATGTTTTGTATCTACCCCCCCTAGGGGGGGAACATGTGTTTTTAATAAACCATTATTAATCTGTTCTTATCAGCTTAATATCTGATACACCTCCCATAGGGGGGTCAGTTTATTAAACGGATTTTTGGAGTTCGGCGGGTACTCGAGGCTTGCTTCGGTCTCTCCACGGGTCGACTCGGCATTGCAGTGCCGTCGAGTGCGGCCCTCATCGGCTATTTGTAAGGTAAGTATTCTTTGGTGGACTGGAGGAGTGCTTAGCTTTGCCGCTTTTAGCGGTCTTTGCCAGGGTTTGTCGGTCGGGTCCCCGGTGACCCGCTAGGTCCGGAGCGGTGGACTTAGTCGCTGCGCCGCCGCCCGGCCTATTTGCTGCAAGAGACACCCTGTGCTGTTAGATTTTAACCCTTGACTCTATTCTATTTATTTATTCTATTTATTCGATTCTAAATTTTAAATCTTAAATATACCCAGTCCACCAAGAATACCACCCCGCCGGGCTTCAAAATCCAACCGCTCGACTCGTTCCCCCGCGTTAATGTTAAGTGCGTGCGTGCGTGCGACTTAGTGACAGGTGCAAGGACTTGCGGTGCATCCTGGACAGCGGAGGACCCCACAGGAGGACTCACCATAGGGACGACAGCGTCATCGTCGGAGGATCGCCTGGCAACGAAGTAGTAAGTGTTGACGGCTTCATTTGGCTTCATCCCTTACCCTCTTCCTTGCGCGTTCTCCCAATTCCTCTTAAGTAGTGGGTAGTTCTTCCCCCGTGTTTGCGGTGCATGTCTGTCGGTCGCTATTAATATAATAACTAACCTAAATTAATAATTAACACGCGCGACCGCTTACTAAACTCGTAGATAGAGGAACTTAAACTATATCATACTTACCGTTTTCCTCTTGTCGCCGCGGGTAGAACGCGCTTCCCCCAGGGGCAGACCCTCGTAGATCCTGCAACTTAAAATTAAATTGTTAAAACTTAAACCTAGAAACTTAAAAACTAGAATTATACCTACCGTGGGTATAAGCAGGACGAGACTGCCTCTGGATTTCCATACAGATTTCCTGGACGTGCACGGGACTGACAGGCCGGTTCTGGCAGCCCCCTATTTATTTATTTATTTAATTTATTCTTATTTGTTAATTTATTTTTGTGCACGTCCCGTCTACACTTTGACTGGCCCCTATTGGCCTGCTCTGTTAATCGAGGTGACTGGCCCTTATTGGCCTTATTAATATTTTAATTAACTATTTATTTAGTTAATTTTTATCAAGCCTTGACTGGCCCTTATTGGCCTAAATAATTAATTTTAATTAATTATTTATATATAATTAACAAGACCGACTGGCCCCTTTTGGCCTATAATATTAACATTGCGGACTGGCTCTATTGGCCTACAAATTGTGAACGTCCGTATTTCTGTGTGGTAGGCCCTTGTACAGCCTACAGTATTTATTTAACTTATTTATTTATTTATATATTTATTTTGACCCCCGTGCCGTTCTTCCTGAAGCCAAATGGAGGGGGTACGAGAAATCCTCCTTGTCTTCCCGTACCCAGCAGAACTCGTTTGCGAGCTCTGCCCGTCAAATTTATTAGGCAAAACGTCGCGCGATGGTCGGAAGCGGGGTCACTTCGTAGGTGCAAGACGACATGAAGACTACGTGAAACATTTAAAATTATTACACAAAGACCAACACGTTATAAAATTTAAGTGTAGTCGGTGCGATTATTGTGGCGAAGGGGCCTATCCGCGAAGGGCGATAGGTCGCCATTATAAGGCCACGCACGGGTCGTCTTCCACCCCCGAAGCCTCCCCCACCATCGAATCCCCTGGGCTAACAGTTAGGTCGTCGAGCAGCCCCCCACTGGATAGTTCCGCGCAAACGAATAGCAGCAATCCGAATAACAGAAATAGTAATGGTAGTAGCGCGAGTAGGGCTGGGGTGTCCGAGGGTGCCAGGAGAGCTGCCCCAAGGATAACAAGCGTAACCACCCTCGGCCCCCAGCAAACAAAAATCACGGGGAGGCTGCAGTTAAAGAAAACAGCCGCGAAATCGTCCACGCAAACCGCGGCCAACAAGGCGGCCAGAGCCACCACCTCCACGGGGGTGGCAACCCACGACCCGAGCCCAGTGCCCACCCCCACAACAGCCACCCCACCATCAGCCACAGCAGCAGGGACGTCCAGCGATACCAGGAGAAGCCCGGGTGGGGGATCATCCACCAGCGCCGACACCACCCTCCCGAGCAGGCACTCGGGAGGAAAGAAGAAAACGACCCCTGGGGCGGGGCCGTCCTCCGTGAAGAAGGGCACCGGGACCTCCCCACCCGGGACGAGCAGCAGCAGCGACACTGGGGGAACTAAGCCAGGATCATCGGAGGTCACGAGGAGGAGCAAAGCCGCGGGTGCAAGGGCTCCCGCGGCCCCCCCACCAGCCAAGAGAATTACAAGGGCCAGCACAGCGGCCCAACGTCTACAGACAAGGGGGGGCGGGGAGCCCTCATTATTGGAGACAACGTCGGCCAGGAGGAAGAGCGGGGCCAACCGTCCATCTATCGGCCCCGCGCACCCGCGGAGATCAACAACAACCAGAGGAGCAGCCATCCCGAAGAGGACCTCAATAGGATCCACCCCCCGCCTGCGGTCGTCAGCGAGGCTAAGGAAGAGGATCCCCACCGTAACATACGCCGAAGCCACGGTGGGGACGACGAGGACGACCCCCACTACCACCTCGGGGGTCGAAGAAAGAAGATTAGGGGGGGGAACCCCATCTACACCCCCCCTCGCAGCGACGCTAAGCCTCGTCACGCTGACGACCGCCACATACACCACCACAAGTTGCGGGGGACTCATTACATCCCCTAGTGTCATTCCAAGGAGCCCGCCAGGTACGTCGCCCCTCCCATCACCGGTCCCGGTGGTTATGACTTGCGTAACGCCGGGACAGCCACCCCGTGCGCCGCAAGCTCTGACCCCGGGGCCAACTGTCAACTCACCGCGCACAACATCTCAGCGGTCGGAGGAGCGGCGTACCGAGAAGAGGGCATCGGAGGCTGCGGGAACTGGACCAGCGCTGCCGACGGGGACCCCTCCAACGACACAACAGGAGGGAGAAGAGGCTCGTGAAGAGCCATGGCAGGTGGTAGGCGGGGGGAGAAATAGCGTACACTCCCCCCAAGTATTAGCTAGGATTTTGCGTAGCCCAGGGGCGCGTTTACCCCCTAGTACCCCTAACGATCTCGGTCGGGGTGGTGACAACATCCCTACTCAAGTAGAGAGTACTAACCCTGCCTATGCATGCACGATTAATAATATTTATTGTAGGTTAGCTGGGGACGACGACGGTGGGTCATCCCCTATCCAACCCCTGGCGGAAAACATCCCAAACGGGCGAACGTCTCCCGTAGCGGGGCCAGCCCGCCCTCACCGGCAAAACCGGGCATCCCGGGGAGCACCTGCCAGAGGCGGACGGACGAACGGCCGCGGTCACCCTCGGGGGATCCGCGACCGTCTCGCCCGCGAGCCAACGGCAGGCCAGCTCGCCGTGATGTCACGAGTGGAAGCGGTGTCGAGCGGTGCGGAGCTTGAGGAGGTCGCCACCTTGGTGGCGGAATTCTTGAGCTCCAGTGCTTCGGTGCGGGGGGGGAACTCCCGGGAGGGTCGCGGTGGCCGTGCCCAGGGGGCCAGACCGGAAAAACAGGCAGCTCCCCGGAACCCTCATCCTTCCAGCGAGCTCGAGAGGACACGTCGTGCAGCTCGCATCCAGCGGATATACCGCACCAACCGGCGCCGGGCGGTGCAGAAAGTGCTGTCAGGCCCTCCCCTTAGTTGCCCCGTCAACAAGGAGAGGGTCTGGGAGCACTTCCAGGCAGTACACCGTGCGTACGAGGTCGGGTGCGAACTGCCCGACGTGTTCCCGACAGCTCCTCCATCCGAGCAGTCCAATGGCGCTCTGGGGGCCCCTCTGTCGAGGGCGGAGGTGTCCGCCCGGCTCTGGCGGATGAGTAATTCATCCCCAGGTCCGGACGGTCTCTCCTACCTTGACCTGAGGAGTGCCGATCCAGGGTGTCATGTCCTTACCATCCTTTACAACCTCTGCCTCCGGATGGAGGCAGTACCATCCCGCTGGAAGGATTCCACTACCATCTTACTCCATAAGAAGGGAGAAAGGGACTGTCTGGGCAACTGGAGACCGATCGCAATGGGCGATACTATCGCCAAATTGTTTGCGGCCCTTGTTGCTGACCGGCTGACCGTCTGGTCACGTGCAAATAGTAGGCTAAGCACCTCCCAGAAGGGATTTCTCCCTTTTGAGGGGTGCAAAGAATATAACTTTATACTACAAGAGATCATAGCCGACGCCAGGAAGAGGAGAAGGGAAGTGGTGGTCGCGTGGTTGGACCTTGCCAATGCCTTTGGTTCCGTCCCCCACGCGTCCATCCACGAGGCCCTCCGCCGTCACGGGGTACCACGTAGCACTAGATCCCTGATCCAAAACCTCTATACAGGTGTCACCACCCGCGTCAGGGCGGCCGACGGTCTCACCGAGCCCGTCCCCATCCTATCCGGGGTTAGGCAGGGCTGCCCTCTGAGCCCAATAGTTTTTAACCTCACCTTCGAGGCCGTAGTGCGTTCGCTCGAAAGCCTCGGGGTGGGTTACAAACTATTGGGACGAACATTTAATAATTTAGTGTACGCCGACGATATTGCCCTTATTGCCGACTCCCCTGATAGTATGAGGGCGTTGCTCGCCAATGTGGAGGCTGCGGCTGGTGCGGTTGGCCTCTCCTTCAACCCGTCCAAGTGTGCAACACTGCACATTAAGGGCGGATTGGGGGAGAGTGTCCTACCCACCAGTTTTACGCTCCAGGGCCAACAAGTGAGGTCGCTGGGTGCTGGCGAACCCTACGAGCACCTCGGCACCCCAACGGGGTTTCGCGTCGACCAGACACCGATTACCACTCTGGACGGTCTGATTCGCGACCTCCGGGAGATTGACGGTAGTCTCCTCGCCCCGTGGCAGAAGATCGACGCGGTGGCAACATTCGTGCTGCCCCGCCTAGACTTCTGCCTCGGGGGGTCACACGTGGAGAAAGGCCCCCTGAAAGTGGCGGACTCCGTCGTCAAGAGGGTGACCAAGGGCTGGTTGCACCTCCCTCAGCGCGCGAGTGCGGAGGTGGTATTTCTACCACCCCGCGAGGGTGGAGCAGGATTGCTCCCCCTCTCCGATCTGGCCGATGTCCTGACGGTCGCCCGGGGGTTCAAACTTTTGACCTCCCCGGACGACACTGTTAGGACATTGGCCTGGGACTCGCTGAGGGGGAGCACCAGCCGGCGGATAGCCCAATTGGCGACGGAAGGCCAGATGATCCGGCACCTCTCCGGCGATATGTCCGGGGAGTTTGTCCGCGCTTCAGGGGACACCGCCTCCACGTGGTCGAGGATTAGAGCCGCCACCCGGAGGCTCTCGACGAGGGCCGCCCTTAGTTGGGGTTGGTGCGAGGAACGGCGCGAGATTTCGTTGGAGTGTCGAAACTCCAAGAACTCCACCGTCAAAATAACATCTTCATCGCGTCAGCAGGTCGTCGGGAGATTGAGGTCCGCTGTCGTATCCTGGTATCGGGATCGACTCCTCGCCAAGCCCGATCAGGGTAAGGTTTTCGAGGTGTCGTCCCGGTACCAGGTGTCAAACCATTTCATGCGGGATGGACGAAACACTCGCTTCGCTGATTGGCGCTTCGTTCACCGAGCTCGCCTCGGCGTCTTGCCCCTTAACGGGACAAGGCGTTGGGGTGGGGGTGACAAGCGCTGTAGGATGTGTGGCGAGGAGTTGGAATCCATCCCCCATGTCTTGGGACATTGCGGGCCCCACTCTGCCGCACGGCAGTTGCGTCACGACGCCATTGTGGAGAGGCTCGTTAGGGCTAGTCATGCATCTGGGGTCGTTAGGGTTAACCAGCGCGTTGAGGGCGTTCACGAATCTCTGGCAGCACTTAGGCCCGATATTGTAGTGCGGGATGAACGGAACAAAAAGATTACCGTCATCGACGTGGCCTGCCCATTTGAAAATAGAATAGTAGCATTTGAAGAAGCACGGGGGAGGAAGATAGAGAAGTACTCCCCCTTAGCAAAAGATCTTGCCAAACAAGGCTACGCGGTGGCGGTAGAAGCATTTATCGTGGGCGCCCTAGGTTCCTGGGATGGTAGAAATGAGAAGGCCATCAGCCTATTAGGTATCAACCGTAATTACTGTAAAATGATGAAAAGGCTGATGGTCAGCGAAACGATTAAGTGGTCCAGGGACATATATGTCGAACACGTTTCGGGTGTTCGCCAATACTAGGGGGTAGGTTAGGTGTTGCCAGGCATCCAAATCTCCTCCTATCCACATTAGTCGAGCGGAATGAGGTCCGGGAAGCGACAACCACAAACATGCAAATAACGAAACAATACGAATACGAACTATGATAGACAAACTGAAGCATAGTGATAGCAAAATGGAATGTAACTAAGACATAAGACGAGATGACGAATTACAAAATAGAATATAACACATAAGCACAGTGATATAATAATTATAATTACAATCTGACAAGGTAAATAAATAATTGACAAACAAAAGTATAATGAATAAAAGATAATATATGTATTGCGACTATGGCACCCCCTCTAGGGGGGGTAGCCGCATGCTCTGTACCTACCCCCCCCCCAGGGGGGGAACATGTGTTTCTCAATAAACCATAATTAATCTGTTCTTATCAGCTTAATATCTGATACACCTCCCATAGGGGGGTCAGTTTATTAAACGGATTTTTGGAGTTCGGCGGGTACTCGAGGCTTGCTTCGGTCTCTCCACGGGTCGACTCGGCATTGCAGTGCCGTCGAGTGCGGCCCTCATCGGCTTTTATAAGGTAAGTATTCTTTGGTGGACTGGAGGAGTTTTAGCTTTGCCGCTTTTAGCGGTCTTTGCCAGGGTTTGTCGGTCGGGTCTCCGGTGACCCGTTAGGTCCGAGCGGTGGACTTAGTCGCTGCGCCGCCGCCCGGCCTATTTGCTGCAAGAGGAGACACCCTGTGCTGTTAGATTTTAACCCTTGACTCCATTCTATTTATTTATTCTATTTATTTAATTTATTGATTTTATTCGATTTTAAATATACCCAGTCCACCAAGAATACCACCCCGCCGGGCTTCAAAATCCAACCGCTCGACTACCCCCGCGTTAGTATTAAGTGCGTGCGTGCGTGTGCGAATAGTGACAGGTGCAAGGACTTTCGGTGCAACCTGGACTGCGGAGGACCCCACAGGAGGACTTACCATAGGGACGACAGCGTCATCGTCGGAGGATCGCCTGGCAACGAAGTAGTAAGTGTTGACGGCTTCATTTGGCTTCATCCCTTACCCTCTTCCTTGCGCGTTCTCCCAATTCCTTTTAAGTAGTGGGTAGTTCTTCCCCCGTGTTCGCGGTGCATGCTCGTCGGTCGCTAGTATTAGAATAACTAACTTAAATTAATAATTAACACACGCGACCGCCGAATAAATTCGTAATTAGAGGAGCCTAAATTATATTATACTTACCGTTTTCCTCTTGTCGCCGCGGGTAGAACGCGCTTCCCCCAGGGGCAGCCACTCGTAGAACCTGCAACTTAAAATTAAATTGTTAAAACTTAAACCTAGGAAATTAAAATTAAATTGTACTTACCTTGGGTACAAGCAGGACGAGACTGCCTCTGGATTTCCTTACAGATCTCCTGGACGTGCACGGGACTGACAGGCCGGTTCTGGCAGCCCCCTATTTATTTATTTATTTAAATTATTATAATTGTTAATTTATTTTTGTGCACGTCCTGTATACACTTTGACTGGCCCCTATTGGCCTGCTCTGTTAATCGAGGTGACTGGCCCTTATTGGCCTTATTAATATTTTAATTAACTATTCATTTAGTTAATTTTTATTAAGTCTTGACTGGCTCTTATTGGCCTAAATAATTAATCTTAATTAATTATTTATACAATAATTAACAAGACTGACTGGCCCCTTTTGGCCTATAATATTAACATTGCGGACTGGCTCTATTGGCCTACAAATTGTGAACGTCCGTATTTCTGTGTGGTAGGCCCTTGTACAGCCTACAGTATTTATTTAACTTATTTATTTATTTATATATTTATTTTGACCCCCGTGCCGTTCTCCCTGAAGCCAAATGGAGGGGGTACGAGATATCCTCCTCGTCTTCCCGTACCCAGCAGAGCTCGTTTGCGAGCTCTGCCCGTCAAATTTATTAGGTAAAACGTCGCGCGATGGTCGGAAGCGGGGTCACTTCGTAGGTGCAAGACGACATGAAGACTACGTGAAACATTTAAAATTATTACACAAAGACCAACACGTTATAAAATTTAAATGTAGTCGGTGCGATTATTGTGGCGAAGGGGCCTATCCGCGAAGGGCGATAGGTCGCCATTACAAAGCCATGCACGGGTCGTCTTCCACCCCCGAAGCCTCCCCCACCATCGAATCCCCTGGGCTAACAGTTAGGTCGTCGAGCAGCCCCCCATTGGATAGTGTCGCGCAACCGAACAATAGCAGCGCAAAGATTATAAATAGTAACGAGAGTAGCGCGAATAGGGCTGGGGCGTCCGAGGGTGCCAGGAGCACCAGACCAAGGATAACGAGCGTAATCACCCTCGGCCCCCAGCAAACTAAAATTACGGGGAGGCTGCAACTAAAAAGAACAACCGCGAAACTTTCCAAGCAACCCGCGGCCAGTAGGGCGACCAGAGCCACCACCTCCAAGGGGGTGGCAACCCACAACCCGAGCGCTACGCCCACCCCCACAACAGCCACCCCGCCAACAACAGCAGCAACAAGGACATCCACAGGCACCAGGAAGAGCCCGGTCGGGGGAACATCTACCAGCGCCAGAATTACCCCCCCGAGCAGGCCCTCAGGGGGAAAAAGGAGGGCGACCCCAGGGTCAGGGCCGTCACCCACTACGGGCAGTATCCCCCCGTCCGGGACGAGTAGCAGCCATGGCACTAGGGGTGTCAAATTAGGACCAAAGAAGGCCACGGGAGGGGACAATGCCGCGGGTGCGAGGGCTCCCGCGGCCCCCCTACCTACCAGGAGAACGACCAGGGCCAGTACGGCCGCCTTACGTCTACGAGCCAGGGGGAGCGGGGAGCCCTCATTATTAGAGACCACGTCAGCCAGGAGGAAGAGCGGGGCCATTCGACCACCTACCGGCCCCGTGCACCCGCGGAGATCAGCCAACCTCGGAGTACCCATACCGAAGAGGACCTCGATTGGATCCACCCCCCGCCTGCGGTCGTCAGCGAGGTTACGGAAGAGGATCCCCACCGTAACATATGCCGAAGCCACAGTGGGGACGACGAGGATGACCCCCACTACCACCTCGGGGGTCGAAGAAAGAAGATTAGGGGGGGGAACACCATCTACACCCCCCCTTGCAGCGACCATGAGCCTCGTCACGCTGACGACCGCCACGCTAACAACAACGAGCTGCGGGGGACTTATCACCTCCCCTAGTGCCACCCCAAGGAGCCCGCCAGGTACGTCGCCCCTCCCATCACCGGTCCCGGTGGTTACGACTTGCGTAACGCCGGGACAGCCACCCCGGGCGCCGCAAGCTCTGACCCCGGGGCCAACTACAACGTTACCGCGCACAACACCTCAGCGGTCGGAGGAGCGGCGTACCGAGAAGAGGGCATCGGAGGCTGCAGAAAGTGGACCAACGCTGCCGACGGGGACTCCACCAGCAGGACAACAGGAGGGAGAAGAGGCTCGAGAAGAGCCATGGCAGGTGGTAGGCGGGGGGAGAAATAGCGTACACTCCCCCCAACAGATAGATAGGACTTTGCGTAGCCCAGGGTCGCGTTTACCCCCTAGTACCCCTAACGATTTCGGTCGGGGTGGTGACAATTTTCCTACCCAAGTAGAGATTATTAACCCTGCCAGTGCATGCTCTACTAACAACATCTTTTGTAGGTTAGCTGGGGACGACGACGGTGGGTCATCCCCTACCCAACCCCTGGCGATTAATAACCCAAACGGGCGAAGGTCTCCCGTAGCGGGGCCAGCCCGCCCCCACCGGCAAAACCGGGCATCCCGGGGAGCACCTGCCAGAGGCGGACGGACGAGCGGCCGCGGTCACCCTCGGGGGATCCGCGACCGTCTCGCCCGCGAGCCAACGGCAGGCCAGCTCGCCGTGATGTCACGAGTGGAGGCGGTGTCGAGCGGTGCGGAGCTTGAGGAGGTCGCCACCGTGGTGGCGGAATTCTTGAGCTCCAGTGCTTCGGTGCGGGGGAGGAACTCCCGGGAGGGTCGCGGTGGCCGTGCCCAGGGGGCCAGACCGGAAAAACAGGCAGCTCCCCGGAACCTTCATCCTTCCAGCGAGCTCGAGAGGACACGTCGTGCAGCTCGCATCCAGCGGATATACCGCACCAACCGGCGCCGGGCGGTGCAGGAAGTGTTGTCAGGCCCCCCCCTTAGTTGCCCCGTCAACAAGGAGAGGGTCTGGGAGCACTTCCAGGCAGTACACCGTGCGTACGAGGTCGGGTGCGAGCTGCCCGACGTGTTCCCGACAGCTCCTCCATCCCAGCAATCCAATGGCGCTCTGGAGGCCCCTCTATCAAGGGCGGAGGTGTCCGCCCGGCTCTGGCGGATGAGTAATTCATCCCCAGGTCCGGACGGTCTCTCCTACCTTGACCTGAGGAATGCCGACCCAGGGTGTCATGTCCTCACCATCCTATACAACCTCTGCCTCCGGATGGAGGCAGTACCATCCCGCTGGAAGGATTCCACCACCATCTTGCTCCACAAGAAGGGGGAAAGGGACTGTCTGGGCAACTGGAGGCCGATCGCAATGGGCGATACTATCGCCAAATTGTTTGCGGCCCTTGTTGCTGACCGGCTGACCGTCTGGTCACGAGCCAATAGTAGGCTAAGCACCTCTCAGAAGGGGTTTCTCCCGTTTGAGGGGTGCAAGGAACATAACTTCGTATTACAAGAGATTATAGCCGACGCCAGGAAGAGGAGACGGGAAGTGGTGGTCGCGTGGTTGGACCTTGCCAATGCCTTTGGCTCCGTCCCCCACGCGTCCATCCACGAGGCCCTCCGCCGTCACGGGGTACCATGTAGCACACGATCCCTGATTAGAAACCTCTACACAGGTGTCACCACCCGCGTCAGGGCGGCCGACGGCCTCACCGAGCCCGTCCCCATCCTATCCGGGGTTAAGCAAGGATGTCCTTTGAGCCCAATAGTTTTTAACCTCACCTTCGAGGCCGTAGTGCGTTCGCTCGAAAGCCTCGGGGTGGGTTACAAACTATTGGGACGCAATTTTAACAACTTAGTTTACGCGGACGATATCGCTTTGATTGCCGATTCCCCGGCTAGTATGAGGGCGTTGCTCGCCAATGTGGAGGCTGCGGCTGGTGCGGTTGGCCTCTCCTTCAACCCGTCCAAGTGTGCAACACTGCACATTAAGGGCGGATTGGGGGAGAGTGTCCTACCCACCAGTTTCACGCTCCAGGGTCAACATGTGAGGTCGCTGGGTGCTGGCGAACCCTACGAGCACCTCGGCACCCCAGCGGGGTTTCGCGTCGACCAGACACCAATTACCACTCTGGACGGTCTGATTCGTGACCTCCGGGAGATTGACGGTAGTCTCCTCGCCCCGTGGCAGAAGATCGACGCGGTGGCAACATTCGTGCTGCCCCGCCTAGACTTCCGCCTCGGGGGGTCACACGTGGAGAAAGGCCCCCTGAAAGTGGCGGACTCCGTCGTCAAGAGGGTTACCAAGGGTTGGTTGCACCTCCCTCAGCGCGCGAGTGCGGAGGTGGTATTTCTACCACCCCGCGAGGGTGGAGCAGGATTGCTCCCCCTCTCCGATCTGGCTGACGTCCTGACGGTCGCCCGGGGGTTCAAACTTTTGACCTCCCCGGACGACACGGTTAGGACGTTGGCCTGGGACTCGCTGAGGGAGGGCACCAGCCGGCGGATAGCCCAATTGGCGACGGAAAGCCATATGA
Source organism: Hedychridium roseum (assembly GCA_963989215.1). NCBI lineage: Eukaryota > Metazoa > Arthropoda > Insecta > Hymenoptera > Chrysididae > Hedychridium > Hedychridium roseum. The sequence goes on along the minus strand of OZ022311.1, from coordinate 5,967,101 downwards.
TCCGGCACCTCTCCGGCGATATGTCCGGGGAGTTTGTCCGCGCTTCAGGGGACACCGCCTCCACGTGGTCGAGGATTAGAGCCGCCACCCGGAGGCTCTCGATGAGGGCCAGCCTTAGTTGGGGTTGGTGCGAGGAACGGCGCGAGATCTCGTTGGAGTGTCGAAACTCCAAGAACTCCACCATTAAAATTACACCATCTTCGCGTCAGCAGGTCGTCGGGAGATTGAGGTCCGCTGTCGTCTCCTGGTATCGGGATCGACTCCTCGCCAAGCCCGATCAGGGTAAGGTCTTCGAGGTGTCGTCCCGGTACCAGGTGTCAAACCATTTCATGCGGGATGGACGAAGCACTCGCTTCGCAGACTGGCGCTTTGTTCACCGAGCTCGCCTCGGCGTCTTGCCCCTTAACGGGACAAGGCGTTGGGGTGGGGGTGACAAGCGCTGTAGGATGTGTGGCGAGGGGTTGGAATCCATCCCCCATGTCTTGGGACATTGCGGGCCTCACTCTGCCGCACGGCAGTTGCGTCACGACGCCATTGTGGAGAGGCTCGTTAGGGCTAGTCACGCACCTGGGGTCGTTAGGGTCAATCAGCGCGTGGAAGGCGTCCACGAGTCATTAGCGGCGCTCAGGCCAGATATTGTTATTCGTGACGAGCGCAACAAGAAGATCTCCGTCATCGACGTAGCCGTTCCTTTTGAAAATCGAATATTAGCATTTGACGAAGCGCGGGAGAGGAAAATTGAAAAGTACACCCCGTTGGCGGAAGACCTTAGCAGACAAGGCTACGCGGTGACGGTGGAACCATTTATCGTGGGCGCCCTAGGTTCGTGGGACATTAGAAATGAGAAGACCATCAGTTTATTAAAAGTTAATAATAATTACGCAAAAATGATGAGACGACTGATGGTTAGCGATACGATCAGATGGTCCCGCGATATCTATGTCGAACACGTTTCGGGTGTTCGTCAATACTAGGGGGTAGGTTAGGTGTTGCCAGGCATCCGAATTTCCTCCCTGTATTAATAGTCGAGCGGAAATGCGAGGCCCGAGAAGCGACAACCACAAATACATAGATAACGCTATAACATAACTACGAACTATTAGATACATATTGAATAAACAATGATACTACAATGAAATGTGACTAGGACATAAGACAAGTTGACAAATTATAAAATAGAAATTAACGCATAAGTATTATGATATAACGACAATAATTTGACAACGTAAATAAATAATGGACGATACAAAACTACAATGAATTAAAATATAATATATGTATTGCGATTATGGCACCCCCTCTAGGGGGGGTAGCCGCATGCTTTGTACCTACCCCCCCAGGGGGGGAACATGTGTTTTTAAATAAACTTCAATTTATCTGTTCTTATCAGCTTAATATCTGATACACCTCCCATAGGGGGGTCAGTTTATTAAACGGATTTTTGGAGTTCGGCGGGTAGTCGAGGCTTGCTTCGGTCTCTCCACGGGTCGACTCGGCATTGCAGTGCCGTCGAGTGCGGCCCTCATCGGCTTTTATAAGGTAAGTATTCTTTGGTGGACTGGAGGAGTGTTTAGCTTTGCCGCTTTTAGCGGTCTTTGCCAGGGTTTGTCGGTCGGGTCTCCGGTGACCCGTTAGGTCCGGAGCGGTGGACTTAGTCGCTGCGCCGCCGCCCGGCCTATCTGCTGCAAAAGACACCCTGTGCTTTTAGATTTTATCCCTTGACTTATTATTTATTTATTCTATTTATTTAATTTATTGATTTTATTCGATTTTAAATACCAGTCCACCAAGAATACCACCCCGCCGGGCTTCAAAATCCAACCGCTCGACTACTCCCCCGCGTTAGTGATAAGTGCGTGCGTGCGTGCGTTCGTGGCGTGACAGGTGCAAGGACTTTCGGTGCATCCTGGACTGCGGAGGATCCCACAGGAGGAGGACGTCCCTTAGGAACTGCGACATCGTCGGAGGATCGCCTGGCAACGAAGTAGTAAGTGTTGACGGCTTCATTTGGCTTCATCCCTTACCCTCTTCCTTGCGCGTTCTCCCAATTCCTTTTAAGTAGTGGGTAGTTCTTCCCCCGTGTTCGCGGTGCATGCTCGTCGGTCGCTAGTATTAGAATAACTAACTTAAATTAATAATTAACACACGCGACCGCCGAATAAATTCGTAATTAGAGGAGCCTAAATTATATTATACTTACCGTTTTCCTCTTGTCGCCGCGGGTAGAACGCGCTTCCCCCAGGGGCAGCCACTCGTAGAACCTGCAACTTAAAATTAAATTGTTAAAACTTAAACCTAGGAAATTAAAATTAAATTGTACTTACCTTGGGTACAAGCAGGACGAGACTGCCTCTGGATTTCCTTACAGATCTCCTGGACGTGCACGGGACTGACAGGCCGGTTCTGGCAGCCCCCTATTTATTTACTTATTTAAATTATTATAATTGTTAATTTATTTTTGTGCACGTCCTGTATACACTTTGACTGGCCCCTATTGGCCTGCTCTGTTATTAGAAGTGACTGGCCCTTATTGGCCTTACTAACATTTTAATTAACTATTTACTTAGTTAATTCCTATTAAGTCTTGACTGGCCCCTTTTGGCCTAAATAATTAATTTTAATTAATTATTTATAAAATAATTAACAAGACTGACTGGCCCCTATTGGCCTATAATATTAACATTACGGACTGGCTCTATTGGCCTATAACCTGTGATCGTCCGTATTTCTGTGTGGTAGGCCCCTGTACAGCCTACCTTATTTATTTAATTTATTTAATCTAATTAAATTATTTATTTTGACCCCCGTGCCGTCCTTCCTGAAGCCAAATGGAGGGGGTACGTGAAATTCTCTTCGTGTTCCCGTACCCAGCAGAGCTCATTTGTGAACTCTGCCCGTCAAATTTATTAGGAAAAACGTCGCGCGATGGTCGGAAACGGGGTCACTTCGTGGGTGCAAGGCGCCATGAGGATTACATTAAGCACCTTAAACTCTTACATAAAGGGCAGTTTAGCACGAAATTTAAATGTAGCAGGTGCGATTATTCTGGTGAGGGAGCCTATCCTCGACGAGCAATAGGGCTCCACTATAAAACTAAACATGGGTCAGCCTCCACCCCCGAAGCCCCCACCATCGAATCCCCTGGGCTAATAGATAGGTCGTTGAGCAGCCCCCCATTGGATAGTTCCGCGCAACCAAACAATAGTAACACGGATACTATAAATAGCAACGTTAGTAGCGCGAGTAGGGCTGGGGTGTCCGAGGGTGCTAGGAGAGCAGCCCCAAGGATTACAAGCGTAATTACCCTCGGCCCCCAGCAAACTAAGATCACGGGGAGGCTGCAACTAAAAAGAACAGCCGCGAAATCGTCCATGCAAACCGCGGCCAACAAGGCGGCCAGAGCCACCACCTCCACGGGGGTGGCAACCCACGACCCGAGCCCAGTGCCCACCCCTACAACAGCCACCCCACCATCAGCCACAGCAGCAGGGACGTCCAGCATCACCAGTAGGAGCCCGGGTGGGGGATCATCCACCAGCGCCGACACCACCCTCCCGAGCAGGCACTCGGGAGGAAAGAAGAAAACGACCCCTGGGGCGGGGCCGTCCTCCGTGAAGAAGGGCACCAGGACCTCCCCACCCGGGACGAGCAGCAGCAGCGGCACTAGGGGAACCAAGCCAGGATCATCGGAGGTCACGAGGAGGAGCAAAGCCGCGGGTGCAAGGGCTCCCGCGGCCCCCCCTCCTACCAGAAGAACCACTAGGGCCAGTACGGCAGCGCAGCGACTACGGATCAGGGGGGGCGGGGAGCCCTCACTACTGGAGACAACGTTGGCTAGGAGGAAGAGCGGGGCCACTCGTCCATCTATCGGCCCCGCGCACCCGCGGAGATCAACCAGTTTAGGAGCAGCCATCCCGAAGAGGACCTCAATTGGATCCACCCCCCGCTTGCGGTCGTCAGCGAGGCTACGGAAGAGGATCCCCACCGTAACGTACGCTGAAGCCACGGTGGGGACGACGAGGATGACCCCCACCACCACCTTGGGGGTCGAAGAAAGAAGACTAGGGGGGGGAACTCCAACTACACCCCCCCTTGCAGCGACGTTAAGCCTCGTCACGCTGACGACCGCCACATACACCACCACGAGTTGCGGGGGGCCCATTACATCCCCTAGTGTCACCCCAAGGAGCCCGCCAGGCACGTCACCCCTCCCATCACCGGTCCCGGTGGTTACGTCTTGCGTAACGCCGGGACTGCCATCCGCGGCGCCGCTAAGACTGACCCCGGGGCCGACAAGTCCACCGCACACACCACCTCAGCGGTCAGAGGAGTGGCGTGCCGAGAAGAAGGCAATAGAGGCTGCGGAGACTGGACCAACGCTGCCGACGGGGACCCCAACACCAGCACAACAGGAGGGAGAAGAGGCTCGTGAAGAGCCATGGCAGGTGGTAGGCGGGGGGAGAAATAGTGTACACTCCCCCCAATTATCAGCTAGGATATTGTGTAGCCCAGGGGCGCGTGTACCCCCTAGTACCCCTAACGATTTCGGTCAGGGTGGTGACAACACCCCTACCTTAGTAGAAACCATTAACCCTGACATTGCATGCTCTAACAATATCTATAGTAGGTTAGCTGGGGACGACGACGGTGGGTCATCCCCTATCCAACCCCTGGCGGATAACATCCCAAACGGGCGAACGTCTCCCGTAGCGGAGCCAGCCCGCCCTCACCGGCAAAACCGGGCATCCCGGGGAGCACCTGCCAGAGGCGGACGGACGAACGGCCGCGGTCACCCTCGGGGGATCCGCGACCGTCTCGCCCGCGAGCCAACGGCGGGCCAGCTCGCCGTGATGTCACGAGTGGAGGCGGTGTCGAGCGGTGCGGAGCTTGAGGAGGTCGCCACCTTGGTGGCGGAATTCTTGAGCTCCAGTGCTTCGGTGCGGGGGGGGAACTCCCGGGAGGGTCGCGGTGGCCGTGCCCAGGGGGCCAGACCGGAAAAACAGGCAGCTCCCCGGAACCCTCATCCTTCCAGCGAGCTCGAGAGGACACGTCGTGCAGCTCGTATCCAGCGGATATACCGCACCAACCGGCGCCGGGCGGTGCAGGAAGTGTTGTCAGGCCCTCCCCTTAGTTGCCCCGTCAACAAGGAGAGGGTCTGGGAGCACTTCCAGGCAGTACACCGTGCGTACGAGGTCGGGTGCGAACTGCCCGATGTGTTCCCGACAGCTCCCCCATCCCAGCAATCCAATGGCGCTCTGGAGGCCCCTCTATCAAGGGCGGAGGTGTCCGCCCGGCTCTGGCGGATGAGTAATTCATCCCCAGGTCCGGACGGTCTCTCCTACCTTGACCTGAGGAGTGCCGACCCAGGGTGTCATGTCCTCACCATCCTGTACAACCTCTGCCTCCGGATGGAGGCAGTACCATCCCGCTGGAAGGACACCACCACCATCTTGCTCCATAAGAAGGGGGAAAGGGACTGTCTGGGCAACTGGAGGCCGATCGCAATGGGCGATACTATCGCCAAATTGTTTGCGGCCCTTGTTGCTGACCGGCTGACCGTCTGGTCACGAGCCAATAGTAGGCTAAGCACCTCCCAGAAGGGATTTCTCCCTTTTGAGGGGTGCAAGGAACACAATTTTGTTTTACAAGAGATCATAGCCGACGCCAGGAAGAGGAGAAGGGAAGTGGTGGTCGCGTGGTTGGACCTTGCCAATGCCTTTGGTTCCGTCCCCCACGCGTCCATCCACGAGGCCCTCCGCCGTCACGGGGTACCATGTAGCACACGATCCCTGATTAGAAACCTCTATACAGGTGTCACCACCCGCGTCAGGGCGGCCGACGGCCTCACCGAGCCCGTCCCCATCCTATCCGGGGTTAGGCAGGGCTGCCCTCTGAGCCCAATAGTTTTTAACCTCACCTTCGAGGCCGTAGTGCGTTCGCTCGAAAGCCTCGGGGTGGGTTACAAACTATTGGGACGAACATTTAATAATTTAGTTTACGCCGACGACATTGCTCTGATTGCCGACTCCCCTGATAGTATGAGGGCGTTGCTCGCCAATGTGGAGGCTGCGGCTGGCGCGGTTGGCCTCTCCTTCAACCCGTCCAAGTGTGCAACACTGCACATTAAGGGCGGATTGGGGGAGAGTGTCCTACCCACCAGTTTTACGCTCCAGGGCCAACAAGTGAGGTCGCTGGGTGCTGGTGAACCCTACGAGCACCTCGGCACCCCAACGGGGTTTCGCGTCGACCAGACACCAATTACCACTCTGGACGGTCTGATTCGCGACCTCCGGGAGATTGACGGTAGTCTCCTCGCCCCGTGGCAGAAGATCGACGCGGTGGCAACATTCGTGCTGCCCCGCCTAGACTTCTGCCTCGGGGGGTCACACGTGGAGAAAGGCCCCCTGAAAGTGGCGGACTCCGTCGTCAAGAGGGTGACCAAGGGTTGGTTGCACCTCCCTCAGCGCGCGAGTGCGGAGGTGGTATTTCTACCACCCCGCGAGGGTGGAGCAGGATTGCTCCCCCTCTCCGATCTGGCTGACGTCCTGACGGTCGCCCGGGGGTTCAAACTTTTGACTTCCCCGGACGACACGGTTAGGACGTTGGCCTGGGACTCGCTGAGGGAGGGCACCAGCCGGCGGATAGCCCAATTGGCGACGGAAAGCCATATGATCCGGCACCTCTCCGGCGATATGTCCGGGGAGTTTGTCCGCGCTTCAGGGGACACCGCCTCCACGTGGTCGAGGATTAGAGCCGCCACCCGGAGGCTCTCGACGAGGGCCGCCCTTAGTTGGGGTTGGTGCGAGGAACGGCGCGAGATTTCGTTGGAGTGTCGAAACTCCAAGAACTCCACCATCAAAATAACACCATCTTCGCGTCAGCAGGTCGTCGGGAGATTGAGGTCCGCTGTCGTCTCCTGGTATCGGGATCGACTCCTCGCCAAGCCCGATCAGGGTAAGGTCTTCGAGGTGTCGTCCCGGTACCAGGTGTCAAACCATTTCATGCGGGATGGACGAAGCACTCGCTTCGCAGACTGGCGCTTTGTTCACCGAGCTCGCCTCGGCGTCTTGCCCCTTAACGGGACAAGGCGTTGGGGTGGGGGTGACAGGCGCTGTAGGATGTGTGGCGAGGGGTTGGAATCCATCCCCCATGTCTTGGGACATTGCGGGCCTCACTCTGCCGCACGGCAGTTGCGTCACGACGCCATTGTGGAGAGGCTCGTTAGGGCTAGTCACGCACCTGGGGTCGTTAGGGTCAATCAGCGCGTGGAAGGCGTCCACGAGTCATTAGCGGCGCTCAGGCCAGATATTGTTATTCGTGACGAGCGCAACAAGAAGATCTCCGTCATCGACGTAGCCGTTCCTTTTGAAAATCGAATATTAGCATTTGACGAAGCGCGGGAGAGGAAAATTGAAAAGTACACCCCGTTGGCGGAAGACCTTAGCAGACAAGGCTACGCGGTGACGGTGGAACCATTTATCGTGGGCGCCCTAGGTTCGTGGGACATTAGAAATGAGAAGACCATCAGTTTATTAAAAGTTAATAATAATTACGCAAAAATGATGAGACGACTGATGGTTAGCGATACGATCAGATGGTCCCGCGATATCTATGTCGAACACGTTTCGGGTGTTCGTCAATACTAGGGGGTAGGTTAGGTGTTGCCAGGCATCCGAATTTCCTCCCTGTATTAATAGTCGAGCGGAAATGCGAGGCCCGAGAAGCGACAACCACAAATACATAGATAACGCTATAACATAACTACGAACTATTAGATACATATTGAATAAACAATGATACTACAATGAAATGTGACTAGGACATAAGACAAGTTGACAAATTATAAAATAGAAATTAACGCATAAGTATTATGATATAACGACAATAATTTGACAACGTAAATAAATAATGGACGATACAAAACTACAATGAATTAAAATATAATATATGTATTGCGATTATGGCACCCCCTCTAGGGGGGGTAGCCGCATGCTTTGTACCTACCCCCCCCAGGGGGGGAACATGTGTTTTTAAATAAACTTCAATTAATCTGTTCTTATCAGCTTAATATCTGATACACCTCCCATAGGGGGGTCAGTTTATTAAACGGATTTTTGGAGTTCGGCGGGTACTCGAGGCTTGCTTCGGTCTCACCACGGGTCGACTCGGCATTGCAGTGCCGTCGAGTGCGGCCCTCATCGGCTATTTGTAAGGTAAGTATTCTTTGGTGGACTGGAGGAGTGTTTAGCTTTGCCGCTTTTAGCGGTCTTTGCCAGGGTTTGTCGGTCGGGTCTCCGGTGACCCGTTAGGTCCGGAGCGGTGGACTTAGTCGCTGCGCCGCCGCCCGGCCTATTTGCTGCAAGAGGAGACACCCTGTGCTTTTAGATTTTATCCCCTGACTTATTTATTTATTCTATTTATTTAATTTATTCGACTTTAAATTTTAAATATACCCAGTCCACCAAGAATACCACCCCGCCGGGCTTCAAAATCCAACCGCTCGACTACCCCCGCGTTAGTAGTATTAAGTGCGTGCGTGCGTGCGTTAAGTGACAGGTGCAAGGACTTGCGGTGCATCCTGGACAGCGGAGGACCCCACAGGAGGACTCACCATAGGGACGACAGCGTCATCGTCGGAGGATCGCCTGGCAACGAAGTAGTAAGTGTTGACGGCTTCATTTGGCTTCATCCCTTACCCTCTTCCTTGCGCGTTCTCCCAATTCCTCTTAAGTAGTGGGTAGTTCTTCCCCCGGGTTCGCGGTGCATGTTTGTCGGTCGCTAATAATTAAATAACTTAACAACTAATACGCGCGACCGCTTAATAAACTAGTAGATAATTAGAGGAATTTAAATTAGATTATACTTACCGTTTTCCTCTCGACGCCGCGGGTAGAACGCGCTTCCCCCAGGGGCAGACCCTCGTAGAACCTGCAACATAAAATTAAATAGTTAAAACTTAAACTTAGTTATTTAAATTAGAACTGTACTTACCTCGGGTACAAGCAGGACGAGACTGCCTCTGGATTTCCTTACAGATCTCCTGGACGTGCACGGGACTGACAGGCCGGTTCTGGCAGCCCCCTATTTATTTATTTATTGTATTTGTTAATTTATTTTTGTGCACGTCCCGTCTACACTTTGACTGGCCCCTATTGGCCTGCTCTGTTAATTGAAGTGACTGGCCCTTATTGGCCTACTAACCATTTTAATTAACTATTTATTTAGTTAATTTTAATAAGTCCTGACTGGCCCTTATTGGCCTAAATAACCAATTTTAATTAATTATCGTTGTGATAATTATTATTAACAAGACTTGACTGGCCCTTATTGGCCTATAGTATTAATACTGCGGACTGGCTTTATTGGCCTACAATCTGTGAACGTCCGTATTTTTCTGTGTGGTAGGCCCCTGTACAGCCTACCTTATTTATTTAATTTATTTAATTTAATTAAATTATTTATTTTGACCCCCGTGCCGTCCACTCGAAGCCAAATGGAGGGGGTACGAGAAATCCTCCTCGTCTTCCCGTACCCAGCAGAACTCGTTTGCGAGCTCTGCCCGTCAAATTTATTAGGCAAAACGTCGCGCGATGGTCGGAAGCGGGGTCACTTCGTAGGTGCAAGACGACATGAAGACTACGTGAAACATTTAAAATTATTACACAAAGACCAACACGTTATAAAATTTAAGTGTAGTCGGTGCGATTATTGTGGCGAAGGGGCCTATCCGCGAAGGGCGATAGGTCGCCATTATAAGGCCACGCACGGGTCGTCTTCCACCCCCGAAGCCTCCCCCACCATCGAATCCCCTGGGCTAACAGTTAGGTCGTCGAGCAGCCCCCCACTGGATAGTTCCGCGCAAACGAATAGCAGCAATCCGAATAACAGAAATAGTAATGGTAGTAGCGCGAGTAGGGCTGGGGTGTCCGAGGGTGCCAGGAGAGCTGCCCCAAGGATAACAAGCGTAACCACCCTCGGCCCCCAGCAAACAAAAATCACGGGGAGGCTGCAGTTAAAGAAAACAGCCGCGAAATCGTCCACGCAAACCGCGGCCAACAAGGCGGCCAGAGCCACCACCTCCACGGGGGTGGCAACCCACGACCCGAGCCCAGTGCCCACCCCCACAACAGCCACCCCACCATCAGCCACAGCAGCAGGGACGTCCAGCGATACCAGGAGAAGCCCGGGTGGGGGATCATCCACCAGCGCCGACACCACCCTCCCGAGCAGGCACTCGGGAGGAAAGAAGAAAACGACCCCTGGGGCGGGGCCGTCCTCCGTGAAGAAGGGCACCGGGACCTCCCCACCCGGGACGAGCAGCAGCAGCGACACTGGGGGAACTAAGCCAGGATCATCGGAGGTCACGAGGAGGAGCAAAGCCGCGGGTGCAAGGGCTCCCGCGGCCCCCCCACCAGCCAAGAGAATTACAAGGGCCAGCACAGCGGCCCAACGTCTACAGACAAGGGGGGGCGGGGAGCCCTCATTATTGGAGACAACGTCGGCCAGGAGGAAGAGCGGGGCCAACCGTCCATCTATCGGCCCCGCGCACCCGCGGAGATCAACAACAACCAGAGGAGCAGCCATCCCGAAGAGGACCTCAATAGGATCCACCCCCCGCCTGCGGTCGTCAGCGAGGCTAAGGAAGAGGATCCCCACCGTAACATACGCCGAAGCCACGGTGGGGACGACGAGGACGACCCCCACTACCACCTCGGGGGTCGAAGAAAGAAGATTAGGGGGGGGAACCCCATCTACACCCCCCCTCGCAGCGACGCTAAGCCTCGTCACGCTGACGACCGCCACATACACCACCACAAGTTGCGGGGGACTCATTACATCCCCTAGTGTCATTCCAAGGAGCCCGCCAGGTACGTCGCCCCTCCCATCACCGGTCCCGGTGGTTACGACTTGCGTAACGCCGGGACAGCCACCCCGTGCGCCGCAAGCTCTGACCCCGGGGCCAACTGTCAACTCACCGCGCACAACATCTCAGCGGTTGGAGGAGCGGCGTACCGAGAAGAGGGCATCGGAGGCTGCGGGAACTGGACCAGCGCTGCCGACGGGGACCCCTCCAACGACACAACAGGAGGGAGAAGAGGCTCGTGAAGAGCCATGGCAGGTGGTAGGCGGGGGGAGAAATAGCGTACACTCCCCCCAAGTATTAGCTAGGATTTTGCGTAGCCCAGGGGCGCGTTTACCCCCTAGTACCCCTAACGATCTCGGTCGGGGTGGTGACAACATCCCTACTCAAGTAGAGAGTACTAACCCTGCCTATGCATGCACGATTAATAATATTTATTGTAGGTTAGCTGGGGACGACGACGGTGGGTCATCCCCTATCCAACCCCTGGCGGAAAACATCCCAAACGGGCGAACGTCTCCCGTAGCGGGGCCAGCCCGCCCTCACCGGCAAAACCGGGCATCCCGGGGAGCACCTGCCAGAGGCGGACGGACGAACGGCCGCGGTCACCCTCGGGGGATCCGCGACCGTCTCGCCCGCGAGCCAACGGCGGGCCAGCTCGCCGTGATGTCACGAGTGGAAGCGGTGTCGAGCGGTGCGGAGCTTGAGGAGGTCGCCACCTTGGTGGCGGAATTCTTGAGCTCCAGTGCTTCGGTGCGGGGGGGGAACTCCCGGGAGGGTCGCGGTGGCCGTGCCCAGGGGGCCAGACCGGAAAAACAGGCAGCTCCCCGGAACCCTCATCCTTCCAGCGAGCTCGAGAGGACACGTCGTGCAGCTCGCATCCAGCGGATATACCGCACCAACCGGCGCCGGGCGGTGCAGGAAGTGCTGTCAGGCCCTCCCCTTAGTTGCCCCGTCAACAAGGAGAGGGTCTGGGAGCACTTCCAGGCAGTACACCGTGCGTACGAGGTCGGGTGCGAACTGCCCGACGTGTTCCCGACAGCTCCTCCATCCGAGCAGTCCAATGGCGCTCTGGAGGCCCCTCTGTCGAGGGCGGAGGTGTCCGCCCGGCTCTGGCGGATGAGTAATTCATCCCCAGGTCCGGACGGTCTCTCCTACCTTGACCTGAGGAGTGCCGATCCAGGGTGTCATGTCCTTACCATCCTTTACAACCTCTGCCTCCGGATGGAGGCAGTACCATCCCGCTGGAAGGATTCCACTACCATCTTACTCCATAAGAAGGGAGAAAGGGACTGTCTGGGCAACTGGAGACCGATCGCAATGGGCGATACTATCGCCAAATTGTTTGCGGCCCTTGTTGCTGACCGGCTGACCGTCTGGTCACGTGCAAATAGTAGGCTAAGCACCTCCCAGAAGGGATTTCTCCCTTTTGAGGGGTGCAAAGAACATAACTTTATACTACAAGAGATCATAGCCGACGCCAGGAAGAGGAGAAGGGAAGTGGTGGTCGCGTGGTTGGACCTTGCCAATGCCTTTGGTTCCGTCCCCCACGCGTCCATCCACGAGGCCTTCCGCCGTCACGGGGTACCACGTAGCACTAGATCCCTGATCCAAAACCTCTATACAGGTGTCACCACCCGCGTCAGGGCGGCCGACGGTCTCACCGAGCACGTCCCCATCCTATCCGGGGTTAGGCAGGGCTGCCCTCTGAGCCCAATAGTTTTTAACCTCACCTTCGAGGCCGTAGTGCGTTCGCTCGAAAGCCTCGGGGTGGGTTACAAACTATTGGGACGAACATTTAATAATTTAGTGTACGCCGACGATATTGCCCTTATTGCCGACTCCCCTGATAGTATGAGGGCGTTGCTCGCCAATGTGGAGGCTGCGGCTGGTGCGGTTGGCCTCTCCTTCAACCCGTCCAAGTGTGCAACACTGCACATTAAGGGCGGATTGGGGGAGAGTGTCCTACCCACCAGTTTTACGCTCCAGGGCCAACAAGTGAGGTCGCTGGGTGCTGGCGAACCCTACGAGCACCTCGGCACCCCAACGGGGTTTCGCGTCGACCAGACACCGATTACCACTCTGGACGGTCTGATTCGCGACCTCCGGGAGATTGACGGTAGTCTCCTCGCCCCGTGGCAGAAGATCGACGCGGTGGCAACATTCGTGCTGCCCCGCCTAGACTTCTGCCTCGGGGGGTCACACGTGGAGAAAGGCCCCCTGAAAGTGGCGGACTCCGTCGTCAAGAGGGTGACCAAGGGCTGGTTGCACCTCCCTCAGCGCGCGAGTGCGGAGGTGGTATTTCTACCACCCCGCGAGGGTGGAGCAGGATTGCTCCCCCTCTCCGATCTGGCCGATGTCCTGGCGGTCGCCCGGGGGTTCAAACTTTTGACCTCCCCGGACGACACTGTTAGGACATTGGCCTGGGACTCGCTGAGGGGGAGCACCAGCCGGCGGATAGCCCAATTGGCGACGGAAGGCCAGATGATCCGGCACCTCTCCGGCGATATGTCCGGGGAGTTTGTCCGCGCTTCAGGGGACACCGCCTCCACGTGGTCGAGGATTAGAGCCGCCACCCGGAGGCTCTCGACGAGGGCCGCCCTTAGTTGGGGTTGGTGCGAGGAACGGCGCGAGATTTCGTTGGAGTGTCGAAACTCCAAGAACTCCACCGTCAAAATAACATCTTCATCGCGTCAGCAGGTCGTCGGGAGATTGAGGTCCGCTGTCGTATCCTGGTATCGGGATCGGCTCCTCGCCAAGCCCGATCAGGGTAAGGTTTTCGAGGTGTCGTCCCGGTACCGGGTGTCAAACCATTTCATGCGGGATGGACGAAACACTCGCTTCGCTGATTGGCGCTTCGTTCACCGAGCTCGCCTCGGCGTCTTGCCCCTTAACGGGACAAGGCGTTGGGGTGGGGGTGACAAGCGCTGTAGGATGTGTGGCGAGGAGTTGGAATCCATCCCCCATGTCTTGGGACATTGCGGGCCCCACTCTGCCGCACGGCAGTTGCGTCACGACGCCATTGTGGAGAGGCTCGTTAGGGCTAGTCATGCATCTGGGGTCGTTAGGGTTAACCAGCGCGTTGAGGGCGTTCACGAATCTCTGGCAGCACTTAGGCCCGATATTGTAGTGCGGGATGAACGGAACAAAAAGATTACCGTCATCGACGTGGCCTGCCCATTTGAAAATAGAATAGTAGCATTTGAAGAAGCACGGGGGAGGAAGATAGAGAAGTACTCCCCCTTAGCAAAAGATCTTGCCAAACAAGGCTACGCGGTGGCGGTAGAAGCATTTATCGTGGGCGCCCTAGGTTCCTGGGATGGTAGAAATGAGAAGGCCATCAGCCTATTAGGTATCAACCGTAATTACTGTAAAATGATGAAAAGGCTGATGGTCAGCGAAACGATTAAGTGGTCCAGGGACATATATGTCGAACACGTTTCGGGTGTTCGCCAATACTAGGGGGTAGGTTAGGTGTTGCCAGGCATCCAAATCTCCTCCTATCCACATTAGTCGAGCGGAATGAGGTCCGGGAAGCGACAACCACAAACATGCAAATAACGAAACAATACGAATACGAACTATGATAGACAAACTGAAGCATAGTGATAGCAAAATGGAATGTAACTAAGACATAAGACGAGATGACGAATTACAAAATAGAATATAACACATAAGCACAGTGATATAATAATTATAATTACAATCTGACAAGGTAAATAAATAATTGACAAACAAAAGTATAATGAATAAAAGATAATATATGTATTGCGACTATGGCACCCCCTCTAGGGGGGGTAGCCGCATGCTCTGTACCTACCCCCCCCCAGGGGGGGAACATGTGTTTCTCAATAAACCATAATTAATCTGTTCTTATCAGCTTAATATCTGATACACCTCCCATAGGGGGGTCAGTTTATTAAACGGATTTTTGGAGTTCGGCGGGTACTCGAGGCTTGCTTCGGTCTCTCCACGGGTCGACTCGGCATTGCAGTGCCGTCGAGTGCGGCCCTCATCGGCTTTTATAAGGTAAGTATTCTTTGGTGGACTGGAGGAGTGTTTAGCTTTGCCGCTTTTAGCGGTCTTTGCCAGGGTTTGTCGGTCGGGTCTCCGGTGACCCGTTAGGTCCGGAGCGGTGGACTTAGTCGCTGCGCCGCCGCCCGGCCTATTTGCTGCAAGAGGAGACACCCTGTGATTTTAAATTTTAACCCCTGACTTACTTATTTATTTATTCTATTTATTTAATTTATTCGATTTTATTCAATTTTAAATATATACCCAGTCCACCAAGAATACCACCCCGCCGGGCTTCAAAATCCAACCGCTCGACTACCCCCGCGTTAGTAGTGTTAAGTGCGTGCGTGCGTGCGTTAAGTGACAGGTGCAAGGACTTGCGGTGCATCCTGGACAGCGGGGGACCCCACAGGAGGACCCACCATAGGGACGACAGCGTCATCGTCGGAGGATCGCCTGGCAACGAAGTAGTAAGTGTTGACGGCTTCATTTGGCTTCATCCCGTACCCTCTTCCTTGCGCGTTCTACCAATTCCTTCCTAGTAGTGGGTTTTCGTGTTCGCGGTGCATGCTCGTCGGTCGCTAATAACTAACTAATCTATTAATTAACGCACGCGACCGCTTAACAAATTCGTAATTAGAGGAATATAAACTATAAATTATACTTATCTGTTTTCCTCTCGTCGCCGCGGGTAGAACGCGCTTCCCCCAGGGGCAGACCCTCGTAGAACCTGCAATTTAAAAATAAATTGTTAAAACTTAAACCTAGAAACTTAAAAACTAGAATTATACCTACCGTGGGTATAAGCAGGACGAGACTGCCTCTGGATTCCCTTACAGATTTCCTGGACGTGCACGGGACTGACAGGCCGGTTCTGGCAGCCCCCTATTTATTTATTTATTTAATTTATTTGTTAATTTATTTTTGTGCACGTCCTATATACACTTTGACTGGCCCCTATTGGCCTGCTCTGTTAATAGAAGTGACTGGCCCTTATTGGCCTACTAACCATTTTAATTAACTATTTATTTAGTTAATTTTAATAAGTCTTGACTGGCTCTTATTGGCCTAAATAATTAATTTTAATTAATTATTTATACAATAATTAACAAGACTGACTGGCCCCTTTTGGCCTATAATATTAACATTGCGGACTGGCTCTATTGGCCTACAAATTGTGAGTGTCCGTATTTCTATGTGGTAGGCCCTTGTACAGCCTACCTTATTTATTTAACTTATTTAATTTATTTAAATTATTTATCTTGACCCCCGTGCCGTTCTTCCTGAAGCCAAATGGAGGGGGTACGAGAAATCCTCCTCGTCTTCCCGTACCCAGCAGAACTCGTTTGCGAGCTCTGCCCGTCAAATTTGCTAGGTAAAACGTCGCGCGATGGTCGGAAGCGGGGTCACTTCGTAGGTGCAAGACGACACGAGGACTACGTAAAACACTTAAAATTACTACACAAAGACCAACATGTAATAAAATTTAAATGTAGTCGGTGCGATTATTGTGGCGAAGGGGCCTATCCACGAAGGGCGATAGGTCGCCACTACAAGGCCACGCACGGGTCGTCTTCCACCCCCGAAGCCCCCACCATCGAACCCCCTGGGCTAATAGATAGGTCGTCGAGCAGCCCCCCATTGGATAGTTCCGCGCAAACGAACAACAGCAATTCGAACAACATAAATAGTAACGAGAGTAGCGCGAATAGGGCTGGGGTGTCCGAAGGCACAAGAAGGACAGCACCAAGGATAATGAGCGTAATTACCCTCGGCCCCCAGCAAACTAAAATTACGGGGAGGCTGCAGTTAAAGAAAATAGCCGCGAAATCGTCAATGCAAACCGCGGCCAGTAGGGCGACCAGAGCCACCACCTCCAAGGGGGTGGCAACCCACAACCCGAGCGTCACGCCCACCCCCACAACAGTCACCCCGCCAACAACAGCAGCAACAAGGACGTCCACATCCACCAGGAAGAGCCCGGACGGGGGAACATCCACCAGCGCCAAAATTACCCCCCCGAGCAGGCACTCGGGGGGAAAGAAGAGGGCGACCCCAGGGTCAGGGCCGTCATCTGCCACCAGGACGGGCAGCAACACTCCCCCGGCCGGGACGATCAGCAGCGGCGGCACTAGGGGACTCAAGCCAAGATCATCGGAGGTCAGGAGAAGGGGCAACACCGCGGGTGCAAGGGCTCCCGCGGCCCCCCCTCCCGCCAGAAGGACCACTAGGGCCAGCACGGCGGCGCAACGTCTACGGACCAGGGGGGGCGGGGAGCCCTCACTATTGGAAACAACGTCGGCTAGGAGGAAGAGCGGGGCCACTCGTCCATCTATCGGCCCCGCGCACCCGCGGAGATCAGCAACAAGAGGAGCAGCCATCCCAAAGAGGACCTCAATAGGATCCACCCCCCGCCTGCGGTCGTCAGCGAGGCTAAGAAGAAGAGAACCCACCGTAACCTATGCTCAGGCCACGCTGGGGACGACGAGGATGACCCCCACCACCACCTTGGGGGTCGAAGAAAGAAGACTAGGGGGGGGAACTCCAACTACACCCCCCCTTGCAGCGACGCTAAGCCTCGTCACGCTGACGACCGCCACATACACCACCACGAGTTGCGGGGGGCCCATTACATCCCCTAGTGTCACCCCAAGGAGCCCGCCAGGCACGTCACCCCTCCCATCACCGGTCCCGGTGGTTACGTCTTGCGTAACGCCGGGACTGCCATCCTCGGCGCCGCGAAGACTAACCCCGGGGCCGACAATTCCACCGCGCACACCACCTCAGCGGTTGGAGGAGTGGCGTGCCGAGAAGAGGGCAATGGAGGCTGCGGATAGTGGACCAGCGCTGCCGACGGGGACCCCTCCAACGACACAACAGGAGGGAGAAGAGGCTCGTGAAGAGCCATGGCAGGTGGTAGGCGGGGGGAGAAATAGTGTACACTCCCCCCAACACATAGATAGGACTTTGCGTAGCCCAGGGTCGCGTTTACCCCCTAGTACCCCTAACGATTTCGGTCGGGGTGGTGACAATTTTCCTACCCAAGTAGAGATTATTAACCCTGCCAGTGCATGCTCTACTAACAACATCTTTTGTAGGTTAGCTGGGGACGACGACGGTGGGTCATCCCCTATCCAACCCCTGGCGATTAATAACCCAAACGGGCGAACGTCTCCCGTAGCGGGGCCAGCCCGCCCTCACCGGCAAAACCGGGCATCCCGGGGAGCACCTGCCAGAGGCGGACGGACGAGCGGCCGCGGTCACCCTCGGGGGATCCGCGACCGTCTCGCCCGCGAGCCAACGGCAGGCCAGCTCGCCGTGATGTCACGAGTGGAGGCGGTGTCGAGCGGTGCGGAGCTTGAGGAGGTCGCCACCTTGGTGGCGGAATTCTTGAGCTCCAGTGCTTCGGTGCGGGGGAGGAACTCCCGGGAGGGTCGCGGTGGCCGTGCCCAGGGGGCCAGACCGGAGAAACAGGCAGCTCCCCGGAACCCTCATCCTTCCAGCGAGCTCGAGAGGACACGTCGTGCAACTCGTATCCAGCGGATATACCGCACCAACCGGCGCCGGGCGGTGCAGGAGGTGTTGTCAGGCCCTCCCCTTAGTTGCCCCGTCAACAAGGAGAGGGTCTGGGAGCACTTCCAGGCAGTACACCGTGCGTACGAGGTCGGGTGCGAACTGCCCGACGTGTTCCCGACAGCTCCTCCATCCCAGCAATCCAATGGCGCTCTGGAGGCCCCTCTATCAAGGGCGGAGGTGTCCGCCCGGCTCTGGCGGATGAGTAATTCATCCCCAGGTCCGGACGGTCTCTCCTACCTTAACCTGAGGAGTGCCGACCCAGGGTGTCATGTCCTCACCATCCTGTACAACCTCTGCCTCCGGATGGAGGCAGTACCATCCCGCTGGAAGGACTCCACCACCATCTTGCTCCATAAGAAGGGGGAAAGGGACTGTCTGGGCAACTGGAGGCCGATCGCAATGGGCGATACTATCGCCAAATTGTTTGCGGCCCTTGTTGCTGACCGGCTGACCGTCTGGTCACGAGCCAATAGTAGGCTGAGCACCTCGCAGAAGGGATTTCTCCCTTTTGAGGGGTGCAAAGAACACAATTTCATATTACAAGAGATCATAGCCGACGCCAGGAAGAGGAGACGGGAGGTGGTGGTCGCGTGGTTGGACCTTGCCAATGCCTTTGGTTCCGTCCCCCACGCGTCCATCCACGAGGCCCTCCGCCGTCATGGTTTACCTCGTAGCACAAGATCCCTAATCCACAACCTATATACAGGTGTCACCACCCGCGTCAGGGCGGCCGACGGTCTCACCGAGCCCGTCCCCATCCTATCCGGGGTTAGGCAAGGCTGCCCATTAAGCCCAATAGTTTTTAACCTCACCTTCGAGGCCGTAGTGCGTTCGCTCGAAAGCCTCGGGGTGGGTTACAAACTGTTGGGACGAAATTTTAACAATTTAGTATACGCCGACGACATAGCCCTCATTGCCGACTCCCCTGATGGTATGAGGGCGTTGCTCGCCAATGTGGAGGCTGCGGCTGGCGCGGTTGGCCTCTCCTTCAACCCGTCCAAGTGTGCAACACTGCACATTAAGGGCGGATTGGGGGAGAGTGTCCTACCCACCAGTTTTACGCTCCAGGGCCAACAAGTGAGGTCGCTGGGTGCTGGTGAACCCTACGAGCACCTCGGCACCCCAACGGGGTTTCGCGTCGACCAAACACCGATTACCACTCTGGACGGTCTGATTCGCGACCTCCGGGAGATTGACGGTAGTCTCCTCGCCCCGTGGCAGAAGATCGACGCGGTGGCAACATTCGTGCTGCCCCGCCTAGACTTCTGCCTCGGGGCGTCACACGTGGAGAAAGGCCCCCTGAAAGTGGCGGATTCCGTCGTCAAGAGGGTCACCAAGGGTTGGTTGCATCTCCCTCAGCGCGCGAGTGCGGAGGTGGTATTTTTACCACCCCGCGAGGGTGGAGCAGGATTGCTCCCCCTCTCCGATCTGGCCGATGTCCTGACGGTCGCCCGGGGGTTCAAACTTTTGACCTCCCCGGACGACACGGTTAGGACGTTGGCCTGGGACTCGCTGAGGGAGAGCACCAGCCGGCGGATAGCCCAATTGGCGACGGAAAGCCATATGATCCGGCACCTCTCCGGCGATATGTCCGGGGAGTTTGTCCGCGCTTCAGGGGACACCGCCTCCACGTGGTCGAGGATTAGAGCCGCCACCCGGAGGCTCTCGACGAGGGCCGCCCTTAGTTGGGGTTGGTGCGAGGAACGGCGCGAGATTTCGTTGGAGTGTCGAAACTCCAAGAACTCCACCGTCAAAATAACACCTTCATCGCGTCAGCAGGTCGTCGGGAGATTGAGGTCCGCTGTCGTATCCTGGTATCGGGATCGACTCCTCGCCAAGCCCGATCAGGGTAAGGTTTTCGAGGTGTCGTCCCGATACCAGGTGTCAAACCACTTCATGCGGGATGGACGAAACACTCGCTTCGCTGATTGGCGCTTCGTTCACCGAGCTCGCCTCGGCGTCTTGCCCCTTAACGGGACAAGGCGTTGGGGTGGGGGTGACAAGCGCTGTAGGATGTGTGGCGAGGAGTTGGAATCCATCCCCCATGTCTTGGGACATTGCGGGCCCCACTCTGCCGCACGGCAGTTGCGCCACGACGCCATTGTGGAGAGGCTCGTTAGGGCTAGTCATGCATCTGGGGTCGTTAGGGTCAATCAACGCGTTGAAGGCGTCCACGAGTCACTAGTGACACTTAGGCCCGACATTGTGATACGCGACGAGCGTAATAGAAAGATAACCGTCATCGACGTAGCCATACCTTTTGAAAACAGAACGTTAGCTTTTGAAGAAGCGCGGGGGAGGAAAATAGATAAATACTCCCCCCTAGCCGAAGACCTCGCTAGACAAGGCTACGCGGTGACGGTAGATGCTTTTATCGTGGGCGCCTTAGGATCTTGGGACGGTAAAAATGAAAAGACCATCAGCCTATTGAAGATTAATAAAAAGTACGCAAATATGATGAAAAGGCTGATGGTCAGCGAAACGATCAAATGGTCCCGGGATATCTACGTCGAACACGTATCGGGTGTTCGCCAATACTAGGGGGTAAGACAGGCGTTGCCAAGCGTCCAAACATCCTCCTACTGTTATTAGTCGAGCGGAACGAGGCCCGAGAAGCGACAACCACAAACATATAGATGATGCGACAATATGACTATGAATCATAATACACAAACTTTAATATAACGATAACATAGCGAAATACGAACAATATATAAGACAATATGACAACTTACAAAATAAAATGTAACATAAAAACACGGCGACAAATAACTCTAATACGACACTGTAAATAAATAATGAACAACGATACGAGTATGTAAACAATAATAAATTATATGTATTGCGACTATGGCACCCCCTCTAGGGGGGGTAGCCGCATGCTCTGTACCTACCCCCCCCAGGGGGGGAACATGTGTTTTTAAATAAACTTTAATTTATCTGTTCTTATCAGCTTAATATCTGATACACCTCCCATAGGGGGGTCAGTTTATTAAACGGATTTTTGGAGTTCGGCGGGTACTCGAGGCTTGCTTCGGTCTCTCCACGGGTCGACTCGGCATTGCAGTGCCGTCGAGTGCGGCCCTCATCGGCTTTTATAAGGTAAGTATTCTTTGGTGGACTGGAGGAGTGTTTAGCTTTGCCGCTTTTAGCGGTCTTTGCCAGGGTTTGTCGGTCGGGTCTCCGGTGACCCGTTAGGTCCGGAGCGGTGGACTTAGTCGCTGCGCCGCCGCCCGGCCTATCTGCTGCAAAAGACACCCTGTGCTTTTAGATTTTATCCCTTGACTTATTATTTATTTATTCTATTTATTTAATTTATTGATTTTATTCGATTTTAAATACCAGTCCACCAAGAATACCACCCCGCCGGGCTTCAAAATCCAACCGCTCGACTACTCCCCCGCGTTAGTGATAAGTGCGTGCGTGCGTGCGTTCGTGGCGTGACAGGTGCAAGGACTTTCGGTGCATCCTGGACTGCGGAGGATCCCACAGGAGGAGGACGTCCCTTAGGAACTGCGACATCGTCGGAGGATCGCCTGGCAACGAAGTAGTAAGTGTTGACGGCTTCATTTGGCTTCATCCCTTACCCTCTTCCTTGCGCGTTCTCCCAATTCCTTTTAAGTAGTGGGTAGTTCTTCCCCCGTGTTCGCGGTGCATGCTCGTCGGTCGCTAGTATTAGAATAACTAACTTAAATTAATAATTAACACACGCGACCGCCGAATAAATTCGTAATTAGAGGAGCCTAAATTATATTATACTTACCGTTTTCCTCTTGTCGCCGCGGGTAGAACGCGCTTCCCCCAGGGGCAGCCACTCGTAGAACCTGCAATTTAAAATTAAATTGTTAAAACTTAAACCTAGGAAATTAAAATTAAATTGTACTTACCTTGGGTACAAGCAGGACGAGACTGCCTCTGGATTTCCTTACAGATCTCCTGGACGTGCACGGGACTGACAGGCCGGTTCTGGCAGCCCCCTATTTATTTATTTATTTAAATTATTATAATTGTTAATTTATTTTTGTGCACGTCCTGTATACACTTTGACTGGCCCCTATTGGCCTGCTCTGTTATTTGAAGCGACTGGCCTTATTGGCCTTACTAATATTTTAATTAACTATCTATTTAGTTAATTTCAATAAGTCTTGACTGGCTCTTATTGGCCTAAATAATTAATTTTAACTAATTATCGCTGTGATAATTATTATTAACAAGACTGACTGGCCCTTATTGGCCTATGGTATTAATACTGCGGACTGGCTCTATTGGCCTACAACTCGTGATCGTCCGTATTTCAGTGTGGTAGGCCCCTGTACAGCCTACAGTATTTATTTAACCTATTTATTTATTTAAACTATTTATTTTGACCCCCGTGCCGTCCACTCGAAGCCAAATGGAGGGGGTACGTGAAATTCTCCTCGTCTTCCCGTACCCAGCAGAGCTCGTATGCGAACTCTGCCCGTCAAATTTGTTAGGCAAAACGTCGCGCGATGGTCGGAAGAGGGGTCACTTCGTGGGTGCTAGGCGACATGAAGACTACGTAAAACACTTAAAATTATTACACAAAGACCAACACACAATTAAATTTAAATGTAGTCGGTGCGATTATTGTGGCGAAGGGGCCTATCCGCGAAGGGGCCTATCCGCGAAGGGCGATAGGTCGCCATTATAAAGCCACGCACGGGTCGTCTTCCACCCCCGAAGCCTCCCCCACCATCGAATCCCCTGGGCTAATAGCTAGGTCGTTGAGCAGCCCCCCATTGGATAGTTCCGCGCAAGTAAATAATAGCAACGCTAACAATATAAATAGTAATGATGGTAGCGCGAATAGGGCTGGGGTGTCCGAGGGTACAAGAAGGACAGCACCAAGGGTCACAAGCGTTACGACCCTCGGCCCCCAGCAAACTAAAATTACGGGGAGGCTGCAACTTAGGAGAGCGACCGCGAAACCGTCCGTTACCACTAGGGCGGCCAGAGCCACCACCTCCAAGGGGGTGGCAACCACCAACCCGAGCTCAGCGCCCACCCCCACGACGACGCCCCCAACAACCACAGCAGCAAGGACGTCCACATCGACCAGGAGGAGCCCGGGCGGGGGAACTACCACCACCAGCGCCAACCTCCCGAGCAGGCCCTCGGGGGGGAACAGGAGGGCGACCCCAGGGTCAGGGCCGTCACCCGCCACGGAAACGGGCAACACCCCCCCGCCCGGGACGGGCAGCAGCCATGGCACTAGGGGTGCCAAACCAGGACCGAAGAAGGCCACGGGAAGGGACAATGCCGCGGGTGCGAGGGCTCCCGCGGCCCCCCCACCTACCAGGAGAACTACCAGGGCCAGCACAGCCGCTCTACGCCTACGAGTTCGGGGGGGCGGGGAGCCCTCACTACTAGAAACGACGTCAGCCAGGAGGAAGAGCGGGGCCGTTCGACCACCTACCGGCCCCATGCACCCGCGGAGATCATCCAGTTTAGGACAACCCATACCGAAGAGGACCTCAATTGGATCCACCCCCCGCCTGCGGTCGTCAGCGAGGCTAAGGAGAAGAGACCCCACCGTAACGTACGCTCAGGCTACGGTGGGGACGACGAGGATGACCCCCACCACCACCTTGGAGGTCGAAGAAAGAAGATTAGGGGGGGGAAATCCACCTACACCCCCCCAAGCGGCGACTATGAGCCTCGTCACGCTGACGCCCGCCACACTAACCACCACCAGTTGCGGGGGACTTATCACATCCCCTAGTGCCACCCCAAGGAGCCCGCCAGGTACGTCGCCCCTTCCATCACCCGTCCCGGTGGTTACGACTTGCGTAACGCCGGGACAGCCACCCCGGACGCCGCAAGCTCTGACCCCGGGGCCAATGATCTCTTTACCGCGCACAACACCTCAGCGGTTGGAGGAGCGGCGTACCGAGAAGAGGCCATCGGAGGCTGCAGACAGTGGACCAACGTTGCCGACGGGAGCACCAGCATCAGAGGAGAACGAGGGAGAAGAGGCTCGAGAAGAGCCATGGCAGGTGGTTGGCGGGGGGAGAAATAGTGTACACTCCCCCCAACACATAGATAGGACTTTGCGTAGCCCAGGGTCGCGTTTACCCCCTAGTGCCCCTAACGATTTCGGTCAGGGTGGTGACAATATCCCTACCTTAGTAGATAATAATAACCCTGACACTGTATGCTCTACTAACATCTTTTGTAGGTTAGCTGGGGACGACGACGGTGGGTCATCCCCTATCCAACCCCTGGCGGATAATATCCCAAACGGGCGAACGTCTCCCGTAGCGGGGCCAGCCCGCCCTCACCGGCAAAACCGGGCATCCCGGGGAGCACCTGCCAGAGGCGGACGGACGAACGGCCGCGGTCACCCTCGGGGGATCCGCGACCGTCTCGCCCGCGAGCCAACGGCAGGCCAGCTCGCCGTGATGTCACGAGTGGAGGCGGTGTCGAGCGGTGCGGAGCTTGAGGAGGTCGCCACCTTGGTGGCGGAATTCTTGAGCTCCAGTGCTTCGGTGCGGGGGGGGAACTCCCGGGAGGGTCGCGGTAGCCGTGCCCAGGGGGCCAGACCGGAAAAACAGGCAGCTCCCCGGAACCCTCATCCTTCCAGCGAGCTCGAGAGGACACGTCGTGCAGCTCGCATCCAGCGGATATACCGCACCAACCGGCGCCGGGCGGTGCAGGAAGTGTTATCAGGCCCTCCCCTTAGTTGCCCCGTCAACAAGGAGAGGGTCTGGGAGCACTTCCAGGCAGTACACCGTGCGTACGAGGTCGGGTGCGAACTGCCTGACGTGTTCCCGACAGCTCCTCCATCCGAGCAGTCCAATGGCGCTCTGGGGGCCCCTCTATCGAGGGCGGAGGTGTCCGCCCGGCTCTGGCGGATGAGTAATTCATCCCCAGGTCCGGACGGTCTCTCCTACCTTGACCTGAGGAGTGCCGATCCAGGGTGTCATGTCCTTACCATCCTTTACAACCTCTGCCTCCGGATGGAGGCAGTACCATCCCGCTGGAAGGATTCCACTACCATCTTACTCCATAAGAAGGGAGAAAGGGACTGTCTGGGCAACTGGAGACCGATCGCAATGGGCGACACTATCGCCAAATTGTTTGCGGCTCTTGTTGCTGACCGGCTGACCGTCTGGTCACGTGCAAATAGTAGGCTAAGCACCTCCCAGAAGGGATTTCTCCCTTTTGAGGGGTGCAAGGAACATAATTTTATTCTACAAGAAATTATAGCCGACGTCAGGAAGAGGAGACGGGAGGTGGTGGTCGCGTGGTTTGACCTTGCCAATGCCTTTGGCTCCGTCCCCCACGCGTCCATTCACGAGGCCCTCCGCCGTCATGGTTTACCGAGTAGCACTAGATCCCTGATTAAGAACCTCTACACCGGTGTCACCACCCGCGTCAGGGCGGCCGACGGTCTCACCGAGCCCGTCCCCATCCTATCCGGGGTTAGGCAGGGCTGCCCTCTGAGCCCAATAGTTTTTAACCTCACCTTCGAGGCCGTAGTGCGTTCGCTCGAAAGCCTCGGGGTGGGTTACAAACTATTGGGACGAACATTTAATAATCTAGTGTACGCCGACGATATCGCCCTTATTGCCGACTCCCCCGATGGTATGAGGGCGTTGCTCGCCAATGTGGAGGCTGCGGCTGGCGCGGTTGGCCTCTCCTTCAACCCGTCCAAGTGTGCAACACTGCACATTAAGGGCGGATTGGGGGAGAGTGTCCTACCCACCAGTTTTACGCTCCAGGGCCAACAAATGAGGTCGCTGGGTGCTGGTGAACCCTACGAGCACCTCGGCACCCCAACGGGGTTTCGCGTCGACCAAACACCAATTACCACTCTGGACGGTCTGATTCGCGACCTCCGGGAGATTGACGGTAGTCTCCTCGCCCCGTGGCAGAAGATCGACGCGGTGGCAGCATTCGTGCTGCCCCGCCTAGACTTCTGCCTCGGGGGGTCACACGTGGAGAAAGGCCCCCTGAAAGTGGCGGACTCCGTCGTCAAGAGGGTGACCAAGGGTTGGTTGCACCTCCCTCAGCGCGCGAGTGCGGAGGTGGTATTTCTACCACCCCGCGAGGGTGGAGCAGGATTGCTCCCCCTCTCCGATCTGGCCGATGTCCTGACGGTCGCCCGGGGGTTCAAACTTTTGACCTCCCCGGACGACACTGTTAGGACATTGGCCTGGGACTCGCTGAGGGAGAGCACCAGCCGGCGGATAGCCCAATTGGCGACGGAAGGCCAGATGATCCGGCACCTCTCCGGCGATATGTCCGGGGAGTTTGCCCGCGCTTCAGGGGACACCGCCTCCACGTGGTCGAGGATTAGAGTCGCCACCCGGAGGCTCTCGATGAGGGCCGCCCTTAGTTGGGGTTGGTGCGAGGAACGGCGCGAGATTTCGTTGGAGTGTCGAAACTCCAAGAACTCCACCATCAAAATTATACCATCTTCGCGTCAGCAGGTCGTCGGGAGATTGAGGTCCGCTGTCGTATCCTGGTATCGGGATCGACTCCTCGCCAAGCCCGACCAGGGCAAGGTTTTCGAGGTGTCGTCCCGATGCCAGGTGTCAAACCACTTCATGCGGGATGGACGAAACACTCGCTTCGCTGATTGGCGCTTCGTTCACCGAGCTCGCCTCGGCGTCTTGCCCCTTAACGGGACAAGGCGTTGGGGTGGGGGTGACAAGCGCTGTAGGATGTGTGGCGAGGAGTTGGAATCCATCCCCCATGTCTTGGGACATTGCGGGCCCCACTCTGCCGCACGGCAGTTGCGTCACGACGCCATTGTGGAGAGGCTCGTTAGGGCTAGTCATGCACCTGGGGTCGTTAGGGTCAATCAACGCGTGGAGGGCGTCCACGAATCTTTAGCGACACTTAGGCCCGACATTGTTGTGCGCGATGAGCGCAATAGGAAGATTACCGTCATTGACGTAGCCGTACCATTCGAAAACAGACTTCTAGCCTTTGAAGAAGCCCGGGGGAGGAAAATAGAGAAATACTCCCCCCTAGCACAAGATCTAGCTAAACAAGGCTACGCGGTGGCGGTTGAAGCGTTTATCGTGGGCGCCCTAGGTTCATGGGACAGTAAAAATGAAAAGACCATCAGCCTATTAGGTATTAACAGTAACTATGCTAAAATGATGAAAAGGCTGATGGTCAGCGATACGATTAGATGGTCCCGTGATATTTATGTCGAGCACGTTTCTGGTGTTCGCCAATACTAGGGGGTAAAATAGAGGTTGCCAGGCATCCGAGTCTCCTCCCTGTACTATGAATCGAGCGGAAACACGAGGCCCGAGAAGCGACGACTACAAATAAATAGTTAATGTGACAACACGACTACGAACTACAATACACAAACTGAAATACAATAACAACATAACGAAATGTGATTAGGACGTAAGATAAGATGACAATTCATAAAATAATATGTAACACAACGATATAATGATAACAATCAGATAACTCAATAAATATCGGACAAACCAAACCATAATGAAATAAAATATAATATATGTATTGCGACTATGGCACCCCCTCTAGGGGGGGTAGCCGCATGCTCTGTATCTACCCCCCCCAGGGGGGGAACATGTGTTTTTAAATAAACTTCAATTAATCTGTTCTTATCAGCTTAATATCTGATACACCTCCCATAGGGGGGTCAGTTTATTAAACGGATTTTTGGAGTTCGGCGGGTACTCGAGGCTTGCTTCGGTCTCTCCACGGGTCGACTCGGCATTGCAGTGCCGTCGAGTGCGGCCCTCATCGGCTTTTATAAGGTAAGTATTCTTTGGTGGACTGGAGGAGTGTTTAGCTTTGCCGCTTTTAGCGGTCTTTGCCAGGGTTTGTCGGTCGGGTCTCCGGTGACCCGTTAGGTCCGGAGCGGTGGACTTAGTCGCTGCGCCGCCGCCCGGCCTATTTGCTGCAAGAGACACCCTGTGCTTTTAGATTTTAACCCCTGACTTTATTCTACTTATTTATTTAATTTATTCAATTTTAAATATATACCCAGTCCACCAAGAATACCACCCCGCCGGGCTTCAAAATCCAGCCGCTCGACTACTCCCCCGCGTCAATAGTGTGTAAGTGCGTGCGTGCGTGCGTGAGCGACAGGTGCAAGGACTTTCGGTGCATCCTGGACTGCGGAGGATCCCACGGGAGGAGGACGTCCCTTAGGAACTGCGACATCGTCGGAGGATCGCCTGGCAACGAGGTGGTAAGTGTTGACGGCTTCATTTGGCTTCATCCCTTACCCTCTTCCTTGCGCGTTCTCCCAATTCCTTTTAAGTAGTGGGTAGTTCTTCCCCCGTGTTCGCGGTGCATGCTCGTCGGTCGCTAGTATTAGAATAACTAACTTAAATTAATAATTAACACACGCGACCGCCGAATAAACTCGTAATTAGAGGAGCCTAAATTATATTATACTTACCGTTTTCCTCTTGTCGCCGCGGGTAGAACGCGCTTCCCCCAGGGGCAGACCCTCGTAGAACCTGCAACATAAAATTAAATTGTTAAAACTTAAACCTAGAAACCTAAAATTAAATTGTACTTACCTTGGGTACAAGCAGGACGAGACTGCCTCTGGACTTCCTACAGATCTCCTGGACGTGCACGGGACTGACAGGCCGGTTCTGGCAGCCCCCTATTTATTTATTTATTGTATTTGTTAATTTATTTTTGTGCACGTCCCGTCTACACTTTGACTGGCCCCTATTGGCCTGCTCTGTTAATTGAAGTGACTGGCCCTTATTGGCCTACTAACCATTTTAATTAACTATTTATTTAGTTAATTTTAATAAGTCTTGACTGGCCCTTATTGGCCTAAATAACCAATTTTAATTAATTATCGCTGTGATAATTATTATTAACAAGACTTGACTGGCCCTTATTGGCCTATAGTATTAATACTGCGGACTGGCTTTATTGGCCTACAATCTGTGAACGTCCGTATTTTTCTGTGTGGTAGGCCCCTGTACAGCCTACCTTATTTATTTAATTTATTTAATTTAATTAAATTATTTATTTTGACCCCCGTGCCGTCCTTCCTGAAGCCAAATGGAGGGGGTACGTGAAATTCTCTTCGTGTTCCCGTACCCAGCAGAGCTCATTTGTGAACTCTGCCCGTCAAATTTATTAGGAAAGACGTCGCGCGATGGTCGGAAACGGGGTCACTTCGTGGGTGCAAGGCGCCATGAGGATTATATTAAGCACCTTAAACTTTTGCATAAAGGACAGTTTAGCACGAAATTTAAATGTAGTAGGTGCGATTACTCTGGTGAGGGAGCCTACCCGCGACGAGCAATAAGGCTCCATTATAAAACTAAACATGGGTCAGCCTCCACCCCCGAAGCCCCCACCATCGAATCCCCTGGGCTATTAGATAGGTCGTCGAGCAGCCCCCCGTTGAATAGTTCCGCGCAAGCAAACAACAGCAACTCGAACATTATAAATAGTAATGATAGTAGCGCGAATAGGGCTGGGGTGTCCGAGGGTACAAGAAGGACAGCCCCTAGGATCACGAGCGTAATCACCCTCGGCCCCCAGCAAACAAAAATTACGGGGAGGCTGCAATTAAAGAAAACAGCCGCGAAATCGTCCGTTCAATCCGCGGCTAACAAGGCGGCCAGAGCCACCACCTCCACGGGGGTGGCAACCCACAACCCGAGCCCAGCGCCCACCCCCGCATCGGGCACCCCACCATCAGCCACAGCAGCAGGGACGTCCAGCATCACCAGGAGGAGCCCGGGTGGGGGACCATCCACCAGTGCCGACATTATCCTCCCGAGCAGGCACTCGGGAGGAAAGAAGAAGACGACCCCTGGGGCGGGGCCGCCACCCTCGAAGATGGGCAAGAAGACCTCCCCACCCGGGACGAGCAGCAGCAGCAGCGGCACTAGGGGAGCTAAACCAGGATCATCGGAGGTCGCGAGGAGGGGCAAAGCCGCGGGTGCAAGGGCTCCCGCGGCCCCCCCACCAACCAGGAGAACCACAAGGGCCAGCACAGCGGCCCAACGTTTGCAGAAAAGGGGGGGCGGGGAGCCCTCATTACTGGAGACAACCTCAGCCAGGAGGAAGAGCGGGGCCAGTCGTCCATCTATCGGCCCCGCGCACCCGCGGAGATCAACGACCATAGGAGCAGCCATCCCGAAGAGGACCTCAATAGGATCCACCCCCCGCCTGCGGTCGTCAGCGAGGCTAAGGAAGAGGATCCCCACCGTAACGTATGCTGAAGCCACGGTGGGGACAACGAGGACGACCCCCACCACCACCTCGGGGGTTGAAGAAAGAAGAACAGGGGGGGGAACTCCATCTACGCCCCCCCTCGCAGCGACGTTAAGCCTCGTCACGCTGACGACCGCCACACTAACCACCACCAGCTGCGGGGGACTTATTACATCCCCTAGTGTCACACCAAGGAGCCCGCCAGGTACGTCGCCCCTCCCATCACCGGTCCCGGTGGTTACGACTTGCGTAACGCCGGGACAGCCACCCCGCGCGCCGCAAGCTCTGACCCCGGGGCCAACTGCCATCTCACCGCGCACAACATCTCAGCGGTCGGAGGAGCGGCGTACCGAGAAGAGGGCATCGGAGGCTGCGGGAACTGGACCAGCGCTGCCGACGGGGACTCCACCAGCAGGACAACAGGAGGGAGAAGAGGCTCGAGAAGAGCCATGGCAGGTGGTAGGCGGGGGGAGAAATAGCGTACACTCCCCCCAAGTATTAGCTAGGATTCTGCGTAGCCCAGGGGAGCGTTTACCCCCTAGTACCCCTAACGATTTCGGTCAGGGTGGTGACAATATTCCTACCTTAGTAGATAATAATAACCCTGACACTGTATGCTCTACTAACATCTTTTGTAGGTTAGCTGGGGACGACGACGGTGGGTCATCCCCTATCCAACCCCTGGCGATTAATAGCCCAAACGGGCGAACGTCTCCCGTAGCGGGGCCAGCCCGCCCTCACCGGCAAAACCGGGCATCCCGGGGAGCACCTGCCAGAGGCGGACGGACGAACGGCCGCGGTCACCCTCGGGGGATCCGCGACCGTCTCGCCCGCGAGCCAACGGCGGGCCAGCTCGCCGTGATGTCACGAGTGGAGGCGGTGTCGAGCGGTGCGGGGCTTGAGGAGGTCGCCACCTTGGTGGCGGAATTCTTGAGCTCCAGTGCTTCGGTGCGGGGGGGGAACTCCCGGGAGGGTCGCGGTGGCCGTGCCCAGGGGGCCAGACCGGAAAAACAGGCAGCACCCCGGAACCCTCATCCTTCCAGCGAGCTCGAGAGGACACGTCGTGCAGCTCGCATCCAGCGGATATACCGCACCAACCGGCGCCGGGCGGTGCAGGAAGTGTTGTCAGGCCCTCCCCTTAGTTGCCCCGTCAACAGGGAGAGGGTCTGGGAGCACTTCCAGGCAGTACACCGTGCGTACGAGGTCGGGTGCGAACTGCCCGACGTGTTCCCGACAGCTCCTCCATCCGAGCAGTCCAATGGCGCTCTGGAGGCCCCTCTATCAAGGGCGGAGGTGTCCGCCCGGCTCTGGCGGATGAGTAATTCATCCCCAGGTCCGGACGGTCTCTCCTACCTTGTCTTGAGGAATGCCGACCCAGGGTGTCATGTCCTTACCATCCTTTACAACCTCTGCCTCCGGATGGGGGCAGTACCATCCCGCTGGAAGGACTCCACTACCATCTTACTCCATAAGAAGGGAGAAAGGGACTGTCTGGGCAACTGGAGGCCGATCGCAATGGGCGATACCATCGCCAAATTGTTCGCGGCCCTTGTTGCTGACCGGCTGACCGTCTGGTCACGAGCCAATAGTAGGCTAAGCACCTCCCAGAAGGGATTTCTCCCTTTTGAGGGGTGCAAGGAACATAATTTTATCTTACAAGAGATCATAGCCGACGCCAGGAAGAGGAGACGGGAAGTGGTGGTCGCGTGGTTGGACCTTGCCAATGCCTTTGGCTCCGTCCCCCACGCGTCCATCCACGAGGCCCTCCGCCGTCACGGAGTACCAAGTAGCATTAGATCCCTGATCCAAAACCTATATACAGGTGTCACCACCCGCGTCAGGGCGGCCGACGGTCTCACCGAGCCCGTCCCCATCCTATCCGGGGTTAGGCAGGGCTGCCCTCTGAGCCCAATAGTTTTTAACCTCACCTTCGAGGCCGTAGTGCGTTCGCTCGAAAGCCTCGGGGTGGGTTACAAACTGTTGGGACGAACATTTAACAATCTAGTGTACGCCGACGATATCGCCCTTATTGCCGACTCCCCGGCTAGTATGAGGGCGTTGCTCGCCAATGTGGAGGCTGCGGCTGGCGCGGTTGGCCTCTCCTTCAACCCGTCCAAGTGTGCAACACTGCACATTAAGGGCGGATTGGGGGAGAGTGTCCTACCCACCAGTTTTACGCTCCAGGGCCAACAAGTGAGGTCGCTGGGTGCTGGTGAACCCTACGAGCACCTCGGCACCCCAACGGGGTTTCGCGTCGACCAAACACCAATTACCACTCTGGACGGTCTGATTCGCGACCTCCGGGAGATTGACGGTAGTCTCCTCGCCCCGTGGCAGAAGATCGACGCGGTGGCAACATTCGTGCTGCCCCGCCTAGACTTCTGCCTCGGGGGGTCACACGTGGAGAAAGGCCCCCTGAAAGTGGCGGACTCCGTCGTCAAGAGGGTGACCAAGGGTTGGTTGCACCTCCCTCAGCGCGCGAGTGCGGAGGTGGTATTTCTACCACCCCGCGAGGGTGGAGCAGGATTGCTCCCCCTCTCCGATCTGGCTGACGTCCTGACGGTCGCCCGGGGGTTCAAACTTTTGACCTCCCCGGACGACACGGTTAGGACGTTGGCCTGGGACTCGCTGAGGGGGAGCACCAGCCGGCGGATAGCCCAATTGGCGACGGAAAGCCATATGATCCGGCACCTCTCCGGCGATATGACCGGGGAGTTTGTCCGCGCTTCAGGGGACACCGCCTCCACGTGGTCGAGGATTAGAGCCGCCACCCGGAGGCTGTCGACGAGGGCCGCCCTTAGTTGGGGTTGGTGCGAGAAACGGCGCGAGATTTCGTTGGAGTGTCGAAACTCCAAGAACTCCACCGTCAAAATAACACCTTCATCGCGTCAGCAGGTCGTCGGGGGATTGAGGTCCGCTGTCGTATCCTGGTACCGGGATCGACTCCTCGCCAAGCCCGATCAGGGTAAGGTGTTCGAGGTGTCGTCCCGATACCAGGTGTCAAACCACTTCATGCGGGATGGACGAAACACTCGCTTCGCTGATTGGCGCTTTGTTCACCGAGCTCGCCTCGGCGTCTTGCCCCTTAACGGGACAAGGCGTTGGGGTGGGGGTGACAAGCGCTGTAGGATGTGTGGCGAGGAGTTGGAATCCATCCCCCATGTCTTGGGACATTGCGGGCCCCACTCTGCCGCACGGCAGTTGCGTCACGACGCCATTGTGGAGAGGCTCGTTAGGGCTAACCATGCGCCCGGGGTCGTTAGGGTCAATCAGCGCGTTGAGGGCGTCCACGAGTCTTTAGCAGCTCTTAGGCCTGATATCGTGGTACGCGATGAGCGTAATAAAAAGATAACCGTCATCGACGTGGCCGTACCTTTCGAAAATAGAATGTTAGCTTTTGAAGAAGCGCGGGGGAGGAAAATAGATAAATACTCCCCCCTAGCCGAAGACCTCGCTAGACAAGGCTACGCGGTGACGGTCGATGCATTTATCGTGGGCGCCCTAGGTTCCTGGGATGGCAAAAATGAAAAGACCATCAGCCTATTAGGTATCAATCGTAACTATTCTAAAATGATGAAAAGGCTGATGGTCAGTGAAACTATTAAATGGTCCAGGGACATATATGTCGAGCACGTTTCGGGTGTTCGTCAATACTAGGGGGTAAGTTAGGTGTTGCCAGGCATCCGAATCTCCTCCTACTGCCATTAGTCGAGCGGAATGAGGTCCGAGAAGCGACATACATAAATATAAATACAGACACAACGTGACAATGCGACTGTGTATCACTAGACACAAACTGAAACACACTGATAACATAATGAAACGTGACTAGGACATAAGATGACAAACTATAAAACATGATGTAACACATAAATACAGCGATATAACAATAATAATTTCACAATGTAAATAAATAATGGACAAACAAACTACAATGAACTGAAACATATTATATGTATTGCGACTATGGCACCCCCTCTAGGGGGGGTAGCCGCATGTTCTGTACCTACCCCCCCTAGGGGGGGAACATGTGTTTTTAATAAACCATTTTAATCTGTTCTTATCAGCTTAATATCTGATACACCTCCCATAGGGGGGTCAGTTTATTAAACGGATTTTTGGAGTTCGGCGGGTACTCGAGGCTTGCTTCGGTCTCTCCACGGGTCGACTCGGCATTGCAGTGCCGTCGAGTGCGGCCCTCATCGGCTTTTATAAGGTAAGTATTCTTTGGTGGACTGGAGGAGTTTTAGCTTTGCCGCTTTTAGCGGTCTTTGCCAGGTGTTTGTCGGTCGGGTCTTCGGTGACCCGCTAGGTCCGGAGCGGTGGACTTATTCGCTGCGCCGCCGCCCGGCCTATTTGCTGCAAGAGGAGACACCCTGTGCTGTTAGATTTTAACCCTTGACTCTATTCTATTTATTCTATTTATTTAATTTATTTGATTTTATTCAATTTTAAATATACCAGTCCACCAAGAATACCGCCCCGCCGGGCTTCAAAATCCAACCGCTCGACTATTCCCCCGCGTTAGTTATTGTTAAGTGCGTGCGTGCGTGCGTGGCGTGACAGGTGCAAGGACTTTCGGTGCAACCTGGACTGCGGAGGACCCCACAGGAGGACTTACCATAGGGACGACAGCGTCATCGTCGGAGGATCGCCTGGCAACGAAGTAGTAAGTGTTGACGGCTTCATTTGGCTTCATCCCTTACCCTCTTCCTTGCGCGTTCTCCCAATTCCTTTTAAGTAGTGGGTAGTTCTTCCCCCGTGTTCGCGGTGCATGTTTGTCGGTCGCTAATAATTAAATAACTTAACAACTAATACGCGCGACCGCTTAACAAACTCATAGATAGAGGAATATAAATTATAAATATACTTACCTGTTTTCCTCTTGTCGCCGCGGGTAGAACGCGCTTCCCCCAGGGGCAGACCCTCGTAGAACCTGCAACATAAAAATTAAATTGTTAAAACTTAAACCTAGCTAATTAAATTAGTATTGTACTTACCTCGGGTACAAGCAGGACGAGACTGCCTCTAGATCTCCTTACAGATCTCCTGGACGTGCACGGGACTGACAGGCCGGTTCTGGCAGCCCCTTATTTATTTATTTATTTAAATTATTTTTTCGTGTTAATTTATTTTGTGCACGTCCTGTATACACTTTGACTGGCCCTTATTGGCCTGCTCTGTTAATAGAAGTGACTGGCCCTTATTGGCCTTACTAACATTTTAATTAACTATTTATTTAGTTAATTTTTATCAAGCCTTGACTGGCCCTTATTGGCCTAAATAATTAATTTTAATTAATTATTTATATATAATTAACAAGATTGACTGGCCCCTTTTGGCCTATAATATTAACATTACGGACTGGCTCTATTGGCCTATAACTTGTGATTGTCCGTATTTTTCTGTGTGGTAGGCCCTTGTACAGCCTACCGTATTTATTTATTTATTTAATTTATTTAAATTATTCATTTTGACCCCCGTGCCGTCCATTCGAAGCCAAATGGAGGGGGTACGAGAAATCCTCCTCGTCTTCCCGTACCCAGCAGAGCTCGTTTGCGAGCTCTGCCCGTCAAATTTATTAGGTAAAACGTCGCGCGATGGTCGGAAGCGGGGTCACTTCGTAGGTGCAAGACGACATGAAGACTACGTGAAACATTTAAAATTATTACACAAAGACCAACACGTTATAAAATTTAAATGTAGTCGGTGCGATTATTGTGGCGAAGGGGCCTATCCGCGAAGGGCGATAGGTCGCCACTACAAGGCCACGCACGGGTCGTCTTCCACCCCCGAAGCCCCCACCATCGAACCCCCTGGGCTAATAGATAGGTCGCCGAGCAGCCCCCCATTGGATAGTTCCGCGCAACCAAACAATAGTAACACGGATATTATAAATAGCAACGTTAGTAGCGCGAGTAGGGCTGGGGTGTCCGAGGGTGCTAGGAGAGCAGCTCCAAGGATTACAAGCGTAATTACCCTCGGCCCCCAGCAAACTAAGATCACGGGGAGGCTGCAACTAAAAAGAACAGCCGCAAAATCGTCCACGCAAACTGCGGCCAACAAGGCGGCCAGAGCCACCACCTCCACGGGGGTGGCAACCCACGACCCGAGCCTAGCGCCCACCCCCACAACAGCCACCCCACCAGCCACAGCAGCAGGGACGTCCAGCGACGCCAGGAGAAGCCCGGGTGGGGGATCTCCCACCAGTGCCAACACCATCCTCCCGAGCAGGCACTCGGGAGGAAAGAAGAAGACGACCCCTGGGGCGGGGCCGCCACCCTTGAAGACGAGCAAAAAGACCTCCCCACCCGGGACGAGCAGCAGCAGCAGCGGCACTAGGGGAGCTAGACCAGGATCATCGGAGGTCACGAGGAGGAGCAAAGCCGCGGGTGCAAGGGCTCCCGCGGCCCCCCCTCCTACCAGAAGAACCACTAGGGCCAGTACGGCAGCGCAGCGACTACGGATCAGGGGGGGCGGGGAGCCCTCACTACTGGAGACAACGTTGGCTAGGAGGAAGAGCGGGGCCACTCGTCCATCTATCGGCCCCGCGCACCCGCGGAGATCAACCAGCTTAGGAGCAGCCATCCCGAAGAGGACCTCAATTGGATCCACCCCCCGCTTGCGGTCGTCAGCGAGGCTAAGGAGAAGAGACCCCACCGTAACGTATGCTGAAGCCACGGTGGGGACAACGAGGACGACCCCCACTACCACCTCGGGGGATGAAGCAAGAAGAGTAGGGGGGGAAACAACATCTACCCCCCCCCTTGCAGCGACCATGAGCCTCGTCACGCTGACGACCGCCACACTAACAACAACGAGCTGCGGGGGACTTATCACCTCCCCTAGTGCCACCCCAAGGAGCCCGCCAGGCGCGTCACCCCTCCCATCACCGGTCCCGGTGGTTACGTCTTGCGTAACGCCGGGACTGCCATCCTCGGCGCCGCTAAGACTAACCCCGGGGCCGTCAATTCCACCGCGCACACCACCTCAGCGGTTGGAGGAGTGGCGTGCCGAGAAGAGGGCAATGGAGGCTGCGGAGAGTGGACCAGCGCTGCCGACGGGGACCCCACCGACAACACACCAGGAGGGAGAAGAGGCTCGTGAAGAGCCATGGCAGGTGGTAGGCGGGGGGAGAAATAGCGTACACTCCCCCCAACATTTAGTTAGGATTTCGCGTAGCCCAGGGGCGCGTTTACCCCCTAGTACCCCTAGCGATTTCGGTCGGGGTGGTGACAATTTTCCTACCCAAGTAGAGAATATTAACCCTGCTAATGCATGCTCTACTAACAATATATATTGTAGGTTAGCTGGGGACGACGACGGTGGGTCATCCCCTATCCAACCCCTGGCGAATAACATCCCAAACGGGCGAACGTCTCCCGTAGCGGGGCCAGCCCGCCCCCACCGGCAAAACCGGGCATCCCGGGGAGCACCTGCCAGAGGCGGACGGACGAACGGCCGCGGTCACCCTCGGGGGATCCGCGACCGTCTCGCCCGTGAGCCAACGGCAGGCCAGCTCGCCGTGATGTCACGAGTGGAGGCGGTGTCGAGCGGTGCGGAGCTTGAGGAGGTCGCCACCCTGGTGGCGGAATTCTTGAGCTCCAGTGCTTCGGTGCGGGGGGGGAACTCCCGGGAGGGTCGCGGTGGCCGTGCCCAGGGGGCCAGACCGGAAAAACAGGCAGCTCCCCGGAACCCTCATCCTTCCAGCGAGCTCGAGAGGACACGTCGTGCAGCTCGTATCCAGCGGATATACCGCACCAACCGGCGCCGGGCGGTGCAGGAAGTGTTGTCAGGCCCTCCCCTTAGTTGCCCCGTCAACAAGGAGAGGGTCTGGGAGCACTTCCAGGCAGTACACCGTGCGTACGAGGTCGGGTGCGAACTGCCCGACGTGTTCCCGACAGCTCCTCCATCCGAGCAGTCCAATGGCGCTCTGGAGGCCCCTCTATCAAGGGCGGAGGTGTCCGCCCGGCTCTGGCGGATGACTAACTCATCCCCAGGTCCGGACGGTCTCTCCTACCTTGACTTGAGGAATGCCGACCCAGGGTGTCATGTCCTTACCCTCCTATATAACCTCTGCCTCCGTATGGAGGCAGTACCATCCCGCTGGAAGGACTCCACCACCATTTTGCTCCATAAGAAGGGGGAAAGGGACTGCCTGGGCAACTGGAGACCGATCGCAATGGGCGACACTATCGCCAAATTGTTTGCGGCTCTTGTTGCTGACCGGCTGACCGTCTGGTCACGTGCAAATAGTAGGCTAAGCACCTCCCAGAAGGGATTTCTCCCTTTTGAGGGGTGCAAGGAACATAATTTTATTCTACAAGAAATTATAGCCGACGCCAGGAAGAGGAGACGGGAGGTGGTGGTCGCGTGGTTGGACCTTGCCAATGCCTTTGGCTCCGTCCCCCACGCGTCCATTCACGAGGCCCTCCGCCGTCATGGTTTACCGAGTAGCACTAGATCCCTGATTAAGAACCTTTACACCGGTGTCACCACCCGCGTCAGGGCGGCCGACGGTCTCACCGAGCCCGTCCCCATCCTATCCGGGGTTAGGCAGGGCTGCCCTCTGAGCCCAATAGTTTTTAACCTCACCTTCGAGGCCGTAGTGCGTTCGCTCGAAAGCCTCGGGGTGGGTTACAAACTATTGGGACGAACATTTAATAATCTAGTGTACGCCGACGATATCGCCCTTATTGCCGACTCCCCCGATGGTATGAGGGCGTTGCTCGCCAATGTGGAGGCTGCGGCTGGCGCGGTTGGCCTCTCCTTCAACCCGTCCAAGTGTGCAACACTGCACATTAAGGGCGGATTGGGGGAGAGTGTCCTACCCACCAGTTTTACGCTCCAGGGCCAACAAGTGAGGTCGCTGGGTGCTGGTGAACCCTACGAGCACCTCGGCACCCCAACGGGGTTTCGCGTCGACCAAACACCAATTACCACTCTGGACGGTCTGATTCGCGACCTCCGGGAGATTGACGGTAGTCTCCTCGCCCCGTGGCAGAAGATCGACGCGGTGGCAACATTCGTGCTGCCCCGCCTAGACTTCTGCCTCGGGGGGTCACACGTGGAGAAAGGCCCCCTGAAAGTGGCGGACTCCGTCGTCAAGAGGGTGACCAAGGGTTGGTTGCACCTCCCTCAGCGCGCGAGTGCGGAGGTGGTATTTCTACCACCCCGCGAGGGTGGAGCAGGATTGCTCCCCCTCTCCGATCTGGCCGATGTCCTGACGGTCGCCCGGGGGTTCAAACTTTTGACCTCCCCGGACGACACTGTTAGGACATTGGCCTGGGACTCGCTGAGGGAGAGCACCAGCCGGCGGATAGCCCAATTGGCGACGGAAGGCCAGATGATCCGGCACCTCTCCGGCGATATGTCCGGGGAGTTTGCCCGCGCTTCAGGGGACACCGCCTCCACGTGGTCGAGGATTAGAGCCGCCACCCGGAGGCTCTCGATGAGGGCCGCCCTTAGTTGGGGTTGGTGCGAGGAACGGCGCGAGATTTCGTTGGAGTGTCGAAACTCCAAGAACTCCACCATCAAAATTATACCATCTTCGCGTCAGCAGGTCGTCGGGAGATTGAGGTCCGCTGTCGTATCCTGGTATCGGGATCGACTCCTCGCCAAGCCCGACCAGGGCAAGGTTTTCGGGGTGTCGTCCCGATGCCAGGTGTCAAACCACTTCATGCGGGATGGACGAAACACTCGCTTCACTGATTGGCGCTTCGTTCACCGAGCTCGCCTCGGCGTCTTGCCCCTTAACGGGACAAGGCGTTGGGGTGGGGGTGACAAGCGCTGTAGGATGTGTGGCGAGGAGTTGGAATCCATCCCCCATGTCTTGGGACATTGCGGGCCCCACTCTGCCGCACGGCAGTTGCGTCACGACGCCATTGTGGAGAGGCTCGTTAGGGCTAGTCATGCACCTGGGGTCGTTAGGGTCAATCAACGCGTGGAGGGCGTCCACGAATCTTTAGCGACACTTAGGCCCGACATTGTTGTGCGCGATGAGCGCAACAGGAAGATTACCGTCATTGACGTAGCCGTACCATTCGAAAACAGACTTCTAGCCTTTGAAGAAGCCCGGGGGAGGAAAATAGAGAAATACTCCCCCCTAGCACAAGATCTAGCTAAACAAGGCTACGCGGTGGCGGTTGAAGCGTTTATCGTGGGCGCCCTAGGTTCATGGGACAGTAAAAATGAAAAGACCATCAGCCTATTAGGTATTAATAATAACTACGCTAAAATGATGAAAAGGCTGATGGTCAGCGACACGATTAGATGGTCCCGTGATATTTATGTCGAGCACGTTTCCGGTGTTCGCCAATACTAGGGGGTTAGGTAGGTGTTGCCAGGCATCCGAATCTCCTCCCTATGATCGAGCGGAAACACGAGGTCCGAGAAGCGACAACCACAAATATATAGAATCCGTGACAACACGTTTACGAAGTACTAGACACAAACTGAAATACAATGATAAAACTATGAAATGCGACCAGGACACAAGACAAGATGACAAATCATAAAATAGAATGTAACATATCGATATAACGATAATAACTTGACATTGTAAATAAATAATGGACAAACAAAACTACATTGAATTAAAATATAATATATGTATTGCGACTATGGCACCCCCTCTAGGGGGGGTAGCCGCATGTTTTGTATCTACCCCCCCTAGGGGGGGAACATGTGTTTTTAATAAACCACTATTTATCTGTTCTTATCAGCTTAATATCTGATACACCTCCCATAGGGGGGTCAGTTTATTAAACGGATTTTTGGAGTTCGGCGGGTATTCGAGGCTTGCTTCGGTCTCTCCACGGGTCGACTCGGCATTGCAGTGCCGTCGAGTGCGGCCCTCATCGGCTTTTATAAGGTAAGTATTCTTTGGTGGACTGGAGGAGTGTTTAGCTTTGCCGCTTTTAGCGGTCTTTGCCAGGGTTTGTCGGTCGGGTCTCCGGTGACCCGTTAGGTCCGGAGCGGTGGACTTAGTCGCTGCGCCGCCGCCCGGCCTATTTGCTGCAAGAGGAGACACCCTGTGCTTTTAGATTTTAACCCCTGACTTATTTATCTATTTATTTTATTTATTTAATTTATTCGGTTTTAAATTTTAAATCTTAAATATACCCAGTCCACCAAGAATACCACCCCGCCGGGCTTCAAAATCCAACCGCTCGACTATTCCCCCGCGTTAATAGTGTGTAAGTGTGTGCGTGCGTGCGTGAGCGACAGGTGCAAGGACTTTCGGTGCATCCTGGACTGCGGAGGACCCCACAGGAGGAGGACGTCCCTTAGGAACAGCGTCATCGTCGGAGGATCGCCTGGCAACGAAGTAGTAAGTGTTGACGGCTTCATTTGGCTTCATCCCTTACCCTCTTCCTTGCGCGTTCTCCCAATTCCCTTCTAGTAGTGGGTTTTCGTGTTCGCGGTGCATGCTCGTCGGTCGCTAATAATTAACTTAACTGATAACTAACACACGCGACCGCTTAATAATTTAGTAGATAATTAGAGGAACTCAAACTATACTATACTTACTGTTTTCCTCTCGTCGCCGCGGGTAGAACGCGCTTCCCCCAGGGGCAGCCACTCGTAGAACCTGCAACTTAAAATTAAATTGTTAAAACTTAAACCTAGGAAATTAAAATTAAATTGTACTTACCTTGGGTACAAGCAGGACGAGACTGCCTCTGGACTTCCTACAGATCTCCTGGACGTGCACGGGACTGACAGGCCGGTTCTGGCAGCCCCTTATTTATTTATTTATTTAAATTATTATATTTGTTAATTTATTTTGTGCACGTCCCGTCTACACTTTGACTGGCCCCTATTGGCCTGCTCTGTTATTTGAAGTGACTGGCCCTTATTGGCCTTACTAATATTTTAATTAACTATTTATTTAGTTAATTTTTAATAAGTCTTGACTGGCCCCTATTGGCCTAAATAATTAATTTTAATTAATTATTTTTACAATAATTAACAAGACTGACTGGCCCCTTTTGGCCTATAATATTAACATTACGGACTGGCTTTATTGGCCTACAAATTGTGATCGTCCGTATTTCTGTGTGGTAGGCCCTTGTACAGCCTACCTTATTTATTTATTTAATTTATTT
The DNA here is from genome assembly GCA_963989215.1 of Hedychridium roseum. Classification (NCBI taxonomy): domain Eukaryota; kingdom Metazoa; phylum Arthropoda; class Insecta; order Hymenoptera; family Chrysididae; genus Hedychridium; species Hedychridium roseum. The sequence goes on along the minus strand of OZ022311.1, from coordinate 5,924,324 downwards.
GTATATTTATTTTGACCCCCGTGCCGTCCACTCGAAGCCAAATGGAGGGGGTGCGAGAAATCCTCCTCGTCTTCCCGTACCCAGCAGAGCTCGTATGCGAGCTCTGCCCGTCAAATTTGCTAGGTAAAACGTCGCGCGATGGTCGGAAGCGGGGTCACTTCGTGGGTGCCAGACGACACGAAGACTACGTTAAACACTTAAAACTTCTACACAAAGATCAACACGTCATAAAATTCAAATGTAGTCGGTGCGAGTATTGTGGCGAAGGGGCCTATCCGCGAAGGGCGATAGGTCGCCATTACAAGGCCACGCACGGGTCGTCTTCCACCCCCGAAGCCTCCCCCACCATCGAATCCCCTGGGCTAACAGTTAGGTCGTCGAGCAGCCCCCCATTGGATAGTCCCGCGCAGCCGAATAATAGTAACGCGAGTATTATAAATAGTAATGATAGTAGCGCGAGTAGGGCTGGGGTGTCCGAGGGCACAAGGAAAACAGGACCAAGGGTCACAAGCGTTACGACCCTCGGCCCCCAGCAAACTAGAATTACGGGGAGGCTGCAACTTAGGAGAGCGACCGCGAAACCGCCCGTTACCACTAGGGCGGCCAGAGCCACCACCTCCAAGGGGGTGGCAACCACCAACCCGAGCTCAGCGCCCACCCCCACGACGACGCCCCCAACAACCACAGCAGCAAGGACGTCCACATCGACCAGGAGGAGCCCGGGCGGGGGAACTGCCACCACCAGCGCCAACCTCCCGAGCAGGCCCTCGGGGGGGAACAGGAGGGCGACCCCAGGGTCAGGGCCGTCACCCACGGCAAGGACGGGTGTCACCCCCCCGTCCGGGAAGAGTGGCAGCAGCGGCACTAGGCGGATCAAATCAGGACCAACAGGAGCCTCAAGACCGGGCAATTCCGCGGGTGCGAGGGCTCCTGCGGCCCCCCCTCCCACCAGAAGAATGACAAGGGCAAGTACCGCAGCCCTCCGCCTACAATCTAGGGGGGGCGGGGAGCCCTCTATACTCGAAACCTCACTAGCCAGGAGGAAAAGCGGGGCCACCCGACCTACTATAGGCCCCGCGCACTCGCGGAGATCATCTACCGCCAGACCAGCCATCCCAAAGAGGACATCCATCGGATCCACCCCCCGCATGCGGTCGTCAGCGAGGCTAAGGAGGAGAGACCCCACCGTCACATACGCTGAAGTCACGGTGGGGGCAACGAGGACGACCCCCATCACCACCACGGGAAGAGAAATAGGGGGGGGAACACCATCCACACCCCCCCAGGCAGCGACCATAAGCCTCGTCACGCTGACGACCGCCACACACACCACAACATGCTGCGGGGGACTCATCGTATCGCCTAGTGCCACCCCAAGGAGCCCGCCAGGCACGTCACCCCTCCCATCACCGGTCCCGGTGGCTACGTCTTGCGTAACGCCGGGACTGCCATCCTCGGCGCCGCGAAGACTAACCCCGGGGCCGACAATTCCACCGCGCACACCACCTCAGCGGTTGGAGGAGTGGCGTGCCGAGAAGAGGGCAATGGAGGCTGCGGATAGTGGACCAGCGCTGCCGACGGGGTCCCCACCGACAATACACCAGGAGGGAGAAGAGGCTCGAGAAGAGCCATGGCAGGTGGTTGGCGGGGGGAGAAATAGTGTACACTCCCCCCAACACATAGATAGGACTTTGCGTAGCCCAGGGTCGCGTTTACCCCCTAGTACCCCTAACGATTTCGGTCGGGGTGGTGACAACATCCCTACTCAAGTAGAGAGTACTAACCCTGCCTATGCATGCACAATTAATAATATTTATTGTAGGTTAGCTGGGGACGACGACGGTGGGTCATCCCCTATCCAACCCCTGGCGGAAAACATCCCAAACGGGCGAACGTCTCCCGTAGCGGGGCCAGCCCGCCCTCACCGGCAAAACCGGGCATCCCGGGGAGCACCTGCCAGAGGCGGACGGACGAACGGCCGCGGTCACCCTCGGGGGATCCGCGACCGTCTCGCCCGCGAGCCAACGGCAGGCCAGCTCGCCGTGATGTCACGAGTGGAGGCGGTGGCGAGCGGTGCGGAGCTTGAGGAGGTCGCCACCCTGGTGGCGGAATTCTTGAGCTCCAGTGCTTCGGTGCGGGGGGGGAACTCCCGGGAGGGTCGCGGTGGCCGTGCCCGGGGGGCCAGACCGGAAAAACAGGCAGCTCCCCGGAACCCTCATCCTTCCAGCGAGCTCGAGAGGACACGTCGTGCAGCTCGTATCCAGCGGATATACCGCACCAACCGGCGCCGGGCGGTGCAGGAAGTGTTGTCAGGCCCTCCCCTTAGTTGCCCCGTCAACAAGGAGAGGGTCTGGGAGCACTTCCAGGCAGTACACCGTGCGTACGAGGTCGGGTGCGAACTGCCCGACGTGTTCCCGACAGCTCCTCCATCCGAGCAGTCCAATGGCGCTCTGGAGGCCCCTCTATCAAGGGCGGAGGTGTCCGCCCGGCTCTGGCGGATGAGTAATTCATCCCCAGGTCCGGACGGTCTCTCCTACCTTGACTTGAGGAATGCCGACCCAGGGTGTCATGTCCTTACCATCCTTTACAACCTCTGCCTCCGGATGGGGGCAGTACCATCCCGCTGGAAGGACTCCACTACCATCTTACTCCATAAGAAGGGAGAAAGGGACTGTCTGGGCAACTGGAGGCCGATCGCAATGGGCGATACCATCGCCAAATTGTTCGCGGCCCTTGTTGCTGACCGGCTGACCGTCTGGTCACGAGCCAATAGTAGGCTAAGCACCTCCCAGAAGGGATTTCTCCCTTTTGAGGGGTGCAAGGAACATAATTTTATCTTACAAGAGATCATAGCCGACGCCAGGAAGAGGAGACGGGAAGTGGTGGTCGCGTGGTTGGACCTTGCCAATGCCTTTGGCTCCGTCCCCCACGCGTCCATCCACGAGGCCCTCCGCCGTCACGGAGTACCAAGTAGCATTAGATCCCTGATCCAAAACCTATATACAGGTGTCACCACCCGCGTCAGGGCGGCCGACGGTCTCACCGAGCCCGTCCCCATCCTATCCGGGGTTAGGCAGGGCTGCCCTCTGAGCCCAATAGTTTTTAACCTCACCTTCGAGGCCGTAGTGCGTTCGCTCGAAAGCCTCGGGGTGGGTTACAAACTGTTGGGACGAACATTTAACAATCTAGTGTACGCCGACGATATCGCCCTTATTGCCGACTCCCCGGGTAGTATGAGGGCGTTGCTCGCCAATGTGGAGGCTGCGGCTGGCGCGGTTGGCCTCTCCTTCAACCCGTCCAAGTGTGCAACACTGCACATTAAGGGCGGATTGGGGGAGAGTGTCCTACCCACCAGTTTTACGCTCCAGGGCCAACAAGTGAGGTCGCTGGGTGCTGGTGAACCCTACGAGCACCTCGGCACCCCAACGGGGTTTCGCGTCGACCAAACACCAATTACCACTCTGGACGGTCTGATTCGCGACCTCCGGGAGATTGACGGTAGTCTCCTCGCCCCGTGGCAGAAGATCGACGCGGTGGCAGCATTCGTGCTGCCCCGCCTAGACTTCTGCCTCGGGGGGTCACACGTGGAGAAAGGCCCCCTGAAAGTGGCGGACTCCGTCGTCAAGAGGGTGACCAAGGGTTGGTTGCACCTCCCTCAGCGCGCGAGTGCGGAGGTGGTATTTCTACCACCCCGCGAGGGTGGAGCAGGATTGCTCCCCCTCTCCGATCTGGCTGACGTCCTGACGGTCGCCCGGGGGTTCAAACTCTTGACCTCCCCGGACGACACGGTTAGGACGTTGGCCTGGGACTCGCTGAGGGAGAGCACCAGCCGGCGGATAGCCCAATTGGCGACGGAAAGCCATATGATCCGGCACCTCTCCGGCGATATGACCGGGGAGTTTGTCCGCGCTTCAGGGGACACCGCCTCCACGTGGTCGAGGATTAGAGCCGCCACCCGGAGGCTCTCGACGAGGGCCGCCCTTAGTTGGGGTTGGTGCGAGGAACGGCGCGAGATTTCGTTGGAGTGTCGAAACTCCAAGAACTCCACCGTCAAAATAACACCTTCATCGCGTCAGCAGGTCGTCGGGAGATTGAGGTCCGCTGTCGTATCCTGGTATCGGGATCGACTCCTCGCCAAGCCCGATCAGGGTAAGGTGTTCGAGGTGTCGTCCCGATGCCAGGTGTCAAACCACTTCATGCGGGATGGACGAAACACTCGCTTCGCTGATTGGCGCTTTGTTCACCGAGCTCGCCTCGGCGTCTTGCCCCTTAACGGGACAAGGCGTTGGGGTGGGGGTGACAAGCGCTGTAGGATGTGTGGCGAGGAGTTGGAATCCATCCCCCATGTCTTGGGACACTGCGGGCCCCACTCTGCCGCACGGCAGTTGCGTCACGACGCCATTGTGGAGAGGCTCGTTAGGGCTAGTCATGCATCTGGGGTCGTTAGGGTCAACCAACGCGTTGAGGGCGTCCACGAATCTTTAGCGACTCTTAGGCCCGACATTGTTGTGCGCGATGAGCGTAATAAAAAGATAACCGTCATCGACGTAGCCGTACCATTTGAAAATAGATATGTAGCTTTTGAAGAAGCCCGGGGGAGGAAGATAGAAAAATACTCCCCCCTAGCCCAAGATCTGACTAGTCAAGGCTACGCGGTGACGGTCGATGCATTTATCGTGGGCGCCCTGGGTTCCTGGGATGGCAAGAATGAGAAGACCATCAGCCTACTAGGGGTAAATCATAATTACGCTAAAATGATGAAGAGGCTGATGGTCAGCGAAACAATTAAATGGTCCAGGGACATATATGTCGAGCACGTCTCGGGTGTTCGTCAATACTAGGGGGTAAGCTAGGGGTTGCCAGGCATCCGAACTTCCTCCTACTACTATTAGTCGAGCGGAACACGAGGTCCGAGAAGCGACAATCACAAACATATAAATAAGGTGATAACAGTACCATGAACTACCACATATAAATTATAATATAATGACATTGTAACGAAATATGTTAATATATAAGACAAGTTAGCAACATACAAAACAGAAGGTAACATAAAGTACAGCGATAAAATAATAACATTATGACATTGTAAATAAATAATGAACCATAATACGAGAATGTAGACAATAATAAATTATATGGATTGCGACTATGGCACCCCCTCTAGGGGGGGTAGCCGCATGCTTTGTACCTACCCCCCCCAGGGGGGGAACATGTGTTTTTTAATAAACTCAATTAATCTGTTCTTATCAGCTTAATATCTGATACACCTCCCATAGGGGGGTCAGTTTATTAAACGGATTTTTGGAGTTCGGCGGGTACTCGAGGCTTGCTTCGGTCTCTCCACGGGTCGACTCGGCATTGCAGTGCCGTCGAGTGCGGCCCTCATCGGCTTTTATAAGGTAAGTATTCTTTGGTGGACTGGAGGAGTGTTTAGCTTTGCCGCTTTTAGCGGTCTTTGCCAGGGTTTGTCGGTCGGGTCTGCGGTGACCCGTTAGGTCCGGAGCGGTGGACTTAGTCGCTGCGCCGCCGCCCGGCCTATTTGCTGCTAGAGAAGAGACACCCTGTGCTTTTAAATTTTAACCCCTGACTACAATTTATTTATTCTATTTATTCTATTTATTTAACTTATTTGATTTTAAATACCAGTCCACCAAGAATACCACCCCGCCGGGCTTCAAAATCCAACCGCTCGACTACCCCCGCGTTAGTATTAAGTGCGTGCGTGCGTGTGCGAATAGTGACAGGTGCAAGGACTTTCGGTGCAACCTGGACTGCGGAGGACCCCACAGGAGGACTTACCATAGGGACGACAGCGTCATCGTCGGAGGATCGCCTGGCAACGAAGTAGTAAGTGTTGACGGCTTCATTTGGCTTCATCCCTTACCCTCTTCCTTGCGCGTTCTCCCAATTCCTCTTAAGTAGTGGGTAGTTCTTCCCCCGTGTTTGCGGTGCATGTCTGTCGGTCGCTATTAATATAATAACTAACCTAAATTAATAACTAACACGCGCGGCCGCTTAACAAACTCGTAGTTAGAGGAACCTAAATTATATTATACTTACCGTTTTCCTCTTGTCGCCGCGGGTAGAACGCGCTTCCCCCAGGGGCAGACCCTCGTAGAGCCTGCATTTCTAAAACTAAACTGTTAAAACTTAAACCTAGAAACCTAAAATTAAATTGTACTTACCTTGGGTACAAGCAGGACGAGACTGCCTCTGGATTTCCCAATAGATTTCCTGGACGTGCACGGGACTGACAGGCCGGTTCTGGCAGCCCTTATTTATTTATTTATTTTATTTATTTTTCGTGTTAATTTATTTTGTGCACGTCCTGTATACACTTTGACTGGCCCCTATTGGCCTGCTCTGTTAATAGAAGCGACTGGCCCTTATTGGCCTACTAACCATTTTAATTAACTATTTATTTAGTTAATTTTAATAAGTCTTGACTGGCCCTTATTGGCCTAAATAACCAATTTTAATTAATTATCGCTGTGATAATTATTATTAACAAGACTGACTGGCCCTTATTGGCCTACAATATTAACATTACGGACTGGCTTTATTGGCCTACAAATTGTGATCGTCCGTATTTCTGTGTGGTAGGCCCCTGTACAGCCTACCTTATTTATTTATTTATTTAATTTATATATTTATTTTGACCCCCGTGCCGTCCACTCGAAGCCAAATGGAGGGGGTACGTGAAATCCTCCTCGTATTCCCGTACCCAGCAGAGCTCGTATGTGAACTCTGCCCGTCAAATTTATTAGGCAAAACGTCGCGCGATGGTCGGAAGAGGGGTCACTTCGTGGGTGCAAGACGACACGAAGACTACGTAAAACATCTAAAATTACTACACAAAGATCAACACGTCATAAAATTCAAATGTAGTCGGTGCGATTATTGTGGCGAAGGGGCCTATCCGCGAAGGGCGATAGGTCGCCATTACAAGGCCACGCACGGGTCGTCTTCCACCCCCGAAGCCTCCCCCACCATCGAATCCCCTGGGCTAATAGTTAGGTCGTCGAGCAGCCCCCCATTGGATAGTTCCGCGCAAGCGAATAGCAGAAACGCGAACAATATAAATAGTAACGATAGGAGCGCGAATAGGGCTGGGGTGTCCGAGGGCGCGAGGAGAGCAGCCCCTAGGATCACGAGCGTAATTACCCTCGGCCCCCAGCAAACTAAAATTACGGGGAGGCTGCAATTAAAGAAAACAGCCGCGAAATCGTCCGTCCAATCCGCGGCCAACAAGGCGGCCAGAGCCACCACCTCCACGGGGGTGGCAACCCACAACCCGAGCCCAGCGCCCACCCCTACAACAGTCACCCCACCAGCCACAGCAGCAAGGACGTCCAGCGATACCAGGAGAAGCCCGGGTGGGGGATCATCCACCGGCGCCGATACTATCCTCCCGAGCAGGCACTCGGGAGGAAAGAAGAAGACGACCCCTGGGGCGGGGCCGCCACCCTTGAAGACGGGCAAAAAGACCTCCCCACCCGGGACGAGCAGCAGCAACAGCGGCACTAGGGGAGCCAGACCAGGATCACCGGAGGTCACGAGGAGGAGCAAAGCCGCGGGTGCAAGGGCTCCCGCGGCCCCCCCACCAGCCAGGAGAATCACAAGGGCCAGCACAGCGGCCCAACGTCTACAGACAAGGGGGGGCGGGGAGCCCTCATTATTGGAGACAACGTCGGCTAGGAGGAAGAGCGGGGCCACTCGACCATCTATCGGCCCCGCGCACCCGCGGAGATCAACCAGCCTAGGAGCAGCCATCCCGAAGAGGACCTCAATTGGATCCACCCCCCGCCTGCGGTCGTCAGCGAGACTAAGGAAGAGGATCCCCACCGTAACGTATGCTGAAGCCACGGTGGGGACGACGAGGACGACCCCCACTACCACCTCGGGGGTTGAAGAAAGAAGAATAGGGGGGGGAACTCCATCTACACCCCCCCTAGCAGCAACGTTAAGCCTCGTCACGCTGACGACCGCCACATGTACCACCACGAGCTGCGGGGGACTCATCTCATCCCCTAGTGTCACCCCAAGGAGCCCGCCAGGCACGTCACCCCTCCCATCACCGGTCCCGGTGGTTACGTCTTGCGTAACGCCGGGACTGCCATCCTCGGCGCCGCTAAGACTAACCCCGGGGCCGACAATTCCACCGCGCACACCACCTCAGCGGTTGGAGGAGTGGCGTGCCGAGAAGAGGGCAATGGAGGCTGCGGAGAGTGGACCAGCGCTGCCGACGGGGACCACACCGACAACACACCAGGAGGGAGAAGAGGCTCGAGAACAGCCATGGCAGGTGGTTGGCGGGGGGAGAAATAGTGCACACTCCCCCCAAAACACAGATAGGACTTTGCGTAGCCCAGGGGCGCGTTTACCCCCTAGTACCCCTAACGATTTCGGTCAGGGTGGTGACAATATCCCTACCTTAGTAGATAATAATAACCCTGACACTGTATGCTCTACTAACATCTTTTGTAGGTTAGCTGGGGACGACGACGGTGGGCCATCCCCTATCCAACCCCTGGCGATTAGTATCCCAAACGGGCGAACGTCTCCCGTAGCGGGGCCGGCCCGCCCTCACCGGCAAAACCGGGCATCCCGGGGAGCACCTGCCAGAGGCGGACGGACGAACGGCCGCGGTCACCCTCGGGGGATCCGCGACCGTCTCGCCCGCGAGCCAACGGCAGACCAGCTCGCCGTGATGTCACGAGTGGAGGCGGTGTCGAGCGGTGCGGAGCTTGAGGAGGTCGCCACCTTGGTGGCGGAATTCTTGAGCTCCAGTGCTTCGGTGCGGGGGGGGAACTCCCGGGAGGGTCGCGGTGGCCGTGCCCAGGGGGCCAGACCGGAAAAACAGGCAGCTCCCCGGAACCCTCATCCTTCCAGCGAGCTCGAGAGGACACGTCGTGCAACTCGTATCCAGCGGATATACCGCACCAACCGGCGCCGGGCGGTGCAGGAGGTGTTGTCAGGCCCTCCCCTTAGTTGCCCCGTCAACAAGGAGAGGGTCTGGGAGCACTTCCAGGCAGTACACCGTGCGTACGAGGTCGGGTGCGAACTGCCCGACGTGTTCCCGACAGCTCCTCCATCCCAGCAATCCAATGGCGCTCTGGAGGCCCCTCTATCAAGGGCGGAGGTGTCCGCCCGGCTCTGGCGGATGAGTAATTCATCCCCAGGTCCGGACGGTCTCTCCTACCTTGACCTGAGGAGTGCCGACCCAGGGTGTCATGTCCTCACCATCCTGTACAACCTCTGCCTCCGGATGGAGGCAGTACCATCCCGCTGGAAGGACTCCACCACCATCTTGCTCCATAAGAAGGGGGAAAGGGACTGTCTGGGCAACTGGAGGCCGATCGCAATGGGCGATACTATCGCCAAATTGTTTGCGGCCCTTGTTGCTGACCGGCTGACCGTCTGGTCACGAGCCAATAGTAGGCTGAGCACCTCGCAGAAGGGATTTCTCCCTTTTGAGGGGTGCAAAGAACACAATTTCATATTACAAGAGATCATAGCCGACGCCAGGAAGAGGAGACGGGAGGTGGTGGTCGCGTGGTTGGACCTTGCCAATGCCTTTGGTTCCGTCCCCCACGCGTCCATCCACGAGGCCCTCCGCCGTCATGGTTTACCTCGTAGCACAAGATCCCTAATCCACAACCTATATACAGGTGTCACCACCCGCGTCAGGGCGGCCGACGGTCTCACCGAGCCCGTCCCCATCCTATCCGGGGTTAGGCAAGGCTGCCCATTAAGCCCAATAGTTTTTAACCTCACCTTCGAGGCCGTAGTGCGTTCGCTCGAAAGCCTCGGGGTGGGTTACAAACTGTTGGGACGAAATTTTAACAATTTAGTATACGCCGACGACATAGCCCTCATTGCCGACTCCCCTGATAGTATGAGGGCGTTGCTCGCCAATGTGGAGGCTGCGGCTGGCGCGGTTGGCCTCTCCTTCAACCCGTCCAAGTGTGCAACACTGCACATTAAGGGCGGATTGGGGGAGAGTGTCCTACCCACCAGTTTTACGCTCCAGGGCCAACAAGTGAGGTCGCTGGGTGCTGGTGAACCCTACGAGCACCTCGGCACCCCAACGGGGTTTCGCGTCGACCAAACACCGATTACCACTCTGGACGGTCTGATTCGCGACCTCCGGGAGATTGACGGTAGTCTCCTCGCCCCGTGGCAGAAGATCGACGCGGTGGCAACATTCGTGCTGCCCCGCCTAGACTTCTGCCTCGGGGGGTCACACGTGGAGAAAGGCCCCCTGAAAGTGGCGGATTCCGTCGTCAAGAGGGTCACCAAGGGTTGGTTGCATCTCCCTCAGCGCGCGAGTGCGGAGGTGGTATTTTTACCACCCCGCGAGGGTGGAGCAGGATTGCTCCCCCTCTCCGATCTGGCCGATGTCCTGACGGTCGCCCGGGGGTTCAAACTTTTGACCTCCCCGGACGACACGGTTAGGACGTTGGCCTGGGACTCGCTGAGGGAGGGCACCAGCCGGCGGATAGCCCAATTGGCGACGGAAAGCCATATGATCCGGCACCTCTCCGGCGATATGTCCGGGGAGTTTGTCCGCGCTTCAGGGGACACCGCCTCCACGTGGTCGAGGATTAGAGCCGCCACCCGGAGGCTCTCGACGAGGGCCGCCCTTAGTTGGGGTTGGTGCGAGGAACGGCGCGAGATTTCGTTGGAGTGTCGAAACTCCAAGAACTCCACCGTCAAAATAACACCTTCATCGCGTCAGCAGGTCGTCGGGAGATTGAGGTCCGCTGTCGTATCCTGGTATCGGGATCGACTCCTCGCCAAGCCCGATCAGGGTAAGGTTTTCGAGGTGTCGTCCCGATGCCAGGTGTCAAACCACTTCATGCGGGATGGACGAAACACTCGCTTCGCTGATTGGCGCTTCGTTCACCGAGCTCGCCTCGGCGTCTTGCCCCTTAACGGGACAAGGCGTTGGGGTGGGGGTGACAAGCGCTGTAGGATGTGTGGCGAGGAGTTGGAATCCATCCCCCATGTCTTGGGACATTGCGGGCCCCACTCTGCCGCACGGCAGTTGCGTCACGACGCCATTGTGGAGAGGCACGTTAGGGCTAGTCATGCATCTGGGGTCGTTAGGGTCAATCAACGCGTTGAAGGCGTCCACGAGTCACTAGCGACACTTAGGCCCGACATTGTGATACGCGACGAGCGTAATAGAAAGATAACCGTCATCGATGTAGCCATACCTTTTGAAAACAGAACGTTAGCTTTTGAAGAAGCGCGGGGGAGGAAAATAGATAAATACTCCCCCCTAGCCGAAGACCTCGCTAGACAAGGCTACGCGGTGACGGTAGATGCTTTTATCGTGGGCGCCTTAGGATCTTGGGACGGTAAAAATGAAAAGACCATCAGCCTATTGAAGATTAATAAAAAATACGCAAATATGATGAAAAGGCTGATGGTCAGCGAAACGATCAAATGGTCCCGGGATATCTACGTCGAACACGTATCGGGTGTTCGCCAATACTAGGGGGTAAGACAGGCGTTGCCAAGCGTCCAAACATCCTCCTACTGTTATTAGTCGAGCGGAACGAGGCCCGAGAAGCGACAACCACAAACATATAGATGATGCGACAATATGACTATGAATCATAATACACAAACTTTAATATAACGATAACATAGCGAAATACGAACAATATATAAGACAATATGACAACTTACAAAATAAAATGTAACATAAAAACACAGCGACAAATAACTCTAATACGACACTGTAAATAAATAATGAACAACGATACGAGTATGTAAACAATAATAAATTATATGTATTGCGACTATGGCACCCCCTCTAGGGGGGGTAGCCGCATGCTCTGTACCTACCCCCCCCAGGGGGGGAACATGTGTTTTTAAATAAACTTTAATTAATCTGTTCTTATCAGCTTAATATCTGATACACCTCCCATAGGGGGGTCAGTTTATTAAACGGATTTTTGGAGTTCGGCGGGTACTCGAGGCTTGCTTCGGTCTCTCCACGGGTCGACTCGGCATTGCAGTGCCGTCGAGTGCGGCCCTCATCGGGTTTTTCAAGGTAAGTATTCTTTGGTGGACTGGAGGAGTTTTAGCTTTGCCGCTTTTAGCGGTCTTTGCCAGGGTTTGTCGGTCGGGTCTCCGGTGACCCGCTAGGTCCGGAGCGGTGGACTTAGTCGCTGCGCCGCCGCCCGGCCTATTTGCTGCAAGAGGAGACACCCTGTGATTTTAAATTTTAACCCCTGACTTACTTATTTATTTATTCTATTTATTTAATTTATTCGATTTTATTCAATTTTAAATATATACCCAGTCCACCAAGAATACCACCCCGCCGGGCTTCAAAATCCAACCGCTCGACTACCCCCGCGTTAGTAGTGTTAAGTGCGTGCGTGCGTGCGTTAAGTGACAGGTGCAAGGACTTGCGGTGCATCCTGGACAGCGGGGGACCCCACAGGAGGACCCACCATAGGGACGACAGCGTCATCGTCGGAGGATCGCCTGGCAACGAAGTAGTAAGTGTTGACGGCTTCATTTGGCTTCATCCCGTACCCTCTTCCTTGCGCGTTCTCCCAATTCCTTCCTAGTAGTGGGTTTTCGTGTTCGCGGTGCATGCTCGTCGGTCGCTAATAACTAACTAATCTATTAATTAACGCACGCGACCGCTTAACAAATTCGTAATTAGAGGAATATAAACTATAAATTATACTTATCTGTTTTCCTCTCGTCGCCGCGGGTAGAACGCGCTTCCCCCAGGGGCAGACCCTCGTAGAACCTGCAATTTAAAAATAAATTGTTAAAACTTAAACCTAGAAACTTAAAAACTAGAATTATACCTACCGTGGGTATAAGCAGGACGAGACTGCCTCTGGATTCCCTTACAGATTTCCTGGACGTGCACGGGACTGACAGGCCGGTTCTGGCAGCCCCCTATTTATTTATTTATTTAATTTATTATTATTGTTAATTTATTTTTGTGCACGTCCTGTATACACTTTGACTGGCCCTTATTGGCCTACGTTGTTAATAGAAGTGACTGGCCCTTATTGGCCTACTAACCATTTTAATTAACTATTTATTTAGTTAATTTCTATTAAGTCTTGACTGGCCCCTTTTGGCCTAAATAATTAATTTTAATTAATTATTTATAAAATAATTAATAAGACTGACTGGCCCCTATTGGCCTATAATATTAACATTACGGACTGGCTTTATTGGCCTATAACCTGTGATCGTCCGTATTTCTGTGTGGTAGGCCCCTGTACAGCCTACAGTATTTATTTAATTTATTTATTTATTTAAATTATTTATTTTGACCCCCGTGCCGTCCACTCGAAGCCAAATGGAGGGGGTACGAGAAATCCTCCTCGTCTTCCCGTACCCAGCAGAACTCGTTTGCGAGCTCTGCCCGTCAAATCTTTTAGGCAAAACGTCGCGCGATGGTCGGAAGCGGGGTCACTTCGTAGGTGCAAGACGACACGAGGACTACGTAAAACACTTAAAATTACTACACAAAGACCAACATGTAATAAAATTTAAATGTAGTCGGTGCGATTATTGTGGCGAAGGGGCCTATCCACGAAGGGCGATAGGTCGCCACTACAAGGCCACGCACGGGTCGTCTTCCACCCCCGAAGCCCCCACCATCGAACCCCCTGGGCTAATAGATAGGTCGTCGAGCAGCCCCCCATTGGATAGTTCCGCGCAAACGAACAACAGCAATTCGAACAACATAAATAGTAACGAGAGTAGCGCGAATAGGGCTGGGGTGTCCGAGGGTGCTAGGAGAGCAGTCCCAAGAATAACGAGCGTAATTACCCTCGGCCCCCAGCAAACTAAAATTACGGGGAGGCTGCAGCTAAAGAAAATAGCCGCGAAATCGTCCACAAAAACCGCGGCCAGTAGGGCGACCAGAGCCACCACCTCCAAGGGGGTGGCAACCCACAACCAGAGCCCAGCGCCCACCCCCACGACGACGCCCCCAACAACAACTACAGCAGCAAGGACGTCCACATCGACTAGGAGGAGCCCGGGCGGGGGTACGACCACCACCAGCACCAACCCCCCGAGCAGGCCCTCGGGGGGGAAGAGGAAGACGACCCCAGGGTCAGGGCCGTCACCCATAGCAAGGACGGGTACCACTCCCCCGTCCGGGAAGAGTGGCAGCAGCGGCACTAGGCGGAACAAGATAGGACCAACAGGAGCCTCAAGATCGGGCAACTCCGCGGGTGCGAGGGCTCCTGCGGCCCCCCCTCCTACCAGAAGAACGACGAGGGCAAGTACTGCAGCCCTCCGCCTACAATCTAGGGGGGGCGGGGAGCCCTCTATACTCGAAACATCATCCAGGAGGAAAAGCGGGGTCACCCGACCTACTATGGGCCCCGCGCACTCGCGGAGATCATTCACCCTCGGACCAGCCATCCCAAGGAGGACATCCATCGGATCCACCCCCCGCCTGCGGTCGTCAGCGAGGCTAAGAAGAAGAGACCCCACCGTCACATACGCTGAAGTTACGGTGGGGGCAACGAGGACGACCCCCACCACCACCACGGGGGCCGAAGGAAGAGAAATAGGGGGGGGAACGCTATCCACACCCCCCCAAGCAGCGACCGTAAGCCTCGTCACGCTGACGACCGCCACACACACCACAACATGCTGCGGGGGACTCATCGTATCGCCTAGTGCCATCCCAAGGAGCCCGCCAGGCACGTCACCCCTCCCATCACCGGTCCCGGTGGTTACGTCTTGCGTAACGCCGGGACTGCCATCCTCGGCGCCGCTAAGACTGACCCCGGGGCCGACAATTCCACCGCGCACACCACCTCAGCGGTTGGAGGAGTGGCGTGCCGAGAAGAGGGCAATGGAGGCTGCGGAGAGTGGACCAGCGCTGCCGACGGGGACCACACCGACAACACACCAGGAGGGAGAAGAGGCTCGAGAAGAGCCATGGCAGGTGGTTGGCGGGGGGAGAAATAGTGCACACTCCCCCCAAAACACAGACAGGACTTTGCGTAGCCCAGGGGCGCGTTTACCCCCTAGTACCCCTAACGATTTCGGTCAGGGTGGTGACAATATCCCTACCTTAGTAGATAATAATAACCCTGACACTGTATGCTCTACTAACATCTTTTGTAGGTTAGCTGGGGACGACGACGGTGGGTCATCCCCTATCCAACCCCTGGCGATTAGTATCCCAAACGGGCGAACGTCTCCCGTAGCGGGGCCAGCCCGCCCTCACCGGCAAAACCGGGCATCCCGGGGAGCACCTGCCAGAGGCGGACGGACGAACGGCCGCGGTCACCCTCGGGGGATCCGCGACCGTCTCGCCCGCGAGCCAACGGCAGACCAGCTCGCCGTGATGTCACGAGTGGAGGCGGTGTCGAGCGGTGCGGAGCTTGAGGAGGTCGCCACCTTGGTGGCGGAATTCTTGAGCTCCAGTGCTTCGGTGCGGGGGGGGAACTCCCGGGAGGGTCGCGGTGGCCGTGCCCAGGGGGCCAGACCGGAAAAACAGGCAGCTCCCCGGAACCCTCATCCTTCCAGCGAGCTCGAGAGGACACGTCGTGCAGCTCGCATCCAGCGGATATACCGCACCAACCGGCGCCGGGCGGTGCAGGAAGTGTTGTCAGGCCCTCCCCTTAGTTGCCCCGTCAACAAGGAGAGGGTCTGGGAGCACTTCCAGGCAGTACACCGTGCGTACGAGGTCGGGTGCGAACTGCCCGACGTGTTCCCGACAGCTCCTCCATCCGAGCAGTCCAATGGCGCTCTGGAGGCCCCTCTATCAAGGGCGGAGGTGTCCGCCCGGCTCTGGCGGATGAGTAATTCATCCCCAGGTCCGGACGGTCTCTCCTACATTGACCTGAGGAGTGCCGATCCAGGGTGTCATGTCCTTACCATCCTTTACAACCTCTGCCTCCGGATGGAGGCAGTACCATCCCGCTGGAAGGACTCCACTACCATCTTACTCCATAAGAAGGGAGAAAGGGACTGTCTGGGCAACTGGAGGCCGATCGCAATGGGCGATACTATCGCCAAATTGTTTGCGGCCCTTGTTGCTGACCGGCTGACAGTCCGGTCACGTGCAAATAGTAGGCTAAGCACCTCCCAGAAGGGATTTCTCCCTTTTGAGGGGTGCAAGGAACACAATTTTGTTTTACAAGAGATCATAGCCGACGCCAGGAAGAGGAGAAGGGAAGTGGTGGTCGCGTGGTTGGACCTTGCCAATGCCTTTGGTTCCGTCCCCCACGCGTCCATCCACGAGGCCCTCCGCCGTCACGGGGTACCATGTAGCACACGATCCCTGATTAGAAACCTCTATACAGGTGTCACCACCCGCGTCAGGGCGGCCGACGGCCTCACCGAGCCCGTCCCCATCCTATCCGGGGTTAAGCAAGGATGTCCTTTGAGCCCAATAGTTTTTAACCTCACCTTCGAGGCCGTAGTGCGTTCGCTCGAAAGCCTCGGGGTGGGTTACAAACTATTGGGACGCAATTTTAACAACTTAGTTTACGCGGACGATATCGCTTTGATTGCCGATTCCCCGGCTAGTATGAGGGCGTTGCTCGCCAATGTGGAGGCTGCGGCTGGTGCGGTTGGCCTCTCCTTCAACCCGTCCAAGTGTGCAACACTGCACATTAAGGGCGGATTGGGGGAGAGTGTCCTACCCACCCGTTTCACGCTCCAGGGTCAACATGTGAGGTCGCTGGGTGCTGGCGAACCCTACGAGCACCTCGGCACCCCAACGGGGTTTCGCGTCGACCAGACACCAATTACCACTCTGGACGGTCTGATTCGTGACCTCCGGGAGATTGACGGTAGTCTCCTCGCCCCGTGGCAGAAGATCGACGCGGTGGCAACATTCGTGCTGCCCCGCCTAGACTTCTGCCTCGGGGGGTCACACGTGGAGAAAGGCCCCCTGAAAGTGGCGGACTCCGTCGTCAAGAGGGTTACCAAGGGTTGGTTGCACCTCCCTCAGCGCGCGAGTGCGGAGGTGGTATTTCTACCACCCCGCGAGGGTGGAGCAGGATTGCTCCCCCTCTCCGATCTGGCTGACGTCCTGACGGTCGCCCGGGGGTTCAAACTTTTGACCTCCCCGGACGACACGGTTAGGACGTTGGCCTGGGACTCGCTGAGGGAGGGCACCAGCCGGCGGATAGCCCAATTGGCGACGGAAAGCCATATGATCCGGCACCTCTCCGGCGATATGTCCGGGGAGTTTGTCCGCGCTTCAGGGGACACCGCCTCCACGTGGTCGAGGATTAGAGCCGCCACCCGGAGGCTCTCGATGAGGGCCGGCCTTAGTTGGGGTTGGTGCGAGGAACGGCGCGAGATCTCGTTGGAGTGTCGAAACTCCAAGAACTCCACCATTAAAATTACACCATCTTCGCGTCAGCAGGTCGTCGGGAGATTGAGGTCCGCTGTCGTCTCCTGGTATCGGGATCGACTCCTCGCCAAGCCCGATCAGGGTAAGGTCTTCGAGGTGTCGTCCCGGTACCAGGTGTCAAACCATTTCATGCGGGATGGACGAAACACTCGCTTCGCAGACTGGCGCTTTGTTCACCGAGCTCGCCTCGGCGTCTTGCCCCTTAACGGGACAAGGCGTTGGGGTGGGGGTGACAAGCGCTGTAGGATGTGTGGCGAGGGGTTGGAATCCATCCCCCATGTCTTGGGACATTGCGGGCCTCACTCTGCCGCACGGCAGTTGCGTCACGACGCCATTGTGGAGAGGCTCGTTAGGGCTAGTCACGCACCTGGGGTCGTTAGGGTCAATCAGCGCGTGGAAGGCGTCCACGAGTCATTAGCGGCGCTCAGGCCAGATATTGTTATTCGTGACGAGCGCAACAAGAAGATCTCCGTCATCGACGTAGCCGTTCCTTTTGAAAATCGAATATTAGCATTTGACGAAGCGCGGGAGAGGAAAATTGAAAAGTACACCCCGTTGGCGGAAGACCTTAGCAGACAAGGCTACGCGGTGACGGTGGAACCATTTATCGTGGGCGCCCTAGGTTCGTGGGACATTAGAAATGAGAAGACCATCAGTTTATTAAAAGTTAATAATAATTACGCAAAAATGATGAGACGACTGATGGTTAGCGATACGATCAGATGGTCCCGCGATATCTATGTCGAACACGTTTCGGGTGTTCGTCAATACTAGGGGGTAGGTTAGGTGTTGCCAGGCATCCGAATTTCCTCCCTGTATTAATAGTCGAGCGGAAATACGAGGCCCGAGAAGCGACAACCACAAATACATAGATAACGCTATAACATAACTACGAACTATTAGATACATATTGAATAAACAATGATACTACAATGAAATGTGACTAGGACATAAGACAAGTTGACAAATTATAAAATAGAAATTAACGCATAAGTATTATGATATAACGACAATAATTTGACAACGTAAATAAATAATGGACGATACAAAACTACAATGAATTAAAATATAATATATGTATTGCGATTATGGCACCCCCTCTAGGGGGGGTAGCCGCATGCTTTGTACCTACCCCCCCCAGGGGGGGAACATGTGTTTTTAAATAAACTTCAATTTATCTGTTCTTATCAGCTTAATATCTGATACACCTCCCATAGGGGGGTCAGTTTATTAAACGGATTTTTGGAGTTCGGCGGGTACTCGAGGCTTGCTTCGGTCTCTCCACGGGTCGACTCGGCATTGCAGTGCCGTCGAGTGCGGCCCTCATCGGCTTTTATAAGGTAAGTATTCTTTGGTGGACTGGAGGAGTGTTTAGCTTTGCCGCTTTTAGCGGTCTTTGCCAGGGTTTGTCGGTCGGGTCTCCGGTGACCCGTTAGGTCCGGAGCGGTGGACTTAGTCGCTGCGCCGCCGCCCGGCCTATCTGCTGCAAGAGGAGACACCCTGTGCTGTTAGATTTTAACCCTTGACTCTATTCTATTTATTCTATTTATTTAATTTATTTGATTTTATTCAATTTTAAATATACCAGTCCACCAAGAATACCGCCCCGCCGGGCTTCAAAATCCAACCGCTCGACTATTCCCCCGCGTTAGTTATTGTTAAGTGCGTGCGTGCGACTTAGTGACAGGTGCAAGGACTCTCGGTGCAACCTGGACGGCGGAGGACCCCACAGGAGGACTCACCATAGGGACGACAGCGTTATCGTCGGAGGATCGCCTGGCAACGAAGTAGTAAGTGTTGACGGCTTCATTTGGCTTCATCCCTTACCCTCTTCCTTGCGCGTTCTCCCAATTCCTTTGAAGTAGTGGGTAGTTCTTCCCCCGTGTTCGCGGTGCATGTTCGTCGGTCGCTAGTATTAGAATAACTAACTTAAATTAATAATTAACACACGCGACCGCCTAATAAACTCGTAATTAGAGGAACCTAAATTATATTATACTTACCGTTTTCCTCTTGTCGCCGCGGGTAGAACGCGCTTCCCCCAGGGGCAGACCCTCGTAGATCCTGCAACTTAAAATTAAATTGTTAAAACTTAAACCTAGGAAATTAAATTAGAACTGTACTTACCTCGGGTACAAGCAGGACGAGACTGCCTCTGGATTTCCATACAGATTTCCTGGACGTGCACGGGACTGACAGGCCGGTTCTGGCAGCCCCCTATTTATTTATTTATTTAAATTATTATAATTGTTAATTTATTTTTGTGCACGTCCTGTATACACTTTGACTGGCCCCTATTGGCCTGCTCTGTTATTTGAAGTGACTGGCCCTTATTGGCCTTACTAATATTTTAATTAACTATTTATTTAGTTAATTTCTAGTAAGTCTTGACTGGCCCTTATTGGCCTAAATAATTAATTTTAATTAATTATTTTTACAATAATTAACAAGACTGACTGGCCCTTATTGGCCTATAATATTAACGTTACGGACTGGCTTTATTGGCCTACAACTCGTGAACGTCCGTATTTCTGTGTGGTAGGCCCTTGTACAGCCTACCGTATTTATTTATTTATTTAATTTATTTAAATTATTTATTTTGACCCCCGTGCCGTTCTTCCTGAAGCCAAATGGAGGGGGTACGAGAAATCCTCCTCGTCTTCCCGTACCCAGCAGAGCTCGTATGTGAACTCTGCCCGTCAAATCTATTAGGCAAAACGTCGCGCGATGGTCGGAAGCGGGGTCACTTCGTGGGTGCTAGGCGACATGAAGACTACGTAAAACACTTAAAATTATTACACAAAGACCAACACACAATTAAATTTAAATGTAGTCGGTGCGATTATTGTGGCGAAGGGGCCTATCCGCGAAGGGCGATAGGTCGCCATTACAAGGCCACGCACGGGTCGTCTTCCACCCCCGAAGCCTCCCCCACCATCGAATCCCCTGGGCTAATAGTTAGGTCGCCGAGCAGCCCCCCATTGGATAGTTCCGCGCAACCGAATAATAGTAATGCAAATATTATAAATAGTAATGGTAGTAGCGCGAGTAGGGCTGGGGTGTCCGAGGGTGCCAGGAGAGCTGCCCCAAGGATAACAAGCGTAATCACCCTCGGCCCCCAGCAAACTAAAATTACGGGGAGGCTGCAATTAAAGAAAACAGCCGCGAAATCGTCCGTTCAATCCGCGGCTAACAAGGCGGCCAGAGCCACCACCTCCTCGGGGGTGGCAACCCACAACCCGAGCCCTGCGCCCACCCCCACATCAGCGTCCCCATCTACGACAACAGCAGCGAGGACATCCACAGGCACCAGGAAAAGCCCGGTCGGGGGAACATCTACTAGCGCCAGAAACACCCCCCCGAGCAGGCCCTCGGGGGGAAAAAGGAGGGCGACCCCAGGGTCAGGGCCGTCATCCGCCTCCAGGACGGACAGTAAGACTCCCCCGCCCGGGACAAGCAGCAGCAAGGGCACTAGGGGAATCAAACTAGGACCAGCGAGGGCCACAAGAAAGGACGACTCCGCGGGTGCAAGGGCTCCTGCGGTCCCCCCGCCCACAAGAAGAATGACAAGGGCGAGCACTGCAGCACTCCGGCTACAATCGCGGGGGGACGGGGAGCCCTCAATACTAGAAACATCCACAGCGAGGAGGAGGAGCGGGGTCAATCGACCATCCATCGGCCCCGCACACCCGCGGAGATCAAGCACACGAAGAGCGGCCATACCTGAGAGGACGTCAATTGGCTCCACCCCCCGCATGCGGTCGTCAGGGAAGACAAGGAGAAGAGACCCCGCCGTTACTTACGCCGTGGCCACGACGGGGAGTACGAGTACGGTCCCCACCACCAACCTGGGGGCTGAAACAAAAGCATTAGGGGGGGAAACACCATCTATACCCCCCCAAGCGGCGACTATGAGCCTCGTCACGCTGACGACCGCCACACTAACCACCACCAGTTGCGGGGGACTTATCACATCCCCTAGTGCCACC
Organism: Hedychridium roseum; assembly: GCA_963989215.1. Classification (NCBI taxonomy): domain Eukaryota; kingdom Metazoa; phylum Arthropoda; class Insecta; order Hymenoptera; family Chrysididae; genus Hedychridium; species Hedychridium roseum. The sequence continues at coordinate 5,902,946 of OZ022311.1, read as the reverse complement.
CCAAGGAGCCCGCCAGGCACGTCGCCCCTCTCATCACCGGTCCCGGTGGTTACGACTTGCGTAACGCCGGGACAGTCACCCCGGGCGCCGCAAGCTCTGACACCGGGGCCAGTCATTTTACCGCACACACCACCACAGCGGTCAGAGGATCGGCGTGTCGAGAAGAGGGCAGTAGAGGCTGCGATACCTGAGCCATCGCCGCAGAAGGGGACATCACCACAAAGGGGACAGGAGGGAGAAGAGGCTCGTGAAGAGCCATGGCAGGTGGTAGGCAGGGGGAGGAACAGTGTACACTCCCCCCAATTATCAGCTAGGATATTGCGTAGCCCAGGGGCGCGTGTACCCCCTAGTACCCCTAACGATTTCGGTCAGGGTGGTGACAACATTCCTACCTTAGTAGAAACCATTAACCCTGACACTGCATGCTCTAATAATATTTATAGTAGGTTAGCTGGGGACGACGACGGTGGGTCATCCCCTATCCAACCCCTGGCGATTAATAACCCAAACGGGCGAACGTCTCCCGTAGCGGGGCCAGCCCGCCCTCACCGGCAAAACCGGGCATCCCGGGGAGCACCTGCCAGAGGCGGACGGACGAACGGCCGCGGTCACCCTCGGGGGATCCGCGGCCGTCTCGCCCACGAGCCAACGGCAGGCCAGCTCGCCGTGATGTCACGAGTGGAGGCGGTGTCGAGCGGTGCGGAGCTTGAGGAGGTCGCCACCTTGGTGGCGGAATTCTTGAGCTCCAGTGCTTCGGTGCGGGGGGGGAACTCCCGGGAGGGTCGCGGTGGCCGTGCCCAGGGGGCCAGACCGGAAAAACAGGCAGCTCCCCGGAACCCTCATCCTTCCAGCGAGCTCGAGAGGACACGTCGTGCAGCTCGCATCCAGCGGATATACCGCACCAACCGGCGCCGGGCGGTGCAGGAAGTGTTGTCAGGCCCTCCCCTTAGTTGCCCCGTCAACAAGGAGAGGGTCTGGGAGCACTTCCAGGCAGTACACCGTGCGTACGAGGTCGGGTGTGAGCTGCCCGACGTGTTCCCGACAGCTCCTCCATCCGAGCAGTCCAATGGCGCTCTGGAGGCCCCTCTATCAAGGGCGGAGGTGTCCGCCCGGCTCTGGCGGATGAGTAATTCATCCCCAGGTCCGGACGGTCTCTCCTACCTTGACCTGAGGAATGCCGACCCAGGGTGTCATGTCCTTACCATCCTTTACAACCTCTGCCTCCGGATGGAGGCAGTACCATCCCGCTGGAAGGACTCCACTACCATCTTACTCCATAAGAAGGGGGAAAGGGACTGTCTGGGCAACTGGAGGCCGATCGCAATGGGCGATACTATCGCCAAATTGTTTGCGGCCCTTGTTGCTGACCGGCTGACCGTCTGGTCACGGACCAATGGTAGGCTAAGCACCTCCCAGAAGGGATTCCTCCCTTTTGAGGGGTGCAAAGAGCACAATTTTATATTACAAGAAATCATAGCCGACGCCAGGAAGAGGAGACGGGAAGTGGTGGTCGCGTGGTTGGACCTCGCCAATGCCTTTGGTTCCGTCCCCCACGCGTCCATCCACGAGGCCCTCCGCCGTCACGGGGTACCATGTAGCACTAGATCCCTGATCCAAAACCTATATACAGGTGTCACCACCCGCGTCAGGGCGGCCGACGGTCTCACCGAGCCCGTCCCCATCCTATCCGGGGTTAGGCAGGGTTGTCCTCTGAGCCCAATAGTCTTTAACCTCACCTTCGAGGCCGTAGTGCGTTCGCTCGAAAGCCAAGAGGGGGGTTACAGACTATTGGGACGAAAGTTTAATAATCTAGTCTATGCCGACGACATTGCACTGATCGCCGATTCCCCGGCTAGTATGAGGGCGTTGCTCGCCAATGTGGAGGCTGCGGCTGGCGCGGTTGGCCTCTCCTTCAACCCGTCCAAGTGTGCAACACTGCACATTAAGGGCGGATTGGGGGAGAGTGTCCTACCCACCAGTTTTACGCTCCAGGGCCAACAAGTGAGGTCGCTGGGTGCTGGTGAACCCTACGAGCACCTCGGCACCCCAACGGGGTTTCGCGTCGACCAAACACCAATTACCACTCTGGACGGTCTGATTCGCGACCTCCGGGAGATTGACGGTAGTCTCCTCGCCCCGTGGCAGAAGATCGACGCGGTGGCAACATTCGTGCTGCCCCGCCTAGATTTCTGCCTCGGGGGGTCACACGTGGAGAAAGGCCCCCTGAAAGTGGCGGACTCCGTCGTCAAGAGGGTTGCCAAGGGTTGGTTGCATCTCCCTCAGCGCGCGAGTGCGGAGGTGGTATTCCTACCACCCCGCGAGGGTGGAGCAGGATTGCTCCCCCTCTCCGATCTGGCTGACGTCCTGACGGTCGCCCGGGGGTTCAAACTTTTGACCTCCCCGGACGACACGGTTAGGACGTTGGCCTGGGACTCGCTGAGGGAGAGCACCAGCCGGCGGATAGCCCAATTGGCGACGGAAAGCCATATGATCCGGCACCTCTCCGGCGATATGTCCGGGGAGTTTGTCCGCGCTTCAGGGGACACCGCCTCCACGTGGTCGAGGATCAGAGCCGCCACCCGGAGGCTCTCGACGAGGGCCGCCCTTAGTTGGGGTTGGTGCGAGGAACGGCGCGAGATTTCGTTGGAGTGTCGAAACTCCAAGAACTCCACCGTTAAAATAACACCTTCATCGCGTCAGCAGGTCGTCGGGAGACTGAGGTCCGCTGTCGTATCCTGGTATCGGGATCGACTCCTCGCCAAGCCCGATCAGGGTAAGGTTTTCGAGGTGTCGTCCCGGTACCAGGTGTCAAACCATTTCATGCGGGATGGACGAAACACTCGCTTCGCTGATTGGCGCTTCGTTCACCGAGCTCGCCTCGGCGTCTTGCCCCTTAACGGGACAAGGCGTTGGGGTGGGGGTGACAAGCGCTGTAGGATGTGTGGCGAGGAGTTGGAATCCATCCCCCATGTCTTGGGACATTGCGGGCCCCACTCTGCCGCACGGCAGTTGCGTCACGACGCCATTGTGGAGAGGCTCGTTAGGGCTAGTCATGCATCTGGGGTCGTTAGGGTTAACCAGCGCGTTGAGGGCGTTCACGAATCTGTAGAGTCTCTCAGGCCAGACATTGTTATTAGAGACGAACACAAGAGGAAAGTCACCATAATAGATGTTGCAGTACCCTTTGAAAATAGGTTAGAAGCGTTTGACGAGGCGCGGGGGAGGAAAATTGTAAAATACTCCCCCCTAGCAGAAGATCTAGTTAAGCAAGGGTACGAGGTGACAATTGAAGCTTTTATCGTGGGCGCCCTAGGCTCGTGGGACGGAAAAAATGAAAAGACCATCAGGCTACTAAAGGTTAATAACAACTATGCCAAAATGATGAGAAGACTGATGGTCAGCGAAACGATTAGGTGGTCCCGCGATATTTACGTCGAACATGTCTCTGGAGTTCGACAATACTAGGGGGTAATGTATAGGTGTTGCCAGGCATCCGAATTTCCTCCTATTATTAAAGTCGGGCGGTCTGCGAGGTCCGAGAAGCGACAAATGTATGTGTACGACAACACGACTATGAACATATAGACATAAAATTGTACAAAACTAATAACACAACAACTAGAACATAAGTTGACAATGTACAAATAAAATGTAACACACATATATATTGACAACACAGTAATGCGACAACTACCACAACTAGTACACAGACAGAACGACAATGAAAGTAAAAAAATTATATGTATTGCGACTATGGCACCCCCTCTAGGGGGGGTAGCCGCATGCTCTGTACCTACCCCCCCCAGGGGGGGAACATGTGTTTTTAAATAAACTTTAATTAATCTGTTCTTATCAGCTTAATATCTGATACACCTCCCATAGGGGGGTCAGTTTATTAAACGGATTTTTGGAGTTCGGCGGGTACTCGAGGCTTGCTTCGGTCTCTCCACGGGTCGACTCGGCATTGCAGTGCCGTCGAGTGCGGCCCTCATCGGCTTTTATAAGGTAAGTATTCTTTGGTGGACTGGAGGAGTTTTAGCTTTGCCGCTTTTAGCGGTCTTTGCCAGGTGTCTGTCGGGTCTTCGGTGACCCGTTAGGTCCGGAGCGTTGGACTTAGTCGCTGCGCCTCCGCCTGGCTTATTTGCTGCAAGAGAGGAGACACCCTGTGATTTTATTCCTTTGACTACAGTTTATTTTAATCATTGACTCTACCATATTTATTCTATTTATTTAATTTATTGATTTTATTCGATTTTAAATATACCCACAAGTAACTCGAAATTTTATGAGTTCTCGAATATTTTAGTCATTTGCACTTTTTTAATAGGTAATTTGTTTCCCAATAGGTCGGTGATTTAAAGTAGTTCGGAAAATTTTAACACTTCCTCGGCTCGAAAAAATAAAGAGGAAAATGGTTTAGTCAGCTGTGTCCGATGTATACGGCACTGAGCCGATGACGATCACCGTGCCATTGACCGCATCGTGCAGTTGAATGTGGGTCACGTTGCCTACCTGTAGGCGGATATTCAAACGGCTGTAACTTCAACAATAATCATCAGAGACCACAGGTATATTATTAAAAGTTGCTTATTTTTACTTCATCTATACGCTCCTTGAGTTTGGACCAGTGTCATGAAAACACCCTGTATGTAGCACATGCAGAGACAACAAATCACAATGTTGGTTGGTGGCGATTTAGATATTTCTTCTATGTAAAACTACACAAACACCACTTGTCATGCTCAACTTTGAGAGTGAATTTCACCCCTTTAATCCGTTTAAGAGCAGATAAAAGAAGACGTGTCTCTTATTTTTTAACAGACTACAACATATCACAAGCTTAAGAAAATCGGAGGCAGACTCCTCGCACAGTTTCCTTGTAAGATTATGAAGCAGAGGTGAACACAAAATGTAAAAGTTTCAGGCAAGGCGGCCATTTGCAGGTTGACTTTTCTTAATGAGCAGGCACTATATTATTTATGAGAAAGAGACAGAATTGTTGTTATTTTTCTTCCTCCTTCCCTTAACCTCACATCGATAGCATGGTCATTAGCGACAGACGGATAGAATTCAATACCGATAATGACAGAAATTTTCACATAAATGATAATTACATTCTAAACTATATATTACGCACAACTCTGGGACAAATTAGGGACTAAGGAAAACACAAAAATGAATTTATGGTTGCAACATACATTGTGTAGGATTTAATTTGTGGTTTTGCACTTATTGCAATATCGCGGGTCAGGAAGGAATAGAGATGAAGGAAAAGAAAGAAAGAAAATGCACCACTCTTTCGAATTTAACTGGTGGACGGTTATATTAATGGATTTGTATACAGACGGCTCGGTGTCTCGTTACCAACTCTCTGTAGGTCATACTTAGTACATCTTCTTAACGGTCCAGTCGGACACACGCATACATACATTGACCTTACACGTATACTCCTATACCCATATATATAATATACCCAAATCTTAGGCGCGCAATTTACTTAGTCATTGGCAATTTTATTCGACCCTACAATTGTTATCAATATTTTTTATTTATTTTTTTTTTATCATTTTGGAAAGCTTGTATTTACGATGCAATGGTGACAATATCTCATCTGTATACAATTTTCCAAACGAAAATAATCTTACATTTAAAAGTTATGTTGTCTTTCGACATAATCATCACACTACTCTGTTTGGAATATTTTTTCATTGAATGCAAAGTGTTGTTTGCCGTTTAGTCAAATTTTTGGCAATTACTTTGGAACATTAACATTTGTAAAGTTACTTGTGTAAATTAAAGTTCCTGCTCAGTTTTTAGAACAACGTTAAGCACGCTGGATGCTAATGAAACTAGTCTACCGTTGTTCGAATCATCTTTAAATGTTGAAAAATTTGAGTTATATGTATACGTACAGTCCAGTTTTTTATCATCGATTAAATTTGTAATACATGTGTCGCACTGTACCATTATTTACTATTCGTTGCACTACATATCCCGATACGTAATGTAAAACATAATTTTTTAATTCCGTATATTTTGAAAAAGCAGTGCCTCCTGGCACAGAATTCCTTTCGAGTTGATTGTTGGTTTCGTTTAATTCGGCAGCACCTTTTTTACAATTTCACACGATTGGTAAAATAGATTTAATCGAAACATTGTCGGTGGCATTACAATTTCCACTAGAAGGTGCAGAAATTGCATTAATAAAATTTGTCTCGTGGCACTTATAAAGTGCTGTACATTGAAATTATTATTGTGTCCATGCTTGTTTCGAATTTTAGACAAAAATATTTTAAGAAAATCCTGCGATAAATTATTGGTTAATAAGTATTTAAAATGTTGCTGTTGTAAGAGTTCTTCGGCTATTGATAAAGCGAATTTAATGGATGCAGCAAACCAATATGAAAGTCCGTGTTGGCGATTTCCATAACTCGTCGTCTTTTTGGCTTAAAAGAAAGACGTAATTAATTTTTTTTCCATAACTGATTTAAAGTAATTTATATTGTACACATAAATTGGTTATTTCTATCCTTTTCTAAAAGGATTTCTTGAATTCAAAAAATCAAAAACCTAGCCTACTGTCTGAAGAAACTCTACTGTGGCATCAGAGCTCTTAAATTTTTTTATGTCCATGTCATTTAAAAATTTGATGGCATTTGCCACACATACACTGAGTGTCTGTGCAACAAAATTAACTTTCATCTTATTTTGCTGCCTTTGAACACAAGATGAAATTAATTTGTTTTTAAAATTTAATATTAACTCCTGTTGTAAGCTATGTAATCATCACTAAGTGTTGATAAGCATTAAGCATTTGATAGGCAAAATGTAAGAAACATATTAAAATGATCTTGATTAAAGAAAATGTTTCAATGAAAATGAATGCATCCACACCTGCAACAATTGCAAGCCTTTAGTAAGTAATACAGTGTTAAAACAAACTCTTCTATATCCTGACTATAACATTGCCCATGTGAGCTTTTATTTTTGTTGTATACTTCATTTTTAAATAATCATAATGGTAATCCATCAAATTCATGCAACAATAAGGACACCACATCTTTTTCAACCAGACTTTTCTTTTTTGATTCTTGTAGTAATTCAGTGACAGTTTCAATTTTTGCAAATGTCCCGTGGAAATACACACTTGTGCATCAAATGGAATTACATGATCATTATTAATGGGAAAAGCAGATGCAGCAGTTGATGATAAAAGTGCAAGCACTGCATCAGTTTTTAATCTCCTGATGTATATATGTATGTATTTACTCATACACTCTATACATTTCTACATCTTTTAAAGGGAAACTGAAATAAAAAATGTGTGCATCATATAAAATATCTGATTTTCCATAAAACAAAAAAGGAATGTTACTCCAAAAATATATGGCATCAATTGTAAGTTATATACTTATATTAAATATAAGAAAATGTAATAATAATTTATAAGTTTACATATTTCGGTTACTATGGAAAATATTATTGAATTGTTTTTAATACAATTTCAAATCCATTTAAACACGTTGTTTTGCAGAATGCAATCATACCAGTTACAGGCATAAGGCGGCCATCCCCACCTTTTAAATCTGGTGGCATCTAGTAACTTTAACTGCTTCAAGCCATGCAAATTATACCACTTAGCAGTTTAGTATTATAGAAGTCTGTGGACGTGCTGTGGACATGGACATAGGAATATATGTGGACAGAATAAACCATCTATAAACTACAAATCAATGGCTGGAGCTACATCGCCTTTCAATGGCTTACGTTTTCTGTGTTTGGTGGTGTAAGTGCAGGAGTTGCACATAACCTCGTAACAAATATTTTTATGCGAGAGTTCTTACAAGATGAATATTGAGCAACACAGGACTCATCAATGAAATGTGAACAAAAAATGCAGATTCTCTTATAGTTAATAAGTGAACACAGCACTGATCAGTTGTTTCATACATAATGTATCATTCCAAGCCTATTACTTTCGAAAACAACAAACAGAAGGCGTAACAGTACCGAAGGAAATAAGACAAGATTAATTACACCATCGATTTGTTTACAAGTATTATTTACACGTGCTGAACAGACAAAATCATCAATTTCTTGGACAATTATTCTCGCCTGAATATAAAACCATGTCAGGGAAAGGAAAGCAAAGTTCGAAAAAGGTGGTAAAGGTGCGGGAGAGTGGTAAATCTGCGCAGCCAGCCTTGTTGCATTCTGATGTTAATTGCACTGATGGATCAGAAACAACAATGTCATTACCTATTTTGAAAACTGCGGACAACAGTCGACACCTTCCAAGGTATACTTGTATACTTCAACGTACTGCTGAAGAAGGAGTTGGTATGGAAGATCTTGACACTTTGCAGCTTGAACTAGAAACTCTTTTGTCCTCAGTTGTTATACGAAACCGTATGCTACAAGATGAAATTGCAAATCTATCTTCTGCAGAAGAACGCAGAGACAAAAGATTTAAGAGCGGCAAGAGCCTTTCTTTGCTTGATAGAAAAGTACGTGATGATAAACTTAAACCAAAGGAGATCAATGCCAAAACACAGTCTCCTTTGCCAGCAAAATTATTTAAACAAAAATCATCAGGAAATTCTGCTAATCAAATTGTACCAAATCCACATGAAGTTATAAGAATAGAAGGTTCAAAGGATGCTCCTAAACTTCTCTTACCTAAAAATGACATGCCTAATAAATTTTGGGCCTCTGTTGATCCATACTGCACAGATATCATGCCTGATGATATTAAATTGTTAGAAGAACTTATTGCGACTCACAGTGATATTAGTGAATTTAAGAAAATCCCACCACTAGGACGTCATTACAGTTTAATGTGGGCACATAATGACCTTTTACAAGAAGAAGATGCTGCCAATCCAAACAGAGAAAAGAAAAAGAATCGTACGGACATGTCACTCTTGGTATCTAAGAGTGACAGAAAAGTTAATGGCATCGCTGGACCTCTCACACAACGATTAGTTTCTGCTCTGCTTGAGGAAAATGTGTATGTCGCTAATAACAACACTGAAAACAAATTATTTCATGATGGCGATCCACCAGTGCTAAGAGATCTGACTATACAGAATTCCATAAATCTTGAACTAAGAATGCACAAAGAACTTGTGGAGCAGGGAATATTAGATCCAGACTCACATAAAAAGGCTCAAGAAGATGATGAAATTCTTACTGAAATAAAAAGATGTCAGCAAGAGCTTTCAGCGCTGTCTAGTCACAATGTTACACAGCTCAAGAGACTGCTAAATTTGGCGCAAGAGGAAAGCAAAAGACAAGCATTAAAAAGGAAAATTAGTGTAGCGGATAATGAAGTAATAGAACATTATAAGAAACTGATTTTATCCAAACAAAGAAAAGTTCCGTTATCAAAGAAGGAACAGGAGAAGGCATGGGCATGTCTCAGAGAAAGGGAGAGTCTTTTGGGACAACTGAACATGTTGCAATCTAATACTGTGGGAGAACCAACATTAGCCAGTAGCATGACATAGTTTAACACCTTGTAAATACTGCTACATAGTACAACTTTCTTTCCCTAAAAAAGAGAGCTGAAATCATAACCCATCAGGCAAAATGTTATAAATAATGTTAACAAGCGAAACAAGCAGTTTTTGAAAAAATGCTTATTCTGCGCTGATTAGTAACAAAAAAAATAAAAAGTAACGAAATTTCTTATGCTAATCCAAAAAAAGGAATTGTGCTTCTATTTTATAGTTAGGCAAAACGAATAACATATCTTTGTTTTTAATATATCGTTCATTAATTATAGACGAACGATTAGCTTTGTAGAATGATGTAACCAGTTGTTTTAAATTTTCCAAACATACGTCTGAACTAGACTTGATTCGTAAATATTATCAAATATTTAGTATAGCAAGGCAACAGTACATGCTGCACACACACGTTAAAAAGTACATTTACCTGCGCGTACACGAAGAATATTTTGTTATTACTATTTCAAATAATTCTAGAAGGTACAACATTCTACAAAGAATATTTGTACGTTTTCTGTCATTGATTGTTTCATTTAAGCGATGAAAAGTCATGGAATTGCCTAAATTCCTTTTTGTAATATACATATATGTGTGTACACATGCATACATATATATATGTACAGCAAAACAAATTGTACATCATTTAAATCAACAACGGCTTGCAGAAGTAATTATTTCCTTTTTATTTCATACCTTGCAGTATTCCAGTCGAATATTGTTATTTTGCGATTGTATACTGTGGCAAAGAACAGTTTAAAATGTAATGTAGTTAGTAAATGCGAATTATCAATTGTTGCATTATTGTATTCTATATGAACTGATAAGATACGCATCTTGATCTACTAGAATTCATTATATGTGTCTAATGCCTTATCCTTCTTTTACGTAATGCTGAATGTTCTGCATAGCATGTCACATTTTAATTTATGAAATGTCTACGAATATTAATGTTCGTATAGATATCACTGTCATATCTAGAAACTTGACAAAGACATTGCAAATATTCCATTGCAATCTAACGGTATTCAAACTTTCAGAAATGAAAATGAACTCAACAAATAATGTAACACACGATGCCTTACAGTGCAATGAATGCTTAAACGAAAAGATATAATGTCAAACATATTTTAAGTTTAATGTGTACCACTCACGGATACTTAAAAATTTAATAAACATGATAAGGGTTATTATAATAGAATTTCACAAATTATTGATGAATGGGCAAACCATTCATCGATATATATGTAAATGAAAATATGCTGTATTAATGAATATCAGGCCTATAGAATGAAATTGTCAAATCTACATCTTGTGTCAAAGATTACTATTAACTAAGCATGTCTGCTATTTTTGTGACCTCAAATCAGTCTGTCATAAATAGCGTAAAACGATAGATGTAAACGAAGCATACTACGTCATCGGTTTTTCGTGATTACCAAAAATATTTATAAGATGCACCGCTAACGTTGCATACGTGTTCAAATACCTGCACTAAAAGTCTATTCAAATGAATTGTCAATAAGTCTTATTTAAATGTTTTAGGAGGAATAAATAAATATTTTTAAAAGTATTACGTATGTGTTTTCGGTAGAAACCCTACATAAACTTTACTCAACCGCACGACGAAGGGAGTTTGAGCCTTTCTGTACGTGTTTACAAATAAAATATTAATCTTTCACTGTTTACACGTTCAATTCATTGATTTTAAATGGGAACACTATAACGTCGATATACATATGTATGTTGTCTATTTTATTTATTTTCCGCAGAGAAAAGGAAAAAAATTGATCGAATTGTACATAAACATTCGGCAATACACGACAAAAGATGTTTATTCGGTATCACTGTACAGTTTTTTTTTTCTTGCCAAGAATTACCTCAACAACGTGCGTACGCGACGGCACAACAATGATGAATCGTTTGGGTAACAAAAGAGAATTCTTCAAAAGTGTATTACATTCGCAACGACGCTAACGTGAGTGTATAATGTACATACACGTCAAGGATGCATATGAGGCTGTCTTACATTTCCAACAGACTCAAGAACTCCTTTGCATTCGTTACGATTACACTGAAATTACTTTACAACAATGTGAGTTACGCTACATGAGACAGTAGGCCATGAAATAATTACAAACAAGCTTGATATAGTGGGTCGCGAAATGGGTCGGGACGGTTCAAACGATGGTCGAAACTTCCTTATGCGTGTGAAAATGTGTGTACAGCCTTGATTCGGTTCATTGTTGCACCATCGCCTACCCATCGAACCTCGTACATGGGCTTCTCTAATGATTTCATGGCATCCCGCGCACCAGAGAACAGCTGCCGCCTTGACATGCGGAGTCAGGGAACATGCTGCCTTGGCAGTGACGCACTAAAACTATCAGCAATTTCTTATGAAGATCTTCGTGGTTTAGAAGGCGAACAGGAGCAGGAAAGCCATCATAAGACAGAAAAGACCCATGGCCTCAGATAAGGCAAAGCCCAAAATAGCGTATGAGAAGAGTTGTTGTTTAAGGGATGGGTTCCTGGCATAACCAATGATCAATGAGCCGAATACGGATCCGATTCCAGCACCTGGAAAACGCCAAATAATCGATTAATTTCTGCTGTAAGATATGTATATGCATATGTTGTTCTTAAAAGAAAAGATTTCTTGAATGTATTATCATCGTGAGTAATTAGGTTAAAAGGTATTTATTGGAAACTATATTATGATTTTAAACCTTGACTTTCCAAGTCACAACATACATTACTCATTTCTAAGAACTAAGTACTACTGTTAGAAAATAATTTACAATGACCTTGAGGTGAATGTTATGGCAAAACCTGTCTCTCAAGATTCACTCAATCATTTAGATATATCTGATAATAATATTTGTAATATCCACCACTTTTTCATTCAAGAAATCACGAATGACAATTGCATAAATATAGTAAAATACTTCAAGTAGGTATAACTTATATTTTCATCTCAAATTCTTTGATGTCCTGGACACTTTCTTGGGAGATGAGGATTAGAAGGCAAATAAAATAAGGAAAGCTATCATTAGGCAAAAAAGACCCATGGCCACAGACAATGCAAATCCAAGTATAGCGTAGATGAAAACTTGGTTCAATAGCCAATTATCAGGGATCCAAAGATCAAACCAACACCAATTCCTAGAATGTAAATCATTTTCATCTATGAACGACTATTACTAATCTGATGATCACAATATTCTCAGATTACTTCCGTATTTTGGGTCATCTTACCAAATTAGGATTCATCAAAATACCACATGGAATAAATGTTAAGTTGGGACATAAAATTTCACAAATTAATATGTAAAAAATATATCTCGATTACTCAAATTACTCAAACTAATTATTCATAATTACAACTCCTTTCTTATAGAGCTAAATATGAAAACTACTGTCTAAGAGGTCAATCTTGGACATTATATTTACATTTAAGATATTAAACTTTCTTATAGATTGCCCTGATCTTCTTGCCTTGCTTTAGAAAAAAATTTCTTTTCGACACTCCTTTCCATAGGATTTCATACAGCAAAAACTCCACTATCACTAAAATCTGTCAACTCTGCAATTTCTGATTAACAAATATAGATTTTATCACAATTCTCTCACTTCTTTCTCATGTAAATCAGTGCGTGAATTTTCTTTATAAATTATTTGCATCCTTTTGTTCTTTTATGTAACTAATTATTTCTTCGCTATTTTCTACCATCTAGAAGTCATTCTCTCACATTTTCATACTTCATTTTTGTTCAACTCATGAATGTACAAATGGTATTTACCGTTAATAAATAAAAAATAATAAGAGATACTCAACATCAATTATTATGACTTAATACATTCATTACCAAAAGTCATTTGAGTTATATAAGCATTGCATAACAGTATTAAAGAACTATATAATATTGACATTTAAGTTTTTATACATTTCCAAATTAAAGAGAAAGTATTTGAGAGCATACACACCAGATCCAGCTACTCCAACTGTTGCAGCACCAGCGCCAATGAATTTCGCAGCAGAGTCAATGTCACGGTTCATCATAGATGTTTGGAAGTTACGTACAATAGGTGACTATTGAAAATACAAAAAAACACCATTATAAGTCTTTTCACATCTGTTTTAATGATGATTTAATACTCCAACTTTACAGGTCTTTAAGTATAATAAGAATGTTAATTGAATTGGTATATTAATACTTTATGATCATTTTTAAAAATTATATTAATGAAATTTTCAATATGGATATTAAATTGCAACAAGATATATTTTCATGGAAACTTGTACCTTGTTTCTTATAGTAATAATTGTATAATCTACATCCTAGGGGTTAATCAACACTTCATGCTTTGTGAAATTAAAAATATTACTTTAATGGAAATATTCTTATAAATAAGAAAAGATGAGTATAATACACTTTTAATGTATTCATACAAGCCTGTGTGATGACTTCAGACAGAGACAATCATTCAAGAATAGGGTTTCTAAGTCAATCTGAATAAACATGTATTAAAATAGTATTCAAGAAAGATATGGAATTATTATCCTCGGTTACAGTTGTACATGAAAAATTGTTTAACCACAAATGAAAAACTGCTTATGTAACCTTGACCACCAAAGGTTATGCAACTTTAATAAAGTCAGAAAAAACTCACCAAACTGACTGGAGTCTGCCTCTGATTTTGTTGTATGGACTGACTTTGGTTCATCACGGCACTACTAATTGGCCGGAGATAGGTTTTGGTACCGGAAACCAACTGAAGAAAAGGTGATTCGATAGATTGTACCCGGAATTACATAATGTACAAACATGGAGAAAACGGGAAAAAGACGAATTTACTCACGGTCGACCTGGCGACAGGCACAATGAATCGAGTGCAGGCGTACATGTTGATGGGTTTTTAGTTTTTGGGCTACGCGAGTCACCTGAAATACAATAATCAGCGTGTAACGGACCTTACAAGTTCCACGAGCCGTATTTCTTGAGCGGAGACGCGTGAAGTGTGCGGGAGATCGCAGACTACTCGTCAGTACACATTGCAACGTTGCCAACATACAGAATTTAATTCCACACGTCTCGAAAAATGCTTTTCAGATTTTTGACTTACTCCCATATTCAAATTTTCACATCATCTCGACGATCTTTAGATAGCGTTAAAGTTCATTTAAAAAGTATAATATTTTTTGTAGAAAGGTCGTTAGAACTCGTTAAATGCAAGAAGACACATTTAGGTGTTGGCAAGACACGTTGCCAACTCTCCTGCATAGACTAACTCCATTTATACATTCTTTGAAATTTCTGGGTGCTCCTTAAGATTTTTCCATGAAATTCCTATCTTGCCAATGTGACAGTTTTGCAAAGAGCAAGGGCATTTCTTTCATGTTATGTCAGTATGAAAAATTAAAATACTTCTTTTCATGGTTGACAAAGTAGTTACGTAACGGCAGTAGAAAATCGTCACATGAGGATTTTCAAAGATGTAGGTCAAGATTGATCCTATCAAAATTTCGTGCTTATAGGGAAATTTACACAATCGGATATTGAGATTAACAATTTCGCGTGAATGTATACCGACTTTGGAACGATAGCACTGCAGAAAATGGCCGTTTCCCGTAATCGACCGTGACACGAGGCGATAACACGTTTTTCACGATAAACCCTTGTCGAAAAACTTGTGTCTCCTTGCTTCCCAATTCGAGATTCGTAGTCTCAGTGATATTAACCCGATAAATTCACGCTTCCCGGCGAATTTTTACTCACTTCCCAGTCGGCAGGCGGTCGGACTTACCAAAGAACAGTGTCGGAGAGGCGGTAAGTAGACCCGGCCTTTGGAATGTTGAATTGGTGAGTGAGAAGAGAACGGAGTGCACTAGCGCTGGCCTATCCCGCACCGATCTACGAACGGAACGAGCCGACTTCCGTGCAATGACCCGTTCACCACTTCGTAGCAACCCGAGTACCCTTTATCGACCAACCGAATTTAGCCGAGCAAACTTTTCGTCTGCAATTCCTAATCAATCGACAAACCAAAAGGTGTTTCCCAAAACCAGGCCCACGTCTTTATGTCATTAAACTTTTTCAATATTAGCATTAAATCAAATACAAATTACCGAACTGATGGTTTTTATTCAATGATCGTAAATTCTGTGACAGACGTATTTCTTATACTTTTAATTTGACTAGAAAGGTAATAAGACGTAACTCTCATGGCGCGTGCTCATAAGGAAGATCAAATGAGAACTAATAAAATTAAGGATCATGAATTCTTTCAGATGCAATGAGTTCTAGATTCATTGTTTGCTTTATCTAAAAAGATAAATGGTCCGTACATGTAGTATTTAATTTTTAAAAGATTTGTCATTCGCTTTTGAGGTTATGTTCTTTAAGGTTAGATAAATATGCGGTTTAATTACAGACATTATCGACCAACAAACTTGCATGTACTCGTAAATTATAAAAGATAACTTCTACAATAATACAATAAAGTATTCAAGAATATTGATGTAAATTTGTTTATTGTAAGCTAGGATTTATGATATATAGCGTTATTTTTTCTTGAAAATTGAAATTTTGCTGAATTGACCGGCTTCTGCTATTGAGAGTATTCATTAATTGAACGTCGTTTTTTCATACTTACGTTATATAATTACTGGAGTGAAGTATATTATTTTATTGGCATTTCGTGAAAAACTAGATCGCAAACAGTTCTTCAAATTTTTACTGTTTGTGTGTATGGCCTACGCTATATTTTTCTAAAAAAACAGTATATCATCGACATCAAATACATATATGAAAACTGTGTCAAAGTATACGATCACTTGCTATTAGATCCATTTTATACAGAACGCTTCTAGGTATTTTTATTGCAAAATGCACTGAATTTCATCCTTTTTCTGGGAAGATGTAAAGATTACCACCGTTCGGTACTGATTTCTTGTTGTAAGCACAGGAGATAATTATATTCATTTTAAACATTATTTACAATGCATAAATTTCCTAAAGTATTTGATAAGAAATAATATACAGTGTTTTATCCTAAAGAATATAAATATGTATACCTAATCATATACAAGAGCAAATGTCGGGATTATTACTTATTTAACTTAGCAATGTTTTATGTTAAATATGTCTACGGCGCAACCTATGTAGCATAATAAGTACTAAAAATAATCTGCATTAAAAATAATGTATTGACTAAATCTTTTAATATCACACATTACAAGGAAAATTTACTGAAAATATTTTAACTGATATCAATGTACCCCCATCGGACTTTTATACTCCAGTTATTATTAAATTTTTTTTCGAGATTAAATCACATGTAAGCACATGGAAGGAAAAGGATTTGAGGACAGACGACGTCGATCTGATATTAAAGCGATATACTTTAAAGAACTCTTTTATATAGTAACAATATCACTAGAGAAAATCAATTACAAAACGATCTGCAATACTTCTGCTACAATTTATACGATAAAATATCACTTATTTATTGTAACAGAAATTTTACAAAGTAAATAAAAAAAGGAAAAGATATCCGACTACAGCATGTTCAAATGAGAAGAGAATTACTTGACTTTACACAATATCACTGTCTGCGCGTAAAGTATTACTACACGGTGCCCATATATTAAGCAGTATTTCACACGCAAAAAAATTACCGAGGTTTTTAAGGCGATAAATTTATATATATTTTGTTTTTAAATATACATAAATATAGTTTACTATAATTATAAATGTTTTGAGAACTGTTAAAAGATCTTCAGGGAAGAGGGAAGGAGAGGGACTCGTGTGTGTAAATACGCTAAATTTTGTCTTTACCTAATACGAACCTAAAACCTAAGCATTTCCGAAGGGTGATAATCGTAATCATATATCAAAGTTGATGTTCCTTTTTAATAGCTTAGATGTACTAATATCAGTTTCAATAATTACAAGCATTGTTACGTCCTTATGTATTCAGCCGAGTACAAACGTTGCTAATGTTCCGTTTTCTTCATTTTCTTGCTTTTACTTACAAACCTTCCTCCACTCATCTTTTACTCTCATTCCAACTCTTTTTCCCAAATGCACACCCCCAGTCACTCTCTCTTCCGCTTCCCCAAAATTTTATTTCCTTTATTATGACAATAGTAGATCAGTACTTCCGTGACAAATTCTTTACAAACACCTGCTTTAAAGGATAATCTAAATTATGCTGAAGCTTATGAAAGTACTGATCTAATACAATCAGATTAAGAGGAAAAAAGCTACTTTTCTGTCACGTTCTCTCACTCATCGTTCTCTCACTCTGTCTCTCGCTCGCTAGGCAAGATTATTCCGATATTGCGATACATGTTAGAAAAATATGCTATGCCTAAAATAGGATGAAGGCCTGAAGGCAACCATTCCATTTTGATATTACTGATAAATTGATGTGCGTTCTCTTCCATACAACGTTTAGTTTTCGTTCCTTTCTCTCTTCTTTCAAATACATAACTGCTTCTAAAGATGCGTTGAAAAAAAGACCCGCAGCGGCAGGTCTTTTAATACAAGATAAGTAGTATATTGTCTATGGAGTCAGCATATAGTCATCCTATAAAATTTCGTTAAATGATAAATGTTAATGTAAACCAGCAAAATTTTAATTTTCTCACTAATCTGAATAATATTTACTGTGAAATGAAGGAAAAAGAATTTCAGACAGTATAGTTACTTTTATTTTCTCTTGTTACCATGAAAAGTATTTTAGTTTTTATATAAAAAAAAGGTTGCGAATGAATATACAAATAGGTGCTATTTAATAATAAGATTTCTTAGAAAGCGGTAATTTCGACGATAAGTTGTTACCTACGTCCTTACAGCAATCGACTTGATCTTTTTTATGGTAAATGTAAAACGTTTAATACCAAATAGAAAAGTATATTTGTAATTATGATATATATATTCGTTTAAGGAAGGAAAATATAGCGGCAGCACGGCGATCTCGCGCAATGCCCTGTCTCATGATAGAAAAACAAAAAGTAACTTTACCGCGCGTTCGAATTGCTCCTATATAAACAGCAAGACCTCGCTAAAAATTGATGCAAGAAATTTCGTTTACTGGTGAGAATAATAATGGTTAAAATTGATCTAAGACAGTAACAACTTTTAATGTGACCTATGTTGCCGGTATTTCTGAATGGTCCATTTTAATATGGCAATGGTTTCTACTCAGCCCTACCTACGGCCAAAAATCCACATCTCCCCAATGGACTAACTTGCATCGCCGTAATTCCCGATTTTAGTGGTCTTATTGCTTATACAACGTATGAATATACGAAATAACTTAATTATAATTCAAATTTCTGATCTACATTGACGTGTAAGTTCTTTTGAAAAAAACTGATCAGAAAAAGAATTTACAATATTTTTCCTACAAATTCTGTTACCACAATTGAGTGTATAAGAATACGATAACAACCAACGGCCATAGCACCTTTCTGACCTAACTTTACGAAAATAAAATGTCGTTTAAGTAAAAAAAACTGAAAAATGAATGAAAATACGAATGAGTAAAGCTTTAGAAATGGATGATTTATTAACGTAATAATTTTTTCCTAAAATTTTCTTACGCTCCTCACTATCTTTTACCTCATTACTCTTGGCTTTACCATTTTTTACAATTTAATGCCCGGCCTGTAGACATCATATTCAATCATTACATCCTTGGACTACGCGCTGCCATGCAGCACCGGAATACCTCGCGCAGCAATTCAATGCAAGAATTTTGTGAAATCGAAACGAAAAATAAGAGACAAAGACCCACCCTGTGACACGAAGGGTATTCACGTTGTAAAAAGCTCTGTATCAATTATCCATTACTTTCTGTATAAGACAGTCTTTGTTTATCTGCAGTGTAAGGCTTAAAGTAAAAACAGACTTCTAATGTACAACAATATTCTTCCTCGAATGCTGGTTCTGTAGTCGTAATTATACATAATCATGTAAAAATGTACCAAACCCGTCAGTTCTTTGTACTTTTGAAACGAAATTCTATTACATCCTAACATGTTCGTAGAGTACACAGAAAATAATAGATAATTCTCTGAAATATTTTGTGTGGCATAGAGGTCTGTTCCCTCTCAATGGTTTTCAAGTTAAAGTTCTAGGAAATTAGAGAACGAGGAATGAATGATACATTCAAAGGATTCCTCAATTAAGCAAACACTGCGGCCACTGTAAATAATTACTTGGAAATATAATTTGAAATAGTATTTTTAATGAGTAATAATGCTGGTTATATTCACGTGAGATTGGACATAAACACACAGTACTACTTATACTTCATTGCATTAATTATGAATCAATGGGGGGCTAATGTACTTAATAATTATTAGACTAATTTATTTATAACCTAGGATTGTGATCACCCATCAACGTCAGCCATTTATCTAAGCAACATTCCTTCTTCCTCGAATCGGAAACAAAACAGTAATATATAAAACTCTTCGATCAAGCCGAAACGCATTAACGAGATTGATTTGAACTGACTGACTGCACCAAGAATTGGTCTCTCGTTTATTGTTACTAGAAACTCAGTTTATCATCCGCCAATTTTGCGTTTTTAAGTAAATTAATAAACGTAATATAGAATAATAATAAACCGTAATAATCATAAAGATAATAATAGGTAATAGTAGTAGTAAGCTGGCAGCAGTTAGTAACCAGATATATCCTCCATTAAAACTCTCACTAGATGACAATCTGACATGGCACTGGCATCCAATTTAAAACCCATTCACACATAATGCATACACTCGGATTCCTAATCTTTCATTCTGCCGCATCCTTTTTGACTGTCTTGTGTACTCTATTTCAAAACCAAATTTTATTATATTTTCCATTTTCATTCATTCGCGCTAGTATTCCCGACTTTTCGCGTACGTTCGTGTTTTTTTCACTCCGCGATGTGCAATCAGCTGCCAGATAATTTATCTCGTTTTCTTCGGGTGTTTCTTATATTTTGTTTGTTTATATAGTTATATAACCATTTTTCCCAACGACTACACACTAAATAGTTCAAATTTTTTGCACTTTTTCACCAACAACAACTGGATTGTTGCGTCGTATCTCCTGGGCACCCATTTCTCTGTAATCGAATTTGCAATCGTGCTTGTCACTGTATCGATGCACAGAGCAGAATAGTCCTCCACAACGACACTCAAATCCTGAAAGTATAAAAATTCAGATAAGTTGATCTGACGGTATTGTTTCTAAATTTAAAATAAGGCGTCCATCATTCATAGTGCTAAAGCAAAGAACTAACTGAACATAATTCCAGTACTTCAATTCACCTATAATGAAACATTGTTATTTATGATTAAGAAAATTCTTCTTACCAGTTAACCCAACTTTTTTGCGACAAACGGCACAACGGTTTTTCTTCTTCTTAGATTCTTTGTCAGTCTCTTTGCCATCAAAGCAGTCATCTGCATCGCCACTACTCACTGAGCCTTCTGCTGCTGTACTGCTCGCTCCTACTTCACCTTCTTGATCATCTCTACTTATCTGAACAGAAAAAAGCAATCATTAACATTTTAAATCTACAGTTAACTTAGACAATTGTTATGGGGGTAGGATTGTGCTACACCATAATTACTACATTATCATTTGCACACCATTTTTTCTTCCAATCTATTTTAAATCATATTATTCGTGAATAGTCTGTAAATATTTTAAGGGCTTCAGCAAGTGTTATTTCTGCAATATGGGACAGGATCATCGTGTGATTAACATAATCTGTGTGGTCCATGATTATTTTTTAACTTGCCTAAGAAACCTACAATGAATGAAAATACTTTGTATGTTTGTGTAACAAATTATTTTATTAATCAAGTGCTGTACATATCCTTTTTAAGTATCTATCCAACCACAGCTAAAACTATTAATTTTCTGTTAAAGTACAAATATTTAATAGATTGAAGTACATTACTGTTTCCATTGTAAAGGATAAATATAATTAATATATCTTAATACAGTACAGACCTGCCCTTTGTATCATCATTTATGAAGTTTTCATTGATTTACAAGTAAATTATAAGATACTTGTTATAGTATACTTTTTATATTGTAAAAAACAGTTACTAAGGCTAAAGACCATACCTTACTGAAATTTGAATCAACTGAATGTGTTTCACTTGTAACTATGGTAATAACAAATATATATTCAACAATCAAAATAACTATGTTTAGTGAAATATTATCTTAAATGTGATCCACTTGTACAAAGAAATTTATCACACAAAGAACACGTTGACAAAATTCATCAATTTGATCAGTTGATCTGCATTTCTTTGTTATTACATATTTTTCTTATTAACCCTTTTGCTACGTGGTTTTCCCGCTGAACGATGCACCCACGAAAAGTGTATACATTGTCCGAGGACAGTCATCATCGGTTGGGTTTACGGCGTACTCCTACGGAAATTACTTCGACAATGGTTTTTGGATAACAAAGAACATTCCTTAAAAGAGGATATTTATAATTTCTTAATAAACTCATTTTTAATTGCACATTGAAACATTTCATAATAAACAAAAAGAGAAATGGATACAATCTATAGACAGGATACAATCTACTAAAAAAGTTAGACTAAGAAAAAAATGTTTAAATTAGAAAAATAACAAGTTATACCTCTGTCTCTACTGCAGGGAAAAAAGTAAGTTGTGTAGGAAGTCATTGCGATGAGCAATCAGTTTATTTCCTGCGAGTGTTCGGATGCCACTCTCGGGACTGATTCAAAGAAGATTTGTTTCATTCTTATTATTGGACAGTCTCGTCCGCAGGAAACAAATGACATAAAAAAAAAATATTTAAACATTGAAGCTGCAAGTTTAGCGTAAGTCGCGAAATTTGCAAAATAGCGAACGACTATAGTGGCCTGTCGTAGCAAAAGGGTTAAACCAGTAGGAACACATTAAAATAGTAACAGTTATTAACCACTTCCCGGTAAATGGGAGGTGCAAAATGCTTACATTATTTTTATAACCATAGTGAATTTTCTCTTAGCTTTTCCTAACTCATTCACATCTTTTGAATCATTAAAAGTGAAATTAATCTGTATTCACAAACAGATGTGACAACTTACCTCTTTGGGATTGGGCAAATCTGTCGTTGGCTGAGGTATAGTAGGAATGGTAGGTTGGGCTGTGGTTCCTGTAGCTGCGGGGCTACCAAAACCGCTTTGCAACGTGCCAGCGTTACTAGAGGCGGTCTGTGAAGTTGGTACAGTGGCGGCAGATACAGGAGGCTGCTGCTTCTTTTTGAGGTTTTCTTTGTAGCAAAGGGAACAAAGGCCATCTGTGGCTGGTGAGCCATAAAATCCGCAGCCACTGCGGCACAAAGCTTGCATGGGATTAGATTCACGTTCCATCACTCTTCTGTATCAGAACAGAGCTTCGTCAGTTAAAGAACGATTGTTTATCGTTATTTCTACTTTGCGTTCACTGTCTTGGGAAACAGTGAGAAGTCGCAGTCAGCTCGGTGCAGGGTAACTAGGTGCCTCTTGCTGCAACCCTCTTACCAGTCGCTCCTCCGTGACCGCGTGTCACCATGTACTCACCTATTATAAATAAATAATATTAATTAGACATTGTTAGTTCACCTGTGGTGAAAGGCTAATTAAAATAATGGTACTATATAAACAAAAGGTGTTAACACAGTCTTCAATTTGGTAAAATACATAGCCATCAAATTAGAGTACTGCATATAATAATGTCTCCTTTAATTTACAGGAAGTCATGAAAACCTTAACATTCTTATATTTTCGTACATTGAGTTGTTTGACAAATTTTAGTAAATAGAGATGATCCTATTATATTCATGATGTCATTTTTGTAATTAAAAGTTTCAAGTTTATACACAAATAAATTAACCAACATCTATTACAAATATCGATACACGTAAATCAAGAAATTATGCAGAATACATCAGATTCAGTGTACAAAAATTTTCACTGGAGACCCTGAGTTAGCAGTTTTGAATAATAGGTTAAATTTCTTATTGTAATGGCACGTTTTATCGAGCACTGCATTTGATTTTAAAGCACAGATCATTTGTGTACGTTGTGAACAACTTGTTCACCTCTCTGCGGATACTAAACTTTATTATTTGTTATGTCAAATAACACTCATGTTGAATATGTGAACAGACATTTCAGGCAAGGGATTTCGGGCAAGGGATCAATCGAAAAAAGTGTGTACAGGTCAAATACTTGCGTTACTATCTTCTGAGACCGACATCACGTCACAAAATTCTTGCTGATAAGTACCATACACTTATTGCGATTCGCGAGTACCGATCACGGAAATTGAAATAAAGGAACCCAGGTCTTTCGAAGTACAGAAGGAATGTGAGAAAAACGAGGATGACACAAGTTCATAATTTTCTAGAAACTTTGACTGTATCGGTCCGATGATCCGATTTTTCCTGTGGTACGAAACCGGGAGAAGGGGGCCCCTGACGAAAGGCGTGATCGGGAAACGTGATATAATTACTCACTTTCCAACACTCGGCCGTGTTGCAACCAATGCACAACATGGAGTAAGAATTTGTCTGAGGCATTTAAGTGGGCTCTCCGTGTCCGTATCACGACAAACACTCGTGCACAATAGGCTCGTCGTCGTCGTCGTCGTCGTCGTCGTCTCTTTCTCTCTCTTTCTCGCGTTCGCTCAAGTCTTTCGTTGTTAACTCGTCCGTAAATCACGGCGCACTTTTCTCACACGACGTTATGACGGAAAACGCACGCACTGCGATGACGCGCCAGCCACACCGTTCACTCTTTTATTTCTCGCACTGAAGTACAAACGACGAGGAAACGTTACCGAATGCTCGTGACTTCACGGCCGAGCGTTCGATATTACTTCAATCCGAGGAACCTGCAAGGACGGAGGAGAAACAGGCGATAACGACACCAGAGCGAGCAGCGAGTGTGTTTTCATGATGGCGATCGGTCACACGTACCAGACCTTCGGGCGAACGTACAACCGAGCGATGGAACAAATAGACCGCGGAATACTACTGGAACGAATTTGTGCTTTTCAATAAATATTCAAGCATAACTTAATCAAGATAATTTCAGCATTTACCCAACCATTATTTTTACAGTAACACTCAATATCCCAATCAAGCTGCAATACTTACATTATTTCAGAATCGACAATTTTAATTTCAAGCGAATAGATTTTTTGGAATGAATAGTGTAGTGCGTGAAAGGACAAAATAATACTCTTTAAACATAATCATTACAAAAGATTGAAACATTTGTTATTAATAGTAATATAAGGTATATAATTAGTAAAGCCTACTGATAAAAATGTTAGTGTTGAACGGAATGATTTTCAAAATATCCCGTTTAAAACAGAATTTTCCCAGGGTACCCAATTTTATCTTGTTTACAAGTGTAAATCGTAACTAAATTGTATTGAATTAATATTAAAATTGAAAAATTCCAATCTATTAATTCTTAAAATTGCGTACAACTACAAAAAATATGTTGTACAGTGCATGTAAATTATAATGATATATATTAGCAGATGAATAAGCAGTCCTGCCGCCAAATAAATTTTAAAATGTATTTTTTTAACTGTGTAAGATATACAAAATGATACGATGAAACAGATTTTATATAACTATAGGCAGTCCTGGACTTTCGAAAAATTCGCTATTTCGTACGTATTTAAAAATTGAACTTTTATTGATATGTATGGATTAATTAAACTTGAATATCAACGACAATGATATTAATGAGTTAATAGAATCTCACTCAGAACTTTTATGAAAAATTTGATCAATCTACAAGAGATGAATAAGATATAAAATGAGGTAGAAGAAAAAGAAGAAGCTGATAATCAACCATTGTGAAAATTTTGACAATGAAGGATATGAACGAACATAAACATGTTACAAAACACTTTATGAAGAAAACTCCACATACCACAATGAATTATTGTAAAATACTCCTAATATTGTAAAATAAATGTTTCAGAGACACTTTTCAATGTTTTTTTACATTGCTCTACTCTCGTCATTTCAACTGTCGTACACATTTCAAGAAACAATTAAGTACGAAAGACAAAGATCGCTTGTACACATCGGGTTTCGTGAGCAGTGAGTAATTTAAACCGATCGAAGATGGTACGATAATGAATCAAACTCAGTACATAAAACATTCTTCGACTCAGCAACACTCGAGAATGCGTGAATGATTCTAATTTCTGTTGATAAACATGAACGGACTTGAATGTCAAATAAACTGAGTTTTACAGTGCAATCGCACCTTCTGTCCTCGTAAACCAATTTCTCTCTCATGTGTTACCTGAATTACATTTTTCTTAGAACCAAGACGATGTTAGTCAAAATATTAAAAATCGGGTCTATGATTTTGCAAATCTTCGAACGAAATGTGTAACATGCTTGTTCAGCTTACGAGTAGAGTCATGTTGAAAACTAAAAAGAGTAGTTCAAAGTTGAATCTCGTTCCAACTGAGAGAGGTGGCGCCAGCGTGTTTGATATTTTCGATGTCTCTACGTAACATATATCACACGTGTGCGGATCTCATCGGCATATTGTGAGGAGTTCCTCAACTGATACCCGCAGAGTTTAAAAGATAGCCGAGTCAATTACGAATCGTCATATTGGTAACAATCGACCATCCCCCCTAAAAAGTTCTTTGTCTGTCTTCTCAAAGTTGTTTGGCATAAATGGCAAAGTTTTTCTTTTCCACAGAAGTTCCATTGTTGAATTTGTATAGTATCAATTAAATGAAAAGCTTTTTTTAGACACAATGAATACGCTACACATCCGACCAACAATTTCTACGCGATATATGTAGCTACTATTAATTAAGAATAAAATTTTACACGTGCGTAAGTTCCTTAATATGCATTAAACTGTAATTAACAGGAAAATATTTATGTATTACAATAATATTCTGTCAGCAATGTTCACCATCGTCCAAACCTACAATCTCAAATGGTATATAAGATAACTGTAGCAATTATTGAAGATCTTAAAAGGTTAGTCATTTAAAACTATGACCTTAATGAATTGGGTTGTAGAGTTGTTCTGAAGCTATCTTTTAACAATATCATGGAATCCTTGCCTCTACTACGTATACCATCTAAATGTTATCATTAATATTATTAACTCTAACTATTTCCCTTACGCCATTATGTCTTCTGCACACGATCTGTTTTGAGTAATCACGTCGTGACATAAGTCTTGATAAACTGAATTTTGTTTACATAAACTTATAAAATAATTAAAAATATCCAAAGAAATTAAAGGTCACTGTAGGTATCGGAATTAACTATGTTATACCTAATCTGCTTATTAATCCTACGCACCATTTACAAGTACTAAGGAAGCCGTTCGATGGAAAAGTATACAGACGTGTAATTAAAACGCGAATAAACGCGGGGCGAAGACTGTACTGCAAGGTTGACGGGGAAAGTTTGTCGAAACGCATGCGTGCTCGTAAAATAACGATGCGCTAGTCATTTTTCTTTGGCGTTACGTTTTGAAACATTATGAATGACTTGCTCTTCAACCATCCATTGAGAAGCCCTGAAGATACAACCATCTAAAAATATCTGATTTTTTGCTCGATCTTTGTTCACGGGCAAGGATACGAACACAAAAAAGTTCAAAGTACCCAAGCATATATAAAGACACTTTATATTAACATAAGCCATCCCCACCCAAAAAAATACATGTCAGATCCTTTCCGCCATAGAACAGAAGTTTAGGTTGGGAAGCACTGCTACGTATTTTGATGGTATAAATAAATGTCTGCGAAGGTAATATTGAGGCAGTATCGAGAGTGTATAATCTTTGCGAGGACGACAAGAATGCTAAGAAAAATGATAGTAGATTTGCGGGTGAAACGTGGCGCAGAGAGTGAAAATGCATCGATGCAACAATGCGCATGCGCAATCGTGCACAGTCACGGAATATCCAGATACTCCGGCCGATGAGTTCGGCGCTACATTTTCAAACAACCTGCATGACTTGCTAATATCATTAATGAAACGCTACTCGAGACAGTTGATTCCATGAAACCTTTAATGGTGCGTCAACGGCCAGGAACGAATGCTGCGTTCGGCTAGTAATTTGCATCAGTCATTTTTAACTCTTTTAAATCTTTCGCACCTGTAGCCGCAATTATTCGAAAAATTCTCAAGCCTTCATGGAAAGCATAAAAGACAGTTTACAAAGTTGGTAAATATTTTGTATTCATGAAAATGGTCTGTAAAGTGACATAAAAGCAAATGCACATCTTTACGGTGTCGTAAAAATAGATATTTATAACATTTTCGTCAATTTTATTAACACGAGCACGTTAGGGTGTGTTTAGATATTTTTCATTGATAGTATTAGGTGAGAGCAAAAGTCACTTATACTGTTTTCATCGTCCGTGCCAACAGTTGTTATTTGTGTAATGCACGTTTAATTTCGTCCGGTTACTGGCTAGAAAGTAATGTCTCTTTAGGAAGAAATTATATTATCCTCACCATAAATACTTTGATACATTAGTAAAATACTTCTGACGCTCCGTTGTATCTGACGTGAAAATGTATTTACTGTGATTTTTGTTCAACTCAGCGCAAACTGTAGGTCGCTGTGTGCGGTTGTAGGGAAGGGAACCTTAAGGGTGCAGTTCTTCAACTGCGTAATCATAAATGTTGAATTTCCTCGTTGTATTCATTATCCCCATCTAAATATTTCGGCGGATAAGGAAATTCATAAAAGGAAAAACAGATGTAGCCTTAGTCAAGTACAGCTAATTACCGACATATGAATATTCGAAAATAAGGCCAAGGAGCAAGGTGATTATAATTAGTACAAGACCTATAATATTCTCAATAATTACGTAATGGTGGTCACTAGATATCTTTTCTAAATATTTAAGGACATTTTCTTCATTTCTGCCGCGAGGTTGAACGCACAAAAATAGGGATTGGAGCATATGTACGAATTGTTTTATCAATGACCTTGTCGAATTACTAATATAGGGCAGTGTATCGATAAAGAATGCTTCTCTGAAAACATGTACATATCACGATTTTATAAACTGAAACATCCTTTTATGTCTTCAGTAAATTATTAAATTAAGGTTTTGCACAAAATTGGTCAAATGTAAGATAGAGTACAACACCACAAAAAATGGTGGAAAATAAAGCAATGTAGGATCTGTGGAGAAATGTTTCAAATCTTGTGAATTGACTTAATTTCTTTTCATTGAAAATTTCCAAATTATGCTGCATCATGCTGCACTGTAAACTGAGTAAAAAATATCCATGTGACATAAACCAACATCTCCGTCCCTTTGTTCCAAAATGTAGTGTATGTACCGTCCTCGCGTTTTCTTGAATATCATGCCCGGCCACGTTTGACTCACGCTGCGCGAACAATGACGCACTCGCATTTCCCGATTACTTGTTGGGATCAGTTTTGTTCTCAAGTGGTCCGCTTTCGAAATAAATGATTACCATCAATAGCGTACAAACATTTTTGCAGTTTTTTTTAAACCACAAATAAACAATGATGCGGTGTCAAATAATTCATTGCAGGAATAATATATTTTAAAATTAACGCAGTATTTATGAAAAAGTTGCTACGCAATTGCAATTAAAAAAAAATATTTGTAATGTTAGCACTGAGCAGGTAGAGACCAAATCCAATCTCGTTCATACATCTCACTACGGTAGCATATCCTTGACTCACACTACGTGAATGAAATGATGCACTATTTTTCGATTAGGTATTTATTACAGTAAACTTTACTTCTTCAACGAATCTTAGCTATAATTTGAAGAAATTGTATTAAGCTACACTATTAATCTCCAATCAAATTCATTTTGCTAATAATTCATTTACCATGGAATGTCAAATTAAATAGTTACTTTATGCATTAGTCACCATTCTCAAGAAAGGTTCTGCGAGGCGACATCCTTTTTATGAAAAGACTCAAATCACATTCTAATGTGCGTAACAAAGGTTTGTATATCAAATGACACTTACTAAAATAATAACGATAATTACAATAATAAATATGACTTATAACGGATATACTGACTGTCAAGCGAACAATTAGAGAATTTTAAATATAATTTGGCTTGACATATTTCGCAATAACAAGTACTCATTAGAAGTTATATTATTAAATAATAATAGTCGTAGTAGCAATAAACGCGATATTCAAACAAATGGCGAATAAAGATTTAGATACTCAGCGGGGCCAGTTTACATACTTTGTTTACTCTAGAGAGTGCCATGACCTTGATAAGAGCGTGCCATAAAATCTTGCAGATTTTTGACCTTTCAAAAGTTGAAATAACATTACCGATCTAGAATGTTCAATACATTTTTCGAATCACACAAAATTACAGATAATATTTGGTAGAAAGAAAACTGATATTAATTGTGCAACAATAAAAGGTAATGTGTATAGTAACGATGTAGATTTAACATATTTATTATGCCTTAAAAGCGTTTTCTGCACAGAGCGGATAGTTATTATGTAACCAATCTAAAAAAATACTTTGGTTAAATGATTGTAACTTTACAACCATTAATATTAAAGTCCAATTAAAAACTGTTCATTTGCTATTTTGTCTATTTATTATGACTGTGATGATAGGTTAATTACGAAGATATTCGTATAATCATCAGTCATAATGATACATCGAATGAACAACGTATGTTTGCCGGCTGTGTGTCGTCGCAACGTGAATGGCAAAGCGTAATCACAGAGTACAAGTACGCATGTGCACGATTTACGCTAGTATCTCAATAAGTAACACGCGTTGTATCGAATAAACTTCATTGTCCATATCATTACCACGGCGTTGAAATATTCCTTAACTGTTCCACACAGTTCAGAAGTCACTCATGAATGTACGTAAAATGTAGCAGAAGAAAGGAAAGGAGGTGTGTGACGTTGTCTTACTTCACTTGCTGTTTTTAAGCGTACTTGGAAAGCAGTGTTTACATTTGCATCTACTGAAGGCAGTACACATATAATTGATGAAATATACGACTATGTCTATAATTTTAACTATATATCTATACAACTATAATTTTGTGTCCGGGTTTATTGTGTTCTGCTTTATTGTTTTTCCTTGCTTATTGCCAAATTAAGTTTTCTGCGTTCCTGAGTCAATGGATACCGCATAACGGATTTTTGATTGACAGAATATTTAACCTATACCATTGGCATGTTAAAACTAATTGACAGAATGTATGAACGTTAAGGAAAAATACATATTTGAGCATTTGCTTTTTGAAAGTAGTTTAATCGATTTACTTTATTCTTCGATGATGCACGGGTTAGTATGAAATTAAGGAATGGATCGAAGTGGCAAGTGAGCCGAGAGTAGTATATGCTTCCGGGCGTTCCCGCATTAGTCGTATACGTGGTTCGTACAACGCGGAGCGGTCACGCAGAGACGTAAACGCATTCTATGGTCATTTGTAGATAGTGATAGAGAAGAGGGGGTGGCAAATGGAAGGGGAAGGACCGACTGGCTCGTTTGTAGGGATGAGGGAGGGTACAATGCTCGAGTGCGAGAAAGAGCAACTGTGTGCAGCGTGGATTGCGCTTGGATCTCTCGTATCTTTTTCTGTCGTTGTTGGCGTGGTAGAGAGAAAAAGACACGAAACGTAGAAGACCACATGCACGTAAAAGTACACAGCAATGAACGAGAAAGAACGAGGTTAAAGAGAGAGAACGAGAGCGAGCAACACTAGAAACACATGATGACGATCACGACGACGAGGAGTACAACGGAGAGATGGCTTCCATCCTTGAATACGCACTTGATCGTAAATTACGTCGCTTCTTTGTCTCACGAAATATGCGTGCTATAACTCCAAGTCACGATAGGCGCGCGTAATACGCAATTTTCAAAATCACTTTTTTCATTAAGAGAGCCACTGAGTTAAGTTACGTGTGCTTTGAGGTAAGAATTTCGTCGATCTAAGGGGACGATATTGCGCGTGCGGTACTTCATAGCGGTGTGTTGGTAAAAATAGTCCTCGAACGATGAGCAGGTAGGTAGGATTGCGACACTTACCGAAGGCTGCTGCGGTGTAGCAGGGCGCAATATGTCAGCTGACTTGACGTGTGGCTGATCGCAATCTTGCGTCAGTATTCGACATAATTCTTAACGAAACATCAGTCCTTGGTATCCTCCGTTAATTGGACCCGCTATGGCCAGCTGATGCGTGGTTCACACTATTTCACAAGACACCGCGAGGATCGACGAAAAGAAGTAAACCAAGTCTTTTCTCACACCCAACTCTGTCGATTCATACGACTCGAGAGAGGGGCCAGACCACCAAAGCTGCGGGCACAGGGACAAATACTGCTGATCACTGGTGTAAAGTTAGATCTCCTACCCTCTCCCACTCTCTTGCCAGTACGCAACTACTCCGAGAGCGAACAATGCCGAAACTGCCCGAGTTCAATAGTCACTAACTAATGTGCTCCAAGAGAGTATATTTCATGTCATTTACTGAGTAGCGACTGATTAGTCACATTAAATCTTCATAAAAATTAATAATATATTCAAACTTTCCCATATGAATTCCACTTGATTAATGGAAACTGCATAAGAATTGTTTCTGTATTTTCGAGTTGTTATTGGTTCTTTTCTCTATTACTGCATTTTGTATCTGACATGTGGACCCACCTTTAGACGTTCAAATTATCATTATATTCGAACTTTCTCTAAATTTCAAAAATTTTTGTCAGCTTATGAATTTAAATTTAATAAGACGCCGAAATCAATTTATACAATAAGACGTATCCAATATCACATTTCCCTTGTATTTTCTCGCTAATGTTGGTATTTAGGCATGTATAACGTAATTGCCACTGACTGTATCTTGACAGGTGGCGCACAGCAAATGCGCGCAATTTATTCGCTAAATGGGCTCGGTACTCTTCCCTATCGCATTTTCACAGGGAATAATATGTAACGTAACGAAGGTGGTTTGTTTATGTTGCGATTCAAACGGCTGTTTTTTTTTCTGTGACGGTAAGCAGTACAACAATAACATATAATGAATCACATGTTTGACTCTCAAAATAAATACTATGATAAGTTCTTTGACCACTGTAATTTAATAAGTTTCCAGTCAATATAGTATATTTATGGTTACGTATAATATTTCATTTGCTATAATTGTACATATAACGTAGGGAAAATATATTTTTAAGGTAATGAATACGTTTTCGTGTTATTCTTAGGGTTGCAATAAGTAGTTTTATTATTGTATGCGTCGTGTAAATAAAACTAGTTCAATATAAACAAAATGAACACTCCACAATCAAACAAAAAGAAAGGCCGGAACAGAATAGGGATTCACAAAGAAACAAAAGGTTCTGGAAGTCCCGAAATACTAAGTAGTCAAGATTCATCAAAATTTGTTTTGGTATGTATCGTTATAGTTACAGTTAATTTTTATAATAAACTTTGCTTTTACAATAATCTTTTGAAGGTTATCTTTGTAGATTTTGTAGGTTAAGAAATGATTAGAAAATACTTGTAGTGGATAGGTGGAAGAAATAAAAATGAAGAATAACATAGAATACGCAAAAAATATATTGGCTTGAATGACACAATGTTATTATCTTTGTATAACATATTTCTGTAGAGAATTTTCTTTCATTATAAGGTAACACCACTAGGTGAAGAGGGTAATAAATCAATTAAAATAGGAATAACAGATTCCATTCCTATTGCTCCTTTAGAAGGAAATGTGTTTGATGAAAAGAGTATAGCTCACAAAGGTAGTACTATCTTAACAGAAAAAGAAAAAGAAGGTAAAAATATTCTTTGTACATTGCCTGTGGCAATGGTTAAAGAGATAGAAGGGTATGAAGATCAAATAGGAGAGGCAGAACCCCTCCCAAATTCTTATGTTAGGTTTATGGAGCGCAGTGGGGAAGAACTTGATGGTAAGAAAATTAAGAACAAAGATTACAGTTCTAAATAGCAATAAATGATATATTAATTGGCCTTTATTTAATTTTTTTCATGTTTTGATAGGTGAAGTAGAGTATGATCTAGATGAAGAAGATACAGCATGGTTGTCAATAGTGAACGAGCGAAGAATTGCTTCAGGTCTTACACCAACATTAGAACCCGATACCTTTGAATTACTTATGGACAGGCTCGAAAAAGAATCTTATTTCCAACAACAAACAAATGGAGGGGGTGGAATTGCAGCAGATGAGGATGCTGTTTGTTGTATATGCATGGATGGAGAATGTCAAAATAGCAATGCAATCTTGTTTTGTGATATGTGTAATTTAGCAGTACACCAAGACTGCTACGGAGTACCATACATCCCTGAAGGACAGTGGTTGTGCAGGAGATGTCTTCAAAGCCCATCACGAGCAGTAGACTGTGTTTTGTGTCCAAATAGGGGGGGTGCATTCAAACAAACTGATCGTCCTGCAACATGGGCTCATGTAGTTTGCGCCTTGTGGATTCCGGAAGTAAGATTCGCTAATACGGTGTTTTTGGAGCCTATAGATAGTATAGAGAGCATTCCAGCTGCGCGATGGAGACTGACCTGCTCTGTTTGCAAACGCCGCGGTGCGGGTGCTTGTATTCAGTGTCATAAAAGTAATTGTTATGCCGCATTTCACGTTACTTGTGCACAACAAGCTGGTCTCTGTATGCGTATGAGAACTGTCCAACCAGCAAACGGCGAACCAATGCTTGTTCAAAAAACTGCATACTGCGAGGCACACACTCCTACAGATTATCAACCTTCTACCAATCCTGCTGACGCAAGAAGGCGAGCGATTGCTAATAAAAAAAGTTCTTCCGCTCCGGTTATTTCTATACCAACTATTCCTCCAGAACGTATTCGAGAAATTGCAAGGTAGTATTACACCTAAACTTTGGAGTATTGCATTGTTTTAAGTCATTTGTAGTAGTTCATAAATGGAATGAATTATTTTACTTCCAGTTTAGCGGAAGGAATACCAAAGAAAAGTCAGTTGATCCAACGACTTATAGCTTATTGGACACTAAAACGGCAATATCGTAATGGTGTACCTCTTCTAAGGAGACTACAGAGTTCGCATCCGCAGTCTCGCCCACCTCCTCTAGGAGGAAGTATTTCACCATCACCGGACGGTGAACTGCGTGGGGAACTTTATCGTCAGCTAAAATATTGGCAATGTCTTCGACAAGATTTGGAACGTGCCCGATTGCTTTGTGAGCTCGTCCGCAAACGTGAAAAACTTAAAAAGGAACTTTTCAAAGTGTAAGTTTCCAGATTATTCTCATTGCAGATTATATTCACATAGTTGCAAACTCCTCAGAGTAATATTATTAATGACAATCTGTTGTGTTAACGCAAATTTTCAGGAAGGAAAAATGTTTATGGTATGAATTACGCCCATTAGAAAGTGTATTACGTAGTCTGTTAGAGGCTATCAAAATGCGCGACACAAATGATGTATTTGGCCAACCAGTAAATACTAAAGACGTTCCGGATTATCTGGAAATAGTATCTCATCCTATGGATTTATCTACGATGCAGGTAAACTATGTGGTTTTCAGAAGTAATAATATTATTTTTTATGTATTTGAGTGCAAGTCATACGAATTTAGCCCTAATTTATTTCTATAGATGAAAATCGAACGACAGGAATATGACTCCATTAGTGATTTTGAATCTGACTTCAATCTAATGGTGAATAACTGTTTGGCCTACAATCGCAAGGACACGATGTTTTATCGTGCAGGAGTTAAGATGAAAGAGCAAGGTGGTAGTTTAATAGAACAAACGCGGAAGGATTATCCTGAGTTAGATCCTGTCGCAGAAACTGAACAAGTAGTTGGTAAATCCAGGAAGCGAGAAAGAACGAATAGAGGTCGGAGTGAAGTAGAATCGCACACAGGAGATAGAGAAATTAGCGGAGGTGGCGTTAATCGTAGAACAGCTGTGTTATTTACTCGTAAAGCGAGAGCACGTGCGAGTCGAAGTGGGCAAAATCTTTTACCAGAGAATGAACAAAAGAAACAAAGCGACAGTTTTAAAGTTTACAGGTATATTTAAAATTATCTTTGTACAATGATTTCGTTTCAGATTACTTGTTACGTCTCATGTATTTCAGAAGTGGAATTATGGATAGTGACGTAGGCGAGGGGGAAAGTCAATCATCGAGTTGTAGCAGCTGTTCAACAAGCAGATCCACTACTCCAGATCCGGAAGAAGAAAAACAAGACATTCAGGAAACAAAAAAGGAAGTTGAAAGTAAACAGCGCAGTACCAAGGGTGGTCTTGAAGCTTTGCAACTTGTATGGGCAAAGTGCCGAGGATACCCATGGTATCCTGCTCTTATCATAGACCCTTCTACACCTAGGGGTACTGTCCATAAGGGTGTACCGATTCCAGCTCCACCGGACGATGTCTTGGCATTGGCTGTCAATTACAAAGAACCTGTTTTCCTAGTCCTTTTCTTTGACACTAAACGTACATGGTAATTTTTCAAATATATTTCATTACTTATGGCTCATCGTGTAATGTGACACTTTAAAAAGAATATTTTGTTCTTTAAGGCAATGGTTACCAGGTGAAAAGTTAGAAAAGCTTGGAGTCTCACAAGAAGTAGATGAAGCTAAACTAATTGAATCGCGTAAACCTACCGACAGGAAAGCTGTGAAAAAGGCTTATCAAGAAGCTTTGCATTACCGTAAGCAGACACATAATACGGCGTTAAGTAATGCTTCA
The DNA here is from genome assembly GCA_963989215.1 of Hedychridium roseum. NCBI lineage: Eukaryota > Metazoa > Arthropoda > Insecta > Hymenoptera > Chrysididae > Hedychridium > Hedychridium roseum. The sequence goes on along the minus strand of OZ022311.1, from coordinate 5,866,634 downwards.
ACCGCATAATACGTGAATGAGGTTAAATCCTGAAAGACCATTAAAGTCGATGGGATTACTACTTAATATAAATAGAAATTATATATATATATAATTATTAAGTCTAGCAAGTACGGTTTAGTTAGGAATTGTATCACAGTTAGTGAAGAATGAGCCATATAACCTAGACTTAATATTTTAAGGCAGGGAATTTTTATAAAATTCTGACATATATAATTTGTAAGTATGTAAACAGTATTTATAATATATTCGGACTATTATTACAAAAAGTTTTGTATTTTATAAAATTTTAATACCATTAAAGCACATTAAAATTCTGTATAAATTAGTCAAATTGTCTCATTCTTTTGATCATCAATGGATTACTGAACGCGTATTTTTTCAGAGAGTTCTTATTTATGTATTTGATATTGGTATTCCGTTTCGTTTACAGTACTGAACAAGTTCATTTGTGTACATTCCCAGTCTTTGAGTCATCTGAAATTGAAAAAAGGCGGTGTACCTTCCGTTTAGCAGATCCAACTTCTTGAATAATAAAAATTCTTACTCTAAAGCCCCATTCATCTTTCATCTGGCGACAAAGATTGAGATCCAAATCAGCAATTAAAAGTCCATCTTGGTCTCGATTTAATCCTGGAGTTCGTCTACCATCAGGAGCAGTAATATACGTAGAGCCATAAAATTGTCCGAAATCTCGGTGAGCGGGAAGTCCATCCCCAGACGTGAATTCATGAGGAAAACTTTCAGTTCCTACGCGGTTAATGGCACATGTAAAGTAACTATTTGCTACAGCTGCACATCTTGCTTCAATGGGCCATAAAGGTTCCGATAAAGTGCCAACTGTTGCTGATGGATTAAAAACAATCTACAAATGTAAAACCATCAGTTTCCTAATATTACTTATATATGATCAAGTTTGTTAGCAATTTGGCTCATGTACAACTTTTACTTCAATATTAATATTAGTCATGTACTCCTTGGATTTCATTGGGTTCATTATGATGTATGTACCTCTGCTCCATTTAGTCCAAACATCATCCAATTGAGAGGATGATGTCGTCCATAACAAATATTAATGGCAATACGTCCATAACATGTATCAAATACAGGATGCCCAGTGTTTCCTTCCATATAATATGTAGACTCATTAAAATCCCGAATACGAGGAATGTGATTCTTTCTGTGTTTCCCTATAACTTTTCCATCTGGGCCAATGACAATGCTTGTATTCCATAAAGTATCTCCATTGTTACTATCTCTTTCCAGAATTGGTGATATGATGACCATGTTGTGCTTCATAGCAAGCTTTGATAAAAGTATTGTGGATGGCCCATTTTCAGCATCTTCAGCAAATTCACACCATGGATATTTTTCTCTTGTGCAAAAAGCAAATGGCATAGCTGAAAACATTTGTTACATAAAGTACCTTTTTTTAGTTTAGTATTTGACTTTACACAATAAACTGCTTACTCCATGCTTCTTGCATACAGACTATGTTTACTCCACAATCAGCTGCATAATTGATATACTTTTCAATTTTTTCATACATAGCATTTCTTTGATCTTGGACAAATTCGCTTGTTGGTAAGACTATTTTGTGCTGAATTAGTCCTACTCTCACAAAACGGGGTGGTCGCAATTCTTCTCTGACAACTGGATTTATTCTATATGCTTGAACTTCAAGATTAGTATCACCTGTCCATGAGAACATTTCTAGCTCCCTGAAAACACAATGTAAAAGGCATATTACAATAAAAATGTATTATATTGCCATTTTTTATATCAGTTTACTATGGACTCTTCCCTGCCATATCTTACAATAAGTAATGAACCTAATATTGCTCCAGAGATTACGTGCAGACATCTAGTAGTACTTACTGCCATTCTTGACCGTATAGCACACGATTGACTTCTTCTAATTCTTTTTGGGGTATATATTTTTTTAATATTCCTTCGATTGTTTGTTTATACATGTTGCTTAAAGTGTATTTCACTGGAACTTTCCTGTCGCGAGATACGAATAATTCGAACAAGTATTGCGGTCTGTTATAAATACCTCCTACGCCGCTACGCGCTATATCAGTAAAGGGATACGTGAGTAAATATAGTCATTTCTCTTTAGTCATGATAAGTACCGATAAGAATGATACATAAACATGCACGTACTGCGCCGCATCCACAGCTTCTACATACGCGCATCAAACACAGTGCCACATTTGCAGCACTATGCGCATCACTGATACTGCTGCATATGTGCCTATCACAGACGTAAAGCAGCAATTACACTACCCGATTTTAGGGCCCTAACTCCCCCACCCTAGAGCCCTAACTCAGTTAGTACTCTAATTTAGAGCAATGTAATCGCAGTTAGGGAGTTAGGGACCTTATTTAAGCAAATCGGGCGGTCCCGATCGCCCTATTTCCCAAATTTCCCCTATTTTCCCCTAATTGCACTAGTTAGAGTGGGGGGACTTAGGGCCCTAAAAATCGGGTAGTGTAATAGCCGCTTTATATAGAAGTTTGAGGTGTCTACATTTCAGCTGTCATTCTAAATAAGATGCACTCTACATTACCGACTGCCGTTATGAGAGAAGCAAACTCTATTATCATTCGAGCACACAGCTCCCTTTACATTACAAATAATTACACAATGTAGTTAACATTATTTTTTAAAAATGCGATTTCTCGGACACGTAATGAAGTGTAACTAGCTGTTATTATCGTCTATTTCTATACTCAGAGAATGGTGCCAAATAATTAATCTTACCTGGACCTACATACAGCGTGTATGTATGATGGGGTCACGCTAAAAGACGTAAGGGGAATGTAGAATATCGCCATATTAATGAGATCAATTCCCCTTACGTCTTTTGGAAGGGCATCCCGCAGTAAATGCACAGCCTATCTACTTTATAGGTTCAACAGTTTGACTTTTTGCACTTATTTATTCGAGTTGTGTAAAGCGTATAGTTTATATTGCGTAAAAACATGGAAATTAGGCAGTATGCGTAAAAAACTATTAAAAAATGTTCATGGTTTCAATGTGTAAATCGAATGTTAATTATAATGTGTACGTTTAATTCAAACTATTCATTAAATATTGCACTGCCTATACATTAACTTTAATATGACTAAATATTAAATAAATATTTGAAAACCATTCTATAACCTAAGGTTATCTGTTTAAAAACGTTGCTGATGCTTTCAAAAAGGCGTCGAAGTATGTAATTAAGGTTACCTATTGTGTTCCTAACTGCTAAAAACAATAGTTTCAAGAGCGTTTTGTATTGCCTTTTTTTCATTATTGTTACTCTTATTATTATTTTTGCAGTTTAGAATGTTGACCAAAGTGAGTTTCGTAATGCTGAGTGCTGAGAAGGTGAAATAAAATGCCACCATTTAGAAGGAAAAAGTCTGGGAAATCTTTTCCTGTAAAAGTCTGCACTTTAGATGCCGAACTCGAATTTAATTTGGAGGTTATTTGATTTCACATTTTTTAGGATCGAAATGCTTTACTTAACGATTAATAAAAACATTTGGTTTTAGTGGAGATCAACTGGTAGGGATTTATTTGACCTTGTTTGCCGTACAATTGGCCTCAGAGAAACATGGTATTTTGGATTACAGTATGAAGATGCTAAGGGCTTTATTTCTTGGCTAAAGCTTGACAAAAAAGGTTTATATAATTTCACAGTACTATACAAGGAAATTCATGAATTTCAAGAAAGTTTATTATACAGTGTCCTAGGACTAAAACCTAATGGCATAAACGTTTAACATTAACTTGTTTTGACGAAGTAATATTTTGACAACTTGTGACCTTCATGTATAGCTTCAACTAAAATAAATAATTTAGATTCCATATTAGAATGTCATCCATTGTTAAAATATTCTCACTAATTTGTTTCTGATGATTTCAGTTCAAGATCAAGGAATTTCACAGCAACCCACAACCCCATTCATGTTTTTGGCCAAATTTTATCCAGAAGATGTTGCTGAAGAATTAGTACAAGAAGTCACGCAACATTTGTTTTTTCTCCAAGTGAAGCAAGCCATTCTTTCTATGGACATTTATTGCCCTCCAGAAGCTTCAGTGTTATTGGCATCATATGCAGTTCAGGCAAAGGTACTAATACGGTAGAATTTATGGATCTACTATATTAAATTTTCATCATTTCTGTATTAATAGAAATATTTCAATATTTCAATAGTATGGAGATTATGATGAAGTTTCATATCGGCCTGGAATGTTGGCCAGTGAAGACCTGCTTCCACAAAGAGTTATAGACCAGTATCAAATGACTCCTGAAATGTGGGAGGACCGCATAAAAATATGGTATGCAGATCACCGTGGAATGTCCAGGGATGAAGCAGAAATGGAATACTTGAAGATTGCCCAAGATCTTGATATGTATGGTGTAAATTATTTTCCTATTAGCGTGAGTATTCAAACTCTCCGGCATCAATTACAAACTCATTAGCTTCATTTTTGTGAAAAATTAAATTTTGTGAAAAATTAAACTTATAATTCTATGCAGTGAATATCTAATTATATTTTATTGCAGAATAAGAAGGAGACAGATCTTTGGTTAGGAGTAACAGCATTGGGACTGAATATTTATGAAAAAGAAAACAAGCTGGCACCGAAAACGACGTTTACGTGGTCAGAGATCCGTCATATCAGTTTCGACGACAAGAAGTTCGTCATAAAACCGGTGGAGAAGACTTCGCCGAATTTTGTGTTTTTTTCACAAAAAGTTCGCATGAATAAACTGGTAAAGAAACAGTCACATGTTGGCAGCTGGGTGAAGGGTTTGATAGCTTTAGGGTTGGATGAGCATGATAGTGACAATGCTGCTCACATGTTATTTGTTAAGATCCTGGACCTGTGTATCGGCAACCATGATCTGTTTATGCGAAGACGCAAGCCAGACTCAATGGAAGTACAACAGATGAAAGCACAAGCAAAAGAAGAGAAATCAAGGCAAGTTGACAAACAAGCCGATGCTTTTCTTCAATACTCGTTTTGAATTGTTATCGTAATTTATTGCGAAACCTTTCTTCGGTTGTTTAATGATATATGATAAGTACAAAGCTTCAACCTTTGTTTTTGTTTACGAATATGGATAACACTGCCATTAATATCATAATTGTGTTTGTTTCAGTTTTGCTCCTGTAGCAAATTTCTAATGATATTATGTTTTTGCTTTAATAACTTTAATTAAGGGGCTCTAGATGCCATTTATTTAGGTAACATTATTTTGTTATTAGTATCTTCTTTCGAAGTTTCCAATGTGTAAGTACAAGCTTGTTAGGAAAAGCGAATACATAAGCAAGAGAGAAACAATTTTCTTCGTGTTTATTAATTTTTAATCGAGGTCGTTATATAGAATTAATTTTAAAAAAACATGTATTATAAAATGTTACATTCTTAGGCGACAAATCGAGCGCAATAAGCTCGCGAGGGAAAAACAATTGAGGGAAGCTGCTGAAAGAGAAAAAGCTGCAATGGAGCAACGTCTTTTGCAGTACCAAGAAGAAATTCGTCTCGCTAACGAAGCTCTAGTAAGTATTGTTGACCAAGGGGAATACGAAACAGTAACTGGTATTGGGTTTACTATACTTAGGCCTGACGATTTACAGAGACGATCTGAAGAAACTGCAGATCTCCTAGCCGAGAAAAGTCGCGTAGCCGAAGAAGAAGCGATGTTACTAAGTCAGAAGGCATCGGAAGCAGAGCAGGAAATTACGCGTATACGACTAAACAATATGAAGACTGAGGAAGAAAAAGTTCACTTAGAACGAAAGACCAGGGAGGCTGAATTATTGACGGAAAGATTGGTGCAAGAATCAGAACGCAGGGCAGCGGAAGCCGAAAAATTAAAAGACGAATTATTGCGTGCGCGTATTGCTGAAAAGGAAGCCAAGGAAAAATTGTTAGAATTTCTCAGTAGAAATGCATACACTGCTACAATAACTGTGAGTATCTTTCAGATCGTTGATGAATTTTGAAGTTAAGTGTGAATGAAAAACAATTCTTTTTTATTTTAATAGCCCGTGCCAAATTTGTTTCCTTCGACTCAAGTACTTCCATCGGATTTGCAAGCGGATCTTCAGACTTTGCAACTTGATGCCGAGCCTCTTCCGACTGACTTAACGTCTTACGATCTCATTGCCGACGGTGATGTAGACCAACTCTCTCTGGAAATTGAGAAAGAGAGAGTCGATTACTGGGAAAAGAGCAAGCATCTGCAAGAGCAATTGAGAGAATTGCGATCCGAAATAGAGGTGATGAAGGTTGGAGAGAAGCAATGCGAATTAGATCAACTTCACGAGGAGCAGGTCCGGTTAGGCGAGAATAAGTATAGTACACTCAAGAAAGTGAAATCTGGATCCACTAAAGCTAGAGTCGCCTTCTTCGAAGAACTTTAAAAATAGTCTTCTGCAGAGAAAATCAAATTCGTATAAAGCGCAATTTTATGAAGAATAAAGTATCAAGCACCTAGACACTGGATACAATAGGGCCTGTTCTACAAATTCCGTTCCAACAGATATCGTCGAAAAATTTTAGATTTCACGGGAGACATTTTAGGAGGATTAGATGACTTGCACGTCAGACTTCGTAGCATCCACGTTTCGTGTGCCTTTTATAATTCTAATACACTCTGCCGTAAGCATAGTAAATAAGTCTTACAAAGGTCAATTATTGTAAATACATTCAAGGTTAGTTACATTAATGGACAGAACAAATTAATGTAATATTCTATAGTTTTTACGACTGTTTTTGTCTAATACTCATATTTACAAAAGCCAAGAGTTCGTGGCTGCACACTTGATATTCAATCATTATATGTATTGGCGAATCTTATCTGGCAAATTGTGTATTGTATTTTGCATGTTCAAAATACTTTTTATTGATCTCTAATTATACTTTCAATGACATATAGCGGATAACAATCGACTCACAGGATAGGCAGCAATCGTATATAAACCAATCAATTGGATATTAATAATCATTCAAAACGTGGGATCTTATAATATTTCTCTACAATTATCAAATTATGGACTGATTGATAAAATCTGACTTATGAAATTTTCTACAGTATTTGTTATGAATGGTTAGTGTGTATCGTAGTTCAGTACAAATATTTTAAAGTTGCCATATACGAAAGAGTACGTATTACGTGTTAGAAAAAGTAAACAAAAGGAACCGTGCAAATTTACGTAAAGCAATTTACATATTGTCAGCAAATAACTGAATGTCTGTTTTCCAGCTGCTTGCGTACTTGTTTCTTAATTGCAGATACGCTATGTACAACTTGCAAAATACTTGAATACGTTTTTAAATGAATCAGTATTCAGTAAAGTATATATGGAATGCTTTTTTTTATTTGTAGCAATATGTTTAAGAGCTTTTTGAAATATGACGTACATAAATATACATATATTTTGTATACACGTCTAATACGATTACAAATCTGTGATTTATATATACATATGATACACAAAATACACAAATTGATAACGGGCATTTTCCAGTGTCGTACAAAAATGTATTCTTAGTTATAAAAATTGGACTTCCAAAAACAATTCAATGTGACCCACCGTACCTTATATTGCTCTACTTGAAAATTCACTAATCGGTCGACAGTTTAGTCTTCACATTGATGAATATTCATTGAACTAATCAATGTATAATCGTATTAAATCATCTTCGGTTGCCGGATAATATGTTACGGGACACTTTTTATTTTTCCGTACTACCGGCAAAATACATTGATAGCAAAACACGTATCTGTGGAAATATACGGACAGACAGTAGAGATGTCCTTTGAAGTATTTGGTACTTAGGATTGTTTATTTTGTAAACTTACCCCGATACGAGAAGCGCAGTATGAATGCGTCGTGGCTTTAAACAAATTGGACAAATTCCTTTGTAGCGTCGGGCTACTTCTGGAGTCTAAATACAAATTATAACCATTATTGTAGAAGACAGTGTTTCATGATACTAATGCTTATATTTAATTGAAAAACTATTTCCATCTCATATTTACCTTTGGTGCAGGTGGAACAGGAAGAGCCATTATATTTGGATGATAATTTTCTTGGTTCCACCAATGCATAAATTGAAGAAAGAATGCCCCAAGTTCAAGACATCTTGTAAATATGGTTTGAAATACATCCAAACCATCATTTATACTGAATGTACTGTTTCTAATTTTGTTTAACAAATCATCAACGGTAATGCTAGGTTGAATATCTGCATATACTAGTGTAGTTGATAATAATTTGAATAATGGTGTTGGGTAAACAGATTTTCCAGAAGTATAATGCACATAATTATATAAAGCTAGTGACTCATACACTATGAACAATATTGTATGTCCTTTAATAATGGATGTTCTGAATATTTTCTGCCATTTCTGTAAAACATTATTTTCTTTTCATGATTGTGATATAAGTAAAAATGTTATAACACACAAATTTTGTTTCTGTACATCTACAGAAGGAACAACAATATTACTTTTTGTGGGGTATGACCATCAGCTTCTTCAAGCCTGTAACTTTGACTGAGTTGTGAAAGCTTTCCTTTTATGTATGGGAATAGGACAAGTAAAATTAAGGACAGTCTTTTGTGGTTTTTTGATAATTTTTCCTTAAATGTTGCATCAACCAAAAACACACGTTTCAGACCATAAAAAGTTTCAGAAAATGATGCAGCTGAAAATGATTACTAATAAATTATGTTATGTTAATACATTAATATAATAGAATATTATTGCATGATATTTACAATACTTGTTTAAATAGTATCTTTGCAGGATTGTATTGAAGATTAGAAATATTTCATCTGACCACCTGAGAATACTTCCATATCTTTCAACGTTGAATGATACAAGAAACTAAAAAAATATCTTATTTTGATGAGGATTGTTTGTATGATGAATATTCTGATTATTTAGACGAATAAAAGTATTCAAAGATTGAGTTGAATACAACTATTGAATAAAAAAAATCTTTCAGAGAAATCCATCCGTTTGCATCAGATTTATTGAAAACTTAACTCACCGAAAAGATTTTCTTGAACGCAGGTTCAAGAGTGAATGCGAGAGATTCTTGCGCAACTACTTCGAATATCGAAGGTTTTGCTAATGTAGTTCCAGTTAAATATGCGCCCTTTTCGGCCATTTTTCATATTCATATTTAATGTCGATCCGTAAGTCGTATCAATATGTTATTTCAAATCTACAATGTCATTGTATTTTAGCAACTATGTCACATTCATAACCTAACAGGTCACAATCCACAACTTATTGTCTGATTATGGATTAATTTATCAAAATGTTAGTGAATGATATATGTGTATATCACAAATATAGAGATAATACTATTTTTTTATCCTATTTATTTTTGTCATATCGAAAGACTCTTGATTCGCGGCGAAAAGTCACGACATTTCTTGAGACTGAATAAGCATCTGAATTTCATTCCTTCGGCAGAATCGTGGTGTCAGCTGACCAAACAGATGCTTCATTTGGCGGGAAAACGGAGTACGGTGCATCTTTTATGGAGTCTATATATTTATTCGGATAACTGTTCTTTCGGAACAAATTCTTCTTCAATATATGTAGCTAATTGATGAAATAATTGACAAGTTTAGGAATGGCGACGAATAGCGCAAAACGTGAGATACCGATAAACAATGGTCAAAAGGTTAGTGCCTGTACGTTTCCGCTACAATTAATGGAACACTGAAAGTATAAACGTATGATTATTTGTACATTTATAGATTGCCGCAGTGATAGAAAAGCCAAATCTAAGGCGATCGGCACGAAATCTCCCGCCTCATCTAAAGGTTCGTTTGAGTATTTGTTTGCATGATCGATATTTTATCTGACTGAAGATAACCTCAGAAAATAATAATCCGCGATTTCGAAACAACAAGCGATTTCGATACCGAAATAATTACTTATGTTTGCGCCGAGCAAAAGATAGAAAGCATGTTTTTTTCATTTCATCATTTTTCTCGTATTTCAATAATAATTCCATAATGATAGATTTGGTGAAAATTGTCATATATAAAAACATGACATACTCGCATTAGATTTAAATGTTTACAAACATTTCTTTAGAAACCTCGTGCCAATAAAGAAATTTTGTAAAAACAAAACGTTATTGAAAATAGTGGATAAATTCAGAAAGAAGGTAAATCGTAATTTTTTATCCATATTTGAGATGTGAAATTGTAACCAAGGATCACCTAAAACTGAGTTCTTAGAATAAGAGTTAAAAGTAGGTTATTATTCTTATACTTATTGTATTTAATTTACTTGAGAACTTATTCATAAAATTATGAATTAAAATGTGTTCATGATTAAATTATCTTTCAGGAAAAGTTGTTGAAAGAGCCTGTTATAGAAAGGGAACCAGATATACAGACGTTACCAGCAATCACATTTAAAGGTCGCATTAAGTATAGTGAAGATTTTAATAAGTGTGCTATGATCTGTGATGATATTATGTAAGATACTTTCTTGAAATATCATAAGTAAATTTTGGTATATATATCAAATATTTCTTAATCTAATACATACAAACTAAGAATAATAATTTGAGTTATTTTAGACAAGAAGTAGAAAAACAGCAATCTGAAATTGTACCTATAGGTTTTGACTTAGAATGGCCATTTAGTTTCCAAACAGGAAGTGGGAAAACAGCTTTAGCTCAAATCTGCTTGACTAACACAGCTTGCTATTTATTACACATATATTCTTTGAAGAAGTTACCTGCATCATTTGTCATTCTTCTAAGTCACCCAAAAGTAAAACTTGTTGGCGTGAATATTAAGAAGTGAGTTTAAATGACATTGTATTAACATAACATCTGGAATCTATTATTTGTATATAATATAATAATTTCATTGCTTTCAGTGATATTTGGAAACTTGGAAGAGATTTTAAAGAGTTCCCTGCACAAGCTGTTGTAGAAAATAATTGTTTAGATTGTGGTACATTTGCCAACAAAGTTTTGAATCGTTCATGTCGTTGGAGTCTGGAACGACTTACAGCATATTTGGTGAGTTTATTATGATTTTGATAAAAGATGTATACTTTCAATTTAAAAAGTATTCATTACACGAAACAGAAACTGAATATAACAAATGAAAAACTTAGAGAATAATAATCAATCTTTTAGTTGAAGAAAAGAATTAATAAAGATCCTCAAGTGAGAAAAAGTAAATGGCACATTCTTCCACTTAATGAAGCTCAAAAAAATTATGCAGCAACTGATGCTTACGTATGTAATACACAATAATATAACATTTTGTCATTTCTTAGTTTAATCAAAGTAGACACTGAAGTAAATAAATGGAATATCTCATAGGTTTCGCTGCTACTTCACCAAATGATCCAACAAAAAGTCACTGAATTAAAAGCTACTGAAGGAAAAGAAAACAAAAACTCTAATTGTTAAGAAATTGTTTAAAAGAGGAGAAGTGTTTTGTTAAAATTGAGGTACAGTGGATAACATTTTGTGAATATGTGCCCAAAGTTAGTGAGAGTTTTATGGGGTGGGAAACTGAAGTATAGTAGTGGTCTTCAAGTACAGAAAGCCTTAGCAGAGCAATATCATAAAAAGTTAAACACCGATATCTGTGGCACATTATTGCTGCTTGAACACAGCCCTGTGTATACAGTTGGTATACGAGATAAAGGGTACACGGAAGAGGATGAGAAGAAATTAATAAATCTTGGTGCCGAGTTTTATAGAACGAATCGTGGTGGTCTTATAACTTTCCACGGACCAGGACAATTAGTGGCATATCCCGTGCTGAATCTAAGGCAGTTTAAGCCTAGTATTAAGTGGTACATTTGTCAGATTGAAAAAATGGTGATACGATTGTGCGCAGAGTTCGGTATAAAAGGAGAAATTTCATCCGACACCGGTGTCTGGGTTAAAGATAGAAAAATCTGTGCAATTGGAATCCACGGTAGTCGGTATGTCACTACACATGGATTAGCCTTGAATTGTAACACAGATTTACATTGGTTTGATCATATAGTTCCTTGTGGCATTGAAGGCAAGGGCGTGACAAGTATCAGCAAAGAACTTAACATAAACGTTACGGTTCAAGATGTTATCCCATTATTTCATAAAGCCTTCGAGGATCAATTTCAATGTACTTTAGTTGAATACCCTGCTGGTGAACCTTCAGAACTCTTAAAAAATGCAAAAAATAATGTAAAATTGTAGTTTTTTAATATGCGACCTTTTTATTAAATCAATATATTAAACATCTCAATTTTAATGAATGTGTCTTGAATAAGCTTGATAGACACTAATACCACAAATTAGTTCGTCTTCAGGTTTATTCTCTAGTGTTTACAGGTTTTATAAGAAAAGAAATGTCAATATTTTTATTACATGAATATAGACAATTTATAATATACCGTTTTTAAAGTGTGACAGTACGTTTTGCGTCATCCTTATTACTTTTGTATAAGAATTCACAAATGTAAACAGCATGTTGATGAAAATCTTTTGTCTTATTCCATTAAAAAAATTATTCATAAATTGGCATTATAAGTACGATACTTTATATTTTAGAAATTTATATTACAAACCTTCTATTATACTTTTAAAATCTTCCACAATAGAAAAATGATAAGAATCAACGCTTGGTATTAATGAAATTTAATATTTGTTATAATCAATACATTAAATATAATCTAACCCTGTGTGCAATAATAATATTTTCAATAAAGCAAATGTCAACACAGCCAGTGTCACATTGAAATGTGTAAAGTTTGTATATCACGCAATATGAATAAAATTGTGCATTGTACAACTTCATCAATTAAAATCATAAAAGATATATTCATTTCTCTGCATCTTACTATAGATTCTGACTATAACCTGATTATATTGCTTTTGAAAAACACTTTTAGAATACCTTTAAATATGTAGTAATCCCGACAATCTGAATAAAAGTTAAGCATTACATATATTGTATATTCAAGGCAGTATTATCTTAAATAAGTCTAATATTAACATATCATGATTAAAGTATATACCATAATAAGTTTTATAACGAAAATCATTTCCCGTTCAAATAAATAAAGATTGATCTGACCTCAAAAATTAACCCATCTTTACTACGTGTCAAAAAGTATCGGTAAATGTAAAGAAACATTTAGAAAAAAAAATTTTTTAGAAGGATAAATTCACAAAACATTCTTAATTGTACAATGGACAAGGTAATAGAATTCAAATGACTTTACATAGCATAAAAAAAATAAAACGTTGTTTTTACAATGAATATTTACATTAATTATTTAAATACATTATTTGTAAATGTACAAATAATTTGTCTCGGAAAATACATAATACTTATCAGTCATGATATGCTTAACGTTAATAATTTATATTTATAACAATTTGCAACAATAAATTTTCAATATACATCATTAATAAAATAAAATTTTAACATTGTTCATTCATATATAATGTAAGCTTTGCAAAAGTATTTTAACTTCTTTACTGTTAATCCTCACTGTTGCAAACTGCTTATATTTTATTGAAGTATGCTTGTTGGAAACATAGTGGTATCAAAGGAAAATTGTGTTGAAAATTTTGTTTTGTCAATTACGTTATTCGCATTATCATTTAACAATTTGGGTTATATATATATATATATATATATATTCGTCTATGTATGATATATATATATATATACATACATAGACGAAGTCTTTTCTGAAAAGGAGTAAATCAAAAAGGATATTACCGAGATCATTTCTTAAACAAAATTTTGATTTGCCATGTAGATGAATTCGCTTAGCACTACTTCTAGAACCATGAAGAACGAAACGTGATTAAAAAGACTCTCGTATAAACCAATTACAGGACACACAGGAGTACAGATATTATTAACTTACACTCATGAAATCTTTCATTTTAATATATTAATATAATAAAGTGAATGTGTGAATTCTAATTACAAAGTGGTAATCATTGACTAGATTACACAAGTATTATGTAAGGGTCAGCCAGACAGCCAATAGTAGTCTGTTTTATAAAACTTGTGATAAATCTCACTAATTTGCATAAAAACGACACGGCTGTTAAAGATGTAATTTTTATATATATGATACGAGAGATTAAATGAATATAATGTAGTACGACATCACGAACGAAAAGGAAGATCCTTAATACCTGTTTACCTCTGAATTTTTGGCGAAGGAATATGTTACTTATCAATAATGATTTTTACGATATACTAAAACATATTTACCATAAGTAAACTTTCCTTTAGTATGATAGTTTTACCAGAGTGGACTTACAAGAAATGGCATGTCTTAAGTCCTTCATTACTCCGTTAAAACATGCAAATATCTTTTATTATACAACTCTGCGGTTAGCATACCAACTACCGCAACTGCGTTGTGCAGTGAATTAGCAGAATCCCTGGTTAATCTGATAGAACATTCGATATCACCTTTCAGTTCTGCGTATTGTTTGTTGAGTAGTAGCGCTTCCAGATGTTGCATGGCTTTTACTGCGTCCGAGCTAGGTCGAATCTCCATAGTATCTGGGTCTGTTGATCTCGAAGGTGCTACTCCAGGAGCGTGTGGCGTAAATCGTACGATCTGTTGTTCAGACTTTGATTCGGGCAATTGAGCCAAACAATACACACCTATCGCACGGCTTAAAAATTTGCACCTAAACAGAGATGTACGGTAAAATATAATGGGTACAGGATAATAGGCCTTAGGGGTGAATACGTTTTACTCGAGGTGAGTACTTAGTCGAGAGTTGTGATCCTTTTCTCAAACCGATTGCCCCAAGGATACCCCATCCTTGTCCTACGTCATCGGCCATTGAAAATAATGCTCGTGCAAGACCTCTTAGCGCTCTGGCTGTGATCACAGTATTCTCACTGTATTGGCATTGTCTATATGCCAATTCCAAAGTTTTGGCCCATAACAGAGGCAGTTTTTCTTCCACGATATCTCTAAACATTATAAATTATGTCTATGAAATAAAACATTCTATGAGAAAATCATAGTTGTTCTTGGGAAATCATTTGTAAGTGTTTATATCTTGTAATGACTTTTAATTTTATTATTAGTCGCTTACATTGGCTTTATTGCAGTAATCCACTCGACCAGGTTAATAAGAAGCATTCCTTCTTCCCGAATATCTCGACATGAGGGTAGTCTCTTGAGGAGAACCGCGTAAAGAGCGAGGAACCTTCCTTCGGAAACGAGCACCGACTCTAAGGGCAGCTGTCGAGGTACTACTGGTTGTAAAATTGTCAATACGGAAGCCCAAGTCGGTTGGACCTCGTCAATCACTATGAAAACACAACCGATATTGTCCAAAACATATTGTATGATAGAGACAAAAACATCTACCAATACAATTACGGTAATTTACATACCACTAAATTTAAAATACGCCTCTAATGCCGCCTCCAGAAGTTCTCCGAGAATGGAAGGTGAAGCTACCGCAACACCAATAACTCGAAGTATACCTAAGAGGATTGGACTAGTAGAGTTTCTTTCCGAAAGCCAGGACGCCCAACTAGTACGTAAATATTCTACTAATGGCCCACTTTGGTTTATGGAGTGTAGTAATTCAGTTATCAATAATCCTGCTTCAGGAACTTGTTGCGGTTCCATTACAGCTGAAAGAGCATTAAGAAATGAAATGTTTACAGTTTTATTTCATATTGTGACTTTTTAGGAACAGAACGATGCAATAAACTTACTACAGGTGATAACAGATTCCATACTGTCTAGCATTCGAGATAACGTATTTGTGAAAGCTTTAGAATTTGTGGATAAAAGAGACTTGTGCCGCGTGGTACAGTTGACTAAGAGTTTCACCGAAGAACGAACATACATTTGCCTTTTCTTTAGTGTGGTCGGGTGAAAATGTGTCACCATAGAATCATACGCTGCTACTACCTTCAACAAACTGTGAAGAAAATGGTAAGTAATAAGAATGCATAGTACATAGAAATATTAGAAGTATGAAGTACTTACTTGTTAATGGCTGTATCAATAGGATGGATCTGATCACTATCAAGGCACAGAATAATTCTAGGATCACAGCTCATGATGTGCCAGTTAATTACCTGATCATAAGCAACCGCATCTACTAAATGCCAAGAAAAATTCTCAGCTTCCGTAACCAACTGTACCGCTTTGTCATTCTGAAAGATAAGTTACTTAATAGAAATAATATCACGTTCTCTGTTAGACATCATTTCCTAAAGGATCAAACGTATTTCGAAAGGGGAACCACTTCAGTTTTTCTTACAGAAGATTAGTGTCTTTACCTGCCTGACATTTGGTTCGTTAGACAATTTTACAAGTAAGTTTAACAAACAAATGTGCATCCTTGCAGCGACAGGGAACGGTTGAGTCGTTAGCAGGTCATTCATCCACGAAGACCAATTGATGCACACGAACACGCTTCCCAGAAACAAATGGCTATCCGGTAAGTATTGATCAACAACTTTTATCATCAATTCAACGTCATTAATTCCTGGATAAAATCGTTCCCATGGCAGCGTAAGGAAGTTTCCATGAATGACATTTAATACATGGTCCTTAACGGATGCATGTGCGAAATTAATGACGTAGAATTGCCAAATGAAGGAAAGAATTTTGTTGGAGGCTGGCATGGTATCCATGATAAAGCGAATGCATTCCACGAACGTCACAACCATTCTATTGGCGTGAGGTCCATCCGTGATGATCCATGGCAACAAAACGGACCTATCATCCGTAAGTTGCTGGATCCAAGCAGCAGTGGGTTCTCTTAAATTTCTTGTCCAATATGGAGTGATCCAAGGCGCGTACATTTCACTCAGTACAGGCCATATCTTTTCACACACTACGTTATAAACATGACAAGTAGAACTACATTCATTCTGATAATGTCATTTTATGATACATTCACTGATTTGGAGTCTTACGTTGGTCCGCCAGCGTTCCTCTGTCAGATTGAAGCGTAAGAACTACTAAAGCATGACCTATCATTCCCAAAAACATTGTTAAGGGCTCATTATAAACTCTATACTTTGGATACAGCCCATACAGTCCATACTGTAAACGTTCTCTCATGAAGTGCCTACTTAATAAAACGGCAGTGTCATACATCTGTAAAATTATTTTAGTCAATCTATGCCTGATGAAGAATCGTAATTATTTGCTCATTAACTTACGAACCTCCTGTCGCGAGAGAAGTCTTTGTTCAGTAGCATAATGTCGTATTTCGTCCCTGACTTTTGTAGGGTGTACGGGTGCCGCAGTCTTAGGTTTTCCGCTGAGAGATCCTAACAAATCTCGCCAAATATCCAAAGAAAGATTTTGGCTTTCGCTACCCTTTAGAACCGCGCTGAGTACTTCCCCGTAATGCTCGGGAAATTCATGTAGTAAAACTAGCCGCAAGTGATTACGAAAGAGCTATTTAAAAAACATTGAATTAAGAATGACTAAAATGAAAATATCTTAAAATACCTATCCATATTTTCAATACGTCGGTAAGTTTTACCTCGTGTAGTATTAACTTATCGTCTTCAGGATTAAAACCTATACTACAGAGTGCTCTGGATACTAAATCTATAAAAGTTGATCTTTCACTCAACCGTGGCCGTCGATAATTTAACCAGCTTCCAACGTCAAACTGTCAAAAATACATAACATTGCATAGATTTCGATTAATGATAACAGTAAGATTTCTGAGGTGTTAACAAACACTGAGTACCTTCGAAAGTAATACGAAACATAAGTCAGCATTCGCACCAGTTGATAAATCAACGACTGTTTCGTACATTTGCAAAAACGTAGAAGCACCACCTGCTACAGGTGTAAAGTGAGGGCCAAGTAACCCACCCAAATTTGGACGTTGCATTATAGTGTTGAGTAATTGCGGACCTTCACTTTCTTCTCCACTGATAAATAGCTGCATGGAAATTGATTAAATCATACATTCAATTGTCCCTGTATATGACGACTGACTTTATTTGTATATTTTACAAATGTCTTTACCTGTCCTAGTTTTTCTAAACATGTGGTAATAAGTTGTTTTGTTGGGGGGCACAATGCTGCCTCTTCCGTATAAAATTCTACCAAGTGATAAAACAATTTTACACCACTCTCTTGAACTTTGTGCAACACAGACGAGTTTTCAGTGGTCCGATTTATATTTAATTCAAGTTCAAGCATACTAAAAGATAATAATTTTATATAATAATTTATATTATAAAGTTCGATTGAATATCTTAATAACATGGTCATTAAAATTTTTAAACTTAGACTTACGAAATCAAATGATCCGCGAATACACAGCCTTGTGTAACCTTGCTAGGTGGGGGTTGACTAGCTTTTACTAATAAATTTTCATACTCTGCTCTGTTTTGAGTAATCATATGATCTACGCCGTCGTTGACTCTAGCTTCAGATACCTGTAAAACAATGACATAATTATAAAAAAAGTACTAACTTGTCCGTTAATGATCTGTTTTAAGATAGGAGACCTTAATTCTAATCACTGCTGGTCCAGCGCAATGGACCGTCGGTGGTGTACCGGCTCTAGATCTCCTTTGATTTGGAGGGACAGGATCGCAGAGAGCGTGGAGCGTCATTTGATTTTCGACCTCTTTGTATAAAGTAGGAACCATCTCTAAGAAAGCACAATCTACAGCCGTGTGCTCCGAAATCAGTAGATTATACGTCTGAGCATAATCCAAGATGACCTTGAGGTGAGGCTTAATCAAGGAGACGATGGAATCTGGTTTGTACAGGTCCTCTTTGGGAACGTAATTAAGGGCGGCATAATTTCGGTTTAAAGCTGGCGGTGGCAGAGGTTGTTCATAGGTGTTTAGCCTTCGAAAAATTCTTTGCAGGGGATCGGTTGATTCGACAGAAGTAATCGGTGTGTGTACCGTTTTCTGGTACTGATTTTCCGTTTCTCGGTAGCTCAAGTGACGCCATTCTCGAAGTGACCTCGACTGACTTTGTTGAACTGCCCAATAATCGACATATTCTAGCCATGGTGTCTACAATAAAAAAAGTGATACGATTGTCGTCCAGGAAGTAAGACGCGTTTTAGATAACTGTGTAGCACAATTATTCGAAACTTACTCTATCACCTTGTACAAGTAATATCAACTTTTGCGACATATATTGCGGCGGCAAAGCAGGAAGATAAAGACCTGATTCCTGCAAACGTGGTTCCTCTAACCAGAGGCTTAAAGTTTTATAAAATCTACAAAACGATCATTGCAATAAATTCTTACTTAGTAATATAAATTTAAAGTACTTCCTTTCGATTAAAACCATACATACTTGGCGGAGTTTAGATAAAATACTTGTCTTTCCTCTGTAATCAGCTTTCCGTTTTCCGTGTCATTCTCTCCTTTCGTGTGAAAATACTCGATCGTATCGTGTAGGCGTTTCTTCAATTTTTTGAAGTAACTAAGGTTGATCATGCCTTCAAAGAACTTTTCCCCTACTCCACCTCGATCCGTGACACTGTGAAAGTGATGTTTAGCGTGCAATGTAAACAATACAGTAGTTTTCAATTAAATCCGTTTGATACTAACCCTGGAGTTGTTGGAACTCTGGCGAGAAATAACGTGAAAAAATTCTGCCATAAAAGAGGTAGGATCGGATGATCTATAGATGTATCAAGCGCTTGCTGAGACCAGCGGTATATAGCGAGTCCGTTTACACCGAACGGTTGAACTTTTACTGTTGCACACGCTCTCTAAAGAACGTTTTGGGTACAAATATAAAAAATGTATCGAAAAAGCTATTTGTGTTAAATCTGACGTTGAAATGTTTTATAATAATGGGTTGTCATTGTTCATACTTTAAGGGCCGTGTCCAGAGTTATCTTGGGCTGCACGGATAGTTCTCGTAGTATTTCGCGCCATAATCCTGTTTTCAGTTCTTTTTCATATTGTTCTATTGACAGAATTTGATAAGCAACCCATATGGATTGGACTGATCCCCCTAAGAGGCTTGGGGAATTTGAAGCACCAGTTGCCCAACTTATGAAAGAACCAATGGAACCAGAATTCCGACCAGAAGTTATATTCTGAAAATTGAAATTGGGCAGGATACCTTATTGACATAGTGTAAGTAAAACATCTTTTTTTTATTAGAGATATATGCATCAAGAACCAAACTAAATTAAACGCATGAAATTTTCATGTGCATATTTCAAATATTATTATGTTTTGTCTAAAACTAGCTCTTTCATAACACATGCTGCAAATAAATTAAACAAAACATACCTCGCTATTTCCGTCTACAGCAGGCTAATAAAATGTAATGTATTTATAGGACTGACTTTACGTACGTTTTGAGTAAAATATTCTTTTAAAAACAACCAGATAAGTATATTATGAAAAGTATTAAAAATACTCGTAAAGTTGTATGTCTTACATTAAATAAATTTTGAAACATGATTTCCATAGTTGACCTTGTTTCTAAATGGAAGAAAGCAGCGCGAATTATTGTATCCATCAAGTACATGACATTTTGATCCTTATTCCAATCTGGTACCAATATTAATGTATTTAACCACAGTCGGACGACGGGCTCTGGATTTTGTAAGCAATACCTACAATCGTAAGTACTCATAGTAAGATTCATAGTTACATATAGTTATTTATATAACACAGAACTTTAATAAACACTTACCTTCTATAATTCTGTAAATGGGATTCAATCATGTCTGAAAACTGCCTAAGAATTGGGCCAGGAAATTCAGGGGCAATCAGATTCTTCGCCATTTTCATGTAAGTTCTATCGGCAGCAATTAGAGAAATGACCAGATTCATGAATTTATCATTCTTTACTAACGAATCTGGACAGTCCAGAAAAAGTGGTACAATATGATGTAACGCTATCAATATTTTTTCATATTTGTAATGACACTGAAGTATTTGTAATTGGTCAAAGCCATTGAGGCAAATTAGTGGTATGGAATGACCCCAAAGGGTCATAACAGTTGCCACGTAACATGCAATTGGTTGCTTTTCTCTGACTCCTGTCATTAAGACCTCTAAAGAAGGATCGGAATCTACATCAGGCACGTGCGAGAAAGCTTCGGCAAGATTCACAATTGTCTGTCGGCAGTCAGAATCTGATCGATCGAGTTGATGCAGTCTAAGCCTGGAAACCATTTCCCAAGCCCATAAAGTAAAAGCGTGCTCGTTGTTTTGGGGTCTTACAATCGACGAGACCTAGAAGCAAGGTGACAGTCATTGCTTTATTTATTAAATTTATTGTTTCTAAAGTCAATATAAATACTTTTAAATTGTACCTGTTTAACACCTTCAGCTAATAATGACGCGGTTTGAGCAGGAGTATCGGGCACGTATTTCATCGTGAGTTCAACAACCAATAATGCTACACGACGATGTAAATCGACCGGCAGATATAAGTTATCGTTTCTATAAAATATGTAAAATATAAAATGATTTTTTCAAGAAAAAAACCGTATACCTTGACTTATTGGCAAAAACGCTTGTACTGACCCATTAAATCCCCAATTCAAATGAGTGAGAACTAGACGAGCTAAATGACTTTCAGTGGAAGAAAGAGGATGGTTATGCAACCAGCCAGAAAGAATTGCTAGATCTTGTTCTTGTGGTATCCATTTCCCGATTCGTAACTCGGTAAATAAGTAAAGACTTAACTGGAAGGTATAACAAATAAATAACTCTCTCCACAACGTGTAGAAATTGTGCCACAGAATATTTTGACATACCTTTCCGACTGATACGAAATTGTCACGTAATTTTGCTAAAATATCCGAAAGAAGAGTTGGATATTTACTGGTTAAATTAGACAAGAGAGATCGAGCATCCTTGGAACAAGATTCTTGTGTTCTCTCACTAAGGAAGCCAATCTGCAATGGAGATATAAATGTTTTTACATGTCCTGATGTACTGAATGTCAGTAGTGATGTAGTTACTTCGAATAAATCAATTGTAGTTGCTTTCACAAAATCGTAATCTTGGTCGGCCCTTGCCAACGCCATGTTGGCAAAAGTTGTTAGCAAGAAATATGATTCGTCTCCTGGCATACTGCTTAATTTTTCTTCAAACTGTTTACGTAACCTTGGAGAATTTAGTTCTGCCTCCCAATCTACGAAAATATCGCGATACAAGATGGTGTTAGAATGATTTTCTATTCATCCCAACTTTCTCCTTTATCTAATTCTTAGAAAAATGTTGAATTCGCATTTACCTGACACAGGCATGTTGGTTATAAGTGTTTCCGATGACGTTGAATCTGTGTGCAAAATATAAAAGATATGCCACAAAGTGTTTGATGATATGATATGATATGGAATAGCTGCAAGGTATTGCCAGGCTCCTAAGCGTCGAGATGAAAAGATGCACAAAGTTGCTCTCAGGAAAAAGCAGTCATACTCGGTTTGTAACCGTAACAAGGTCGTTTCATTCGTCACCTGTTTGAAACATACAGGCAAAGACTGGTATTTCCTTGAACCTCGATATGAATAACAAATGAATTATAAGGCGATCAATTTCGTACTTGACTTTTATCAAAAGCCTCCCACTGATCGCTGGCGTACTGCACAATATCTCTGATTATTGCACTTAAGCGTTTGGCTAGCTGCCTATATCTTGGAGAGTCATAAGTCTTCAGTCCTTGCTTCAGCAATCGAACGAAAACAGTGGAGAAAGCAAATATTCGTAGTATATGATGATCCGTTATACAGTATTTGTCTTGCTGGTATCTGTCATTTTTGCATTGTATGAACAGAATATACTCGAAAAATTTATTCAAGGCTATTTGATTTAGAAGAGCAATAAGGTCACTTTCAAAAAGGTTTGCACCAAGATTGGCAATGTCCTCATCTTCTTCCCCTTCTTCATCCAATATTACCCAGACTGTGTCACCTGGACTACTTACTGTGTCTTGTAATGAGATTTGTACCTAAAAATTGTTTGATAATATTTAAAATGACATCCTCTGTACAAATAAACAGAGAGAGAGACAGAGAATAAACCTGTATTTAACAATAATACCTGTTCTAGGAATTTGTCCCTTTCCTTTATTGGTAACAAAATCACAGCCAACACTGCTATCATGTGATCCACATATGGGTCATTTAATGGAGATGTAGTGAGTCCACTGCTTTTAGATGGTACTGGAATTTGAATGTAACTACGTGCCCAGTTCATTACACCTCCCGGACACCGCAAAACGTGATTCAATAAGAATAAATGATCTTGCCATGTTGCAACTCTTAAAAGGACAGCTACTAGTTTTGAAAGCCATTCTCTAGTATCTGTTACAAATTTTCCATCTTTCAACATTTTCCTTTGAAAGGTGAATAGTATGGTAATACACATTCTGAGTTCCATTAATTGTGGTATTGTCTGCAGAGATGCTTGTATAGGAATTAAATTTACGGGTGCATTGTTTGGCAAATTAGTGAATTCTTTGCAGGACAGACAAACACTTTGAACGTAATGTTCAATTTGCAGCTTTAGAACATCAGCTTCATAGCAATACAGTGCTTGAGTATTATGTAACATTTCTTTGATTGCGGACAATTTTCGTGAAAGGACCACTAAGGTTTGTCGATTGAAATGGGCAACAGAATATTCATGAGTTGCACTGACTGGGTTTCCATCTTGACATTCACCCATTTCAGTTACAGAGGCTTTGTCTAGGCACCACAGTTGTTTTTGGGTTTCCCTACAAGTCTTCTTCAAACCTTCTAGCTCATATGAATTTACAGTCAGATGATTTCTAACACGAAGGTAGTTCATTAGCAGTTCATATAATTTATGCTGTTGTTTTACTGCTGCTCCATGTAATTGAGTTTCTATAAAATCTGAGATAAATATTTCGATCAATCCAAGTTCCTGATTACTGTAAAGAGATAATAACTGACTCTCTGTAAGTGGTTTTATATCTTTGGTTTGACTATTAACTGCCGCAATTTTATCTACCACAATATTCAATTCTTTCTTTAGTTCTCCCTTAGCAGGATCAATATTTGGCATTTCAGGTAAAAGAACAGTTTGTTGTTGGTTTTCAAGAACAGGTGCACTTGGTTCAATGTCTAACTGAGGTTGAGAAATAGTTTTACTAATTTCTTCTATATCTTCAGTTAAATCCTCAAGGTTTGGAGCAGAAGCTGCAGCAATATCACCATCTACCGTATCATAGGACTTTGGAGACTCAGTAAGGACCTATTCAAAAATTACAATATTTACTTGAGACTTTTTGTTTCCCATTTCACTAGCTATGACATTCATTTTTGCACATGGAATTCAAAAATAGTTTTAAGTATTTTAAAGACTACAAGGAACTTCAAAATATGAGCATACCCTAGCTTCAGTGCATAAGTCATATTCAGCTTCATATGCAGCTTTTTCAGCTGCTTCCTTTTCATAAATTTCTGTGTCAATTGCAGCAGAATGTAATTCACTTTCCATATTTTCAACACCTTCTCCTTTAGGATAATTTGTTGGAGATTCTTCCAGCAGACACTCAAACTCTTCCAGTGTTGGAGCATCTGGTATCTGACGTTCAAAAGCAAAGTGTTGTGCTTTCTCCCTTTTCTTCTTCTGCATTTCACGAACCAATAATTCATAATAACAGTGTAAAAAAATTATGAGATTTAAAAATATAAGGTACACATAATAAGTGATGTTAGAACTAAACGTGAAGTTAACAATGGTAAGTATTGTCACCTGACGTGGTTTTTGCCTTTCCATGATTATCAGAAGTTTGTGACAAGCAAAAGCTAGATTTTCGTTAACCTCGAAGGACAGGCTTTCCTTGATGACGAACAGGTATATACCATTACACGTTTCACGAAAATGTTAAATCGGAAATATGTTTTGTAACATAATATGCGTTAAAGATGCATTATGTGCAGTATAAAGTTAATGCGTTGTGTCGCGAATCAAAGGAAATCGAAGTCCAACGCATATCGTTCTTCATTTCTCTTTAAAAGTAGAATAACAAGACACTGCTTTCCACGAAACACTTGCCCTCGAAACAGCTTGCGTTAATATTATAGTCACTGTCCTTTTGGTACAAACGAGTGATTACATCGAACAACAATTTGTCATGACCAGTCACAATTGCAGACATGGTAAAATCACCGACATTTCGTCAGTGCTTATTTATCGACTTTTTTACCGACCGAGTAAAGTTTGACAGACCAAAAGTGCTGCGTTCTTTATATATCATATTTTTATTGCGTAATAAAATATGAATTAGGTACACTTGGGTACACTTCTACTTTTCCGTAGAAGTTCCTTCTTTTTGGTTTATTAGCTTTTGTTCGCCTGTTTCATCGGGCTGTGCATTGCATAATCCACGCTTGACCTATGTAAGCCAAATTTATCATCTGTATATTTAAAAAAATATATTTTTTTCCATAATGACAAAGCGTTAAGACTTACTCAATATTTTTCTGATTATATTCGTTCTCAACATACATGACGAGAATGGCAGCTATTGTTATATTTCCAAATACTAGATAGCTGGACCAATATTCACCTACGCGAGACATTATACTGACTCTTACGAAAATTTTGGGTGGTGATTAAAGTTTGCAAATATTTTTATACCTATTTGCGGTAGGAAAGACAAAAAATAGAACAAGGCGCCAATGAGATTGACCAAGAAGATCATGTATCCGCCGACGACGGCTTCCGAGATCGGAAATGCAATTTCCGAGACGAGCTCAAGGAACAGAGCGGGGGTGGACCAGCTGGTGGAAATTCCAAGGATCACAGCTGTGTAGAACTCACCCTTATGAAATACTAAAACTCGCTTCATGAGCAGCAACACCCAGAGAAACATCATTGAAGAGATCGTTAGTAAGATGTAAATTGCAATCTTGAGACGGCCTTGAAATATATCCATTAAGCGAGAAGCTGCGAGGCTTAAAATGCTGCCACAGATAATGGTCCAAAAAGCGAGATTATCGACTTCGTTCTGCGCGCAAAAATTTATAATTGTATCTCTTTACAAATTTTTAATATAAAAAAAAGTGAAGTATTTTGTACTTGAGTGATTGCCGGTCCGAATGTCATGGTAATCATAGCCAACCATGGTCCAGTTCCACCTTGGCTCAATGCTGCTGCTAAACACAATAGCCAGATATTCTTGTTTCTTCAAAAAGTGAGTAAATGAATAATTATGTTAATAATTAACCATATTAAGACGGAGTGTAGTTAGATTAAACTATCCTGTTACCGAATTTAATTTTTCAATCTTTTAGTTAATTACAAAAAATCGTGAACATTATCGATTATTGTACCATTTATTTTTAGATAAAAGTAGTAATGTTCTGTACAAAAAAAGATGCATCCCTTGTGGGGATCGAACCCACGACCTTTGGATTAGAAGTCCAACGCGCTATCCTCTGCGCCAAAGGGACTTGTATAAGGCTGGCTGAAATTATTTATTATCAACTGACTATATTCTGTAACATTGATTAATTATTTGTTTTTAATATTAATGAATATTTACACGTTTGTGTAACAAAAAAGTATTACTTTCCGTCCGGAAATTGTCATACGCTATGAATGTGTTAGATGAAGTGATAAGTATAGTACCATACCTCAGAAGACTTAATATTGATTCCATGAGACCGAAATGGGGTACTTGCGTTAAAATAATACGCGATTGTTGCTTGGGGAAGAATAACAAAACTCCCACCAGAATGAGAGATTGAGTTACGAATTCTACGACATTTCATTACTCTTATCAGTGTGTTAAAAATAAGTAAAAATTGAGACACGAAATATTTTATGTTAAAATATAGCTGTAAATCTAAACTGGTGTAATGTATATAAAAAAACATTTCCGTTTTGCACTTTACCTATTCTCATGAGTGATGCAATTTGTATCCGAAGTACCATTTGAATAGAAAGGGAATTGTCAAATTCTCATCTTTTGGAATGTACAAAATGTTTTTTTTGTACCGTGCTTCTTTCTACAGCAGTTGTAACTGTATTAGAAATATTAAGGTTTTCTGAAAACGGAATTCCGACCACGGTAGGGCCCGCTAAATACGATATAGCCATTCCTAATTGATTACAGGCTGATGATATGCCTGTTAGAAGAATAACATTCAGTTGCAATACAAGTTTTCGTATCTACAATGAAACATATTTGTTTATTGATTTCCTGGACACCTGTTTGATGAAAAAAATTACCAGTTGCTGTCGTGCGTTCTCCACGTGGAAACCAGGTGGCTGATAGAAGAACCGTCGCTGGACCAATAATTACCCCTGACAAACCATTTAGCAAGGCTGCAAGGTGTATGGTTCTGAGACAGAATGATAATTTTCATGTTGAAGCTTGTACGTCAGCTTCATAAAACTCAACGTACATGCTGAAGATCAACTCCTGAGTAGAAACGCATCGCATGAAAGTGGCCCAGGTTGAAAGAGTCGCTGCCGTACGTAACGGTACCAGTAAACCTAACAATCACAAATTAAAAAAAGTCAACAAAAAAAGTTCAAAGAGAACGACAGAAAAATGATTAAGAAAAAATCGTCGATGTTACTGGGGACTTCAATTTTAAATTCTTAAGCGAATTAACGATTTAGTTAGCAGTAATGGGGGAATTGTTTATCGAAGCGACCTGATTTATGCAAAAACCAGCAACAGGGTAGGCAAAATGCGAGGTAAGTGATGCAGCCCCAGTTGGAGAGAAGAGCTACGTGAGATTTCTGTCAGGAAGGAAAAGCGAGCATCGCGGAACTGGCGATCGGTCCCCAGGTGTTCCAGACACAACATTGACAGCAAGAAAGGGTGCAGAAGAGACCAAGGGCGACCCATCTTTCCTTTGACGGGGCGATATTTTCGTTGCGAAGTTGAGATCTTTCATAGCGGTATGTCCGGTTCCTAACGTACGCTGATTTTTCTAAGACTAAAAAAAGTCATTTTCATAGACAATATAATAACCAAAAGGCTCTGTACATTTTGCTTAGTGCTTTATTATTCATTTTCTATTAATCGATGAGAGGTTGTTAAACATGT
The DNA here is from genome assembly GCA_963989215.1 of Hedychridium roseum. Lineage (NCBI taxonomy): Eukaryota > Metazoa > Arthropoda > Insecta > Hymenoptera > Chrysididae > Hedychridium > Hedychridium roseum. The sequence goes on along the minus strand of OZ022311.1, from coordinate 5,838,555 downwards.
TGAAATTTTTACCATACAGTACGGGTATTTTTGGTGTTGTAATATTTTGAGTCCGTTTCATGTATCTACAATTCTTAGATTCTTTAAAGGACCGTTTGCGATAAAATCGACCCATGTTTGTAAATTTTATAAACTCACAATGCAATTGCAGGTAAATTTAGAGTAGATTAACAAACAAACGACTGCGTTAAAAATTTCCAAAGAAATTTCAGAATCTGCTAAACTATTTCTCGTTGAACTTATGACTAAAAAAAGTCATAATAATTTTATGACCATCAGGAAATCATATTGTCATGAAATCATTTTAGTAGCAGCGCAAAAGCTTTTTGTTAAACTCGTGAAAATATCTGCAATGGCATTGCGCATCATTTCCGCGTTATTGTATAAATGGACGGTAATGCGGCGCAATGGAAGTTGGTCGGTGGACCAATCGGCAAGCTGCAAGAAATCAATGTAATTAGGCAAGAGGCGTAGACGGATTCGCCGAACGGCGGGCATGCGCTTCGCAAAATTCGTAACACCGTGTGCGTAACTCTAATTCCCTTTTGTACGATTCCCATTGCGGTATTACGATTATTACGCTCACAATCATCGTGCCCGGCGGCGATACGATTATTGTTATTACCTGTCGCGGTCAATACTCCATTCTGACTGGCTCTATACACTCTGCAACATCCCTGGGCAATGTCGTTATAAATGTTCACATCTTCACGGAATTTTAGAATCCCTAATGCTAAAATAATTAAGAATTTAAAGAAAAAAAGTTTGGAAACGTAATAATCAATAAGAGAATATCGAGTAGAATTTGTTGCATAATTTTGGGATGAGGTCAATATCATACTACTGCGGCGAGGGTATTGAAAGCATTGAAAAAAATTCGGGTGAGAAGGAAATCGGCGAGTTTCTTAATGAGAACCCACGAACCCTTGGCGAAACCATGAGAATAAGAAAAGAATACTTCTGCACATTGTCTGCTGTGCGGTAAAGCGTAAATATACAAGATAGTACCTATCATGTTCCCGTACCATCCAATTTAAGACTGGATTTCTATGGATTCTATGGTCCGGATTGCTATTTACTTTACCGAGAGAAATAAATCTCTGCTAACGTTCAAAAGTATTTAATTTTTAATTTTCAGGATACAATATAAGGTATTATTGTCTTAGGAACATTGCTCCTGGTAAGAATATTACTTCTTGTGTCGTATCAGCACTAAAGTCACAAGATATATTTGATTTTGTCAAAGAAATGTTTCCCAAACACATTTGTTTTTCATTGTGTTAGTATCTGTACTGTCAATGATTGTCTTACATTATCCGTTATTACCGGTTTGTTTCGACTTGATCGAATCTGTCATTGACCACGATCCACCTACCTTACACGAGGTAAAAAATATTACATAACAACTTCATTCCAAAGGGAATCTGTTGCTTAATAGGAAAGTGCCATCACCTTTGCGTGAGCATTTCCCAAATGGGTATGGTTTTGTTTATCCAAAGATCTTACGTTCCAGGTAATACACATGGCTGATTTTGTATTATGTTTTTAAAATTCTCGATCTGTAAGTGGAATAGATACTCTGCTTTTCTGAGAATTCCCTAAAATGACTACGTGTCTATGTGAAACGAGTTCTAGACGAATCTTTGCGTTTACTTTCGGAAATTTTGAAGGACATTGAATAATACCTTCGGTGAAGAATGACAGACGCTAACGCCAGTAACCGGTTTGTAAAGAACGTTACACGCGTGTAACGAAAGTCGCATATGAATAAACGTTTATATACGAATGAAGCGCTTATTTGCCAAGAGATATGTCCCCAGTTCTTCTGAGTCAGTCGTGCAAAGCGGTCAGCGCAGAGGTAATTTTTTAATATTTTTTCCTGTTTCATTGAAAATAAAGCGCCTAGACAGAATTTATAAAAAATATAAGCGAAACAATGATAAATTTCCTGTAATGAATATAATATTTGATTTCGAAAATCGCATTACAGGTATATTATAAGTCTTAAGTACAGACATTTCTACACCATGAAATCGACGGCAGTAGCTTCGTTTGTGATCTTAATGATCGCATTAATCAATAAAATTGAAGGCAAATCAACGGAGATTCTTGAGATTCACAGTAAGGAAATTAAACACCTTATTATTCGGTTACCAGATTCTATAATTAGAAATTTCATATTTTGTAGATGCTTGCGACACAGTGAGGTGTATAGAAAACAGGATTTGCAAAGTTGTTGACAATAAAGCAATGTGTGTGCCTCGTAATGATTCTACGTTGGAATGTTCTCCGCTAAAATGTCAAAGTATATTTTCCATAGGATAACAAAACATTTTATACGCTTCTTCTTACTTTATGTGTTCCATATATTCCTCTATCCTTTTTAGTATCGTAAATTTTCCCTGAGAGAAAAGTATATGAAAATTTTCAGCCTCTCAGGATTGTCAGGACAGTGAATACTGCTTCGAAAGTAAGTGTCGTAAAGTTTGCGATGGAGTTTGCGGAAGAAATGCAGACTGCAAGCCAGTGAATCATTTGGCTGTCTGTAATTGTGCTGAAAATTATGCCGGTAATCCTTTTGTGGCTTGCTACTCGATAAGCGAAAAAGATCAACAGGAAAATGGAAAGTGCGACGGTAAGACTCGCAAGGATTTCACTAAATGTTATAGCCAGTTGACAATTATCTTGTAACATATAAAGAGTTTAGTACAATGGGTTAAATAGTTAAAACACGGCGGCATGAAAATATGATTAATATGCACGAAATATAATAATTTTCAGATGACAATGACTGTGTTGATAGGCAAACGTGCATAAAAAAACAATGCACTGACCCCTGTCTCAAAGAAAATGTATGCGGTAAACGAGCGGAGTGTGCTGTTGAATCTCACGTAGCTAGTTGTTTTTGTCCTTTTGAATACATAGGTAACCCTTACGTGGAGTGTGTTTATGTTATCAAAGACGTAATTACCCCTCCGTAAAGAATTTTGTTAACTTAGAGAAAAATATAATTTTAAATATATTTTTTAACACTTCCTGTGTATGAAATTGTCATTGAGCATGTGGTGTAAGTCAAGTACACTTATTATATACAAATATATCGTTTACCGCAAAATATGTCTTCCTGTTTTCTTCGATTTTACTTTCAATCTTAATTGTATTAAGATCATTCATATTCTACGCATTTCTTCATATTCATAATACTTTTAAAAATCTATCCACAAATATTTCAAGAGTTACAATTATTGTGATACATGAGAAAGATGTTTAAACTTTCTTTATTGTCATTACCTGTGATGGATCATAATAAAATGTATGTGGATACATCGGAAGACGGTTTACCAGTATTTCTTGGGGGGCGGAGGGATGGAAAGGACGTAAAATCTTGCGGAATTCCGACAGAACGAAGAGATCGGCCGACACGTGCACCCTGATGAGGGGGCGGCGCAACATTAACGAGAGTAGAGTTACAGCCGGATGTTCGGGGATGTTCCCATGGTGGGGGAGGAACCCGGGGAAGGGAGTATCAGCGGCGAACATCCCTCCTCTCGATTGAGATCCTGACCATGAGGTGAGAGAATGGCCTACACCGTCGAGGTGATTCAGATGCGCGTGATACCTTCCATCGGACCGCTACCGACTTGTTCTACCCCGCGGAAACACTTTTCAATATCTCTGTGTTTACAAGAAGAGTACAAAAGCGCCAGAGCACTTGGCAATGTGAAAATATACTGAATGTCATTTATCAGCAGTGACTGTTGTTTTACAAATCCGTTTATTTGCACAGCGATTAAGACGGGGAAAAACGTGCACGGCTTTTCGGATAAACAATTAATAATCGATAATAATTACACACGTGTGCCGGCGGGTTGTGGTAGTAATGTTTACTGTCGGTGAATTTAAATAAAGATCGATATAAAAGGAATGTGTGAGCTGCTATAGTTTTCGGGGGAAGACGATGAGCGTGAAATCGTGACTGGTGGGAGGACTAAGGAATTGGATTTTAACTCTTGGCTGGGCCATTGGCGACGAAATTAGTTGTGATAAAAATGTCGGCGAAGACGGGAAGACCATCCTCCCCACGGCGATTCTTCGCTCGGATCTACGGACACTTGGAAACGACGAAAAAACACGAGGAGGAAAAGGAAGACGATCGTAGGTCGAGATCGAGGTCGAGGTCGAGCTTTGATTCCTCCCCCGAGTTTAGTCCTTGTGATGCGCCAAAAAATGACCACGATTCTCCGATATCCCACAGTGACGAACCGTCACAGGTAAGTGTAAAAAAGAAAGAAGTCAATGATTAATTAACATCATTAAGTAAAAAGTCTGACCGTAATTGAAAATTAATTATAAGTCATCTTTGTCCCAAAAAGTACATAAAAATTAACTACTGCTTACGTTCAAATAAGCATATCTAAGGAACCATCCATTTAAAAATAGCGTAAAAAGCAAGAAAATAAATTGCCGTATATTCTAATTAATGGACGAAGATTGGTAACATCGGACTCCAAAGAAATGTCCCTTTATGGGTGACTTGTTTGCAGATTATTCCAGGAAAAGATGTGACGACGGATCGAGTGAAGGAAGAAGACGGAAGATTGAGGATATCTGAGGAAGACGCGGGAAGACCCGAAAGGGTTATCGCCGTTCCAGCGTTAGGTTTACCATTTGTACCACACGGTTGCTTTCCCGGTGCATCTAGTCATCCCCTGCACTTGACGCAGCCTGCACAATCGCCTGCACTTCCTCCACATCTCCACGGATTGGCAAGCCACCCGATGACCGAACATCATTTCCAAGGATTCTCCGCCTTCCGTGAGTTTCTCACATTTTCATTCTATTCTCGCCATTAGCAAAAATCACTAATAAACCGTGAAACTAACACTTTTGAGGCAAAAATCTTTGTTACAAAGGAAATAATCAAAGCGCTGTTTTTTGTGGTCTAAAATATATATTAACTTCTTCAAGAATTAGCCACATTATTGTGTTTTGGTTTAAAAGACATATCTCTGTGTACACGGGCATGTTAGTTTGTAAATATTTACAATCGCTTTTTTTTAGGAATTTGAGAGAAGATGTAGGTACTGATCGGTAGGTAGTTGTAAAGGAACGTATCTCATAATAATACGTCTCGGTGAAATCTGCTTGCCGTAGGGACGTTTGCTTACGCGAAATACACTTCCGGCAAAGACGGTTGGTCCGAGCTTACGCGGTTACCTATGTCCGATACTTCGGACCTTTGAAAATGTATCTCGCGCATACAGGTGCGATTTAAACGCATTTCCCCATGCGAGTAGGCGCGCTATTGAGGGAACCGGTTAATAAAAGCCTCAGGTTTATTCGCCATCGACAAGTACATAAAAGCCGCCTGAAATCGATCTAAAATTCTGACCAAGCCGGTTCCCTCTAAATCGCAGGAACTGGACATCCCTAGCATTTTTTCATGGTGAAACATTCAAACGTACAAATGTTTATCGATACTTGGAGAATACTTTGAGAATAAAGCAATAGAAAACGACATTCTCCTATTATATTTGCCCACCGCAAAATCGTATTTTTTATCCTCGCGGAGTTAGCAAGTTGGAAACTTAGGGAAGCGGTTTTTAATACGCCTGATTTTAAACTTTACTTTTCACCTGAAAATTCGCCGTACACATTACGACGGGGGACGCGATTGTAGGTGTGCACGCATACTTTCCGGGGGTTTTATCCCGCTTCGCCACCTCGTGGCGATATTGTGATGAGATTACGAAACGCAGTTGGCCGCGTCTCAATGTGGAATATACATCGCTGTATTTCCTCAAATCAACGCTCCATGACAGGACCTTAAGCCGCTGTCAGGACGCAAAAGCGGTCCTGGGCCATTTTATCATGAGGACTTCAGCAACAAAGTCTCCGCATAGTTTTGAACCATCATGTACAATAATTTTCACGTTTCCACAAGTTTGACAAACTCTTCGATTCTTTACAAATCATCGAAAAAATCTACATTATCATTCGTAATTTATTTGCATGTTTGTAGATTCGCGTATTGCGATTAATGTACACAATTTGCTTATGCTGAACAGAAAACTCTTTTCTAATCTCTATTTTTTGGAAATTAAAATTGTTTACTGCTGGCAAAAGTGTGTCGATTGTTTTAATTTATTCTCTAAATTATTCCGCAATGTAGAAGATATCACCGTGGTCTTATCCTGCGGGTTGTCGAGACAGAGCGAATACCTCTGAAGAACACAGAAAGAAAAGAGGGAGGCAAATCATATAACAATGAACTCATCGAGGCGCATTAAGTCGTTATCGTTATTGTCCAACGCGTTTTCCTAGGACTCCATGTTTCGTACAACACCTCGCGCCGTGTTCATTAATGAATATCAATCAATTTTCCTATGCCATGACCATATAAACATTGTCTGATACTTTAAAAGATTCCTGGTGTACAGACGAATCCCAATTTTCATGAAAAGTAAATGCATTTATAAAGACTATTATTGGATATTGTCACGAATGCAAGATTTGTATTTGTGCTTTTAATTTATTTCAGTATTTTTTTAGTGGAAGTTTTATTACAATAGAGTACATGGCATTGTCGGAAAATAATATAGGTGAAGAATGAGGATAGATATTAGTTGATAAGAGGATTTTAGGGTTTATTGAAAATCTTGCCGGGAAGTGCAAAGATTCGCACGAACGACCGATTACGTGAGGTTCAAGGATCAATTAGGATAGTGTTTCTGCCCTGATCCAGATTGCCTGAAGCCTCGAGCGGTCGACTTCCGGTATCGTTTACCTCACATCCTTAATTATTTAGCAATCTGGATTGTCTTTACGCTATCGAATTACTATTATTCCAGGAGTTGCAAAGAACAACCCTTTGTTTCATTTAAAAATAATATTGAATGGCAATAATTGTATTGAACTTATCAACCAATGAATGTAATAAAAGGTAAATTACCTAGGCCATCGAAATCTAATTTCTGAACAACGGTTTCTGACATCAAAGTGAGTCCACCCTTGGTCCATTCGTTCGGATGGCCAGGTGTTACGCGGTTCCCAAAATGAAAAGCTTGGGAAAAAATCAGCCCTATAACACGTGTAGATTTTTGTAATTATTGCCCCGTCATTAAACGAACGTCCATTCAGAAAGGTTGGGTAGTTTACATTTTTTTATTTATGCTCATTCTAAGAATATCTTTGAAGACCTTAAATACTCCGTGATGAAAGTAATACGATTAAATAATCCATTTCTCACACCGGAAAGTATAAGAAGCAATGTTGTCAAAATGAGATAAAATCCTTTCTACTAGTAGAATTTCTTAAATCTGTTATCTGGAGTAATTTTTTTTCGCGAAGACCATGTGCCCGTTAACGAGTTAACTGCTGTCGGTGTTTGGCGTTAAATTGAAAGCTCTTTATCTGAGAGGTCACAGGGCAGAAGGCAGTTTTAGTACCGGCTGGCACAGTTTATGAGCTGTATTAGCGACGATTTACCTGCCACTCTCGTCGGACAGGGTTCACAATGGATCACGACTCCATGTTGATTCATTTCGACTTATTTTTCACGACTGATTTTCCGTTTCGCAAACCCACACGACCTGCTTGATAAATAAACATAAATAAAAATAGGTCAAGGAAACGATAATGGTGGTAAATGACAAACCAACCTACCTAGCAGTTTTTCGAATACATTTTGCTATATTTTTCTAATTTTGTCCTCCTGTGATACCCTTTTTAGGAAATAAACTTGGACTCAAAGGCAAAAAAGCTAGTTTAATGTAAAGTGATTTTTTCAATTAGCATGTATTTAGTGAGGATAATATAAGCAATTATTGTGATTGCAGTTGCGCGTAGGAGGAGAAAAGAAGGTCGACCGAGGAGACAGAGAACGACTTTCAGCGGTGAGCAGACCTTGAGACTGGAGGTGGAATATCGTCGAGGGGAGTACATTTCTCGAGGGCGAAGGTTCGAACTCGCCGCGTCCTTAAGATTGACGGAAACTCAGATAAAAATCTGGTTTCAGAACCGCCGTGCCAAAGATAAGAGGATTGAGAAGGCTCAACTCGATCAACAGTATCGGTAAGCCCCTTAACAACCATCTTCAATCTCTCAAGGAAATAGAAAAATCCAAAACCAGTCAAGGTATCCAAAGAAATTCTTAGGAAACTGCTGACTTCACATCTGTTTAGCTATGAACATAATTTCAGCTCCTTATAATCGCTAAAATGCAATGTGATAAAACTCTTTCGCCGTAGAAATATATACGAAGGAGCAGATAAAACGAAAGTCAGGTCCCGTTCTTTCTATTATCGGGGTTCGATTTGCGTGGGAAAAGAACGTATGCGGCGGTTGATGATTTGTCGGTGTAAGTGGATCGGAAAATCCGTCGGTGTAAACCGAATGCGTTTATCCGAGGTTTATCCTGCACGCGTCGAGTGCTTTAACAGCATCAGGTGCAGATTGGCTGAATAACACTGTACCCCTGATCGTCGCTCGAAGACGGGGGGTTATGGAGGGTTATGGAGAGAGGGGCGAAAGGAGAGAGTTGTCGGTGGATTCGAGGGAAGTGATTTTCGATGCGATACACACGGCTAAATAGCCTTAAGTAGGATTACTACTCGCGTGTCATGCACCGCACTCGCTGCCACTGTGGCAGGCAGTCCGGAAGCACCGATGGGGGTTCTGCAAATATATCTCCCCTTTTGTTCGACGGAGAGGCGCCAGGAAGGATCAGATTCCCCACCAAACCCGCTCGTGCCTATCCCAATATATTCTCCGTATATCCCTACACTTTATGCACTATTTCAATTACAAGTGGTAAAGGACTTTTCAACGGAAATATTGAAAGAACCAATTTGTTGTTGTCCAGAATTATTCATAAACGTGAATTAAATAATACTACCAATTGAATTATAGTGAATTAAAAGCGTTATTCATTATATATTGTCACGACAGCATTGTGGATATTAAACTGAGTAATTTAGTTATAGTAATTCAGTGCGAGTTGATGGCAAAAACAAAGTGTATTATTTTCACAGGGCTTGTATCGTGGATTCTATTAATTCATTGCATTTATACACACTGATTATGCTTTCCCAACTCAATTAGATTTCTATATTCATCGATAAAAGGCGCATTAATTTATCGAATCGAATCCATCGGACTATTGGTGTTAAATTGCAGTGTCAGAATTATTTAATGATGATGAGTAGCAGAGCGCTAATCATGACGAACCGGATAATTCGGTTGTCAATTTTCCTTTACCAGATTATTACTTTGTTACATGCATATAGTCATCAGTCACAGAGGATCGAATGTATTGATTGCACAATGAATAATAAATTTAATAGTCCATATGTGTACAGTTTGATAATGTTAACTAATTTCGATCACACTAATAATAGGTTCATGGTCGGCAATTGTTATAGTTACTACCGTTCTACTTCCGTACTTGTATGACCTCTCATTAATTGAACCTGTGACGAGTTCACTTGAATGTTAATAATTCGGTACCGGTAGGTTTCTATGATAGAGTTGTACTAATGATCGTGTTTAACAAATGGTAAGAGAAACGGCAATGCATCAGCTATGACAAGATAATGATTCGCCCGATTGCATTTGGGGCGTGGATTGTATTGGGGGAAGTGCCATATGTTTAAGGGATGAGGATGCTATTGTTACTGAATTTAACGTGCTCCTTCTTTCTCACGACCATGCGTACAACTTAATATCCACTTTCAATACTGAAAATTTATGTAACTTATCCCGGCTAATTACATATAAGTTCAGAACGTAATAATCAATTATGTCATCTAACATTATTTAATTTTTCAACAGCGAAGTCTTTTAACAAATTTAAAGTTTTGAAATTTCAAATGTTTAAGTCTAATTTCCAAGGAGAAAAGTGTTTTACATGTTGCAATAGATGAAATAATTCTCTTTGATAATTTGAATCAGCTTACTACATTTCAACTCGCTGAAGCGTCGAATTTCCCAGTTATAGGGAAGGAAGAAAATGATATCGTGTGAAAGAAGAAAAGCCTATTACCGTTATAGCATTTAGCCTTCGCCCGTGTAACGCTATTATTTCGGCATATTGTTTTCTATTGAAAACGGGATATACACTCGTAATACCCACATTTCTTCGCTCTGCTAATACAATGCGATCGAATAAAAGGAAACGCGTTACACGCGATGCTGCGTTTAAGTATTCGCAGAAATTGCTTTATTGCGTTTCTCTTGTGATTTTCTCAACATGTTCCAGTTTCACGTTACGTTACCCACCCCAAAAGCCTCTATTACCGTCACACAGTATTCTCATTAATGTAAAACAGTTTAATTTTTGCTCGGAATATTATGCGAACCATCTATCAATTCCGTTTTTAAAGCAGATTTTTACTTCGAATATCATGCAATCGATTATAATTTTTTGCAGGAATTTCGCAGTGTCCAATGGTCTCGTGAACTTACCAATTTACAGCAACAATGGTTTCTGCGGGTTTTGCTTTTATAAGGACGCATTCGGATCGACCGCTATTCCTCATTCCTGTGCTGCGAGAAACACACCAATCCTGGCTGCACCCTCCACCGAGCAGCAGCAGTACAGTAGTAGTGGAAGCGAAACGTCGGACAATCCATCGAACGTAATTTCGCCCATTTAAAATCGTTCCATATTTTCCAAATATTGGGGACACAACATTTTTTATTTAAGCTTTCAAACTGATTGAAACTTACTTGCAGTCTCAACTGTTTCACTTCATTATCGAACTTTAAGACTAAACTATTCACTAATTACGAATGATTTATAATTATAAGAATTGCCACTGTTGAGCAAAACGGAGAAAAACTCTATGTAATTTCATTATTTTTAGCTAATTATTTATTTTTATTTTCAATTACAAGACCAAAGAGATATTAGTGTTTACAGTGTATTTGTTTACAGAGGAAAAGTTCCTGTAATTTCCTTCAGTTTGTATGACGCGGACTACATGATAAGAAAGTGCAATGCAAATGCATTTATGTAATCAAACCTTCAGGGATATTACATTGCCCTATACAGTATTACGATCGAAATAATTTATTGTATTACGTACGGTAATGTAAATGCGAGTCTATATACAATGCTTATTCTACTCACCCGAGTAAATATAATTTTGATCTCACAGTTCACGACTATGAAAGAAATGTATAAATATACCTTTAATACCTTATGTCTCAAAGTAGGTGAAGGAGAAGGGGTGAATCACATGTCAATATCGTAAGAAACACAATAACATTTACTGCAAAAAAGCTTTATTAAGGCGTGGAAGAATATGTTCCTTACATTTTACTACACTCCAGGTTAAAGAAAAGGTTGGAAATCCATTTAAGAGTAGTTTCAATGTTTCTTAGTGCTTTCATACACAAAGAAAAAATGATTTTTTTTCTACCGTTTATCCGAGAAGCAATACCATTTTAAAACGTCTGGCATGCAATTTTCGACCCTTTCTTCGTATCGCGGTTCACAAACCGATCGTAGATCATTGATTTCTCGGTTTTTTATTGTACGCACTTTTTTTAAACTTACCTCCAGCGATGGCTGAGTGTTACAAGTTGCGGAGGCAGGGTGAGCTCTCACGGAGTACCAGCCCGAACGGTAAACCAGAAATTAATGAAAACGAAAGACAGCAATTAATACAAGAAAAATAAAATAAAATGGTAAATCATGTTCCTTCAAGTTATATGTACATATCGTAAAACAGTACGTTTCAATGCCAGGCAAGTAATTCATGTTATCTTGCCTTTTAAACTTTATATTCAATGTGTTTCTTTCTACCACACTGTGAATTTGACTGTTTTCATTGGTATTCCAAAAATGATAAAATTCAAGACTAATGAACAGTAATATTTTTCACGCGCACACAGAAAGTACTACCGAAACGATCCCAGTTTACACTTATTATTTATATCCTGTGCTAATAGAATATTCATAAATTGTTAAACAGGAATAAATGTAAAATCAAATAACGCGACTTTGGATAAAAGCAAAGTAAAGTTTTGTAAAGGTTTCTCTTTGTTACTTTAACTTCTTATATAAACAGATTTTTCATTTCATCTGTAGTTCGTATTAAGAACAGTTAATATTGTGAAATATACGAAGAAAAAAGTATTGATCATAAAATAATTATTACACGTATTTTGTTAGTAATACGACATATAAATGTTAACAAATTTTGCGTATTTGAAATTGTGATGCCTAAAAATAAAACCAACGACATTTAGCACCCGTTTTAACTGTCCTACGTGTATTAGAAATAGGAAGAAATATTAAGAAACTGCCATGTAAATTACACCAATTATGTTCGAAGATTATTCTAATAGCCTAGTCTTTGCACAGTTGGAACGGTGCGATAAAGCTGGTAAAGTTTTAAATTTGGTTTTTCCTTGAGTCTTAGGATAATCTTCTCACTTGACTGATTAATATTCGGAGCGTCACAGAAAACAGTGTATTACAAATATCATGCAACCGTTGTTTCTTTTCGTTGGGTTTCCTGTACTGATAAGCAGAAGATTCTCGTATTCCTACCTGTGGTCGTGCTACAAAGGCTACCAAGAAGCCTAGCAAGGACTAGTTCTGCGGTAGATGTCAGAATCCCTTTGCTCTGCTACCTGCCTGCCTTTTTCGTATCTTCATCGCACTCATGCTTCTAAATCCTCGGTGCTAAGGGTCCGCCAGAAGAATCTAACTAATTGTAAGATCTATTTCCTGGCTCCGAATCTACCTACCGAATCTAGCACACATCTCTTCTTCTTCGATTTATCTTTCTCCAACAATAACACTTGTCGTATCGACGCAAGTGTATGTAGAAGAAATTTTCATTCATTTCCAATACCGCGTAGGGCCTATTAATCCCACCCGTAAAAATAAAATGTACCTTCGAGGCGCTTGCAAATCTTCTAAGCACACTTGTATTCAATATTGTTCCTTATCTTAAAATCATTTTTTAACTTAAGCATGATAGATGAATCCGTCTAGTTTGTCTAATCACCACTGAATGGACCTCTAACACTAAGTCAAACATGAATGATAAAAATATCTGCGAATATATCTTGTGAAGCAGAAAACAGAACATCATTTAATGATGTACATTACTTTGTTTATCACTCAATTGTAATAAATTAACGAAAATTAGATAGTGATAGCTATTTAACCAATCGTGAGTTGCTTTGGCTACTGTTACCTTCCTATTAAAAACAAACGGTTAGAAAAATTTTTGACGCATTTGCAATCATGCAACGAACTACCTACCGCTATTCTTACTGCTAATTTTGTGAAACAAATTTTCACGATTTATCTCAGACGTGGATTTATTTAAGAAGGATACGTGGGGACAATGAGAAATTTAGACTACATGAAAGCACCTATATTCCACATGAAATCATAGTAACAAAGTTTAATGTTTATCATTTAAACTTAATTCAAGAAACGTCAATTTTAACAATTTTCGGAGACTTCAAGTCTTACGTACATTTCTTCAAAAGATTTAAATTTTCCTTGAGACTGTTGACATTCAACAATTGTCAGAATTGCTTTATATCAATTGTAAACCTGCATATCGCGTATCCCTTCATCTATAAATCCATGCACCTTGTGAACACGAAATACAAAAAAAACAACTACACAAAATTAATCATAGATATTCATTATGTACAAATGATTTAATACTGTGTTTACATATAAATAATTAGGCACATAATAGTGCTTTTCATTGGCTACACAGTTGATGAAGTACAGACATATTCATTATCTTTTCCTGATACATAAACAAGTGAAACCCTTTTTAAACATTTGATCGGTCCTTGTCTGGCTACGATTTCCCTGATTCTGTATTAACCTCGCATTTGCGGCATTCATCTCTGACTTAAACCTATATGTTGCTCAACATATCCTCATCCTGTTCTTTCACAAAAGAAAAAATGACATGGAGAAGGTTCTGGTCATATTTTATTAACTAACTCTTAAGACATTACAGCTTAATGAATAAATCGGTTATTCTAAATAACCTACGAGAAGTGATGACTGACACTCACGATTGTTCTGTCCACCTGTATGTTCTGTTACTGAATCTTTGCTTACTTAATAATCTTGCACATCTTACCTCATTTTCTGCCCCTATTCTGATTCTACTTGATCTAAGTGTGAACGACTACGATTTTATAAGGGATAAAAATCTGCATCGGTGTAGTAAAACCTAGATGCTTGCATGGACCGTCATCGCTTCCTCACGCCTAGTTCCAGCTGATTAGAGAAACAATCTCTCTACTGTCCACTGTACAAGAGTCCTACACTGTCGTTCTCCCAAACGGATCATAAAAAGAACGCGACAAAGCTGTACGTAATTATCTTTCGACGAATGTTAATACAAACGAGGCACCGTAATTTGTCAGTTTGGATGGCATAGATTTATCCCTATCCTAGCCAGAGAAAAGTAATTCGTATGTTTAAATCCGTACGTGATTCTGTCCGAAGACGCAAGTTTTTCCTGACACTGAATATAAATTGTGGACCTCTTTCCCCTGTTCTAGTTACACGTGGCACATGGGCTACGAGCACGTGCCTAGAGGAGATATAACGATGTGATATCTCTTATATTTTTGTTTTTTGCCTGCGGACGATGATTCAAACGTATGTGAGACGTGGTAGATGCTAGATACCGAAAGAAATATGGGCATATGCCCCCCTCACTGCGAGCACTAACTGACGAAGCTTCTTTCTTTCTCTCTTTTTTCACTTTCATTCACTTTCCTGTATCCTGATTGTCCTGCCTGGTCTTGTCTCTAGCCTTTTAGCCCTGCCTGCTCCAAACTAAACAGTACAGAAGTACCGTGCGACTAGAAGACAAGTAGTAGGGTCACCTGAGGTTCAAAAGTCACAAATCTATTAGTTAAGGTGGTTTGCAGATACTCATTAAGATCTATAAGCTTTTTGCGCTACAACGGTATGCGTGCAACGTTAAGTATGTTCTTAAAATTATAGTTTTCATCCTAAATTAGTCTTGTGTTATAAGTGCTGCCCAAAAGGATTAAACATTTTCCTTGTTTTGTGCTGATTTTATGTAAGTGAAAAGTTTCAGCCGCCCCCAAATCATTTACGATAATAAAAATGTTGCCTGTGCATAAAGTCGAATGGAAAAAGCTGCTGTAACTGATACTTTTGGAATTTAACCACAATAACAGCATCAGTGATAAAAAAGGTAATGATGAATCTAATGTTATATTGTAAATATTCCTTAGACTTGTCTAGTAAATATCGTTATAAAGAAGTGCCTTGGAGTAACGTTCACGTAAAAAATGTGTGTATGTGTAACATCGATAATAAAAATGTGTAAATAAAATGAACATAGTAATGCATAGATAAATCAGTCTTACGTAAAGATTTCTTTTGATTCGTCAAAAAACACATTTTCTAGGTAAGATGTTGGTCCTTTATGAGGAAAGTCGGAAATTACTATCGTGGATAGTGGGAAAAAGTGCGGTAGAAAAATAAGATTTCGAACGGACTGCAAAGAATGAGTTGCTTAAACTATTTTCTGAAGCAAAGTAATGTTTTGTGTAAAAATAAAATAGTTGTATCAATCATAAATGGAAAAATATTCCCATAATGATCAGAGAAATTTTTAAACTGAGTAAGTGGTCTCATACACTTATTTAATGTACTAATAATATGTGTTATGCTTACCGTATGAGGGAGGTTTGCCTTGAAAGGGCGAGTGGGGTGGTTTAGTATCTTCTACCACCGCCGCCGCCCCCACCCATATTTCCACCTCCGATAGAGTTGCCTCCGTAGCCACCTTGATTTCCGTAGCCCCCACCACCACCAGAGTTTCCACCACCCATAGGTCCTACGAAACAATACGACAGAAGAACTGTATTAGTATAATTGTTTACATACGTCAAATGAAAAATAATATTTATAGTATAAGTGAGTGCCAAAACTGCGATTTTAAAAGTTAGTATTCTCCAGTGATAATACTCCTTTATCGATGAAATTATCAGAACACTAAGAACATAATTGAATGAATTAAATTATATGACGAAAAAAAATACAGAGGTTTAGAGCCCGAAACTGAGATACTTGACGGAATATACTACGTATTCTTGATAATGAATCATTACGAAAAAAGAAATAAATACTCGTACTTCGGGAGTTTTACGATCAGATGAAAGTAGAACAGAGAGAAAGTGGACAAAGGCGCTCCTTCTCGTGACGACATCGCGCCTATTATTTACCATTATGGTTCGTCAATACCTCGAAACATTCTGTATGTTTAGTCTGATCATTATCTAAGTGTTAGTAGTGTTAATTTGACTTTTGATAAATCAATAGAGTTAAATTCTGTTGATATATGATGTTACAATTAAAATTTATGTTTCCTATTGACTGTAAAATTGTATTAACACAGACAATAGAAAAAACTGTAATTTCTTAAATGCATTATAGCACTGCATACACCATGAACAACCTTAAATCCATTTCAAATTTACAATGATAAAAAATGAATAAATGTTATTAATCCTCTATTATTTAAGATTTTAAAGGGTGAGCACATCAAATTAACGTTCGTAAGCTTCTTTCATTTTACAATCTTTTGTACTAAATAGTTACTTTGCATTAATATTACGAATATTAGATTTTGAATCACTGCGGTTGGTAAGCCTCTATTCAAAAAAATGTAAAATGAACGAAACTACTAAAGGTAAATTATAAGAATCAAATAATCTGTTGCTTAAGGTGTATGCTCGACGCGTTGGCTTTTGAGAAGGAGGGAAGCAACCTTGTCCACCGAAGGGAGGTAGCCATCTCGAGTCTCCAGACTGTCGGCCACTAGGACCCGTATTAATACCATAGGGTGCTGGTCGTCCACCGGAGTTGAAGTTGTTTCTCACTGGACCGCCACCGTAACCTTGCTGATAACCTCCACCGAAGTTGTCATTACTCCAGTTTCCACCGCTGTTATAGCCTCCCTGGCCACCCTGATTTCCCCATCCACCTCCTTTAAACATATATAATTAGACAGTGCCTATTGCGTTTGTGCCTATTATCTTCTACCATCACATAGGCAACTCATTAGCAAGTAAACATAGTAGGATTCAATTCATAAATAACAAAATCGTATTACATTAAACCTGTGTGCCGACGATTAGTACCGATAAATAATGGGACAAACGACAAACAGGGTCTAATCGCATTTAGCATTTTAAAGAAATGAATCATACCATGTTTTAAACATTACTAAAAAGCTCATATTGCTAAACCCTGTCAGAATAATAGAAAAGAAATTTGTCTTTCTGCGAACCTTTACCTTGATTCTGATTTTCCCATGGGCCGTTACCTCCCCAACCTCCTTGATTACCTCCACCATAACCACCCTGATTACCACTGTTATTCCAATCACCACCACCGCCTCCGCTTCCTCGGCCGCCCCAATTTCCACCGCCTTGATTACCACCCCGCGGACCTCTTCCAACGCCCTGTCCTCCTCGATTCCCACCACTACCACCACCGCCACCACCGCTCGCAGAAGCCATTTCTGCTCTACTAAGTGCCTAAATTAAAAACAATTTCATTCATAACAGAAATCTTTGGATTCCAATTTTATCTCTGCAATTGAAAGAATAGATATGAGATTGTACAAGAATGATTATAAATGTGTTACATAGTTTACCTTCTTGACATCAACATGCTTTCCACGGATTTGGTGATGACGTTGAAGGCATATTTTGTCAACAGGATCGTAATCATCAAATTCAACAAAACCAAAACCTCGTTTCTTGCCAGTTTCCTTGTCGGTAACAATGCTAATCGAATTTATACTTCCATAACTTTGAAAATATTGCCTGAGATCTTCTTCTTCATGATCATCTTTAAGACCTCCAACAAATAATTTCTTGACAGTTGCACCAGCTTCAGGTCTACTAATTTCCTGCCTTGGAACTGCTCGTTTGGGTTCAACGACACGTCCGTCAACTCTATGTGGTCTTCAGGGAGAATATGTACAAATAGGTTACTTGTTATAAACATAACTATTAAACAGATGAAGAACTCAGTACTCAATGTAATCAAATACCGTGCATTCTGGGCATCATCTACCATATGGGCACGCGAGTAAGTAATAAATCCAAATCCTCTGGATCGTTTGGTCTTTGGATCTTTCATAACTACTACATCTACAATTTCACCCCATTGTTCAAAGTGTTTCTTTAAGGAATCATCGGTAGTTCTATAATCTAATCCACCAATGAACAGCTTTCTAACATGCTCAGGTTCATTTTTCCCATCCTGGAATAGAAAAAACTATCTTGTAGAATTGTGCTATAATATAATAAAAATATTTTCACAATGCTTTATTGTTATTGAGTAATAAAAAAATATTGTAAGTTATTATTTGCTGGTTAAATTTGGAAACATTTCCGTACAGGTCAAGCACTCATTTAACATTTTTCGGTCGGTAAGCTCTTTTTCATTTCTAGGTTTTGGAGCTTATGACTCACCGGCGGCACATTGTATACGTATAAACGATTTTCTATTATAGTTAGTATATATTCCACAAAAGGTCATTTTTTATCAATACTGCATACATTGTTAAGTTATTATTCCTAATTATTGTGACTTTAGTATCGTTTAAATATCATTATTTAAGTAAAATTGATATACAGGATTTGACTTTTTTTATGACTCCAAAATGGCGTAGCGTACCCACGCCGTATTATAACTAACCGAAGTAAATACTAATGATAATTTTCCGTTATAATATAAACATACCGAAATAGATTATTCTAAATTGTTAACAATTTTTCGTATGTGAGAGAAATGCACATTTGACTTTAGATTATTTACGACAGTAAAGCAGTCATTCGGAGTTTTCGACGTAGTAAACTACATAGACGCCATGTATTTTCAAATGAAGTAAACGAAGATACTTATATTGTTGTAAATGAAATATAATGTAAACTATATTCAACGCCATTCTTGGACGCTATACTGCACGCGCAAGTGTATTGTCTACTACCTCACCAAATTTGCCGAAACTATTACGACATTCTCTTAATATATAATTCAAGGACACAAATCTTATGATTTCTTCAAAATATATCCAAAACTGGAAGGGTTAGAGCATTTTGAAATTCAGAGCAAAACAAAGTAAAACAAAACACGTAACTGAACAGTTGATATAAGTCGTTGATCGCGGAAACTAACGTAGCCTAATCGAATTTGTAACATCGCACTTTATATAAACATATAATTGGTATTATAATATACATATATGTTTAACTACTTACATCATGCTCCATTTTCACCATTTTCGGTAAATTACGAAGGGCCGCGAAACCCTTTTAAACAGCACACGCAACAAACTTGTTCGGAATGACACGATAATTCTGTCTTTCGGTAGACGACTCATCAACCGATCGATCACAAATCCTTCCGTAAACTCGTGTAAACCCTGAACGTGGAAATGCTATAGTTACACGATTGGCGCATGCGCACTGCCATGGTGTGTCCAAAAGAAAATCTAAATGTTTATCAAACAATTTGTATTAACCAAAGGGAATACGTATTACTTGGCTATGATTACATTTTTTACTTGACGTAACAGAATAATTAACTCACAGAAAAATATAACTTTGGTACACGGATCAACAAATTGTTTCACAACAAGAATATATTTTTTAATTAAATGCTCTTGGCTATTATAATATTAATTTAAATGCTCTTGGTTATTATAATAGAAAATTTAGGAATATAAATATATTTAATAACGTAAATTCATATTATTACAAGCATTGTACAAATTTTTCTATCGCGTCTGACGGATGTTCTAAACACCATATTGTATTGGCGGTAATTGTGAATACTTCCGGATTTTAAACACAGTAAAATCATAACATTGATGATATCCGTTTACATTTGACAAATATTAATTTGGCAATAAATAGTTTATGATTGTTTCAAGAATTATGAATGGATTCATTTGTATGAAAAATATGACTTTTATAGTAAATGTAAAAGTGAAGAGTAACTAAACTGTGACAGGGAACACCGCTCAAAGCTTTTAACGTAGCATAAACCATGTAGACAGTATTCTTACATGAAATATTAATTCCTGATATAATGTAAACCTTTATCTTTTGATGATTTCGATTATGAAAAATAATTGTGTGAATAATCCTCCAAAAATTATTGAAATGTCTGTTGATTCTGCATGTGAACAAATATAGTTAAATAAAACGAATTGCGGTTAACAAAATGATTGAAGCGATAAGCTTGTTTACAATTGAGGTCGACTCACTATTGCATTTATGATATATAGACTTTATTGTTTACAATTGTAACCTAAAAATCAAACTACAATAAAACTGGTATGTTGAACGTCTATTTCAACTATTTCTATACAATAGGCGACATAACCTCTCCAATACTGTATACATTATTTCGAAATATTCAAAGGGTATTGTTTGTGTTCATACGAAAAAGATGGTTTTTATATGAACTAAAATTCATATTTTTCGTTGTTTCAAGAAGAAAAGGGAATAGTTTACACAGCTTCAAGATGAATAAGAAGAAAGTCAATGAAGATAGTAGTAAATTACATGGATTTAGGAGAGCATTAGAGCCTGATAAAATTGTTGGTGCAACTGATTCCAGTGGAGAGTTAATGTTTCTGATGAAATGGTTTGTTGTATTCCTTATTAGTAATATTCAGTAACCTTTATCATGTCTCCATGCTCGTATTATTATAGGAAAGGAACAGAAGAGACGGATTTGGTTACTGCAAGAGAAGCAAATGTCCTATGTCCACAAGTAGTTATACAGTTTTATGAAGATAGGTTGACATGGCACACTACAAAATCTAATCCTAAATAATTATCAACATTTATAGGCAAAAAGTACTCAATTTTTAATCTAATTAGGACATTCACTATAATGATTTTAAGATTTTGCAGAACAAAAGATAAAGTTTTTGAAAGGTTTAAAATATATTTTGAATCACATAGAATAACTTATAGAAATATTCTTTTGTGAAGAATAAAAACCAAACACAAATTTTAATCCTTCAAACTTTATCAGATATTTTATAATGTTCCAATACGCATATTTATTAAACCATCTTATGTTCTTATGTAACTTCTACTTTCCATAATTGATTATCAGGAGACCTCCCATGATATTTTTTACAATAACACCTTAACATTTGAAGTCTGAGTAAGTGCTGTGGCCATGTTGCATAAATAATCTGCTGCAATGGTTGAATTACTAGTCATTCTTTTCTTAGATTAATTTGCATTAAAAATTAATAGCAATGAAGTTATACCATTTTATAAATTATTTATTAAGGCATAATTCATAAATTCCTTTTACAACACTGAAGAAGTTCTGATATTCAGAAATGATATGGGAATAATAAACCTGTGACTGACATTGTATTAACTAATGACTCTGATAAATCATGTGTGAAAAGTATGTAAAGATGTTGTAAAGATGTTGAAATGTTTTTTTATACAAAATATAATTAAATATCTTAACTATAGATGGCAATTATTAAATTTACACTATACCTTTGTCAACAATATTTTGCCTGACTTTGTCGGTTTATCGATTTTAACATGTCTTCTAACAAAAATTGATTTCCAGAAACATACTTTAAGAAAGAAGTAAAACATGCATTCTTGTGTGCAGTGAAGTTAATGGTAATAACTGCTGCTTTTGATTTCCATTCCCATGTAATAATCAATATGTCAATGTGACTTAAAACTTAAATTTTAAGCTGGTATTAGTAATAGTATGATGTAAATATTGTTCAAATCAATAATATTTTCGAAACACTGTCGACTTTGAATGTTATACAATTACAAACCATTATAAAAAATGACATTTTGTTAAAAGAGAAACACTGAGCATTTTTGTGTGAAATACAATTTCATTTGCGATAATTCTACAGTATTTTTTCTACATTATTAAGCAGTATGTACAGAACAGTGTAGTAATAAACAGTCAATTTATTTTTTAACTAGTCATTGACCACATTCTTTAAATATTTCTGCTGCTCTACGTCTCCAATGCATATTACTTTGATTTTTTTCGTTGACGATTTCATTACATTTGGGCAGTGAACTTTTCGTCATCGCATCTGCGTTACTATTTACGGTGTTAAATTCTTCAGGATTACTTAATTCCGATTGATGTAACGTGTGTTTTTTTATTGTAGACACGCAATTAGTCTTTTCTTCTCTAATTAATGAGCCAAATAAATTAATTTCCATAGAATTAACTTGACTGTTAGAGTCCGTCTCTATAACATTAGCTATACTCTCATTCATAGAACTTTTATTTGAAGGATGTAATTCACTAGATTTTTCACACGCAGTAGTTGTTTTATCGCAACTTTGACGTTTATTATTACCGTCATTCTTTTGTATTTCCTGCACCGTTGGCTTTATATTTTGTTGGAGGAAAGTAGATCGAGATGTAGTAAGGTCAGATGACAAATTTTCGAATGAAATACTTTTGATCGAAGGTGCATTCCTGACGCTAAAATTTGTTCGTATCGATTGTGTTACAGACGTACTATGTAACTTATCGATATGAGTAGAACAATTCCGAAAAAAATAATTATTTTGAGGATATAACTTTTCTTCGATTCGGCGATTTATTACCACCGCTTCTGCAAGTGGTATGGGTTCTGTATAGGTAAAAGTCTTTTTACGTGTATCAGTCTTATTATTTGGCTTTTTAACACTGATCGGCCCGTTAATAACGGGTACTGCATTACTCAGTTCGCTAGTGTTCCTAATTACGGGTGTTATGTTACCCATGGAATCTAATCTGGAGTTTATTTGTTCGTGGGAGTTTACGTAAGCTGCGGTCACCTTGGCGGGACTCTTCGGTAATAGGTTTAAAACATTTTTCGTCGATCGTTTCGATTTCTGCCTTTGCCTTTGACTATTCACCGGTGGTTTCTTCGTTATTTTTTTATTTGCCTCCAGTATAACGGTTTGTGTCTTATTGCTATCATAATTCGAATCTTCCGAATGATGATGACGAATATGACGATTCAAATTGTCTTTTCTACGAAAAACGGTTTGGCAATATTCACACGAGAATGGTTTTTCATCTGAAAACAATGACCATATGAGGTAACGGTAAGTATACTTGAACAATTAGTGAGAAATACCTGAGTGGACGGTCATGTGCCGCATCAATTCACTTTTTGATAAAAAGACACGATTACAATGGACACATGAAAATGGTCTCTCTTTCCCGTGTGTTCGTTTGTGTCGAGCTAGTAAAGAACTATCTTTAAAACTTTTATTACATTGGTCACAAACATGTGGCCTTTCATCTGTAAATTCCATTAACAAATTAGTAGTTGGTAACACATTCACATTATTCAGTAGTTATAACTATTAGTGTAATAGTCGCATTTTTCTGTAATTTTCTTTCCTTAATACTTACTGTTATGGGTACGCATGTGACGAGTTAGTGCTGCCAGTATGTGGTACGATTTTTTACAAATCTTACAAGTGTGGGGTTTTGTGTCATTGTGAACAGGTAAATGATTTCTTAAATCATCTCGTTTACTATACCTTTTATCGCACTTGGAACATACAAATTGTTTCTCTTCTGAAATATACAGCACAATCAGATTATGAGATAACAAATTTGATTTAAAGTATTAAAACTTATGCAATATTAATATTTAATTACTTACTACTGTGTGAATACATATGCCTATTAAGCTTATTTTGTTGCGGAAATGCTTTATCACAGAGGTTACATTTGTATGGTCTGTATCCACTGTGAACTCTTTCGTGATACTCAAAATGAGAACGCTTGACAAAACTTCTGTCACAGATGTTACACTTGTATGGTTTAACACCTGTTACACAAGCATCATGGTAGCATTTACCCTTCTTGTTACGAAATATTTTGTTGCACACATTACATTTGTACTTTTCTGGGTCACCTGGTATAACTGATATATGGCTCCTATCTAGATGCTTTAATTGTTTATTTGTTACTAATTTTTCTATCTCAGGTTCTTCTGGCCTAGTTTCCTAAAAAGTTAATACAATTATTTAAGAAATATTATACAAGAAATATTATCTAGAAAAAAACAGTGTGCACCATTGAATGTCCCCCTTTGAATAGAGTATGTTTCGTTTAAACATTTTTTTCGAAAAATGAATATTTTTCGAGATGATCATGTGTAAAGATTAAAATGAGACACCCTGTATAATGATAATACAACATAGCGCTGGAGTTATACAAAATATATTGTAATTGTGTCAAACTTACAGAATTTATACCCTCTACTGCTGTGGCTGTTGCTGTTGTTGTACATGTTACTTCAGAATTAAGTGTAATATTATTAGGTTCTGTTAACTGAGCACATATATTTGAGACCACATCACATGGTTCCATTTTTGGAATGTAAAGTGTATTTGCAGCATTATTGTTGCCGGTATCATTTGCTGCAGGTTTGCATATGTCTGTTTTTTCATTGTCAATTGTCATAATTTCTCTTACATTAAATTGTTCATCTTGTATATTGCCAATGGAAACAAATTCGAGATCTTTTGACCTAACATCTTTATGAATAACAAGTTCCAAAGGTAATATTTTTTCTTCAGTAACTATGGAACTTTGAGCTGCCACATAAATATTATCTTGTGGTTGATTTATAGAAGGTATACAACCTATTAAAAAATATGTACATCATGTATTATATTTTTCAAATATAACATAATTATCTCTGATATTATTTTATTTAATAATATCAATTAAAACTATAAATGTATATACCAAAAGTATCCAAATTCTGTATAGTATGTTCATCATTGCAAGCTCTACACCCATGCTCTTCATACAATAAACACATACGACATTTTGTATGACCACAACTATCTTTTACAAGTCTTGAAAAAGATGAGTTAGTTAGTTGCCTACAGTTTGGACATTCTTCGCTCATCATATTTTGTTCCTTCTTTAAGCAAGGAATTTCTGATCATTTTTAATTTGGCATTATTTTAAAACTATGGATCCATATCATAGAAATGGATCCATATTAGCTGAAAACATAAAACAAATTTCATATAAATATATGAGATATTCATGTGAATGAGGTTGCATGAATAAAAATTAAAACATAAATATATAAATAGTTTACAGTACTCACAAAAATAAACAAAAGTCCTGTTAACATAGGGCTATACATTTATCATGATAGAGATAATAGCAATTTATTTGTAGAAGTCAAATGTACAGAAAAATACAATATGTTTATAACTGTGTAAATACAAACAACTCAAATTTCTATTTAAGTGAATCGTAGACACACAGAATACCTTTTGTAGAAACACTAAACAAAAACTTAAAACAAATACTAGGCTTCATCTAGCCTCATCTTTATTAAGGTTCATTTGCGGACTTATGTTAATGGGATATTTTTATTTATTTTAATGAGTAATAAATGCTCTTAAATTTATTGATTCTTTGCTAGTATTAATTAGTAAAAGTAAATCTTGATACGTTTTATTGACAGATATAGGTTAAAAAGCCTGTAAGATCGCATAATATTCATGAATAAACGATCGTGTCTTTAAAATATATCATAAATTAACATTACATTCGCCATGCAAGAAAAACATGTTT
The DNA here is from genome assembly GCA_963989215.1 of Hedychridium roseum. Taxonomy (NCBI): domain Eukaryota; kingdom Metazoa; phylum Arthropoda; class Insecta; order Hymenoptera; family Chrysididae; genus Hedychridium; species Hedychridium roseum. The sequence goes on along the minus strand of OZ022311.1, from coordinate 5,812,868 downwards.
AAAGTGTATTTAAAAATGACCTGCTATTTATTCCACATACTGTGATGCGGGACTTTCTAAGCAAGATAAAATTTTATAACGCAGAACACAAATCTGTATAAAACTGGATTCGGTATTCGCTACGCAACAGAAGACCACTAGGTAGCCAAATTGGAACATCAGGTAGCGGCTTCTAAAGGCTCAAGCGGTAATCGGTGCAGTTATTTCGAGTGATTAGTAACAGCGATTGAATCTATGATAACATTGGATGATATACGATCTTCCCAATTCTTGTTATGATTAACAGTAAATGAATTGTGTATTTAAATGAAAAACAAGAATTTGATAAAACCATCGACGACGTACAGGGATAGACCACTCAAGTGACACATTTTTGTGTCTCCTCATTTTGTGTCAGCACACTACTGTCCATTACCATTTTTGTGTCATGCTCAATGTTATCGTCTGGGAGCAGTATAGGATGGCAACGCTGTTGGTGGCAGGAATTAAAACTATAATAGATTGAACAGAATTGTTGTGTTTCTTAAAACCGCGCATGATGTGAACGCGCACTTAATAGCAATAAATAGCATTAGCCGCATTAGCTTTCAATTGTTTTAATTATACTGTTCACACTCTGAATATAATTTTTCACATGTACAATATTTACAGTATCTACTACAGTATTTAAATTTACGATATTTACAGTGTCTGTTATATTTGATGTATTACACATGCATATTATTTATTGACAAGAAATACCTCTCGTTATATGTTATATACGTACCATATACCTATTATACGTTCTATATCTATAATATACGTACCATACAAATATTATGTGTTATATACAGGGTGTGGCAAAAGTACCGGAACAGCGGAACAACTCGGAGAGGGTAAATCTGAAGGGAAAATGTTCTCTACAAAAGTCGTAAAATTTTTTTCTGGCTATCTGATAGTGACCTTGGATTTGACCTCGACCTTAACCTTCGAAGTCATATCAAGGTCAAATCCGTTTTTTTAAATACGAACTACCATTTTTGACCCCGGAAATGGAAAGGGCGAAAAATGTTACAATCAGAAATGACTTTTAACACCCTGCGATTTGACCCCTGAAGGTCAAACTCAAGGTCCAAGTCTTAAATGCTGTAAAATAACTGGATATCTGAAACATTTCAGGTGGTCGAAGAAGAGGAAAGTTAGCATACTTCCCTGGCTAACTGATGATGACCTTAGATTTGGCCAGTGAAGGCAAGGTGAATCAGTCCCACCCGTTTAAGACAAGAAGTCTTGGACCCAGCCACTGAAGACAAGAAGACTTAATCCTGCACAAAGTCTGAAGGTGCTTCAAAAGGGTGTTGAAGGTGAGACACAATTCTAGCCACCCAAGCTTTGGTATTCATGATCGTTGCAATAAATGGTGGATGGAAAATTCCTATCGTATATTATTTAATTAAAGCGATCTCTCCTGAGCAGAAAAGCACATTAGTTGTCGAGTGTTTGAAGGCCATTCATGAAACTGGTTTGAAAATAGTATCCTTAACGTGTGATGGAACATCCACAAATTTATCAGTTTTTAAACATCTTGGATGTGATTTTAATGATCCGTGTTCATTACAGACGACTTTTCCACATCCAACAACAAATGAAAGAATTGTGGCTTTTCCCGACCCTTGCCACATGTTGAAACTAGTAATAAATGTTTGGAGATACAAAGAACTTAATTGACAGGGACAACAAACCCATCCAGTGGTCACACATAATCGATTTGCATGACCTGCAAGGATGTGAAGGTATGCACTTGGGAAACACATTGCGTAGTGCACACGTTAATTATAAAAAAACAAAAAATAAAAGTACGATTAGCAACACAAATTTTTAGCCAATCGGTAGCAGATTCTCTAATGTTCTGTAAAAATAATTTGCAGTTAAGAGATTTTTAATGTTGTGAAGGAACAATAAGGTTTTTAAATATCTTTAACAATTTATTTGATATCTTAAATTCTAAGAATGTGTATCAGAGAGGTTTAAATCGAGCGTTAAAGTCTCAAAATATAGAAACAGTCAGAGAGAAATCACAAGAATGCGAACTATACATACTTTCTTTAAGAAAAGAGTGTGGCGAAGTTTTAGTAAACTCGCGAAGAAAAACTGGGTTTCTAGGATTTTTAATTTGCATAAAGAGTGTTTGCTCGTTATTTAACGAACTTTGCGAAGAAACAAACACATTGAAATATATTCCTACTTATAAATTAAGTCGGGCTCACGTGGAATTGTTGTTTGGTTGTGTCAGACGCCATGGAGGTGGAAATGATAATCCAACTGTGCGGCAGTTTAAATCTGCCATGAAAAAAATATTAGTCCATGTCGACATACTCTACTCTATTCTAGAATAGAAACTCTACTCTACTCTAGAAATTCTAACACAGGAAATTGCATTCCTCTGGAAGAAATTTCCATTTTGCACACATCTTCTGCAGGAAGAATAATTGATTCAGAAAGTATAATTAATGCTACATCGCGTTTATCTAGAATACATGGTGAATCTAATGACATTCATACCGACAGTATTGATTTGAAATTATGTAATATATTATTATATCAATATTATTATATTTTCACAATATAACAGAAATTACAGAATTTTCAGCAAATATTGTTGAATACATTGCTGGGTATAATGCAAAAAAACTTAAAAATTCGTTATTTTGTGAAGAATGTATATTAGCACTTCCAGAAGATATTTGCGTAAAAAATAATTTAATAGAATTAAAAACTCGTGGCGGTTTCATCCAACCCTCTCGTGATGTGGTAATAATAACCACAAAATGTGAAAAAATGATTAGACGCGCTTTTTATAAAGGCGATACTTTAATCAAAAAGTATACGGACACCTACCTCACCAATGAAATATTGACACACTTTATTAGTATGAAATTATTTGAAAATTTGAAAGATCATGACCGTGATCATGAATATTTAGAAAGTCATGTGGCACACTTGATACGTGCTATCGTAAATAAATATGTTAAAATTAGATTACATTATGTAGCTTTAAATAGTGTAGATAAATCAAACAGCCGTATACACATATTAACAAAATTTATATTATTTAGTGGTCAATAAAGAATGTTATTCTCAACCTGAACATGTCTACAATATGTATTAAAACAACCTTCATTATTGCTTGTCTTATATGTTATCAAGAGTAATGTAAATAATACTTTATGTTTTATCTGTTCTACCATAACTTTCATGAAATAGAAATTTCTTGTAAATTATCGACACTCAAAGGAATGATTTTTATTTCGTTTTCGTATTAGGCGGTACTAAGCATGCGCGCAACCGTAGCCAATAGAAAGTAGGTGCCAACTGGTGCCAACCACAGACTTCTATGAAGTCTGTGGTGCCAACTAAGTGGGGTCCCTCATTTCGGCTTCCCCCTCAGGCCGATATTGCGACTTTACGCTCCGTCCCTATTGGTCCCTATATTCCTATGTCCATAATTTCAACGCGTTTCAACGCGTTTTATCGCATTTTAACGTATCTTCACTCACCTTAACGTATCTTAACGCACCTTAACGTATCTTAACGCACCTTAACGTGTTTAAACGCTTTTTGATTACTTAAACGCATTATAACGAATTTAAACGCATTTTAACACACCATAAAGCAGTTTACCGCATTTCAACGCATTTTAATGGATTCTAATGCTATTTTAACGAATTTTAACGCATTGTAATGGATTGTAATGCATTTTTAACGTATATTATCGTATTTCAACGCATTTTAATGGATTTTAATGCATTTTTATCTTATTTTATCGTATTTCAACGCATTTTAATGCATTTCAAAATATTTTACCATATTTTAACGCATTCTAACCTATTTCAACACATTTTAATGCATTTCTAAACGTTCTAATCTATTTTAAAGCATTTTCATACAATTTTTAATGTTCTAACGCATTTTCAATATATTTTAACGTATTAAAAATTGTATGTTCAATTAAACATTTTGGTATTCTGTCGGTAATCAGTAGACTGATTATCACCGTTCTCAATTTACATCCGTGTACAATATCGGTAACGAATCTGCAATCGCTAGACTGATTATCACCGTTCTCAATTTACATCCGTGTAGAACATTGGTAACCGATTTGTAAACGCTAGACTGATTATCACCGATCTCAATTTAAATCCGTGTAGAACGTCGGTAACTAATCTGTAATCGCTAGACTGATTGTCACAGTTCTCAATTTACATTCGTCAGTGGCGTAGCGTGGATTTCTGCCACCCGGTGCGAACCCTAACTTTGCTGCCCCCCTATTTTCGCAATTTAGCAAAGAAATCTGTAAAAAAATCTATGATGCTCTCTCACTATTTCAAATGAATTCAAAACAAAACGTCTTTCTTAGATTAAAATTTTATTCTACGTGTTTTTTGCAATGCAAATTCTTTACTACATTCCTCAATTTTAATTTGTGTCTCTTGTTCGATTGTCAAAATATCTAGATTTGTTAATCTCAACGTTGACATGGTAGATCTTAAATAATTTTTAATCAGTCTCAATTTAGAGAAGCTTCTCTCACAACTGGCATTACTTATGGCAGCTGTGAGGAATATTCTCAGCATTATACTTGTCCAATTGTCTTCAAATTCTGCATAAGTACCTACATATGTACTTCCGACGACAATAAAGTTATCTGATCTAAGCAGACAGGATTAGCCAGATCGGCTGCTCCTTGCCGCCCCCCACATCTGTGCCGCCCGGGGCCATGGCCCCCTCTGCCCCCCCACGCTACGCCACTGACATTCGTGTAGAATATCGGTAACCAATCTGTAATCGCTAGACTGATCCTCCCCGTCGTCAATTTACATCCGTGTAGTACGTCGGTAACCGTTCTGTAATTTCCGACGCATTTTAACAGATATTAACACATCTGCGACGCATTTCAACTCATTTTTAACGCGCTTTCAACGCACTTTAACACATTTAAACGCATTCTGGACGTACTTTAACGTATGTAAACGTATTTTAATGCACTTTCATCGCATTTTAACGTATGTAAATGAATTTTAACTTATTTAAACGCATTCTTAACGCACTTTAACTCACTTTCATGCACTATTGACGTATTTTAACATATTTTCACACCTTATAACGCATTCATAATACGTATTTTCGTGCACTATAGCGCATATACAACATACGGACTATATAGTATATACCTATTGTATATACTTTATACGTAATATATATATTATATACGTATTATATACTCGTTGTACATACTATTTTATCGTATTTTAACACATTTTAATGGATTTTGAAGCATCTTTAACGTATTTTAGTGTATTTCAACGCATTTTAATGGATTTTAATGCATTTTTCACGTATTTTATCGTATTTCAACGAATTTTAATGGATTTTAATGCTAATTTCAGTTTCTTTAATTTTGTCGGCTAGTATAGTAGTTTTCCGGCTAGTATCGTAGTTTTTCTGCTAGTTTAATAGTTTTTTCTGTTAGTATAGTAGTTTTTTCGGCTAGTATAGTAGTTTTTCTGCTAGTATAGTAGTTTTTCTGCTAGTATAGTTGTTTTTCTGTTAGTATAGTAGTTGAAATATAATAGTAGTTGAAATGCGTTGAAATATGTCAAAATTCGTTAAAATAGCATTAGAATCCATTAAAATGCGTTGAAATACGATAAAATACGTGAAAAATGCATTAAAATTCATTAAAATGCGTTGAAATACACTAAAATACGTTAAAAATGCTTCAAAATCCATTAAAATGTGTTAAAATACGATAAAATAGTATGTACAACGAGTATATAATACGTATATAATATATATATTACGTATAAAGTATATACAATAGGTATATACTGTATAGTTCGTATGTTGTATATGCGCTATAGTGCACGAAAATACGTATTATGAATGCGTTATAAGGTGTGATAATATGTTAAAACACGTCAATAGTGCATGAAAGTGAGTTAAAGTGCGTTAAGAATGCGTTTAAATAAGTTAAAATTCATTTACATACGTTAAAATGCGATGAAAGTGCATTAAAATACGTTTACATACGTTAAAGTACGTCCAGAATGCGTTTAAATGTGTTAAAGTGCGTAAAAATTATTTAAGATCTACCATGTCAACGTTGAGATTAACAAATCTAGCTATTTTGACAATCGAACAAGAGACACAAATTAAAATTGAGGAATGTAGTAAAGAATTTGCATTGCAAAAAACACGTAGAATAAAATTTTAATCTAAGAAAGACGTTTTGTTTTGAATTCATTTGAAATAGTGAGAGAGCATCATAGATTTTTTTACAGATTTCTTTGCTAAATTGCGAAAATAGGGGGGCAGCAAAGTTAGGGTTCGCACCGGGTGGCAGAAATCCACGCTACGCCACTGACGAATGTAAATTGAGAACTGTGACAATCAGTCTAGCGATTACAGATTCGTTACCGATATTGTACACAGATGTAAATTGAGAACGGTGATAATCAGTCTACTGATTACCGACAGAATACCAAAATGTTTAATTGAACATACAATTTTTAATACGTTAAAATATATTGAAAATGCGTTAGAACATTAAAAATTGTATGAAAATGCTTTAAAATAGATTAGAACGTTTAGAAATGCATTAAAATGTGTTGAAATAGGTTAGAATGCGTTAAAATATGGTAGAATATTTAGAAATGCATTAAAATGTGATGGAATAGGTTAGAATGCGTTAAAATAGCGTAAAATATTTAGAAATGCATTAAAATGTGTTGAAATAGGTTAGAATGCGTTAAAAATGTATGGAAACGCGTTAAAATATGGTAGAATATTTAGAAATCCATTAAAATGCGTTGAAATACGATAAAATAAGATAAAAATGCATTAAAATTCATTAAAGGGCACTGAAATACGCTAAAATACGTTAAAAATGCATCAAAATCCATTAAAATGCGTTGAAATACGATAAAAAGCGTTGAAAATGCATTTAGAGACGTTAAAATTTGTAGAAAATGCGATTAAATACATCACAATGCATTAAACTGCGATTAAATACGTTAAAATGTGTTGAAAATCTGTTGAAAATGCGTTAAAATGAGTGAAAATCCGTTGAAAATGCGTTAAAATGCGTTAGAATACATTAAGCGATTATTGGCGTTAAATTACTTAACTTTTAGGTTATTTGATGATTTTCAATGTGAAAATATGAAAACATTGGATTATTTGGGGATCTATTGATTCATGAATAGTATATGCGAAAACTATTCTTAAATTTCGGAATACTGCGGTGATTGTATAAAATGTGTGTAATTTAGATAATAGCACAGACGAGATATAGGATAGACCCAGATAGACGTAACATCTTACGGGGTTTCGTGGCCACAAAACTGAATTACCGATGCAGTCAAAATTATAATTTATAGTAATATAATTATGATTATACTAATAAATAATCATAGTAATTATAGTTATAGTAATATATAATTATACTAAAATTATAATTATCACGCTGCTATACATTTTCAAGCTGTATTGGTAACATAAAGCGTGATACTAAAACGGTAAATAATAATAATAATAATAATAATAATAATACGTCTTTATTGCATCTACATTTAGGTATGTAATACATAGAAGTCATTAAATAGTTTGAATAGTATAGGTAGCAGACGCACGGGTGAGGTTCGGCAAAGCCGCTTTGCAACCTAACCCTAAAGGGCCTAACCTAACCTAACCATAAAGGAGGCCACATGACCCCCAAAAATGTGGCCAAAAAATTACATTGGATGTTAGGTCTATTCCTATACCTCGTCGGTGATAATAGTTCTGTCCCATATCTCATCTGTGTCGATGGGTTACCGATTCGTTGGCATGATGTACAGTCACAGATATAATCGCATATAATATAACGTTTCTGTAATTTCTTGATAAAATTTTTAATTTTTCCATAAAAATGGTCCCGATATGGTCCCGATATGGTCCCGATATGGTCCCGATATGGTCCCGATATGGTCCCGATATGGTCCCGATATGGTCCCGATATGGTCCCGATATGGTCCCGATATGAGATTTAATGAGTTTTAATGAGGTTCAAATTTATTTTATACGGGAAGTACTACATGCACAAAAATTTATAAAAAAATCGGCACCCGAATTTGACGACTTCTGCTCGTCGGATGGCCCGTCTAGCCCGATCCGAGGTACAAGTGGCCAGAGTTGCGATCGTGCGAAAATAATCGATGTGACAATCATGCGTCACAATGGTTACATTTGGCAACATCGCTAAATTTGATCAGTAAAGCGAAAGGAAAACGTTTACAGTTCCACATGTTACCGTCGTGAAACGTAGAATGCGCTCGATCGCTACTCTTTTTTGACGATGTCGGTAATTCAGTTCTGGTGATACGAAGTCCTATAAGGTGAAAGGTCTATTCTTATACCTCGTCGGTGCTTCTACACAACAGCATCTGAGAATGCATCGCGTTCTGCTTTATGATTTTTTTGGTATAGCCCGGTTTTGATGTGATAACTCAGTGTTGAGTGTGTCAGAAGATATACGCGATACAATCAACAATAACTATAGAATAATGGGTGATACTCTTCGGAGAGAAGTAATACTATTTATTTACACATACTGTCACGTCCTCATTATTATGAATTTTCGTTTATTAACCTTCGATTAGGTTAGGTTTGACTGGGGAATGGTTATTGTGGACTGTTGTCAATATTATTATTACCATTATATGATTTATTTATTTTTATTTGTTACGAAAAATATATATGGAAAAACTGATATTTTTTTATTAAACTACCTGGATTTTTCATTGACGTAGGTACTGTACATATATAAGATGTTACACAGAACACGGTTAAAAACATTTAAGGATGATGAACGTGCATTGAAAAGTAAGTTGCACAAAATAAGAATACGAACAATATATCCTTGATAATGGCTTTGTTAGTGATGACCTGACTTTTCTATACATATTATTCAGTCGTAAGGGACAAAATTAACAAGGAATATAGAAAGTACAAGGATGTAACCAACCAGGCAGCAATAGAGGAGGTAAATTTGATGTAGTAAATATCATTTAAAAATTTAAGTGAATTAAAATTAAGTAATGCCATGTTTTAGTTGAATAGGTTTGCACGTGAAGTTGAACAAGAAATAAGGACCACTGTAGTTCAAGCTGTTGAAAAAGAACCAGGACATTTTGGTACAATTTTAACATCTTCAAGTACTTAATTTTTTCTAAATGAGCAATATGATTGATACATGATTTTAATATTTTTTCAGTGGTACGAATGACATCAGATACTACATTGTTAGAAAATGTGCCATATAATGATGACGCTGCTCAAAAAAGTACTAAAAAACATAGATTTTCACATAAAAAGTGTGGAACACCTAGTCAAAATAATAAATAATGTACAAATTGTGTAAAAAATTTATACAATAGATTTAATGTGTACATATAATATTTATGTCGAGATTAAATTATTCTACCTATACTGTTATTTAAAAAGAAATTGCTATCAAAAAGTATGTAATTCCTTTGCTTTCCAATATATTTCTTGTATTGCGCATATACAATCTTTTAATACAATTATACAATATTTAAAAATACTTTACCCCAATTATCGTACGTTAGATTTCTGTGATCGACAGTAGTTTCATACAACAAGCGTGTTCTTTATACTCGAGCACCGTGTAGTGTTTATACATTCAGGCGTGTGACGATAAAGTATACAAAATACTTCCGTCGTCTAACATGAACTTCTTTCTGTATTTAAAACACAATTTGAACATTTTACATAAGTCATGTACACATATATAGTACGAGTACGCATACGAATTACTGAAGCAGTGGAACGACGAACTTCTCATCACAATGAAGATAATAAACGACAGATTTATTTATAATATTACTTTATCTCAATCATCCACGCGTTAAATACATCGTAATGATAATGATGTTACGCAATATTTCCATAATTACACATATTTACATAAGTTTTTATACAAGTAACTTATCCGCACGCCTTTCTGGAATCTACATTCTTGCATTCAATGTGTGGGCGGTGATCATTCTACAATTTGTTTTCCAAATTATTTTGCGTCTGCGACTCCTTACACTTTCATCCTGAAAAAATATATAAGTCATCTATGATTATATCATTTTTACTTAAAGAGTTTAACAACACCTTTAAGTAGTTAATGATGAACGTAACAATAAAAAATATGTTTGGTTATAAGTTTTTAGTCGTTGTAACTTATGGTTGCAAATTCAGAGAATTTCAATACAGCGATGCCTTGTTTTTTTCATGACTCACCTTGGGCATCGTGCATTCCGCGCAGAATGAGCGACTTACGATTAGTACGTCTTGCAGCTAAGCAGATTGTTAAATATATGCGGCGCCAGTGGGATTAATTTGCATGTATTAGTGGATGCATTCTTTGGATTGCAGGAATAACAAGAAGGATCAATACATGAGTAGATTTTTAGGAGCAAACCTGTGGCATAATATGGTCATTTTAATGAGATAATATCTGTAATATCTATAAAAGTTTTCTCAGAATTACTTACACATGTTCCGGATGATTGCGGATTTGGTCAATTAAATCGGCCGGTTTCAGCTGATGATTGCAAATACGGTGAACCGCCGTGAAAAGAGGGAATTTTTCAGTTAAGTTCTTGGCCTTCAACATTCCGTTAACTTCCTCCGCGGTGGCTGGTCCTTGCAATTTCTGACCAGCCAAAAGCTCGTCTTCTAATTCTTTAATACTCTGTCAGAGTGATAAATTAAATTCAATGAAATTTCACTTAACTTGTAGCAAATTATATGCTGATATATTGTGATTGGTGGACCTTGACTTATTTAGTAAATGTCTTGACATTTGTTGGTAATAAATAAAATAATTTTTTGTACAAAAGAAATCTTTTTCTCAATATATTCGTGCGAATTCCGGTGTTTATTTACCTTGCCTTGTTTAACAAATTGTTCGCAAACTCGGCGATTTCTGCCACCGTAACAAGTGGTAATGAGATCAGCTACTCCGCAGCTTTCAAAGAAGGTAGACAATTTTGCTCCGCCGTAAAACGTGTCTACAAATTTGACCATTTCCATCAAGCCCAGCCTGATTACCGCAGCTTTCGTGTTGTCTCCTAGGCCTAATCCATCTACGAAACCAGCAGCGCATGCTACGATATTCTAAAATAAATAAAAATACACAAAAGATGATGTAAAAATTAAACGACTGAAATACTTTATCAAATCGCCAGTACTGTACTCGTTGTAATAGAATATCTTTCTGCTTTTTTTAAAACAGTGTTAATAGTGATATAAAAATAATATTAAACGTTTCTCCGTTGACGATAAATTATTAAAACTCGGTACTCGAGCGATTACCATTTTTCCTCGTGTTTATTTCGTTGAAATTTTGTTAGCGATTCGTTTTTATCATACGATAGCCGAACACTCTGCACTCTGAGGTCATCATACTAATTTACCGTTCGTAGCCGATATGGATTGTTAGAATTTATTAACGGCGTGGATGGTAAAAAAACCGAATGATATTTTACTTGCCTTGAGAGCACCGCAAATTTCGACCGCCTCACAGTCATCTACGACGACTACTCGAAAATTCGGTGTTTGGATAACGTTTCTCAATAATGGCGCCAGAAGCTTATCTTTGCATCCTTTAAAATACAGAAAAAGTATTGCGATTCTTAATAAAAATTCGTGAATGATTGCACAAATAAAATTTGACAAACAGTTACCGATGGTCGTCTCGCAGAATTTTTCCTCAGCAACTTCGTTCGCGAGGTTGGCACCCATCAATACGTAACACGGTATTTTTAAATTCTTTTCAATTATTTTCGAAATGAGTTCGATGCTTGTGCCATCGCCTTGATCGAATCCCTACGAAAAATCACTATCATTTCATTGCACGTTCATTTATTTATTCGACGTGTTGTTAAGTTTCATGTTCACCTTAATTAAGGACAGTCCTACGGCGGTTGATTTAATTTTACCAAGTAACGTAGAGCATAAGGTTTTGATAAATTGGTGGGGCAAAACGAAAACCAAAATGTCTGCGTCTTTTGCCGCTTCGACAACATCCGGGATAGCCACCTGAAATTTAAAAGATCAAATCAAAATAACAATGAGCTTTCATAGAAATTTATAAAAATATGAAATAGTTATTAGTCTTTAATATATTTATAAATATAACGTCATGAATGCAACTATACACTTATTGTTTTTACATCAATTGTCAACTTTTGTTAATTTTAATATGTTAACAGCCATTAAAACTCATAACATATGTGTAGCGATACGATAATTGGTGTTTATATAAAAACAGCGTTAATTATATTCATTGATAATTTTATATCTATCATCGTTTTAAATTATGATTTAGTGGTATTCTGTTGAAATTGAAGCCGTCTTCGCGGTATCAGGATACTTCAGGGTTGAAATTGATACAGTGGCTTATTAAGTTTCATTAGTTTTCATTAGTACTACTCGTGAGTAGCATCGCATACAAAATGATAAGTACTATCTTTCGCTACTTTGACATCTGGGATTAATTCCTGGAATAGATTGCAAGGGATTAGGGAAAACAAACATCAAAATTATCTCCGCATACATTTAGCATATTTTCTATAGATATTTGCCTACTATATGTTACTTATAAATATTCTTGTTTGACGCAAATTCTATGTGAAAATATCGCAATCATTGCATTGATTTATCCATTAGTCGCTCTGCAATAAATACGATAATTATTATGTAATGACATGCATACTGCGTAGGTGAACAGTTACCTTGGCAATGATCCATGAATATACGGATAGTTTGTCATTGCTCTTGCAAACATAGTCTCTTTATGTAATTTAACGTAATTAGATAATACGGACAACTATTTTTTGTATCAATACGACAGTAAGTGATGAATTATATTTATCTGCCATTTTATTTTCTCCATTATTCAAATAGGTATCGTAACAAGGAAATAATTCGAAGGCTTCCAATCGCTAAATTCTGATTACAAAGGTAATTGGGACACATCATGTGTTTCCTTCCGGAAGTTGACTGAAGTGTCAAAGGATTAATGGGCGATGTCGTTGAGTATTAATAGATTTTACGATGTCCCGTGATCGTAATATCGATTTCGCCGAAAATTCAGGTAAATGGCCGAGGAACTCAAGAACGTGAGCATTTATCGGAGATCAGGGTAAGTGTTCTCTAGTATCAGTTGTCAGATATTGACAACGATGTTCTGATAGGCGAGAAGATGTCCATTTATCGGGCCGGATATGATGAAACGAGATCCGATCTTTGGAAATGGTTATCACAGAAAGGAAATTTGTCGTGCGTTGCACAAGTGGTTGCACAGTAATGGCGGTTGACGTTCGATAATATAACCGAGTTGTTGGTCCCCATTAGAGCAGTTCCTCCAGAGCAATCTCAGGGAGCAGATATACCACGTCACTTTCTTTCGCTCGACTTTCGTATTAACTTCTCTCGTGACCATGAGGATCAACTCCGTCGTTCCGAATTTCAAGGCCGAGACTACTCAGGGCCCTATCGAATTCTACGAATGGCAAGGCAACTCGTAAGTACCCTACTTAAGGATAAAAAATGCAAATACCTTTGTTCATTGACAATTAGATGTAGCAATTACTAGAATTCATTTTGTACATGACATTTCTTTCACGGGACACACCACAGTTAGTAAGTTCGTCGTAGAAAGACAGAATTGCAAATCGGTAATTGAATGAATAATATGCCTCTAAATGTTATCAATAGTAATGTCAACCTTCTTTATTTTGTAAGGGATATTAAGTATTTTTTCTTGTTTCTCCTCTCTTAATCTGGTTTTTCTTAAATCGTACCCAAGGCCATTCTTGTTTTTAACTATTTTTATTCGATTTAATTCAGAAAAGGATTTCTACGTAAAAGGGAACTTCTATTTATAGAGAAACTCTAGCAATAAATGACCTTGCCGTAAATAAAAGCAATTATCTTCTTCCATATTTTCTTGGTCCACTTTAAAAGTTTTTTGAAGAAGCTTTAATAAATTTGTTGACTGTAGGAACTTAGAATGTTCTAATATAATGACGCCAAAGTATGGGAATTCTAATTAATTTTGAATAGTTAGATCCAAATAATCAACATTTAAATCCACTTATTACATATCTTGATCGCTTATTAGTACAGATTTGCTCGTATCGGTCTCGTCACGATATCCGTTCTTATTATCTAACATCAGTTTCCTCAATATTACGCACATCTTATGAGTTATAATTATTAAAATAATAGAAAAGCAATACTCCCAAACGAATAAATAGTTTTGTTCGTATTTGAATGATTGAATGTCTGTAACAGATAATAGTTCTGTATGAAGAAAATATAGGAAAGAGTGAATTGTTCACTGAAAGTTCGCTGATAATGTTATCGTTTAGTAAACAATAATTGCTTTAAGTACACTCTGCTATCAATATATCATTAGCATATACGTACTTTATTACATCCACATTCTCTTTTTATAATGTTTCATCTGTTTCGGCCGAAATGATAAATAAGCACTCGTTGCAAAAGCATTCCTCATTATCCTTGACATAAATATACGCTTGCCAAAGTAGTTGTCACTACTCAATATTGACATTTATAGAAGGATAAACATAAAGGAATTAGCGTTGTCCTTCGTGGAATTTCTTCGGCGCAAATATTATTCCATATAATTAAGCGGCAGTAAGGCGCAGATGATGAATATTTATCAAACACGCTGACATACTTGCCCATACTATTAAGAGACTTTAGCGATGAATGTTTTTTTTTAGATGGGTTGTTTTGTTCTCGCATCCCGCCGATTTTACTCCCGTTTGCACTACAGAATTAGGACGAATTGCCGTGCATCAGCCACACTTCGAACGCCGTAATACTAAACTTTTGGCCCACTCCGTGGACAAGCTCAAGGACCATGTCGATTGGGTCAATGTGAGTTGCAAAATTTCTACGACCAATCAACTTTCGTTCATCACCTCGACAATACCAGTTACCTCACTTTCCTTATTGAATTTACGGTTGCTTCGCGAAATCCTGAACCGATTTTTGTTAAACTGGATACTACTGCCGCGCAGAATTGTCGAATTATTGAATATTTAATAAACCGTTTTTTCATGTGCTACTCTTTTGACATTCTAGGACATCAAGTCGTACTGCCAGGACATTCCCGGGGCATTTCCCTACCCGATTATCGCCGACCACGATCGTAAGTTGGCCGTGCAGCTAGATATGATTGATGAGCAGAGTAAGGACGACCCTGAGACCGCTCAAACTGTCAGGGCTTTATACATAATCAGCCCGGACCATCGTTTACGGCTGTCGATGCACTACCCAACATCCACTGGACGCAATGTCGAGTAAGTCTTAGTTGACAATCCCAACCGGAAGCTTTAATCAAGCTTTAACAACCTTCAACGTCTAAAAAGGGTTCACACCGGAAGAAATATTATTATTCCCCTGAAACCCATTCATGCCTACGTTCATTCTATTTTCTATTCGTTAACCGGTTTTATATTTTTCTTAATTTGCTGATATTTTCAGCGAAATTCTGCGTGTTATTGACTCTCTGCAACTGGTTGACCGCAAACCGGAGGTCGCCACGCCAGCAAACTGGGTGGTAAGTTTTCTTGTTGATGAAAATACCAAACCATTGCGTATTCACAGTTAATAGAATTTTTCTTAATGCAATTGTTTTTATTGCAGCCCGGTGAGAAAGTAATGATTCTTCCCACCGTGAAGGACGAGGACTTGTCAAAACTTTTCCCTGGCGGTGTCGACAAAGTTTCGATGCCTTCCGGAAAGGTTTACGTTCGTACAACTACCGATTACTAAACATTCACATCAATTTTCATGCTTCTTGTTACCATTGTAAAATTTTTTACATCGACTTTATTTTTATAACAATTTTATGTACTCATTTGATTGCCAAATAAATATTATTTAGAGAACGTTGTTAATGTGTTATTTTCTGCGAAGACTAGATTGGGGGTGAGGTGATTAGATTATTTTACGTGGTTATTAATGGAACTCGAATTTACTTACAATGTTTGCCGGAAGCTTGTGACCAGGCAGGTACTTTATGTTTTCGTGCAACTCGTTTATAATCTTAGTGAGTTTTCGATTGTTGATCATTTCTTCGTATACGTACATCGTAACGCGTTCGTCAAAATCGTCACTGAATTTAACGACATTCGACCCTATGATCTTCGCAATAGCCGATCCCCTGGATTTATCAAACGACAATTGTTACTCGCCGAACCCTTTCTCCACAATCAGCATTAAAAATCTACCACACTCGATTTTTCACGATTTCGGTGCATAATATTAATTGTCGAGATAATTTTGTCATTTGCGTCTATCTTCGCGCAACGTTCTTCTATTCTCGCTTTAGTCGTGAACCTATTTTCAAATTCAAGGCGAAGGAATTTTGCGTAACTCGAAGTAAATAGGGTAGGTTAGACCCTCGACTTTTCATGAATGCAGGACAGTTTTGTACGTACCAATTGCCGCTGCCGACGATGCAGACCTTCTTTTTCGCGGACATGATTGCCGGGACTTTAGTTCAGGACGCAGAGAAGTCACCGATCAAGAACACCACGGAGCTCACGATTGTCGAATCGACACGAGACGGTTAACTTTTGAGGTGAGCAGGTTGAATTCACCGACTGACCGACTGACTTACAAACTCACTTCGGTCAGCCTTCATTGACCTTAACGGCGATCACGAATTATTTTGTAGCGGCTGACGCGCAAGCCCTGGACCAAGGCCAACGTCAGCGCAATCACGAAGACCGGCCAGAATTGAGCGTTAAAATTAGCCAACGTTTGATAATGGTGATAATGCAGTGCGAAGGTCAAGCGGTGGGGGTCAAACTGCTCGCCAAGGGGTTGGATCTTTTTTTTCGAATACGAGATATTGTATGATGAAAAGGGGTTTATTTTGCTTAGGGAGCAGAATAGATCCCCTGTATTAAAAAATGTAATGAAGTGCGACAAAATTATCATTCCAGCAGATACAAGTAGTTGTGTGATAAACAAACGGAGGTTTGCCTGTCTTCTGTTCGATCCACGGATCCACCCAAGTGTTTTGTATCTAAAATAACAAATGTTATGATAGTGGCGACAATAAAGTGCAAAAGTCATGTACTCAAAGGGGTTCAAGAAACTTTATTTGATAAGAGGGTAGTGGAAGATGAAAAGAATTAGCATTTAAAAATTTAATATCCGTATTGCAGAAACATTATACAAAATTACAAAACTTGTGGGGAAATGCTTAGGTACATGTGACCACACAAAAAAAGTGAATTGTTCTGAGATCGGTGAATTATGCTTTTCTTCACATAAATTATCTCGTAGTAAACAAAATGAGATTTGTTTTTATAAACGCTCTGTTATTATAATTATCACATGCTCAACGCGTCGTCTTATCTCTTGAAATTTTTGCCAGAAATTTCTCATTGATGTATATTTACACGACTATAATACATTTTTATTTAAAACTTCAGAACACTTGTACAACCGATCTTGTAATACTGTAAGATTTTGTTCGACATTTTTAATACTTTCGAGACAATGTATCTTAACAAATGTCACAATGTTAAGATTTAACGAATGCTTCAAGGAAAAGGAAAATGTATAACACGTGTTACAAGAAAATTTATACTCGCGAAATATGATATGGCGATTGTGCTAATAATATTAGTAATATAAAGAACGTTAAAATCTGAGCTGCAAGAGTCTGTTCGTAATGTACATGGGCCGTTGAATAAACGGCACTGACGTGTCTTGATGTAATA
The DNA here is from genome assembly GCA_963989215.1 of Hedychridium roseum. Lineage (NCBI taxonomy): Eukaryota > Metazoa > Arthropoda > Insecta > Hymenoptera > Chrysididae > Hedychridium > Hedychridium roseum. The sequence goes on along the minus strand of OZ022311.1, from coordinate 5,795,001 downwards.
TTTACACAAGATGTTTTGAGCAAAGGTTTCGACTGATAATCGGTGATATTTGTTCAGGAATATCGTTCATTGTCTGTCCCTTTTCGGCCTCAGAAATACATTCTTCACAGGTGGCACTTCGGTGAGTTTAGCTGAAGCGGCGAAATGTTAAAGTCGTTGTCGTCGTCCCTAAATAGCAAGGGAATACGATTAAATATGAAAATAATAATTCGATACACGACCAAACACAATACGATGAGCAAGTACTCAATTTTAATACATCTACAGCCGTTAGTAGAGCAAAAATATGACACTTAAAAACGCGAGTTATTTACGAGTGAGAAAATGTATATGTAAAGTTTATAATGTTAGTTAATATAACACCACACGGAGAAATGGTTTCGAGGTTTTTGGAGTAAAGGAGAAGTGTATTGTAACTGAACACAACGGCTCATATCAACAAATAAAGTTCATATATTTAATTTCATAGATACATGATTCTCGATTGGCATGTCAACGAGGTATTAACAATTTTTTATAAATTATACAATGCTTGAAATATCGACGATAATGACGATAATCTTGACTAATTGCCCTACCGTCATTTTATTCGTTTAAAATCTCTTAGAGTTATTAGGACTAACATTGGAAATAAAATTTCTGATAAAATATACGACATAGCGTACAACATTTGTATATTCCTACTCATTTCACTGTTAATGGCCCAACATTTTTCCTTTCTACGGGTTTGAATAAATTTTTACAGGATTACAGCACAAAATTTTACAGGATATAAGCGAATTCTACTTGGCGAAAATAAGATGTACAAATGTAAATGGCAAAGAATCATCGGTAACGTTGTTAATATCGTGTAATGAAATTTAATTAACTTGAGGTACCGTGCGGTTACAATCTCTTTATCTAAACGTCCATGGTCCTCCTATATTTTTTATTCATCGCGAGCGTGTTAAATAAATATAGGACTTAAAATCAGCAAATTGCAAATTAGGTATAAAAAATAGAGCAACTGTACAGATATGCAAAGTAACCATGTTGTAATTAGCTATTATGTACAACTCTTTTTGAAGATAAAAATTATTATAAATTACAAAAGGATATTTTATGCGACATATATGAAAATAAGACTAGTGCTGTAAAGGAATTAAATTTTTGTTTTGTACTTTGCGGACAATATATTGAAATTAATTTTTTTTAACATTATTCACTATTCAACGACATTAAGTAATTTTCTATTACACAGAAAAATCAGCTATGTAAAATATAAGCAATCCAAACAGGTGATTACTTTCGCACCATCCTGAATATTTTGCCCAATTATTTAATCGCTCACTTTAGGAACATCGAAAACTTCGACGTAATTCGCTTCAATTTTCTGCTGCCCCAGTGATATGTACACTTATTTGCCCTCTAGAAAAACTGTATATTTTTATGGCAATGCAGTCACAAAATTTGCTCGAACTTTGAACGTGACGAACGAAAGACTATAAGTACAAATCAAACTTAAAAGGAATAACCGAACATGTTTCAAGCGCCCAGTTTTGTTCGTTTTGAGCGACATATTCCAAAACTAACGAAATTGGTTTGGACACTTGAAACATGCCCGTAAACTATGCCTGCCGACCAATTCCCCGTCTTTTCGAGAAAACATGTAACCGCATTACATGCCTGTAAATTACTATGTACACGTATATACATATTTATAAGAACTTAAAACTTTTGACAGGTTTCATCGCGCCTATCGTAGTGAATTTGTTCGTATAACGTGACAGCTACTCAGGTAACTATAGGACCATGGGCAACTGATAGACATGACGATAACAACTGTAATTATGCTAATACGCGAATTACTTTGTACTACAACTTTCGTATCGTTCGAAAAAACCAGCCTTCCTACTTACAAAGGAAGTTAGAGAACCCGGAAGTTCAAAAAATTATGAAACTCCATGAATAAGTAGAGTAATTCATGCCTAATACAACGCTATTTTTTGTTGGTGCCATAATTCGGGTGTAAAGGGTGAAATCACCCCTTAAAAAATATGTACAATTTTCTTTATGGGGAAATATCTCGAAAACGGTTAGAGATTTGAAAAAAAGTTTGAATGAAAATTGTATTGTTTTATAACATCTACAAAACTGGTAAACAATTTTTTTTAACAATTCGAATAGTTCAAAACACCTCCACCACCAACCCTCAGAATTGAATTTTTTACCATCATCAGTTTAGGCATGATTAGTCCTGTATATCTCTTTTCATACATATAAATCACTTCTATGATGCATTTTGTTTTAAATAAATAAAATTAATATTATCGAATTTCAGTAGTCGTCGTTAACATAACGACCCGAAAAAGTAATGTTTCAAGTATTACTTTCATAAATTTTAAACAGTTTAAAATTTTCATTGTCATGTAAAATGTCGTGATAATATATATATTATCAACAAATTCCGCGATATCACAGTGTCCAATATGATGCATTGGCGATAATTGATAATTAACGAAAATTAGAACTGATAATTTTCGTATTTACTAGCTACGATTTGATAAATAAGCCTTTATAAATACTAACCAGAATTTCACCTCACAATTATAAATTCGTCGTCGCAGTTACAACAGCAGCCTGTTACTGCTGAATTCATAGAAGGTATTAGTTATTACGTGAGAGGCTTTCCTTCAAAATGAGGCCGATAAACATTGCTAATATAATAAATACGTTAGCCGCTATGTTTCAAATTGCAAGTATGCCACAGTCACCTGTAAATTCGGATGAAATTGATTTGCAAAACGAAATTCGCGACATTATAAATCATTTTCAAAACGGACATTCCGCACCAGTAATTGAACATGATTATGTACTTGATTTTGCTGATCCATCACAACCACATAGTGCACAAGCTGTTGAGTACATCAAGCCTACAGAAGAAGTAGAAGATATGTTTGAGCCTGAACAGTGTATTGCTGATGAAGAAATTGGAAACGTTGACTTTAATTACAAAAGAAAGGCCGTAGACTTTTGGAAAAGTGGAAAAAAGGCACGTCGACCGCTTACCACTGTCCAGAAGAACTATCGCAAGGTAAAATCGCTACAACAATTATATAGAAGGGAAGCAAGCATAGAAACAGGTGGAACAAATTTAGACAAACGATCATTAATTACGGAATATGTACTGTAAAAATTTGCCTGCCCGAATTTAAGGCAAGTAAGTGGTGGATTTGGAAATTCAAGCATCTGCATGGAATTTTATTTTGCAAAATAACAACATTCAGAACACGATCTACGTTCGACAATATTGACGGACTACGAAACATCGCACAATCATTTATTTCACATGTAAAGTCGAACGTTCCAGCTATCGCAGTTGAAGAAATTTACAATGCCGATGAGAGTGGTTTCAATCTTGAAATACATTCTGGGAGAACATTGGCGACAAAAGGAGTGAACACCGTGGAAGCGACGATTTAATCGGTATCTTCTACGACTCATAGCTACACTATTATGCCTGTTATTTCAGCAAGTGGACGTCTTAATTCGCCAATGTACATAGTGTTAAAGGAGCCCACAGAAACATTCGATTCAAGGGTACAAGAGACTCTATTTCGTGCAAATAATATTTACATTCAAGCATCAAAATCAGGAAAACTCATGTCTGAACATTTCAAAACTTGGTTTACTGATGTCTATCTACTGAATACTGGCCGTAAAAGCATGCTACTATTGGACTCATGGATTGGTCAATGCCTGGATCAGTTAGAACAGTTAGTTCCACAGGACAAAGAAGTAACATTTTCGGTCATTCCAAATAAACGACGAATTTTGTGCAACCTTTGGGTGTGTTTGGATTCCGAATTTGGAAAAATTTCGTACAAACCTAATATAATACTACTCAAGCTAAACATCAATTTGCACCAACGTAATGAAATAATTAAATTATAGTCATTAACCCACAATCAGTTGTCTTCGCCTAGATTCCAAAATCTTTTCAAATATGCTTGGTTTTAAAGCGGATACCTAGATACTCATCCTGATAAATTTGAAAATCCTGTAGACTTTTGTTATAAATGCATGTACCCGGATGTAGTATTTAGTTAGTATGGTAAGGCCGACTTTATGCGATGTTCGTGGTGTGTCGAGTATTTATATTTTCAACATTTCTATGCAGAATATCATTATTGTAATAATTATAAACCTTAATTGTTTATGGGGGAGAGGTTTTAGTTGGTAGGCACTCTAGGATATCTTCTGTTGTAATTGTCACAGCGAATTTACAATCGTTAGACGAAATCTTGGACAGTATTTTTGTTAACCTGCTTCAAAGGCATGTTTATCGAATCGTAGCAAGTAGATGCGAAAATTATGTTATTATTTTCGTCAATTATCAGTTAGTGTCAATTCATGACATTGGACACTGAGATTTCGCGATAATTTTCTGATAATTAATCCGTAATATATATATTTAGCGTTGTATTAGGTATGAATTACTCTACTTATTCACGGAGTTTCATAATTTTTTAAATTTCCGGTGTTTTTTAAACTTCCCTTGTTGGGCAAGCTGTCGTCTCGGGGAAATAAAAGTGTAAAAATCTGAGGACTTCGAAGGAAATGCTCACTGTGTATCTTTCTGTTAATATGTTTTTTTGGCGTTCATTTGAAGTTTCTACGATCTGTTTGAAGCTCCGATTATCGAACTAATCCGCCTTCGATATAAATTGTGATGGTTGGAAGCTTACATGTGTTCCGGGTGACTGCGGATGCAGTCGATTAAGTCGTTGGCTTGCAATTCGCCGATGCAAATCCGATGGATCGCCGTGAATAACGGAAACCTGTTTTCCATATTCTTCGCTTTCAGCATGTAGTTCACTTCCTCCGCGGTGAAAGGACCCTGCAGTTTCTGTCCGTTCAACATTTCCTTTTCCAGCTGCTCGATCGACTGAAAATCAACGATATATTATAATTAAGACTTCATTCTTGCCAAAATATTGTTTGTCAAATATTTGCATATTCTCATGACTGTTGTTATGACGTGTTTTTAATGCACTGTATCTTTGATTTACACAACCCTGCGTGTGTTAGTTAATAGCAATTCTTGTTGACCGACCTTGCCCGATTTCACAAATGCCTCGGAGACTTTACGGTTACGGCCACCGTAGCAAGTTGTAATGAGATCAGCTACCCCACAACTTTCGAAGAAAGTGCTGAGCTTTCCACCAGAGAAGAATACTTCTACGAATTTAATCATTTCCATGAGACCCAGTCTGATGACTGCGGCTTTCGTATTGTCGCCCAGTCCAAGACCGTCTACGAATCCAGCGCCGCAGGCGACGATATTCTGCCGAAGAAATGCAACGAAAATTAATAAATTATTCGCACGATTCTCAGGAAAAGTTAATCATTTTGGAAAATTTTGCTACCTTTAATGCACCGCAGCATTCAACTGCATCGACATCGTCCACGACGACCACCCTGAAGTACGACGTTTGTATGAGGTCCCTGAGGATCGGCGCCTTTACTTTATCTTTACAACCTGAAATGGAAAACGTATTCTCTTGATTTCTTTGAAACCATTCAATACCATTCCAGTGATGGCCGATGGATTACCACCGGCAATAAAACAGAATTTTTCATTAGTTTAATCCAATCCGAGTAGTGTGTTATCTTCCGAGCGTATTTGCGGAGATTATCGTGGTAAAAACCCTGGATAAGTGGATTTTTAAGTAATTACCTATTGTCGTTTCGCAGAACATCTCGTCGGCGACTTCGGAAGCAAGATTCGCTCCCATTAAAACAGAGACTGGGATATTCAGTTCTCTTGAAATTATATGCGAGATCAACTCGATACCACCTCCCTCCTTTTTGTCGAAACCCTATTGAATAAGTAAACATTTGCGGTTGATATTACGAAAAAAAGTCAAACATTAAAAGAATTAACATAAATAAGATATAAAATTAAGATTAAACTGTAACATAAATCTCTAAAAGATCTGATTGCAATTTGCTCCGATAATATTAAGGGAAAGAATAAAAGTGAAATAAAGACTCACTTTTATGAGGGATAGGCCAATTGCGGTGGGTTTAATCTTTCCCAGAAGACTGCTGCATATCCTCCTTATGAACTGATGCGGCACCACGAAAATAAGAATGTCCGCGTCTCTAGCAGCATCAACAACGTCTGGAACAGCAACCTGAAAATCGAAAACATCAAGAACCATACAAAAAGATTTTATTTGTCAATACTCTTTTTAACAAACGTTAAGACCTGTTCCTTCGGTCTTGAGAGTGATGAAAAAAAGAAAAGTGTTGCTCTTATCACATCCTTAGTCATAATATTGTCCAGACTGCACGCTATTTTCCGATAATCCATTAATGACAACGTTGTAAAGTCATCAGAAAAAACAGTTATGTATACTTCCGTGAATGAAGGTAAAGAACGGCTTGTTATGGTCGACAAACAATACAAGTTAAACCCGGGAAGTAAAACTGTGTTTTTTGCGCTGAATGATCCGAGAACCGTCAGACATAATTCGATAATCAATACTGTGACATAATGAATTGACCGAGAATTGGCTGTCGTGACGGACGAGGATTATCAGGACTTAATTAGTAGAAGAAAATGTGTTTCCTATTTTCCCAGTGGTCTTTACGACCCGACGAACGCTCTTTATTTTTGGAGACCTTCACACGTGTCACACTATGAGTTTACTTTTAATAATGACTCTGTAGTTTCGTAACAAAACAGACATTCCACGTGTAGTACAAGAATTAAGTTTACCCCGAAGACAAATGCGTTGTCTAACAGTTAAACTTGAATGATACGGGTTGAAGGACAGTCATTAAAGTTCAACGTTTACCAATGAATATCCCACGGAAGCAATTAGCAACAACAAGCTACTGAATTATTAACACAATTTTACTATCATGATGGATTAAATTTAGTATTATTGATTCTTTAGTCACGTAAAAAAAAGGAATGAATAGTTTGTGTTATTGATATTGTAAATAGAGTCGGGGTTTAATGTTCGATGTCGCAGTTTTGAAACAAACGCTTAAAATATTTGTCTGGAAGCATAGCATGGGAACTTACGAAAATAGCACATAAATCAATAAACTCTGTGTACGTTCGCCACGGTCAAGGTTTGCCAGTAAAGAAACTTGGAAAAAATCAACCTTTTGATCAAATTCTTTTTTTATAATTACAAAAAAATTCTAAAAATATTGTTTTCTAACACTGAAGTAGTGCAAACGAACATTACAACTAATTAAATCCCCATTTTTGGACTTCAATTTCCGTTCATTATCATTTAATACATTCACGATGGTCACGACTTAAATTTCTACGGTCACTTGTCATCCATACAACCGAAAATACTAAAATTTTGTTGTTAACGTAAGTAGGTAAGATTCTTAAATCACAATCATAATGAAAAACACAGGTTTTATGAAACTGGTTTACAGATTGCCTCATAATACCGTAGCAAAGTGTTTTGACATGTTTTTGCTTATCGCAATGATTCTTTCCTGCTTCTGGCACGTAACGTAAAATTTCAGAACATTTCCGAAGATTAATTGTGTATGGCAATGCAGTATGCATGCAACTATGTATTTTGTTAGTCAAAGAGTGCAAAATAGAAAATTCCTTGACTATTATCTCACAGTTGTTATGTAAGACTAATTTACAACGTCAGTCACATGACACACATCTCAGCGCAACCGTATGGATGGCAGAATGTTTTTACGTGCACGTGCTTCGTGCGACTCGTAGCAAACGCGTGAACCACCGTGCAGAAAGTGGTAGACGTGAAAGCACTTGCGTACAACATTCCCAAGCACTTAAACGATTTGCATACGCGAACCGAAATTGCATTAATCGTGTTTGGCCGGGAATAAATTCTGACAAAAACTTTTCGGACACAAACGGAGACATAGGCATATTAATTACAATTTTTCTTCGGTATACGCATGGAAAACGATTGAGATACAAAAATTTTCACATTTTTATTTCAATGAATGTTCGTTGATGGTTTGGAACTAGAGAATGGTTATAAGACTGAAGTACATATCTTGCTGAAGGGAAACCTTGAGCAGACGTAGGATGTAATTCAGGGAGAATATGCACTTTCATTATGTGTCTATAAATATCCATAGCTGGACTTAGGCGATAGCCCATGCGTGGTGTGCTTACACTCATTTACCGCGTGAACCAATCTCGTGATAATTATTCTGATGAACATCGCGAATAACGTTTCGTTAACATTATGTCACTGCGTTGCTGAATCATGTCGAAATATTTATCGTACAGCTAAGATCCAGTCTCATAAAAATTACTCAAACTCATTAAAGAAAGTGATAAAAAGTCATCGAGAGAAACAACTTCTACGACAAACGTGATATCATGCAAAGACTTAAGACATTTTTCCTCCGATTACTTACAACATTTTCAGGGATTTTATGTCCTGGCAGGTACTTGACGTTCTCGTGCTCCTCGTTTATAATTTCTGTGAGTTTTCTGCCATTAACCATTTCCTCGTAGACATACATAGTCACACGATTTTCGAAGATATCGTGCTCCTTGGCATTGGCGCCAACTATCTTTGCGATAGCTGAGCCCCTGGAAATTGTCAAAAAGTGCCGGTCATGGGAAAGTTCTTGTCATTGATAAGAAAAATGTTCAGTCGTTATAACGGAGCGATTTAGGTATCGATTACTCCGCTTTGACATTTTTATTTTTAGACTACGAAAGTATTGAATCACGGATCTCCCAGATTTTAATGTCAGTTGCAACACAGTCAGAGATATTAACTACTTTTGAAGCATGGAATAAAAGCTAGAAGATTTGCTCCGAAAAACGCAGGAAATGTTTTTGTCGCGACACTTGATTCCGCCAGATGTGCCAAGCCGTCGAAACATCTTCCTTAAACGCGCCCTTGAAAATACGTGTCTAATTTTATCTTCACGGAATTGTTACAGCGTTCATTCAAACCAGCGAGAACATCATTGCTCGGTAAATCTAAGGTTTTTAACACTTACATAATAAATTCATTACGAAATTGATCATCATGGGTAATTAACAATCTTAACAGGGGAATATATCTCGGCACCGTTTCTGAAATTCTTCTGAAACGTTTTTGAAATATATTGTATTACAAAACGGTTGACAGCTACCTCGCTATTATGTAAACACCGGAATATTTACATAATTCTAAAACACTGGATCGAGGTAGCAGACTTAATTTCGGCTTACAGGTGCGTTACAAAATGAAACGAAGTTCAAGTACTTCTTGTGCTCTCGCTGTGGACTTAATCATTCGATGATTAATTGTTGTGAATGAATGCCGGGGGCGTGAGGTGCTATAATTGTCAGTGAAAACCGGTGTGCCGTGTATCGCGTGAGCCATCGTGCGAGCTTAGTAAACAAGTGTAGACCCATCTTCGTAGGAGACACGTGCGGATCGATGGGAAGGGCGAGTTCGACATTAGGAAATCCTTGGTGAGGCTTTCGCGAAGACGTTTCCGGCCGGTGGAAAGGACTCACCAATTTCCGGAGCCGATGATGCAGACGCTCTGCTTGGCTGGCATGATCCCGGCTGTAGATCTCGTGGAAAATGGGATTTCGACGTTTACGAAGCAGACACCTTCGAGGCTGCTGAACGACTGGAAGCCACCGACGGCCGAGCTCGAACATGGCCGAGACTCCACGCAAAGTCCCCCGCTACCGGGCGAAAGGTTTCACCAATCAAAGTTCAACGCGATAACTACGAACGATAACCGATAATCTACGGAGAATTTCCGCGCCAAAGTCTTTACTGACAATACCGAGCTTCCTGTGTCTCTGCTTAAGGAAAGCACTTTTTTTTATTGTCATCGCCGTGAAAAAAATTAAATTACTCGTATTTCTTATAAGAAAGTATTATTTTAAGTACACTTCCTGAAATTGGTAACTGACTGCATTTTCTAGCAAATTTTAGAATTATGAACGTTTCGTTGGTAACTATTATATATCATTTATTTTGTAGAAGGGGTATGAACATTTAAATTGACGGAAAATTTTACCTTTCGGCAGGAGGTAATTGAGTTACTTTTCAGTACCATATCTTATCTCTTAATTATGGTTATTGGTGGGTTTTAAACAGACTTTTTATTATTGTTATTTGTTAAGTACGGCTCGCACACCTTCGCAAAGGTGCAGCTGAAAGTCTAATGGCCTTCGCGACGAGGTGTTCGTTCGATATCAGCTCAGTTCAGAACAGCCATCGTCTGCGCATCATGAACGAAAATATAACACGTCATTGCGGATACTAAATTATGGCATACCAAGATACAAGAAGACGTGTACAACATTACATTGAAAAATAATTCTATTGTTTGTAACCGTTGAATTAGAAGAAATTACCGATTATTATGATTTACATTAATACGAAAATTTTCACCAGAGATTCGCAAAATATGCTCTAAATATCGTCAATTTTCCGCGATATTCGTATAATAATGTTATGATAAATTTATGTATATCTATAAGCAATTTAGTATTACAGTAAATATTACTTGATAAAGATGAAGTGTCAAGTCTTTGGTTTCTTGTAATGAACTATGCCCGTTTTCGATTTAGGTCAAAGCAGATGGCAGACTGTTCCAGTATATTTTTAAAGGAGAAGGGTTGAAATGCATACCCTTGCCCGCAGTAAAATTTACTTTGAAATTCGACCCTAAACAAAGAAGAACATTCTAAATTTCTTGTATTTAGCAATGTAACGAAATTTTAAGCGTGAAAACATTTCGAGGTTACTACTGACCAATGCAAACGTAATGTATGCAAAAAGGTCGACAGTCCTTCCATAATTATCAACAACGAAACTGTAAGAAATGCGAAAACAGCAAATCCGAAAAAAAGTACAATACCCGATATCCAATTACTCTCATTGAAAAACAAGCAGCTTGACAGTATCATCTGCCACAATACTTCTGAGAGTTCTGCAATTAAGAATATAATACAATATAAAATAAAAATATAACGACAAAAAATTAATTTTAAACAGTTTTATTGCTCTATTTTTTTTATATACGATTCATGTTTTTAATTTCATTACATTATTTGAAAGTCATCTTCACTATTTTGCGATTCAAATTTACTATAATAAACTTACGGGCGTGAGCCAGTGACAATGCCCATAATCGTAAATACGACGCTGTATGTGAAACACTGCCAAGCACAAATTCTATAGTGTGGATTGAGTGATGAATAAACATTTCTACTGTATTGTTCTGCATTTCGGTATGTCTGTATGGATTCAACGACGTTTTACTGTTGTTATGGCGATTGTTTTGTCTCGCTTGTTTATTCTCCTTGTCCGCGTGTAAAGAAATTAACATATATCCGTTCTTTTTTATCTGAAGACAATATAACATATAGATTAAAGAAAAAAACTTGATCGCAAAAGTGATACGTACTTTTTGGTTTTGTCGTTTGTGTTTAAAATATAAATACGTAGGCTCGGCAAATAACATCCAGGGAATGCAAAATAGAATAATTATCGTCAATGATTTTTGTAAGACACCTTGGCTATTGAACATCCATTCGTCACAATTGTTAATTGTTCCATTATTTTTCATGAGGATCATGTTAATGAATGTAATTAAAATGGAAGGTGCACAGGCAGGTGAACGTTGTATACCTACAAAATATTATCGCAGTTTAAAATTGATCTTGACATAAATAGAATAATTTTCGAAAATTTGTTTACCACGTTTTGGTCCGAAGAGAAACCATTTTGAAAAAATAAGGAACACCAGGTAAGCGAAAGTGGCTATTATGAATGCAAAACGTGGAATGCACGCACAGAATATAGATCTGTATTTTTTTAAGTATCTACAAAATATATTAATATTTCAAACAATGTAAGTCTAAGAAAACAACAACCACAATAATAATAATAATAATAATAGTTAATTGAAACTGAAAATTTTTGTAGTAAAATAGTGAATACTAACAAGAAATTAAAGAAACTGAGAATCACACCGAACAGCATTTGGCTAACTCCCAATATAATAGATATTTTCATTTTCAGGGAGTTTAGGAAGCTAATTTTGTTGATAGAAATCGACCAAATAGGATCGATGCCTATGGTGTAGGGTATTCCGGAAAACATATCTTCCGGATCCATGACGAATTTTTCGTTTCTTCGTATATAAAAATCAGTGAAGTTCACGGTCCAGGAAGATTTAAATAAAGGTAGGGCAAGGCTGAAGATCTCGTTGTAAATTAGTCCCGTGTATGTTGAAAATATTCCTAGCAAAAGTAAAACGTAACGTCCTTCGACGATCATTTTGCACACTTCGTTGACGTGTTCTTCGTTGCATAATTTCTGCTCGTTGCGAATTAACCACACGGCAAATATTAAGAGCAGCAAACCGTGGCCCGCGTCACCGAACATTATGGCGAACAAAAACGGGAAAGTAACGAGGCTGTATATCGCGGGATTCAATTCTCTGTACGAGGCAATTCCGTACGAGTCTGTCAACGTTTGGAAGACTTTTGTAAAGTCATTTGTATGAAAATAAGTCGGTGGGATTTCGTTGGTAGAAATTTCGTTGAATATTGTGGGAATTTTCAAACCATTCCCTTCCTGAAACATGCCAAAAATATTACGCAAACTTTGTCCGCTGAATATAAAAAATCGCACTTAATTGATAGTTCAAACATTTTGCTGAAATTATTTACGGTAGCGCATTTTAAAACTTGTTGAACTTTCTCCACATTCCTACGTGACAGCCAGCATTCGCCGACGAAACATCTTTTCGTAACGTCTATGTTAAACAGATTCAACTGATGATATATGGCTTTAACTTTGTACACTTTTATGTACCAGTAGATTAATTTATTTGCTATTGCCGACAGAACTTTCTGTCTATGTCTTTCCGTCTGCTTCAGAATCTAAAAACGAGAAAATTCTAATCTCTGTAACTTCAAATTTTATTTCAACGCACTGTTCTGAGATCTTTAAGACGAATAGTGAGATTCATGTAAATTTCTTGCCGTTCCCTCGATGTGTCCGGACAGGCATAAATCGCCGCGTGGAAACCTTCGCAAACTTTCTTAATTCGTATTTCCAGTTCGTTTCCTTGGAAGAAAACGATAAACACTGATTTCGTTTCTTCGCAGCCCTAAATACGTTTCATTCTTCGAACTATTATTATCCTTTAAATCTTTAAATCTTTAAATCTCGTTCAGATTGTTAATTCGTCTTTCAATCTTACAGTCAGTGGATCTTCGACCGGTTTTTCTATATCAGATTGTCGAATAAATACATTCCCGTGAGACACTCGCCACAACATTTTTTCAAACATTGGCAACTTTTCCCTAAGAATCACTCCCATTATGAATCTGCAAGAATAACAAATTTCGAACAAGGTAATTATTAACAAAATTGTCTATGTCGTAAACGATCGGTTACCCAAGAATTTACAGAAGATTAAATACGATGCTTTCTATTACGTTTTTTTATAAAAAATAATATGTTCACCTTAATCGTATATTCGGTACACTATTTTCCACGCCCAGCAAATTAACATCTTCGTTTTCAACGTCTATTACTTGGGATAAAGATATATTCGTTTCACGATTCTTCAAAATAAAAATAACTCGTGTCAGTATGTTTCCGCCTTACCAGAATAAACTCTGCGTATGTTTTAAAATAAATAAAAAGTAAAAGCTAAGTGGTTATTACGTAACCATTTTTTACGGATAAAATACCACTTACATACCTGGTAAAAAAACAAATCAGCTTTTTTCAGGACTTGCTCGAATTCCGTTAATTCTAGGAAGTTGCTTTTCAGCGCTGCAGCGTTTTGATCAATCTCATTTAGCTCATTTTCTATTTTTTCCAAGATGGTTTCGATCTCCATGATTTCACGCGGTAAGGGTGCATTTTGATTTTCTACGCGTCTTTCCATGGGAATACGATTTTTCGAAATTTCAGATTCCAAAAAACATAGTTTTCCTTCCATTTCGTTGCACCGACGTATTTCATTACTGAACTTCCGATGAAATACACTAATATTCTTATTTAACTGCGAGTTAAATTATCTTTATGAATGTTTTGAAATGCGAGTTGTTTCACGAATGTACGTATTTTATGAATTACATCACAAAACTGCACCAAACCGACGTCTCCTAGAAAGGATAAATAGGAATACGCTACTTCCTTTGGAACGACTAATTCGTATTTTCTCATTTCTTCACTTCGAAAGGCCGACATAGTTTTCTTACTTTTTCTTTACATGTCAACGTGACGTAAATATTTAGAAACAGTGGTATAATGATAAGAAACTTCCTAAGTCATTTGTTTACATAAAATGAGGTTGTCATTAGTGTTGATAAGGAAGATTGATTGATTGATTGAATGACATTAATTTTTTTCCGGATTTAATACGTCGATATAAACAGCTGTTGAGGGCGTATATTTAAAAATAATACACTTGCTTGAAAGTATGCTCGTTATTTTATTTCTCAATACATATGTAACATGAATTTAATGAAACTGTATACCGATATTTTTATGTCATTTAATGGTGCATTTTTTTAATATTTCCAATGAATAATGATTTTGACTACATCGTTGAGTAATAATACATATCTCCATTTTACTTAATTGTTTGACGACATTAGGTAATATTCACTCTATTTCGACCAATTACACTTTATTCGATATGCTACAGGTTTTTAGAACTTCATTAAATAAACATATGTATGTACACACGTACATTATTATTAGTATATACTGACATGCACTTCAGATCTAATCAATGACTTTTTAATTTTCCTAAAATTCGAGAAAACTGCGAGAGCCCGCATAAGGTTCTAATTGCAGAACTAATATATTTTTTTGCTACTGAAATTGCACGGTATATTTCCTAATGTGATGTTTGGAACACAATTATACGCGATTCTTCATTTTGGCTAGAGACAAAATGAAAGTATAAAAACTACCGTTAACGTACGTGCATGCATCGCGATGTTCATTTTACTAAAACTACGCTCAATATTACTTTCTCATGTTCGATCATGTACCGTGTACACATGTTTTCACAATATCCTTAAATACTGCTACGAAAAAAAAGTTGCTGATGTGCATTGCTGCCAAGAATGTAAAATCGTCTACATTACTTCTTAAACTCCTTCTTCAGGAAGAGACAATTGTCATGTTGGTAGACGTTACTGATATTACATTTTGTAGATTAACTAGTTAAGTATCGAGATAACAGTAGCTCGTACGTACGTACATATAATCCAATATCTACTTTGCGAATACATTTTTATGTGAACTGTATATTATTTGATCGATTTTCTATTCTTCGCCAGTAGTCTGGGCAGCTTCCAGGATGATTTCGAATGAGAATGGTTGAAAACCATATCCCAAACCAGAGTAGAACTTGCTTTGGAATTCAACCCTTTAGGAAGAGAAACAGAGAAACGTTTCATATTGAATATTGAAAACGAGGAGAGAGTTAAATTCGTAATTGCTGGTTGTTCTTACCAATGCAGACGTAGAGTATGGAGAAAGGCGGACAGTCCTTCCATTAGAACTAAAATACCAACGGTCAAGACAGCCCAGGCGGCGAATATTGCCCACAGTACGACGCCGCCAACCCATCCTTCACTGCCTAACCCTTTTCTCATTACCATACTCCACAAAACCTCTGACAGCTCTGAAAAACATTGTAATACTAGGTAAATTTGCAATGTTCGCGTGAGTTGAAATATGTAAAGAAAGAACAACTCACGGGCATGGGCGAGAGACAAAGCCCACAGTCGGAGGTAAGATGCTGTGTGCGAGACGCTGCCCAAGACATATTCAATAGTATGGATGCCTTGATAGATGTAAATTTCCCCAATATCTTCTTCTTCTTCTTTGTGGCCACCCTGTGCCGTACCTCCGGCTGACTGAACTGCACCAACGCCACCTTCTACATCTCCATTTTCAGTGCCGTGATTATTGAACTGATACAAAAATAATATTCGTTTTTCGAAACTGGATTTATGGAAGGTAATATTGTGCAGTCATTTAATGCCTGTAGTAGTTGGTTAAATTTCATTACCTGGTAATGTTGCTTCTTTCTGTTGCGGAGTAGTATGTAAGGTTTAGCAAACAGCATCCATGGAATGCAAAGAACAGCCAAAACAACAAGAAGTTTCTGTAAACCTTCCTGTCCGGCGTACATATACGCTTTGCAGTCATTAGAATCGTTAGAAGACTTGAAAAGGACCATGTTAATGAATGTAATCAAAACAGACGGTGCGCAACCGGCTCCGTGAACAATATCAGGGTTTGCTGGAAGATTGCAAATACACATTATAATTAATATATTACTCCGACAAAGTGGAATATGTTTTGAATGTTTTTATGCGTTTGTTTTACTCACAAGGATCAGGACCATAGTTGATCCATTTAATCAAAATTAAGAGCACCATGTAGAAAAAGAGGAATATCAGGAAGATAATCTGTGGAATGAATTCGCAGATAATGTTAATCTGCTTCTTGAAGTACAGATGATTCCAGAGGCCAACGACGATGCCGAACAACATGTGTACCACGCCGAATATGATGGAGATTTTCATCTTGTACGAATTCAAGAATATGATTTTATTCTCCGCCAGTTGCCAGACGGGATCCATGCCAATCGGATAAGGATATTGTTTGTAATCCGTCGAGTTTGGATTCAATTGCAATGCTGTATTATCCATAAGATGTTCCTTGGTGAAAGATACGCTCCAGTACGAACCAAATATGTTCAGTGATTTCGAAAACACGTCGTTGTAAATAAGACCCGTATACATGGAAAATAATCCCATGAGAAATATGATGTATCGACCAGCGAAGAAGATGTTCCAAATTTCGTTATCGGATTTTTTTGCGGCTAGTGGTTTCTCCTTCAACACCATCCACCCAGCGAAGAGGAACATTATCAGACCATGTCCACTGTCACCGAACATGACGGCAAACAAGAAGGGGAACGTGATGATAGTGTAGGGAGCAGGATTCATTTCGCGGTATGAAGCAATGCCATATGCGTCTATCAGAGTTTGAAAACCTTTCGTGAACTTGTTCGTGCGATTATAAGTCGGTGGGTCTTCGAAGGTTTCCATCCTGTTGAGAATAGGTGGTACAGAACTTCCGCTACGTTCCTGAAATCAACGATATTTTTCTACTCCCATTCCGCTTACAGAAGTAGCGAAATGAAGCAATACTTACCGTCCCACGTCGTAATGCTAGCTGGATGGTCTCAATGTCCAAAACAGGAACCCAACATTCGGCGATCAAGCATTTTTGTGTCACATCCAAGTTGAACAAGTTGAGAGTATGGTAGATGGCTTTAATTTTGCGGACCTTCACGAACCAGTTCTTTATGTTCTTCGCAGCAGCGACGAGGACACGGTGGCGATGATCTTGAGTTTGTCCCAGAACCTACAAAACAAGATCAACAATCCATAACTTCGTTAACCGATTTCCGTTAACGACTTCTTGGACATGGGCACGATTCTCACGGTATTAAGGTCTTCGATGCGAGTCATGACTCCCATAGCCATTTCCCTGCGATCAGCGGGAGCTTCGGGACAAGGATACAAGGTTGCTCTGAACCCTTCACAGATTTTCTTCACGCGTGTTTTCAGCTGGTCACCTTGGAAAAATATGATGAACACCGACTTGAAGACTTGGTCTCCCTGTGCGCAAAAATAAAGATAAGTAATTCGGCATCGCTGGCAAGATTTTCAAGATCTGTTGATGATTTCCGTACCGTCGAGGGATCTTCCAACGGTGACTCGATCTCCGCTTGCCGAAGGAAAACGTTTCCACGACACGCACGCCATAACATACGCTCGAAGGCAGGAATGCGCTCCCTGAGGATTACTCCTGCGACGAAACTATTGGGAGAAGGTTATAAAAAAAGGCCTCGATTAATCGCACCCTACTTAAGCCGGGAGTTAAGAAGTACGGACAAGTTATGTTACAACGCGATGCACACTATATTGCCTGACTATTTGAAACCAGAACTTATCCTTAGAACACGTATGTTTCGTGGACATACTGCAGCAGTAATTATTTGCGGATATTCCATAAACAATTCACGACTATAGTTAATAGTGGCCACTGTAAAGTGATGCTGTATAATCTTCAATCTGTATCGAATACTATTCTGAAACTTTCAAAATCCTTCATGAGCATTTTCACTGATACTTTTTCAATTACTCTTTAATGGTGAAACAATGGAAACATCACAAAGTAAGGACTTCTCGACAGTCCGGTGGATGAATGATGATTTTTGTAGCCATGGTCATTTACATACCTTTAAACATTTTTCGATAAGCATGCACATTCCTTGTGTGAGATATATTCGATAAGACAGCGAAACTCCAACAAACAGCAAACGTAACAATCACAAGTGAGTTATTTTATTATGATAGTAGTGGAATATGTAAACGATTTTGCTGAGAACTTACAAAACACTCGGTCCAACCACTAGCGGCAGCTTCGTGATTATTTGTCATTTGATTAGATCTAATTAACGTTTTATGACCACCAAGAAGATCGAAATACAAACACTTGCAGAAGTAAATAATTGTACGTGTAAGGATAAATGCGAGTAGAATTGAATAGAAGATGGTAAAGTAGAAATGTTATGGTAGTTCGTCTTCTAAACTCTCGGTAAAGCGTGGTTACTATGGCTACCTCAAAAATCTAATAGGAGTTGTAAATAAATAATAACTACCAATGTACAATGTTACTGTCTAATAAATGTGTATACACAGAAGAAGTGTTCTATTAATTGCGCAGTAAGATTCAAGAATTGCAACAGTATAATAGGTAGAAAGATAGAAGTTAATATGTATTGTGTTTTTGTTTTCAAAAGTATGTCCACTACAAACAAGGGGTAATCGGAGCTTGTTTGTTGCTTGTCAAATAATGTTTAAAGTTTGTGAGAGTAGATTTTGTGCTGCTGTAAGTTTTCGGAATGTGATGCTTTTAGTTTTCCGACTGTGTGAAAAAATATTCTCTTTCATAGCTGTAGTTTTCAAGTAATCCAAAACCGTAATTCCAAATTTGAGGAGATAGGAAAAAATGTCAAACATTTTGCTTAATATTACGTTTAGTCCATGCAATGTTCCAAAACTGCCAGGATGTCTTTTGTTATTTTATCTATGAAACCTAGAATAATGAGTCGTGATAATTTCATGTCACAAAGTTAAAGTAATTCATTAGAATTTGGTCGACAACTGTAGACACTGGATAATAAAACGAGCATATTAAAAAATGTAGAAAACGTATGCAAAGCTAAAATGCTTCACAGATTATCCTGTAAACTGTATAGTGTGAGTCATGCTCGAGAGAGATTTGTAATCGTGTGAACATCGGTTGGAGTTATTAGTGTGCCTGTGGAGTTAATGTTTTACCGAAGGTCAGCCTGTAAGAATAGAAGCTATCGGTAGATGTAAGGGAAGGATTAAACTAGTAGTGGAGTACGTACCCCAATTGGACAGGACCAAGGGCGGACTGGCGGGCGATATTATCGTCACTAATCAACGCGCGTGTCATGGACTCGGTGGGGTTCAAGCCTGCGTGCTCTTGCTGACGACACAACAGACAAGACACAACCACATTAGCATACTAGACATGATCACAATGCTTCGACGCCGCATTTTTCGTTGCGTTGCTCTCCGGCATACGGAGGGTGTCATTAAAGATATCTTAGACGATGCAAAGCACAATAGTATGACCTAAACAATCACCGACAGGTCAAGCTAATCAGGGAACTTTGACGAACTTTTGGCCAAGACGTATTACTCCTTTCCTCCGATCATCGCGACAATTAACAACGAATTTTCTACTGAAATATACAAACACTATTTTATTGTGTCTTTTTCATTGTTGGCCGACGCTAAAAAGGTTCGTAAACATTCGTCGGGGCTAAAAAGGATTTTCTTATAGTAAAAGAAAGGGGTACATGATTTATCAGTGGGATGAACAAAAATTCTATAAGAAGACAGGCAATAAGGGGCATTAACATTTGTTTCTAATACATGAAGCAGAATGGCTTTGACCGTGCACAGATATTTTAATTCCACCTTCGGTTTAGGGTAAATAAGAATTGCCAAACTAGTTAATGCTGCATTGGCTTTCAAGTTTATCCTTGCGCAAGAGGTATACCCCGACAGCTAAATTTGCTGAGCCACGTGCTTGTTAGTAAAATTTGCAGAGTATTGCTAACCGACAAAAATATTCATCAGTAGATTTGTCTCTTTCCTCGCCGTTGGGGAAAACTGTTCTGCAGTTCGCTACCACTGTGCAAATATTATTTAACAAGCTGCTACAGATTTAAACTCGCATTTGAAACATTTTATGTGCCAACGGATTGGACGTCAGAATGCTTTCAGGGAAATAATGTTATTAGTATGGCAATTCCTATTTAATGTGTTATCTGAAAAAATCCATAGGGAAAAATTACTTGTATTTCAAACTAGTGGCTATAAACTGAATCTTGTTTAGATTTATATAAAGATGTAACTTTCAAGCAAGAATGTTGAAAGTGAAAACTGAAGCGGATGTAGACATTGCCTGAATTGGTAATCGTCTAAAGTATATTTAATTATGATAAATGAAGAATTCAAAATTCACATAAAGTTTAATGATGTAATACAGAGAAACAAGGAAGTGTGTGAACAAGGCATGATGTGTAAGCAAAGCTGCTACAAAATGCACCGATTTTTATTATACAAAAAACGTTTATTACTCAATTACTAGCATGTTTATACGATTTATTTTGGCATGACAGATAAAAATCAGTGCACACAAATGTAAGATAAGCATACATCAAACAAACACGAAATGGGTTAAGAAATACAGAGTATTATACGTACCCATGGCCACACCATCATCATTTATGTTATTTACATGAAGTACCTTTACATGAATAATATTAAGTTTAAACAAGATATAAGATTACAATGATAATCCAAATAACAGTAAGCCAGATTGTAATTTCGCTGATTTCACCCTCATTATCGGTGCCATTAAGAATAATGATTGTTAATCTTGTGAAAGTAAAATACTCGATACAGTTTGAAATATTCTGTTTGCGCATGTTATACAGGTGATGTCAAACTGTATCAATCGTTATAAGGTGTAAATTCTAACGGTGCATCTTTCGATCAGCTCGTGATCACGCACTATAAAGGGAATTAGCAAGATATTTTATTACACAATCGATAATCAGTGAATGTTATTGAACGAAGCAAACAGTCATGTTTGTCTTTGAAAAGAACGGCTATAACCGCCAAAGCATCACAATTTTTATCTATTCATACAAACAAATTGTATCTTGATAATAAATTAATTCTGTACTTCCGATTATTATTTTATTAATCCAGCGTATTTAATTCCGTTAAAATTTGAATGAAAAACATTTTTTTTCGTCTTCCTTCGCTCTGAAAAATTGTGGACAAAATATTGTCTGTTCTGCGATATCGGTCAATGATAAGTCAATGACATTCTTACTGCGTCATCGGCAAATTTTTTATCAGTCGATGAATAATACTTCAGTGAAAAAACGTGTGTTGATAGATAATCAAGATTGACGGCTGGATGTATTTTGGGACAAAGTATTTCTCGTGTACAATTGGGAAGATGCTTTGGCAATCGGTGCAAAATTGCTCCTCCTATCTGCAGTAGGATTTTGGACAGTTACAGGCAGACATCGAACAAAACATTTTTGCAAACGTAAATAACGGTTGATAACAGCTTGCCTGAGGGGGTTCCTATATTGTGCTCCTACGTTGTCTGCTGCAGTGTACAGGTGCTGTAACCACAGAACACACTGGCGTATCGTGCTCTCTACTAAAATCTAGAGTTCAGTACATGGTCTAAATCGCACGAAAAATGCGTATTGAATATTTTGACGAATTCAGCGATTGATCGCTTTGTCACCGATTTCTCCTTTCCTACGTGAATTAGTTTTAAAAATGCTAAAACAATGCTGAGAAGTTTGAGGACCCTCACAGGACTCAAACTCATTGCAAAAATGTTCGGGACATTTCGTTGAAACATAACATTAAGCCGTTCACGAAGTAAGTTTTAATTTACGAAAATCACGCGAATTTCTTGAATGATTTAATATGTATGCAAATATTAGACCCACGTAGATCGTTACTCATTGAAAGTCTGTAGTCTTATTAATGAACACATATACGCGACATATGTGCAGCAGAATTGTGCAATATGAAGCTGTACGTTAAATGATAATGTAAACTTCTAAAGCTTTGGTTTCTCAGGACGATTTTGCACTCACGTATTGATCTTGTGGTTTATAACGATAAACAACTTTGTGACCGAGTACCACTGCCGGGTACTGTGCAATCTTTCTCTAATTCTAAGTCAAGCATGCCGTGGGTACTGAGTGTGATCCTCGGTCAAAGGTGTTTAAAATGCAGAGCGCAGAGATTACAAATAAACTTGTATCAAAGAGAATTGTTATTCATTTTGTAAAAGAGGATGCTAAATATCAGACCATTTTTGTGAATTATGTCAATTTTATACATCAGATAATTTTGCTCATGGAGTGGAGATAACTACTGAAATTTAATGGACAGTTTTATTACGCCTGTTGACTCGGTCGTTATTACCTTGGACTTTCCAAGAAAATTAAGAATCGCTGCGCTCTCAGCATTGTTTATAGATACACCACAATTAATTACCCGAGCTTGAGAGCCTGCCCGCCAGCGCGGAGGCCCTCTTCACCCAAGAGAGTGACCTGCTCTTCCTCGCGGCTTGGGTCTGCCATCTGCGACAACGTATCTCCATGCTCAGCCTGGCAACAGACACATGTCACCCCTCCTTTGCCCTATCTCCCGACAATTTATTCATTTTCTTGGGGCCGAACCGATTGGATCCACCACTATCAGTACAGGTGAATACGTTGTCGAATTTCGTGGTAGGATACATTGGGGCTCTCAAGGACTCCACGACTTGGCAACCGTAAACGTATGATCATGATGTCCCCACGTGTTAGCAGACAATTTCCCGACGGCCCATTGCTGGGAAGTCGTATGTTTTTTTCACACGCGATTGTACTGGACGTTCACTGAGCGATGAACAGCGCAACAACTTGATTTTACCATTCCGAGCAAAATACTTGCGTTCTTCAATCGATGAAATGATTCATGCAAACACACGGACTATTTTAGTAAGCCAATTCGCGGTTCGTTGTACCATGCATCAAGAACGCATTTGTACGTTGCTATTGCATAAAGATAACATAGGACACGGCACCATCATGCACGTTATGCTCAAAGATACCAATTCCCTCGTGGAAGTGAAATATTTGCTCATATTTGGATACAAATACATTATGCTGTACTTTTACTAAAAGGATTGACATCGTACAAACAAATCAATACAATGCACCAAACATAACACAGAATGTCTACTAATCATTTACTAGGTCTTGTTTACTAACCATTTTCGCTCTAACATTAAAACAAATCAAGTAATAAACAAGAGTTGGCGACAAAGAAAACCAAGTTGATTTTAGCTACCGACTTTATCCGCTTGCGTTTACATGCACCGGAATAAATTACCTTATGCATCAAGACATTTCAAAGAACCACAATGTAAACGCTTTTAGGTATTTATACTTTTCTTTTACATGGTGCATAATATTAGGAATTAAGCGTTTGAGTTACACAAGCTAATGATATCTCATGCAAACTCTTGTTAAATATTGTTATGCAATGTATTTCATAAACTGTCTTGTTTTCTTCAATTACAAATAGTTGAGTATGTCTAGATAATATCACAATTGAAAAAAGTTTAAATTAATCAAGGTACACTATTATCCACACGGTACCGTCAAAAACAAAAAGAAAACGATACAAAATTGTTGACAAGAAAAATAGGACATAAGACGAGGCTTACAAAAAAAAAAGGATAAAATAAAGGGAAAGGAATCCGTTACCGACTTTACATATCCTATGTATAACATTACTGGCTCATGAAATAGAAAGCTTAATGTAAATATTAATACTATCACGTGTTTATAACATGATACAATTTGATTGTGAAGTATGCGCTATTTAAAATAACAAGTAATAGTCTACTATGTGAAATATTAACTGATCAAACACTACGTGCGACTAAATATTAAACATTTAGTTAATATCTTTTGACAAATAAAATATACTAAGGCTGTTATAACTGAAGACTTGAAAAAATACAAGTAATAGGACATAGGTAAAAAATGTTGACTTTCAAGGTTTCAGTTGCAAAGCAATACATTCTATACAATATGATAATTAATTCAAACGAAAGCCTTCTATTGTTTTCATCTACTTCACATAGAAATATAACATGTTTTTGATGTATGACATTTAAATAATTAACAAGTATTTGACTTTAAATACCCAAACTTTTTCTGAAGTCTGAACATCATCGTTTTCTTCACAGGGTGGATCACATTAGGGATTAATTTTGAGGGACAAAAAGGGAGACAGGGCAAGTTGAGTGACTTGTATCTTTTGCATTTCTGCAACTTGATTAGTTGTCAATGCTAACACATTAAATAGCCCTAAAATCATTTAGCAATAATATTAGTGACATAATCAAAACATTCAGAAGTTAATAATTTCATTTCATACAAAAATAATCTGTGCATAACATCAATATGCACTTTGGTCCACAAGAGCGCTCTTTATGAATATGCTGAGAGAGTTTGCACCAGAAATGGATCACAAAATTCTGATAATTTTCATGCAATATGATAGCTGTTGTAGCCCATGAACCGGTACTTGGAAATTATAGTAAATGATGAATTTTTTATGTATATGCTTAGACCATGTTTTATCATTTGTAACAAGCATTACAGATCATAGGACTTCTACAAATTAGTTCATTAGAATGCAGACAAGTGACAAGTGAAAGAAGCATGTCTCACACAGCTCACAGTATCATTTCCATAATGTATCATATGATGGTATGTATGAGAATAAAACAATACTTAATGACCAAATGGGATAAAAATGATAGTTGTAGAGTTGCCAATACGGGGAGTAAATGTGCATTAATGTGTTTTTTTGTATTAGATGATGTGTTAAAATATGTCAATTTAGAATTTACATAATACAAATAATTACAGAAATAGTTCTATTAATAGTAAGAATATACATATTATATGTCACAACATATTCCAATTGTAATAGAATCTATGTGTTAAAAATAAATACTGTATGACAAACATTGTACATAGATATAACAAAAACAAAATATATGTATATTTATATTGTTAATATAATTATTCACAATTATATAAATGTTATATTTTTTTGTTAATTTAGTTATGTACCATGTTGTACACACACTACAGACATGTTTGCATTTGTGAATATTGTGATAGAAATTGTAGTATAAAAAAATAACTGTACTTGTGATTTAAATGAATGCTGCTTTAAGGTAGTTGATTATATTAGTTGTGAATGTATAAAAGTATTATAAAAAAGGCAGGACAACCTTACCTCATCAAAGAAAACTTGGGTTTTCCTAAGAATGTGCTTCAGTTCAGTTAATTCTAGGAAGTTACGTTTCAAGGCTTCTGCATTTTGGTTGACTTCTCTCAACTCATTTTCTAGTTTCTCAAATGTTGCCTCAAGATCGATCATTTCACGAGGTTGAGGTGCTTCTGGATTTTCTCCAGTGTCCAACATTGGAATACCATCTTTCTTAATTTCCTTCTCCAAATACCGCAGCTTCCGTTCCATTTCATCACAACGCCGTACTTCATTAACAAACTTACGTTGGAAAGCATTAACATCAGGGTTGAGCTATAAAAACGAATTATTCTTAAAAGTAACTGAAAAATCAAGAAACCAAAAATATAAATCAAAGCATTAGAAAAAGATTCATAATTGTCATTTGTCAGTTTCACAGTATATATTATAAACGTCGTATTATTAGATGAAATACTTGTATAGCAAATAATAACCTAAACGTCTTGTATAAAGGTTTCTCCTTCGTGACACGTATTTTGCTTCAAAATTGTGTCAGAGATGTTTACACCCAAGGACAATGTGAAAGGACATTATAACGTGACGTGCATACAAATTGTCTTAAAGTAACAGTCATCTACGGCTAGTTTCCGCTCTTCAGTTTCGACTGTCATTTATTTATACATCCAACAATGAGATTCAACCGTGTTTACTTATCAACGATTAGGAATAATTCATACGTACATATACGTACATATGTGTATATATTATATGCAGATATTTGCAAAACTGTCACCAACAATTGACATTTCATTGTTGAGAATATTTATACAAATATGATGTATGGATTAAGCTTTTGTTCTGCTGAATACTTATTGCATTTTGATAAACTGCATTTCTTACTGATGATTCATTATGAGTAAGAGCGAGTTTTGCAAAATGCGAGAGTCGTGGGGCGGGGAGGGTAGGTTTTGTACTTACATCGCGAAATTGGACGAGACCGAGTTCTCCAAGTTCCGAAACACAGGCGTATGCCGCCTCACTTTGCAAAAAGAGCTGACACAAGGTCATCTCTTCGCTTCGAAAAAGCGAACCCATGGTTTCGGCGAGAAATCCGCTGGATCCGTATGTGAAAAACGATCGAGTAACTACCGGAAGGAGCCTGAGCTCATCACACCATGAGAAATCTTATTGGAGATGAGGAATATCGGCGATTGTCGTGTACCATCCAGAATCGACAAATCGCCGCACTGAGCTTTCCCGAAGTGAACAAATAATAATCAATAGACTAGTCACGAGGTAAAGTGGTCATAAATCACGAGTTCACGGTACTGGGGCTTCACCTGCCACACACCCACCGAAACTAGCGACGAAATATACAATGGCGGTCAACTTAGGAACATCATTTTAAGTCTGTGCGATTATCCGTACCTGTCGGTTCTGCAAGTCTCTGTTATTTCAAATTTTACGTGATTTTACTATGATTTTAAATTAAACCGGATCTATCTTTAAATTTATTTTATTAAACGACATGTTGCGCACTTTATTACAATGACATGCTAAGCTACATAAAACTTGAGTGAACTAATGATTATTTATTTGTATACTAATGATTACATTTACCACCGTTATTTATGTGTTACCGACTGATATCATTGCTGTCTTTACATCTTTTTACTTCTGCCGGTGTTGTCTCTGCTGTTCGGCATATCTATATTCATTAGTGTTCGTGTGTCATATGATCAAGTCAAGGAATTGATTTCAACTTGAAAGGATTAATCTTGTTTTACGGTTATATTCATGAAAGAAACCATGCTTAAACAATTTTCGCTGTGTTTGATTACATTAGCTGCAGGTAATTTATAATAGTAATTTTCAAAATACATTTTAATCTGGTGTTTGGCAGCTTGTGCTGTCTACATGCAAAGGTGTGGCATGCATTTTGCATTAAATTTTAACTACATATCTAATACAGTATGTAATAATTTCCAGTTCATGCTAGTGGAGATTTCGTAGTTCTTCACTCTCCACGGAGCATAGGTTTCAAGGGACGAGATGTAATTGACCAAAGTCTACTGAAAGAAGTCTACGCTGCATCACTTGGATTTACTGTTAGACAGGTGCATATTACAAGCTGTTAAGGATTCTTATTCTTATTTTGCTATAAAATACATCATTATTATTCAATTTACTATTAGGTGGTTTAGAGAAAAATGAAAGGGTGTTGAAGATTACCAATTGAAAATAATATGAAACATTTAATTTTGCAGAGAGGATCGTGGGATGGCATGTTTGTTTTAGACCCATTTGACCTACCAAGGGCTATAGTCAATATTGCAATAGAAGGAATTGATACACTGAAGGCCCTAAAAGGACATAAATTTCCTTTAAATGTTGACGAGGGTGAAGAAACTACATGGCAGGCACTGAGTGGATGTATGGCAGAAAGGGATAATGATAACACATTAGTTAGGATTTACTTAGGTGATGGCCTTGATGCAGTAAGTAAATATAATAATTGCAGCAAATATACAATAGGGTGGTGATATAATATTAGTGCCGATATATTATAAGAATATTTAATTAAAAGTAAGACTTGTGATGTTAACTATTTATATTTAATACAGCTTGGCCAGTCTGCTATGGGTGAACTAAAACCAACAGCCATTGATCCATCATCTTTAAAAGCTCTAAGTATGGGAAATGAAGAAGATAGGAAGTTTCTGGAAGAAGTGCAGTTACTCTTTGCTATTGCTAACAAGGTTCCATCAGCTATCAAAGGAGACTTTAACCCAGCTGTTTACTGGTTAGTTGTGTCAGGCTTACAACCTGTATTTGACCTTCATGGCAAAAACTCTACAGCAGCAATGGAAGCTC
Organism: Hedychridium roseum; assembly: GCA_963989215.1. Lineage (NCBI taxonomy): Eukaryota > Metazoa > Arthropoda > Insecta > Hymenoptera > Chrysididae > Hedychridium > Hedychridium roseum. The sequence goes on along the minus strand of OZ022311.1, from coordinate 5,766,608 downwards.
TTACTCTTCTTAATAAAGCTATAAATGCTGTTAGTGAAGCATTTGTTAATGCATATGACGACCAGGTAAGATTTTTTTCCTAATTGTAACTTGTATACATTACATTTTACATTTTGTCTTATTTCAAAGCTTATATTTGAAATATTTCACACATCAGGACTTATATATAACATAAATCTAATTTTTTTCAGGTTTTGGTAACTGCTTTTACAAATGATGCAAGCCAAGTTCGTCACACCCGTTCCGTAATCCTTGAAAGAGAAGTTCGAGATACTGCTTCAGAGGTCAGTCTGCAATATTCATTGTAATTTTGATAATGTGGGTTTTGTTAAGGATTACTTACACACTATTTACATTCCCATTTAGAAATGACTATAAAGTGAAACATTATATAGCAAGAACTTGTCATATATTAATATAAAATCATACTTATTTAGACAGTATAGACTGTAAGTTGGATTCATTGAAACTTACGATTAAATTTAATGTCTAGTTTATAGCATTAAGTGGTAATATTATTAGAGTACATATATCATAACAAATTATAGATGAATTTATTGACGATATTATATCAGGAATTATTGACGATAATGCGGAAAATATCTAGACTAAAAATTGCTCGACTACATTTTACGTCACAATTTCTACGAAAACATACAATACAGGGCATGAATTAAATTATTTTAATAACAGATTTAATATGTGGATCATTTTTATAGCAAAGCATTTAGCATTACTATTAAATGAGGCCGTTCCTTTTGGAGAATATCAGTAGTAATGGTTATTATTCCCCATGGTAATCATGTTTAACAAATGTATTTCTTATAGGATAACAATGAAAATCTAGATTCAACAACGACCACAGAACCTAACATCAACCTTAGTAATAAAGAGAGCGTAAAGGTATCATTAAAATGATGCATGAATGAATTTTGTTAAAAGTGGGCCATTGTTTCAGACTTAGCAGTTGCTTTTTGCATGAGTTTTAAACACAGCAATGAATTTTACAAAAATTACAGCATAGATATAAAATCAGTATACATCTGTACTTACGGAATCTTATGTAACATTTTTTACAAGAAACAGTCTCGAATTAAAACTTTCCACTCACAACGTACAAAGCACTTTGCTCGGGAACTGGAAAGACGTGGGACGCGTTATTTTACGTTTCAGGAAAGACGTATAGAATCGGAGAATCTTTAGCACTGTATACATACATCTGATGTCGTGTTTCCTGTGCGCGATAATGGAACTAATAAATAAGCTTTATCCAGGTTATTCTCAGACAAAGCATAACATTTTCTTCCATAACAATAATAGAGAGTATGATCTCTCTTTCCGGGATGCTAAGAAGTACGTAAATCTGGAGTGTTTCTTTTTGCGTGCTGTTTACGTAGTGCTGCCAATCGCGCACAAGAAAACAAAGTCTATCGTATGAATATAAGTAAAAATTAAAAGCATTCGCTGTTCGTTCTATGCAACACTTATGTTGCGTGATATTAGTGATATTTCACTTTAAGTCGATTCGTTTCATACAATACGGTAATTTTGTTAAATTCGTTAAAAATTACTTGAGAATAAGTTACTCGATTATTCGTCACACGAATAATAATATCTCGTTAGCATTCACAGCGGTTGTCACTATGCTTTTAAAATGACAATACAATAAAGTTTGAAAAGTTGCAATATGTAGGACATATTTGCACCGTTATTACTATAGAATAGGTTTACATGTCTTGGAATGATTTGCAACTACTGTGACCGCATTAACAGAACAGTTTTATTTAAAAACATATATTATAGCAAGGCGGAAATGAAGAGAATAAAAAAAAAGCTGATGATAAAGACGAAGAGGACACAGACACAGTAACTAATTCCGCTGACGAAGTCAGCACCATCCCCACAGATCAGAATAGTGAAATACCCGAAAGGTCCAATGATAATGGGCCTGAAACGGAGTATGAGATTAATTCTAACATACAAAGTCTAGGACAGGTACCACTAACACATTAACAGTATGAACTTTAGTGTGCATCGCTATCGAGTTTTAGTCCTTATGATTAGTTCACACAGTTTACACAATTTGTTGAGAACAGTTTATTTTATAGAATGAAAACTTACGCTCTGCCCCTGGATACTAGTAAAGCTTGGAAAATATAGATCGTATTCGAGGCTGCAGTTTTTATCACAGCACTTATAATCATTTATTATTGACATTATAGACCGCTAGTGAAAATTCGCGTGTAATATTGCTCAATACATTGTTATCAGTTTATAGTAGTTAATTATTAAGCTCATTAGATTAGGTGTACATGAGCTTTCACTTTATTTTGTGAAAATATTAGCGTTAATTTAAGAGCTTTCGCCGAAACGTTTTGCGTGTGCCACTGATGATTTTCTAAAAATTTGTTAATTTACAGCTTTTCAGTAAATTGATTTTCATTGATTTTCAGCGTGAAGAATACTTTATGCATGACGTTCATAAAGCTGTACATCAGTTCGTATATGCATGACATTTGTACAAATGTCTAATATAATAACGAAGCCATTCGTATCCTCGCAATTTAATGATAAATACTCACATATTTTAAAACTGATTGAAGCACGCTAATCTGCAACAATGAAAGGATATGAATGGATTAATGTGCATTTTGTATGAGAATAATTCTTCTCTTTACATACAATCAATATGGATCGCAATTTAGAGCAATTTGGATTTTTGTTCTTTATAATATTTACTTAATATAATACTGATATCGTGTAGAGATTCGATTGAGTTAGCGAAAGTGCTGGAAATAAAAGTCGGTAATGGGTTTGCTATAATTTTATGTTAAATATTAGTACCTTTTAAAGTCCTAGTCTAAAGGAAATAGTAGAATGGTGATAGTATATACTGTTAAATGTACGCGATGAAAACTGGGAACTTTTAATTTTTATATTCACAGTCTACTAAACAAATTACTATGTTTCAGAGAAACTTAGCCAAAAAGTACACAGAAAATTATCCCGTCATCTTTAACATTATCCTGTGGTTCGGAATTATATTCTTCTTTTCGTTATTGGCGATTTGCAGTACGTATAAATTATTTTTCGATTATTACCGTTTTAAAATAATTAGTATACAACATACAATTAATCATTTTTGTATTTGCAGTTGCCATTGCTGAAATGGACCCTGGACGTGACTCCATAATATACAGAATGACATCAAACCGTATGAAGAAAGATAATTAAGTGTAAATATGATGAACAACACACGACTCTTTGTTCAATACTGTCGGTTGAGAAAAAGATTTCGAAACTGCGTATCATGTTATCGGAGTTTGTGCATAATTCCAGATGGTTCGGTTAACCACTACAATATCATCAGCATGTAATTGGGAACTATATAGAAATGTATTTATAATATATAATAAGTGTTCAGTGATAAGCGCAAAACCATTCATCCAGTATTCCTCCATGTAAGTTAAATACCATACAGATAGAGCGCTATTGTACTTGTACATGTAATGGTAACGTACGTAGAGCGCTTTCAAATATTTTGTATATTATGTGCACTGTTAATAATTATGATTAATATATAGCTAAGAATAAGTACAGTCAAGATGTCTTGTAAAAACATGGTCAGAATAAATATAAATTACGATACAAATCTACACTGTCTTCTTTACACTCTCTTGCATTTTTAAGATTACTTTTTAGTTATTCGAAGTTAAACCATTCTTAATTCAACCCCGTAATATGTGAGTGGCTATAATCTGGTGAAAGCACTTTTAATACTCGATATCAGAATCCACTGAGAATCCTTTGAAGTAATTATAAGGTATAATATAATTTAAATTCTGTTGAAACGTGTTTTGCAAGAATTGGCATTCCGTAAATTAATCCTCAATGGCCGTGTAACAATTGGAATGTTACCGACTTCCGCAGATTAAAGGTACAAAGATATAATACGTGATTCCCGATTCCATATCTTTTGTTCGCAATTCTTGGGTATAAATACCGGATATAATCGCAATCTGTACACACTTCAATTTAGCTATTGATAGAGATATACTGTCTTTTTTATGATCGAAATGAAGTTCCTATTTCTTATAGTACTTCTCTGTGTTTTCAATAGTTTCGAAGACGTACTGGCATTCAAATCTCCCCGTTTACTTCGGCTGGTAAGAAAAGGCAATCATAGTTAGTGAATATTGTGAAACAAGGTGTTCATGTTCTGTCCACGTATCTACACTTACATTTAAATTTCTGTACCTTAATTTTAAAATATATTTACTGGAACGTAATTTTTATTATAGACCCGCGAATTTTTTAACGACACTGATCCACATCGTCTTGGTAAGGAGTTTTACAGAATTAAAATGATTGCAATAATTATTGGTAGAAAAAGCATAGAGATATAAACAAGAATTAAACCGTTACAGGTGGTTCGTTTCACGAATGTTATCGTAAATGCGAAGAGGGACAAACAAAAATATGTCGTTACAATTTCACCGTTTCGGAATACATGACTATGAGTTCTGCTTGCGGAGATTGTCCGACGAACGAAAGGGATTGTTACAATCAGGGCTGTGTAATTGGAGATGGTCACATGCGTGATGTAACTGTTGCGAATCTCATGTTGCCAGGTCCTAGTATTCAGGTACATTGGCCAAAATCACAAAAACAATTCCTATTAAATAGTAGTTATCAATTAAAAAAACTGTTTTAATCTCATACATTTACAACATTAAAGTGGGTTTCGCGTGTGTAGGTGTGCGAGGGTGATCGTGTGATAGTTCACGTGGACAATATAATTACAAGTAAAGCCATTTCTCTTCACTGGCATGGTTTGTGGCAGATAGAAACCCCGTACATGGATGGAACTCCGTATTTGACTCAGTGTCCGATTTTACCACACAATTCCTTCAAGTACGATTTCAGGGCATACCCAGCCGGGACAAATATCTGGCATTCTCATGTCGGTTAGTGAACCGTTCTTAACTGTTGTTATTACAGATACTTTCATAACTTGAAAATTTGTTTTTAAGGGTACGCGTTATTTTTGTATTTTCTTGTCGTAATTGTGGATTAATTTGAAGGTTTCGAGGAAGCTGATGGTTTGCATGGAAGTTTAATCATACGCAAAACTGACGATCCTTTAGCCAAATATTACGATTACGACTTGGCTGAACACGTTCTTGTCATTTGGCACTGGTATCCTATTCCAACTGGCGATTTAATGAGACGAGTGATGTACGCAAAGAAACCAAAAGAAGGGTTCAGTCTTTTGATAAACGGTTTATCTACGAGAAATGTAGGAAAGAAAAATGGTACTCTTCCTATGGCCATTTTCCACGTCAACAAAGTAAGAAATTATTATTATTTTCATTATAAAGTCCGGTTTTCTGTGTTATTGGAGAATTTTATTTTTATCCGTAATACCAAAATATTATAATACACGGGGAATGATTTCTTCGGAAAGACAGCCTGTCCAAATTGACTTGGTTCATGGAATCTATTTTTCTTTATTATCACGGGATTACAAATGCTGATTATTCAGATAACAAAAGAGCGCACATGGCAAATTTGAGTACGATAAACTACGTCAACGGGTGATGTTATTTCGCATAAACAGGGAAAATATCGGTTAGAAAAAGAGCAAACACTGATTCGTTACAACAGTATTTTCGATAAGGGACGATGATAAAATTAATGCGGTGAAAGAAGTACTGAGGTGGGATTCAAATTCTAATCTTTCAAACGGAATAAGCGTGATTAGTTTTGTTTGTCGTGGGGGAAAGGTAGAAAAGTCATTCGATAATGTGTTTACTGGGTGATAAGTGAAAACTTTTCGAGGTCTTATCAGTTTTATCGCCATGAACAATGAAAGATTCATACTACTAAGACCTTAGATGTTTAGAAACTGTTTCATGACTTTCTGTTTGTCCAAATAATATCGAACTTAGCAATCAAAAATAAGCGACGTAGCACTATTTCTCGATTAAACAATACTTGACCAAAAAATGGAATTTCCTTAAGTAGGGTGTGAATATTTTGATACAAAATTGTGTTTTAATATCAAATTATGTTTTGATATAAAAATTCGATGCTTGGTGCTCGAAGCTAATAATGTTTTTTTATCATTTTTAAATATCTTACCAACAATTTATAATAAAATGTATCTATTATTATAATAGGGCAAAAGGTACAGATTTAGGACAATATTAAACACTGCTCTCTACTGTCCTGTTCAAGTTTCTATTGACAACCACAAACTTTTGATGATATCTTCCGAGACTGCAGGTTTTGAGCCGATCGAAGGTAAGTTTTTGGAATTTGCACATCGCCTTAAATTTTCCATATTTTTTTTATCAAGATATTTTTCAAATTTTTAGTTGATTCATTCATGCTGAACGCCGGCGAGCGATACGATTTCGTGGTGACAGGTAATCAGGAACCAGGGAATTACCCGATAAGATTTAGAGGAGTGGGAATCTGTGAAAACTTTGAAATTTTCGAAATTGCGATATTGCGTTATGATAATATTGCACCTAAAGAACCGATCAGCAACGTTAGTTACGAAGCTTCCCGACGTACAGGAGTGGTAAGAATTCCTAACTGAGCAATCAATAATTTATCATTTAATTACCCCTTTTCAGAGCAAAGCGATATATTTCAAAATTTGTTTAACAGTTATTGAATCCGGTAGAAGAAGCTACTACGAATTACACGCAGAACAGGTTAATCAGAGTGGTAGATTTGAACAATGCGAGTCCAGTGCCAAAAAGATTATCAGGCAAACCAGATCATAAGATTTATTTATCGTCAGCATTCAAAAAATATGGTATGTGTTGTTCCGAAAGGCCTAAGCCGCCAGGCCGATGTGTGCTTGATAATGTAATTAATGTGTCAACAGATAATATCATAACTACGAGTTCGTATCCGCAAATCAACGATTTGACTTTCGACTTTCCCCCGGTGAGTCTTCTGACGCAATATGACGAAGTAACGCCTGATATGTACTGCACACCGTCCAACGACAGCGCCAAGCAATGTATTGGAAAATTCTGCACGTGTCCGATGGTGTACCCAGTAGCGAAGGACAGTCTAGTGGAAATTATTTTCATCGACACAAGTGTGTATTCAGTGAAATGTCAGCAGTTTCATGGACAAACATTGTATGATCGCGTAGCGGCGTTCGTGTTGCCAATATCTACACAGTTTTTACAAATGTTCAATAACTTCATTGTATTTCGACATAAAATCCAACACTTTGCATTTCCTCGTTACGGGTAACTGCTTGTTTAACACGCTCACTTTCTTGCCACTCTACAGTGCAAAATTTACTAGTTCACTACGTGTGCCATTTAAGTTTGCAGGTGTCCATCCTGTGTGTCAACCGTCCGTTTGTTAGATTAATTTTTCGCCGATAAAAGCTATTATCCCCGCGAGAGAATGTCCAAATCCTCGGTTTCTACAAACACGCGAAGAAGTGAATTCCTCGTGATATATCATAATTCAGAAAAACTACATAAACAAGCCAAAAAATTTTCGCAAATTTTCTCCAAACTTCTATAAGTAATGGTCTACATTTGTTAAATTTTACTTTCAGGCACTGACACAGGTGTGAACCATCCTATGCACTTGCACGGTTACAATTTTTACGTAGTTGCGGAAAAATCCGTGGGTTTGAAAGTTTCGGCGGACAGAATCAGGAGGTGGAATGAAGCTGGCGTTATTAAAAAGAAATTCAACAAACCCCCGGGGAAGGACACGATTTCCGTGCAGTCGCAGGGCTACACTATTGTTCGATTTATCGCCGACAATCCTGGATACTGGTTCCTGCACTGTCACGTTTCGGAGCACGCAGAAATGGGAATGGGAGTGGTCATCAAAGTCGGTGAACATCACGAAATGATACACCCACCGCCCTCGTTTCCGCGTTGTGGCAATTGGGAATTGGAATGAAAACAAAGATCGCGAAAAATAGTGAAAAGTGAGACGGTGAATAGCGCGGTCGGAAGCCCTGTTCGAAGAAATATCACGATTTTCGAAATGGAAGTACGGAGAGGCTGTAAAATACGCTGAAGAATCCACAGATTTATCAATAATTCTATAGGCTGTTATCGACGTGACGATTTCGTGGGAGGAGTGCATTTATTATCATAATTTATTACCACCAGGACATTTATTGTCCCGACGAATAAATTACAGTTACGTAACAGTATTATGTACTTTTACAAATGTTTGTATACCTGTATAATACAGAGCGATATCAAAATGATTAATCTTTTTTTACTTCCGAGCTTCCTCCAATTTGACAAAAGAAGAACAACAATAACGATTCATATGCTTTTATTCTTTGAAATCGTACGATTGTGCTTACATATGGTCGAAATTTCGGCGTGAATTCGGTTGAAGTGTTATTTCAGTAAAGTTAACTCAGGAAGAAAGCGACAGATTTATCAAAAACTTGAAATGGAATGCATAATCACCATTCCCATGTATGTGGTGAATAGTAAATTTGGGTAAACCGTGTTTACCATGTTCCTATCCGCTTTTGGGGAAACACGTAAATTTCAATTCATGTGCGTTTAAGCGCGTCTGTTTTACCAGGTATCTGCTATAGATGAATCGAAAAGACCTGCCACAAGCAAATAAAGACACATTGTCACATTGTTTTCAAAAATTGTCATTTGTAAATATCGGAAGTTTCCTCTAATTGACAACAGCCGTACAAATCGGTTAGTCTTCTGTTATGATAACAATTTCCTTTCCTTCCACCTGGCAAACATAAAATCCGTAACAGTAGATTCACGTACGCATGTACGTCAAAACACACATAGCATGAGAAAACTCGCCGCCAAATTTAGTGAGCGAAATATCCTGCTTGCAGCAAATATTTGAGGAAGCAAACGGGCTTTGTTACATTGAGGAATATTGCAGATTCGTGAAACAAGACCCAGGGCTGCTTTTACTTTGTGATAGAACGAGATACGTATAGGCATTCTTACGATTGGTTTCCTACTCGGTAATTTAATCTTCGCTTACGAATGAATGGAATTCCTACGATTACGTGGAATAACGACAAATGCGCGAACCGTGTATTTTTCCGTTAATTGGAAGGTACTTCTGACATAGCTTCGGTTTTGTTTGAATATTTTCCGATTGGGTTTAGCTACCGAGGCTTATCTTTGTTTTTAGTATACGTACGATGGTCCACTTCTTTTCACGCGGTGCTTCTTTCCACGGTCTTTTTGTTGTCAATGGCTGAAAAAACAGACGTAATCCAAACGCGTAAATCTTTATAAATTCGAATGTAGTTAGGAAGAAATTGAAAGCTCGGTAGAACACGGCGGCAGTATTCGAATTAACGTGGCCTCCCGCTTTCGAATGGATACACAGTAGACTGCGATCCTTTTTTTCGACAAAGTGTATTTTCCACGAATATTCGACTGTTTAGTGAAGAATCTATCGACGAAAATTAAATTTAACCACAACAGTTTGTACATTAGTATTGTCTAAAACAGAACGACCAACCGACGTTAACCAAACTCGTCCCCGCGAATAGATCTTTTTGTAAATATCATCCCAGACTTATCATTACTATCGCAGACTTATCATTACTAGAAGTGCTTAATTGCCGAACAAGATGAGATTTTTGATTACGACTGTGCTCCTCGGTGCGTTAATAAACGTCGATAATGTGCTCGGTTTTCGATCTCTTCGTCTCCTCGATCTGGTAAGGAAAACAGTGATCGATTATGTGTTTGTTTCTCCACAAAAAAAGTTTATCAGAATTTTATCTTCGTTGCAGAGCCGTCGTTTCTACAAAAACGCAGATCCTACGCGTCTCGGTGAGAAAAATTACAAAATCTTCTTCATCTATTACCTACATTACATAACTGATCGTTTTTCAATTTTCTCGCTGTTGTAAATAGTGGACAAGTATTGTTAAATAACTATTCGAATCCATCACAGGAGGTGCGCTTCATCCGTGTTACCGGAAATGCATAAAGGGCGACGTAAGGGTGTGTTACTACAATTTCACGACATCGCAATTTACGTCGATGAGTTCGGCCTGTGGAAATTGTCCTGTCAAAGTAGAAGATTGTTTTAAACAAGGCTGCGTTCAAGGCGGTGGCCACATACGGTCCGTAAATGTCGTGAATCTAATGTTACCTGGACCCAGCATACAGGTAATATTTTACGAGCGATAGTTCTTATATAATCATTTATACATGTAAATTATTCTTGTACGTAATCCACTTCTACCTGTCCATTTTAATCTCATTAACCGGTTTTAAGATCTCACAGATCTTAGGTCATGTTAACTCATTTGAGATGGTTTTCTGTAGGTTTGCGAAGGGGATCGTGTACAAGTTGACGTCGACAATGTGATGGAGTCCAAAGGATTGACGATTCATTGGCACGGAATTTGGCAAAAAGATACGCCCTTCATGGATGGAACACCGTATTTAACACAGTGTCCAATCCAGCCGCACAATTCATTCAAATACGAATACACGGCATACCCAGGGGGTACAAATTTCTGGCATTCCCACATTGGTCAGTACACAAAACTTCAATATGCTATTCCCAATTCCATCTAATTTCATCCTTTTCATCCTGATACTTTGATCTTAACTTCACGATTTTCGTATTTTCGCCAGTCATAATATTTACATACTCAAATACAGCACGAGGGTGATAGAAGATTGAGTAGATTAGTGTCATCATTATTGCACGCGCATGTAGCTATCGATTGTATTGCTAAGGATATTGCGAATGACGGATAATGCGTATCAGATAGGAGCGATAAGGCGACGAAAGGCAAACATTGCTTCTCGAGCGGCTCGTGCAAAGATCGGAGGAAACGTCCATTCCGGGACATCCGGTGCCAGTGATTTCGTTATCGGCCAAGATGAATAAGCAGAAAAATGTTTACCTGTAGGTTATGAGGAAGCGGACGGTATATTCGGAAGTTTGATCGTCAGGAAACCCAATGATCCCTTGGCCAAGTACTACGACTACGATTTGGCCGAACACGTTATGATCTTGTGGCACTGGTTCTCGGAACCCACTGGAAATTTACTCAGACGAGCCTTACACAGAAATTACACACAGGAAGGTTACAGTTTAATGGTCAACGGATTGTCCACGACTTACAAGGTTCCGAAGAATGGAAAGAATTATACCATGCCTCGGGCAATCTTCACCGTCGAAGCCGTACGTCACATTTTGTTTACACAGTAATTCCCAACTTTTGCAACTCTCTGAAAAAATTGGTCAGATAAACAGGTGGACCGTCACGGAAAGTGAAGCAAATGAATACTTCTGTGTGTTATCAGCGTTTATTTCTTTTATGCGTACACACATTTTTAGCTTCATTTATTCGTTAATGTCCTTACAAAAAGATTTTAAAGTTTCATTAGAATTCTACTGAAATAGGGAAATATTTATGGTTAACAAATTGATGGCTCCTTTTTTAATTGTCACATGTGTTTACTTTTACAACAGGGCAAGAGATACCGATTTAGGACGATTTTCAATACCGCTGTGTATTGTCCTGTTCAAGTATCTATCGATAACCACAAAATGCTGATGGTCGCATCGGACGCTGATTCATATGAACCGATCGAGGGTAATTTTCGACTTTTACTCAATTTATGCACACGTATTTTACCCGTTTTAATTAACTGTTGTTCCTCAGTTGATTCATTTATGTACAACGCTGGAGAACGATTCGACTTCGTGTTAAACGCCAACCAGAAACCTGGTAATTACTGGATTCGATTCCGAGGAATGGGGCTTTGCAGCACGAATAATGTGAATGTGACAGAAGCTGCTATACTGCGTTATAAAGGAGCTAAAGCGAATGAACCGCTTGGTAGCACGAATTACGAAGCCGGCAGACGTACAGGAGTGGTGAGTTCAATTGTTTCAATATTTTTCTTTATTACTTCTTGCAGTAACCACCTCTCTGCACCCCTTGTCCTCGGTAAAATGGAATATAACGTTATTAACCAGTTAAGTGTGTTTGACGACTATATCCGTCATGGAGAAATTGCAGACTTTTGTATCATGACGACTATATTCGTCATGGAGAAATGGTAACAAAATTTTACGCATGACGGATATAGTCGTCACACACTTAACTGGTTAAATTACCCTATGCCGGCGATTAAATGGAAAAATCCTTTTCTGTACAGTTACTTAATCCAGTGGAGATACCGACGGCCAATTATAGCAAAAATCGACTAATCCAATTTGTCGAATTGAATAATATCCAGGAAACACCAAAACGTATAGGGGAGAAACCAGACCACGTTTTTTACTTGACATCCGACATGAATATTTACAGTAAGTATTTGAAGGGGAATCATTTTGAAGAAGACAAACAAAGTGTACAGCAAAATGTTTTCTATCGTGACAAGTTATCGTAATTTCCAGACGTAATCGCCTGTCTTTCGGTTGCAATTTTTCACGTAAACATTGACGTCTAATAAATTCCAGGTGAGATATTATCCTCTGGCCCTTACCCACAACTGAATAACCTGAGTTTCGAGTTTCCCCCGATAAACTTACTCACGCAGTACAAGGAAATAACACCGGATATGATCTGCACTCCGGAGGATACCAGCGCGAAGGAGTGTCAAGGACGATATTGCACCTGTCCAATAATATATTCCGCGAAAAAGGACAGTCTTGTAGAAGTCGTGTTCATTGACATAAGTTAGTACCGATATAAGTAAAAAAATTCCACAGTCTCTTGTTTAGGTTTATTAAACTCATTGCAAAGTGGTTAAAAATGAAAAACGCTAACACCTGTTGGTTAACGCATTTTTCAAGAGACTTATAACAAGTTTCACTTGGCTCGTTTGCTCATTAAATATTTCTTCTCTAGCTACTAATACGAGCGTGAGTCACCCGATGCATTTGCATGGATTCAGCTTTTACGTTGTTGCTGAGGACACGATCGGTCAAAACGTGAGCGTCCGTGACGTGCGGTCCTGGAACGAGAATGGTCTGATCAAGAAGAAGTTTGTGAAAACGCCGGAGAAGGACACGGTGATGATACAGTCCATGGGATACACGATCATTCGATTTATCGCCGACAATCCGGGTTACTGGTTCTTCCACTGCCACATCGGCGAACATATGGATCTTGGAATGGGAATCGTTATCAAAGTCGGCGAAAACGAAGACATGATTCAACCACCGATTACGTTCCCGCGGTGCGGAAGTTGGGCATTGCCCAAACGTTGGAGACCTTCGCCTCCCCCGAAAAATCTTCCCTACCCGTTGTTCTGAAACGCCTATCTACCTGTTCCCATAGCTAATTCTCTAGGAAAATATTTATATATTCGTGCATCGTACTGCACGTACAGTTACGTGGAAGGATATCCGATCGGGGCATCCTTTTGAACATTTCTTTGATAGAATATACATTTTTGTATATTTTGTATAAGTATACAAATATTTGTATAGACGTTTTAGTATGAAATATGATACTTTGTATAAAACTGTATTTATTTAATGCTTAGCATCCTATGTAGCAAATTTTATTCTTGAAAACCAAGTAAAACATACGGAAATTTGTATTTGTGATTAACGAATGTGACGTGGACTGCCTTAATTTTCTTATTTTTTTCTACAATAAATAGTAAATAGAATGTAAACCTTTCGATATAATTTATTGTCGGAAACGAAGAACACTCGTTTTACATCTTCAGGTAATTTTCGTTTAATATTATCAGTTGATATCAAGGCAAGCTTGGCAATATCGGTAAGTTGAAAGTACTCACCGGTTTGTGTCTTCGGAAGTTAAGAATAAATACTTACTATTGTATGAAAAAGATCAGTAAAAGATATGAAGGAATTTACCCGACTTTTTCAAACATTTCTAAGTGGAGATAAAATTTTTTCTTCTTTACTATCTATGAAATATTACTTTATGCGTTCTTCTAATTGAATGTTTGAATGTGTCCAGTGCATTCTGCTTGCAACCTGTCATAAATTGGAAATCGTGTGAACGAAGGCCTCGTGGAGATTATTTCTCGATTCGCAAATGATTTTCACCTTCGGCGGCAATATCACACCTTGTAAATCGGCCGACGTTATTTTTCTGAACAAATACAATTACCGCTCGCTTCGCGGGAACGGGACGGGCGAAAAACGCGCTAAGCGTCGTTTTAATTTCATGACGTCCGTCGTGTACGTCAACGATAAACCTGGTATATTGACACGATAAAGAGAACATACCACGAGGAGCAGCTGCATAGGGAATTACTTTGCAAACGGGCTTTTTCGAACGTAAAGAAGATCGCGTAGACACGTGTATCGGCAAGAAAGACCTATGATTTCTTATTGTCAAGAACGTCACCGCGATAAAAATGAGTTCCCACCGGTGGCTAGGCATAATAAAGGAAAGTTCTCGATTCCGAAAGTTGTATTATTAGAGGAGACAACGGAGATTGGAGAAAGCCCAACTGTTTGTTGACACGGACTTTGCGGATTACTTTTTGATATTAAAAATCCAGGGAAAGTTTAATTACGGTGCGTTGTCGAGTAGATCCATTGATTAGAATTCGTGCAAATAATAGAGGAAACGCTAGTTTTATATATATGTATATTGATAGGTACGTAAAGGACATTCGTGGGTTTATTAATGACATAGTCGTAATTTTCTACGAACTCCGCCGTACTGCATGCTTATTTCACGACTTCTTGACCGCGGCCATTTAGACTAGCGATAAAAATAGGATAATAATGCTTGTTAAGAACCGTGTCTGTTAAATGCAGTGGCGAAACGACGCGACGGTCGTTGTTTCTGAATTTTTTTCAGCAGAAACGTTGACCATAAAACGCCACCGTAAAATCGCCCGTTTTAAAAAATGTATTTTCATGCTAATACACCCACCTGAGCACCAAGGTAAACTGGAACGTGTTCAGGAAGCGATCTGTCGATTTCGTTGGCCAATTTTATTGGCAAAACTTTGAGCAAATTTCCAAAATGTCATGGTCTATTCGCGAGAAATAGGTATTTGCCTGATGTTACAACACTATTCATACCACTATAAAAATAACATTAGTAAAATATATTACTATTGATTAATTACACGCCGTATGATTCAAAAATTCAAAAACTTAATGGACATATTAAATGTTCATAAATATTATACAAATATTATGTATGTCTTACTATATCATAACGAGTCAAGAATATAAGAAACCTTACTTTGCACCTTTCGTTACATTAGAAACTTCTTTAGACAATATAAATGGGAAGTAGTTATTAAGTTAATAGACTGCGGCTGAGTATATCGTATTTTTAATCGCACCATATGACATTTCTCCACCATCGAAGTGTTCGAACGCGTGTTCCAGCTCTGACCTACGACACCTATTAAAGTGACACACACTATGAATACGTATTTATACATGAAGTTAGTATAAAAAGCGTTGTTTATGGTCCACGGCACATCGACGTCATAATCTCACGTGTTAAATATGGTTTGTTGTTTTCGCAAAATCGATTTTACGCGCTGAAGAAACTAGGCTGTCATTCACAGTCTTTCCTGATGATAAAAATGGAATAGTAATGTGCATACGATTATCTACGATTATGAAAAGTATTATCCAAGAAGTTCATGGTCGTCTCGTTGAACAAATACGACATACTACGTATATGACATCTGCCGTGTTTTCCATTCCTACGATGCGTAAGTGCGAACGCAAATAATATGTTAGTTATTCATATCCCAGAGATTGACATTTGTACAAAGAAACAATTTCTTCCAGACAGGAGTTCTCAAAGTTATGATACTCAATTAAGATGTATTTCCTACAACGCGACACACAACTGCAAGGATTGTGGGAAAAATCGAAGAAGACATAAAAACTCGCGGCTGCAAAAACTGCACTTGGACAGGCTTGAACTAGAATCATTAGAGAAGAATGTGTTTCATTCTTTTATACTGTCTATTTAAGGGAAAATCGTGTCAAGGAATTTTACGATGCGATCAAAGCAAAAATGATGATTTCACAGGTTAGGAAAACATGTCAAGCAAGGCATTGTCGTAGCAGCAGTGCAATAAATCAAATCCCACTACCTCCCGACTCATACTGCGCATTAAAGATTAAAAGCCTAATTGAAGAAGATTATCAAATTTCTGTTAATCCTTAATACGATGAAATTTCGGAGGTTTCATCAGCATAGAATTGCCGATAAAGAGTTTCGTAACTGCATCGACATTTTCACTGGGAGCTGGATAACATCTTATCATTTGCACGTGATGATGAATCGGCGAGGATTGTTCGGGAGATGATCGGATTTCGTTAAAGAGGATGACTGCGTATTTCTAAAGGAGATCGGACAGAGCTGACGAGGTGGGACGACTCCGGGATCGGAATAAACGAATGGAGCAGATCGTCCCTCGGCTCCGTGGGTGCCCCACCTTCCTCGTCCCCACCTGGATTGCCCGCGACTTTCCCCCACCGTCGGCAACACCTGTCGTTACAGCAGCAGACGAGTGGTGCTTTCCGTCGGTCTACCAGCCGGCCTGACGTGTATATACCAGTCACTGGTACGCGAAAAGTTCTTGTCGCGAGTCCTCCTGCTCGTTATAGACGAGCCTTACGTGTCTTCACTCGCCAAAGGAAGGAAGTTGCACACAGACGCACACACACACAGACGCGCGCGTGCGCGCCAAATACAGTGCACTCCGCCGATAGAGAATCACTGGGAATAAGTCAGCAAGGCAAGGAGGTTCATCCTCATCGTCCTCATCGTCCTTATCGTCCACCTGAACCGATGGTCAGTCGTTAAAGAGGATATCAAAGCTCTCGAACCTCGAGATAAACCGTTTTCCACTTCCGTATTCCTGGAAATGAATTCGAACGTGCGGTTCGGCGGTCAATGAGGAGTCGGGGGTGGTGATTGCCAAGTATTCATTTCATGTCGAATTTGGTTTCCCGTACCGTCGCTGTGCGATGCAAGAGTTCTCCTACAGTCGTGTTTATCGTGCACCACAAGAGTTTGTCGATAAGAGCAATGTCAACAAAGAATTTCTGTAATTCACTCGGCCTGCAATAAATTAGAATACTTGAAAAGTCTAAATTGAGTACAGTTTTCAGTGACTATGCGATTAAACGACTGATTGAAAGTCTGAGGACCTTGAGAACCTATCGGTTCTTTGAAGAAAACCGCGGGATTTTCGTAGCACGGGGAGTAAGTAATTGAGGAACCGGCAAATCGTTGTTGGGCTTCGAGGCTGTTGAGTGTCGGCATTGCCGGCTCGATTATCGCTCGACATTGATGCGGCGCGTTTAATTACATTAACCTGGGCGCAGGGTTGATGTAGTGCGGCAATTTGCATCGCCTTCCCGGCGTTCGCCGGCGAAGGACGACGTGGAAAGCGCGTGACAGCCGGTCCTCACCACGTGTTTCGCGGATCGTTATCGCGCGAAAGTCCTCGTTATCTGTCCGATCTTTGCGACCCCGTGGAAGTGCGTCCGCGTTGCAGAAAGCACGTGTACTTTGGCTCAGGGCCACTGACGGCCTGTCGTTTTTGTCGGCCGACCGGCTACCTTACCCGGAACGAGGCTACGCCGCCCTCGTCGACGTGCGTTCGCTTCAATGCCCGTCTCGTTTCGATTAACACACTATTTTATCCGCCGATCTACACTGCCACCGCCGACTTCCGCCTTATCACGCTTCTTAACTAACACCTTACACCAACAACTTACTAATCACTCTTATAATCGCCACTTACCGCGCGCATCCGCGAATTAAAATCTCTTCCTTTTCAGGAACTTTCGGAATTGGCCACAAGGATGGATCACCGCGGAACAGTGACTCGTGTGACCAAATAATACAGTGCGTGAACAGTATTGGACAATTGTACGCCGAATTCGCACGAACAGTGGGGTCTTTCTTGCATGTTTTCGCCGAGGATTTCCTTCATTCGGATAGAGTTCGAATAACAAAGTGAATTTTTATGAACAACTCAGCAAAAAATCACTTCTCGTTGATTCATGAATATAAAAAGATTGCGAGAGAGAGAGAGAGAGAGAGAGAGAGAGAGAGCTACAAATAATGTGTAAAAATGATGAAAAGTTGGTTGATTAAAGGTCTTCATTAAAAGTCATAGTGAAATTTTCAATTCGCCGATCCTGGGACTAAAAAAAGGAAACTTTTGGATTATTGATGGCCACCAGCTTGTCGTCTCGTTAGATTCCGATACAAGGATATAAATGATGACAAGATCCCGATTTGCATAGAACGTTAATCATCGGCCATTACCCGACATTCATCAAAACCGAGCTGGACACTTGACGTTCTTACTCCAACATGTTGGATCGGTTTTTCAGTTGCGCAGATTGTTCATCGCGAGTCGCGCTACTGCATACGCAATTATTGAATGTACTTCGTCATTCGAACACGTGTTGCTCTTTATCAATGAAATTTCGCGACGTTGAGTCACTGGAATGACACGTGCTATTAAAAAAAGAATTTTCACGACCGATTCCATCGCAAAATTCCAGATCGAATTGTTCAACTGACTGACAAACAAAAAGGGAGCCCGGGGTAAAGGAGATTTGTTGTTGGTTTTTACAATTTTTCGTTGCTCTCGGCGTGGAAGGGGGGCGGATTTGGTATTGAGAGGAAAGTTGAGGACCGAGAGGAGAATTCCGTGGAGCGTTGAGGAACGTGCATGACCTTCGTGAGATTTCCTTAGAGGTCTCGGTCGATCGGTCGAGTGATAGAGGGCGGGCGTGGAAAAAGTGGCCAACCACAATTGGTGCGAAGGTGACCGAGGAAGGATCTTAAGGAAGGTGCACACCTCCGTCAGAATTGCCGGTGCTGGCCACCGTCTCCGGATTCTTCGTCGTTACCCTTGTCTTCCCCCATCAAGGTTCTCCGTGTAGCGGCCGGTTCCCTCGCGGGGCCGTGCCTCTCCTCGTCCTCCCTCCTCCAGTCGATCCTCGATGCCCCACGCGCGAGGATTCGCCGAGTACCGGGCGGAATAACCGCAAGCGTCGCGAGGGAACGCGTTATCATCCTCCTCGGAAACATGAGAATCGAGCAAGTGCTGAGATCCAGACGACCACCGGGTGCAGCGTCATCGGCAACCACCACCACCACGTCTTCCAAGGATCCTTGGACCGTCGGTTTCACGTAATCTTTGCCCTCCGGGCGACGATACGGAAGACGAAGGTGATCGCGCTCGGCGGGAAATCAGACGATTCAAGCCGGACCGCAGGAAATTCGCTGTCGATCGGCAATCTATTGACGGACAGTGCTGGTTTTCGGGGAAATAAGGCAAACCGCCGGTTCGTTGAACCTCGGGAACCTTCTCACACGAATTATTCACACTCTCGAGAACGTCACGTGCTTGTCAGAAAAATCGATCCTCATCGTCCGCCGATTTTACCGTTCAACGAGCGTCTTCGACGTTCAACCGTCGAGGAAAAGGAGAAGGAGACGAATCTCGAGGAGCTTCAAGCGCAAGATATTTCCGTGATCTGTATTAATTTTAGACGACGGAAGTTCCGGGGGAAACGACTGCGATGAAAATTTGCCCGATCGTCCGAAGCGACGAAAGATCGGTGATTCCGTCAGAGTAGAGACTTTCAGCGTTGAGAAAAAGACGAGGAACGAAGGTTACGTTCGACGGCTTGCAGAAAAATATTTTTACGCGCACCGTCCGCTTATACTAGGCGCTTGGATAAACACAGAAGCCTATTAATAAAGACGTTGGGACGGTTTGGACGATGGTTGTCGTGTCAAACTTTAAGTAGCACCGACGTGGGCAGTTTTTCAAAAGATCACACTCAAATATTTCGAAGCGGTGGGCAGTTGGACCCCAAATAATTTCCTGCCTTCGCAACAATTCCTATTTGCCTTTCACGCTACCTAACAGTGCGAGCACCGCTGGTTCGTCAGCAAACGCGAGAAAGAAGTTACTTGTTTTTCCATTCCAAGTCATTTTTCTGTGCGTAGTGTTGTGCAGTGAAGTTCGTCATTGACTCCTGTTTACGTGCCATCCTTGACGTTGACAAAGTGTACCTTCTCCTGTGACAATTGCCAGCGTCTGCAGTCCGAACCTTCAATTCGGCAGACGCTAATGGAAACTGCGGACGAGTTGGTGCTTTAACGGAGGCTCCAGTTCCACGTTCTTCAGACATTTGCTCTCGGCTTAGCGATAACGCGCAGCAGTTGGCGTTTGGGTTCGGCGCGACAACGTTTCACCTTCGGTTTGGTGAACCTTCGCGTGACGTCTGCGATTTAGTGCTCGTTTAAGTTCCATTATCTGTTGGTTGAACATCAGGCCGCGTTCCAGTCGGTTTTCTCTGAATGCAAGTCCACGTTTTACCCTCGAGTTACACTGCCGGGCGGGGAGGATGAGTGTCAGGATCGTCGTCAGCGTCACGGAAATCGCCGACATGAATCCCAAGGATCGTTACGTTGTTGAAGGGATCGGTAAGTCTCCACGACGCATTAATCACTACATCATTCCCTAATTACTCATTTCAAAGTATTCATTCATAAAGGTCAAAGAATTCATCTATTTCTGCTTTAACAATGGTCAATGAGTTTCCACGATACTTTAATCGTTTCATCATTTCCTAATTATTCACTTCATAATCAAGCGCGAAGCTGCCAGTATTATACTAATCTACATTTTTACTCTATGAAATTTTCATTATTTTTGCCGTGATTGTATGACTTCTTTAACGAGCTGTATATAATACCATTTTGTGAGAAATTTGAGAACGAGAAGATCGGCGTTGTTTATTGCGTAAATTGGTTATCATGGGGTCCTTGGCGAATGTCCTTTGCAGTGAAGCCACGTTCGCTGAACATTCTCGGTACTGTTCAATGCACTTCGTGCGACTCCAGGCATAACTGTACCCGTTTGGGGAACATTCCAGCATATCGATAATGAATGTTTCATGACCGGCTTGTGCTATACTTTTAACGGTGTCGAAACACATGTCGATGATTTAACCGTGGCAAACGTCGTCGTTTTTCAAAGAGTCACGTTTCGCTGCCTCGGGTATTTCGCGAACTATCATGGAACGGCCTAGATCAGCCTTCAGGTACAATACACGCTCAGGCAGAATGTATAATTATCCCGCGACAAGGGTTCCGAGCGTTCCTGCGGCGACTAACTATACGTCATGGCGTAATGTCGCTTTCTGTATGATTGGAAAAATAAATGGGGACCTTCTTGATGTTCCAACCACTCAGGCGGAACACTACGTCTCGTTAAAAATCGTGAAAAAAGTGCTAAATTATATAACTTTATTGAGACCCAGTTGAAACGAAGCGCCTCTGCTATGAGTTGACATGCAAATCCTGACAATTGTAGTCATGGGAAATTTTCAGGAAGTAAACAATGCTCGGTGATTTGTTCTTCTGGAGGATTATGGAGATGCAAGAACCCAATGAATCGCGCGTTATGTAATCTACTCTAACATGACGAAACAGCATCGTGTTTGCACATATGGAGGCAGAAGGAAGAAGTCGCATACTTCTTCTCCGGAGTAGCGTCTAATCATTCGTCGATGCTTCGACTTAATAGCTGCGGGGTAAATTTTGGCGGGATCTTTGATCTCGATTCTCGCATCGAACGATCACGATCGTACCCTCTGGCAGGCCTACAATTTTCTCGAATTTCTTCTCCTTAAGCAGATTACCTGCTATCGTTATTACATTCCGCCTTCTTCCTAGAATACGTGATACATCCAAGTCTTTGGACTTCGCACTGAAGTCTTCAGACGCAATAAGCCGAAAATGTGGACGCCGATTGACGCGAACATGTTTCAACGTCATCGCAGCTTTCGTTTACTGTAAAGACAGGACATGCATGTGTACATTTTACTCAAAGTCCTCTTTCCGAACTCCAAAATATTGTAAAACGGCACATTTACTTAGTACCAAGAAAATAGCGTAGATTCAGACTTTTCGATCGCTATTTTATAATTATTTTAACAAGTCTTTCATGAAAACAATGGATATCCTGATTGATTAATTAACCAAGACAACAAAATTGCATTATTGATTTAAATTAATATTTTTATACTTAACAATATACACCCGACATTGTCGTATTGAAACTCTGTTTTCGGTTGCAGTGGAAATTCTTTACCTTGCATTCATGTTAATAAAATTTGCCTTACGGAATAATCATTCTCGGCCGAAGGTTACTGCATAATACATACAAAACTTTATTGAACTTGTGACAAAGTAATGCACGGTACGTGTAGCCCTTAAGCCAGAGAAACTGGGTCATCGGGAACACCTATATGCACGGCCTTTTCAATTGCATTTTACTGTTGAGACTGGCAACTTACATCGTCTGCCTTCATTATCCTAAGTAACGATTCATCCTTGACACTATTGTTACCACGGTCAATGTCAGTTGACTAAGATTACTCTCTCTCCTTTCTCACTCGGTGCATTCAATTTTTTTCTGCATATGGAAGACTACGTTATACCGCTTAGCGAAGGATCTAGAAAAAAAACTTATAGATTGCGGACTTAAGAATATTCTATAAAAATTCTCAATATAAATATACACGTGATATTTTTTTGTGTAACTTACTACTTAATATTTCCTACAAAAGTTCGTCGTTACTCTTGTTACAGTTACTCATGAAATACATCTAGTTAATATATATTCCTTGAAATGCATGATCAAACATGTTCTAAACATTGTTTGCGTGTTCAAACATGTTTTAAACATTGTAGAATCCTGTTCTAAACATTGAAGAATCCTGAGAAGATTAGAACAGGTTGTGAGGATCTTGATAATGTCCGCTTAAAGAGAAACATTACAAACGGCAGTGATTTGTTCAAAAAGCTTGGTAATTGACTAGCGGAGAACAACGAAATTGCTCGACTTCTCGGTACGGTAAGATCATGCGGAAATGAGAGAGTGGAAATAATTGCTCTATTAACTGGCACCAGAGGCATGGGAAAAAAAATACTTTATGTTAAACCGACAATTACAAGAGACAATATATAACGGCTTGTTTTCTTTCATTATGTCATCAACCGTGATTCACACTTACCGGTCGTGCCGACGCGTCATTTTCTGTGGATCCTCCTTCCGCCAGATTGTCCGCGATGTTAACAATATTTTTTCCGCGGAAGCACGCGTGGCAACATTTGTTTTCGTACGACGCTTACCGCGCGTTCGACGTGCTTCGAATGCATTATAAAATTTCGCACGTGACCAGATTCGATCTGAGCTGACTTTTTTCCCTTATTGATGCAGCATTGCCTCTTCGATATTGACGTCCCAATTATTTCGCTTCCTTTTAATGGAATTTCGGTTGACGATGGCCGTGTAATTCAGTGTTCAATTCAATATGGATTCGGTGGAAATAGCGTGGAAAGACAATGTGTTGGTTTTACGTAACAGGTACGAATATTGGCGGGTTATATCGTGACTTCACGTTTCTTCGTTGCGTACTTTGGACCTGTTAAGGAAACTCAAACTGAAACGTCACGAACCCTCGGTGTGATTGGACATCGTAAGTGATTTGCGATCACTTTAACTCCCATTCGTGACACACCGATTTTCCACAGAAAATTACCTTTTCAACGCACGAAAATCTGTGCGCCATTTATGTACAGGTAAACGTACAAAAAATTTGATCCCGCCGTTACCCTACGTATTGATAACTTAATCGTTCGGGAATCAATTTACCCCGTCCAGCGGTTATTAATTTTTACGAGCTGTCGTAAGAAAAAGGGGAAGCAGACATTGCAAGGAATTACAAAGACGATTAAAGCACGCAAGAAGATGCAAATAACTTGCCCAAGTATTACGAACACTTGTCGGTACCCTCGAATCGCTTGTTTTTGTCTTCCTATGTTGTTTTCCCCAGACTTGTCCCACGGGCGATGATCGATATGTTTGTCCCCTTGCGTAACGATAATTATAACTGTTTATCAATATTTTCGTGGGTGTTTCAGTTTGTTCTCGGAAAAACAACGGCGCTTTAGTAGCAGACGGAAGGTTGAATATCTAACGTAATCGTATCGACGAGAACAGTAAACTGTACATACGCGAGTGCACGTACGTAAATACCGTACCACGATTGTTCAGCAGAAATGTAAGAGAGGACCTTCGCTTCTCCATGTCCTTGCGAAACATCGAATTCTGTATGAGTGAGGTCACGAAAGTACGATTTACTACAGAAACGCTCTGATTAATAACAAATACGAGCTGCCCAGGTCGTTATCGTTTGTCGTAAAAGTTCTTTGAATTCCAAATGTCCATATTAGTCGTTGGATAATTCCCAACAAGTACCTTATCGTCGAACATGAAATGCGTTTTACGTGCTTTAAATAACCCGTCGATGGCATGGTAAAGGGAGGCGAGTGTTTGAAAGCTTTTCATAGTGTTATGATTAAACAGTAGGGCTGACCTGTCTGATAAAAGTCAGACGAAACGTGTATAAATTTCTCATTGTGTTTACTCTCGTTCAACAGTCTTTTGCGTTATGCCTTCGTCCCGTTTTTATTGGCGTTCAAACTCAACAGGCATTTCCACGAATTGCACGTCGAAGACGCGTGGATTAATTCATGAGACTAATTCTTAGAAATTCGCAAACCCGATTATTCCTCATTTAAGTCTGATAGATATGGTCAGAAATTTCTATCGCGATCAGGCGTCGATAGAGTTTTGCATATTACGTCAGTTTCGTCAAATCGTGGGTGTAGCATTACCCATAAATTATGTTTCTGCTATGCAAATGCATTGCTAGCGAAAAGGATGCATAATTACTTGGCAAGGATTTTTCTTGAAACTCCTAGAACCAAGCACTATTAGTAATTACCCTTTTTGCTGCACGACGTAGGTTGTAGCATATCGATAGTAAAGTTCCACATCTCCTGAAATTGTTATTATGCGAAGCGTTCGAACGTTTGATCGTTACGTGGCAGTTTTGTTTGCGCAAATAATCGACTTTTCTGAGTATAGAATGACCGGTGACCGCAAAATGGGAAAGGTCAGTTTGCAGGAAGATATCGGGTGGCGGTTGCTGGACGGTAATAATTATTACGTAAGAAAGTTCGATTCGCGTGAGTTATCTATGCACTTGACATTGGTCGAGCGACCGTTTCGTCGGTCTTTCGCAGCGTCGCTGCGTACCGGAAGTCCTAACGTAATGTCCCTTTCTTGCACGAAAACAATTTCGTGGTGCGTCGGGACAAAAGTGTGTGGGCTTGACCTTCGACCGGCGCGTTTCGTAGAATCTCGCGAAACGAGCGGTCCTCACGCGAGTGGACTTTGCTAATTCACTTCGAATTTGAACTACCCGAAGATGCGCTTAGTCACTACTCTTTTTAGCGAAAGATCCGCCGAGTAATAAATATGCCAATATCCATAAAAAGCCCATCGAGAGAGAATGGTACACAGTGAATTACTCCCCTTTTTGCGTAAACGGCAAATAGACCGTCGATTATTAGAAAAAAATGTAGCGTAAGAGCTTTACGTGTTAATGTTGGACGTTAATGTCGGTAAATCAAGTGTCGGCCGGTGGCGAAATATCTCGGCAAAATTCCAAATTATTTATCATTCTCGTGCGGATGAGCGTTCATGTTGTTTTTTTTTTTACGTAAGTTGGTCACTTTCGGTAAATGAAAGAGGCCGCTGAAAAACTTCACGTGACTCGCTTTTATCATTTGCCTCTAAATGCGGACCCGTCAAGGGCGCATGCAGTCACCGTTTATTAATTAGTGAATAACCGTCGGAAATATGCACAACGTCGTGTTAGTCGCTTTCCATAACAAAGCTTTCCATAACAAATACAACGATGAAGACCCGTATTATTTGCACGACAGGTACAATTTTACCGATGAACACGACCAATCGTCGTTCAGTTTCAATGATAACTTCCATAGCGCGATACGAATGTCAGACGAGAAAATTTCACACCTTTTTCTGCGACATGTCCTTCATGAATATTTCGGAAATTTCCGTACAATTTGTTCGGCGTGAACAGAGTAACGAAGTTTTCTTTAAAAATTCCCTTAGGCTCTGTATATATTGCTAATTATTTTACCACACCGTCAAGCTTTAATAGGTAATACAGCGTGCGTGAGAGAACTCGTATCTATGCTTCACGCATAGCGATGTAATTTCATGAATGTCAAGGCCATTTTGTTTTTTCATGCCGACAGATAAATCCCCTAGCGACGAAATGTTATTAAAAAATTTCACGTTTTGCCGATTATCCGTCTCGTCTGATTGGCAAGTCGGAAATGTTAGAGTCACATTAATATGTCAAAACGTGTTCACCCATTTCCGAGCGAACTAAGGACTAATGGCTGGTGGCTTAGGAGGTAAAATCGCTTAGGTAATCGTTCCGTACGTAATTCTACAAAAGAACATAAATAATTAATGACGTCCCTATATTTCCTCGAGTAATATTAATTTGGGGGCGTGGCACTGAGTGCACTGGAGAGATTAAAATCTATCGCATTTTTTTCCCTCACGTACACGGTATGAAGCTAATTAATGGATCTAGACGACATCACTGTTCATTTCTGTTGCATTACGCCCGTTAGTTTTTTAACCGTTGTCTGGAGGTGTGGCTTTAGTTTCGCTGGGAATATCTGTAATTGACGCGCCAAGAGTTGTGGTATATAAAGGGGAGAAGCAAGAAATCGTAGAACTTTATCGGTACAGGTGTAATTCTTAATTATTGTACGGTCGTTTGAGGCAACATAATCGTTAAAAAACGTTTCCCTCGTGGCTGAACATAAGGAGTGCGAAGACAATGACAGAGTTTACCTTGCACAGTCGTTAAAATTATCTCTAACCTTCGGCAAGAATTTCCTGGTAAATAATGTGACATATGCGATTCACGCCGTAGGAGTGGGCCAAATGAAGGAAAAAATGATGCCTTTGAATTCATTTGCCCCGGGTTATTCTTCCCGTCGACGAATATTTTCGACGAACTTTTAACATCTAATGGCGTAGAATACCTGGAACCGCCGTATTTGTGTATGCACGCGCCGAAAACTCTGCCCGTCGGCAAGAATTCAATTTAAGAAGCCAATGACCTACCTTACACAACAACGCGTGCGTATTTGCTTGTTTGTAAGCACCGTCAGCCGTGGAACTTGTTAATGCTAGTTGACACAAGGAAACACTAATTATAGGTCAAGTCAGTCAGTTCAGTTCAAAGTGCTTGCCGGCTATGAATTATTTCGACGTGAGGTTTGTGTCTTCTTTTTATGTTCCTCCATTTGTAGAACGTTCATCTCGTATATATGATAATCCAGGTTTATTGTTTGTGGCATCAGAATGTTATTTACGCCGTATTTCAAATGTCAATGCTTTGATAAACATTAATTTATCGATAAAACTCGTTACATGTAATTTCCACATGATACATTCGGAGATGCTAAGCTTCAAATTATTTCGAAATAATAAAAGGTTTCTCATGTAATAGAAAAATGATGCTCATGAATATTGATCCGGGAATTGCAGGCAAAAACGGCAGTAAAATATCTTTACTTTTATGTACATTGTTCGCATTCCATGTCATGGAAACCGACATAATCATGTAGCACAATTTTCTGCGTTCTTGTCAATTATGCTTATATAATTACAGGTTTTAACTGCTACAATCATTCCCCATTATTCTGCAAATAAGTAGTACTCCAAAAAATGTTTTCAATGTCAATTGTTCCTCTTTTCGTGCGTCATTTGAAAGGAAAATTTCACTCTTACAATTCCGCACGTACCTTTACCGAAAATAACTTGAACAGTGGTGAAGGAATAGCGCGCCGGTAATTCATCGCGCTACGACTGTCCCCCTCTCGTTCTTTTTATTTCACGACGTAATGATGGTAACGTCAAGTTCAAGGACGTTATGCTCGACAGCGCGTCCGCCTAACTTCCGCAAGATGTCGGCAACACAGCGGAGAAGTTTTAATTTTGTGTAATTGCAACGTTTTCAACATTCCTCAGCGGGATTGTAAATTTTTGTAAACTGTGTTCCTGATTTTTCTCAGTATAATGTTTCGCGATGAAGCGTTCTCTCTTGTTGCTGATCTTGCGGGGAACTTTGGAGCAGACGAGCAGGTTCAATGTACCACTTGCACCCACGTCACCCATCTCGGCATGCTGCGCAATAATTTGTAATTGGCCCTGACGTCACGGGATAATGTAGTTCTAAATTTTTTCGTATCGTCCCCCTCGGTGCAATGTAACATATATTTTTCCTACAAGCACAGAATATTCCTCTTACTGTTTATTCACATCCTGTTACGGCTTGTCACTTTTAATTCAAATATATTTTCGACGAAGCATTTTTTGTACTGAAGGGCAGTTGGCTTTAAAGTCTACGAGATGACTGTACGCTTCTCACGGAAGGTGAATCCAATTACCGGTTAGTAAAGGATTTAATTAAGTAAAAACATAGCTTCGTGATCTTAAGGTGAAATTTTTTGTCGTATACTAAGAAAATGCCTCGTACTAAACGTACACATTAATTAACTGAGAATACATAGTTTTCGGAAATTTAATTGTCTTAAAAAGAATAATTATATCCGTTCCAATGTTATTTTATGTCGCTGATCTATGAGAAAATATTGATCATAAATTTGTAATATTTGCGATGTAAAGCATTTTATAGTTCGTTATAAACCGTAGCACGTTTAAACGTCAATTAAGATCAACATGTTTGATGAAAAGACTTGGAAGTGGAGCGAACATCTCTCCACTTTCATCACTGTCAAGATTACCGCTTTTTATGCCTCACGAGAGTGCCCGATCAATCGTCGAAATCGTTGAAACCGGCTCATTAAAACGATCGATGTGTGTTTCAATATCCTGCTTAAAAATGCCATACTGTTAAATATATTCCCACAAAGTTTACAAAATTTCAATACGCATAAACGAAAACATAAGGTCTACAATTTTACAACTTTAAGTACAGATATAAAATTTAAGATAGTTTGAAAAATTTCCTTTAAGGTAAATACAAGACCTGATATTTCGTGAAGTCTTCGTGATTCTTTTTTTTAATTTGTCATTAGGGTTTACTTGCTCCGGGCAGTTTCTTTAAACCGACCAACTGAATGGAGCAACGTTTACAGGTTCTACATCAAGTAGTGGCGATTTCACGTGGATGAGGCTTTACCTAGGCACGTTTGTCCGTCGAGTAGGATCGGGGTCATGAATATAGATACATGAAAGAGACGGCAATGGTGAGCCGCCGTGGCCATCAGGTTACCTAACCCGTAACGCCAGAATGATTTCCTCCGAGATGATATGTAATACGCGTGTTTCGATGTCCGCTGGCAATAATCGTCGGCGGCACAAGTTCTCATGCGATGCCGGAATGCAGTGATTTCCATGCAAATTTTCGCTCGTGTTTCCTCCCGGCGTTACGAGCATCGTTTCCGCTCTTCCGTCACGTTGCCAACTGCTCTTTCCCCCCCCCCCCCCCCCCGGGATCTCATTCCCGTTCTGCGCCCTAACTCGCTGAATAATTATTAACGTCCCACCCACGCCCGGTTCCTACGCAATTCGTGTTCACCCGAAGAAAAACCTGCCGTTCGTTGCAATTAATTGCCTCCGAATTAATCTGAAATTCAAATGTAATCGCTGGATCTGGGTCATTGCCCAATGGTACGTGTACCTTCTCGGCTTCGTGGGGATTTTTTCATTCGCGCGCTCTTTTGTATTTCTGCGCCGGGTGTTTACCGCGTGTCTGGATAATGAGTTACCGTCGGATTGGACATGGCGGACGATTAAAAGCCATCTTCGACCGTCGTAGAATCAGCGCGGACAGTTAATGACATTGTACTGGCGCGGATACATGCTGGATGAATATCCGATGCGTGATTCGCATGTCTTTCGGCAACGATCATCAGGACTTTCCTGCACCACCGGTGTCACGCTCGACCTTCCGGTCACGATTGCATCGAACCCGTCACGTACGGCCGTTAATGAAATTCGCTGTATTGTTAAGGCAAACCGCACGACCGTTAATGTTCCTCATGTTTTCTACCGCGGCATAATACCGAGGTAAAAAGGTAAATTCCTGCGTTAGGGCCAGGACCGTTTCCCGATTCGCAGAAGATACGGTGTGCTGCTTATTGAAGCATTTGTCAATGACTAATAATTGCATGGCCTTGAATATTTTTCTCTTCTGCTTACAAAAGTCCTTTCTCACTTTCTTCTTGTCTCCTTTGTCTGACATGCACAATTGCATCATTTTAAAACGACAGTGACAACCACTCTGTGGGCTCGGTAAATATATTTTCAAAGCAACGCTCGATTTGTATAGCATAAAAACACTATCTTTTGCTGTAGACATTAATAAATGGTTAACGAATTAACATAGTCGACCGTTTAGTTGTGAAAATATAAATATTATGTATCGCTTGCATTTGGAATACGCGATTATGCGCGAAAAGTTCTTGAACAACCTTCGTATATTCCCTATAATTATTTATTAATGCATGTATTAGCGTAATCATAATTTATACACGGCCAGTTTGATCATAGATGCATCTTTTTCTCTTTGATCTATTCTTGGCTATTGCCGATCGGCAGATCAAGAAATCAAGTAAAAAGATGCAAAATTACGACTCATTCTTGCGAGATAAGGAGTGACGTATTTTTGAAAAAAATCTCGAAATTGAGTTGCGCTTGATACCGCCACAAGTTGGCCTTGCATATTCAAATGATTATACACGGCTGGGGAATACTTCATGCTCCGTAGCTTCATAACGAGTAATTATTAACCTTTTGCGGTTGTGTGCCTGCTATTAGCCATCAATATACTTTTACTGTTACGGTCGTACGCCTAGTCTGGTACCAAAGCAAAGAACCATTTTGATTGTATAATTATACAAAGTCAATATGCTTCGAAGATGTATGGAATTCCTAATAAAACTTTATAAGTTTTGTTTAAGTGCAATTAGTCATTATTTTAATTAAAATTTGGTAAAAAATTAAAATTTAATTAAAAGGAAGTTAATGGACGACGTGTACCATGGAATTGAGAGTAGTGATGGTGAATTCTACGTTTACTTTTTCAACACTTCTTTTGACGAGGAAAGTGATAACGATTGTTTTGAAAATGTTTTTGACTGTGATTCTAGTAGTGATGTAGTACCAGTAAAAGGAATGTTTTGAAAGATAACGCGTGACGCAGCATTATATTCTTTTATTGCAAATATATAAACTTGAAAAAATGGATAAATCTTGTTTATTCTTTATAGTTTTTCATCATGTTACTAATGATTGTTTAATAAAAATTAATACCGACCACCAAGGCAACTGAGTATAAATTAAATATGATCGCAAAGGGTAAATTGCGAGCTCAACTGCTATTAACTAAACTACTGATTAAAAGTGATATTCATAGTATCAATTATTGACCGACAATGCATTAATTTCCGTTGAAAAAATTCCACAAGTTATTCTAAATCGGCATATCAGTCTTATGATTCAAAAGGAATGTATTCTTACCATAGACATTATTAACATCGTTGATAAAAATTGATAATAATCGGCATATCAGTCTTGCGATTCAAAAGGAATGTATTCTTACCGTAGACATTGTTAACATCGTTGATAAAAATTGATAATAATTGACATACACCTTAACATTCTAATCAGATTCATGTGTACCCCTGTCGTGTATGATAATTATTATTGTCGTATTATCGTGGCAACGATAAAACGTGCGGCGGAAGTACTTGCGCGAATTCCATGCGATATTACGAGTTTAAGATGTCTCTTAATTCCGAAATTGACGGGGCACTTAGTCCCGGCAGTTTCGTCGTGTTCAATGTCGGGCAAACATGTTTTTCCTTGTTTCGCGCTCATCGCGGTTTCTTATTCATAAATATTTCTGCGGGATCATATGTTCAAATATTGATAGCGCAAAATGTAATCTACCGTGCGACGGCACGTAAAATCGTACAGAAGTTTCGTGCTAAAATTACGTCGCGCGCTGTGCGGGAACCGTGTCAACATTTGCTTTTTGAAAGTCGACTTGACAGTTGTTAACTTGCGGCGAGTTAACGCGACTATGCGAATAGAACAGAAACGATACGTGGGTGTTGATTAATTACTCCTATGATTGACTTCCTAGTCGCGGGGATAAAAATGAATGCCACCTTTTACGTTATCCGAAACTTCGTTAAAGGGGTTTAGATCTGTTCCAAGGTAGAACTGCAAGAACAGAGTCGTCGTAATCGGATGAAATTTGATCCGGAAAATTACGATTGTCTAATCCGAGATTTTACCGTAAATCTGATTAGGTTTAATTAGAAATTAGTAATCGACATCGCTGGGCCTTTCGCTCGGGGATCTGTACTATCTGAGACACGGGAGATTAATGTGTATCGTGTGTCGTATCACGATTTCAAGGGCACCGGCGTGGACTATTCTTATGAAACCGATGGTTGCCGATAAAAGCAGGACGTCAAGGAGAACAGCTGCGACGGGACTGGCGATGCTCGTCCTAGAATTTCACCTGTCGCCCTTTCTTCCATAGAATGCAGTCGACTGCGTTGCACACGTGCCGCTGCAGTTTACAGCTAGACGGAACTGGTCCACATGCGACAACGACGGCCGATCGGAAACTGGTTTGGCTTGAATGGAAACGTCTGGTCTTACCGTCCGGTAAAAAGAAAACCAGGGACCTTCGACCGTCGAAAAGTCTTCCGTGTGGAAG
The DNA here is from genome assembly GCA_963989215.1 of Hedychridium roseum. Taxonomy (NCBI): domain Eukaryota; kingdom Metazoa; phylum Arthropoda; class Insecta; order Hymenoptera; family Chrysididae; genus Hedychridium; species Hedychridium roseum. The sequence goes on along the minus strand of OZ022311.1, from coordinate 5,733,890 downwards.
TGCTCAACGAGTTTCTCATTCACCGGCGCGTTACAAGCCAGAAAAATGCCGGACCTTCAACAATAGTTCCTTCGTGTTTGCGACCGCCTATTGGATATGCCGGCTCGATAAAGAAACGTCCCAACCGGCGAAATCCTTTCCCTGCGCTTCGTCGAAATACTGTTTCACCATTGTCTCTTGTTAATCTTCCACGGGGATTCTTGGTTGATCGAGAATGTCGGTGGATAAGCATCCTTCATTACATAATTAAAGATCAGCGATGCAGCAATTTTTTGCCTCGCTAAACACTTTTCCGTCAACAGCCATTAAGTTCTTCAACAGATATTTATTGAGACGACAATTACAATTATTCACACCTTTTTTTTGACGATCGTAAGGAATTATTTTGTTGAAGATTGAATTATTTGGTATTATTTCAATCTGTTTAAAATGTGATCAATTTGCTTTCCGTCTGGACAGTATTTGGAAAGATTAATCAATTTATTCAGAGGCTTGTACACTTTTTCTACTGGACGGTATGATAACCAAGAAAGGATACTTCACGCAATCTGCTATAAAAACAATACAGTCACGTGATATTCTTTTTCCGAAGAACTGATCGTTGGATCGTTCTCAGAATACACCGGTAGAGTTATTTCATTTTCTCCTTGTCGATCGCCATAAATACTCGTTGAATGTATTCGCCACGCATTTGGATTCCCAGACATTAAATTCAATCATTGTTGGCCTTACTCCGGGTAGAAAGAAGAAAACTACAAGGTTCTCATGCAGGAGATAATAAAGACTTTGTCCGGGAACAGAAATACCGGTAAACCGAAAACAATCGAATCGTACAATGACGAATTAACAAAAATAATGACTACGTTAGTAAAAATTGTCGCGATTATCGTTAATATACACGGTCGGTGTATTAACGTTAAACGTGGAAAACATCAAAGGTATGTTTACCCCGTGCTTATATAATGTGGAGTTTTGCCTGAATCGGGCAACTACCAGTTAACGCGGGCACGCCTTCCATTTAGGGCTGATATTAATTAATGGGGTTGCGTTATTCCGATATGGCTGCAGTCCGAAGAAGAACGACAACTTTAGGCCTTACGATCGTCGCTACATTACAAAGCGCGATATCGTGTTTTACGTAACCCGTGTCGCGCTCAGACGAAACTGGTTTTTCAATAATTAACACGAACGAACTGGATGTCGTATAATACGTGCCCCTAGCAGGGCCGGTAATTACCGCACCGATGATTTGTGTCCTTGACTAACGAATTATCAGCAAATTTTTATTAGAGATTACGATAATCGTACGCTAATCCTCGGGTAAATGCAGAATTGTGAAACGCCATGCGCAAATACCTTCAATACATTTATACCGGGACACGTTATTATCGTTGACAACATGTTGACAACAGTATTTCACATCGCAGGATATATATATATCAATAGGTATTTATCAATAGGTATTTATTGTGACGACAATTAAATATATATATATATATATATATATTTTCATTGTAGTTAATTATTTCTGCTGGAAAGTTTTTATTATGAGACATTATTGCGAAGAGTGAATTCCTGTATAGGTTTACTGAGAATCAGACGAATTGATTAAGGAAGGAACGTTGAAGCGCGAAATACGTGTCGAAGTTTGTTGGACAGCGAGGCATTTTTTCCTGTTACATTTCGGCCGGGTGGGCGGCGATCGTCGGTGGAACCAGTTTTTGTGCGTCGTGACGAGTTGAACGTACCATTGCGGCCCAAGGAAACGCATGAAAATCCTGTGGCGAGTGTGGAAGGCCAGTGTTTCCGAAGGGGGCGAAGGTGGATGACTCCGTGTACATTAATAAAATTCTCCTTTTGCGCGACGCTTCGCTGGAGCATCGAAAGTTTGCTTTAACGCGGGTAACGCGTTGCTCACTGCATCCTTGCCGGGACTCAAAGAACCACTATGAAAGCAGATCGGAAGTCCCAAGAGGCCTGTGCATCCAATAACTTTTGTACGTTATGGGACACGAGTTTATTTGCTCTCGGGACCTGCGCAAAGGAGAGGACTGTTTCGCCCGAATTCCTTCGGTAAATACGAACACTTGACTTTTATAAACTCCGACTGGCTCTGGAGGGATTCGTGAAACGTATTTCTGAGAGCTCGGAACTTCTTTATTGTCTTCGCTTCATTTCCGTCGTTTAATAGCGGCGCGGGGTGGTGGGGGGGGGGGGGGGCTTCTCATTTACGACAAGACTTGACGGTGAACCTGATGTTTGTTACATTAAAACCCACATAGAGCTTGGGGAGGGGGCAGTAAGTATGGATCGCGGACGATTGTCGAGGATCACGATAAGAGGATTACTAAACGAGGCACGGAATAATCGCGGCAGTTTCACGTTGTCGCCAGGATCGACGGTCTAATGCGGAGCAGAACAAAGGCTTCACCTTGTTGACGAGCTAATAGGCGCGCGGACGAGCACGGCAATTAATGCCGAACGTACATTATCTCGTAAGGATTAATTTTATGGTAGCAGCGCGTCACTCGAATGCCAAGCATCAATGGAAGAATTGCGTTATATTTTGACAGAACGTGTTTTTACCAGCAAGGTCAACTTTACGTATATTTCCCCCATTATTGCCTCATGCTATCCCTTCGATCGTCAACCTATTTGCCTGTAAAACGGTTAAGGTTTTATCAGTTTTTCCCGAAAACGCAGAACGTAGGAATACTCATTCTTGCTGGTCCAATCAGGTGGTATTAATTAACTTCTATGGGAATGTATTTATTCCGTCGCAGTTGAATTCTTTCATCTCGCCGATTGAGCGTTACCTAACCGCGCTGGCCGATGTGTTCTGTAATCCCACGTGCTAATTAATTTATGAGGACATTTAATTTCAAATCGAATTACATATCGCCGTTGCACCGCCGGCAGGTTTCCATTCATGCAAGGTCGAGCAGTCGCTAGCCTGTATTCGTGAAGCAAGAAATTTACCGAGCATCCAAATACCTGAATATCAAAATGTTGCAACAGCTGTACAAACATGGACTTTTTAGACGAGCGAAAACCCGCGAAACTGCCAGTCCTCCCTAACAGCGTTTGCTAGCTCCAACTTCGTTTATAATGTATCGACTGTCAAGGGTGAACCTGCTAGCGGTATTATCCGTTCTATAAATAATAAAATGTGGCATTCTCCATGTCAGAAAAACCGATAACGAACAGCTTCGCGTACACTCAAATAAAGCGGGCCATCAATTTTCAGCGTGGTACTCTAAATTTGCCTATGGGCATATTTATTGGCAAATGGCCAATAATTGATCATTACTATGATCGATTTCGTTTACTCATCGAGTAAACTTTTTATTGTGTTCCTTTTATTCTTTTTTCCTGTTTTACGTGTTATTAGTTCTTTGTCTTTAACGCACATGCCGGTAAGTCCTTATTTTTTTGCGCAAGGTTACGAAAAGATGGATCGACGAGTTACGGGACCAGTCGGCCATTCATCTTCATATATAATCTTCGATTATCTTCAACGTAGTTAGATTTTTTCATTTCATATATTCTAAACCTGCCACCTGTTGATTCCCCGTGCATCCGCGTGCTATTTATAGGAACACAAATACGACGCTGTTTTACTTCACAATAGCGGAATCCTCGTTTCTTAAACGGTTCAACTTTGCGGAAAATATGAGGCGAACGACAAGCTCGTAAGTTCTGTCAAAATTTATTCTCCGTTTCCGGAAAGTGAATTCCCGCTTGACGTACCTCAGTAATTCATAATTATCCACATGTCCCTCTGTTTGAAAAACAGAAATACTCGTTATGTGCTAATGTTCTAAAAATAAAGTATTTTATAACCATGTGTCTGCCGGGGAAATGAAAATTGCCATGAAGAACCACGATAATATTTTCCTAAGCATTAATTCTACATTATCTGCATTTTAAAACCTTATCAAATGATGTAAGCTGAACATTACAATTCATTACTTTTTGAATAGGACGAGTCACGTCCGTTTTGTATCCTTTCTCTCGTGAATCTTTCAAGAATTATTATTCACAGAATAGGCATATGTTTTTATTAGCACCGTGACCTCTTCTTTCTTGAGATAAATTCCGCGGGTGTGGGTAAAGTCATTATTTCTCAGTCATAGGATCTCGCGAGGTCGAGGAAAGGATCGACGACGATTTAATGATTTATCTCGCGTCTCTGCAGCTGGCCGATGTGACTACGTTCCTGCGTGCTGTTTTTTCCGATTCCGTTTCATTTATTGACGGCACGGACGATCGATGATTTCGCGGTCGATCGCACGGACAAAGAGATAGAGAATGCGAGAGAGAGAGAGAAGGGGGGGGATTCGGCCGAGGCCCTAGCGTTTCGTTTTTACGAAAAACTAGAAGGGAGGTCGGTCTAATGACCGGGCACGCTTTTTACTGGCTTATCCTTCTGGGTGAAGGTTGAATCGAAAACTCACCGGCCACCATCCGAGAGTATCTCCTTCTCTTTGCACGCGTGATTTATCTGCGACGATTCTCGGCTATCTTGCATACCCATCTGATGGATACCAGAGCAGAAAATTACGTGCTGAAACCGCCGTCAGCCCTCTTGTCTTAATAATTTAACCTGCCTAATTAAATCTCACAGATATTTCTTCGGAATTCTGATATTACACAATTCTTATATTGTAAACTACGTGCACGATATACGATTATATCTTGCGTAACAAAGAACCAATGAATTTATCATACCGCTGGAATCGATCAACAATTTATGGATTGCCTTTCGTTTCCTCAATTCTTTCCTTCTGGCACTGTGCATTCTTCGCAAATCACCCGATATATTTAGCAATGGTAATAACTCTTTCATCCTCTCAGCGATCGTGATTTATCTCGTGGGCAATTAACTCCTGTGCAATAACAACACGATCTCTCGGAATAGTTGGTCGAGGTATTAAGGTAATTAAAAGACTAGCACGTGATGCGTACGTAACGATTTTTTTATTCCGCTCGTCGGCGACCAAAGTAGGGCGGATTAGGGGGAATTGTTACGTGATGCACTTCGCAAATCGCTTTGGTAATCCCTACTCGGCTTTGCATATTGCGTTGTATTTTCCTGGCGCCATTGTTGTTTGGCAAAGGATCAGCGACATTCTTGACAATTTGACGCTCAATTAGTGGACCTGCCGAAGGATACTGATTTCTTTTGCACGCTAAACAAGCTCAAATACCGTATAATTCCGGACCAGTTTTACCTGGCTAAACATAAAAACATTTTATATATAAAATATACAAATGTCATAAAACTCTTATCTGGTGTTATTTGTATTTATTTATTTTCATATTACCTATAGTTACTTGTATACCTATTTAACATTAATCTTTGATCAGTGAGCACGTTGTTAGTTTTAAAATATTTTACGTATTTCTTGGTCCAATAGGTGTATACTTCTACTTCTTTCGCAATTGAAACTTTTCACTTGATGCCATTAAGGTAAAGGATAGAAGGCAATGGAGAATGCATGGATTATTTTCTGTCGGAGCCAATATATTTCTACGCCATTTTCTGACTCGTTTGACCGTGAATAAATAACTACCAATTTCTTCTCCATCCCCAGCATTCTCCCATGCAATTAATGGAATTAAATGACTCAAAAACAATCGTAATAGCAATTTGTCTTATACAACTTGCGTTCCGGGTATTTCTGTGATTTCAAATGCCAGATCTAAACGTAATCCACTGCCAGGTGGAATTTTAATTGTAGCATCTCATTAACAGCGTTCTAGATGAAGTTTTTTCGGTACCGTTGAGGAAAAGTTATCGAGTTTTTGCGGCTAATCGCAGGTTGGAAAGATCGCATAACAGATTTCTGAAAGCTGCGGGTCAAAGATGACATTTTACGTCAAACACAATGAAATCACTAGAAAATGATTCATCTGACTTTTGTATCCATCTTGCACGTAATAAGTACCTGCACAATCGGTACCCTTGGCTGTTTATAATGCTTTTCAAAATTATTTAATTTGGTGTGATTACCAAAGTTCGTGATATTATGTTAACGCGAAATCAGTGAGACACAAGAACGTTATTCTACACGAGGAAAATTACACAAAAAGTCTCGGCTGCCCCTTGTGACTGAAATTATCGTTATTGTATCGGTCAAATTATCAGTCAAAAACCAAAGTCTGATGAATGGAATCGATCGCATTCGATTAATTCAATTTACGTAGCCGTGATGCTTAACATAGCAAAGTAAGAATCGAAACAATATTAACACACTCAAAATCTCCTAACGTAATCGATTAATTTCGCACATTGCTGATCGTAGCTAGTCACATTACAAGCTTGTTTACAAAAATATCGATTCAATTAAATGATGAAAAACTTGATCGCCTAATCACTATAATCTCTTTCGATCATTCGCGACAATGATGGTAAACACGGTTGAAATTCGTTAATCGTTTTCGCGTAGGATTATCACTTTGGTAAGAGAATAAGACTTTAAGTGTTCTTTAATAGGCTTTTCATTTGGCGGGAAACGCAATTGCTCGATCATAAGAGCAGGTCAGAATACGAGAATATTCGTTCGCGCTTCGCTGAACCGATTGCAGCTGAATACAAACGGGTCGCACAGAAAGAAACATTAGCATTTATGTACCCCCCGACATTTTCTGCAGTGTTACCTCATTCCACGTATTACGTCCGTCGCACTTGCTCAGCCTCTGCGCTCTCTCTTTCTATGATTTGCATTTCGGATTATTCAACTTGCATGCTTCGTTCCGAGGCCAATACTTATCGATCACGTTTATCGTGCTGACTAAGTAAATTACTTTCCAGTAGGAAGTCAATTGCCTCGAGGTGTGTCGCGACCCGTGGAGAAGAATATTTGTCAATCGCCAGTGATTCCAGTGATCCATTTCACGGGTTCTTTCCATTCAAATGTCAGCCGATTGACAATCTTCAAGTTCTTACATTATATTCAACCTTCCTTAGTCTGTTATTAATTAAGCATTCTCAATATATTTCTGATGAGAAATTTTCGTAACACACGTATAAATTTAAAACGGAAATTTGTACACAAAATCTATTTTATGCTGCTCCGCTTGCTTTTCGAGTTGTAGTCCAGATCGACAATGGCAATTCATCAATATTAATTTTGCGGTTGAACTCTCTTGTCGCTGAACACTCATGTTCAACACTCATCCCAGTTTTCCGACTGTTCACAGGTTCACATTAGTAAAGTTTGTTTACACGGATTATCTAATCTAGTCAAATTTATTATGGGCTGCTTACTTTCTACTCGGCCGATAATATCAGCCCATCAGCTGATTTCACAATGTAATATATAAATTCCATGGCCTTTAGATGCATAACGTACGGTCGTTGGAAGGTTTTGTCAAGATTAGATAAGAACGACATTATTAAGTTCCATCGGACTTGAGTGCGCGTCGATTACGCTTCGATTCGATATAAATAACGGATTTTTAAGTGGAGAATTTGGAAACACCGAGGAAAAGATAATTCCCGTGTAAGACATAAACAGTATCTCCGTTGTATCGCTCTGCGTTTTAGGAGAATTTCAATTACGGTCAAACACTCGTCTCTGCAATTTTATCTTAATTAAACATGTTGATTTTCTTTTATCGTGCACCGTATCTAATCACATTAATTTTTATTGTCAACGATCAATTGTTTGTGTGTAAATCATACAATAGACAGATGCTTTTGAGATTCTCTTATTACGTAATTTTTTATCAATCAATTGTTTTATTAAAGTTCTGGATATCCTTTAATGCACAATAATTTTGTAAGAATAATCGAACTAATTAACCGATAAATATATCCTATGAATGCTTTTGTGTTAAAACAAAATAAGATTTGCGGCTACTACTTTTCCAGCTTCTAGAATAAAGGAACCGGTAAAAATCATTACGGTGGTCGTGGTGGTGAACTTCCTGTGGTTAAATACGAGGACTAAAGTGACAGTGACAAACTTTCTCGTTCGTTTATCGACTACATAATGGACAGACGCTGCTAACGAGAGTTCCGGAAGTGCATCTTGTTTTGCACCGTCCGGAAAAATCGACCGAACAAAATTTCCGCAACTTCTGCGAAATAATTTCACGGGTGGTAACCGCTTAGAATTTCGCCGGTGTTCGTTCGATACGTTAGAAAATGTTTTTCCCTGCAATTTTTACGATGCTCAGGGTAATTGTTTTTCGATGAAAATAACGGATTGACAAGGGTCGATTTTCGATTAAAAACTGCGGACACGCAGATTAGTTGCAGTGCCCCTGAGCATCGACATTTAAAGTTTTTGATCCTTGATCGATTTTAGAGCAGCCTTGATCTTATTTGGTACGATCTAGCCTTTGGGTAATTCTTACGTCGGCAATAGCATCGTAGCTCGTTACATCCGAGCAGAAATTTCTTAGCACAACAGAAAGAGAAAGCTAATCATTCGTGCCCGTGTATTTTTCGCACACGTCATGCGCTTAATTATTGCTCATTCTATTCTTATTGACAATAATAAACTTGACAAACACGTCATCGTGCCGGGCAATATGAAATTTGGGTCGGCAGTTTCCACCTCATACGTTCGCCAATGCTACCGATTTAATATGTATTGTTAACGAATACCACTTAATCTCGCTATGTAATTAAACAGAAACTCTATGCTTATAGGCTTAGTCAGTTTTGATTCTCGGAAATTTATATCTAGACCTTCCTTATTCTCCCTTGTTGAATAAAAATGAATCAATCTGTTAGCAAAATATTGATTTATCCTAAAATAAAGGTATTTTTATTAACTTATTTTATTAACGAAACTGTCTTTTAAGAATACTTAATAATCATTTTTATTCAAATATAACGATCATATTCTTGGAGCGTAGATCATTTGTCTATGTCGGAGAGTACAGAAAGATAATGTATTTTTAAAGTCACTGCAAGGAGGAAATCGTAGCAGGGAAAAATGGCTGTTGATTAGCGTTAATGGATTACGTTCCCAGTTGGGCAGTCGGACGATAATCGATGTGCCATAAAAATCGTGCCATTTTTACTCTCGATTCCGTGGTCGACCTTGAATCACGCGATTCTACGTTTCTAATCTTTCCGCGGACCCGCCATTATCTTGTCCAGTATTTTACCGATGGTCAGCGGAGTTGCCATTGTTCTACCACGCGCAATTAATTTGTGGAAATTCGCAATTATGCGTAATGAGTGGCTTTCTTTGAGGAGAGTTTCTTAATCGGCGAATGACGATCGCGTGCCGGGGAAATGGGTCGAGACGCTTTTTTTCCTCTCCCCCCCTGCAGGTGAACTTTCGTTAAACAAATAAGGAATTATGCGTTGGGGATGTAGGACAGTGCGTTCCTCTGAGCGGCGACAGTGACCGTGCATTATCGACCCGCCACTGAAACACTTTCACCTTCAAGAAACTACATGGGGAGGAAGGAGGGGAAGTACAAAACACGTAAATCAACGGGAGAATCGGTCCTCGCGTTGTTCGTTCGTACCACTATATTTCCATGCATAGAAAATTCGTCGTTTATAATTTACTGTCAGGCGCGTTACGTAAGTTTGGTGGATTGATCGATCGGTGACCGGCGGATACGTTTCCTGCCGGAGTTATCGGCAGCGAAGTCTAACAAGAGTTTTCTCAGCGTGAATCCCGCCGGAAGAAAGTGAAAATTCGTCGACCGTGACGAAAAAATTCCTGTTAGAACGGGCCTTGTTCGCTCTCGCCGAATTCCACTTTCGTCGCCGACAAATGCGGATAACGATCAGCAATATGTGGCACTTCGTGCACCAAGGGTACGGGAAAAAAGAGAGAGCGGTAATTTCCATTGTACGGAACATTTGCCGACCTCGCCACGACGGTAGAGATTTCGACGATCACCTCACGGCTCAATGCGAAGACCGATCGTAAACAGGCCGAGGATTATCGCAATCACGGTATTCTCCACTCATTCATATCTCGGCGATAGATTAAAAATCTCACCGTCTCGTAATTCACGAGCATTTAGTCGACTCCATCGATTTGCTCAAATAGATTACTCCACGTCCGAGTCATTCATCAAGAAGCAATAATCGTAAATTAACGCACGTTTCGATCGTACTACATTGTATATAAAAAGAAATGTTACAACTCACTTGCAAAATTTTGCACCCAAAGTTTACGTACAAAAGATAAAGTAATCTTTTTTACGTCTCGTCTGGCAATTCCATTCTCACGTGTTCAATAATTTTTCTATTGATGGATTGATTTGAGTGACTCCACTAACCGATGGTAACTCGTTTAGCGGCTCTAAATCAGGAAATCGACGATAATAATGACTTGTTTTCCAAAGTCTGGCTAAGACTTCGTATCTCCAATGAACGGTGTTAACGACTTCAAAGTACAGATTAATCTTACGACGTGTCAATTTTTCCCTCCGGCGACAAATGAATTCTGTCGCGAAATCAAGAGCGAGTTTTGTCAAATTCACCTGATGTTACGTAACATTTCGTGGACTGTTTTTATTCATCGTAAAACGTACATATGTTAATGCGGGTCATCCGAAAGGTTTCGATGTCATGCAGAAAACTATTCATACCTTCGCCGTAATGTTGGCCCATAATAGTAGTATCACGTTCCTGCTCATCGTCATGATTTTTTGTGATGAGATGACTGATTGATGCGAAGGTTACAAATGCTGACGTCACAACTATCGCACTGACCGGGCAAAGGACATGAAAGAAATCGAACAAACAAGGAACGTATAAAAGAATTTCAACGGCCTTTAATTCCCTACTCTGCTTTCACATTAGAAAGATATTGTATCAAAAACGATACGAAACATTATTCTTGAATTACCTTTAAACAATTCTATTCGTTAATTTCATTTGCAATGTTTGCCGAGTTCAGATTTTTTTCATTGTGTTTATAGAAACTAGGTACTCTCCGCGATAGAAATTTCGTGGGTAAATCTCACCAAGTGTTGTATGGAAAGTGAATCCAATTGGAAGGAAAACACTGAAATCTTTTTTATAAGACACTCTTGTAGGTGAGACACTTACACGTTGGGATCTATCGCCGTGCTTGTTTTACAATGAATCCAGCTGATCGTTATTCCGATCAGTCGTAATGACGATTCCGAGTGGCTAGGCCTTTAGACAACGAGTTTATTCTCTTCCTTCTTCCGGCTGTCTACCCAAAGTCCATTAAACTTCGGCATGCAAATTACGAATTACTTCCTAGTCGTTTGCCTAGCCAACATCGCGCTTAAGATTTCTTCGACTCTAAGTATATTTCGCCGTTAATTGCATCAGCCACGTTATCACCTACTCGTTTACTTATTATTCCGACCTTATTCGCTGAGCCGAATAATTCCGCAAATTCTTCGCTCACGTGGAACTGCTGCTGAAGTTTTCGATTAATACAAATGGGACGAATATTTTCAGCGCTAGTGTAGCATCAACTATTAGCATTTAAATCTCTATTAAATTTTCCCGTGACTAATTATTTCTGTTGTAATATCAAGTTTCGTCGAGTCACAGGTAAATCTTCGAGATAAGAAATCGCGTAAAACTAATACCTCGTATCGAGATTCTGTCAGGACATCAATTATTACGAAGAGATTCACGTAGACGGCTAGTGATTCGCGGTATACGAATGACGCTGGTATATGTTAGGCCTTCGTGTTACCGGATCTGATGGATCATTCACGGACTTATGACCTTAAGCCTTTGTACATATCAAATCGGACCCCGCATCGTGAATCTATCGACCGTCGTCTCGCGATGAGATTGTAAGTAAAACCTGTCCCGGTATTACTCGCATGCCTTACTCGCCAGGCATTCGCCGTGAAAGTAAATATTGGTTATTCATTATCATTAGCAAGTTCCACTTACAGTCGTAGTCAACTTTTTTTCCTTCCATCTTTCGCAATGTCTACTCGCGGAAAACCGTTTGTTCCAAACACTCGTTAAATAACGCTACGCACACGCCACTTGACTGGCTGTTTTCGTAAATTCTCAGGAAAGAAAGCTTAAATACGGGGCTATTTAAAAACATTTCAGTCTGCATTGAAGTACAGATTTACGAAACAACTTATGAACGTGAAAAATCGTGAAAACATATATCTTTAGCGCGGAGCGACGTTTTTCGTAATTCATACGGAAATCTGCATGATGTCAATGGCAAGTTTATTTTATGCAAATTCGAAACTGTTTGTGTATTGGCTGGCACGAAGTAAGAATGCCTAAACTCGAATAAACCCTGACTAAATACGGTCAAGCATGTGACCGTGTCTCGCGTAAAAGGTCTTTTGCAAACACTCACGTGAGAGGATACCACGGACGTACGGAATGGTATCTAATTGAATCTAATGGTCCAATCACGAGTCGACGAGGGCTGACTTGCTCGAGCGAATTCGCCGCGGTTAACCATTTGGAACTATAAACCTTGTAATATGCTTTATAAATCGTTATGACGAAATTGATCGTCAAGAGTACTTTTAAAAACCGCCATTCAAATCTTTCAGGAACGTCATTATTTCCAGCAAATGTGTCATGTCTCTTAATAGAATTCAACGTTGGTAGTTTATACATTTGAAAAACAATGCAGCGAACGATTAAGGCTGATAGTAATAAAACTTTGTACTATTTACAGTGTAGAAGAATTTATATTACCTTAGTCAGAGAGGACTCAATGAAATCCTCACAAACTCTTCCTTGTTTCATAAAATACCATAGAAGTACAAGGCTACTACAGCCCGTCTCAATGACTGACCGTAAAGTGTAGAACGTGAAGAGTTTTCATACAATCGCCTGACAATGGAACTTCATTATTTATACGTTTGCCCAGCAGATTATAACTTAAAAAAAAGTTCCTACTGGTCACAGTAGCTGTACGACTGGTAATTCCGAAAGCGGTTAAAAAGTATCTCCTTGATCTTTGATAAGAGAAAAACAAGTCTGACATTCATGCGGCGAATTAGAATACTCTTGGCCGACGTTACGATGATTCAGGGGCTTAGTATATCGTGCGAATCGAAATCTTTTCCGTCGCACCAAGTATGCCACGATTGCTTACGTAAACGTCGTCCGGAACAACAGGACGGGTCACGATTGATACGGTTCTCCGGTGAAAATGATTTGTCTATCTGACCGGAAGCTGCCTTGGTCCTTCGATTCGCCATCCGGTTGATACGATAATACCGACGATCATTTTCTCGATAACTTTGACGATAGGCCCGACTAATGTTCCCTCTTATTTTTTCGCTGTCTGCGCGGTCTTGTGCCTCTGTTTGAAGTCAACGATTTTTCTGACGCTCTAAATTTTACTTTTTTTGCGAAATTTCGACCCGTGCCATTTTTGAATGCAATTCTTTTATAAAAAAGAAATAAAAAAAAAATAATAATGAGCAAGCCCATTGTGCGCAGAATACAAAAACTGCGCACCCGCGCAGCTTAGAGGGAACTTTGGGCCCGACGTCAATTTTGACGATAATTTTACGGAGGTCGCGGGGGATTTCGAGGCGCTGGCGAGTTGCCAGATGAGACGTGCGACGCGTGTCACATCCAAGTTCGCGACCTCTCGTTTCGCCGGCGCCGACGACAGCTGCGATCGTCGAGGAACAGCGGGGGGTGGGGGTGGGGGGACGAGGCCAGGGACCGGCGAAAAGGAGGACGTCGTTGGGCCCAACCGAGAGATACCGTCGAGGGGATTTTCTGAGGAACAAAAACCGTGCGAATAACGAGCAGGAAGTAAGGCGAGGTCAACGGGATAATGTTTCGCCGGAAATCCCATTAATAATTTCGCCTGGGATAATGGGCAAAAATCCCTCGATAACGCGTGTTCCCCGTATCGAGATGCACGAGATTTTATGGGGAAGATAAATTGGTTGATGAATTCTGGCGTAATAATAAATTATTTATGGACTTGTAATATAAATGAATTTTGAAGGGAGGGGGTGGGGAAGGTCTGCCGGAGAGAATGAAGAGGAGAAAGGTCGTTGGAAGGAGAAGAAGAAACGCGGAGAGTGACAAACGCCCGTGCTTTGAATGGCCTCGCCATCTGCGGCACGTGTAATGCGAATGTACAACAATATATCAAGCTTTTAGGGTCACGAATTTAACAGTCAGTGCGCCAGTGAACATTTTGCCCAACCACGCCGGAATATTGTGATGGGTCATTGGCATTTCGGGGAAAACTCGCATGATATTGACATAAAAAAACACCCACGAATTTGGCAACAGTAGCTGCGAAGAAAAATTCTTTCGACGTCGATAATTAAATATCGACGGTGAAAGAATTGAAATAGACCTTTTAAACATTGAATTATTTAGTTACATAATTCATTACTTGCTCAGGATAAAATATTTCGCAAACGATGTTAAGCTTTATTGAAATTCGCAAAATTTCCAGGAAAAATAGAATTACTGGAAAGATGTGCATAGACATAATAATTTGTTTGTACTTGCTATAACTTTAATTTGTGCAGGCAAATTCGCGTTGGAAAAGTATTTCGCCGCGAAGAAACCTGCGCCATTATGACACCGTGACATTTGGCGTAGGAATATGTTCCATGTATCGATTTTACGTGGCATTGTGTAGAGCCACTCCCTAATTGACATCGCGCGCATATCATCATTGCCATCTTCGAAATTACTGTCGACAATTATCAGGCGGAGAAGGAAAGAACGAAGAACCGTAAAAGTTCTTCGATGTTCTCCCGAAAATAGCGTCTTTTGTGTCTACACGATTCTTCGCGATAAAGGAATCTTGCTTATTAAATTCACCGCGTTTCGTAAGACAATTCGCTCGTGATTAAAGAATTATGTAATCGATGAATTGGGTGGCAGGATTCTTGGGACATTCGCGTCGAAAGGTGAGCAAAGTATTGGACATTCCTTTGCATTCTGCGGGGTGACGGCGAAAACAGCGAATTCTCCGGGGGATTCTAGAATAGCGTAACGACGGGGATTGGAGTCAACGGCGGGGCAATTAGAGCCGTTCGAGCTCCTTTTTCGCGTAATTACGCACGATTAGTCACGGGCACGATTGATGTATTATTGATGTGCATAACGAATGTCCTCGAACTAGATGTCACGGTGATCGGAAAATCCCGAGAAAAACGGCTTGCCAGCGGCACTTTTCTGTCGATTTTCGCGCGCCTTGCCGGCGAAATTTTGAAAGTTGACTAGCCCATTTGAAAGTTAAAAACGACGTACGTGAGGCGATAAACATTCGATTGCGATCAGCGGATGTGCTGTAGTCTCGGCGACGTGCAGATAAAAACGCAAAATCCGCCCTTGAATTTGCGACAGCGTTGCCAGATTAAAGTCTTCTGCCGTTTCCAACGCCCCTGATAATGCTCGACACATGTATTTTTACGTATCCATATTCTTGTTCTCAAGAAATGAACGCCAGCATTGAATATTTGCGCATTTAATACGTTTTTTTCCGATTATATAATGTCCCAAGTGCACCTTCATTATCCTTCCATTCTTACGTCGTTGACAAATTATGTGAATTTCAGTGCGCTGTCGATGAGTAAGAAATATGAATACAAAACACCTGTTAATATAATGGTACACTTATTTATTATTATCTTCGTTAAACTCAAATTTATAGCTTTTGAGAGGTTGCGTTAATAACCTTATGAATAAAATCATGTTGATTATTTGTTTTGACGAAATATTAAAATAATTTGTTTGCTTTGGCTGCTTTACCTTTGGTAATTCTCTCGAGATCCTAGCTCTCGCTTTATTCGAGGAACTTTATTGCTTTCGAAGAAAGAACATTCACACTCGACGTTCGATAAACGTATATTCAGTCACAATTACAGACGACAATGTCATCGCGAAGATCATCGGGCATTCGCGGCCGCGATAAAAATTGTTGTCGCTGAGGATCAGCGTTTACGAAAGCAAAACTTTCGTCGTCTTGCTGCATCTGTCGAGTTCGCCAGAAATTTATTTATTTATTTATTTATTTACGGCAACAGCTAATTACAAATATTAATAATATGTGCTTGAGTTATTAATACAACAATATAATTAATAAAATGCAAGAATAAAGAACAGTAAAGGAAAATAAACGAGAAAAGATTTGAAATTAAGCGAGTAAACACTATCATTACAGACTGAAGAAATTTGTGACAGAAATGCCGTGCGATTTTTACTTTCATTATAATTTCAAGTTCTTGATTTTTTTCAAGGCATTATTAAACTGCCACGCTTGGTGGTTAAAATTGCAGGACCTGCTAGTTACAGAAAAACAATTTAACAATAGTGAAAAGTCATTAAGAATTATCGTACATAACACATTTTCGAATCACATTGTTTAAATAAGCTGTGAAACATACAATATCATTTCCCGCCATTTTTTTACAACTGTTGTAGCTAATTTCTAAATGAATCCCTAAAATTCGAGAACTTATCATACTTCACAGTGATTGTAACGATTCGTATTCTATAGCGATTGTCCTGCGAATAGTGTTATTTCTGGCATTATGTTGTCACTGGCGGATGCTCAGATTCGTTAATTTCAGTTGTTATTGTGTTTTGTAATACTCCGACGCGACGGGGTTTGCATGCAAGTTTAATCAATTGCGTAATCATAAGCTGCGTATACGTGCGGTATACGAGAATATTTGTCACCGATTATTCCCACATTTTCCGACGCATGAGATTATTAATTTCGGTCTTCCTGTTATATTCCTGTCAGAATAGATAATGTCTTTCAACGCGTTAAATCACTCGGCAATACTATATTTCCTCGCATTTAAGTTCACACAAGGACAAAGCAAGAGAAACTTAAATTATGCGCTTTGGACAATCTTTGTTCCAGCATGTTATTATTCATGAAAAATGTGTACGTCGTTAGAGTCGATGATTGATAGATTTCATTGATGATTACATTATTTGCAAATGGTAGGATCGGTATATATAGGAGTAATGGGCGAATCCAACTATGTTAACATATGTATTTATCGTACTCAACATGCGTCGTACGTAATTTTGCGTGAGTGCCTCGACCATTGTTCGCATTACAGTCATTCGAAGACCATAGATTAAATCCCTGCATCATAATTACTATAACAATGCGTTGCATCGACTGGGATATCAAGGGAACGCATCAGTTACATAGACATAAAAATGAAACGTCGAGAATCAACGTAGTTTTATAAGGGTACCCATTTACCATCACGCAAAATATCATGGAAAATGGAAAGAAAGATTGAGATCTTGACACTTCTTCTTATTCTTCTCTTACAATCTTACTGTTTGGAGGATTTTCAAAAGTCGGTAATTACGTCAACGATGTTGTTGTTACCATTGATTGATTCATTACAAATTGCGTGGCTGAAAGGGGCATCAGTGAAATTGTTACACGTTATTTTCATTGTCTTTCGTACATTCAAAAAAATATTGTGACAGCTTCTCAGATGTAAAATTTATGCCGGTCCGTTTTAATCATACGTCTGGCGCCTTGCATTAATCCGTTGCCTGTGTTTGCGACAATAAAAGGCTGAATGCGACTTACGTTCTAGCTCGTTTGTATTTCGTGTAACGTCTACAAACAAAAATTTACCAGATGATCACTTTTCCTTTGTTCCTTCATTGAAAAAAATGTGTCATACGTAAGAGTCGTACATTCGGTTTGACTTTAAAAAGGCTTGATATTTACGAGCCAATAAATATCACGAGGAATATAATATATTCTTTTACTAAGGATTATTGCAAACTGTACGTCGTAATTGAGTTCGTTCTGATTTCTGTGCTTTGCCTTTTCTGCGTTTGTTATCGCGGAACAATAGACTCACACTGGAATAGGAATGAAAAGTGACAACAGCGTTGCGGAATGTCACTTACGTCGTGAATTTGCCTAACTTGAATCAGTTACGCCGGTCAATTTGCCGATTGTCACTGACGCGTGTAGGGTCAGCTCGGTCAATTGGGCCTTCGACCCTCGAAAATATAAAGTCCTCGTGGGCAGATCATATTCTGCAAGTAAATTCAACTAATTAACCGTCACCCATAATTGACCGTTTGTGTAAGTGATGTTAACTCGACGTTTCGCCAGTTCCATTCGCTTTCTGACGTCTTTTACGACGGCCATTCACCATCATCTTAGGGCATTGTTACACTGACAGTTCACGTTCGAACGTTGTATTCTTCTCGAGTGACAATGCCAAAGAATTCTACTGTTGACCATAAATATATCGTTTAAAAAAAGAGGCATGACCGTGACATGTAAAAAATCCAACGTTCAATGAAACGTGAATGAACGTTGTTCATTCACTCATGAACATTATAAATGTTTGATACAAAGATAATTTCGTAGGCATTCATTTGCAGTAATGTATTACAAGTTTATCAAATTGAGTATTTCGTACTACTATTTCTTGATGAGGTACGTACTGTTTTTGTCTCCGGTCCGTTTGCTAGTGTCGTCGCGTTCCTAGACTATTAATGAAATAGGAATTGTAGTGGGTATCGTCCCACGTGCGAGGTAAGAGTAACGGGGAATGACACAATCGTTATTTGACGAGGGAAAAACTGCCGGTCGATAAAACCGTCCACGTAAAAGTGCGAGCTGTCCCGATCTCAGCGGAGACTGACATTTCTACCGATAGTCTCGCCTTGACGCCACGAAGGAAACATTTCCCAGGAATTCCTAGTAGATACTCGGCAATTTACCGTAGGTACAATTTTCCACGACGGACATTCAACCGTACTTTTCGTTGCAGCAAAGAATTATTTCGTATGAAAGAAAAATAAACAGTTGGTAAAATGTATCACGTTTCTCAGCGTATCAACTTTTTGATAAATTCTCCAATACTTTTGTACGATTAAAACAAGCGGATGCACTGTTATTAAGTTTCACGGACGTTCCCATAATGAACGATGAAAAATGGGGTACACGAAGGAAACGTACGGATCGGTTGACCAGGAACAATGTTATCGGAGCTTCGGGAGTGATAGGCTTATTGTTTTCGAAAAATTTGTATTATCGGGGGACGAGATTAATTCGATCATGCGTCTATGCCACACGCGAAGGCCTTTCGCGCCGATAATCGCGTCCGCGCGCCACTTATTTTTGCTGTTATTTATCCGATTGAGTATTGAATTAATCGGGCTACATGCCAGTCTCTTTGAACTCTCGTCTACGACGTTCGCCGCGGCAACTTTTACTCGCAACTACGTACTCCTATACTTTCCGTTCCGATAAGTTTTCCTTAACGCCGTGCTTCATTATTAAACTAAATTACCCACGTAACTGTCATTAAACGAACGTAATAGCAGGAGAATTAGCTTTGCATTATCACTTCCTATCGAAGAATAATATTTTCACGTCAAATAAGAAATTCTAAGAAAGAAAATTCCAGTAAACCTCTATGTTTTTATTTCTACCCGCGGAAATTTGCAAGTAAATATTTACGAGGGTATGAATATTTTTTACTCAAACAGCCGGAAATTAGCTTCACCTTCGGACTCGGCTTGCGATAATAATACTTTATGAACCTCTACGAAACGTATTCCAATAAAGCTATGTTCTTTTTTATTTTCTCTTAGAAAAGTTTCTCGAGGATACGTATATATTGTACCCAGGGTTTAATTTCCTGTCGAATTTCAAGAGTTTCTTCGCCTAGGAAGAATTTCTTGGTCTCGCGGATGAAATGTATTTTCGCCGACGACGCAGATGAGACTTCGGAAATCATTGACATGTAATAAGTTTGCGGCGTAGGAGTGTATGAACGGTGAAGAGGATTCCAAGTTATCAGGGTGGCGCGTGACGGGTATCGTTATCTCGTCCGGAGACTTGACGTATTACATGCCCGATCGTCCGGTTCTCCTCAGTAAACCGAAAACCAGCGGGGCTTAACGGTCAGTCGGGGAAGGTCGGCTGTTCGGTGCGTTTCGATCGGTGAATCTCCCGGTTCGTTGGATTCCGCGCGGCCGATTTATTTCGAATGCCGAGATTCCTGCGTTCTCGTAGCTGCATACACGTACTTTCTAAGCCGAGCCTGGCCGGCGCATGTTCGCTGCTGGCTTTCTAAATTTTCGAGCAGAATCGCGCCCGGCGGCGGTTCTTCGCGTCCCACGAATTTCTCCGTCCTCTCTCGCGCCGGGCCGGAACATCGGTCGAAGGGCGAGTCGTTGGCAAAACGGGAACCAACGGTCATGCCGAATAACGCTCTCGAATTCCTGTGCCCATTTCCCCCCGACAACGCGAGCTTTTAGCCGGCAGAGCGGCGTACCACGCTGGGAAACCGGTACGGTTACCTACATTCTGCGTTTCCTTGAAATTACTGGCTCTCGCGAAAACCGAGACAGTGCGACACAATGGATTAGAAACTCACCCTCGGCCCAAGGATCGACAAATTTGCCCGATGACCGACAAGTCTGTGCAGAATCCTTAGCTGCGTTAGCCACAGCGTTTGCCGAGCTTGGGCTTTGTGTTTTTTTTTACATTCCTGTTAGAAGAGCTATAGGAGTATCGAACGGGAGATCTGTCTTCGGCAAAGGGCCAGCCTTCGCGTACGGCGAAGAATTTCATATGCGATCATTCTGAACGTCACGTCGTGCTTCGTGACTGCCATTCCGATCGGCGCCGACCAATAAGTTCACGTTCCTCAGCGACTCGATTTCGTAAGAAGTCAGCTCCTCGGCGAGTCCGCTCGCCTTTCTTCGGTGAAACGCCACCGTTCGATATTGCTCTCTTTCGGCTTCTGCATTGCTCGTGAAACGGAAGAAAAAGAAAGGACGGCGCGAGCGTCGCATGCACCGGGCAAACGGATCGATCGAGAACCGCCCAGCCTGGAAAATCATTCTGTCGATCGGCTCTATTTATTAGTGGCACACGTGAACGTGCCACCGCAACTGCCCCGTCACGAGAATACACATCCGGAAACGTCGTATCGTATCGCCAATCATAATGTTTCGACTCTTCGCCGTACTTTCTATGACGAAAATAAAAGTGAGAATTAACGACGGGTTCAATGCTCGCCCGCGGGATTAATGTTTTTATTAACCGCCACATTTGTTAACTCAGTTTCTAAAAGTTTGTCCATCCTTTCGAACGAGATTCCATTGCCGTAATTTTGGAAACTCTTGGAGCACGGTAATCTTATCGAAAGCTTCTATTTTTTCGGTAGGCAGACAAATTTCAGAGGCACGTTTACGACGGGAAAGTAAATTTGAAATCCAAAGAATGCGTCCGATAAGTATATAAAGGGAAAAATTTTAAATGACCGCGGGAGAACGTTAACGACGACCGAATTTCACTGGAAAAAAGAGAACGAGGAAGAGAAGATACAAGAATGCAGGGTACGTAAAAAAGGAAGACGAAAAAACGAAAGTGTTGAAAGTGAAGAATTTTTCCTCGCAGACAAGAGAAGCCAGAAGTGAAAAATAATACAGTGAAGGAAAAGAAAAATGGACAACGACTAGTGTATCGAACGAGTAAATCAAAGAAGTACGAATAAAGACCACAGGAGGATCTGAATGGAATAAATAGTAAACAGCAGAAGGGAGAATCGAGGAAAAGGAAGCGAAGGCGAGAAATCTCTCTGACCTCAGCTGCACAAACGTGAACAAGCTTAAATACGTTCGCCATGGCGAACGTCGCTGTGGTACCACGTAGAGAGCAAAAAATATATCACCTGTGAGGAAAAAAACGAGAAAGGCGAGAGAACGAGAACCAAAGATAAGGAAAACGGAGGTGGAAAATTTATCTGTTTCGTGGTGAATGCGTCTCGTTGTACACACAATGCGTAGAGCAGAGGAGAAAAGTTGGAAGGACGATCAAGGTCTGCTTGAAAACGGGGAAACATGACAACAAGAAAATGGAGATAAAAGCGCGCCGGCGAAAGATACGACGGACGAGTGAAAAAAAGGGGGAACACATGAGGAAAAGCCGGTAGATTATGAGAAGAGAATAAAGATAGCGGGGATCGCGGAGAAGGAGGAAATTGCAGAAAGGAGGGAGTAGGCCGAAAGTTCTGTCCTTTGGAAGGGTTCGTCCGGCGAGCTTTTCGGGGACGAAGATATTGATGGAAATAGAAGCGTGCCAGGTTGGGTGTAGAGTGCGTGGAGGTGAAAAAATATCGTCGGTGATGGTGCGTGCCGGCGGAGTGAAACGAGAGTGCCGGCGCGTTCGGTCAGTCGACTGAGGACCGCCGAAGGTGAAAAGTCTCTCAGCCGTTTTCTCTGTGTATACCTCTCTCTTTCTCTCTCATTCTCACGCACGTGGCGGCAAGCTCGCGTTCTCTCTGTCGTACGTAGAAACGGGCGATCGACGGATGCGAGTCGTCGAGAGGACACGACGGGGCACACCGTAGGCACACGCGTCGTGTCTGAACCGGACCGTCCTCAGTCTTCACCGTTGCTTTCTACCGTGCCGATCGGCCCCGGTGTTCATCCAGCCAGACACACCTTGGCACGCGCGATTCGAGGAAGACTTGCCGAATCGAGGAGAAAAACCGCCGACCACGAAGACCGAAGGAATCGAAGCGGCCGAGACTTGTTAGCAGGAGCAGAAAACTATCACTCGTGGCGGCGTCAAGTTGCCCGACCGATTTCTACGTTATGCTTTGAAGAAAAACTATACCATGCTGTCGTCGTGTAATGCTGGCTCTTGGGATCGACGATTAACGCAGATTTGTATAGAAAAGTGCGCACCGTGAAAGAGAAGTGCCAATGTTCTTGGGAAGCCCCGGTGAAAACAAAGTTCGTGATCGATGACGGTTTGTCGCGATTGATATTTATCGTCCTTTGTTGACGTGGGGATCAACGTATCTGAAAACGGAGCTTGCCTGCAAGGTTTTTGCGTGGCAAACAGCGTTACATAAAAATACAGGAAGCTGTTCGAGCGCTGTCCAAACACTAAAACCGATGTGATTTAGTGATATTGTTTCTCCGACTGGCCGGTAGCATTGACGCCATCTTCTTTTATCAGCGATAGACACGCGATACGAAATTTTTGCGCCGATTGATCTTTCCTGTTGTTACACGGAGATCAAGTCACGCGATACAAGTAACAGAAAATAGAAAACCTTTGCCCGTCAATATTCCCAACTTAGATGACCATCCCCCTGTCCACGGGATATTCCATCGAATCTAATTTTTTCCTAAAAAATCACAACCGCCGTTCAAAACAGTTCCTCAAAAAATCTGCACAATCCTCAAATACTTGACTAAAAAAAAAATTGATAAGCTAAAGGAGAAAGGTTTAGCTGTTAACCAGGCGATAGAATTGTTATGCGCTCGCGTAACGATTGCTTATCCGCCGATTTTCTCGTCGCGGGAGACATGTGCCTTTTCCGTGGACGCATTGGCCACTCGTAGAGCCGTGTGTTTATGTGCTTCCCCTGTGTGCGTGTCGTTCTTCACGGAGAGGAGCTTTAATAAATGCATTGCGGTGCCTAGCGCGCTAATACCGGCTTACTATGTTGGAATTCTCCGTGCATCATGCCGAAGTCGGTGAGTACGAGTTTCTCTCTTCCCTATTCATACAAATGCGCTTTGACCAGTGAAAATCGTCGCAGGATAATTCCTCGTAACGCAGATGACGTGCCCGAGGACTTGAGGTCCATTGAATTGCCTAACCTTCGTTTCCTGTAAAAATTTCTGTAAAAATTTCACTAAAAACGTTGCTCAAAGTGTGACTTTTGAACTTTTACCTCGATGAAATTTATTAAAAATTGTGATAAGGCAATGCTGATAGTTATGAGTACATTTTCTTGCGAACTTACGTGGTTGACCTTCGGAAGGTATCGTGTCATCCGCTTCGTACTACCGGGGTACAGAGTTGTATTGAGTTTATACGCTGATAGGAAGTACGTGAGCGGAGTCTCCAATTATTCCAAATGCAAATGTGTGGACATTAATGGACGTTAATAACAGACGATTATGGGCGTGCTGCTAATTGAGAATTAAACGATAAGAAGCTCAGGCCAATGATTTCCGTTCTCTTCAACGCAATTTCCTACTACAAAATGTCAATATCATAAATCTCTTGGTTTTACGGTTTCCCCTAAAGCCATCTAAACAAAACGTGTGATAGGCATATACATTCTATCAATGTACACGTGGAAGACCGTCGCACGATTAACACTTAACGGTCCACTTAAGTTGATTATAAGGCAACTATGATTTAGCGGGAAAATTGTCCTGTTATAAAATACATATGCATGGATCTATGCTAAACGGCTTGCGTGTTGGCAGGCGGGAAGGGGTCTTTAGGTGCTTATTAGACGTCGTAATAAAGTTAACCGTGTCTAACAAAGTAACATTGGAATCGCTTAATTGGGGCTGCTGGGTTTCGAGGTACAAGAGCATGAGGACAGTCTTGTGCAAGTATGCACCTGAGTGTCACGCGACAAGCTGCGACGCTCGTTGAATACCGGCCGGCTATTCCGCTTGAATTTTCTTTTAGCTCGGACGACAGGAAAGGCGGACGACTGTCCCAGTTGTGTACGGTGTATCGCAAATAAGGAATAACACATCCGGAGCCCTCTCACTGCTGTCAAG
The DNA here is from genome assembly GCA_963989215.1 of Hedychridium roseum. Lineage (NCBI taxonomy): Eukaryota > Metazoa > Arthropoda > Insecta > Hymenoptera > Chrysididae > Hedychridium > Hedychridium roseum. The sequence goes on along the minus strand of OZ022311.1, from coordinate 5,709,382 downwards.
TTTTTCCCGCAAAATCTCCATTTGGTGCGGGCAAAACTGAAAATCACCGACGACGCCCGACCGACGCTCGCCTTAAGTAGTACGCGTTTCTTTTTCATTTATATTCGCGGGACGAGCAAATCCCCGCCGGCCGGCAGCGAATTAGGAAACGATATATCGGCTCGCACTCTTCGGAATCCTTTCCTCGCCGTGGAATTTGCCAGTTACTTTGATTCCGCTTAATGCAAGGATATCATTGTCAAAACTTTCGAATGTCAATGACGGAAACGTCAAGTCCCTGGCGTATGGTGTATTATTAAAGATGTATTTATTCCGGTAGAGCAAAAAAAAAGCATTTTCGAGGAACACGCCGCTATCCCACGCATTTCCTCAAGGCAAGCTTCTCGCTTATTGGAAACATCCTGATTCTCCGTAATTCACGTGCGTTAAATTTGTGAAAATCGTTTTAAAGATCACGAAGATGCCTGTCTACTATTTTATGAAGTTTTGCTCAAAACTCACGTAAGGATAATTCTTCCTTAACGTGCCGAGCTGAAAGGTTAGTGCAAGTACTGCATTATTGTAAATTTTATTCGCCGTGCAACGGCCGGCGATTAGATTAACGTGAGAAGATGAAGCTTTGAGAAATCGCTTTAATATAAACAGACGTTTTATCGCGTCGTAGGAAGACGTAAAAGATTTGCGGTATTTCTCGGTTTATTGGAATACGTCAACGACGACCACGTCGAGTTCTTTCGCCATTTCACGTAGAATCGTGGATTAGCCTTGAGCTACATACCAGAAAAACGATGTCTACTTTTTTAATGATTTATCTTCCGACGAAAATCATCGTTATCTTTTATTATTACGTTGGAACCACGCGACTGGCGCTAATGTCCCCTGAAAGTCAGGTATTTCTAGTCTCGCTGGGAATACATTAATTTGCTCCACTTTATGTCCGCGGGGAATGTATCTGCTAAGGATTCCCGAGGACTTTCTATGAAAGGAAATCACCTCTCACTGCGTCAAACACGCGATACCATTATGCGCGACAGCTAGCGTCATAAAAGTTCATTTTTTACGCGGACAATTGGTAACGGCTATCGCTATAAAATGGCATGTTTCTAGAGATAGTGAAAAAATGAAGACATAAGGTACACTCAGAATTAACACGAGTGCCTTGACAATTACCAGCCGGTTGTTTCCTTTTTCATTGTACACTTTGGATGAATTATTATCCTTATTGTATTTCTTTGTTTCTTTCGCGCGTAATGGCCGAATGTTAAATCTACTGTGACTGTTACTAAACGTTTGATTTTCGAGGGGTAACGACGAGCAGGGACGGAACAGTCGTTCGACGCTTGCAGTTACATTTGCATTCGTCGCGGTGCAGTTATCTACTTGCAGTGCGTTAGACGTGCATTCATCAAGTACTGGAAGTAATAGGCCATGCCGCTGTGCGTGACCTTGGCAAAGGACACGATTTTCGATACATTTCCGGTGCTTAAGGTGAAGGCCAAAACCTGACATTTCCCCACGAATGGATCGTCTCGCGATCTTCCGGGCAATTGAATGATCAAACCCCGAATCTAATTAAAATCCCCAGAGGTAGCTAAATAACGAATTAACCCACTGCTCATTGATTTGTTCCAATTGTTTAATATTGCTGATTTGAGCAGAGTAACGCTGCGTTACTGTTGATTTTCAATGATTTTTCCATGAGACCGCGTGGAAATGATCCTAACGATTCGAACGCACCGCGTTTAATAACGTACAAATGGCAGCATTAACGAGCGCGTTCACCGGCTGTGAATGCACCGTCAGTTGCAGTTGCTGAACGTTGTGTGAGGGGCCCGATGATGAAGGGGACAACTAACGGCGAGAGTGAAGTCATTTAACACTTTCTTCCGTATTATCCGCGAGAAACGTTGCCCGTGTCATCGGTTCGCTTTTGCCGCGAAATCGAACGTGCCAGAAGAAAATGCGCGGATTTCAGGGCTTTCCGAATGACGACGGTGTCTGTCGGTTTATCTTATCTAATAAGGAATGCACGCTAGTTTCATGGAAGAATGCCCTGACTTCGCTTCGTGCACGCAGCCTTGGAATGGATTGCACGTTTATTGGGTCAGCCAATAAACATGTGCTTCCTACGCGCTAGCTTGTTTTTATAGACCGCCCTGTAACAGGTACATTCTGAATGATAGATATCTTGCAGTAGCCTTTATCGCTGAAATCCTATCGCTCGTGAGACACGGATTAGAGGCCTAAGTACCCGTGGCGCAATAAATGGACCTCGAACCATCAATTCTTCTCACTGGATATCACTTTATCAGACTTCCCTTTCCACCTCTTCCGGGGAACTCGATTGTTTCTTAACAAAGTCGCCAACGTTTCCCTCAGGGTCTTCGTTATTGACAATCTCGTTAAGCCGTAGACGAGTCGGCAATCTTGAGCAATAATTCATGGCCCACGAGAAAGGGTTTTGAAATGTTTAATCCGAGGAGCAAATCTGCCGTGGGGTTATCTAAAATGCTACCGCGGTACGGAGCAGTAATGTCATGTATTACTTGCATGCGGAAATAATGTAACGCATTATTCAGCTGAGTATTTAACCTTTCAGCACACTCCGCTCCGTACGTGTTCGAAATTTCAACGATTTGCACAATTTTTTCAGACGTACAATTTTTACGGAGAAAACGTACGTTTCAGCAACGTAATAGCGATCGTGTTAAGTAATACAGATATCTCGGAGTCTCTCGTACGAATCTGACGTAACAGAAGTACTCCGGAATAATACGGACAATGAATACTTTAAAACTACCGACGGAAGGACGATATGCATCACGAATTATCTTCGAGTTGAAAATTCTCTGTTACCCGTGATTCGTGGGACTGATTTCAAAAACGGCACGATGAGGCTAATTTTCCTGAATTCTTCAAATGCGCGAGATAGCTTTGAAGTTGTCTCATCCCTTAAAAACGCCGGGTCAGCTTTCTCGACGAAATGATAGAGGATTGTCTGCTTTCTAATGACCGGCAGCCTCGGTTTTGCAGGAAGTGTCTTGAACGTCTTGACGCTCGGACGTTGTGTCGAGGGTCCGTGAATAAATATTAATTATTGCCGGACGTACGCGGCATATGTTTGGTGACTTAAACCGGCGCGGCGGTTTAATGTTCGTCCGTCAAACGTGGAAGGTTGCGATCACCTCGAGGGCACGTAAGCTTATTACGTGCCCCGCATTAATAATTGTGCTCGTTCGCCGATAAAACGATGACACGGGCCCGGTATTGCCATGTCTCATGGTTGCTCTTCGTCTGTTTCAGCACTTTCCACAGCCGCCGAGGATGTGGGAGATGGGATTCAAGGGCACGATAATGACACCGGTGAGTAAAATCCACCTTCCGATCTTAATGTCCACTCTTATGAACGATTTCCCCTCGGTTTTTCGTCCAACTGTCCTCCGGGTAAACCAACAATTCACTTCCGAGGGGACCAACCTTCTAATCTTCCTACGGGAAAATCCTTCGGACAAATTTTTTCATTAAACACATTCGCGTGCTGGTATTGCCCTTTGTCAGAAATTCATAAATTTGTCGTTTTCTGCATTCTCGTTCGGTTTCATTGGCATTCTCTCGCCTTAATTATCGGCGAGTTAATATGTCCAATGTAAACGCTCAAAGCGTAGGAAGAGTCATAGCGATTATTTAAAAGTACTGATCTGTCGAGCAGAGTATCTCGATCATGTTTTCCACATTTTCGAGATTACTGTTTATTGACCCCGACGTGCCGGCCTCGTTCTGGCCGCAAGTTTCAGACGTTTCAGACAGAATTTACCGACGTCTGACAGTCTCGAAAGATATTGACTGTAACGAGTCCATTGCCACCGGTTGTATCTCTGACGTTCATCGTTCTGATTTGATAACTGCGCGGATTAGTTATATCGTTGTTCTTTATCTGCCGATAATACGACGAATCGATACTTTCCTCATTACAGATTTGTCTCATTCGAATGAGCATTTGAATCCACGCCTTCGTGCCTCCCATTATATTTTGTTTTTATTTTTACTGAGGGACACGAAAACGGAAAATTATCATCAGAAAGAGAGAGAGAGAGAGAGAGAGAGAGAGAGAGAGAGAGAGAGAGAGAGAGAGTGACCCAGAGAAATGCAAATGTAACGTAGCAGGAATTCGTAAAGAAATAGTTTACCAACTACATTTACAGCGCGTACGTTTGGTCCAGGGTCAACTGGTCCAGTTTCAAGTGAACGGCGATTGATCGTGGAATATTAATGTCCGTGTAATCCGCCAATTGGTGCACTTAAGCGACCGGGTTGAGATTTTACATCAACATTTCTACACCCGAGTGATTGGCCAAGGCATTTTCAAAACTACATTACACGTACACGTGCTTGTGTATAATTATACCTTTAGGCATCTTGTCATAATTAAAGAAAGCTGCATAAAATTACACTACTAAAGTGACGCAAGGTTTTCGTTAAATCGTCGTTTGAGTTTTGCGGCAATATTTCTTTTACCAATATCACGCCGACGTTTGCATCATTAGAGAACTACTTCCAAGACCAAATAATTTAATTATTATTTTCAATACGTCTTCAGAAAAGTAATGCTATCTCATTTTATCATTTCGAATGAATCGCTATTTCACCATGGAAAAATACGAAAGACCGTTTATCGTATTAGTTAGATACAATATCGCGACAGAGTTTTTCACAAAAGAATTCCTCGGATAAAGTATAAGAGAAACACGAATGATGGAAATACTGTATTGACACGGCGAAAATGTCGTACTCGGTGCAATGTGCCATTGAATTTCTAAAATGTCATAAAAGTGATAGCGATTAGCGGATTGGAGCTCACGACTGACTCGTACAGCTGATTTCGCTGCTCTCCAACATGTCGGACACTGCAGTAATTACATAGCGAACTAATGGAACAGCAAAGGATTATTAAAGCCCCGGTGTCTTGTCTTAACAGCTGTGCAAGTCCGCACACCTGTGCGCGCGGCATTACACGGCTTTTCTTCGTCTGTGTTGGCAGTCATCGACGTCTATTCGAACACGGATGACAAGCAGCGCAAACTTGTGGCAGTGCGTGACAAACAAGAATGCATGGAATTAATCTCGTCTGCTGGTCTATCCGTTTCATACGACTTAACGACTTTCCATTGCACTTATAACACCAGGTTTATTTCACCGTAATCAGCCTGATTATGTCTACCTTGTTACGCCGGTGTACTTTATTTTTCTCCGGGCGATGTCGATATTTGCGCGCTCGGAGGACGGTCCTCCTTCACGAGGAAACCAAAACGGGTCAGTGCGGCAATAAAATTAATGGCCAATTCACGAAAACAATCTCGGGCAACGGTTTTAAGGACGACAAAAAAAAAATGCCGAAGTTGACGGAAAATACCGAGTATCAATGATACCGTATACTTTGTTGCGCAACTTTTCTCGTGCTTTCCTGCTTTCTGCATAGACATATGTTAGTCGAGCATGACGATATAGTTAATATTTTCCAATCGTTATCCTCGGTATCGATGCGTTGTTTCATTAGACACGGAACTTGGTAAACGTAGAACTTGGTCAATACCTAAGACGCGATAAAGGGGTCAGTGAAATTTTCACAACACTCGAGGCAAGCATTTCAGTGTGAACTGAATCAGCCATGGAAAATTACGAAAAAAGTTTTGCGAAGAACTAATTGAGTCAGAAGGCAGAGGGACAAGGAGGAAACCGGTTATGTCTTTGAAGTATTCCAATCACGTAGCTGATTGTTAGATAAATAACGGGATTTTATTCAAGTACAGAATTTCCGGCGTATAAAATCTCGGACCAAGTTATCAATCACTTCGAAGATGAAGATGATTAAGAAAATCGGTAACAGGTAAATTTTAATGGTTTATAGGTTTCGTAAGTTCAGGAAAATACATACAGATTTAAGTATTGTGAGATTATTGCAAAAGAACTGCGTTGATAATTCGTGTTTAAAGTATTCGATCGAGTCTACAGTAACGTCTATTTTGTCCTGTCCACCACTACTGACCGTAAAACGACGATCTCCGCGTGCATCGCCTCAACTCTACCGCAGTGTGAATCAGATGTTTACATTGCTAGCGCAAGAGCCGTTCATCGTCCAAATATTCCGGTTTAGTTAAAAGCATAATAAAGAGCCGGCTAATCTTAGGCTGATTATGTATACAAATTCTCTCGAGAATCCCCCTCGTGTCCTCTTATCCACCCCTTATCTCAAAATTTGTACAGCAAGGATAAAATCGAAGGAACGTGAATTTTATCAAGTTATCGCAAAATCAAGAACGATTGAAAACCGCCATGATTTTTTTGATATTTTGAAAAATAAAAGATAGGTTGCACAGTATATTCGTCGAGGCTATATCAATGTTTGCAATGGCTCTAGGACAGATTTTATTTATAAAGTGATACACGACTAATGGGCTTCAAAGTTGATTTTACGATTAGAAACGTATCCAGTTCATTTCCTCTTAGAAGTGAAATGACTATGTCTCATGGCATGGTTGCTGCAATACGTGTAATATCGCGACGCGTACTAATGTTAAATGTAACGAATCTCAAGTTGGTGGTCGGGATACATCTGTTCGATTTTTTTTTTTCATTTAGTAAATTATCAGACAATATCAGCGAGAATAGTGTGGGGACACGCACGTGGCTTTTTATCGGGCTTGTTTGAACACTAAAAGGCACGCATAGTATGCGGAGTGGAAATTTACACTGTGGCAGGAATGGAAATAGATTCGCAGGTAATCTATCGGTGGGGTCATTGATTTCAGCCGATTCCAGATTAAACTAGAATTTCAAGTTTGGAAGCAACCGTAGGCGCGGAGAATTGGAGTTTATACAAATGTTTTTCTGAAGACATGTCCGTCGGAAATACTATAGTGTGATTAATTATATTGCCTTTTCGAGCTTGGCAGTCAATCAGCCGTGCACATTCGCTTACAGAATGTGTGGTTAACAAATACAGATAACGTATGTGAACGATCAATAATTCAGAAGAACGTGCGTGCGGAAAATCCGTCGTAGGTCGTGTGCAAATTTTTTGAGAAAATAGCTCTAAGTAAATTACCGCCTTATCTGGCGAGATAGAATATTCTTAAAATAGATTTATTGTCCGAGCTAGTTCGTAGATGTGTTGTGACAAATTCCACACCGGGTATATCGTCTCTTGACAACATGAAGAGCACGTGGTGCCGATAAGACTTTCGAGGCTTTTAAAGCCCCCATTAAGATACCGCTTAAGTAGGAATAGTTTCATTATGTAAGACAGCAGATATTACTAAACACATGCTTACCGCGCACGTTTGAATGTATTGCTGTAGCACACAGATAACACTGACAGGAATTAATAGTTTATCTAAGAAACATAGACTGTAATGTGTTTTTAATGCATTCTTAAAGGTCATTATCGGTAACGTCGATTTCTTGTTAATGCACATTGATGGTAATTGTAGTGTCCTGTATATCGGCGGTGGATAAGAAGAATGCCTATGTTATCGATAACAGAACAATGTCGGTAATAGTTTGCGCACATGATCTGTGTTATCAACCATCGATATTACATTTACCGACAGATTTTAGATGTTACCATAGTGAGCACGCTATTACCCACACTAGATATTTGACAGAATTTCTAATTCAATAAGTTTAATCTGTTGAGAGTAATTATTTCGAACCTAATTGTCAACTTAAACGTCATTTTATCATTTATTTCGTACACTGTTGTACACTGAGAAATATTGAATTATTTAATGCATTTTATGTTGTAAATCCTGATCTGTTCGTACGTTTTATCAACTGAAAGATTACCTTGTATTTCAGAAGTAGAAGGATGAGCAAGTACTGTACATTTACAAACATGTTATAAAATACACATAGTGTCACGTTTTTAAATTAAGGATTGTGCATAATTACAATTACGATTCTTTATTCTTCGAACAGAGGGTAGACATCACATATTCAGCAGCAATCACTAAGCTTAAAAATTGATCTCTTCTAAATGTAATAAAACTAATTCATTTTATATTAGCAAAACAAAGTTGAGAAAACGATAATATTTGCGGATGCATGGAGCAGTGAATTGTGTGGTATTCGACCGTGAGACGTAAATTTTGTGGCACGGGTTATTGGCTGCGACGCAAAGGCGAAAAAGCACGTGGGGCCAATATCGTTCTCTAATATCAGTATAAAACGGTGCGGTTCAATTGTCGGTTAACCCTTCGTACTGCGTGGCAATCAGCAATAGTTTACCGCCAGCTGCTTCCTGGACGTAACGAAGAATGTTACACGTGACAGTCACGGATTCTCTTAGACGGTCTTTACAGATTTCTAACTCTACTGCGGCCCTCCATATTTGTACCGTCGGCAGTTATTGGCAAACGCCCCAAAAACCCGCGGCAACAATTCCCGATGTGCACCGGTGTCTCGTGCTTTTTGGCCGGCGTCCATTCAAATATAAATATTGACACGTGCAGCGGATTTTCGTCGGCGCCTCTTCAAAGACGCCCCTGAGATACGAATACGGAATAGCGTCTGTCCCTGTGGGATCGGCTGAATATTGGATTTAAAAAAAATATATATATAACTGGCAAGAAATTAAATACAACGCTTAGCAACGGTGTACGACGGATAAGAAAAATGAGGATGACAGGAATATTCATGGGAACTAAACGGTCTAAAGAGGAGAGGTTTATCTGTATAAATGGTAAAAAAATGAATTAACTGTGACGGAAAGCGAGAATAGCTTCCGATAAACTTCTCTCGTGAAGTCTTATCAGCAATAGTAATTTACCAGCGGTTACCAATGTCCATGTGCTAGCGTGAATGGACATGAATCATCATATCTCTTTGTTATAATGAAACCATGAAGAATCTTTTATAAAGTATTCATCTTTCTACTGAGCATTTTCCTTTCAGGTATCTCCTTCCCCACAGAATTACTTCTTTCGCGCCTTCTTCCATTTCTCCCATTGTCCAATTATCTGAAGCATTTAGAAATTGCCAGGTAGTTTTGATATTTTCGGATGCGTGCAGAACGTTCGAAGAAGGTTACTGCGCAGTAAATAATTTGCAGTGAACCTTGAGACATAAAAACGTTAAAAGAATCTCAAGCACGAGTGGATAAATAATAGAAATATTTCATGAAAGGTGTCATTTTCTTTGAAGAATACATTAATAATTTCTTTGAAAATATTATTATATATCTAATGATCCCAAGGCCATGAGATTATTGATTAAACATATTAGTACCAGTGCCTTCATAAAATTGAGTTTCTTCGCGGAAGACTCTGATGTCCCTGACTTGAGATTAGAAATAGTTTGTAAGCCGATACAAAGTGCGGTAATTCCTCATGATCCACGTGGTTGGTTATTCATCAAACGCTTAATGATGCGCGCTCGGGCAATTAGAAACAATCGCTCGCGTCACATCCTTCCGAGCGGCCAATGACGGCAGTCGGGCGAGGAGCGCGACGGGGCTTTTCAACGAAACTTGAGATAGCCGTTCTCACGATGATATTTCATGAAATTTCACGAGGCGACCGCGTGAAAAGGTGCCCCGTCCACTGGCTAAATGCGCCTCGGCCGTTCCGTAACGGTTTAGCTTCTGTGAGCGACGATCTACGGCTACACGGAAGCATCGGGTTTCTCCTAACAGTACTCCGTTCCTAGCAACACCGGCAAATTAGATAATTAACGTGCGCGACAGACGGATTTTTATCATTGACCGGCGCTCTAAGGCCGCCCACATTGCTTTCGGATTTTTCCTCCTCAAGTTCACGCACCATTTCCCGCCAGAAGGTTGCCGATTTTTCCAATATTTTCACCGCGCTATCGTCGCCACATTATCTGCACGATATTTGTATTCCGGGTTTTGTGAGAGATATCACGTTAGATAGGTATCGAATTTCGTACCCAATAGATTCCGATAAAAGTACGACGGACTTTGGATCGTCTGAAGTATTAAACAAAGTATGGCTGATTGAACGATATAAGGATCGTCTTTTAACAGTGGTACTTTACTTGGATAGAAATATGTGAAAGCTTTGGGACGTATCGTTTTTACACGCAGCTAAACCGGACCTTGATGGGTCGAAAAAAAGATACATCATGATCTTGACGTAGCAGAGAGATTTAATCCCGGAAAACGAACCTCTTGAACCGGATTTACCCACCGAATATTGCGTAGACTCCTATTCGTCAGTTTTTACGACTTATCAATCCATGGGTTCCAATTTTATTTATTCTGATTGATGATTCTTTACTACCGTGCTTGATACCGCGCAAACCAGCTGAATCTTTTTACGCCTTTATAATTGTTTGTTATCGATATCTGCTTCCGATATCACGTTGGCAAAGTTGTCACGAAACTCTTGCAAAATTTACGCCTTGTTTATCAATAGTGATCTACTTTGTGTGAAGCATTTAATTCGCTCTAATTTTTATATCAGCTTCAGTATTCCTTAATCGTCATCCTACGGTTTGTTTAATTCAACGTCAAGGCAAAACACGATCGAAAACCAGCAGCACGTTTTTCTTTCTTTATTATTGCAAAATCTGTGGATATCGTTTTAACGACTCGTTGTTATTGAAGAACCGACGTAATTCTTGTGTTTCTTCGAAGGTCTTTTCGGGGAAGCGAACCCTGAAAAGTAAAGCAGATATAGTTGACAGGACGTTGCATTAACGGTGAAAACCGGCTGTTAAACTGTCTTTGATTTTGCACAAGTCGCTAACAAATTGCTAGAATAACGGGCGGTCAGACTTGAAAGGTAGATGAAGTAAATTTTGACGTCGACGGGTGCGACTGTGACGACGATGATGACTGCAACGTTCCCGTGGACCGTGCCAAAATTGTCGACTCGTCGATCACTGGCACGACAACGGGAACGATGACGTAGTTAATTAACTGTCACGTTGTCGTCTGCTTTTCGAAAATTCTCGCCACGTCACTAATCTCTTGGGACAAACACTTGTCCTTCCGCTTGACGCGCCAAGGGAAGGAAAAATTTTAAATAACTGTATATGCTCGTGTTGAACGACCGACGTTTCGGCGTATTCTCCGGGGCAAAGTAAATCGACCCCGTGCTTTTTGAAAGAATGTCAATGGGTCGAAATTTCGAGCCTTGAAATCCCGAAAGACTATGGCTGGAGATGGGCAGAGGACCAAGAAGACCGGCGCAGTTCACGATCGTGCTTGAAAAACAAACTAAACGCGGTCCAATTAAACAGATTTACATCAAGGTGCTCGTTTCATCGAGTGCAGTTGCGAAATTACGACTCCTCCTAGACCGACGTTTGGCAATACCTCAACGTCTCGTCCGCTCTTCTTTGTCGAGGAACATAAGAACTCGGGTTTTCGATGGACCGGATTATAAAAACATTGGTCGAATGACCGAGCGGACTTTTGGCGGAATCTCAGAGGAGTGCAAAGTCAGGGATGGGCACGAGACCAGGAACGGTGACGTAGTTACCGTGTGTGTCGTCTTTTCTCAAAACAAACCGCAGAGAAAGCAATCTGCAGTTTGTCGAGCCGGCGATAACACAGATCTGTTAATACTGAGTCATTCTCTCCCTGCTCGAAAATTCATCGTTCCAAGGATAAAGAAATATTGTCATCTGGCAGCACCGCTGAGCCGTGCTATTCCCCCACGAACTTCCAATCACTAATTAAGAATGATGAAATCGCGGTTAAAACGTCTCAAGAGTATCGTCAGAGATGGGCACTGGACCAGCGACAATGACGCAGTTGAAATTTATCTCGACATCTCTCGGAGTGTTCGTCCGAATGTACTTGTTGCCAAATTTCGCAAATTAACTAACATTAAACAGCGGACACACGGAACGCTAGAAGGTTGAACATGGAGGCACCGTTAGCGAAAGCACTACGACTTAACAGTAATTACCGCGTTATTCCCATTGCGAAATTTTGATAATTCCAACAAATTAAACTGTCCGTCTTGTCGAAAGACGTTACTGTCAACATTTACGACGGGCAATTTGAAATATTCTTGGAATAATAATTCTCTTTGTGTCGCTCGAAAACCCAGCGGAGGGGTATTGTTGCTGCAGTCAAAGTCACGTTCGCGGCAAAATCACGTTTTTCACTGACGTAATAGCGTGATCGGTTGAAGCGTTTCATTCACCATGATTAAATGGTAGGAAAGGTGGAAGTTATCAGAGGCAGTGCATTAAAAGCTTCAACAGGTGGTTATGCGGTAATTCCGTTGCAATGCGTTCTTTACAAGACTGTTCGAACGATCAGTCCACTGGCTTCGGCTGAAATTCTCCTCAAAGCATCACAATAAATCCTTTTACTCCGACGACGAATTTTCTTCAGACTAATTAATCTTCCAAGAAACATGACAGTTCTTCGTTAAAAGGATTCCTATCTCTTTACAGCTCATCCTATAAATGTTTACACGATATAAACGTAAAAATTTATTCGCATCTACTTCATCTTTATTTTCCTACGATTTATAATATTCGATAAAATTTCAACGATTCTTTAAACTGGCTTTTTTCGGATAATACTTTATTCGTGTTGCTGAAATTTTATTTCAGCTACGACTTGTAATAATTGTTAAAACTTGAATGATTCAATAAAATAGCCTTTATCGGGCGGTTAGTCGTGGTTTTCTTCTTAAATGTATATTTCGTGGACGGTGGAAAAAGATTTCCTTGTACGAATATCGGGCGATGTGAGTGGCGCATTATAGAAACAGCTGGCTTTTAGGTCGTTAAGATGCGGCTTGTCACGAGCTTACATTGTACACCGATGTAACATTTGTACATGAGGTCGTTTTGAATTCCGCGAGATTATAGCCATACGCTAGACGTCATTGCGAGGCATTATTCGGTTTCACGGTGCGTAGAAAATGTTCTTTTGACGGAAATAAGTGCCACTTAACATCGGTAGGATTATTTATTTTCGCCTTCTCGTCGTCAAGACATTTTCTACGTACCAGCGATGTTGCACTTTGCTTGTTGCAGTGTTGTAACTGCCGTTCTATCGAACATTCTGTATGACTCGAGAACGCGCGTGATATGTTAATCCCGCTAGTGGGAAAAACTGACAAGCACAAAGAACACGAAGGAACATAAAAGACAGAGATTTCTTGGTCTTCCGCAAAGTGTAAAATCCTTCGGAAGCTGTTTGTACTTTTATAATTCGTTACCTTGACCCGTGAATTCCACGCTGGCTTTTCTACGCAAATGGAAATGCCACTGAAATAGCGAGCGAATTTAATCCACTTAATGGGCAAATATTTAGAAAACCGTCGGCCGAGTATGTTTAGAATCAATTTCACGAAACGCACATTTCGCTTGGGTATACGAGCCTGCGTGCCTTTCATCGCGAAAATCGCCAATAAACATGTTACATTCATTAGAATGAGAATTTCCCAGTTGCTAAACCTCCCGGTAACGTGATTTCTCCGCACGTGACCTTATTAACATAGTTATAAACAACAATCGCTCTCTGGCAACATTAAAGTTCACCGTGACAAACAAATTAATATCTTCATTGCCTCCGGAAATCCCACAATCCCTGTCAATATTTTCGAGAAACACTTTCCGATGCGTACGATGCATCACTGCGAAGACTATATTAATGAATTAAAGACCAGTCCTTACGCCTTGCGCTAAAGGAAAAAAAGACCATTTAACTGAACACGTGAGTGACTTGTGAGAATTTCTTGGTGTGTGTTCGCGCGTATGTATGCCTTTAAATTGTGCGCTGTCTTACATAATTACGAGCTTCCGTGATAATTCATTAGACGGAGAGAGATAGATAGAGAGAGAGTCGTGTGACGCGCGATAAGAATTGAGTCAAAGAAGTGGCAACTGGAAAGAAAGGCAGCCAGGCAGCTCCGTTATCGAGTGACTTGGTGCTTGATTAGCTTGCCGGTTCTCGTGACTGTGTAAGATATCTGATTCATCGCAGATGCTGATAATCTTCCGCTTCCCGGCGTCCTCCTTTTCATCGTGCTCGCTCGAGTATCGTGCCATAAAGTTATAACTCGCCTTACGAGGGGACACGTAATATCGCCGAGAAAATCTACGTCGCCTCGTCGTCCTTTTCGCTAACTTTTTAAGAAAGGAAACACGTTTTTCCGCCGTGCCACGGCGGTATTATTAGCCGTAGCGCGTTGACGTGCTGTTTTTTGCAACGTTACGATAATCCACGTTCGTGGAACGACGAGGAATAGGAGAATTACGTTTCTCGCTGAATCCGTGAATAATTCGCCGCGGACAACGGCGCTGGCTTTTGAGAGAACCGTTCGTAGTTAATCTCCGGGTTTGCCGGAAATCGTGCAATTGCTCAACGTCCCCCGGGGGAGACCCCACGCGGTTCATCGATATCCCCTTGCAAAAAATTACAAGCGACTCTTTTATCGAGCGACTCTTGTTTTCCCCGTCACGGCACCCTTATGTAAACCGCGCAGATACAGTAAATCTATAACGGTCGCGCGGAAAAACATTCGCTATAAACATTCACTCGCGATGGTAAAGTTATTTGTTCCGAAGCAAATCTGTTTTCGAATCAGCCGTACCCGGCGACCTTTGAATCGAAAGGAAAAATCGAAAAATCGTAAGAAATAGAAGCAACGTCAACGTCGGTATATTCACCTTCCACTTCGGCGGGGGGGCAACTAGAAAAATGGACAAATCGCTAACATTATTCAACGTCGTGTTAAATTATTTAACTCCGGTCAACCGTATCGCCATGATACAAGGAAATGTCGGGGAAATTTATTATCCTCTTTCTCGAAAACAAAAAGGAAGGTACATCATCCGTCCCGCGGAAACTTTGTTGTGATAATCAAACGGTAGTTTCGAAGATCAAATACACAACATTTTCAGAAAAAAAACAACACGGTTTCCAAATTTCCTCGAAATGTTACACCTGCTCGGAGCGTTCAAAAATAATCAAATTTTCAATGTCGGTTCATACCGTCCGTCATTCCTGCGTGAAATTATACAAATATTTTTACAATTACGTACTCCTTATTTCATTTTCTTATTATTAACATACATACTTGGAAATTCAAGATGTTACAATCTACTACTATCTCTGAAACTGAGCAAGACTTTAATTCTCCAGAGCACCTTGATTTTAAGTCTCACAGAACCATTGGCTCATAACACCTTTAAATTTCCATTCTGTACGTATTTCATACTTTTGGTTGGGTCGACCAGTAAAGAAAAACTCATTGGTTTCCGCAATATCCTCATGAAACGCATTGGATGAACATGGGAATCGCTAGAAATAAATAAGTAAGCGGCGTAAATATGAATTGGCGGTCGGAGGGTTTATCTGATCAGCCGTGCGACCTTAATACATTATATATTTCGTTCGCGCGAACTTTCACACGGATGTACGTGCATCGACTAATCATCGTTCCTAGTCTCGTTCAAATTGCCAATTAAACAAAACTGGATGGTATAAATTCAGCACATTACAAGCACGCAAGAGCGCATATTAAATCGCCAATTTTTACGGATCAATGAAACACGACGACCCATATCATACTGCACATTTTAATACATTTGTATTTTTCTTTCGTCAGAATCAGTGAAACGGAACGCATACTTGTATACGTTTAGTTTCATAGCAGTACGTATTAGTACTAAGTACATATTTGACGTTTCATTTCGGTTTTAATTTTGTTGGAATCGCTGAAACGGAACGTTGTACTCGTAGGCGTTTAATTTCGTATCTCGCAGCAGGTCTACGGGAAGGGGGTAAGTGAAGATCGCGTTTCGCAAGAGCGATCCACTGGCGGGACGTAAGGTCTGCTGGGGTTTATAAGACAGGGTTTCCGAGTGTGATCCAGAACGATTGGCCAGGCGCGATTACTCGCGCGCGTCGTTTAAATTTACACTCGGACAGCCCAAAATAATGTAGACATCGTTGGCCATCGAACATCGGGAATGCCTTCTCTTGTCCGTCTCTCTGTCTCTCTCTCTCTCTCTCTCTCTCTCTCTCTCTCTCACTTTTTAAGCAGAACTTGTACTCGTTTCTTCTAAAGAGAATCTGTTAATATTATTAGTCTTAAGTGTACTTTACATTGTTTTTCATTTTTCCACTGTATTTTGTCGTAAAGGGATTTATTCCCAGAAATGAAACTATTCTTTTCTCTCGGTCTTTCTCTCTCGGGGTCTGGGGAAAGCGAAACCTGAGCGAAAGAGTTGGACTACAAGGTAAAAGCAGAAAGGGCCAAAAAGGAAAGGCACTGAGCGGGGAAAATTGGGTACGAAGGGGGACGAGAAAGTGGAGGAGAGAAGGGGAGAGTAAGTCTCGGGTGCTTAAGTACGGTTGAAATATAACCGAGCCAGGCCACGGCTCGAAAATAGTCGAGCGAACGTTTGGGGTGGCAAAGCCATTGCTTTTAGACGTGCCTGTGACGCATGAACCTCCTTCCCCCGTTGCGTCCTCGAATAACCTTCCTGCCGACACTGCAATCTGCTCTGATTTCCACTCATGCCGGTCGCTCGAAATATTGCACCTTATCGCCGTTAATACCGGCAACGCGCCTCCTTGCTCGTCTTATCCACTCTAAAAAAAACATCCAAATTATCGTCCGTCAAGTATATTTAAACCCCTGTTTGTGAAAAGTGTATGTTCGATTGGGAGAAATCGTTTGTTATTACGCTGGTATCAAATTCAAAGTCCTGGGCCGGGGAACGTCTTGTATCGCATTTATTTTGAATTATATACATGTAAAAAAGCCTTACGTGAGTACAAACTTTTATCGTTATTGAAAAGTCTTTGATTTGTAGACTTACTCGACAGGAACTTTTTTCCTCTGGTCCAGTTGACGTTTCTTTCTACGAAGAAACATTAGGAGCCTCATAAAAAGTCTCTTAAAATCACCAGTTTTTACGCGTACGCGTGTTATTAATAACATTTTGACGAAGTCATTGAAAATATTGACCGATGTTTTCCCCGACACGTCGCGGGAAGAGGTAATTTTCCTTCTCGAAATATCCGACATCTTTCCCTGACGTTTCCAAGTAGAGAATCTTGTTAAATCATTCCCTACGAATTTTCTTAATCAACACGACGTCCAGTATTTTTTCAAAACCCCATGGACAGATCAATGACGTTATCTTCGTCATAGTTTCACGTCAATTCTTCAGTTAAATGAGCTCCCCTCGCGGCGGTTGCGTGTTTAAAAAAAATGACGAAAGCACCCCGGTGCTCACGTCACGTGAATTTTTCATCAACGGCGACGGTATTTTCATGGACATTCCGCCTGATCGCCGTGTTATCCGGGTTACGTCGTCATTCTGCTCAACCTATTTGCGGGGAAACCTGCGCCCTGCTTTTCCTGTTTAAAGGAAAATAAAAAGGCGACGATCGATAGCGAAGTTTTCCTTGAACTTGCTCGCCTCGCCATGCCAACAAATCGTCCCACCTTCACGATTCCGCTACCCGCCGCTCTAATGGGACTGCATCGTCCGTGCAGGTGCATAACGTCGTCCATATGAGCAAACTTCCTGCACTACTGATACTCGACTTCCTGCTATCGGTACTGAGCAGTGCTGGAAAAAATCCGTCGATATTTACGCTCGAAGGACAACCATGGGAACACTTAGAAATATGGGTCAACAACGTCGTAGGTTTTATTACATGAAACCGCCATGCTTAATCAACGACCGCGTTAAACTAGAATTACCATAGTCTGGAGGGAAATGAATTTATTGGATACAATTTATTTGATCATGGGTATCAATGAGAAAGGAATGAAGGAACGGTGGAAGGGAATAGACTGAAATGGCTAATCTCTTTAGCGAGAGGAAAATTTTCTCGCTAAAAGCTCAACAAACCGTAGGGGGAGTGGGGAGAACGTTCGGGCAACGGAGATAATAGTGGAAAGATCCCCGAATTCCTTGTGCTCGTAATCGGGGTCATACGTCAGTGTCGAGGATTTTCGTAGCTCACGAGCTTAACGTCCGTCAGTTTTGAACGGGAGGGCACACGAGGCACGGTATTAATCGTATGCGTTTTTTATTGTTTCAGATTCCTTGCAATCGTTGTCGCATCTCGGTGAGTCTCTTTTTTCTGTCCCGGAGAAATTCGATTAGGAAGGTCCAAATTATCGAAACGCAACGAATCGGATTGCCATGTTTTAATAGGACTCATTTTCTACGGTATCGATGGATTAGTGAATTCATTGTAAATCTTATTATGCAAGGCATCGCACGAAAGTCTTTCAAACAATCCGAATAACAACTCAGCTTTAATAAAGAAAGCTAATTAAATAAATTCGGAATTACATTATTTAAAAGTGAGAATAATAATACGATTTATTGTTAGATAGAATTTATATGTTAGAAATGCATTTAGATAGAACACAACTTGTAATCTTATATGAAAGAGTAAATACCGTTTAAAGCATATTGCAAAATAATAAGATAATATTATATTATAAAACATTGCTTAGAATACAGTATAATCGGATTAACTTTTTAATACTTTTTCTTGTTTTAAAAAGAAAAGTGATTGAATTTCTTAAATATATGTCGACGCAATGGACGGATAGACGAGTAACAGAGTTGGATCTCAATCGATGCTCTTAATTATTATTTATAGTGCGTCCAGTCGACTCGCGGCTTGTAAATGCAAATAACGTCCGCACGTCTGCAACGCCGTTTATTTTCTGATCTGGAATAGTACAACAAGTCTCGAAATATCCGTTTATTCTGTTTCCCGAGGAAAAGCCACCTCTCGCAGTCTCTTGAAGCTCTCATTTTTTCCATTGCCTTCGGGCACTTATTACTCGTTTTCGCAATAAATGAAATTATATGAATTTATAGATTCTTAGCAGGTGAGGCGAATAGTGCCATACGAACGATTTGTGTAGAAATTATTTTGGGGTTGACAAAGCGTATTCGTTGTCGTCGTTGGGAACATTTCAATTACAGATAATCGATTACAAGCTCATCCATCTCTGAGCGGCCAGTGACGAGTATATCGGGCAGAAGTCGATCGAATTTAGGCTGCGCGGTGCTTATTACGGACGACACAAGGGTAAATCTATTTTTATCCCTTGTAGGTCCACAGAGTGAGCATCGTCTTTCAAAGCACTTTCTCCCTGTCTCTATGCGTATATCTGACACGCCGACGGAACATCAATTAAAGGAATTACCTAGTATTTGAGTCTCTCCCGGCGCCATTTAATTGAGTTCAGAAAAACATCATTTCCCAAGCAAAAAAGGATAGATGGCAGATAATAATTACAAAGTCCTTGGCTTCGTGATACTTTCGAAGGTACTTAAATTTCTGTAAATTTGTCAAACCTTCCCAGTACCTGCCAGTAATTGCCCAATGCCTCGGAAGCGTTTAATTACAAGCAAAAAAAGGTACAGATAAAAGCAAGAAATAACGATAAATTCCCTTGTATCGTCAAACGTCCTTAAATTTCTGTAAATTTGACAATGGTTTCGACCTGGCAACGGTGCATTGCGGTAATGGAGCTTCGTCCTGACGTCTGTAAAATTCATTAGCTGTCACGTCGATCGGCCTGCGCTCAGGTAGCGCACCGCGTGCGCGTGCAGAACGCGTGAAACTATTTGGCTGCGTGTGCAGGAGAAGAAACACGAGCGCTGGCGAAATTACGGGCCTGATTATGAGACTGCATCTCGACTGCGCCGACACGTGTCGCAGCGTTCGCCGTTGTATTATATATACACGGGATTATGCAAGGCATTGTTATAAACTTGCTTTAAGTGTCAGGGTCTTTAGGCTTCAGCCTCGAGCAGCTTCGACGAACGCCGCGGAACTTGGAACGCGTTTTCTAGACTCGCGAAAACTTGTAAATATTCACGGTCCCACGGTAATCGGAGTGGATATTGATTTTATTGATACCGCTTTCCCGGAAATCGAAGGACTCGGATATATCCCCTTGCGAAAAGTCAGGGAAAGGCCAGATGTCACACTCGTTGTTCACGTTCCTTGAAATTCGATAAACCGCTGGAGCAAATGTAAACTGCATGTGCCAGGCTTGTTTCTCCATGAAACCATCGCGTCTACAAGTACCGATAAGATACGCCTGAAACGTTGAAATTATTCCCATAACGTTCTATATTCCTGCGAAATTCACGTGAAACAATGATTCGACCCTGACGAATGATCGACGAGAAATGAAACGTTCCTTCGACATATGCAACATCATTAAAATTACTACGAGACATAAATTGCAATCGTTTGGTTTTTTCTCAAAAAATTCAATTTTTACTCAAAGAAAGCACGACACCTTCCGTTTATGGTTTGTGTTAATTTTTCTTCGGCGAAACGTCGAAAGCTGCCATTCAGAAATAATTCGCTGAAGCCACGTAATCTGTCCGCTGATTTTTCGGCGAAGTCGAGGAGAAGAGTGTGTGTTCCGATAGGCGCGAAAACGCAATACCCCCGTTCGACTCGTTCGGCCCTTCCAGCGCGCGTGACGCAAATTCGAATTGTGCAATCGAGTCCCCGCGAGTTTTTACGAGCTTGATACATTTTACAGCGACACATCTGCGCGACATAGGGTCCTCTTATTTTCTCAGCGTTTCGACAGGTGTCTCGTATTAACCGTCCGGCCGACTTATCGTCGAGTTCATTAAATTCTTCGCATGGAATAGAATTTTCACAAATTTTCACAATTTTCACGGTTTTCCGAACAATCAATTTTTCCTGTTACTACAACTTTGAATTTCCACATCTTTAAGTATTTAGTACCTTTCGATAACGATTCGTAGCAGGAAATCATACTTAATATTTGAGGACGGTGATATATTGTTCTTAGGAAAAAGATGAAGAATATTAACCGTTATTGTTTAATCAGTCTCACTAGAATAGCATTACCGATGATGCTTGTTGACCGTGTCGATCATATGATCAGATCTATTGAGCAAATAGATAGAAAGACGTGAATGCAAATAACGACATGTGGGGTACACCTGCTGACTCGTGATAGTAAAACTGCAGGCTTGTCAACAACCAAGCGTATTGTTTATTGTTTATTCAGTCTCTATGAATACAAGTGTCCCCATTATCGATTCGACTCATTGTACACGATCTTTGTTTTCGCAAAGTCTATCACTACCAAAACGTTTTCTACGATACTCCGCGAGGGCTTAATTCTTTCCCTTTCATTTTCCTCTTGGAGCGTGTCTTAAGAAAAAAAATAAGTTCTTCGACAAGCGCGATATGTGAGAATTATTTTGCGGATTTCTCTTGCGCAGATAATAGTACAGTTTTTTCACGGGGCGACGGGGTTTTTGCTGAACGGCGATATTCGCGTTATCCGCAGGATGATTACGGCCTTTCTGATTACAGTACGCTAATTATACGTTCAAACGGGGGGGCCTCACATAGCGCGAACTTCATGCTAGGAGTCACGGGGCAAAGATAATCGGTATCCCACTGATAACCCGCGGTCCTTGATGACAACCTACGATCGCACCATCAAATGAAAAACACGTGCATGTGGAAAAATATGTCAATATCGGCGAACCGTTGCCGTACTTACTAATCCGTTCTCGAAATTGCACAAATCTTGAGCCTCATTTCACGAATTAGTTCGCTGCGCGCTGATTTTAAAATTCTTCGTGCGACGCTTGTCGAGATAACAGGTGAGGACACGGTTTTTTATTTGCCTGACCCAGTTATCTCTGTACGTTTCTGTGCTATTCGTGAATTACGTTTATGCGGGTATTGACCGTGGATTCCGTCGCCAGAGAAAATCCCATGACCTTTTGATTAAACGTTTAAGCAGAACCTTGAATCACGAGTTTGTCGTAGCAATAATTGCAGAAAGTTTGCAAAGTGATTTGCTATTTTTCACACATCGGAAAGTAGCTTGAAGCGATAGGTAAAAGGGAACTCTATGAGACATTTCTGAATTCGTTTATTTAGCCAAATATTCTTAGAAAGTTTTACGTCATTGGTTCTTAAGTTTTCGTTTTGTTTAGAAATCCTGCGCATGTGGGTGTGGTTTATCCGGTATATCGCTGGACTTTTCGACCTTTCCACGGCATTGAAATTCACTTTACGTAAGATCATTTTACGTATGCATAGTCATCCTCAGTAATTGAAAAACCTCGTAGAAAAGTTTTCCAAAGATGCAAAAAATCAGCTGAAAATCACGACTCTGTGTCTCGAGCGCTTAGTGAAAACTGTTTCTTCGCTAAACAGTCTACCCAGTGGGTGGATTTGAGTTAGATAATTTCTCGATAAGAGCGTCGACCGAAAGTGTACAGTCCTTTTCGCTTGTGCCATTCGCGACGATCGTCTACGCACTCGCATTTGCCTACGTCAGCGCGGCCGACAGCTGCACGAACGTTTATTTATACGCGTTCTCAATTGCGCTTATCTGCGACAAATAACCCCCAGCGAACAGAACGACCGAGGAAAAAGAATGAAAGAGGCTGATCGGCAGCGACGTCGATCGGCGACAGACGCAGAAACTCAGGGGAGAGATAGGTCGAAATTGAATTGCCGCAATGACGAGTCAATGTCGCGTCAGTTGACTTCTTGGTCATGTGTCGAAATGGAAATGTCCGTCTTGTTCTCATGCGGGTCAAGTCGACCGAGAAACGTCCAAACACGTATTTGCCCAACTATGGGATGGTTCTTAGCATCTACAAAATTTCATTCACTTGTCTCCTCGTTGCACGAAAAAAATCACAATTTCACTGCAACAAACAACAAGCATTATTTAACGGTAAAAAGGCAATCTTTAAAACCTCTCAATGCGACGTACATTTCTGATGGAACGATTTTTAAAGTCTGTCCAATTATCCCTGAAACGTGATACTCATTGCTGGAATTTATGCCCTAATTCGTAGAACAAATTCTGAATATTTCTGTGAAGTTCATAGTAGGTAAAATTCCTTTGCATGTTAATTATTTAACGAACGACATGTTCTTCGGGTCCTTCGCGTGCGTCTGTCACGTGTCTCGAGATGCACTTCCGGTCGCAAGAATCCCTGCGAATTTACCCGGCGAACTGTCGTGTGAAGCGACAGGATCTCGGATTTAAACAGTCACACGAGTTCATCGATGTCGCTGATCTCTGACAGTTTCTTACGTATTCTATCTCTTGCATTACATCGAAGGTGGGTCGTTCCTTTGATGCGGGCAAAGTAATTCACGCAAAGACTCACTGCAAGGTCGCGTAAAACTTGTGAAACTCGAGTCTCACTCTCAACAATATTATTCAGAATTAACAGAACACGTTTCGCAGTGGATTAATATCGCATTGACGAAGTAACTGTGAAGCAATGTCAGCTACTAACGAGCCATATTCTTGCTGTGAAACTTTCGATAGAAAAAGCAACGTTGGGAAATCATGTTTTTCGTCTGTTCGAACTTCAAAAGACCAGTAACGACGATCCAATGGGCATCAGTTGTCAGTAATAGATTGGATCGCGCGTAGGCTATTTTACAATTCGGATGTATGACGCGTGAAAGAGGAACGTGTTCGATTGCATTGATTGTCCAAGCGGAAATGATTAATGGGTCTGATGAACCGCGCTAGCAATGTTTACACGAGAGAAGCTTCTGTTAACTGTAAGCGCGTAGATTGGTGCTTCTGCCTTGAAGCCCGGCCAAAACGGAGGGCAGTTTGCAGCCGGCCGTGCATTTGCGTCAGAACGTTTGCCCGACGGGGCTTTGGAAATCGCGGTATTCCTTGGGCCGTTGCTGCCGGCACGTGAGTCCAGTGTAGCTGTTTACTTCTCAGCTAACGACGTGCATAAAGCCTTCAACGGGGGAGAACCATACGCGCCAACATCGCTAATCTTCCGTGCTTTACCTTTCGATAATCACGTAACGTCAACATGGAACCATGAAAATTGCCCAGCGGTGCAAACAAGACAAGAATATCCCTTAAGGAACGACCTCATGTCTCACTTGCACGTGTCGGAATACTGTTATACCTCCGGTCAATTGTTTATTCTTCAACATTTCCTCATTTCCATCATTCTAAATTTATCGGCGCAATTTCAACTGTGCGTATTTTAATCCTATTTGATCCTCTGTAAATATACTCTCATTAACTAAGAATACTCTCATTAACACCGGACACTCTGTCATTACCGTTTTTCTTCATCGTTTTGGCTACATTAATACGAAGAAATCAATACTTTCTCTCGGAGTAACTGTATTTTCCTCATCTTCATTCTATAATTCCAAGAAAATATATCGTAAATACACAAGTCCCGTCCGTTGCGTGTCGTCATTTTCTATGAAACATTCTTGAAATATCTGTGACTGCGGAGAGATATAGTTGGCTGAGTCTTTCTGGACTCCTTGTCATTACAATTAGGCAGATCTTGTAAAAGAGGAATAGTGCCAGGAAGACCGTAATTCCGTTTCCCTGGGGGGAGGAGCAAGGAACCCTCACGATGAGACACACGATCCGCCCTTCTGGTTGGCTCGGTGCAGGATCATCGTGGCAACGAACTCTGCCAGCAGGGCCGAAAAAAAGATCGTCGGTAGACGTTGTTGCCGCGACGACATCCGTCGTCGTTGTCGTCGTCGTCGTCATTCCCTTCTTTCCAGCCGTATTTGCACATCTCTCCAGGCACCGCAAGACATTGAACTTGTTCAGAGGGAAGTGTCTATTTCAAGTAGTCCCCATACAAAGAAAAGAAAAAGAGAAAACCGTCCCCCCTTGGGCCGATCTTCAGATATCCAATTTCCGCGAAAATCATAGTAAACTGAAACAAACGAGAAACACTTTGCTGCTAATGACTCGTTGCGAACGGTTTGTCATTTAGGAAGGTATTCGGGAGATGGTAGATAAATTATTCATTAGTTCTGGACATTCGGAAGAATGTTTACGATGCGCGAAAGCAACATATAAGAAGACAAGCGAGTTAATATTGAGAAACGTTTGAATCTCTCTTGACAAATAATTTATTTCCATTCGCCAGCGAATTTTCTCCTGATATTCTCCTGAAACTTCCCGGTGTTTCCCGGAATTCCTGACGTCTGAGAATTATTGCACAAGGCATAAGAAGATAATGTCTAATCTGTGAATCCCTCCACGGTTGTCGTCTTTTACGCAAGTTTCGTTCATCTTCAGCGTTTCCCTTCTCCGCTTAACGTCCTATCGTTTTTTTTATAATCCTCTTGCCGCGACGTCATCGGTAGTAATCGTGACGATCCGATGACGTCGGCCGTCGTTGAGGGTTATTTGCTGATTTATTATCATCCGCTTGCAGTTTTATCCCAGATAAAACGTCGTTGCTATTTCCAAGAGCACAATGCAACGTCGCGATTAAAGATCTATTAATATGGAGGGGGGCGTTGTCACGAGGAAAAATAATGCGACGCACGATTGATTTGTCCTACAACATCTTCTTTTCTACCTATCGGAAGGCAGAATTCCCCGTAACGTCTTGAAAGTGTTCCGCAATTCCTTGGAATCGTCGATAAGGGGAAATCTCTGATTTGCTTTATCGTCTTTATCACTTACAGCATGTACTAAATTTACCACTGCGTTAGAAATATTCTCTAAACTAATTTTTCAGCAATTTGCTAGGTTTCATTTATCCTCGAAGCTTTTTTTTACGTATTCAAGGCGGCTGATCCGACTTGTAATTAAAGTTTGGTATTTATAGGCGAAGGATGGTCCGAAAAAAACGCAATGTTTCTGTTGCAATCAGCTGAAACGAGGTCGGATAGTAATCCCCTGTTACATGTTGCCCTATTTCTAAATATTAGCCCTGTTTATCTGTCTGGCCCGCAATTGCCGCAATCAATTTCGCTTTCGATGGAAATCGATAACCGAGGAATTGCTAAATATTGCAAGTATTGCGGAAAAATATATTTCCTGCATTGTCACGAATCTGTTAGCGCGTCAGGAGATAAGCTCCTTCTGTCGGGCAAGTGATAGACAGTTATTTTTGAAGCGACAATTGACTGAGGTGTCAGGAGACTATTAATAATAACACCGAGCCAATAGCAATAAAAAAACCCTGCGCTGCAGGTGCCAATGTAGGACGCTTATTAGAATTCTTTCATTTCTATTTTGAAATAATCATATGTTAAGATGATATTCTTAACTAGTCAACTCTTCTTGTTGATATCGCACGGCTAATAATAATATTTACCTGCTATTTATCCTATATATCATACCTGCTATATATCATACGTCAACAGAATATTATCGGTGTTCACATTTTACTCTCTGAGGAAAATAATTGTAAAAGCCATTGCTAAGTGGATTGTTTCTACTTGCCACTTGCGTATCCCGTTTGAAATACAATTCCATGATACACAAATCGGAAGTACCACATGGGTGGGTGTTACAGTTCGAATTTCGTAACCGAGCATGACTAATGCTAGTCTTTTGTTAGTCAAACTAATTAATTATTCAAACTAATTATTCTATTCTACTAACTATTCAAACTAATTAATTAGTCAAACTAAAAACAAAACAAACGGTAAAAGTCTCATTAAAAATCATCACAATTTTATACACAACCTTTTTTCTGCTATAAAACATGATTTCGTCTTTAATGTACTATTAATTCAAGTAAACTCTTCCTGGCAGTAACATCGAACATTTGCAATAACTGTATTAAACTATTTTCAAGTTTCCTTATTTTAAGCCAAGTAAGCGTTCTTCTAGCGTTGACACGTGGAAACAGGTCATTCAGTGATCTTCATCATGAGTCTAGGTCTCGACAATTATAAACCCCTTCTGCAAATACGGGCACCTTTCTCGGGTGTTAGCAAATAATTTTCAGCTCGAATAATTGCCCTTCTTGATTGCATGATGGGTTCTCGTGGTACTCGCGTGGGATTCCTTTGTGCCACGTGAAATATCGATTGCCATTGAGGAAGGGAACAGCGGGACCATCATCAGATTGAGTTACAATGGGAATTTCGTAACGAACGTCGGGGAGTGGCCATGTGATGTCTGCGTGCTGGCAAGGATGACGGATTGAACGTGGGTGAAACGAGGAAGGACACGCTGACGATTTTATTACGGTACCGTCAGTGCACGAATTTCAAAGTCTTTCTATGGTATCACAGACACCACGTTCGACTGTTCATGCCGGAACTTCATTTACGTCATTTTTCATGCACCCGAGGGAAATCCTAGTTGTTACTTCGATTCGTCGAGCGCCTACGAACAATGAAATTATGAGCAATTCGGTGCTGACAGTTCGGCCGTGATTTAATTTAGGAAAACCGGGTAACCTTCGTAAACCCGTTATATTCGTGCTGAATATTCGATTTATCGAATGTAAATATCTTGTTTGGCTTCCGGCATGCGAACATGTCGGTTGAACTCTAATAAAGCAAGCTCGAATATTTGCAAACTGTCTGCCATGCTATAAGTGTACTTAAGATCCGTTACGGGGAACCTGCCAAAATCAGCTCTTTCCTGAAATAACTTCACGAAATTTTTACATATCCCCTTAAATAGTAAGAAATGGCGTCCCTTTTTCCATGCACTGGATTATCTGGCAGTAAACATGTAAATATTATCAAATTGCGAGCAGTCCGCTTCGATTGTGATAATGAACGTAAATCCGGCACGGTCGGAGAATAAATTACACGCGACGTGGAGCGAACAACTAAACCGATTGATACGGAACACAGAAACATTTTAGATCCGGCAAATCGTTAGAAAGGTTCAAAAAAATCCTTAATCCAGAACTATCGACGTATCGACGTAAGAATTCCGTACCACGATGTTTATGTAAATATAGCATGACGTCACTCTTGTCAATATCTACCCTCTTAGAACGATCCCGCTCAGCTGACCTTTAGGAATAACATAAACCGTAGGTCTAACATGTGAGCACACGTCAATCACGACCCCGATGAATCGACTGCTTGACGTGCATCATTAACTTTAACATTTAGCATTAACGTTAAGTACTTTTAATCGTCCTCCTCGTGCTCTCTTGGTTTTCATAAAAAGTACGATTAAAAAGAAACAACGGAATTGCAACAACTGTGGCAATAACGTAGGAAGAAGGAAACACGCGACGATGCTGCGCAGAATGAACGTTCTCGGCTGTCGAGGTTCCCCCGGCGGACGTTTTGCCTTCAAATATTTAGGAATGACAAAAGTGTCGTCGGAAAGACAGACGGTCGCGGAAAGATTGATTACGTCGTAAATGATTAACTCGGAGGAATCCTCGGCAGTTGAAGGCGGGCCTTGACAATGTTCCTCGTGTTATGACCGCCGGTTTCCCCGGTCGTTTAGCCCTGGAAATAGACTTTCATCGAGCCGATCGATGCTCCGTGTGCTTTTCAGTACGGTTTAAATATAAGCACGTAACGCGTCATTCAGCTAACCGCAAAGCGTTCTTGCCACTTGAGAAGCGATCGACGTAAAGTGTAAGGGTCAATCTGCTCGTACAAGCATAATGAATTGCCCGTCGTACGGTTAAGTGTCAATGAGGACATTTTTATTCCAGAAGGGCTTCCTTTTCGCATGGCTGTACTCAAAGTTAGGGATTTTTACGGTCCAGGTAAGCCTGGGATAAAGGCAAATGGTGTTCCAGTAGGAGATGTATGTAATTGTCCCTGATGTACGGAATAGACGTGACATTGTCAATGGCTCAAGTCTAAATGAAGTAGTACCGGGAAAAACGTCATGAGAGCAGAGCGTGAACGGTACTCAAAGCAAACACGTCACCAATCCAATGCTGAAATGGGCCTTCCGCATTAGCAGAAGGATAACGTTTTAATGACTCTACTGACGTACTCGTTCGTTGTATTGCCCGCACGGTAAAATGACATTGTCTCGGGGATATTTTCAAAGTAAAACTTTTCCTCTTACCACCTGTAATCCGCACAATGAACATTGTCTGTGCGTTTTCCGCGGACTTCGCCAGATAGTCCTTTCTACCGTTCTAATTCTAATACGTGTTACGAAAATAGGGGGCAAAAAATTCTTCGCCACGTAAGAGAAGAAATATGTTTTGACTCGTTAATTACCACACGTGTTGTATACATTTTGTTTATCACTCTGAACATGACATAGTGCTGTGATTACATCATAGGGCCGTTGCGACCGATGGAAAGCTATGACAAAACAAAGTAACGTGATTCGCCGGTATTCCACTGCAAAAAGCTCGGAGTGTCTGGCAATCTCGACTGCCGGCAACAACCTGTAGGTTTGTCGAGCGCCACAAAATCTCGTGGCTTGGAAGCTTTCCAACGATCTTCCAACGTTTGTCGTCTCCACCAACGGCAATATTACGGTAATTCGGAGAAAGAAGTCACGATGGATCGGCGAAAATATACCAGACCATACGTCTACTCGACTGAGACGCAGATATTTACCTTCAACCATTGCCACACACCAGTTTCACGATTTTCCGTTCAGTAATCGCATTAATAAATTCGTTTAACGAATCTAGAGCGATGTAGAAATTTGCCGGATCAATATTTAACAAGATGCACCGTCGTTTTTAATTAATTCCATTTTATCACGTTCCAATTATCCTATTACTTTATCCTATGAAAATATCAACTTTCCGATCATTGTTTCCATTTGAAAGTCTGAACAATTCTTCTGCACGAGTCAATATTTCTTATACCTATTTATCGTCCGACGGAACTGTCACTCGAACGACGAACGTATTATATTAAAAAAACCATGATGACGGTGTTTATGAGATTGCATCGTTAAACCAGTTTCCAACGTGAAATCACGGTATGTAGATGTCGAGCAGGCTAAGTTAACAGCAATTAGAGGTCTACACATGGATTACAGACAGCTTCCTGTTTATGATACCATCGATTAAGGCAATAGAAATCGTGTTTCTTGGTGGAAAATGCTTTTTCTGCCAAGGAACGTGGATTAAGGGCTATGAATTATCGTTCTCATCTGCGACCAACTGGCACGTACCGTACAATCATACGTTTTTCCTGGCAGACTGTGTGTTATGATAGACGACGTCTTCGTTGCTTAGCTTCCATCCGGGAGCTTTCGATTCGCTGACGACGTACATAGCAGCCAAGGTCTCTTTGTCCTTTCTCTCGGGGGATTGGCGAATCTCGTAGGCGAGTCAATAAACGTCAGTGCATTGAACAACGGCTATGGCCCCCGGGGTAAGAGGGGGCAGGGGAGATATTTACAAGATCCGCTGTGTAAATGTTATTGTTAGAATGGCCGGCCCCTTGGGCTCCTCAACGGTTGTCCGCATGGGGATCCTATTAAAGCCCGCCCTTCATTGTCCGTACGAGGAAGTTTTGAGTATCAGAAATGCCGGAATTCCTCTGTTAATTCGCAGATTTGCGGATTTCAATAGGGAACGCGCTCGAACGACGAGAGAATCCCTGCTAAATTTAAACCCTGACGTTCGGGGTTCATGCTAACGTTTAAACAGCAGCGCAGGAGATTTATGTTAAAAG
Organism: Hedychridium roseum; assembly: GCA_963989215.1. Taxonomy (NCBI): domain Eukaryota; kingdom Metazoa; phylum Arthropoda; class Insecta; order Hymenoptera; family Chrysididae; genus Hedychridium; species Hedychridium roseum. The sequence goes on along the minus strand of OZ022311.1, from coordinate 5,678,967 downwards.
TTGAACCGTTGTTGCTGGATATTTATTCTTCAATGTCCGAGGCTTTTGCAAATTACCTCATTAAATGCGGGATATTACCGGAGACCAAGGCCGACTGTCACATTCGCTACTGGCCATTCCTTTTGCCCGGACGTAAAGAGGGTTCTAGATAAAAATGTACACAAAACACCGTTACACTGTATTCGAATTAAATACGGTATTCAAGATGATAAGATTTATTTAACATTTATAATGTGTAACATGTTTTACGGTAATCGCACTTTAAATAATGAAAATCGTACATGTATTTCGCAGATCCATTATTTAGAAGGAAAACCATAAATCCGTTGTTGCTACGGGAACAAAAATTTATAAATAGACACGAAATCGGTATAAAAATACGAACTATAAGAAACTTTATGGCAATCTCCCCGATGTTCCCGGAGAAAACAATTGACGGAAGCACGGAATCCCTATTTCCCCTGGGAAATTTACGGTGACTGATAATTTCGTAATGGCGCCTCTGGAAATCGCACGATATCGCGATCTTCCCTGGAAGTTTTACCCAGTGGGCTGTCTCTAAGGCGAATCATTTTGCCGATGTTCTTTTAAGGTGGGGAGTGGGGGGGAAGAAGTCCCATGCGGAGCGTGGATAACCGAAGACCCTTTGTAATCCAAGCGGGTTGATCGTAAAACGAGTCTCAGCGCAGTGGCCCATGGTCTCAGGCGAAAATGGATAGGTCGGGCCGTACAGTCTCGGTTCCGTGTCTAGACGTGGCCATTAGAATTTCTATGGGGTCTCGGAGTTGTCGACGAAGGGCAGGTGTACGTCGCGACCGCTTTCCTTTCAGGTCGGGTTCCCTTTTTGCACCCTCGGTGTGCCGCCCTGCTCGTGTCGTTGAACTCGAAAGGACGACGAGTTCTTGCCGAGCGGTGCATAGAAAAATCCTTCGTAACCTTCGCACACCGACGAGCAGCCCCCCCGCCTCCCCCTCCCCCACCTGCCTTCCACCATGCTTATTAAGGGGTATTTCTATCGGCACCGCTCAACTTCGGTCCACTGATTACAAGGACCGGTCCCGCTGATGGTCCACGGATAAATCTTTCTCGCGTAATTACCTAGGATCTAAACAGGTACCGGGACTTATCGAGCCGCTAAAACACTGCCAGATAGAAGGGAGGAGGCGAAAGGAGGAGAAACCATGAAACAATGTTGCCGAAGCACGAACATGAACAAATGTTGATGATGTTTCATTTTGTCGGTCGATTTGCGGAGTAACAATTTTCTGATACCATCTCCCTTTGAAGGAGATCGCGCGGATATCAGTAACACGTGCTACATTCCCAGCCGTTTAGCGGTCAGTTAAGTCGGCTCGATAAATTATGACAGATAAATTGAATTGGAGATGCGACTCGACGAAGACTCGCGTTTCATCCGATCTACAAGGAGTATCTGCCTAATGGCCGGTAGTATAAGATCGTCGCAAGAGAACCACACTCAACGGTGCGTTTTCCTGCTGAGGCGATAGCTGTGTGCATCTTAGTATCGTCTTTCGACTAAAACAAGATGACGAAAAATTGCCAGAAACAAACATACTTTATCGGCAAAATGACGCACGCGCAGTTTCACGTTCAACAAGAATGCCGTTAACTCGTCTTTCTTATCGAATAAACAATACCATTTGAGCCGTTGAAAGGTCGCCGAAGAAGTATTACACGATTAATAATAAAGCGGATATAAAACCGAGGTTTATTCTTAATCGCTAATATGGATATATTTTACGACGACTCTCGTCGCGATTCAAAGACTTATGCAAGTGTACGAGGGAATTTTTAGACGTGATTTAAGACGGCAATTCATGACTGCGCGGCTAATGTTCCGTGCGAAAAGTGGGTTATATGCAGGGGCAAAGCTAGTAACGGCGTAGCTGCGTGCAAAGATTCACTGCGAGATGTCCCCGTTTAGAGTAAAACTTGGGCTTCTAAGGCAAGACGTCTGTTTCGCCATCGATCAGGACCGCGTTGAATTCTTCAGCATACGCGATCGCGTGGCCACAGTTAACCCTACTTGAAACCATGAGGTTCGCCGGCGATTCTTCGCATTCGGAGCGATAAAACCCGTCCGTTCCAGTTCGCGATGATATCATTCAACAGAAGCCTTTCGGTGTTGAAGATTAGGACGCGAGGGATTTAAGATCTCAATGAAAGAAATGTCCTTCTCCAGAAAGAAATTTACTTGGAGTACTTAAAACGACATTACTTGCGGATGAACACAATTACGTTAAGACTGTTTCAATTGTACATTCCTAGCAGAAAGCGAAGATCGATTGTTAATTTTCCAAATTTTGTCATTCAAAACTACAGGGTATACGGATAAATACAGCTTCACGGAAAGCACAGTTCCCTCCTAAAATGAGCCGAGAATTGATGCCGATGTAAGTTTCTTTCTCGTTAAAAAAGAGAGTAGCAGGGTAATGGATATCTACAAGAGTGAGACGAATCCGGTTGATGAAAGGATTTACAGCGGAGGGGGGCATCGCGAGGATGAGAAAGGAAGACAGAAGGAGAATGGCGACGGGTAAAGCGAGGGGTGAAAGAAGAAAGACCGAGTTGTGAGCGGAAAAGAAGCGGGAATAAATGAGTGCCCGAAGACCGAGGGAGAAAGAGAAGTGACAGTACGATCGCCGTTCACTTCGCATCGTGGCAATGTAGGACACGGTCGAGTGAATCACGTTACGGTGTCAAGACTAAAAGGTTCGGTAAGGAAAGTCGTGTGCTAATGAGCCAAAGAAGTTCCCCATTCCGCCCGCACAGAGGGATCCCCGAACGCGCCAGGATGGCAATTTACTCCTTCCAAATCCTGGCGCCTATGGTCCATCTTGCTGAAATTCGCTGCAAATATTTCGTCAGTGCCGTCTGCCGTTTGTCTGCATATTCCGCATGAGGACTATCGAAAATTATATCGAATTATTCTTACCCCTTGACCCCCGATTTACTTAAAACTTGTCGAAACTCTGAGAAGAAAAAGTTTGTCTTCAAATTTATATGCTGTATCGTAGATAGAAAGTTCCATTTACTGTAATGATATACCTTTAGCACGATTAAATGATTATTTTCACGAAAGGTGCTTAGTGCATTTATGTAATAGTGATTTTGAGCCGAAGTTTTGCCATTTCACTTTCCTTTGGACACCGCTGCCTTTCATTCCGCTCGGCGGTATCTAGGTGTAATCTTTCTAGACTCGGGTTTCTAAACAAAGATAATATCTCGTTGTAGGCCCTTTATGCTCCGTCAAAATCTTCGCTAATGTTCGTGGAGCGCAAAGAACTGTTATACACGAACTACTGACATACTCGCAGCAATTTGTCCCTAATTACTAAACTGTTGATTAGAAAGAATCGGAAGTTAAGTAACTGCTTTGACGTAGGTTCACTGATTACACCGTAAACATCGATCACCAATGATCTTAGAAGTGTAACAGGAAACAATGTTTAGGTGTACTGACGTAGTCCTTGCGATTGTTTTGGTTACACTGTAATTATGAATATGATGATACTAAATGTACGTTGAATTGCATAACTGCACTGTTTATCGAGAACGAATTCTTGATGAAGTAATAAACGACGACAGTAAATAGCTGATCGAATTGAGCACTCCTACTTCGTTAATTGTAAAATAACGTAGCATAATTTCAGCAGTCCATTCCACTTACTACTTTCAATTTAGTAGAAACGGTGAATAATTACACATAAAATGTCTAATTAGTACTGGTCAGTAGAATTGTATAACTCTTATCAGCAAATTCGGTATCAAGGATTACGGGTGTCTTACAGGTTACAATTTACACAGATAAGCCAGCTGAAATAAATATGCACTGTTTATCGAGAAAATAGCTAATAATGTTCATACCCGTCCTTCAGAAGAAATCGGCAACGTGTAAAATATGATAAAAAGGCCATGGATGTAGTACTAATGCATTTCTGTGGTGAAGATTATAGATTAATCGTTAACAATCAACATGAGAAGTCGATACCCTTTATCTTTTCGTTCAAAACAATTCTGCAATAATCTTAAATCTTTTAAGATGATTTTTATCGTGAGATTTCTCGTCTTTGTGTATATTGCAAACCGGTACTCTGTCATAAACTTCGTTCGACAACTGCTGACAGCGTATCAGGCATGTAACATTCAATGCGAATGCCACTCTCGCACGATCTCAACCCTCTTCTTCGCAATGTACAATTACCGCGACATTTCGTATTGAATTCCGAGTGACAAAAATTGCGAAACTCGGTTTTATCCCGTACAAAATTTCCATGATTAGATTCACTTTTATCTTCAGTAAATGTCGCGTAGGAGAATTGTTTATCCTTGAAGGAGCAGGATTAAGATGGTCCAGCTGTGCCTGCAATTCCGCGGGAATACTTTTAAGATGTTGCGAAAAGTTTCGTCAAAGTTCAAGCTTATTTTCTCCGCGTCGACAGCGGGCTTTGTGCGTCGGGGGCGAAGCTTTTTTCGTCACCGCCGAAACGTCGTAAAACGACTCTTTTGTCTTGGATCTACCGTACCACGGAATTACGAATCTCTCTCTTCCTTTTGTTCCAGATCCGCCCGTCGACAGCGTTTACATGATATGCGGCGTTCTAATTGCCATGGTGCTGGTCGGCGTCATAATCGTCCTTCTTGCCGTCACGATCAGGTAAGACTTCAAACACGCTTGGCAAGAAAGGAAAGAATCTCCCTGTTCGATACTCTCGAAACTTTGGGCCGTGCAAGTGCGAAATTCCCGTGAATCAAATTCGCGGGAATAATAAGACGGTTGGGGAAAACGGCATTCTCCAGCGGTATTTGCACGGCTCGAAGTAGGGAGAGGCAGGACAAGGTAGGGCAGCTTGTCGAGCATGCCGCATAATTCGAATATGTATAGCAACGATTCTATCGTTATTGCCATGCCGCGCTCAATTGGCCCCCATACTACATGTTACGCTTTTTGCGCCTTTGAATTACAATAATCAATATACACTGCCTTCCTTTTCCACGTGTGTACAGAGCAATTATGAGTAACGTTACTTGCGTGCGCTCTCGCGAGTATGTAAATGGCCGATTGCTTAGATAATTCGAGGGTACAGTCCCGTGAGCTGACGTTTCGAGGAAAAGCACGACGTTGGGTCAGTGCATTAAAAGTGGGCCGGTACCAGCAACGAAGAAGAATGCGAGCACTGAACGTGTGAACGTGAAATTCAACGGTGCAAAAACGACACTCGGTTTTATTATGATCTGGAGATACGTTAATTATGCGTTGATTGTCAGGCGGGTATGTGCGTTCGTTAAAAAAAAAACTTCCATTCAATTAAGGTCAAGCGTCGAGTAATATTCCCCCGGCGGTTGGGGCAATTAGCGGCAGTTGCATTGTCCTGCAGGGGCGCTCGGGGGGAAGGGAGGGAATCGCACTACGAGGGGATTCACGTGGACGAACGATGATCCCAACCCTCTTCAACCGTACTTTTAAGTAAATAAACACTGTAAGGATTCGCGGGTCACGTGCTCGTCTAACGAATCGAATCGAGAAGACTTACACCGTCCACTTTTGTTCCGGCCACTGGAAATTTACTGTTTAACGTTTGCTCCCCTCGTCTCAGGACATACGAGTATTTCCTGGACGGGGACCAACTTTTCCCACGAATCTGATAAGTTATTTCTTAACGAAATATAAACAAGATCATAAAATATCGATATGTCCTGCTCTAATAGCAATATTATTACCGACCGTCGAGGGTTTGTATTATTGTTAGTTAATCGTCATCGCCGAATTGGTCCGATGATTTAATATAAACACTCCAGAAAATATAATGATTCAGCGTGGATAAAACCAGAGGAGTCGTAAAACTTAAGTCGTTAAACTTAAATTTCTTGAAACTATATTTATCGTGATTATATCGTTTCTATGTACAGCAGATAAAAACTGATAAATTGTCATATAATCGAATGATCTTCTGCTTCCAATAACAATATGATATTAGGAGAGGTTGCAATGGAAATTAAAAATCCTATCATTTCTTCGGAATTAATACGTATCAATTATTACTAAAAGTATTTCAAAATACTGCATTACGCGCTAGAAGATGTTAAGATTGAGTGGTAAATTAACAATAAGATCGGTATCCTTGACAGTGGGAAAAACGTCGATATCATCGGTTAAGTAATAACCAGTGACGTCACGAATCATTGAGTCGTAGATAATATATTTTTATTGAACAATGCTGGCGACGTTGCGTGACGGATGAAAGGGAACTAAAAACAAAAGCAATGTTGTTAATAGCCACAAAGCGGTAAGGTTCTGCAAATGTCCGCGAACGGCGCGAAAATTGCTCAAACAACTTTGCGATCACGTGGACACAGGCGCATGTTAGGCACGTGCCAATCGTATAATCCACGAGTGTTGACTGTGTTTCGCAGTAAAACCCAATAAAGAACATAATCTTGGATTTATCCGACGGGGAATTTACTCTTACCTCGTGCTTGTACGTCCCCTGTTAATTGCAAAGTTTCCTTAGTTTCCGTAAGCCACCTTGAAATTACACGGCGTTACTTAATAAGCAATGACAAATTTATTTCGGTTAACGTGTACTTGGGGATTTCCTAAAAAAGATAAAACGTTGAAGAATTATACGATGTAGAGATACATATTGGAAAGTAGAAGAATTATACGATCGATTCTTCGACAGTGGAATATAAAGTTAGCTTGCATGTTGATAGGTAAGTGTAAAGTGGGTGTTGCATAATAGTAACATGTAAGGTTGTCTAGATAGCTTGCTAGCAATTATAGTTACATTGTTGTACGTTTGCACTTGTTGTGTCACTTGTAGAGCAAATTCCGGCATTGTCTGAAACCGATGCATGATACAAGGCCGTGTGTTTTAGAATTTCGCACGAATATAAAACGATAAATTGGAGTATGAACCGTAGATCTGACGTATCGTCGCTGGCTGACGCTGACAACACGATAATTGCAGATAGGTAATAATTAGTTGTCCGTTTAGAGGCTTACAATGTGCGACGTGCCAAGGAAAATATACGTGTTTTTCCACCAGATGGCCCGTGGTTCCCACAATTTCGTTAATCCACGTCGATTACATCCGGTTAAGAAATGTGTGCACAATGCATTTCATAGAATTCACCTAACACATAAAAGTGTATCTCTCAGTCCATCAGAAGAAAATATAAAATTCATTTTAATATTTACGAACAGACGATCAATTCGTGTCAGACTTAAAACCCCAAACTCAATATTTGTACGTGATCAATATGAAAGCGTGACATTGTGAATATTAAAAAAAGGAAGTGGAATATTCTGTTTTACGCAAAAACGGAGTCAGTCAACAAGTTCGACGTCTGTCTGCTTTATGTTTCAAAACTTTCGCTCTTTCTGGAAACGGCGTGGTATTAATAGAAAGTAATTCACTTGATGGATCTTTTCCTAGTGTCCTCGGGGGGTATACACTACGCATATGCTTGTATGGGCATTCGGTCACACTGGGAATTTTATAATGCCACGCGAGAAAATAAAGCGTCTATATTTAGGTAAGGCCAAAACTCATTTGTCCTGCACTCGATTACTCAGTCACGATATCTAGTCACGAAGGAAAAGAACGACACGTTCGTGGGACGTGGGACAAAAGAAATGAAACTGAACGGCGGGCGTTGAAACACGTTTATTCTTTACGTCGGGGAACCTAAGGGTTCGTCTTAAATCTTGATTTATTACGGTTTACTTCGTTTCGTTTGCGCACATTTACGGCTTGTTTTTAACAGTTTCGAATAATCCGATATGATGCAGAAGACGGTATATTGTCCACGTGATCACGGTAAACCGCTGTATGCCGAGTTAAGTAAAATTTATCGACCTGCGAACGATATAGTCTTTTAGGCAGGGCGATCGAAATAACCAGGAACCGAGTGGCGGAGTCTACGAAAAGTCTGGCGGTTTGTCGCGTAAGGTCGAATGACTTCGCTGAAAGCCCGCCGCGCCGATTTTCTCAGCGTCTCTCACGACGCCGGCCAAAATCAACGCGATTCTCGGAAGCGAAAACCGTAAGAGCGGCAGACTGCCACGCGCTCTTTTTATTTCTATTTCCGTTCACCGAAAACGGAGACATGTGTGCGTCCCGACGCCCGGTGGCGTTATTCGAAGATCGGATTTCCCCTTTTCGATTTGCCACGAATATTCGTTTTTTCGCGGAAAAATGTCTGCGCCAAGTGTCTCGTGATATTTTTCTTTATTGCTTGTCGAAATTAAAATACGCTGTCGGCCTGTACGCTAGGTCACTCGATAAATTACGGCTATTTCGGGACAGCCGAGACTACGTTCTCGAGACCCAAAGCTCGGATTTCAGCTGGAAATTATCATGATTCATTTTCTTAATCATTACACTTTTTTTAAATATTGTGCGTTTTATAGTTTTTTTTTGTGAACTCCTGAGCATTGATCCCGCCATGTTTCACGATTTCTTCGTTGCAACTAGCAATTGATTTAATCGTACCTGATACGATAACCGGCGCCACGAAATATCTCACCGATTGTGCGTGAAATCGCACGAAACGGCGATTTCGAAATTTAGGGAATTCTCGATAAGTGTCCACTTGAAGTATGAAACTGGCTTCTGCATCTGATAAAACCCATTATTGCGAATTCCGGCTTGCTTAAAGATATCGCCGACCGATGACAGGAATAATATATAGGTTTTCGGACGACAGATTAAGACAAAGTGTCTCGGAAATCATCTTTACCTGTGTTCGTCCAGGGATCCGTCGGTTTATCGAACCGCGCTGATAAAATCGATCTAACGTTGCGGAGAATGAAAATAAGTCGCACTTTCTGGCGAATCACTGATCGTGCTCCTTCTTTATTTTGATTTTTCTCGTGGCTATATTTTCACGTATTACGATCCTCGTCCGGACATACAGTATCTGTCAAAATATATCGGCTTGTTTACGAAGGATCGCGCAAAAACGATATCATAAGAACCGGGTACATAACACTCGAATAAATAGAAACACCTTCGTCCGGGCAAAAACATTTCGAACGGGTATTCCTGTTACCTCGGATTCCATGGAGAAGAACGAACGTCACATTGTTTACTAGTGCAGTCACTAATGGCAGATCGTCTCGAACGTGAGTCACTGCAAATGTTTTATCGCTCCCGGCGATACCTGAGTCGGCTCAAAACATCATCTCCAAGTAATGAATTCTTATCTGTATCGTGGATTGTCAGAAGTCGCCGATGATATCGACAGAATGATGTATTAATTAAATTACAAACAATAAAAAAAATTTGAATTACGCGCAGTGGGCAACAAAGTTTTCATATTCTCCGCGCGAACGTCTGCGAATATCGACAATTCAATGTCAACTACTTACGAGCAAATGAAATGATGAGTTACGATACTCCTGATACACGTAAAAAAAACTTGGCGAATTAAATTTCTACAGAATAAAGAATATCCTGAGTCATAGAAAAATATTTTGACCTGAGATCTGCTCGAGGCAGAAAATTAAAATCGAACGTGTACTGAAATAGTATGGCATGAATTATAATGAATAATTTCGTGAAACTGATACACCTAAAAATTCGTGAAATGTAAACACGTGAACACGTATTGTTATTATGTCTCACAAGAATGTCAAAGGTATTCCCCGGATTTAAACCAGGTAAAGAAAGTGGGACCGTTCTAAGCTCAGTGACTTGTTGAACCGAAGCTTAAACGTCATCGTCGAAATCCCACGACTTAGAAAGGTTGGGTCGATTTTAGACAATACTTTAACGACTTCTTCCGCTACACCTTTCAATAATTACAGTTCGTTTGGGTACTTTTACGATACCTCCAAGTACGGACAATTTTGTTAAAAATTCTACGCTATAAATAACGGCATTAACATAAAGCAATATAAAGGTTAAGTAACATGAACTGAAATTAATGGATGAATGCATGCTATAAAATCATTAATATTAACTGTCGATGAGACAAGTATTTTCTGAAATGTTATTTATACTGGATTATCGTATTACAGACGATAACGCGGTATCCAAGTAATTACTTATAAACCGAATGAGGTTTAAAAACAAGTAAATAAAATATTTTTAAAAACCTAATTGTCAATAGTGTGTCGATGATAGGAATTGATAATGTACTAGAAAATTCGAACAACTAGTTTAAACGTTCAGTAAAATATGTAAATGAGGTGATGTAATTCTCGTTAATTGTCGTACGATCGCATAGCGGGTTATTTCTAATCAGTGATTATGAATGAATGCTGTGTCAATATGCGTCGACGGAATAACAGTTATCAGTGGTTATTAAAAAAAAAAAGAAACGTGCGTAAATTTCTCGGATCCTCCGCGTCCGTGTACGTTGACCCTGCACACGAGCATCGTGCGGAAAAGCTTACGCATCGTGTTCGCCAGAAGATAAAACGGTGGTCTCCTACGGCGACGACTACGGCGGTCTTCTTGATTACATTATTCCCGGAGTCGAAACTAAATACTTGAGTTTCGCAAAGGCGCGTGACGGGTTTGACGAGACGTTCATTCGAAAAAGCGCCTATTTTCATTGAACGCTTGCGAATCGGCAAGAGTTAACTGTGTCGAGGTCGTCGAAAGTGCCGTTTCGTCGTGCATTTCCGGTAGTTCGACATCGTTAGTCTTTCCGAGATAAGTTCTCTTCTAAGTGTTTCGGGTACGTAGATTGGGGGTCCCTCCGGAATTGCGGTTAATAGACATTTTTGTAGATGGTTTCGCGACAGATTGTTTCCCAAGTGCAACGACGCGGCGTCTCGTGTCCTCGGCGTCGTCGATGATTCGTTTCGAATATCCGGCGGTGCGCGCGCCGATTGGCCGACGCCGGGGGCGCTGGCCAATCGCGCGCTCGCACGGCTCGTGACGTCAGCGGGACGTCTATAAAACCACGGCGCGTGTCGACCTCGGGCTCAGACCTCAGGCTGGCTTTGAAATGAGCGACGCGAGGTAGTTTTCAGTGAGTCTGCAGCTCGCTTGCCCTTTACGGCAGTGAGAGAAGCCGAGTGGCGGTTCTCCTGAGTCCTTCCGCTTTATCGTCCTCGTATCTCAACCCTCGGAAGAACGATAAAACAACAAACACAACGCTTAACGGAGTGCGCGCCGTGTACGTCAACGCCAAGGATCTACGAAGCTAGTCATCGAACCGCGCCGTCGAGAAGTGCGCGCGTTTGAACCGGGAAAAAATCCTCGCACCGTCGATGATACGTCGCGTATCAAGTGTCAAGCGAATTAGGGTATAGCAGGTCGAAGAGGGTAGGCTCCCAAGGAAAGAAGAATCGCCCAGACAGGGTAGCTCTTTTGGCAAAAACACACGTTCAGTGCTCGCTTATAGAAAGGAGCGGAGGAGAAGTTCCAATCAAGCGGGAATTGATGATATCTTTGGCCGTTAATTCCTGACGATGGCTCTGTGAAACGATAAACTGAAGCTCAGGGAGTCGAAAGGAAGAGAGAGAAAAGACTGAGGAAAGGAACGTTTGAATGTTCTAAACTTGTAGTTTGCCGTTGATCCATCTGCGGCCCTCGACGTCTCCCGATCGTCTCTGTTATTGTTGTCTTTCCGTGATAACCGTTAGAATTCTCGAGTCGCTCGAGAATTCGCCATCGTACGGCCCGAAAATTGCCCCCAAAGTAGGAAAGAAGCTCACGGGCCTGTACCATAAGTGCAAGAAGATGGTCGGCAGCAACGGAACGATGATCGCCGTGCGGCTTGTTCGCAGCAAATTGCGGAAACGGGAGGACCACTCGAATTCGGTTCATCCGGAGCCGAACGTCGTGCAGACGGCGACGTCGCGTGTTTCGACGATCGTCCAGCCGACCGGAAATGCTACCGTCGACGGTTGTTGCACGCAGGTCAGCACCACCACGGTCTCCACCACCGATCTCGGCAACCCCGGTGAACCGGAAACCGTCTACGCCGCCGCCAATCCGGTGGACCAGTTCATCTGGCAGTTTCCGCCTCCATATCCACCACCGCCGCAGTACTCGTTGTACAACGACCAGGTGCGTTTACTTTTCCATCTTCTTCCCTCCTCGAACCGAAGTTGATGGATAATCTTTCACCGACAGACAACTCGTGGGAAAATCCCATCGACCATTCGTAATCCTCAGAAGTGAAACCCTTAACTTTGAAGAAATCAGAAAGCCCGTCAACTTGAGGTTCGGGTTTATTTATTATGTATCTTCATTCAATCTTTTGACTTGCGTGGTCGTCGACTTGACAGTGTCAATCGATTCTTTTGTAGAAACATGCCGACCTTTTTGCTCATGTCGCCGATGTAGATAGTGAAATTTCGCTCGGCTGAATTTCAAATCTGAAGGCCAGTTGTGCCAAATGCATACGAAGGACTTCATGAAATGAAAACTTTCAAATCAGCCAACTATATTTTCAGTAGTGTAATCAATATTTCATGGGCCTTATTGAGATTGAATGACGATCATTAGACAAATGATACACTGTTTCTGTCATAAAATCACTGTACTTTGAAAAAATATTCGGCTTTATAGAAGAAAGATATTTCTCTTATCGATTCTTGTATGCTAAAGTCAAATTCGGTCAAAAGTGAACGAAAACGTCAAAACCACGTGCACGAATGAGGCCGCGTGGGAAAGCTGAATGAACGGAAAGACAGAAAGGATCTTTTTCCGGAAATGTTGAAATCGTTCGTTCTTGAAATCTATATATTGCTTCGCACACTTCTAGGACCTATGTTAAATCGCTATCTCTCCTATCTGCCCGTGTTCCTTTCTCTTCTTTCGTATACGTCCGTGTTTCTACCACCAGTGTCAACCAGTAGAGCCAGTATTACCAGATTTCTCCGGTTTGCTCCGAGCGGCCAGGATCATTCTACCCAGGAACCTCGAACAAATGCGAATTTTCAAAATCTCTTCTCTCTCTTTCTCTCTCTTTCTCTCTCTATCTCTCTCTATCTCTCTCTATCTCTCTCTCTCTCCCCCCTCCCGCAACATCCCTAGATACCGAATACATACGACGTGTCTCGGTGAGAATTCAACAACCGTGTTCGTTGGCTATCTTCGCACGTGGAAACGGTTTATCGTTGGCGCATTGAGTTTGCGAGTTTGAAACACGTCCGCGAAGTAACGTTGTAGAACCGGCGTTTCTCCGTATAACGTAAAAACACGGCGGTCGGAAACAACGTGGTGAACGTCGGTAGTCCGGGGACTTCGGGGATTTTCGTCGGTTTCCGGCCCTCGAACGAGCGTCGTGAGAAATTGTACGGACAGTGACCCGTGTTTCAGCCATCGCTGGTATATTACTCTCTGCCGGCTCGAAGTCGATCGATTCCCTTCGCAACATGTAGCCGCGGCGAAACTTATTACACCATTGCACATCCCCCTTGTATGGCGGCCGAGCTGAACTCGATTCCGCCAAGAAAGAAGGGAATATAATTTGCCGTGTCCCTGACTGTAAATACAGTTGCCTGGCCGTATGACATTAACGTTCTCTTCAAACGTGTATACTCGTTAACGGACGTGGCGATTTTACAATGGAACGGAATATTCTCTTAAATGTTGACGCACATTTCTTTGTCCTTGGATCGACGTGTAGTTCTTGATCGGATATTTCATCGCGATGAACGTTTGCACGCGATGAACCGCCGGTGTACGGTCGGTCGATGAAAATGTGTGTACTTAATGTTTCTGTAAGACGACTGGCACACGAATGTTGAGCTCGAGGTATTTGTTGTGACGATTTTGCTGTAACAACGACATAGTGTATGTTCCTTGTTTACCGTGGCACATGAATGCCATTCATCAAACACTGTAGACAATATGACAAAGTCCTGTGCACGTATGTAGCTGCGTGATATTTTACATCTGCGGCCCGTTTTCGGTGCTCGAAACTCCGTTAATGATCGTTTCCTGTCAGATTCACGCGACTTTCTCCAGGAGTTTGCTGGCCATGTTTGCTCAACTGACATTTAAGATGCCTTTGAGAATGTCCTTGGTACGATATGAAAGCTCGTTATTGCAATCGGCGAGCAAGCAATAGCTCGCGTAGGTATGGGACGTGATTGCAGTCGTCCTTTGGCGGAATCATGAAAGGCGTTTATAAAATATTTAATCCTTCAGCTTGTACGAACGCTGCCATAATCTGTTGAATACCATGTAGACCTCTTACGCCAGTAAGTGCGAGACATTTGAGGTAAATGTTCGCCCGCGGCTTTACACGTATCACGCATGAAACGTTGGACAACGGGGGTAATCGCCGCGGTGAAGTAAGGTCTTTTTAAATGGTCATCATTAATAATCCGGTGGCGCTATCGATTGACCAAGGACGAGTCGTTTTGCACGCGACAGACGGTGCCCGGGCCAACGAGTTGTAAGGTCGAGGTTCTACTCGAGAATCGCCGCCAGAAAAATCCTAAACAATCAGCGACGTTGCCGGTTCTACCTGCTTTGTTGCCGTCGTATGACAGCCTGTATTTCACTGTTTCATGCTCCACTTACCGGTAGGTCTCCATTACTTTCCCGTGTATCAGCGGCAATTTTTCTACTTGCTTGCGTACCTCGAACGCGTCTTCGTCAGACCCGATCGTCCGTTAGGATTAGTTATCCTAAAAATGTTACTGGGGGCTCTTGCTGTTGCCGGAAGTCAGATAAGATTGCGCAGACAAAATACGCGCGGCTATTTTCAAACGGATTTCCGCATTCACCCTTACGGTCGTCGTAACGGGTCGCGAATTATTATCGAAGTAACATTTTTCCTTCAAGCAATTGCGGTCTTCCTTATCTTGGCTGCTTAGAGTTCCGTTTATTTATGTACGTTAGGTCGTTCACTGAATAAGAAGATGCAGTTTATTTGGAATCCCATGACCGCTTATCAAAATTGTTTACCATTTCTTCCGATACACACGCAACGTTCATAATCGACCATGGAATTTTCCAAATGTTTATCGTAGTCATATATTTTCCTAGTATATTTCCCGCATGAAATACGCAATGGAAAGAATGTTTTTGCCAATGTCATTTCGTGTGAGCAGAGGGAAAACCGTTTGCTTCTTTTTCGTCGGGACGGTTAGTAGTAGTTGATGACGGGGGAAGCATGAGGGTCTATCGTGCAGCAATGGTGGTCGATTACGAGGGTGGCGTTGCAGTAGCGTGTCTTCTTTCTGCCACGCCGACCCTCGACATCGTACCACACTCATATCAAACTTGTATACGTGAAACGGTATAAACCAGCAACCGCACATTTGCCCAGTCTACCCTAAAATTATTCTTCATCCCCCCAGACGAGGGTACAAGACATAAAGCCTTTGCGTAATGCCCTACGGCCAAACATTTCCTGCCGCAAAAACCTGCTGGACGTTAATAATGCCAGTAATAGTCAGTCTTATCAGCTGGCGAATTGGCTTTCGATCGTTTTGCCAAGGCCTGGGTCGTCGTAAAAAATGTCTGTATAATATTAGAAACGACAATGTCGGCAATCGGCCAAAACTATATAACCGTCCGAACGAAGTTACTCGGGGACGTGGTGGGACGTTACTAGCGCGATTTTCCGTCTGTCGGGCGTATAGACGCGGAGGAACGGCAAGTTTGGCATGCGACGGAAAGGCTTGTGTTAGTGGTCGGTGTATCTCCGGCCTCGGGATCAGCGCCGTTATACAGCGTACACCTACGAGAGCTACTTTTGTGCCGGCTCGCCCTCGGCCTGGCGCTAAATTTAGCGTGGGTGGTGGCCACGATCGGCCGTTTGCCAGGCAAACCGGGCCCCACGGTCCGGGGTGCAGCTGTCGCCCCTGTCGGCCAAATGATGCTCGATCCCTCGCACCGCTTGGGATTGCCAGGAATCGTCGTCCTCCTCCCTCTGCCACGAATTTCGTTGAATCGTTAAACCAGCGCCCCTCTCCTCGTACGTCTCTCTTCCGGCCCCTTATTCTTGCAACATTCCAACCATCGTTCGTTTTGCCTCTTTCTATCTATCTATCTTTCTCTCTCTCTCTCTCTCTCTCTCGCTCTCTGTAGCGCGAACCATTCCTCTTGGACGGGGTCTCTTGGTTGTTGGCTTTTTTCCTTCATTTTGCTCTCGTCTTGTTCGGTCTTTCCCCGCTCTTCGAGCCCTCTTACTCGTGCGTTCTTCTTTATTCTCATCTCCATTCCATCTCTACCGAACTCCGCCTCTGCCCTTGCCCGTCTCGCTCTTTCCTCTTCTTTTTCTATCTCGGATCTTCACGCAGAGCCTTTCGTCTCTGTCGCTGGCCCCCGTCGCACGGTTTCGTAACGCCTAACCCGGACACGAGATATATCTCGCTTTTTTCAGCCGGTTTACACGGGTTCCCCTTCGTATCGACGAGTTTCTCACAGATTTGCTGGCTCATCGCTCTACGGTTCCACCTATATGAATCCTGGGTATTCACCGGGCAGCCGGTTCGACGGATTTCTCGATAAAGTTCATCCGGTTACCCGAAAATAGTCGAAGCTCTCGCTTTTGGCTTTCGTATAGTCTGCCAAGTTTTACAGGGTCTCTTGAGTTTGCCCAAATAGAAAACGTTCTACGGAAACTATCGAACGTCTTATTATTAAACTCTAATAAATGCCACCTCCGTCTCACCTGTCCCTGACGCGTGTACTTGAAATTGGAACTTAATTATTTTCGTGCTTGTGACGAACACATTGGAGGACTACCGTTCAACTTGGTATCGCGTCCTCGGAAGTCACATGATCGCCCACTGTTCTTCGGCCTTCGGGTTCACAACTTTCGACTAGACTATCGAGAAAAGAGGCAATTTAGCAAGGATCTCCGGACAAGAATTTTCGTACGAGTCGAGGCCGCTCGTCGTTTTCAGCTATGCTCCTCCGAAGCAATTAACCCGCATGCTGATCGATCTATTAATCATTACGGAAAGATCAGCCAACCAGAAATAGAGACAACTCATAACTTCCAGACGTGGAATTAAGTGTCAAACTTTACGATGAAAGACTTTGAGCCACGCGAGTACTCTCATTGTTTATCGATTATCGTCCTAGCAAGAACGTCAAGCCAGTCCTTTATAAAACATTGCGTCGAGTGGTTTCAACGAGAATCCGTGGCCAGAGAGGAATGCGTTTCGGCGGATGACTAAAGGAAACCCGCCTTGGGAACCGTCCTTCCGATCGACCATTCTGAATGCAAATAGGCCGTCGTGGTGAATTAGCGAGGCATCTCGTCGGCGATTGAATCGCGGAAACCGACGTCCAAGTGACATCACGTATCGTCGATACGCGACGACCATGCAAATGAGATCGCGCTCGTACCAGTTTCATTAGCCGCACATAATAATGGAGCGTAACGGCGCACTCCGAAATGGGTTACAGACGTCATCTGGCGGACGTGAATAGACGGGGTTCGAATGTCTCTCTGGCTGAGAGTGAAAGGCTTTTGCGGGGAATCGTGATCTTCGTTCCAACTCCCGGCGTATTCCCTCTAATACCCTTTCGCTGTTTTCGCACTTTTGTAATCTTTGGCAGAGACGAAGTGCCGATATAACTCATTGTATCGCTGTAACATTATTAATGGGTTTCGCGTGATGTAATAAATCTCGTTATGATATCTCAATATGATATAGACGATCGTCATGTGCATGAAAGTCGTCTACGAAAACCGATCCCATGAATAATGGATATTTGCTCGTTTCCTTGACTTTATGGACAAAGTGCGTTACTTTGTGCAAGCACTATTATTGTTTTGTCAAACAATAATCGCGGCATCAACGGGGCGTTACCGATTTTCACTGTGAGTGAAAGGTTTCGGCGATGGATTTCGTATTCTGCATTTGTCTCCGTTGTTGCGTAACTCATATGGCAATGACAAAATAATTGTATTAAACGCACGTTGCGCTTTAAATAAACTTTCTCCGGGGAATACCATGAACTCTCATTTTTTATATTGGAACTTCAGATAACAAGGATATCCTGTGCAATAAAATTTTCGCCAGATCGGCCGGTTCTTCATTGTATTTTATTAACAAAGGTTGAGCGAGGAGTTAAAATAGATTTTAAACGTCACTAGGCGGGTGGGAATAGACAAGATTTCACGAGATGTAAAAGGATTTTCCGAGGGTTGATGGCTTCCAAGTCGTTGCATTTACGTGCATGCAGATAAAAATCAGTTGCAGAGCTCAATTTACTGTTGAAGTAAAAGAGCAATAGGCCTATTTAGAGATTACCTTACTAAAAATAAAACTCAAGTAGTTCCACCTAACCGTCGTGATAAGCTGTAAACTCCGGCAAAAAGGCCGATCCGTATAAACCAGTCTTAAACTCGGTTTATGATCATTCTCGTGCGTGCTTTAAATTACTCTTGAGATGTTCCATCGCCGGAATTATTACAGGCTTGCGAGAGGACGAATAAATCGTCACGTGTAATCGTGAACGGGTAATCATGCGGGGACTTTAAGGATGCATGCAAAAATCAAATTAGATGGAGCAGTACGTTCTAGTCTCTTTGTTTATTGTCATTACGTAAAGGCCAAGAGCATGCAACGTCATGATACTCTAGACTTTTCGTTCCGCACGTAAATGAACTGTATTTTTGCTTGCCTACGTAATGGGTTTTTGATAATGCTAAATAATCATGACAGAAACAGTATGAAAACTTTGTCAATACTGAAAACGTATAATACTGTTACGGAATTATGGACATAAGCAATGTTCTTATTGGATATGTTTCTTCTTGCAGGATACTCTTGTACACAGTCTGCAATCGGACAGGTCTGGATTTGCTAAGGGCTTCCGCAAGAACCTTGGAGGACGCTGGCGTCGCTTGGTGAAAAGGAAGCCGGAGTCGGAAACTTGTGCCATTCCCCCTGAACTTAAGGATCAGCTTAAGACCATTTACGTCTACTGATGGCTGGCGACGAGCCGTCTCTTATTTTACGAACCTTCCATTCGAATATCAATACTTTCCTATACCGTAAGATAGATGAATTCATCTCGAGGAGAGAGGAGATATAGCGTATGGATGTGAAATGGGGAAAGTAGTATAAGCGGATGAAATATCGCACTAGGGATGGCGTGCGAAGGGACAAATAAGGCAGCGTATTCATTTTTAAAGAAGATGAGGGAAAAGGAAACTTTAGTCTTAAATACAATCCTCTGGGCGAAGATGCTCCATGGAAAAGGGAGTAAAAAGCTCGCCGAAAAGAGAATGATCAACTTAGAACATATCAGCGAGTGCCTAGAACTATACTAGATAGAGAAAGATATTATAATATTACCCAGCAATCCTCGTTATGCCTTTCCAACGCTAATTGCTTCTTATTCGAAACGTATATGATTTTATCGTTAGTGAAATATATCTCCCTCGAAGCAATAATGTAACATGGAAGCAGAGTCGTCCAGGTCAAGGAGAAGTAACTCCTCATTAACCCGTTCACCGACTAATTTGTGAGGAAATCATTAAAATATTGTGAAGATGTAATCGCTCGAAAATATTTCAATAGTTTAATGGTGTTGACTTTAAAATGAATACTTTGTTATTCGAACAGAAATGAAATGTCCACTCTTAAACGAGGAAGCCTTAGACCATAGTACAAAATACGACGATCAAGCGTGAACGGGTTAAACACACGAATTCTATCAGATTAGGATTTTAAAAATTCACCTTTAACAAAGTTAATCGCCGACAGAGTGCCTTTTTCACGATCCGCCGTCCCATTGCTACGACTTCATCGCTCGAGGAACAACAAGCAGAAGTTGCCGGACTTCGGAAAATGCCGGTCAACGGCATTGAGAATTTCATGAGACTGAAAAACGTAAAAGAGTACGACAACACGAGTTACCTCGTAGCTTTTGTGTACGTTTTTACACGATTTAGTAGGAGAAAATTAACTTCGAATCACTAGTATTAATGCATACCTGAGATATTCAACCGCTCTGGGGTTGCCCCGTTAGGCCTCCCTTCATCTTCCACGCTTCTCTGTTTCGGCAGCTCCGTCGATTGTACATACATGTATAAAGCAAAAGCGAACCGATGATAAGCGTACAATTAATTCTTAGAACTGGCCAAAACTCAAGTTCAATTCTACATGATCCTCCATGCACGCGTTCCGAGAGATCTGGAGATTGTTGTTCCATTCCCGGGTGAACTAGAAACCTGATGATCTGTGCGACATACGACTCATAGCTGTACGACTATTCCAAAGATATTTTATAGATATCCGCTCTATTTTAAATGCTATGTACACAATATCACAGCCCATTTTAAGAAGAACACTACGAAGAGATCACAATGCATGTAACTTTTGAGGTCGGTCTCTTCCGATGGTCAATTTGCTCAGAAATGGAACAGTCGACTCTGGGTGTGAGAATTGGAAAGGAAAAGCAGGAGGAAGGGACGGTGAATGGGGATTTCTGAACTCTACGCTGGACCCGTGTTTCTTGGTTTTTTGCTCCTGACAAAAATGGAATCGACGTAGTATTTCGTAGTGACTTGTAATCTAGGCCAATTTAAGATTTATTAACGCCATTCGACAGCTCATATTGAGCCCATACTACGACGCTAACATGGTATTTTAGTTTTATCGTTGTATTAGGCAGTAATTCGTGCAAAAAGTGACTCAACTTCGAATGCATAATGGACAGGAATCTTTTTGTTCGACGTTCAGTCAAATTTTGCGTGTTAGCCAAGTTAGTTATTCACTTGTACGTTAAGCGTTTATTTTGCACGCTGCAGTCTTTCCGCAACTGCCGCATAATTTCTAATTTATGAAGTGTGGAACGGACGAAAAAAATACTAAAAAAAAGTTGTATATGTATAGAAAATTAGACGTCTCGTAGACGAAGTCAAATGCAGACAACTGAAATCTACGTTTTTATCTACGTTCCTTTGCAAATAAATCTTCTGTTTGTCGAATAGTATTGCAGAATTATCTGTAAATAAAGTGATATAATTTTATTTAATTCAACGTGATGGCATAATGTTAAGTTGGATGGAAAATGTCTGGAGGAACAGCAGCGTGCCTATGTGTCTGTCTAATAACGAAATGGATCTTGTTTATGTATAAAATGGAAAATGTAATTAGGTAGGGGCTGTGCACCCACCACCTAGTCACTTGATAACATTGTCAACAAAAACCATTATGTAATCGTAAATTTACGAAATCCATTACGCAGCTTGAAGGTTTTCTTTCTGAGTATCTGTCTGAATACAACAATATCGAATAAAGTATTTGAATCAAAATACATCGAGCTGTTTCCATTTCTTTACCCTACATGCGCAAACTGTCAGTTCCGATATTTCTCAAATTTCTGTGAAGTATTGATTATGTAAATACTTTATGTGTTCGCGGAAGTTTTCGAGCGAAACATCGATAAAATAAATACGGCGTGACTCCAAGTTTTTACAAGAATTTTAACGTAATCGGCTGATTCATAGTTTTTCCCGTACGCGGTAATATTTGATTATGTTTCCCGACGATGGCCGACGTTTCACGACGTAGTACGACGTTTCACGACATTGCACGATATTTCACGATGTTGCACGTATTTTGAAATGTATTGTGTGCCTGCGCTGCCTAATATTATTTGTTCTCAGCAGTATTACATTTATTAACGCACCTGCAAGCAATATAAAGAAATAGATGAATAATATATTAAACACTTTTAATCACCGTAAGTGTTTTCCTAAATGACATAATACTAGGATAAGTTTATTGATCGTTTTATCCTGATGACTGCAATGTGAGGTTAGGCAACAGAATTTATGGTATTTCCATTTGAGATTTAATATTTCCTCAATTATTTACGTATCCAATGTCAAGGTGACTTAGCTAATGAATATTAGATATTATGTGAAGAGTATATATATATTGACTAATGTAATATATTCACTATGAAAATGTATAGATTACAGATTAGCTTGCATTAGTTTGCGAAAAATGAGTAATATCATTGATTCCAAGCCAATAGAATGTTCCATAAGAAACAAACTGGAGACATCTTTAGCACCACATTATATGGATGTAATAAATGAATCTTATATGCACAATGTACCAAAAGGAGCAGAAACTCATTTTAAAGTAATTGTTGTATCTGACAAATTTAATGACCAATCTCTTATTAAGGTAAGCATATTTAATAGATATTTGCATTTTCGCCATCAATAAAGAAGTGGGACAGTGTCAATAATTATGTCAGTAGGAATTATTTTATTGTTCATTACATGCTACAATGCAATATTAATATATGCACAGAGAATTCCATAGTCGTTTGTTCATCTTGTATATAAGATTATCTAAAAACTTGATATTAGTAAGTGATAGATTAGTTGTTTGTCGTACTTGCTTCGGCAGTACATATACTAAAAAAGTTGTTTGTCAAATAGCACTGTTCACTATTTATGTAAATAGTATTTAAAAAAAGGAAGATTTTCATTATTATAGCGCCATCAATTGATTAATGGATTATTACAAGCAGAATTACAAAATGGAGTACATGCTTTATCCATTGTAGTAAGTATATATTTGTACATCATTGTTTTGATTGTAAAACTTATTCATTTTAAGATTCCCATAAATTCAAATTTTACAAATAAATGTCAACATAGACATATTGTATTTCTGCAAAACTGTTATAAAAAATTTTACCAGGATATCATAAAATGTTCAGGAACTCTGTTAAATAATTTCTGAAAATAGTAACGTTTTTTTAAGAAAATAGGTATTTCCAGTCTCATTTAAAAGTATGATGAGGAAGTTAACAAACACTTCATCATGACATACATATTCCTTGTAAGAGAAACCTCATAGATAAATACTATTAGATTATAAAACATCTTTTCAACATGGAATCAATTTGATTGCACAATGAATATACTTATGCAGTGTAATGTGTTTTTAATGTTGATTTATCTTCTTGTATGTCAAGTCATGGAGTTGTGATATAAAAATATGTTAATGTCTAACCAGTTCCTATAATAACTAGTATTTTGTTTTAGGCAAAGACACCTTCCCAATGGAAAGAAAGTAAGAGGGAAGTATCACCGAGCCCTTCTTGCAGAGGAGGGTTTGGAAAGTGACAGTGCAGGTCACTGTTTATATTTCTTCTTGTACATTTAATTTTGTAAAAAAATTTCAATAAGTAGAAATGTAATAAATGCAAGCATATATTCAAAGTCATTGAAACTGAAAGGAGAACCTTAAGCAAAAACATTAGTACATACTTAAAATAAAAAGCATAACCTTAATATAAAATAAAAATGAAAAATTACACTAATGTCACAATGAAAATGTATCTAATCTTAGTTTTCCGTCGTTTTCGGTAAAATAAAGCATATCTGCCATAGACTGTTCCGCTATAGCTTCTTCTGCTTTATCGTGCATCTGTAATACGGAAATGTTTACGCTATCTATTTTCGTAAAGAAAATTAGAATGATAGAGGTATGTTGTACTTACTCCTCGGAAGGTGACATCGGTAGGAGGACTCTTGAAATTAGGTCCGAAGTTTACAGAAACAGTGGCACTTTTGTGGATTGACACTGTGGGGTAGTACGCTCCTCTGTTTATGTCTACGAATGCTTCTCCTTGACTAACTCCGTTTTTGTAGAACACAATTTTACTGCCAGCTAATGACTTCAGTGCTTTCAGTGCTTCAGGTACCTGATCTTTTTCTTCGTAATACAAATGGCTTTTAAATTTTACTAGGGGCTAAAAGAAAACAATTTTTTTCAATAATTGTGATTCTAATTGTTTACAATACGATAAAACATAGTACTTACTCTGTCCTTGTATGTGTTCGGAATATGGGACGCATCGTGCGTATCAGGCAGTACTATAAGAAAACCTAGTGTATCACCTTCTCCATAACCATTGCTGTAATGCTTTCCTCTGCTTTCGTGAAAGCGCGTACCTTTCCTGCAGAAATATTAAAAGAATACACCGTTCAGATATTGTTTATTGAGGAATTGCATTTAAATAATTAATCACCTTGATCTCCAAGAATACCCGAATTTATCATATCCTAATGGAGCTTGCAAATTAGCATACTCTTGTCCCCACCCAAGTCTAGTCGCTGATCCTTCGGGCATTTCTTCTATCGTGGCTTCCCAGTACCATGTTCCTCTACTTACGCCTGTAATATGTAACGTTTATATTGATAATTTTTTGTTATTTTGTATAAAGTATTTTATGTGTTTTGAACACATAATGCGATATTCTATTTTTTGTAAGATGATATGAAATCTTTACGTACTGTGTGTGGCCCTGACCATGCAGTATCCTTTTTCACCAGTAACAGCTAATCTATCTTCGGATATTCTAAGTTGTGGTGCACGGTCGTGTAAAGCTAACAGAACTGCACTAGGACTCAATGCTCTATATAGCCAACCAGGAATAGGTTTCCCGGCCCAGTCGCTACTTTCGTCAAATTCCTGCATAAAAGTATTGTGCGTAAGGTTTATAAAAATATTATAAAAAATGTATTTCTGGCATGAAATCAGGGACATTTCTGTACTTGCCTGTCTGAATGGTGCGTGAGGATCAGGTTCTGCAAGAATATATCTATAACCGTCTTTGTTGAATGGATGTTCGAGTGGGTAACCGTGAGCAGGTAATTTAGGTGCAGCCATATCTGATCCTCGTCCTTTTTTCCCAGGGCCCGTCCCTGCTCCTTCTCCAGGAAACTTACGTTTTGCATTGCGACCACGTAGTCCACCACTGAGCGGTACTAAATATTCCATAACAAGACACCAACACTTAGAGAGGGTGATACTTTTACACAGGGTGTTATATTACTAATATTTTTCAAGTGGGCTTATCAATATGAGGGACTTCATATGTATTACACCGGTATGTTACAAGAACTTATTGATTATAGTCTTAATGAATTTTAAAAGTTTAATGCTATTTTGATTGAATTTGAAGTCCATGTAAGCGAAATTTTTTATGAGGATCAAGTTACGCGATGTACACAATGGTCGATGATTAAGCTGGTTATGTGATATCTCTGCGATGTGTTTTTTCGATAAGATAAGGAACCGAAATCAATATTGAAATAATATCCTACGTGCAGAAAAACGTATTCAAGATATCAATAAATAAAAAAAGAGTTTACTACTGACTGGGCAGGGATTCTAATATAAAAACAATTTCGTTGGTATAAGTATAATGTACATACCAACATGCTGGACACCCATTTCTGTTACTTTTAAATGCCCTCCCTTAATCATAGCTTCATAATTTGGTTTGATTGTTAGAAGATCAGTAGTTAAAAGTCCAAAGAGTTGACCATCAGGACTACTCTCATCCATGACAAATAATGTTCCCACATCTTTTAATAGAGCTCTATGTATCTAAATAAAAATAAGTTTTATTTATAACCAACTTTTTGTAAAAATCTATTGTTTATACAAATTCAAAGATCTGGTAACTAGGATATCTTTTAGAATTAGTAGGTTATAGCAGTGATAGTTGTATGAGGTAACTTACTGTGGCATGCCAAGATTGTGTGACTCTTCTAGGCATTGTTGTCATACTTTCCCAATGGCATTCAATGAAGGGAATTATATCTTTGTCTTTGTGAAACAGTACTCTCTGTTCATTTTCTTTTTGAGACATTTGTAATAAGTTTGCTATTGCTGTTACACACATTTGTGGAAATGCTAAAAAAATAATTGAATGTAACAAATTATTATGTGTTCTCTCTGAGTCACTGTGTATGCTAAAGGTAAAGTTAGCTCAATAAGTCAATGATAACTCAAAATTTTTATCATATACTGACGTGCTTGGTTCTTTTTAAAACTTTCCAATCCAGTTGGAGAACAATTTTTACACATAAAAACATAATTCATCATAAATGGAACCAGTTTGCCTAATTGATATCCAATACATGATTCGTGGAACCATCTTGAACAACTTGCACACAAGAGTTCGGCAATGTTTAAATTCCTATCCTTGCCACTGTAAAAAAACGTTTACATCATTCATTGAATATTGTTCATTACATAATAGCAGATTATTAACTCTGTGTAGTATAAAAAATATGTTTAACATGTTCGCTTCCAACTGTGAATGCACTTGTAGTTGGTATATCAGTCTCTCAAGCTAACTATGAGTATATTCATATGTCAATTACCAACTTTCTGTGTCTAAGTGAAAATAATTGGCTTGTGATGACAAACTATGTTCAAGGAGGGTGTCAGCGAACGTGTTAAACAACCTTGCATTATTACCAATAACAATTTCCTGTTTCGTTGTTGTTGCCTGGTTTGTTGAGTTTCTCATTCCCCTCCTCCTGTTTACTCTTTTGTTTACTTTTGTCATCTACTTTCAATTTTAATTTGTCATCCGTCGGTGTGGCTTGAGTTCCGTCAACTTTATCGTTTGGGCTGAAAAATAATTTATATTATTATGACATATTTTATGTGAATCATGGCACTTAACCTCAAAATTTTGTATAGAACAGAAACAAAAACTTTGGCTTTCATTAACATAAGGACATATAGTATCTTATATGTTTTTCACATAGAAAAAGAATACATACCTCTCTGCCTTTTCTTCTGACATTATTACGTTTAATTTGAGTGATTATGCCGATGCAGAAGTTAACCTTTTTTAGCTTTCTGAATATATGTTTGCACACGACAAGACCTCGCTGATTGTTGCTTTTAAGCTATTTTGTCACAGCAGGCTTTTGTCAAGGTTACACTATTATAAAAATTTCGTGTTATAAAAATACAAAAATCTTCATATGATAAAAACACAAGAATCCTCAGTTGGTCTGTACTGCAGGTTTTAGACGTTTTATTTACAAGTCAGCCTCTGTATGTCGGTTAAGACGTAAATAGAACACTAGTTGCAAATCTAATTTTAATATTCATCACTTTCGTCTGTTTGTAAAACGATTGCTAAATATTGTGTATACAAATTTTTCATACATGCTTCATTATTAAAATGCCAGTAACATGTGTTAGTATGATTATTAAATTTTCCACAGAAAGCACCACGTTTTAGGTATACCCTTTGAATATTGAAATTATTTTTTCCTTTATGAAGTCAAACATTTTTAAGAATCATTTTTATAGTTATGATTTTACGTCAACGTGTAAATAAAACCGTTAGCGTTTTGTTTAAGGCGCGCGGAAATGTCAGTGGCTCTTCGATTTGACGCGAGTGGCGTTGCAGTAAAGATTTGGTTTTTAGCGGGATATGAACGTAAGGAACTTGAGGAAAGGTATTATTTTTTATTTTGGCTAAATTCCCATGTTTCTTTAACCTCCAGATGCAGTACCACCTCAAATAACAGAAATTAAATACTAATGTAAGTAAAATATCTACATCGTAAACCCTGCTTTTATTTCTTCAAATTGTACAATAAATTAATATTACGGTTGGTATAATGCAATCCTTTCATCTACTAGCCCTTACAAAAATTCTTTTTACACCTATCCCAAACGGGTTATGGAACTTTACAAAAAATATGTGTCAAGGAAAAATTGAAAAGTAAAAAAAATTGATGTAAGAAATGATGAATTCCCTTGAGAAAATACAGAAGAAACTGTGCACATAGCAGTTATAAGCGTATGCAATGAGAATAACTGATATTACAAATTCAAACGGATCTATTTCATTCAATCAATTCAAAATGCCGTAATAGGCATTTCCCATAAGCCTTTCAACAAATCACTTGTTCAATTTCAGTAAAGAAGATGTAAACACGAGAAACATCGGGACGGGAGAATATGCCATATCAGCATCGATGTAATTCAGACCGCCTAGCACGGACATGGGGTGGACGTGGTCCGTGGGATGGCAGTGGGAATATCAAAATAGCGTATCGAGACAAAAGGTAAAAACGGCATGTGTAAATAATGGAGCACGTCGAAGAGGAGAAACGGCGGTGCAGGTCGGACAGTAGGGCAGCCCTTCCCCCGTGTTTTGTCCGTTCAGTGATCGCATTTAGTGAATCGGTAGCGGGGGTTAGTTAGCGAGTGGCGCAGGCTCTGGCAATGGGGTAAGGGTAAGTTGGGATATAACGCGCCATCGTCGTCGAGCTTTCGTACTAAAAGCTCGCGTGGATGGTGGGGAGGTCGGCAGAGGCCGTGGGAGCGAGAGAGCGTGCGTCTACGTCAGGAAAAGCTCCGAGCTTATTGGTCCCGGTCCATTGTTGCGTATTGATTGCTGCGGAGCAGTGGTATGGTCGTCGGGACACTCGGTCGTCCTCGTCGTCGTCGTCGCCGTCACCGTCGTCGTCGGTGGTGCAGCCACGAGTAGGTTAAGAAAACCGAGAGCCACGGGCGCTCGGCTTTACAGCGGGAGGACGGTGGTTCGTGCTAGTTTTTCTCTCGGAATCTTCCCCCGCGGCTTTCGACGCGCATTACACGGGCCGCGATAAACAGAGCGAGAGAGAGAGAGAGAGAAACGCGTTGACACAGATACGCGCGATCCCGTGCGCGCACGGCCGAAAAGTATACACAAACGCATAAACACACGGAGATCACATCGGGAGAGAGGTGCGTATTTACGGTGAGAGAGACTCTAAGCGCTGAGACTAAGCGCCGAGGGGCTGCCCGCAGTGCCGTCGTTGCCCGGGCCTTTTCTTTACGTTTATCCTCCGCGTTCTGCTGGACCAGCGGATGCTGCAGACGTGGCCGCCGAGCTGAGGGAGCGCAAGGACGAAAGGACGAAGGAAGATCAAGGACGTCGAAGGAGGGATATTCCCCGTGGCACGTCGAAAGTGAAGTTTCCTAGGGGGCAAAGAACAAGCGAAGAAGAGAAACCAGTAATAGAGGGAGGGAAAGACAGAGAGAGAGCCCGTGCCGATCGGGCACGTCTGCCGTGGACAGTTTGAAAAATTAGAACGTGTGGCACGAGGGTGTAACGGACAACGGAACAAAGTCGCGCGTGGCTGCACGCAGAGTACAGCGCAACACGTAAAATTGCCAAGACCTCCGCTACAAAGAGGAAGAGACACGGAAGGGTGACGCCGAGGCCGCAGGAAACGAACGGAAGTCGAAGACAAGGGAAGACGTCGAATTGATCGAAATTTGGAGAGCGAGGCGGCAAGCAGGAGAGGGAGGGCTGGAATTGCCGAAATAAGGGGGAGAGAGAGGAACGTCGAGGGGAAATCGAAGAAACCGGAAGTCGAGGCCATCGGGGAAAGAAAAGGAGAGTGAAATAGGGTCGAGCTGGGGGGAGGGGGGTGGGGAGGGTGCCTTGCTCGCCGGAGTGCTCGCTGCGAGAACTCGTGGACGTGGGAAGGACGAGTCCTGCGAAGGAAGAGCGCGCGGGCAAGCCACATCGTGGCGCATCGTGCCGTGGCGCCAAGGGAAGATCCTTTCTCTCCTTTTCTCGCTCTCTCACTCTTCCTTTTTTTCTCTCTCTCTCTCTCTGTCTTTCGCTCTGTCTCGCACTCGCTCACTCATTCTCTTTCTCTCCCTCTCCCTCCCTCTCTCGCTCTCTCCGGCGTTATATCGTTCTCTCATTTTCTCTCTCTCTCTCTCTCTATATATCTCTCTAAAGTGAGGGGGATTTGAAATTATGAAGCGCATAAAGTGCGGCCTAGTCGGTGCAGCTGCAGCAGCCGAACGTAGCCGCCGGTGAATGTGTGACCCGGGGGCAGCAGAGATCCGCCGCCGGGATGACGACCGAAGAGACGACCGAGCAGCCCCCGGTAGTAGACGACTGCCTGAAGGAGCGGAAATGGTGGTGCTTCCTCCTGTCGAGCATCTTCACCTTCCTCGCCGGGCTGCTGATCGTCCTCCTCTGGCGGGCGTTCGCCTTCCTCTGCTGTCGCAAGGAGCCCGAATTCGCCCCCAATGACCCGAAGCAGAAGGAACAGAAGACGAGCCGCCAGGGCAAGGAGTTCGAGGGGACTTTTATGACCGAGGCGAAGGACTGGGCCGGCGAGCTCATCTCCGGACAAACCACCACTGGACGTATTCTCGTGAGTTACGCTTTCATCCCTTATTTTCGATTAATCAACGACGCCAAAGCTGACAGACCTTCGGACAAGCGAGAATTCATTAACATTTATTACAAAAATTGATCTTTCACTTTTATTTGTCGATGTTAAACAGTTCTCACTGCTATCACTGATCTATCAGCTTTAGTTTCTTTTTCATTATCACAACGATGATTCTCTGGTATCTACGTGTCTGTTTATGAGTGATTTGTACTACTGGTTTCGTCTATCGCTTTGTCCAGCGAATCACGTACAGAAACGGTGATGACCAAAAAGTCCGAATTAAAACGGATACCGTTTGCCTGTCGGGCTATCAGCGTATTTCCGTAGTTTTCAATTTGGGAGCGATATAACCCATATTCGGCGATATAGGCCAGCAACCCGTTGCACCGTAGGTTTCTCGAACCACTTGTCGACTAGCGTACGTGACATTCCTGGCAAAGGAACTCCCGCATCGCGTTTCGTTGCTCAACGCTCGCGTGTTTTATTTTCTTACCTGTCTTATCGTGCAATAATGAAGTTCTCGTTAATCCGACGTTTTTCCCAATCGATAACAATCATCGACGGCCAAGTCGCAATGTGGGTCAGTGGTTCAGCGTTTCATATATTCGCGGAACGAATTGCGAAGCGATTTGCATAAGATCTCTAGGAAGGTGATTTCGCTATTGCGAACGTTCAACAGCGTTATTTATTTCACTCTCTGTTACTAACGGGAGCTGAAGTAAGCGCCAATGGAACTTTTTCAATTATGATCGGCAATTTATGGACCTCGTGAATAACCATAACGGTGACTTTCCGTGTGGAGATATGTTTCTGCATGCAAAAACCTTTCTCCACTACAGTCATTTCCGGAGTAATAAACGAACGAATTGATTTAAGGATAACCGTTAACTTGTACTTATACTTTGTTTGCCGATCTTTAGTAATTCTCATCAATATACGGATTTTTATCGGCCGATATAACAGTGATAGGTAATTGGAAGAAACCTGACTTTCAGTCTATCTTTTGTTTCTTTCCACGCAATTGTAGGTCAGTCGAACAATTATGAACCCTCCTTCTTTAGCGCTCGAGTTAAATCGAAGAACTTGTTAATAAAGTTTCTTCGCAGAGACCAGTCATGCGAAGTATATTTTAAAGTTAATAGCCTGCCAACTTTTCCATTCATATCTAACGAACCGTTGGCGAAACGAGTACATCTTTAACGTGCTTCACAATTATTATTACACGCTCGCTAAAATACTTTACTGCACTCTGACACATAAAAATTTGATTGTCCTTTTAAACGCATTATTCCTTCGACGTCAACGAGAACATGTAATGCAATAAACGGAGCTTTTTACTGTTATATACTAAAACCTTGTCGCTTAAAAAAATGTTAAGAAATACTTGTCAGTAAAAGCCTGTAAAAATGTTGCCCTACATTCCTTTTCGGGTACAGAGTTCATTATAAAAGAAAATTTACCGAGAATCCATTACATTTTACTTATGTGGTGTTAAGTAATAAAAGATGACTTCAATTTTTACCACAAACAGGCGCATTGCTCTTCGTTAAAGTTTCCGTTTCCAGGATATAAATTTTACAACGTCGGCAAGTGTATTTATCAGTAAATCCATAGATACGTTTACATTTCAAGATGTACACAGTCCTGTATGATTTGTTTTGAAAGTTGTCTATTTTCGTTTGTCCTATCGTATTCTCGAACAATAATGGTATCACTCATCTTTGACCTTAACACGATAGGCGCGTCATGTGAACGTTAATATTTCAACACACCTGCCGTATAATTAAGGAATATCTCATGATTAATTCGTTAAAAATGCCCACGTTAAATTCGAACTTTTAGATCGCGATTTAATACAGGACAAACAGTTTTGTCGAGGATAATTTCGTTTGATCTCGAATAAGCGTATCATTATTAGATATGCATTTGATCACTTGCTGAAGGACATTCTGACAGTAAACTGATGGCTTCATCGAGTTAGTTGAGTATGCAAAGTGCCCTCAGCGTGTTAGAAGCGGAGAATCGCGATGGTAACGCATAGTTGGCCTATAACTATTTTCCACGATGTTATGTTCTGCTAGCGGATAACCCACTATATATAGGCATTCGCGGAACCAGAGTGGTTTATTACACGTGGAAGCTTCAACCCTGGCCGCAGTGTCACCAAGAGATAAGAGTAATTTTGCTCCTGTTAAAAGTTCATTTCCAGTGGATTGTCTGCTTTCTAACGTTCGCGGGTTATGTCAAGTGATACGTTGCCGATAAAATAGAATTGAAAGCTGCACTGTTATGGCTCGACAGCTTTCAATTGTCTCCAGTTGTCCTTTTTACAGTTGTCCTCTGATGGAACATGAAGCATGTAATTAAAATCTTCGAGCCTTCAAATTCTGATGGCCATTTCCCTGTTTATGCAGAATTTCATATAAACTCCGCCGAACAAGATTTACGCCTTTGTTTTCGCGCGGTTATCTGTACTTCGAATCGCTTTCCTTTGAATAATTTAATACCCTGCCCGCTGGGAAATCGGAATCGAGCGTACACATCGCACACGTGCGACTGCAGAGGTCTTCTCGAAACGTCGAGTTGTTGGTGGAAAAAGTTTATTCGTCCTGCTGGTCTTGACACCCCGGCGGAAAACTTACGGAGCACGTAGGATCCTTGAGATTATTTGTCTGTTCTTTCTTGAATTCGGTCAAACCCGGTCGCATAATACGGTACAGGGACATCCCTCCGTGGGAGGTCTTTTCTTTCGGCCGTCGTATTTTATCGTCTGATTGATTCTCGTTTCCGCGAAAGATGGCGAATTGGCAGAATACACGTATGCATTTGACCGCGGAGGACACGATACACCGGTGACCCAGTTCTCGTTCGTGGAACCAGACACGACGTCGGCCGAGGACCGTGGAGGGGGTGGTTTCTACGCAGTGCGTGTTTACCACGGCAGGGACGAGTCCCCTCTCACACCCCCCTCCCCCCTCTCCTTCCCCTGTAATACCGTCAAATACTGCCGCGTGTTTGCCATTCGCCGCGAACTTACCCTCCCCTATTTTACCTTCCACGAGGACGATGATCGCCGACGAAAAATATCGTTTACCTTCGTTCCTATTATTTACCTCCCTCCCCTTCCATTTTCCTTATTACTCCGGTCGTTTCTGTTTTTCGTCCGGCATCTTCATTACCCTTGTTATTTGCTCTGGTTATTTTTCCTTTGGCTTTTTACCCCTTCGTGTTCCCTTATATGCCGGTGCCATTTAAATTATCCCTGTCCTTCGTATGTATCTTTCTTTTCGCTTGTTCGTTCCCGTTCTTCTCAACAAAAACATTTCCCTTTTTCCGATTCCGTTGTTGCGATTTATTCCAACTTCCCACTGCGGATTCCTTTGATCGATATTCCCTGCTTCCTGCGCTTTCTTTTTTTGCAAGTTTTCTTGGTTTGCTCGACTTGACACTTTCTTTCTGGCTCTCTTCCCTTCGTTGCATCGTCAGCCCTTCTTTTCGCCATCAACGATGCCCGAACTGCCAGGAACCTCTGCCTGTTTTCTTTTTTTCCCGAGACGAGAGGCATCTCGCAGTGAGGGGGGAGTCTCCGGCACAATTTACGAATGGCTTTATTCAAATTTTATGGAGGGCCCTAGCGTCGGTTTGCAGCGTCGAGGCTTATCGACTATGCGAACGTAAACGACGTCGGCGGAGCCGATCGCATATCTTATGCTAGTTCCGGGGACAAGAGTCCTCCCAAACAACATGACGGGGTACCTCGAGATCCTCGTCGCTCGATAATACAGCGGTCCCCGTTTCTCCCCGTCCGTCGTTCCGTGTCTTTACGCTTCGGTGTTTCCGAAACCGGGGATTTAGTGGCCGGATCATCATCGCCATTATTTCCCGGGGCACTGTATAAATAAGCTTTTTCCACGATATTTCGTCCTCCCCCCAGCTAGGCTGGCCAATGACAAGCCGTTTGTTTCCTGCCGGAGCTTCAATCTGGAGTAAGCCGCGAGTTTCTGTCAAACTTACAGATCGTGTTAAAAGTAACATTAAAGGTCCAAAACCTTGCGTAGCTTCCTCAGTCGGAATATTCGTCCTCGTTTTTCAAGCTCACCAGCAAAAACG
The DNA here is from genome assembly GCA_963989215.1 of Hedychridium roseum. Lineage (NCBI taxonomy): Eukaryota > Metazoa > Arthropoda > Insecta > Hymenoptera > Chrysididae > Hedychridium > Hedychridium roseum. The sequence continues at coordinate 5,644,905 of OZ022311.1, read as the reverse complement.
TACCGTGATACTCAAAAAGACTACCGTATGAAGGCAATCTGTAGAAACCCTCTGCGTAGAATGTATTCTAATTAACTTGAGTACATTTTTTCATAACGTGTGCCAGGGTAAAAGCACGATGACACCGTGGATAGTTGCTATTCCTGCACGTCTTTCCACGCATTTGATATTGTTATTCGATGTGCTACTTTCTTTTCGTTTTTTTCAACGCACGAGCAATATTTTCGTCGTTTTATAATATTACGTCAGGCTCCATTCTTTTCTGGATTTCGCAATAATATTTACGAATTGTTTTTTGCGTTTTCGTAGTTCGGCGCTTGCCAGTAAGATCTTGTGTCACTGGGTTCACTTCCTTCGATGAGTTACAGGGTTTTTCAGTTATTACGCGAGTAAGTCGAAGGTCACCTGCCACTTCTCACTTGAAACCTCACGCAAATACCCCGCACGATATTCTAAAGAAAAAAACGCTATCGCGTGAAGTCATTGAGGTTTAATACTGCAGTAATTTAATGAGTCACGTGGACTTATGGATTATAACGCCCGTTGTAGCATGGCTTTGCTTCCAGTGACGTATAATTGCTTTATTTTTATAATTCACGTAAATGTAAATCACTGGGAAGAATTAATGAACAAAATATAAAGCTTCATGTGTATGGAGTAAATGTTAAGTTACTTTTGTACTGTTTATCAAAATTCTCTTGACTACTTAATTTATTCCATCCTTTCGACACTAAGAATATATTGGAATAAACTTAGAAAGCGAAACTAAAATTTCTAAATCGGACCTCAGCGTCGAAATCTGACACATGGTTCCCTTAGGAGTGACGTTTTTATCCACAGCAACGATGCAGATAATTCCGTGTTTGATTGACCATGATGAATTTTACGAAGATCCACAAAAAAATCCGGCGGAACATCCATCGTCTAATTTGTCTAATTTTAACCACAATGGTAGTTAGATGCAGGAGTTGTCAGATGAAATTTTCGTTACGTGTTCCCCGGGAGGACGATTGATTAGATTTTCATTGTTAGTCGGACGTGACTGTCTGTCTTCCTTTCGTTTAAACAGCCGTGGCTGGACTTGAGTGGGTGACGGTAGGTCTCACGTCGCGTTAGGACTTATAGAATTACGACTTGGCCTTCTCCTCGTTGCCTTATCTTACATTCAGTGCGTCAACGACAGCCGATCGATACCCAACAGAGGGTTTTCGTGCGAACCATCGAAAAGAGACGAGGCGAAGAGAAGGGGAATAGAAAAAGGAAAGTAAGGAAAGAAAATGAATGTACGAGCGCGTGAAATGAAGCGAACGAAACGCCGGTGCTAGGATAAAGGGAAAAGGGAAAATGGGCTGGATGGAGATTAGCCGGGGGATGGTGTGGTTGAATGGCAAAAATAAAAGAACGGTGCTGAATATAGCCAGTGGCGGGATAAATGATAAAGCAGCGGAGATTCCGAGGTGGAGAAGTACAAAGGGGTGAAGGGCAGGTAGAACGCGAGAGAACATTAAAAAATAAGGAGACGCTTTCCGGCTGGTGTAAAGGGGTTAAAAGAAATGAATACGAACGAAGTGTAAACCCGGCCAGCAGTAGGGGTAGATTAAAGTCTTGGCGCGGAAAAATTCGTTGCTTTGTAGCGTTAGGCCAGTTGTTCAGCGGTGAATCGAAGGTTTTAAAAATGGAGAAAAGGGTGAATCGGGAAGGAAAGACGGGCTAGGCTATAAGTGCAGTATTCTCCATTCGTGATGGTCGTTCCAGCATCGAGACGCATGGCGTCGATGGAAACTGGGTTACAGCTGTCGTACGTACGTGGTATCTTCTGCCGCCGCGAAATTGAATGTTCACATTCTACTATGTTCTCCGTTTCTATTTTTTTTCGCCGGCCGAAACGACGTCGCGGACGAACGCTCTGCGGACCGTAGTTATGAATACGTCTTCGCAACGTAGACGTGTGTATGTATTTAATGTAATCACGTCAGATTGATAGTTGTATATTTGTATGCTGAGAATACGATCGCCCTGGTTAAAGGTCTGCGCGGAACGAAGCGAAGAAGCGAAGGAGCGAAGAATTGGAAGTCTTTATCATATCGCACATTTATTACACCACCGAATTCTTAGGAACGGATTGAGACAGTGAGAGAAGTTGTGAAAAATTCCGAGAATTCGTGTAACTTTTTCGAAATTCGAATGGTATCGAGAAAGGGGATGGTAAGCGTGGAAGTAGAAACAGACGTTCATTGTGAGGCAAGGCTAAACCAGCTTAATGCACTTCTGATATGTTCGTTATTTTTCCATCTTCATTCTTCGTATGTCTTTTGTCTATCGAACGTTCCGAGGTTATTTATTGGCGAGTTCGCTGAATTACCGAAGGCCGGCGAACTCGCATGGCAGTCGATATTTCCCGCGTAAATGCGTCTTTAATTTATCGCCCGCGGCCATCGTTATTCCTGACTGTATTCAGGCTGCACCAATCCCGACGTCATTTACAGCTGTGCACCGCGTGGCAAAAAGAAACGAAATTGAAGCGAGCCGTGCGCCTGATTTAATGCACCTTCCGTCCTTGCCTTCGTCCGTCCTCACACTTTTCACCATCATCATTCCTTTTTACGCCCTATAGATCTTTTTAAACTCGGGGAGGAATTTTGACCTTAATATTCCCCGCCCTCTAGGACCTTACTCGTTTCTCCACTAAAAGTAAGAGTGTAACATTTCTTTTTCTTTCGTTTCGTAAACGTTAAAACGTGCTTTCATTTGGGCCACCGGTTTCATTTACTCTCCGCCCATCTGGTCGTTACTTCGCATATCGGTTCGCTTCTTCGCTTCTTTATAAATTCCGATGCGACGTGGAACGCCGAGACAATGTATCCCGTCGTTTTTTCCGCGCATACTTTTTTCACGACACAATGTGCAGCCGTCGTTCCCGGGCCCGTTCGTCTCCGTTCTCGTCGCGGATTAGCCCCCAAGCGGATTGCCATGAAAGAGTAATTAGTACCGATGTAACTGCGCTGTCGGGGGAAGATTTGAAGGTGCACGTTGATGGCCGAATTACGGTGATTCAGCATTTTTTTTCTCCCGCATCAACGACAGAACGCCGGAAATCCTGTTTAATTAGTAGCGACCGTCGTGTATCAATGAGGTCGGCGAAAGAATCCGCGAAAGACTGAACGACGAAATTTCCTTGCGACGCTCGGACATGATTTAAAGAACGACCTTTCGTAGTAACCTACTTCCGTTCTTCGCGAAAATTCGTCCGCAATGGGTCAGGGTATAACAACGTATTTTCTGCCTTTTACCCATTTCACTTTGTTTCATCGATTACAGATTAGCCCGCGACTGGACTGTAACAAAAGTGTAACTAGCCACTATATTATATGGCACTGTGTTCTAGCAACCTCTCTGACGATTTTCTTTTCTCAGAAAGCCCTTCCTTTCGAGATAACTTAAGGATAATTTCATGAATTCTGATTTGTACGACATCGACAACAGCGTTTTTATGTCAGATTTTCAGGTAATAGTCAAGTGTTATAAAACCTCTGTAAAACATTAAAAATCTCGAAAATTTTCCTTCTGTTGAGCATATCGTGTAAAATTAGTGATATTCCTGTGGCCGTTGGAACGCCGATAAACGCGAATATTTTCGCCAAGTGTGTAGCAACGCAAGAAGGGGTAGTCGGCGAGGAGAGTCGGATGAGCAACACTAATAGCACGGCTTGTAGTGCTAATGGTTGTCGTAACGCAACTATCTAAGGTGCCTTTGAGGCGTATACAGATGAACGTTGCTCTACGTCGCCGACGACGGTTCTCCGCTCGTTGCCAATCCTTAACCCCCGCGTCGGCTAAAATTGTTCAGGGCTTCTTGCGCGCGTGGCGTGAGTCAACGATCCGGAGTTGATTGCAGCTTTTCTTCGTCAACGACGAAGCTCGATTTTTCCCTCGGCGACAGGCAGATACCTCGCTGCTTTGGTCCTACTGTTTCGGCTTTCAAATTTCGGACGTAGACTTCAATCACAGCTTGACGACTCGAGCGAATCATTGTTCTGTCGCTCAATGTGGTGGCTATACCGAGCTATGGGCATATTGCGTCCTTCGTAACAACGGACCGATATTTCCTTCAATCTGCCGAGTTACGTCAGGGTGGAAAGCTTGCCCGTCGTTACGTAATCGTATCTCATGAATGCCATAAAGAAGTCCCCGTGCGTCATATGAAATTCCGCTCATTGCGGCTATATTACTGCGACGTTACTTCCATAATTGCTTAAGGCTCCGGCCGAGCGTGAAACGACAATTCGTGGTCGTTTTCAGGTCACCTCGGGCAAGGAGAATTAAACGCGTCCGGCATAGGAGACAGGTCCCTTGAAGCCGAGTTGTCTGGATGACAGGACTAGGCGACGAGGGACCAATAGTAGTTTAAGGGGCCAACGGTAGTTTAACCGCAATATCGGAAGGGGTTAATCGCGTTACTGGTTTGCCGCCCGCGAACGTTACGAAGCCCAGGAGACGAACGTCAGAAGACAGGATCACGTCCGCCAGTTGACGAAAACAATACGGACTACTTCATCCGTCTTTGAAATCGTAAACAACAGAGACAGCTACTGGCTATCGATCGAATCACCTGGTTTATAAGCAAGCTTCTTAGCCATTAGCAACCACTAGACACAAGTCTATAATTTCCCTGGATTATATTCCCAGTATATACATACACATACGTTCCACGTAGATTCCTCTTGGTATTTTCTCAGGCTTTCATATTGGAAATTCAGTATCGGTCTTACGGTAAAACAAATGAATCGATGATGCATCTGTGTGCTGCAGATCTGCACGTGCACAGGAATAAAGTTCGTATCGGTGTTTCGTAAACTTGCTAGGTTGTACATTGCATTATAGTACATGTTCGTGGAAAGCGATACAGCGGCACAGTTGGTGTGACCTGATTGTATACAATGTAACCATTTGAATATGACGAACCGTGGAGTATTAATCGAAACCTTCATGAAATATTTCCAAGCTGATCAGGGGGATTCGATCGACGCGTAATGCCTGCGCAAATACTATTAACATTCTTTAACGCTGTTTGCTCGCTCGTCCCAGCGTTCAAAGTGGAAGTATAATAATCGACGGTTCGTCTGAACTTTAAATGTCTGCATTTTAAGCAGGCTTACTGCGACCGCCGTGGAAAACTCGTTTAACGACTTGGCCAACGTTTCGCTAAGTAAGGACGTCGCGCACTTATTTCGAACGTTACACGGTTTACGAAACGTTGCTAAGCGGCTTCTGGAAAGTGGGTCCTTCAGGCGGAGAGTTAGCGGACCGATCTTGTTTCTTCAGGCTCGCTCGTAAATGGGGAAGCTGTCATAATGGTATCGCCGTGACAAAACCGGAACGCACAGAAACGGCCGTGATTGCGTGCGCGTTTCAGTCCCGTCGGGTGAAGGCCCATGAATGCACTTTGTCCGAGTGTGTCAGTTTTTCTTCTCTGGCCGACTCATCTGCATATGAGCTTCCACGCTTCAGAGTTTCTACTGGCCCTCTGACAATACGAACCTAAGAATCCCCCAAGTAACATCCTCACTTCCATGATTTCTTTAGCAAAATAACACCCCGTCCGCTCGTTTGTCTGTATTTCTTACACGACTGCCATTCCACCGTGGCTGCAATTTATCGTTACGTTACCCGCTGTACGTGCATCTGTAGAATTCTAAAAATATTGAAAACGGTATTTCGAGAGATCCAAACGCGAAAATATGCCGTCGGTAAAAATACTTTTCGGCATACCTAGGCCGACACGTTGACGAGCGTTGAGTCGTTATAGCCCCTTTTCAGCACTTATAGGCGGGAAAAGCGGGCGATACGTAACGGCGCGACGAGGGAATCGTTAGGATATGACCCTAATGTACGTTTCGTGTTCCACGCTGTTTTCCGGTACAAGCAGGCCCCGATAAATTTGACGTTCACGATTAAAATGAATTATTCAATAGCGGCCGAATAGGGCGAGCGTCGCGACGCACGCCGTGCTCGTATTATTTCCCCGAGATCGATGCCACTCTAAGCGTCGCGCGGTACAAGCCCCTCCGGCTCTACCGCCCGGAAGTCGATCCGTAAAATTTCCTTCGATGCCGTGAAAACGACGGCTAATTGAGCTTAATCACGAATTCACTTCCCTTCAAAATGTGCCTCTTCCACACAAATTTGAAAGGGTGACCGATAACAGAAAAACAGGATTTTTTTATAAGTACTCGGTATAAATAATACGTTGTATCACCGAAATTTTTTTCAAGGATTGTGTATTTTCATTTTTCTGAGTAAACACAGCCGGGTTGTAAAACATATTACGAAGAAGTGAAAAGACCGTTTCACTTAAGAGAATGCCACATACGATGAGAAATTGATGACGATCGACCAAGCGGTGTTGGTGTAAATTCGTAACGTGCGCGAGACAACGTAATTACCCAGACGGCTATGATCGGCATGTGACCTTTGAATAGTCTGCCAAAGCCACGACACAACACAGTCGGTCGTGGGCCTTGAAAATAGATGAAAGCCATGCGAGTCACAATAGATCGCGAATGATTAGAGCCGATATAGAGGATCGAAATAGCCGAGATCAGATTGACAGAGGTAAATTCCATTTCCTGGTAATAATGTCAAGCGACACGGCTCGGTCGGCAATGCAGGTTCGTTGCTGTTTTCTCACTAAGAAAACGTGGACGGTAGTGCAAGACGGGAAGTTTCCCCGCGCCGAGAAAAGAACAACTCCGTGGTACACGCGTAGCGACAGGAATATCTTGTTGGGTGGAAATAAAAGTGATATTTTCTTGAGAGGTACGTTAGTGCGGACCGAGGAGAATGGGCGTTGACTAAGAACGGTTAAGACGACGGTGACGGTTGTCCTTCCGGCTGCGGGGATCATCCATCGACGGATTTATCGAGTCGACATGGCGCTATAATTGGAGTTTAACCTTTAGCCGTCGTCCAAGCAGGTGACCCAGAGGGCGACCTACATAACGAAATCGGCTTCTTCTTCCCGCACGGTCTTTCCGTCTGTCGCTCGGTCGCGGCGCATTCGGCTTATAAGTTATTTAATTCGAAATACCCATCGGTCGGCCGGCTTGCCATGCTCCGCCGAAAGAGCAGTTTTTAGAAACCGTCGTCTCTCGTTTCCACTCGGTCTATTTCGGAGGCCCTGGAGAAGCATCTCTGCGGCTTTAATAAATCCCGTCGTTGCAGCTTCGTTATGACCTGTGCGATGAGATCTCCCGAGGAACGATTAGCGAGGACCGTCGACCGTACGGAATTGAAGCCGCTACTCGCAGCTGGGAACCACCGTTTAATTGTTTACCAAACAGTCAGCCGGAGGGTGACTTATTAGCCGGCTGGCTCGTAAAGAATCCTTCCTGTTTATTCTCTTTTCTACCGACGAAAAAACCTCACATTCGCCATTGAGACAGTTTATTTCTATTACAAGTCGGACCGATATCTCGACGTTGAAGCGTTTCGCTTTCGATAGCACTGAGAAGGAATTGCAGAGATTATCTCAACGTCTGTAATTTATTCATCAAGTTCGTAATGAAGGATCTTCGAAGCAGGTTTAAGTAACTGTCGGCCAGTTCCTCTGCTAAATCGCAGTTATATGAAAAATTCGAAATCCTCTTGTTTACCATGACGTGTTGGATTTTCAAGTGTGAGACAAACAAACCAAACCGTTTCTCACGAAAGCGGTAAACCTGTTCGAAGATATTTCGGGCTTGCGATCGCCTATGGGAGGAGATTCCCTGGCAAATGGCGAGTTTTTTCGTCCGGGTGTCTTGCCAAATCCCACCGCAGTTCGGTCCGTCGGGGAATAAAACCTTTAGAGCGTGCAAGCGGCACTTTAATTTCCGCCAACTTCGGTTTCGGTTAACCAAAAGCAACGCTTCCACGTGTTTACCAATTCTCTGGAGATTTGCGGACCCGTATATCGGACCCTCTATGCCAGAACTTCCGGTAGGGAACGAACAAACAAGACTCGAATTAATAGCTTCTCGGGGAAAGCGAGAAAAGACTTCCGCGGATGTGAATCATTCTCAAAACTGCATTTCTTTCATATTTTCATGGACTACTTATAACAGAGAATTTTCGAATTTCTTCTGGTGCCGTTTTCGTGTATAGTTCAGTAGGTTTGATCGCATGCTGAGCTTTTTGTGGAATCGCGGTAGGTGTAGATAACGGGTCAGCCACGAGCCTGGATTATGGACGTAAGGATCATATTTGGAAGAAAAGTCGTTAGCGGGATTTGGCAGTCGGCCAGTATCCGTTTCCAAGAATGTAACTGATTTGTCACGACGCCGGAGGTGGAAGAGATAGTCGTGTGCACGTCGCGGCGAGCCATTCGAAGTAAAACGTTAGGCAGTAGAGCCCCGTCCAACTGACACGAATTTCACCGTGCCAAGGCCTATTACTCGATAATCCTCTTTTCCAGTTGCGACTCACGCGTTTACCTTCCTTCACTCTTCTTGTTTACTCCTCTGACCTGCAAACTTCTCTTTAACAAGACGCCTCGACGTGTACTTTCTCTGCAGCCGTTTCAGTGTTGACCCAAGAGTTTTAATGTAATTAGAACAGTGGAACGCTCGTATGCCGCATTGCTATTAGTTCCCCTTAAAAAAATCTTAATGACTTAGAACGTCCCGTTAGTCCATCTTAAGCGCGTAATTGACTTGTTGGTTTTTATTTTAATCCCTTATCTGGACCACAAACGGTCGAGTGGAAATAAGACCGGTGTTTACGTGAACGCGATTATTCGAGAATACCAGAGTTTACCCCATACGTATGGTTAGAATTTACCCCCTGCCGCGTGACACAGTTGCTTGCAGTTCCATGCGTGCAGCGGAGTTATAATTAACGTTTCAACGTCATTATTGATCCATAACCTTTTCGAATGATTCAAATAGAACGTTCACCTGTGAAATTGGTCGCTCATTTCGTGACGGTTTGCGTTTGCCAATGCTCATTCCAACTCGACCACCGACGTCCTTCAAATTGTTATGACGTTCCATTATGGTCAGCCTAATTACACTGCTGCCAACTGTCCTGATAAACCATTGGGGAATCACGGTTTTTCTTATTTTTCCCCCCTTCTCCAACACTGGTTCGGCAATTTCTTCTCTTAGACTCTGTCGATCGATCATTGTATCCTACAACGTGCTATTAAATCAAAAACGTTTTTGATCCTCCTTTCAAACAACCGTAACACGGATATGGGATCAATTGAGTATCCGATTTCGGTTCGTCGATGAAGAACGGCAAGAACCGTGGGTGTTTGTCGATGCCAGAAGTTCGTAAACAATTTGTCGCTGCGAGGGAGGGGGGGGAGGAAGGTTGGAGGGTTGGTTTAACGGAATCTCAGCGAACCCTCGGCGAGTGATGTGAAATGTGTGGCGCCGTCGGCGACTACCCTTCGATACGAGTGGTCGGCCCCCAAGCTGGCGCCTCGATTGTCTATAATATCGAACGACTGACGTGGTCTTTAGCTTGGCCTTCTCGGCAGAATCTACTTTATTAACCCCTCGGCGGTTAAGGTCGTGGGGTCTACAATTTCCGGCAAGAAAAATCCTGCCGTGCACGAATATTTCTCATAAACGAGATTTTACTGCCGTCGCATAAGCTTCCGCAATCTACGTAACATCGTAACATTCTATCCATAACACGCGTCATAACACGATCCGCTTGGATGATATACGATCAACTGCGTGTTCCTTAAACAAAGAATACCTCAGCAAACTGTCAATGTTTGAATGTAAATTCCTGTCATATGTAACGTCTATTGAGTTTACTTTGCAATTCTGCGGTCAAGTTAGGCGCGCAAAGTTTTATCGAACCGTGGGTGACTCGACTTTGCTCTTTGACGGTAGCAAGAAATGTAGAAAAGTCTTAAGAGCTTTTTTGTTAGTAGTTCCATTGCGATAAGTCCCACGTGAAGGTAATATTATTACTGCATAAAACTTGTAACGTGTTCTTTAGACTCCGGCGTGATTTAGTTCGACGATTCAGCTAGTGAAGAAGCGATGTAACAGGTGTGCACCATCCGGTGATTCTATTATTTCTTTGCCAATACTTCTGTGTGTAACCATTCGTTTCACTTCTCTTCGTAGATCCTACAAATGTCTGCAAAAAGTTTATGTCCGATAGGACAAGGCCCGGTAATGAGCTCATAAAACAAACCTCTAAAGTGGCCATTTTTCTGGTCAAACATTTTCTAACGTCAGAGAAACAGATAAAATTCAACGCCATTTTCATTTATCGTCGACTGATAGTCATTGAAAATATGCAAATATAAAATCTGTCTTTCTTTGAACATTTCCTTTGAATGATAACATTTGCCATTGTGTGTAAATCGTCAATTTGATGAGTACACTGCTGTAATTCGGTTGTTTTTGAGAATGAGGAAAGTAAAAGTAGGAATCTCGTTAAAAAATGATAATGTCTGTGAATATATAGTTGGTCGTGAGTAATGAATCTCAATGACTTCTCAGGCTGAAGTGCTTTATTGCACGGGCCGTTGAATGCTTGCGATTCGCATTATTTTTTTTCCCCCCCGTGTGTTAGGGCACTTGACCTAAAACGTTTGAACATCGCGAGACAGATACAGACATACGCTTGGCCCGGCCGCAGTAGGCTTCATTTCCTCCGTGTAATTTACCTTTGTAAAACCTCTTCCGCTGATTTATTCGTCAGAATTTCGAGTTATACAGTTCCTGGGTATTCCGCTTTCGCCAGGGTTTTGAGTGGCCTGGGGGGGGGGGGATTTCTTGCGTAGTCGTGAAATCAAGAACGCGAATGCGAAGGATTTGAAGAGACATATAAATGCGGTTTAAAAGTTAAAACGAACGTTCCTCGTTAGCTTATTTTTAGCCAAAGATGGCGACTCGCGACGTATTTTGGCAAACGAGGTCAGCTTGATTGGCTGCCGGCAAATTGAATTATTTTATTTTTAATTTGCCGAAGCACTTGACCGAAAACGCCGCCATCATATGCGCGATTTTGGGCAGGCGTGCGAACAAGAAATTTCCCCCTGTGATTTCGTCTTTCACGGTTTTTGCGTAGCTGAAATAACTTTCCTCTATTTCAATAGGCGAGGGACGAAAAACTTAGTGGAAAGCGTGTGTATATATATATATATATCTTTGAATTGCCGAGCAACTTCCCAGAAGCGGATTGCGACGAGCTGTCTCTGCTAGCAATGACCTGTCAGAATCAGATTCGTTCTGCAATTTCTTCGCGAAATTTTCCCCTGGCTCCTTGGCAACTATTCCTCCAAATATCGGGATAGCCGACGTCCCGTTAATCCATTCATGCGCTAATTATCGCCGTTAATCGTGGTAGTAAAGTGTTCGGGGCTCAATTTATTGAATCCCCCGGTTTAATGGGCGCAAATGGAAGCGCCGAAAAAGTGGGCCGAATATAGCATTGCCGAGGACTGTCGAAAACTTGGGAGTATGCCATCTTGGGATGTAAAACTTTCTTGCTTGGCAACGAGATATCCTCTCATTTCCCTCCACCTGGCGAAATGGCGTGGCTTTTTGTCGGGGTATAGCGTTACGACTAAATAAAGAGTTAAGAAACTTTCGACCAGCTGCCAGATTGCTTATCGTCGCCTTCTTCTTCCGTTTTTATTCCAAACGCTTGTCATCATTGTCCTCCGATTACTTTGCAAATAACGGCAAATTTTTTCATGTTTTTCGCAACAGACGAAAATTTGCGTATCGGAATCGACGAGTGTCGACAAGTCTCTAACGACGCATTGACTTTAATTAGAATGTTATTTGTGTGTGTGTGTGTGTGTGTGTGTATGTGTCTCTTTGTGTATGGATTACGTGTAAAGAAGGTACTCTAATGAAGGCATTGCTAAAAGTGGAATGTGAATCACGCCCTTAGCCTCGAATCTGCGATATATGCCACGGATTAAAGTGTTGGAGCTCAACTATTTTGAAGCCTGCATTCGCCGCGATATAATTACGGATTGTCTCATGCTGATAATCTAGTGTCTTGAGTTATAGTTTTCCGTCGCTATACGGATGGCACTCTAAACGTAAACGCGCTATAAGTTAATTATTTCTCGAAATTTGCCGTAACCTTTAGCTACGCAGGGTCGACTACTGAAATATTAATTACAGGCGCCATTCCTGTTCTTAACGATTGAGATTAATATTCAAGAACAAATGCGGTTGAACGAAGTATTGACGAATAATGAAGCGACATTTTCCCGAATATTTCATGTGCAGCGGGCGAGTTAATCGCAGAGGAGATGAAAGATGCATCGTCTATCGAACCAGTCAACTTCGAGGCCGTAAATTTGCAGTAACACGCGCCAGCCGATTGCTACTATCCTGTATTAATAAATTTTCCTTAAAGCTGAATAAATGACCGGTCTGGCGCGGCAAGTGGAACTGACGGTACCAGATTAAACTAGTTTTTTGCTTTTACATAATTACCTTCGACTGAATCTTAACTATTAATTAAATCCATTAAAATAATGAAACTCTCGGGGTACTACGATTCACTTTACTTCTCTGTTTGAGAATTTTTGTAATTCACACGTAATCCACCGTGAGACGTACTTCTGTAGATTCTGGCCAATAATTTTCTTGACATTTACGTGTTGTATTGGATGGAATTACAAAGGGACAGTCCCGGCGATGGTATATTTATTTATCTTCGTCGGGTATTGATCGGTATGATTGAAGATTCTCGCACTTGTCGCCAGACACTTCGGTTGTATATCTCGTGTTACGAAAATAGCGAGGTTAGCTCGTGACGAGGTTGCCCGAGACCCACGCTAATTCGCACGCTAAAATAAGAACGACACTCTTTATTTATAGTGAAGTACGATAGGTCAGATTGTCGACTTCGGGGCAAATCGCGTGACGTCCCGATGCACCGAATTCTTAAATATTCTCTTCTTATTTTCTTTTCATCTCACGATAATCCGCAATAAATCATCTCGCGGCCGACGATCAGCAACGACTCCTACTTTCTCACCAACTTATTTCTTGATAAAATATGAGCAATTCTCTGCAATTGTATAATTTTTGTAATTTTATGCCGATTGATGATTGGACTAGAAATTACGAGGATTTAATATTTGTACCTTGCACCGTATGTTACAAGTTCCTACGCAAAATGCTGTAACGTAGTTATCGAAAAAACATTCGACAGGGGTTAGATATGATCTATGGAATGGTTTATCGAATCCCAGTGATGGATAGTATGTACCATATAGCATAACGCGTCTGCTGGGCGTTATTAATTGATATAAATTACTACACAGTCAAAATCTAGGAAAGATAGTGTCTACGTTATGTTGTCTAATTGTACGACGACCTTTGGGAGGTCGGTCAATGTCAAGGGATTTTCATTCTTCGTGTATCCTTTATGTTTGTAATGACGGTTATCCTTTTAAAGGGTGATAAATGCTCACGTTTGCTATCTTACCTTGCCTTTTTATCTAATGGTCTATACGTTACGACTGCAGGGCCCACTTTCCCATTACTTACGAAACTACTTCACTCGAACGTTGTTGGGCACATTTATTCGGTTCATTTTGTCGATACGTGACATACATAATGTCTTTTACTTTTCTATCCAATATACTTTGGCGGGTAAACGGTTTATCTTATCGAAATTACGCGGAAGATGGAAAATCGTATTTTCACTACGCTCTCAACATCGCGGAAATGCGAAAAGCGTGGTAGATAATTAATCGAGAAATAACGTTCCGACAAATTAAACCGTAAATGTGTTGACAAATAATTTCACTGGGCCAATAGCCCGGTAATCGAATTATTATCGGCGTTCCGCGTAATGGAATAATCGGGCCGTTGGATTACATTGTCGTGGAAGCAAGCGACCGTACAAACGTATTTAAACAGGCGACTTTTTCTGGCTGGTCATCAATAACGTTTCGACGATCTTCTTACGTGCCGTTAGCTCGGCATAGCAACGTGGGCTTCACTCGAAAGGAAATGCTGGAATATCTTTCTTGCGGGACCCTTTCATCGGAGTCTCAGCCTCTCTGGGCGAAGGTAAATACCGCCGGGATGATATAGGAGTGGCTGCCCGGTCTGCCGGGGGTGGCTCGTTTTTTGCCGCTGTTCTTTTCGAAGGGGGCAATTGGTCGGAAGAGCTTCCGGCAACGGAAAGGACGCCCATGGCAGTGATAACCCACTGACCCACATAGATGCCCCGGACGCGGCGAAAGGAGCCAAACCGTTCGGCCATTGTGCCGAAAAAGGACAGTCTAATTATCCTGACAGAATCGCGATATGCGCCAACGCAAAACATCGGTTAACCGGGGGACGTTTCACAAGACAAACCCATCTACTCGTGGTGTGTGCGTACGCGTGTGTAAGTGTGTGTGTAAGGATACATTTAGCTATACGGCAACCCTCGGCAGATAAATATATGTGTATATACGAGCACGTATTTACGTACAAATATTTATCCGTTGTATTATGTATATACGCGAGTATACATGTGCGTGTGTGTGTGTGTGTGACACGTGTGCACAGACACACACACACATTGAGAGCGTGAACCCGTCTCCAGTCGACCTCGTGGAATCACAGAGGGGACAATCGTCATCAACCGCCGTCGGGAATGTTCTCTCTCCCCATACGTCCTCCTATTATCAGCGAGCGGCTCGTTATCGACCGCAGAAAGGAAGGTAGATATGTCGTCGCAGCAAAAGGAGGCTTTGTTAGTCGCTTATTATCTGACGGAGTCTTGTTGCCATTTCCCTGGATATGCCAGCAACGATTCGTTATGGTCCGCAGATAAGCGCAAATGCCCCGAGGATGGGAGTATTTATACGAGTAATTTGGCCCGTGGAAATTCAGATCGGATCCTAAATACCTTTTAATAAGATTCGAATGAATTAACAAATGGATTAATAAACGAGTAACTGAAGGTGTAGAAAAAGGGTGTAGATAATAATGTTAAGCATTGGAAATCCGGCTCAAAGGGACATGTTTTATATATTTATTGAAATGCTGATTAATTGAATTGATACGAATACACTTGAGACTGAAAATTTCCGCATTTTCCACAGAGTGTTGCTGCTGTAAAAGTCACGTGTTTAATTAGCCTTCTATATCAGCAAAACGTTTCGTCGCTGTTTACAGAGAACAATAAATACACAGTGAGATTTGGAATTAACGTGACAAACGTGGGTAATGAACAAACTGTAGTGGAGAACTTTGCCGCGAGTTAGGAGCCGCATTGACAGTTATTTGCAGGCGTTCTGTGTGGAAAATTCAATAATTTATTGTTCCATCGTTGTCGCTATAGACCCGTACTGCCATCTAACGACCCGTTTCGGAACTAAACCTCATTATCCAACATCCGTTAATGCCCTTTTCATTTCGTTAATTAAATCCGATTCACATACGGCTTGTTATCATTGATTTCCCTGTTCCTTGCGCAACGGTCCGTAATAAGAGTAGCAAATAGCCGGCGACACATTTCGGCATTTCTGTTTACTCGAAAAGCACTGTTTGCTTTAAAAATTGGGCAACCGGTCCTCAAGGGTAAACAGAGAGGTGGCAAACTCCTCTGGCTTTGAGAGACCGTACATTGATATAATTATAATACGAAGTAATGTAGTAATAACTGACTATTTTTTACATAAATCACTGAAGAAGGATTAAAAGCCAAAAGACGAGATTGCGTAAACTGCGCGGAATATCGGTTCTGTTTTCCTGGTATTCATAAATTTAGCTTTGGAAATGTGGTTAACAAGCGTAGACCAGGAAAAAAAGGGAGAGAGAAAAGGTGAAAAGCCCATATAGTCATTTCCTGTGCTATGAAGAACATAAAAGAGAGAGTAGGAAAAGTGAATACACGAATCGACAAATGTAGGGCGCGTGTAAATGTAGACTTATTAAAGGAAAGGAAAATCCGAGCTGCGGGCGGAGCGTGCGGTCCAATTAAAAATATAATTCGTATCTCGTCGAGCGAATCTTCAACGTCGGTGAAAATTCTCGAACGCGGCGTAGCGCGCCGTAATTTCGGGTCTTTGAAAAATGGCTGTGGTCGCGTGGGCACGTTTGAGCCCGGAAGCGGGCTAATCGGCCATTTTAACGGTGCGGGTGGGGGACGGCGAGGGTGAGTCTCGTGACAATTTACATTTGCAATTTAACGCGGATAGCAATCTGAGCGGTACGGTTATACGCCTCGAAACAGGAAGATATACCGCGCTGGGGTGAGAGGGGTGGAATGAAGACGAAAGCCGCGAGGAAGGGAGGCGAGGAGGGGAGGGGTGGTACCAGAAGAGAGGATGTTTAATTAAACGAACGCAGAAGCGCGGTCCTAAGGCAAGCCACGGGTTTGACTGGGATCCCATTAGGTTCGTGAGGATGACGGTGGCTTTGCTCTCCGCGACGCGGAGGAGTACTAGAAGATAAGGGAGAAAAGCGGGAAGGGTCGGACGGTGAGAGGAAGGTGGGTGGGGGGGAAGGGGATAAGAAGAGGGCACACACAGGGTGTCTTTAAGGCGGCCATACGGTCCTTCTTTCCACGTGCGACGAAGCGCTGACTCGACCCGTTTCATCCGCTGAACAGCCGCGCTCGTCGAGATGAAACGCTCGCTGCAACCGAGCCACCAACCCGCTGCGAAGTTCCCCAATTTCCCTGACCTCCGTGTCTTCCCCCCCTTTGAGGGTCTCTCGATGAATACCGTTAACTTGGCCCCTTTGAGCGATGCACGGCGAGACGCGCAAACGTTTCAATAAATTCGCGCGAACCGACGGCGAATGCCGAGAGTGGAAGGTTTTATCGTCGTCAATTAGGTACCCATTAGACCTTGGACATTGTGCTTTCGAAATGAGCCAGTTCTTCCGGCGGTAAAGGGAACGTTGAGCGGTGTAATGAAATGTACTACGGTGGCGATTGAAGCTCGAGTTCTCGGGACGAGGCTGCACGCGACTGTCATCGTGAAGTCATCTATTCAGGATGCCGGAAAAACGTCGAGTCAATCCCCCCTTCAACGAGCGAGCACTGGAACGGAGTTTACGGGCCGCGCGAGATTCGCTAAATCGACGGGCGCAGTGAGACCGAGCGGAAAAACCGTCGCGTGAAAAACATTTCGCGTAGCGTACCCTCTTATTGCGACCAATAAATGAGAAAGTGGAGCATCAGGCTCCCCCCCTGCCCCGTTTGTGCTTGGCGATGAATCTCGTCGAGTTACGTGCCAGCTTGAGGAACGTCGCTGGCGGTTTCGATCGGAGAAAAATCGTTTCCGTACGCTCGGGCGAAGGCAATTCCCAGCTGGCTACTGCCCTGTCATTACTACTCAACGGAAAGTGGAGTAAACATATTCCGCGGCGGAGGTCGCTAGTTAAAATATGTCGGTGTGTACAGTCTAGCATAAAGCTGGTCGATAATCGTTACCCCGTTGTACGTGCCAGCTAGAAGGAGAGAAAATACGTCCGGCCCGGTCAATAGATAGGTTTCCCGGAAGTTCCCCCTTGATTGGGAAATATTTCGTAACTCGGAGCAGTGCCGAGTATGAGAAATTTTCATTGGGAAGATACTTGGCGGTATTTGCAAGACAATGAAAGCCTTTCATTGGTTTCTGATTAATCGGCCCGAATTGATGGGCTCTTATGTACGTAATTCCGAGCGGGAATTGCAGTTCCTTGTAACCCCGGTGTACTCGGGGCTCTCGTCTTAATGTACCAAGTGGAACACATGATTCAACAAGCGCACGTTCAACTTGCTCGGGAGAATCGAGTTGCGGAACGTCCACGGAATGTGCACTTGCAGCTGCCAGTTCAGAACTTTACGAGGGTGATTACACACCGTCGCAGTGGTAAGGAACGGTTTAGCATCCGTCCTGAGTGGCTGGATGAACGATGAGAAAAGACGGCAAGAGCACTGGATGTACTCGAAAAGCCCTCGTTTAGATCTTCTCCTATTCTGTCCCTCGTCGTTCCTCATGCCACCCTTTTTTATTTTTCCCCTCTTTTTCTTCTCCGCCATCGCACTTTCCTAACGTCCATATTCGCCGAGCTGGGATAACTGAAGGAGAAGATGGTGCATAAACTTTTCGCTGTTTCTTATTATGCGATCCTTTTCCCGTCTCGTTTCTATCACCCTTGCTACGGGATACCTTGGGATTAACTGCGGAGTTCTAATTAGCGTTAATTAAACCCGGACTCGGCGCTAGCTCCTTCAAATTTTCAATACGACCAACTTTCGACGCGACGGAAAATCTGGCCTGTTTACTTTGCACAGAGCTTGCGCTCGTGGAAATATCATTCCCCATGCTCGCTAGAAATATTATCTGGTACTTGCTTGCGTATTATTAATGTTTCTCGCTTATTGAAGGGAACGGAACATTCCCGAAAAACCTGGCGCTTTATTACTCCCGCACGAGTCCTGGACATGAAATTCCCGGAGTTTCTGAAAAATTCGGTTAACCGACCGGACGGGGTTTCGCGTGATATACGAAACTTTATATGAAAGTAGAGTAGCGACTTTTCTACAATTCTGCAAGTAAATTCGGCTGACCTGAATCGTCTACGTGCGACGTCAGACCGCATTTCACAAGTGCATGTGCACTAGTCTCGTACATTTACGCATACCTATGCATCCGCAGGGGCAGTATACAGCTATATACATACGTCTCAGCAGGTGCAGCAAGTGTTAGTATCGGCCGGAATTGAGTATGGCTGGATGGGACCTCGTGCAATTTTATATTTCTTACGGGCACTGTGCCCGCTAGGAAGAGATATCAGCGAACCTCGAGAGGCCGAGACGTCCAATGCCGTTCGATACAGCTTAAATCTTCCAAGTATATCCGGTTACGGGATACAAGATCCTCGCTACCTAAATTTCAGAGCTCAGGATCAAAGAAAATAATTTCCGCCCATAAAAGTGTGTGGAACCATCGTATTCACGATGTATAAAAATTACCCATTATTTTAGACTGAGAACGGCTGTTTTCTCATTATCGAGTCACGAATATTGTATCCACGAGTAGGTCTAAACGACTCGTTAATCTTCGCATGATATTTCTCGGTTTTGGAAGGGGTTGGCAGGGATTTTCTTTGCCGAGGATTCCGTTGATTTTGTCAGGGGGAAAGAAATACCGCGACTTCCAGGCTGATGATATAGAGATAGCCGTAACTTCGGAGTTTGTCGCTTTTGTTTTATACGGAAGTCCGGCTGGTGAGGACAAAAGGGCCGCCGTTGGAGCGCGCATGTGTCACGAAAATGAACGTCTTTCGTCTGACCGTCGTGCAGCTAATAGCCGACCATTAGCGGAAAGCTTAGACCATATACGGCATACCGCATGTATATAGCCTGCCTTCGCAGCTTTGATCGTGTATATTACATATATTTGCGATGCCAGCCACGTATAATACAATAGACACGTTCCTCTTCCGCCCCGTAATTTCAGGAAGGCTTAACAGTAAACGCTTTCTCCTAAAACTCCGAGGAATAAAACATTATGTTCCATGGAGAAATGTAAGTTTAGGTTTCAGGATGCCAAGTAGACAGACCTTATTATGCGGCGTTGGATAAATCATTTCAAGAAACTCGGGAATTGACGGGGGGAAATGCTCTGCACACTGCCCTCTGCACGATCTTTTACGTAGTGTGTTATGGGTATACGTATGTAAGTTACGCTCCGCCAATGATTTCAGGAGTTGTGACGACTCTATGCGAGCTGACTTTATTGTGCTCGCACCATAAAAGTAGCAAAGCACACCGTTCGCCTGGCAGTAAACGTTACGATTATGTCCTGAGAACTGCGGGCAACGGTGACTGTACGATACTGTACGTTGCTATTGCTTCGAGCGTTGGGAAATCTATCTGGTCGGAAGTTGCGGGGAAAAAATCACGTTTGTGGACGCAACAACGAAGGTCCATTCGGTGATTGGACGATGGAAATTGCGCCCGTCATTTCGCCGCTTTAACGGGACATTTCGTATGACAACAGAACGGTCCCGTTGCCCTCTGAATGGATTTTCCGTTTGTGTTTGGTCAGTACGCTTGGACGTAGGAACACGCTGTTTTCGCAGCAACATTTTCGCGAGGGTCCGAGGAGTGCTTTGCGCATTAGCGACGAAAGTTTTGTTTGTCGGTGCACGGGTCATTGTAGAAACAAGGCATTTAACGAGAACTGTGCGTCAGAAGCCGAGGCATGTCGCGCGACGTGCCCAATGGAATTATTCGAAATTTAACGAGTGACTGGCTGAGAGCAAACCAACGGTGAAAATCGATCGACCGGCAAGGCACGTAAGCAACCGTTCTTTATTTATTTACGTTACGTGTACGTGTATAGTTACGGGCCTGCGCTGCTGTCGATAAGCCGTGCTTTTAGGTGGCTTGCACCTGCTCCGATCTACCACGTCCCAGAGCTCTGCATTTCGTGAGACGGCGAATGTCCATTGAAAATCAGCGGCTACGAGCCGCGAATCGACCGGCCACGTCTTTATTATTCCATCTGGATGGCGCAAAACTTACGTGCATACATACTTGTACGTCCCTTCGACCTCGCCCGTCGAATTTACTAAGCCAAACACGAACGAAAAACCGATAGACGAGGGACCATTTTCCCGGCGGAATTTAGGACCTCATACACCGCTCGAAAGTCTAATTTCGTTGGTATTTTTCTCTCTGTATTTCACAAAGGACGGTTGGGGAGGGGGGGTGGGTTGGTCGATTCTGAAATTACTTTGGAAAATGGCCGTCCCCGTGGAATTCTTGGCGAGATTCGTCGGTGATATTTCGGGCCCGGGCGCAAACGCAATTTACGGAATTCCGAAAGGCGTTAGGTTCGTGCCCGTCTGAGGGATCGATCGTCGTTTCGCACGAGGTCATCGAGTTCGAGACAGACCACCTCCTGTTACGCTATCGTGACTCTTCATCAAAGCTCTTTTTATGCTGCCGCGCGACGGGGGCACGTTCTTATCGATCTTTCCCTCGTCGGAACTTTGCCCGAGATGCTTCAAAATGTCGCCGGTGGACCATGCCACGTTTATATAATCAGTCTCGCTCGAGAGATAAAGGAGAGTCGTTAAAATTGCCCCGCGGCGTGGATTGCTAACGGTAAATCCGGGGGAAAACGGCCCGCGGGAGAAGTTTGACATTTAAACGAAGCTTTCGTTAATGCGATTATATACTATTGGCTGCTCCAATCGTACCTTTCTTTCCACCTGATAAACTTACCAACCGGATCGTCCGCTCAACGAACCTCGTTTATACGTTTTACCGGACAAATCAAACGTTTTCGTTCTTAAGTAATTTACTGAGGTTACCGAAATAATGCTTTGCTCTTGTACTTTTTTCTTCTGCTTCAGGTTATTGATCGATCGATAGACGTATTGTAAACTGTAAGGTTTTCTAATTCGTACAAGGAGTCTCGTGTCATGGAAAGATGGTTTATGAATGATGTTACACATGGATGATTGTTACGTAGAAGATGTAAATCAGGAGAATAGAGACCATTAAATGATGTACGAGCTATTCTTGATGTCAACATCGTTTTTACTATTAGTCTCAATTTTCAACCAACCAGGAGACCCGAAATTGTAGGAAAATACCCACAATGTTGGGAAATTTGATTAGACGCAAGATATATTACATTAACAAAACGTAGCTATCTTTCATTCCTAAAATTCTCTATAGAATGCTAATTACAACTGTATACCTGCTGCGTAAACGTGGTCAAAAATGTAGGTAATTCGTCAATGAAATCTCTCGTGTAATATATGCAAAACAAGGTCGAACAAAAAGCAGGCTAATTGCAAACGCGGCAGGTGAATTTTCCACCGTTGGAAGAATTTTTCTTCCTTGATGCATTCGAGGGTTCATTTACAACCCATGCGGTCTCTCGTAGAAGATTATTCATCGCAACCGCGGTTTGCGGTTTTCGTGGGATGTTCGCGCAGTTCGGTTAAACTAAACACCAACAAATGTTTTTACACCGTTCCGCTATAACGACCGTTATAAGCACCTGACTTTCATGGTCGTCCTTAATATTACCTCATCTAAACCGAATTATAATGTAAAAAACGTATTATCCAATATCGTAGCATATGAAAATGGGACTGTTCAAGTTCGAGATTGAACGGGTTTCTTTGTGTGAATTTTAAGAGTGCGAGAGTGATAAGCTATATCTCATATCCGTGCAATATCGGCTAATTTATCTGCAAGATATAGTTACGTAACAATTGCGGTATGGGAGGGTTTGTTGCTTTGCACTTGAATTAGATACCGTAGATTGCTGATGCTTTCGTGCAACGGTCATTAATCAATCGTTGCTGAAGGTCAGCTGGTTTCTCATAAATTCACTCATCGCAGAGTTGTTTGCGATTTTAATGGTACATTCCGTTAGCATGGGCGAGTTGAACGGTCTGCTAGCGAATCGCCATAACGGTTGTTAGTCTGACGTCGAGTTTGATAACACTGTTGATCGATGGAGTACGCGATGGGGATCCGTAGTAGTTTCTGAGAAATTCATTACGCCCGGCGACGTAGATGAATGAGTTCGACATGCACACGTTTCCCTACCATCTTCATTTTTCCCTCCGACAGAATTTTTCGTGTAATCTCGGAATACAAAGCGTTGCTATGATAATATTTCAATGACTGCTTATCTCTGTGTCAATAGATTCATAATTGTTTCGTTAATTACAACGTTCGTGTAAACCGGCCGTGAACGATTTAAGGGCGTTTATCGTTAATTCCTAACGACCAGCAAAGACTACAGTAGTCAATCGCGTGTTGGCCTCTAAGTGGAAAAGGAGGGTCAGTGGTTTTACTGCAAATTCACGTAACGGGCTTTCAAGAATCGATGCCCTATCTCCCGTTTTCGTAGCAATAAAGCTTTCTATAATCCTTCATACGATAACAATTTAATAGCTCTTCGTGTATATCTTGCCGGATTTATCGGCGTTATAAGTTTGCATATTCGTTAAGGGGCAGTCGGTGTATTTTTAACGAACGGTTATCGGTAGTCTGTAACGAGTGGCATGGGTTTTAATGGTCAGTCCGGCAATGGATCGTAATTGGAAGGCGGGTCAGTGGTTTCACGGCAATTCGTCGCAACGGTCGTTGGAGGCACGGGTTGATCCGATAAGGTCGCAGATCGATGACGAAGGGGGGTTCGTTGGCTCACGACCGTGGTGAGTTCTTATTACCGTCTTAATGCCGGATAACCCTGAACTTTAGTGCTGGTCGCCGACTAACACGGGAATCGTGCCGGTTCGCACGCTCCAAGTGTTTTCGGCCGCTTACCAGCGAGTGCCGTTTAAAAATACAGCCAACACGAAATCGAGCCCGAAACGACGGAGGCCAGTGCACCCGTCTGTCTTCGTGCCGGAAGAAGTGATCCCATTCAACGCATTCAAAGAAATTCCTCATAACTTTACATCGAAGAGTACAACGAAAAACTCAGGCTTTTACGATCTCCCATTATCTCATTGTTCAATGTACTAACCTTGAAAACCTTTCCCTTACATTTCTAAAGAAAATTTACTTCGATGTTAATTAATAAAATTGCCCGAGCGTTTCGTTCGTTTCCGCTAAGCTTGCGTTTTTTTTTCGCTGTCGGGTCCTGTGCTTTCCTTACCTTTCATTTCCGAGACAATAAACCACCGGCGCATTTTCTTCCTCCCTTTATGTTACCGTAGGGATTGCTGGTTCTCCGAATGTCCGATTCCGGCGGTGCTCTTATTTTCTCCCCTGCTTCGGCTCCGTTTCATCTTGCCGAGGACCGCGGTTACCATCTATTTTCGCACGCTGCCTACGTTTAGGGGCTGGTCCTCATGAGACCGACGCGTCAGGAATATCATACGGTTTCTACATGCTTCCTCCATTTTCTCCTTTCTTCTTCCACCGGCTCCGTACATTTTATGCATAATCCCATCGCCCGTACGTGCTTATTATTACGTCGCGCATTCCTCCTGCTTTCCTTCCCATTTTCTCTCCCTCCCTTGATTTCCTCAATCCGTCGTCTATCCTGGGCTTGCAGCGTCGAATGCATTGCGCGAAACGTTCGACGTAAAAACTTATGAATCTCCGGAAAGGGGCAGTACCGAAGGAAGGTACGTGGGCGGTTCACATAGTAGTCGTGGAAATGGATTGATGTAACGGGTATTACGTAGGTTAACGCGAACGAGGGGGGCGGGAAAGCAGTTTCCAGGGGAGAGTGGTTGCGGAGGAAATATAAATTCCAGCAATCCCCGTGGCCTTTTACCTTAAATATTTTCCTCGGAGAGGAGAGTTGTCTTTAGGAACGTCGTACGACGATTTCGACGATGTAATACGTCAACGGAACAACCATCGACCCGGGCGAGAGGCGAGATTTAGGGCCAACAGTTCTGATGTTCAGGCGTGCAATTTTATCAGGTCCGAGTAGGGCCTTGCAATCATAAAAACTTGTCCGACGTAGTGTTTCTCCGGGCGAGCAGTAATCCGGTCCCTCGGTCGGCATAAAATGAAATTCGTTGCCCGAACGTGGGGTGTATATCGCCGGGAGTTCTCTATCTGATTCCTTTGCCCTAAGTTCCGTTGCTCTACGTACGCGTATTCTCCGGCGAGCTGCTCCATTATGTATAAACGCGTTCGCCGAGAAACTTTGCCGAGAGAGCGGCGCGGTAGGCTTTCCCTCTCTTTCTCTCTCTCTCTCTCTCTCCTTTTCTCCCCCTCCCTCCGTCCTTGCGAAATTCGCAGGGCGGAGAAACGGAGGCCGGTATTTTCGCGAAAATGCCGAGTTGAACGTCGCCTTGGCGTCTCTGACGTGTGCGCGCGTGAATATAGCTTTGCGCACGGGGCGCTCGATAGCGGACAATAAGGATGCCCGACAATGCTAATGTATTCACGGCGGACAATCCCTTCGGGGAAAGCGTATTGATTCGACGCTCCACCTACGCATCAGCCCCGAGGTCTGCACGGCGATGTGGCTCCGAGGGTGGACCCTACTTTTCGAATAATTGAACGGCCGGATTCTAAAACTCGGCCGCTCGGTCTCCCGTGGAAAGGAACCTACATCCCGACGGATTTTTCCCCCTTCAGTGACGCGGCAAAACGGTGTCCCTCCTCCCCGCCACCCCCTCGTCTGTCGGACTCTAAACGTAATAAAATTTCGGCTAACGCCAGTCCTGGTCTTTGCCAGGAGATTCTTCGTGTCAGGTTTTTTTTCAGTTTATCATTCAAATGTCAAGTTGGTCGGGATAAAACTAGAGGCAAATTTTCTACACGAGTTGTATCGCAAGAAGTTACTGGCAAAGTAGTTTCATCTTTTCTCACCGAACGATTTGTTTTTCTGTTTCAGGTGGTGCTAGTATTCATTCTCAGTATAGCATCGCTTATAATATATTTCATCGATGCCTCCAGGTAAGAAAAAATCAGGGTGATGAGTTTCGTCGCATAATTGCCATTAGATTGCCGTCATTTTGATTATCCGTCACTGCACTGGACCTATTAAGGCCTTGCTTTTTCCTGTCGAGAGCGACGCGTTGCGAATAAAAATGGACGAAGAAAAGTCATTAACGCGTTAAATAGTGTTCACATCTGCGGTGCACTATCGCCGAAATTCTGGGTAACAAAAATATCGATCACAAGGATTCACTTTCCACACCAGTATTTCATAATCTCTTCCGTTACTTTATTGTTCCTAAAACATGTCACCGATAATTTTCAAGAATTGTCATTATACTTTGATAGAAATACAGAATGAATTCCAGTGTTGACGAGGCTTTACACATCGTACTTTTCGTTATTAACGTAATTCTCGCTTATCGTTTTCTCCGGGGTTACCATAAATTCCTGAGCTACCTGCGTCTATCTTAACCCCGTGCCCTGAATTCGAATTTCCTAGTCGTGCATTGGAATCACTGCTTTCGTAATTGGAAAAAGTGCATTTTAATTAGCAGCACACGTTGCTTCTTACTTCGCTGAAACACTTGTCTACCGCAACGAGGGTTTTTCCAGTAGAAATACAATGGAAATAACATTTTCCACTTATTAGCGTATTCTTGTGAAACTACGCGACCGTTGAACGGGCTATTAAATTTCGGCAAATGCGACAAAAGTTGGCTGGTACAATCTGCTTATTCGCCGGGCTCGTAAGAAGTCACGCGCCCTTCGGTACGCGCAAAGTTTCGAAAACAATGTTACCGAAACTGTGGGTTCATAATATTTTAATGAATCATTAAGGACCCGACGCAGCATGCTCCGTGCGTCCCTCATTAAAGTAATTCACTCTTAGTGCCAGGTCTGCCGTTTCACTGGCAAGTACCATAAATTCACGACTGAGTCACTCTTAATTTAAGCTTTATGTCATGACCTTTTAAAAGCTCACGTTCTCCCTCAGTACAGTCGTCTATATGTATGTTTAAATAAATAGCATTCATCGTAACGCTTTTTCATTTCCAACTTTCGCCAGGTCATATTTACTCGTGCCTTACTTATTGAAGAAAAGAAAAGCCCAGTAATCATTGAATTTAACTGCACGTAATACTGCTTTATTCAGTATCTGTTCTACGGCAATTCCGCGGGTAGCATTCTTTTATTTTCGCCAGTATCAGACAGAATCCTTGCTTTAATTATCTGCAGGGATATTGTATAGCATAGGATATTCTACCTGTACTGCACATTGATGGAAGTTCGAAAGGAGGTCGATTTAACGCGCTGCGTTATATGCTTTTATGTTACAGCGAAAAGGTGGAGAATTGCCAGAAGTGGAGCAACAACATTACTCAGCAGATAGACTTAGCT
Source organism: Hedychridium roseum (assembly GCA_963989215.1). Classification (NCBI taxonomy): domain Eukaryota; kingdom Metazoa; phylum Arthropoda; class Insecta; order Hymenoptera; family Chrysididae; genus Hedychridium; species Hedychridium roseum. The sequence continues at coordinate 5,618,145 of OZ022311.1, read as the reverse complement.
TTCAATATATTTTTTATGGTCTACTTTTTTATACGCGTAAGTATGTCGGTCTTGTACAACGTTTACCTTGTTTTTCTCGAGTCCTCAAGTGCCCGTATTTACGTAAGAGAAGGATTCTACTTTACGTTTCTCGATCGGCCCAGCCGAATATTTCTCACTGACGTATTAAACGACTTTTTTTCTCGGCAGTTTATCGCCGCCAGTGACAAGCTGTGGTTCATGCTGGAGATGTATTCGTTCGTGGACTACTTTACGATACCACCGTCCTTCGTGTCGATATATCTCGACCGGACGTGGATCGGACTGAGGTTCCTCCGAGCCCTACGACTGATGACGGTCCCTGACATCCTCCAGTACCTCAACATTTTAAAGACATCGAGCTCCATTCGCCTCGCCCAACTCGTATCCATCTTCATCTCCGTCTGGTTGACCGCCGCTGGCATCATTCATTTGGTGAGACAACCTTTCTCTCTCTCTCTCTCTCTCTCTCTCTCTCTCTCTCTGTCTGTCTTTCTCCCCCTGCACCTCGTTTCTTACTCTTGGCATTACGAGTTTTGTCTCGTGTAGAATACTTTTCCTAGGCACGGGGAATCCAATTCCGTTGGCGTCGGTCCGCTACACGGTCGCTCGTTTTCCTCAATTTCTACGGCGCACGAACCATTAGAGACCCGCGGAACAAAAGACTACGGAAAGTACGGTAATTGATGATCCCCATCGTATCCAGGGAATATGATTTCTTTGACCTCGTAACACGATGGATGTTTAATTTTCCTCGGGCTCACGATGGGTGGGGGGTTTGATGTTTTGCATCTGTAAGAAGTTTGGGAAAATTTCACGATTTTCTGTTTTCAGCTCGAAAACTCAGGGGACCCTTTCGACTTCAGGAACCCACAACAGTTGTCGTACTGGACATGCGTGTACTTTTTGATCGTGACGATGTCCACGGTAGGATATGGCGACGTTTTCTGCCAGACGATCCTCGGCCGCACATTCCTAGTATTTTTTCTACTCGTCGGTTTGGTAAGCAATCCACATTTTATCTCGTTCTTTCCACCGTATCGACTAACAGACCCCGAAGTATTTGCCACTGCAGATATCCAGTATTCCTTTTGTCGAAGAATTACATCATTTCCATCTCTCGGCAATCGTTAATTGTTCATCGAAATTACATGTGAATTAGTACCATTTAATAATCAGTCAAACGGTATAATTCTTCGAAAAGGAATACACTTACCGGTACAAGTATGCGAAACCAGCGACAAAAAAGTATTTCATAATCTCTGTAAAAACAAGCAACACGAATCTTATGATTATTTATTTAATAAGACGTTCCATCAAATTGCTCGATTCGCATACCTTGTTGCGGTTCATTATAGATTTGCGTCTTATGAAAATTTACCGCCGTATTAACATTATCGTATTTACAACAAAACTGTTACAATACCAAACTGTTATAAAATTCGAAGAAAAACTGTTACAAAATGAAATTCCGAGGACGCTGAATATTGGCGACATGTGCCCTATTATTGTGACGATCTTGAGGAAGATGGTGCAGAAATTTGTCACTTGCTTCTGGGCAATCGACACGCGCGCGTGTGTGTGCGCGGTAAATTTTCGGTAGAAATCGGCGGTCTCGTTCGTCCGAGCGACGTTAGAGCGTCGGCGAGCGACGGCGGCACGATTTCGCACGTTTCCACCGTCCGGAAAAGAAAATGAGAGGAAAGGAAAGCTTGGAGTCCGGTGTATTTCGAGTGCACGGCGGTGCGCCGAGGCCGTTGATCCTCGCGTATAAGCGACGCTGTCACGAGCGCGTGTTTCGCCAGTGCCTCTGAGGAATTACGTGTCACTGTCTCCCGTTGAGGAAAATTCATCGACGATTCCAAGACCCAGCACCGTCTGCCGCGTATTTCGTCGGCCGGTTCTTCGACCGTTCCGCTGTCCGGCATTAGAGAGAGATTTCCTTGGAATAATGAAAAATCGGCCGGGCGACAGCACGCGTTCTTGAGGGCGAAAAGCAGGATGAATGGCCGACGGATTTTCACGTTTTCCGAAGAACCAGCGAGTCGTTCTCGATTCGCCAGCGTCCCCGGAGCCCCTGATATCCGCGCAAATTCGTTTGATCGCCGATGCACGATCCTCCAACGGTGTTTCCCCTCGTATCGATCGTTGCCCGTCGCCGGGCTTTCAGGCCGATCGTACAGAAAACACATGGGACTGTGGCCAGTGAAAAGTTTCATTTTCGGGGGAAAACGGTGCATCGCCGTTCGAACGCGAGCTTGGATTTCTAACGACCCTTTTGTCGGTAAATTCTCTCTCTTCGATATTGCCAATCCATGTCTCTGCTCTCGGCTCTGTCGTAAATTACGTATTTTCCAGCAGCCGAGCGTGTTTCACGAATCGGGCAGAACTGCTCGAAGGTTTTGGGCCATTCGGCGCCACATATTCGAAGCTGTAATAAAAATTATTCTCAATTTCGTTCGTAACAAACGCACAATCGGACGAATCGTTGTCCAAACGGTATTCCTCTGTGCCGTTTCATTTATCTCTCATTCTTTTTCCGAAGAGTTCTGATCTAATTAAGACACGTATTTTGACTGTTTTATTCATTTGAGAACCGTCCGAACGTATAGTTATTGAAGCCCGAAGTCTTCGAGCGTGATAATAAGTCGACGTCAGTCGAAGAAGCCCCGTTCGCGGGGAACGAGACAATCGGCTTTCGCGAAAAGCCTCGAGCCACTCGAACCGCCATTGACGAGTTATTAATTACGGGGACACTCATTAGTCTCGCGCGACACTTGGGTTATTCGCGTCGGATTGCCGCGCACTTAGGCTCGACGCTCTTTGGTGAACGTCGACACTGAAAACGGGGGAAATAGGCAAGAATGAGGAAAGAAGGAGGCCGTCTTAAGTCAGCAGGCAGCTTTTCACGCTCCTCCCTTTAACAGAATCGATGATCCGTGCCTGTTTAATTGCGCCTCCACTCCCGGCCCTCTTCCCGCTCCTAACGACTCGCTAAAATCCACGGCTGAACGTCTCTCGACGGCTTTTTTCTTTAATCGGCTCGCGCCTGCAGCAGTCTGAATGAGCGCAGGACCGTTAGGAAAGAAGTATAAACCGGCGACCGTCGTGTCGACGATCAACGACGATAGTTAACCCCCACTGCGATATCTCCTATCGTCGTCTCTTTGCCTTTTCCGCGCTCAACCCACTTTCTTCATTTACCGGCGATCTTAAACGCGACTCCTCGAATCGTACAATTGGATCTAGACTATCTCTTTGTGCCTTTCGTGCGCGTTTCGTCCGCGGCAAAATTCCCAATCGTTCGGAAGAATGCAACGCAATTCTGTGAATACAAGAGATGTCGGGGAACGATTCTCCGTCGGCAGGCTTATCGTGCAAAAGGTTATTTATGTTCCTGACACGATCATCGAATCCTACATATCAGAATTTTCTCCTATAAAGCCGCATTCTTATCTTCATACGTCCAGGACACGTACGCGTAGCTGCTCGCCGTATTTCCCGGACAAGGCGAATACGAATCGTCTCGAGCATCGGAATATACATACATACATACACGTATATACCGAGCACAATAGATTCTCATCTAACGGATGATGTCCATGATAGACAGTCCAGCGAAGAGTCACTTATCACTCTGGCCACGGTCCAACTTTGGATTTCGTCCCCCTTTGTCGTCGAGTGCACCGTGTGAGTAAAAAGGGACGGGACTTTTTCAAGGAAGCACGGAATCCTCGCTCACGGCTCAACGGGTATTTGCCAGCGTTTTCCACATTCTCAATTGCCTTACGGCCCACGTCGCGCTGCTTGAGTACCACTTATTTTCGGTCCCCTCAATTTCTGCCAGTCCGCGCGTTAATCGAACGTTGGTTGCACGGTGAACCCCTCGAAGGACAGTGTCAAATTACTCGGATAAGAAGAAGAAGAAACGTCAGTGCAACGGCCGACAGGGAATTTTAAATGAGCGAATTCGCGGCGATGACGTAGCGACGTGGAGACTCATCGGCGTAATTTGTTCAAGTAAATCCTCGTGGCGGTCCCCCCGGGTGAATTTGGAATTTTGCCGCGGAGAGGGGACGAGAGGCGAACGAAAGGCTGACGGAAGGTGCGAGAAAGCGCGGAAAGCTCGATGATAAGAGCACTAAATTCTCAGGACCGTCCCCCATAGTGACCCGGAAGTCATTCTCGTAGCTACATGCCGCTCGCACCGACGTGAAATAAATGTCTGTCTGCCGTAGGCCGACACGTGGCGTTTCCCGAGCTTTCCCGGGACGAGAAGGCGGGGCACGAATAATATTAAACTCGCGCACCTAGTATTACATTTATATAATACTTATCTACACGTACGCTCTGTCTCTCTATATATCTCTCTTTCTCTCTCTCTCTCTTTCTCTTGACTGCCCTAAATTTTGCGGACTCTTTCGCTTTCGTACGAATACTAATAAAGATGGGAATTTTGCGCATTCAGCCACTTTCCTATTGACCGGTAGATTGCCATTTTTTATAACTCCGAACTATTGCGCTGTCCCTTTTTCGCATTTTTCATCCGTGTATCTATTCTCGAATCTGCTTTCTCGATATTTTTAATACTCTGCGCGGTATAATCGTACTTGTCCTTCTGCCCTGTTCGCAAGTCTCAAAAGTATATCCTTCTTGTCGGCTGCACTTTTTTTTTGCTATTCCCTGATGAGAACGAAGTTGAAGTTTCTCCGCCGTCAAATACTTTTAGCAATTTCCATGAACTGCGGGGACATGGCGCTGTATAATTATACTTTAAGGGCTTCTGTTTATTCTACGAGTTTTGATGTTGGCCGTAGCCTGTCTTTGCGCTTAGGCGGGAAAGGTAATCTTTAACAAATCGAAAATCAGATACATCATATTAGAGATTATCTACTTTCAATGCTGCCCAGTATCTCTGTTTAATGGAAATCGTGTCTTGACAACAAAATACGATAGAACGAGAAAAATAATTAACTAAAATCACGTTCCATGCACCAAATGAAAAATCTTATATCACCTGCAATAGCGTAATGAAAAAGGTATTACCGAAGCAATAATTATTTACTGAAATTTAACGTCTTTATGGATACAAGGTTTACGCTCTTAGTCGAGCTTTAATCATCGATCGATATTTTTTGTCGCGACGTTAATGATCGTAAATGTGATTACGTTATCGCGCATTAATTCTGAGTATCCCGAGTCAGAAGAGTATTAAATCTCACCTGAAATGGGTAATAATCTGTGCGGTTTCCCTGCCAGAGGGCAAAAAAATCTGGCGACTTTTCATAGTAAAACTTTGGTGTCTGTGCGAGCTTGATCTTGACTGTTCCTTTGTCTCTGTGTATGTCTGTCTGTTTCTCCTCGTACGCTAAAGCGCTGGCTGAAGTATACTAATACGTATATGTATAAATATATGCATATCATTCTGGCCGCTTGAACTTTGTTTCTTCGACTATCAGCAGCCGCAGTTTCGCACCGTGATCATTAAGAACTCGGCAATTTTGTCATTAAGAATAATCCGCGACGGTGAAATCGATCGATCTCACGGTATAACTTGGATACGGAACATTCTTCACTGCGCTATTTTGACGTTTATTATACTTGGCCGTTGATGAGATAGCCGAGCCCAGAATAAAGTAATTAAGTTCGCGCTTGATAGGTCCGATTCACGCAAAACCCAGGCGTATCTTTTTCTTTTGTCTCGTTGGCCCGCGAAAATCGATAGCAAGCAGAAACTCGGAAACTTCGGCCCCGCATGGAAACCACTGGGATATTGCTTCCTTTCGTCTCAAGATACGTAATATCTATCCAGCCGTGAACTTCTTACCGGTTCCCATTAGAAAGCAACGGGCTTAGTCGAGCACGAAAACGGGCAGATGCGAGTAAACGGATTGTTATCTGCTGTGGAAAAAAATCTTCACATAAATGGTACTTAATTTCAAGTAAAACTAACACGTTAGTTATTACAAAAAGAATTAGAGAAGTAAGTTTTACAAAATTCGATAATGCCGGTCACTTTTACTTCTGTGTGTTAAAAATCTGGCAAATTTCTTGGATTCTAACGTACTTCCGCTTGATGAACATTTCTATTGCGAAACGACCGTGATTTTATAGCATTGGGGAAACCAAAGTAGGGTTAATGCCGAGACCCGTAATGCGCCATCAATTTCACGCGCGTTGCTTTACTGCTCGAGTACGTCACGCTCGTTTAGCGACGAAACAGAGGAATCCGTGATCGATCGAAATCGCTGGGGATTCGCCGGCAAAATAGCGAATAAAGCGGATCGTCGTAACGCTTAAAGGGGAGGGTCGTTTGGAACACTTTCAAGCAGTTTGGCTCCCGGCTGAAAGTATGATGTCACCGAAGTCCCGGTAACGTGTGCAATCCGAACAATGAGGAACCGCTTCGAACCGATTTCAGTGGGATCCGCGGCTAAAAGTGGCAGCCCGCGACCGTTGAGATGGAATTGAAAAATTGCAAATCTAGAGCGCAGGTAAAGCGCGCACGCTACGCGTCGAGGGTTCCTCCGTTCTCGATATTCTCGTTATTGGTTAAACTGTTATACCCTTCGTTCCAGCCACCCTCCACTTCCCTTCCCCCCGCCCCTTCCTCTCGACGCGGTTATTGTTTCGTACGTTTGGCAAAATCTCCGTCGACCGGCTCTGCTCTACATTTCGATTCCGTATCGGGGATGAGGGCGCTGTAATTAAATTGCCGGTACACAGACTTATCGAAATAATTACCCCGTCGTCTCACCGTTAATTAGCAAAGTTCTTCGCGCCGCTATCGAGCCGAGACGGTTTCCAACGAAAAACGAGCCCTGCGCGTTTTCACGGTCTCAGAAAGGCAATCTCTCAGCTGCGCCGAGACTCTGTTACCCCGCGAATCCTGTACCTTGTTTCTTCAGTTACCGGCTCCGTCTCGATTACTTGTTTCATTTGCCATGGGCTTTTTTCATTGATGAGCCTCTACAGCTGACTACTTGTGCGAGAAACGTAGGATCTCTGCCGAATTTTTCTGTACTGTTGTACAACTTGAGAATGATTTCTTACAAAATACTCTTCTAGGATATTCTATTGATTGCAGTGTCTTTAGTTGCCTATTTTCATTAAAACATGTATTTACTCTTTCGCGACGTAGCGATGACTTTGAAGCCTCTATAATACTCGGCAATCATTCACCGTGAGTTATTTATTACCGCCAACTTCTGGAGGATCATTATACATGGCACATTTAACGTACACCATCACTGTCTTCCTTCTTCTGTCATACAGGCACGAATAGCTTGCTGCAAGTTGGAATTTTATTTTGCTTATTCACCACACAACGAGGCTTTCTGAAATATATCCCATGCAGCTATCTGTTAATTCTAATACGCTGACATGAAATACGTTACATCAGAAAGCTTCGAACACGAGAATGCCGCAAATTTACGATATTTCCTTTACTAGATTGCTTTGTAGTTGGCTAGGAATGTCGGTAGATAATGATTTCGCCTGGCGTGTTACTTTTATTCTACTACATGGCGAGCAGCAGAGACTCAAAGACGTTCGCTCTCGCGTAATTATCCGCGGCTTCGGTGGAAAATCTTTTCCTTGCCGTAGGACTGTGAAACGCGCGGTAACTGCACGGAAGGCCTAAGTAAAAATGTTCTCGTTACCATGGGAACGGATTGAGGGAAAAGTATCTCTGCTTCTCGCTGCACTTCTGTCTCCGGTAATGCTTCCTTGCTTTCGTAAACCGCTTTCAATCCCGTTCGTGCGCTTACAGCCACATTCGACACGTAGAGTCCGAGCTAAGAGCATCGAGATTCAGATTTATGCAGACTGCCGGGGAGATGATTCCCGCGGCCTTAGTGCAGCCAGAACTCCGCGGCGAAAAGTGCTTTGCTTTGATAACGTCTTATATTTAAGTGGGAAATATGCAAAGCCCCCGCTCGGTGTAAATGTTCGTTTCGGAAGTAACTGTAACTGCACAAACTCACGCCGAAAAGAGTCAAAAGGGGTACACCGAATGTCACTGAATTCGACTAAAATATCGCTGAATATTCTTTCTAACTGTCACACTACATTCCGTATCACCACCTACCCCTTTTTTTACACCATTTTTCGTTTGTTTCGCAACTGTAATAACAATTTTACGCAGGTACGCAACACGATCCAGAGAAGGGAAAAAACTCCCTTAAAAATTGTTCCATTATTTCTTTATTCCGCACTTCATAATACATTTGAAAACACACAAAGGACTAAGAGGTAGTGCATCGTGTAAAGAATACCATGATAAAAACCAGTGATTCTGAGATTTTAATTGAACCTTCACCACACGAAATCTAATAATTTTGTGATACTTCATTAAATTTCAGTTCGACGACAGTTGGACGTTAATGGCAACCACTGTCCTTTTTTTTCTTAAATCATCGATTACAGCCTTGAGGAGGATTAGCCTGTTTAACCGTTTCGTCGCGTCCTTTTTGTGTTTTATCACTTCCGAGGTCATACGCACGTAGCCATTAGCACGCGTGTAATATACACATATACACACACACCTATGGATACATGCATAGACGCATAGGGGTGTGCAGGGGGCAGCAAGGGAACGCATTAGCCGAGGTAGCGAACAACATACGACACACCTAGAGGCCGACCCAGTTGTTCCGACGGACGACCGTAGTGGCATAGTCTCCTCCAGTTATGATTTCTATTTGCAGGCAATTTTTGCTAGTAGCATACCCGAGATAATAGAGCTCGTAGGCAGTAGGTCCAAGTACAGCGGCGAGTACAAGCGGGAACACGGAAAGAGGTATTATTACATATTACAACCTACCGTCCTATCTCTCTTTCTCTATCTCTCTCTCTCTCTCTCTCTGTCTCTCTCCCTCCTCCCTTTGCTGTTCGTCGTTTCACCTTGCAGTATGTATACGTGCGTTACTCAACGCTGTATGCGTTCATGGATTTGTCACAACCAACCGCGAGAATAGCAGCGTTGATCTTCTCATTCGGATGGAAATGTCCGGTTAGTCGGTCTTGTTTGCACGATGAAAGATTCACCGAAGACAGCGGATCTAGGGCCACGTTAAAGTCATGTTTAACTTATCTCATTCTTATACTGTCAATTTTTGTACTGTGTCTTTGAAGTTGCCGAGTCGCGAGAAAGGGAGAAGACAAGTTGGTAAACTCGTCTTTCTCAGCGCTAGACAGACACTTCTTTCCTCGCGTTAAACTTTTCCTGCAAGTTTCGCGTGTCTAGGCGCGTGTGGAGAATCGCCATGATCTAAATTTAACCTTTCGTTATTACTACGAAGAACTTTGGCAAATTTTAATGTCTCAAGTTTACATCTTATCAGTCTTTTACATTCAGAAATGATAATTTTATATAAATTGGAGAAACGCAGCAGCATAGATATAACAGAATCATATTAGACAGAAATATATTATTTTTGTTAAGTGTATCATATTGCGCTGGTATTTCTGAGTTTAGAATAGGTTGGGTCTTTCATCGTGCGAAAGTTTGAAAATAATTTAAGTTAGAGATTGAAGTGCAGCGTATTTCAAAAAGAACGACGAGAGGGGCTGAGTTTCTTGTAAGTTTTCTCCTGCATGTCCGTACGTCGGAGGAACTCTTAATCCTTTTACATTCATCTACCTCTAATTCGAATCACTATAAACCAGTCCACAAACTTTTATAAATCGTATTGTCACTCGTTTGGATAAGACACACATTTTATACAACTCAAATCCATCTGACGATGAAAATATTGTAACAATAACGCATCGTTTGTATGAAGCGTGTGCTTACATACCCCAAAATGTTGAAATATTTTCGTCGTCATTTTTTATCAACCCGCAATACTATTTGTTTTTATATTCTACACAAATGAATGACATGGAACACATTAACCGCATCGCACGGTTTACCACTTTAGTCTGCTACCTCTAATGCGAGTTATTTATTAGTGTGACGTAACATGGCTTTATTAGTGACTAGTGAATAAATTTAGTACTTTCAAACAGTCGACACCAAGTCACCACCGATACCATCGAGTTATGTGATCTCCAATGTTAACAATAACCGTATACAATTTCCTTGAAATTTTTCGAAATGTACTTGGATTTCGCATAATTTGATATTGCCACAGGAATTCAATATTTGTTCACCGAAAAACACGATCCCCATCAAACATGTTTTTATGATATTACAGTACAGTTAATTTAAGGATTTCATGAATTTTGTATGTGTGGTTTGAAGTTACTCACACTTCACATTAAACTACACTACTTGCATGTCGTTTAATTTACTCCATTTTTATACGATTACACACAGGATCCATAGTTGTAGCGGAAGACGACTATAGTAATTTCTATGAAAAAGGGGACTAACGGCACTGTATATTTAACACCGAGGATTCTCGAATATATTGTGTTTAACCGTACAGTGAATTGACGAGAATAACAAGCATTCTTTTATGTATGAAATCTTTTATGTATGAAAGACATTGATTACTACGTCTGATATTTCATGTAGGTGAAATAACGACTTTAAATTATGTGTTTTACCATAAAACGTACGTATATGACGTTTTACAGCCCGAATTTTAAAGCCTGGTGACATTACTGTCAGTATCATTATAAACTTCCCATTATTACATGATCGTCCAATTACAGAGGGGCAATTTCAGCCATAAAACATACTCTTGTATGTAATTTTTGAAGGTCAAGCTAAAGCCAAAAGAAAAACAATATTACGAACTCTAAATGAATTACTGATACTTTTCGTCAGAAGTTCAATTCGAGCACTGATTAACATTACGGTTAGGGTTTCCACAGACCCAACTACGTTAACACGAAAAGTGTAAGAGTCATTGCCGAAAAAAGATTCTTATTCGCGGGTCAATGAAAATCACTGACAAATTTGTCAAACGCACACTGCCCATTGCGGCATTGTCATTTAAGATAACTCCGTCTGGTAATACGACGAGGCTCGTTTCTGCCGAGTATTTCTAGAGGGGGATGAATATTCCGACGGACTGCCAGGGGAGAAAAGTGGCCGGCGGTGTTGCGTGGCATCGCCAGGTGGAACGGACGAGCTTACCGTGCGTCTGTTTCCCTCGGCGACGTAACGGGGAGGAGGCGTTACGGCAAAAAGAAAGAACGGCAATGCGGGATAACACACGCACACGGGCACACACACGTAGTAGAACATGTACATGTACCAACGAGAACGAATCGCTAGGGCTCTGTTCTGACGGCAACGGATGATTGTGGGTGTGTAGGCGGTGTTCGCCAGCTGGATCCCAGAGATCACGGAGCTCGCCGCGAACCGCTGCAAGTACGGTGGCCAGTACAAGCGCGAGCGTGGACGCAGGTACCCCCCACAAAAAATCCACCTACGTGGAGAAACACACCCGAAGATTCCCGTTAATACTATAGTCCACCGACCCCTCCCCCCACCTCCCCCTCGTCACCGCCCACACCGACACCCTCTCAGGGTTTGCTGTCCCGGTAGTCGCTTAGCTGCAGCCTGGAGTGAAGTATACCCTGGATAGCCCACTGATTCGTTACTCACTTTTTTCGTCGCTCGCTTGGGCTTTTTTTGCCTCCTTTCTTTTTATCGGCCGCCCGAGTATTCCCACGAGTCGGTAATTACGGGCTCTTTCCTCGATCATCGGTACAGACTTTTTTCGGTTAATATGATTTTCTCACAGACAAAGGAATTTTATTGTCTTGAGTTTGAAAACGATTAAAGAACGTGGTTTGACAGGTCATTCAAAGTGTTACCTCGTAATGTCAGTGCGTATTACTTATGAAGTACAGATTTTTGCTTTTCGCGTCCAAGATGCATCAATGAATTGTCGGTACACTCCGTTGTAATTGGGAATGAATCTCGGCTACATTATTGACGATTATTTCTTATTTTTCGAAATGAACGCAAAGACGAACTCATGGTTGCTATCCACGAAAAACTTCCTCTCCGACTGACGTAATTATCGAAAGCATCCTCGATCCGTAATTAATCTAGAAATGTCAAATCCCAGATATTCTCCACATTGCCCGAGGCCCGCTCCAACACCACCACCATTCGATATGATATTCTCTCACCGCCCGTTTATTTATTGGCATATATTACATATAAATATATATGTAAACCCTGCGCTGACACTCACCGCTTTTCTTACCCACTTTTACCAGTTAGCAGATATCCTGGTAACACGTGCTGGTATGCTTGAAATTTTGCGAGAGGCAAAATATACACACACGAGTTTTTATCATATAAATATATATATTATATATATATAAATACACATGTTGTACACGTATATATTGGTAGATGAGAACGATATGATTACTACTGCTGCATCTCTCTATATTACGTATGTAATGTATATGGTATACATTCTAATACATGTATATGATTATCATGTATTGCCTCGCCGCACGGTCGCAAAATAAGTAAAACCCCTTTCCACGTACGTATAATATAGGTACTTCTGTAGGTATGCGTTTTACCGAGCGCTTCGAACCGTCCACGATTTTTCTCGTTTTTAAACACAATCTCACGCTAGAGCCGAGCCATTTTTCCCGCGTACATATTTTTATGTGCGTCAGCGGAGTCAACGGCGACGTTCACGATTCCATAGCACGAAATACCTCGGAATACTCGGACAAATCGCCGGGCACTTTTTTTTTCCAAAACAATTTCCCGCGACGAATGGCAGCCAGCGGATGCTTTTATTTTCGCCCGAGCGTTTTTGCGGTTTTGCCCCGCGGCCGGCCGATTTTACCTCGCGTCCTCGAGTGATTTTGAATTTTCATCGCCGCGGTAATTGCGGGCACGTCGATCACTCGACCGGTGGGAAGTAAATTTTACTTAGAAACAGCGCGCGAGGCAGACGCGATGCCCCCGACGGTTAGTCCCTCTATTACACGTATGTCGCATGTTTGAACGGTGCACATAGGAAATTACTGCGTTTAACGATCGCCACGGCGTGCTTTGTAGGGAAAGCGAAAGCAAGAGACGTTCATTGCTGCGATTTCATTTAGAGGATCGATCGATCTTTCGTGACTAAAAGCGATATATTCCGGGATTCCTCTGAAACAGAGCTCGAGCTGTTCGAATCGTAGAATGGATCGACAGGGGATCATTTCTCTACATTTCGTATATACTTATCCTTACAAGCATTCAACGTATTTGAAATTCCGTTAAATAATCCGGTACCTTTTGTGTCACGTAGCGTTGTTTGCTGTAAATCTCCTTGTACAAAACACTCATATGTTTATATTTACTCTGGATATATCTGTGCACTTTAATGTTTCGATTAAATAGGTTGCATTGATAATGACACGATTCATACAAAGAGGGTCGAATATTTACGTACGTTTTGTAACATCGGTTTTTACGTATACAGTGTGTTTTGAATACGTCATACACTCCGATGCTTCTCTCTTGGTAACGAGAGATTGATCGAGGGAATACTTCGCAAAAGAACCTATTCCATACACCTTCGTCGCATGCTCAAACGGTGCACACACATAATTACTGCGTGTACGATCGTCGATGCGTGCTTCTGTAGAATAATGGGAAATTGAGTATTGCTACTGGAAGCGATCACACGGAAATTCAAGTGGCTCGATTTTATTTAGGTACGGTGTAGCTGAAAACTGGCTATTTAAATGCCTCGCTAATATTCACGAGCGGATAGAATATTTCCAGCGGGGAGAATCGCTAACGATTACATTTTCAACGACCGTGCGATCGTTTTAATGACACTGAATTATACATATAGAATTTTAATGGAGTGTAAATATTAAAGTTTTATTGGAAATCTTTGTTCACATTGTACGGTATTGGACGGTGGTTAGATCCAAAATACACGTCGGTTCTCCCGTTCCAGTAGCAACGTTCACTTTGAAATTGCAGTTGGTACGAAAAGATCGATCGCGAAAGTAGCTTGCAGACCTCTTTATCCTCTTAGGTTCGTTTCTAATCGCTTTAATATGCAATCAAAGCCGCAACGCACCATCACAAAGGGACCGAACGTTTGCCGACCTTTGAGCACGAGCTTGCTCGGTGTTTCTTGAAAAACGATTTTGTTAAGACCGACAGCCGAATTATCGACGACGGACCGTCGTGTCCTGAGCTTATGTTTTCGCCGGGTTCTACACCCGACCGACAGGAGTCTGCTTTTTCGAAAGCCAGGGAAATGCTAATTTTTCTTCGGGAACGCCGAGACATTTTTTCCGCATTGCGATCGGATGGGCTTTCTTCGCTCGAGTGTCTCATTAAAGTTCAAGCGTTTACAAACCCTCGACTCGACTGGAGAACTGCAAAAGAGAGATTTTATACACTGAGAGAAAAGATTTCGCTGGGAGGGCATGAATAATTTTTTAGGCTAGCTAGATTTCAGTTGTCCCAGGAAGAGTTTCATTGGGTCGTTTAAGCCATCTCGTTGCGCTAGGAAATTGGTCGTCGTAATGTACGTACAATTGTCAAGAAATTACACGCTCATGTAGAAAAGTCTCTTTGCATTATACTTGCAGTCTGACTATCCTAATTAAATTACTTTCATAGTTTCCTATGTTCATCGTTCCAGGGAATTCTCTTTCTTTGTTCAGTGTATATGACGAACGTTCCGGGAACCGTCAGATTTTAGCAATCATATTTCCTTAACCAATTTTCCCGTTATTCTAATTTGCTGGCATTATATTTTTTACGTATTATTTTTCTCATCATGAACCCTTTGAAATGCCTTAACGTTACGCAGTAACGATTGAGTTTCATAATGGATAAACGTTCTTATTGCGAGGTATTTACCTGTGCCACTGTGTAGGTATTCACAAGCTATTATGATTAACGCAATTCTAGGCTCGTGTAGAACGTTCGACGATTGCCGTAGATCGCCATTTGTAGAATTACGTTGACACTCGAAGTACGCGGAGGAACGGTTTGCGGTAGTTGCTGGTTTTTACACGTTGGAGAATTTCGATGAAAACAAAAACATACTCGGCTATCGATGAAACACGGACAATAGGGTTTCGCTTCGGATTTTTCGCATGACGAGGATTGGAATTATCTGTAGATCGATGCAAACTAAATACCAGCAGCCCGTGGTCGTTACTGTACCTCCCTATCTCTATCTCTGTCTCTCTCTCTCTCTCTCTCTGTCTCTATCTCTCTCTTTCACTCTCTTCCTTTCTTCATGAATTAAGTTTCTTGGTGGCATGCGTTAGAGTTCTGGCTAGTCTGGTAGAGCGGGCAAAGGGACGATCCCTGGCCCTTTGAGGAATGGGCTTTATAGAGCACCTTTTATTGAGACAGCGCAGAGGCAACGGATGCCTCGTCGTCGGAAACGAGATCGGACATTCTTCCACTGGCTTTATTCCGATACTCTCCGGCGCCACATGCACCGGCAATACAGCGAAATATCGTGACGATAGGTGAGGGGAGGGGCGAGGAGGAGGAGGAGGGGGCTTTGGCCACTTTCCGAGCGGTCTTTGAGTTCGCGGGGAAATGATTGCACACGTACGTACACACGCGCAAACGCGAGCGCGGGCACACGAATACGATAGCGTCACTTACCCAGCCGGGCTCTACGGGCAAGAAAAAAGAGAAAGGAATCGCCCACGGAAATATACGGCGGGAATGTCGTCCTTTTTCTTGGCGCTCGACGCGGCGGAAATTCGAACGTTCCCGGCCGATTAATTATGTCGACGGCATGCCTTAGAACGCCTGCTATTGTAAGGTAGAGTGGCCAGCTCTCGACTCTTCCCCCCGCGGAATTTAGAGCACCCACTGCCGAGTGGGCCGCGAAAAAACATCAGAAGGGGGGGTGTACTAAGCGTCGATCGGGACACGATTTTCCCCCTCCCCCCCGCTGGCTTCACACGATTCACGCTTACGACGTATGAAATAGTGCAACAGTAGAAATGACGGAGCAAGGGCAAGTCTCTAGGGCTCGTAGAATGAGAAACTGCACCTACAATGGCAACACACAGATACACGCACACGACGCTGCCATTTAACTTGCGACGCGGTACGGCCGAATTTTCGGGCGCGTTCGTCCGGCCGGGAAATGCGTAGTAAAATGGCCGTCAAGGGAAGGAAATTCTGCCGGTCCGATTGTGTCGCGAGGATTTTTTCGTGGACTTAAGGTAATGCGTTAACGAGTTCCGCAAACGCGACAGCGAGATGATAGAGCGATGATGGATGATGGCTAGAAAAACTGCCGATTGGTCATGGAATTTGCCCCGTGTGAGGAATTGGCACGAACGTAACGGTGTCCCTCTAGTAACTTTTCGTAGGTCATAACCCCGCTAGTCCTGCCTAGGCCAGGCTAAAACTTTTCGAAAGAATCACACATCTGCGTCTTGAACACGCACGCACGCATCATGCACGCGAATATGACGTCACGGAATAGTCGCGGGGATGCACGAAAGAGCCAGGGTTTAATCGATGGCAGATTTAATCGTTAAGTACCGCGACACGATGGAATTGAGGCAAAACGCACCTCGTCTCGCCAAGTTCACAGAAGTACAAGTCTTAACCCCAAACAAGGACGTTGAAAAATTGTTTCCTAAATTCTCGTCGGAGACTGCGTCGCCTTGACCTGGATGCAAAACCATTCGTGAATTGAATCAATGGAAATTCATCAAAATTAGGCGTATTTCAGCATCTTTCGAGTTCTTTTAACGAACATTCAAGCCCCGGTTGACAGAAACAATGGACTAGTTATTGCCACGTCGGTAAGTACACACCGACAGTATCGTTTCGCTGATGCAAGGGCTGAAGTTGCCTGAAGTTGTCTGAAGTTGCGCGGCGCAGGAAACGGTCTTGATTTTCGCGATTTTGCGCGGGGGTAATGCAGGGCGGTGCAGTTTCAGGTTTCTCAGCGTGCAATATCGTGTAATATCGTGCAGGACGGTTGCGTCGGTGTGCTTAACGGGTCAGTTGATACACAGCGGCTTGTGTACGAACCAATGTGTTTAACAGGTCAGTTACTGCTCGTCGCATTGCGCGACGTTCACGTAGATACTGTCAAAGTTGGTCGAGTTTACCTGCATTAGCGGCGAGCTAGAAGACGCGCCAAACGGTCTATCGGTAATAACGGTTTTTCCAGATTTTCGCAGTAGTTTGCAACGCGCTCTGTACGTTTGTGATATCGCGCCAACCATTGTCCTTTGGGCCTTTGAGCAACGTGCTTGATGGGTCAGTTGCTGTACTTAAAGAGCGATGTCGAGGTGCGAAAATTAAAAGGAACGCAGCCACCTTTAACCGGAGTCGTATTTTCACTTGACTCATTCCTTTGACACACTTCAAAATATTAACAAAAACGAGTAGCTGTGAGATTTTCGAAGACTCGGCAGGATTTTCGCCGAAAGGTATCTTCTTAACAATTTTTATTCCGTCTAAGAAACTCGTGAATATTCATACACTGATCAGTATTCGCTAATTACCGGAACTATTTACGAATCTTCTACGATGAACACATAGTCAGTTTCGTCTTATAATTGATATTATTAGGTTTAATATTAGACTTAATGAAGTAACTCAAAAGTAACTGTGCAGATTTGTCCACTCGATTAATTTCTTTATGCAAGGTTCTTTCGTTCGATAATTGCACTTTAGCCAAGAAAACGAATTTCACAGTCATCAATCTTCGCACAACCTATGTTCGGATTAACATTAACCCATGTCCCAAGAAATACGGATGTCGTTATATATTATTTACGCTCACAGACTTCGTTGCCGCAGACGCGCCGCTATTTTTTCCGTGACGAGAATTTCTTCTCTAGGACCCGTCGATTTTCGATCGACCTACTTCGCTAAAAACTCGGCAAATACCCACCAAAACTCTGCCTGGAAATTCATCGTCACAGCACTGCTGTTCTCGTCATTTAAACCTTTGCTTACCGTAACAAAATTTATTAACTAAATTGATCAAAAAAGCTTGAGTCGCAAAAACGTAAATTTCCATTATGATATAGTGAGGAAATTGTAAAAATTCAAAGGCTTTAATTTGGATATAAAGAAATTCAAGAATTCATTACACGTATTTTTTATATCACTACGTTGTATTCCTGCTTATTTCAATTTTGGTGCTTGAAAAAAAAGTTCCTTGGTGGTAAACATTTATTTACAGACTCTTTTCGCTTTTAGAATTGGTCGATTGAACGTCGAACGCGATGAGCTCTTTCAGAAAGAGACAATGAAGCTTCGGTTCGTATAAACAGGGCGAAAAAAAGTATAGTGATTCTGTTTTGGGAGAAGAGAGGAAGAAATTGGACACTGTTTTTTGCCGTGGCGCATTACTCGCTAATTAAGTGATTTCGATATAACGATTTTATCTTCATCTCTACATCATATGATGGCAGGCATATTGTTTACCAAAAGTCTAAATTAACCATCAAAGACGTACGTAAATAGGACGATTCGAATGACATTTCGTAATATTAATTATCGATACTAACAACACTCAAAGAATATTTCCAACATCAAAAACATTTGTTAGAAATTCTAATAACTGTACACATTAGGATTAGACATATATTTGGTCTTCCGAATTTTTCCTCGGGCAAATGTCTATCTTCTACACGCATTGTAAACATATATAGTGATTTACGTAAATTGTGCGTGTGTTTTATAACGCAATACATGTACAAGTTACGCCTTTGGTTCGTTCTGATGAGAGGTGTATAATTTAACTGGAAGTTCGGTATTAAGCATAGACACTAAAATTAGCTGTTTGACTGGTAGCGTTAGACATTCATTTCTGAAGGTCGCTGTTTTATAAATTACTCAGTTTGCGGTGCACCATGGGCTTGCGAGTGACTGGCCGTGCCAGTCTTTTACATTTACCTGGCACGAAGTAACGGGGTCGATTGATGGTTACTCGCAGGAAATTGGCCGTACTGTTGATCGTGACTGTTCTAAATTTGACAATCGTACGAAAACTAAATTCAACTCACATTAGTAGCCCGAGGAAAGAAAATGATTCGCCGTAGATTGGGGTAAAATATCGCCTTGTCTTTTTGTTTTCGAGGGAATGTTATTTTTGTCATTATCAGAGCAAAGAAATTAGTTGCCCGATGATGGGAGAAAATTGAAGACTCGTAGCTTGGAATGGATAATTTGGAAACGGTAGGGTTTTAACGTTAAGATAGACGGGCAAGGGGATTAAGCGAGCGCTTCCTGAGCCCATGTGTAAGCCGTATCGAAAGACAAAAGCGCGACAGCGAGAGGGAAAAAACAGTCGATTGAACGTCGATCCGGGGGGTTACGTAGGGACGGAGTCGAACAAAGGGAAACGAGAGGAACGGAATATTGTTTACCATGGATGCGAAATCTGCCAAATGGAATTGGGTAGAACGCGTCGGCACGTATAGTAAATTGAACTCGTTAGGTCTGTGATAGGCGTAGGTGTGTAGGACCTAGGTGTAGGTAGCCTACCTACCCCGCCTTTTATTTGGAACGTGTTTCGTTTGCGCACACACGTTATTAATTGTGGGCCGTGGCGCGCATAGCGGTACAGCACTGTTTATTCGTGTCTCTATGAGTCGCCGCGCTGCCCGGTAGCTCAGCCAAGACTTTTTACTTCCGTTTCATTGATGCAATTGCTCCCCCCATCCTCACCCCACCCACCCTCGATCGCCACCCTCAGTAAACGACGGATCACAACTTGAAACAAAATCGCAGTGACATACGCCTATAAACGAGTCGACGACACGTCACGTTTTTCTTCTCTGCTCATTAATCATGAATGTGAGACGAAAGAAAGTCGTGAGGATAAATACGACCCGAACGTAAACGCTATAGATGGATTAGAGAGAAAGCACTGTAAAAAAGAAAGAAAAGTAATACAGTCAACCCTGTTGACGCAAGTGTATTGATGCGAGTGTTGTGTTCTGTTCTATCACGTGGTGTAGGCCATATTCGCCAGTTGTATCCCCGAGATAATTGACCTGATCGGGACGCGAAACAAGTATGGCGGCACTTTGAAGAACGAGCGAGGTCGCAGGTGAGAGACACAAACCAACCAACTAGTTTCCCCAGAGTTGAGTCACCCTATAACACCCATGTTCTCCTCGTATACATATATATATATATCTACATATGTATCGCAGACAGTGTGTATTTCCACCTAAACCCCGCACTAGCGAAGAAAAAGAAACGACATTTATGTATCTGTCTCTTTCTCTTACAAACGCACAAACGCAAACACGATCCCCACACCCTGTGCTCTTGCCGAACTAACTCATAACACACGTTCAACATTCACAGCGTCCTCCTTGCCACACTAATCTACGCAAAACATATACAATAAGGCGTACACATATAGGGTAACCAATATGGTTGTTGATACCTGTCACTTCTAACAACAATATTGGCAAATTGCGTACTCCGGTACTCCTGTGAACGATATTAACTGACCGAAGAAACAGTCGCAAAATGATGTTGATCCAAACGCAGTGTAATTTAAGCGACCTTCAATTCTTCGGTAAAAGTGAGTAGATTTGAGGCACCGTAGTGATGACGTAAATCGCTGACATCGGACAAAAAGTATGGACTGTAGCGCAGGTGTCAACGTCTGCACGGGTTACCCTGGTTTACCGAGATCCCAAGGAAGTTTGTCATCAATAGATACACGTGCACACGTCATGTCCAGCCATGGAATCCAAAGTTCGATCACCCATCACTTCTCGATCCTGTGAACCACCTATCTCTCGTTATATATACAAATATATACGTATATATATATACACAGACGTCTTTAGAGTGCAACGTTAGCGTCGCAGATCCTACTGCAGTCCCTGTGTACGAAATCTTCGCACTAGTTGTGCACCGACCTTAGTGCAGCCATCTCTGCAGTATCCACGCCTTGTCCCTTCCATCATGAAGACCTTCACGTACCTTTGCCTACCTTACACGAACCCCCCCACCCCGTGACAAACCGACCACTCGACCGAACCAGTCGATTCGACTGTCACCACAGACCCACCACACCCAGCAACTGGTGTTAGCTTGTTTGTTCACGCTGACCGCACTCGAGGCAAATACGGCTCCTACACGAAAGACCGGAAACTGCCGACGGAACAAGCGAATTTCCAAAGAAACGGAAATCGCCCTCGCGAAATTCGAATGCACGCGGAGAGACGAAATTTCTTGTAACTTGCGGGCCACGCGGAGGTTGCGGTTCACTTGCTCAAATTTACCTTAATCGAACGTAAATATCCTTTAATCAACAGAAACTGGTGAATCTACATGAAATTCGATGAAATTCTCTTTCCGTGAAATTATCCACTTGCAATCGTTTTCTAAGTTATGTACCTTTGCGCGATTGCTTTAAACGAAATTCTGCAATGGAGATGAAAAATCCTTTTATCAAATTTACGCGTCTTACATGTAACTTTGTTGTAATATTTTTACTACCTCTGTACAGTCTTTGAGCAGATTCTTTCGCGAAAAAGTTGTGGACGAACTCTAAGGTGTATTTCTCTTCGAGTGCACGAAGTCAGCAAAATCCCTAGCATGTACCCTGCATTTCCGAAATTGAATGCATATGTACCCCATGTTGTGGCCACCTCAGTGTAATAACCTTGGTGTTTTAGACAGCATTAATAATCATTTTTTGTACGTGTCCGTGCAATAACCTCATAACGGAAAAAGGCAGAGCAGATATGTGATGTCCTAGGTTCACCTTATACTTTTAGGCTGAATCCTTCAACGTGGATTGGAAGTTCATCATGCTCTGACGTCATTATTAATCCCTAAAAAGAAGTATTGTTTTTCCTTGAAAATTTTAAAATTAACTTTCGAAATTTTCAAAGTTCCATATTAATTAGATCGCCCCTCAAGTAAACTTTGCCCTAAAAGGGTCTTGGAAAAAAGTAAAAATCGGCACTCACTGCCAGCGACAATTTTATAAAATCCGAAATTCGTACAAGCTGGAAAAATATTGACTGGTACGAAAAGAACTATGATGGTCTTCTGATTCCCGTTGCAGGAAAGCGCTGAATACGCGATAATCGTTACGCACAGTTGAGGTTTGATCAAAGAAGTCATCGGTGGGCCTAAACGATTGGTCTAGCTTATTGTTAGGGACGATGGACATAATTAAAGGGCGCTGTGTTAGTTGGGTGCTCGACTAGTAGTTGCGTCATTCGGCGTAAACGTCACTGTGATATTTTACAAGGAACAGGAAGGACATGTCAGTCGATTGTCTCAGCAGAATGCCAAACAAGGCAACGATACACCGAGAGAAAAAGATACTTTCAAACAACGGAGAATCAAGTACAAAAACTGATTAAACTGGATAGTCCAAATGAAATGTTCGTTTCAGCTTTGTTATTTTTATTCTCATTGTAGTCAACCTGCAGGTGCGGAGAAATAAATATTGAAAATTGGAGAATTACTTTCATTCGATACCATCCGTTTGGTTTTTGTTGGTTTCGCATTACAGTGGAAAATTTCTTTTGGTGTACGTTTACACGAGCACATGATAAATATTCTCACACGCGAACACGAAACTAACGACAGAACACTTTACAATGGATACTCACTTGACAGTTGTTTCAAATGATCCAGTAAATGATTTTTTCTGGCAGAAAACGACGGAGAATTCTCTTAATTTGACGTGTATGCCATAACTTGCACGTCGAGACACTCGCAATTCTTACGAAGGATGCATAACTTGGAAGTGGTTACATTTTGATCGCAATACCTTCGCCTCGTTCTTTTTCACCGTGACGACGACGACGACGACGACGACGTCGCGAGAGCTTGAATTTTCCATGGACGTCTTTGAAACTTTTCTGCTTGAAAGTAGCGCAGTTCAAGAAACAGTAACGGACAAGATATGAAATGCGGGAAATGGGGAAGGATGAATCGAGATAACATCTCGAGCGGAACTTTCGAGAACCGACTCTTCGCAAATACGTACATTCCTGTGTTTTCTTCGAACTTTGTACTTTTTCTCGGACCCGAAGCAATATTGTCGTGAGATTTCGGCGGGCATCTTAGCGGGCAGGCAAAATTCCCGTGGAACGATCGTCGTCCCCCACTTCCGAGTTAATGTTCATGGGGTATCGTAAAGCGAAGACCGGTTTCGCTTGGCGCTGACTCACCGGAAATCCGGCGTTTCTCGAGGAGCGGCGAAGCCGACGTCTGGAAAAACCACGGGACGATATCGAAAACGTTGATGGTTCGCGCAACGCGATAATCCACGGCAGGCCGAAGTGGGGCTTAACTGCGCATGTCGGAAGTGCGACGTCGTGAGAAAGAAAAACGAGCGGTGCAAATGTTGTATCGTATCGAGCGCGATTCTACGGTCATTATGCGGGCATTTTTTTGTCTTCGCCATTCCCGCTTGTGGGCAGACACACCAAGTGTTACTTTGTCGTACATGGTACACGCATATCTCGACACGAAACACAGTGGGAATTCCCGGCTCCGTAAACCGTAGATTACGAATAATTTCGTTAGGAGGGCTTTCCGTTTATCACTGGCCCATAGTGAATCCTCCGGCAATGGCTTTTGCCGTGCAGGCAACAAGTTTCCGCAATTTTCCGAAGCTACTCGATGCTCCTTGACTTTTTATCAATGACCAATTTTACCTAGTTTTAAGAGGTCTTGCCGCGGCAGGCTAAAATGTTGTTGCATTCGCAATGGGCCAAACATTTGATTATCACGAGGTAGCTTAACATAAAGCATGATATGCTCACGATCACAGTTTGTTACTTTTTCGCAGTTCAATTTTATTGGTCTGGGCACCATTTAACTTATTATTTGTCGTTACTAACAGCAAGAGTATGTGTATTGTTGACACATGTATTATACAGACACGCACACACATATATGTATATAAACACACATGGCACGCAGAGTAATTAACATTAGAAAGGGAGTTCTTTGCGCTTGACTTCTCCTAACGGATATGTTATTATACCATACGAACGAAGCCTGCACTTTCACGTACTTTTACTCTTGTTACCTTTTGTCTGTACATTTAATGTCTATCTAGCACAGATGACTTGTTACTTAGATGTGTGTCTATAGTTGTTTGATAACGATAGTCAGCTAAAACAGCTCACTCCAATTCCTATCGCAATCCTGGTAAGTTTAGTCCATTGACTATATATACACATATATTTCGATATACGTACTGTGTCGCGTATTACCGTAAATTCACTGGAAATTTCTTTCTATCTTAGTGTTCACTTTTCAATTCCATTGGGACTTAAGTGATTGGCTAGGCGTGAGTAAAGTGTCGAATCCGGGCAAACTTTTCCACGATCTACTTGAATCATGATTATCGAATACTTTTATCTAAGTACTACCACTCGAATTTCTTACGTATTTAACGCTCGCGATAATTAACGTGACAAAGGCTCCAGGACGGGAGTTAATGATTGGCAGCAGACTAA
Source organism: Hedychridium roseum (assembly GCA_963989215.1). Lineage (NCBI taxonomy): Eukaryota > Metazoa > Arthropoda > Insecta > Hymenoptera > Chrysididae > Hedychridium > Hedychridium roseum. The sequence continues at coordinate 5,593,713 of OZ022311.1, read as the reverse complement.
ACTGGTATCAGAAAAAAGTTCGATTTCCTGGACGGTATCCTAAGTGTTCGTCTTTTTCTCTCTTCTCCCGTATCCCCGGCCTCTTGTCTTTATTCACTCGAAGCCCTCAAGGGGTATCACGAGAAGAGCTCGCTCCTCTCCCTGCCTCGAGATACGTCTATCTAGAGGAGAAAAAGAAAATAAAGCGGCGAGCAGCGGGAAAAGAGAGAAACGGGTAATGAGACCGGTAGTTGGTTCACAGACATGTGTGTCATATAGGTGACATGTACTTGGTAGTTGCTTCAAGTCCTTTCCTGTGTTTTTGTTTTCTCTCCAATCGACGCCGGGATTTCGCCGGGAATGGTATCTAATATTACGATTGTGTTGGCAGACATATTGTCGTGTGCGGGCACATCACCTATGAGTCTGTCTCGCATTTCCTCAAGGATTTCTTGCACGAAGACCGCGAGGACGTCGACGTGGAAGTTGTCTTCTTGCATAGGTATGACCAATGACCATATTTTTTATCGAACAAAATATAATCTTCTTGCAGTTCGTATCTGTGGATACATCTTCGCCGTAATTTAATCAATTCTCATGGCTATGTACTTCTGTGTCTTTATTTCAAATATTATTTTCACTCTACTGGTAAAAGCTTAATATAAGTTCTTCACACGTGTGACGTCATCTAAAATTTCTTTCTGTATTATTTTCCACGTTAGTACACTAAGAATAATTACACAGACTCATGTCAATAACATCCTGATAAGTAAGTCTACTACTGTAATTATTAGTATTGCGCGTGACTCAATGTCAGTAACAATTGTCACACGTAGATGTGACAGACGTGTCATATTATTGTACAGAATATTCATGAAAAGACAAACGGCTCTCGGACTTGCTCCTTATGCATTATATTTACACGACAGTTGAGATTTTCATGGCTCCATCGGTAATTAGCTTAAGCTGTGAAAACGAAACTAAATCAAGAATACTGTCCCGTAAAGCACTGTAAAATGTTCGTTATGTTAGACGTAAGATTTCCGATTGTTCCTGATTTAGCCGTTTCTCGCAGCTTAAAGACTTGTTGTTAGTCGGCCGCATAAGTATATATAAATCTCGAACGTATACGCATAACTCGGGACCCTGTGAGGACGATAAAAAGTCGATGAGACATCTCTCGAGCATGTCTTGTCCGTCACGTAGTCATCCTACCTTCACCCGACACGAATCATTTTACGTCTACGAGCTACCGACTGCGCGTTCGATAAAGCGATGACGATCGTGGCTGATGGGTCGATGGGCTTCGTGGAAGAAGGCGGTATGTCCCGTCGATAGGCTCGGCGGTTAAGACATTGGATCGGCGCGGGAGAGGACAGCCCCTCGTTTCGCACTTTTAGCGCAAGGGGAAGTCGACCTCTGATCACCATTGTCGTAAGGAAGTGGTCTGTGTTTCCAGGAAAGAGCCAGATCTCGAACTGGAAGGTCTCCTCAAGAGGCATTACACGACCGTGGAGTTTTTTCAGGGCACTATGATGAACGCCGTCGACCTGGAGCGCGTCAAGGTACCATCAACCATTCGACCACCATCATCACCACCACCACCACCAACAACAACAACAGCATATAAGACATCACTACACTACGACACACCATACCTACGCCAATATCCCGACAAACGCCCGCCGCGTGGCCGCTTATTATTTCCTCGCTGTTCTTTAGGTTGAATAACACCTGGATACAACACGCCGTGAAAATCGTACGACATCTTCGCGCCCCGCAAAGCGCCATTCGACAGTCTGTAGACGTGCGTGCCATGAACCGACATAAACGCCTGTAAAAACGTCCAATTTTCCAGGTCCGAATCGTTACCGTCTCACCTTGGTTCCGGGCAAACTGAGCTAAGTGACGTCCCTGCCGGATTTCAGTAGTATAGGTCTTCCGCTGGGCAGACACGGTCGATCGCAGTAACCTACGATCACTGTCCGCACTGTAACCGCTCGAGTTCCGTTTCTACTGAGCTATTGTCTCACTCACGACTACTGCCTAATTAGAATGATAATTGAGATCCATGTATCGTTGCATTCCTAACTAGATCAAAATTATGCGCTCCAGCGGAATAAAAGGACAATACTACGGCATAACGCGTAAATATGCTTCGTTTATTTCTTAGACCTTTTTTTACCTTTACTACAACGAAGGAGCCTTAATTAATAGTTAACGCGAATCGGTCATTCATCGTTTATGCAGGTTCATGTCACGTTCTGCATTTTGTCAAGAACTATCGTTCTGCATTACGCCAACGTATAATCTCTTGCTCTCTTTTTATATTCGTATGTTTACACTATATATAAAAATAGGTATACGTTAATTACTGCAGTGCCCGCTACGTTCTTTTTACAGTCTAAAAACTCGCTCTTTATCTATCTATCTATCTCTTTCTCTCTCTTTCTTTCTTTCTATCTATTTTCCGTTAATGATGTCGTTCGATGCCACGTAATGGTAGGGGCTCGTTCTTCGCGCGATCGTTTCGACGTTTGCGATATCCGAGCGACGCGAAACGACCGTCCGAGTTGGCGAGAATGACGAACGTGCTGCATTACGCTGCCACTTACGACCTGCGTCCTATGAATACAAAGTAACGTGGCATCGAGCCGCGATATACATTGTATGTATACATCGTATGGTATATACACATGTATAAAAGTAGAAAGCAACCGCCTGCGATTGCATGGTATGCTGTATTGAGGTATGGAGCCGAATCAGCGTGCAGTAGAGACTTACTTAGACTTAGACTAATTAACCAATCGTCTAATCGGAAAGTCGGCCTACGAGAGGTGTCTAATATCAAACTCAAATAGTTTCGATCAACACAGCATTTTACGGGGTAGAAGATTAAACGAGTCTCTGAACGAGTTTCTGAAACGTAAAATTAAGGTGTACGTGAAATGACCTTAATGACACCACTCAGAGAAAACTTAACTTAAGTATCTTTAATTCTCTACCCTGTATACCTTTAGGTATTTATTCGCAAGGTTGTTTACGGATTTTAGATAAAAATTGCTTTTACGTAGTTGTGGAGTGATGCTTTTCTGGAACATCTTTCTACGGTCGACTTTGCGAACGACGTTATTCCTATGGTTGCTCATTAATGTTAAGATAAGATCGCTGCCAGGCTGTGCCGTAAGTTGACGGGGGAACAGGTACCCGTCGTATGCCCTGAGGTGAACGTTATTTATAAAGAGAACCATGTCGTTTTGTCGGATCCGTGCCAATTTAGGAAGCCACCAGATCTCGAGCTGGAGGGACTGTTCAAGCGGCACTTCACCACCGTCGAGTTCTTTCAGGGGACCATCATGAACCCGATAGACCTACAGCGGGTTAAGGTGAGTCACAGAGAAGGTTGACACTCCGATACCCAATCGCAATACACGTCTGTCATTGTGCTGATCGATCTGTCCGGTCCTCTTATACACACACACATACATACAATTCTTCAAATTCAACGATCGCCCGGAATCGATCCTACAAGGACCAAAAATGTTTGGCCTTTACGATCTTACCTGAGTAGCTTCGTGAAAGGGTAATAAATTCGGTTATGAATTAATCGATTCTGGTCCATCTTCCCTTCGAGTCAGTCGTTTCGCATTAAACGGGTAGAATCTGTTGACCCGTCACAAGAGATTCGCTTAGCAATTTCTGCGGAATAATCGACTCGGAGGACTTCTGACACACGTATAATACACGAGGACTGCCCCTATTTCCATATCTGTGTCTTGTCGCCCTTCTGTCCATCGAAAGATCGTACCACTATTCTGCGCAGTTACAGCAGTTCGTGACGTAATCTCATTACCTAGAGAAGTTTCTTAATGAGCAGTGCTCTTTCAAAAGGATTCGAAAATTAAGACTATCCTTTGCGATACATAAGTATAGTTAAGAGTATTACTTAATTCTATGTTGCACAGTAAGAAGTAAATTTAACTTCTAATTTTTTTCACGTTTTGTTTCCTCGAGGGAATAATAATTTATAATTATGTAGCCGAAGGATATTTAAGCGATTATTTCAGATATTTAACGAATCGATGAGTCATGACTGCTGTTTGCGATGTACAGTAAACATCTAGGAACTGATGTCGTTGCACCAATGACAAGTACTGTTTTCCAGGATGATTGTTGCCTGTGTGTATACCCCCGTGCTCGTCCATACACACACATATATATATATTCATGCAGATATATGACTCCCTTAAAAGACTTCTTGACGCTCTTGGTACATGATGTCGTTTGCTTACGTGTACTATTGTTACGTCTTTGTCGATTTTGCATCATCCAGCAAAGCCGGCCTATATAGCAATCAGTTTCATCCCTATCCTCATCATCAAACGAGCTTCAATCTCTCAAACCACTGAGAATTTCTCGATAAAGCGACCACTCGGGGCCGTGGTAAAATTAATCCCCCGTTGTTATCGTAGCAATTTCTAACGTAATGGGCGGGATCATCAAGAGTATTAACACTGCTCTGGTTAGGACGTTTTCTCTGTGGTATTTCCCCATGGGCTTCAAGTTCGCGAATCAGCGAAAACCCGTACTGAACAGTAGCGAGCTTCTTCGTTGGTTTCAAGAACCATACACACTGGCTTTGCTAAGTGTTCCCTTCGCACGAGCCTGCGATGCGGGCCGTTGTTTTTCGAAAATAGATTCGTAAGGCTCCTCCTAACATAGACACACGCACACCCTGTAAAACCACGCGAACGGAGGTCCCTTAAGGTTGCCTTACACCCACGGATAGCCCCATGCCTGCTGTCGACCCAGATGGGTAAGTGCTCGTGTTTTTCTCGTGAAGCCTGGCTCACTAAAAGCCCATTATTTTTCTGTTAGAGACGTTAGACGTTAGACCAGAGCGTAATTTATATATATATATATACATACATATCTATTAAGTAGGTACCCATCTGTACATCCAGCATTCAATTAGGCGGGACGGTACGTTCTTTTGCTGTCCGTAGAATTTTTCTCTTTCTCTCTCTTTCTCTATGGTTTCACAGCGACTTTAGCGTTGTACCTCAGCTAGTTTCTCTCTAAGAGTCTGATATCAAAAACGTAGCGTACTGCATTCCCAGCCAGACGTAATTGTTCTGGCCTCTCGCGAGCTCCGATCGGAGCTCGACTCTGTCTGGCAACTGCCGTTTTTTATTTTAGACTCTTTGTTACATCGCATGTGTTAAACGGCACTACAACTTGTTTAAGATCTAGATAGAGATTTCCCCTTCTTGCCCCGTCCTCTTCCGGTAATAAGGTTTGCGCAGGAGGAATGTCGTAGATCTGCGCTTTCGAAACCCCCATCGTTTTTTCGTGAATGAATTTTTGACATGTCAATTGACCTCAAAGATGCATACGATTTTACAACTTTCCTGCGACTTGACGTACTTGAGAATTGCAATGAGATTAATGGAATTAATGGAACGAATCGTCTGCATCTTTGGAGCAAACGAATTGTATGTAATTCCCTGTAGATTTTCGCTACCGATTACACTTTCTATGTCTGTTTAGTCGTGCAAGGACTAGTTTACTCTAAGAATTTGCTAAAAATGATTGATGCATTGCGGGCCGTAGCGTCAGCGCTTTTCTCAAGAACCCTACATTTTACGCACAGATATATTCGTCACACTATTATAACGCACAGAAATCATTATTCTCCGATAATCGAGCATGCCACGTCATATAGAGTCTCTTGAAACACACAAAAAAAGTTGCGCTTGAAATTTCTCGGAAAAAGGGCAAAATTAGTTCGAGTATCTGTCACTTTTTCCAATTGAACGGATTTTTCGCGGCGTACGCAAGGAGAACGTAGAAGCTAGTTTGCATCAAACATTTTTCCGCGTCTTAGGTACCCGACGTAAATGGTTTATTTTGGCACACTCGTCCCTGCGTTCGTAAGACGACGGAAATATTTATTTTCTTTGTGTACGACGGACCTTCTGGCTTCGGTGACGACACGCCCCATCCACTTTACATATTACATGAACGTCCAGTCGATCATCGTGTGGCGCACAGAACGGCCCGGGGAACATATTTATGCGACTTTTTTAGGTCCACGAGGCTGACGCCTGTTTGGTCTTGGCGAACAAGTACTGTCAGGATCCGGACGCAGAGGACGCGGCGAACATCATGCGCGTCATCTCCATCAAGAACTACTCGGACGACATTCGAGTTATCATTCAGTTAATGCAGTATCATAATAAGGTACACCGCTGAGAGAAGAAATTGCTCATACTTCCTCGCAATAAACTCCAGCTTCCGAATACAATATACATGCCGCGTCGGCACATTTTATTCGGAAGATTTTCAAATGCTCGAAGCAACGAAATATTTAATTGCCTTAACACATAGATCGATAAACGGTTCATTGGTTCTTCGAGTTTACAAGAATTGTCGCTGTGGTACTTTGTTTTTATATATCGAATGAACGTTTCGTTGTAGGCCTATCTACTGAACATTCCATCGTGGGACTGGAAGCAGGGTGACGACGTAATCTGCCTTGCGGAGTTGAAGCTGGGCTTCATCGCGCAGTCCTGCCTGGCGCCTGGCTTCAGCACAATGATGGCCAATCTCTTCGCCATGCGTTCCTTCAAGACGGTCAGTAAAACGTCGTTCCCTGGCAGATTATCTGCCCGATTTATTGTGTGTATGTACGAATCGTTACTCCTGCAGCGGGCTATTTTTTTTTTCGTTACCGGCCGAATTGTTCACAGTGAATGCGACGGGCCGTATTTAAACGTCGACTTTTTTTTTATCTTTTGTTTCGTTACACGGAGGGGAAAAATAACGAAATTGACGAAGCCCCTCTGAAATTCTGCTCGAACTTTTGCCTCGAACAGTTTTCCATAACACTTTATCGTCGGTAAAAAAGAAGCAAATAAAACGGGCGATTTATTTTATCAACGAGAGTTTAAACGTGAACAAAGACTTTGATGGGAATAGTTGCCACTAATTTCGACGTTGTATTTTGGTACGAGATAACTTTTGATACGTTTGAATGAAGGAATATAGATAAACCAAATGTCTGTCTCGTCAGCCGTCATTTTTATTGATTTTTGCGTGAATTTTTCACTTTTTCCCTCCCGGGGAACTGTGAAGTGACTAGCCAGGGATTTCGAAAGTATTCTTTTCACTGTGTACAAACGTGCGAGCGCGATGGCGCCTGTGCATAGGAGCGTGTGTGATCTAGAAATGGTTGGTTGATCGGTACGAGTGACCCGATATGCAGGCTTGGCAGAATGACTACCTACGTGGAACTGGAATGGAGATGTACACGGAGACACTGAGCCCTACCTTCATTGGAATGCCCTTTGCCAAAGCCACTGAGTAAGTCGGTCCATGACCAATCGAACAATCCAGCAGAATATCTGCAAGGTCTGATTCAAGAGACGAGACCCTTAGCACCGCGCTACCTTTTGATCGTCCGCCACGCTAGGCCAATCCCGCTCGACGTTTTCGTTTCCGCCCGGAGATTACAGAGAATAATCGTCCTCGGCTTCGCATAATTATCGTTCGTCGTTTCCGTCTCGCGCAATCGATTCAGAAACGAAAAACTCGTTCCCCTTCTCCCTACGAAATTAAACACAAACTCCTAAAATTACAATTTCACCAAAATCACTGGGGGTGAATTGCAAATTTCGCGTTTTGCTGAACAGAAGTATTGTTTCATTCTTATCCCGTGAAAATCTTTGACATAAACCTTACGTCGTGCTCGTAAAATGGTTTGCCTGCCACTGAAAGTTGGTGGATTTAGCGATAAACGCGATCGGCCGGTAATCATGGGATCCTAAGGTCTCTGTTATAAGGAGTGCCGTCGCAGACTCCTCCTCGTGGCATTCAGTTTAATGATCGTTCAGTCTCGAGAGCCGCGGATAAAGAGTCCCTTTTACGACGGGCGCAGCACTTACACGGTTCGTCCGAGAATTCTCATCGCCGTGACTTCTGTCCTCTTTGATCGGCGCAGAACACACACCTACACAAGTAAAGAGAGAGAGAGAGAGAGAGAGAAAGAGAGGGAGGGAGAGAGAGAGATAGCGTTAGCTCTTCTCTGCCCACTTTTCGTCTCTTCCGTCGTTTCTTTACTCTGGCGCTAACGATAGCGGAATCACTCGAAAGGGTCTTGCTGTCTCTTGAATCGGACGGAAAAAAGGATGAAGCTTCGCCTCGCCTATGTCTCTCACTACGCTCCACTCCGCTACAAACATAAAATATATAAATATAAATATCTATATATGTAAAATACATATATATATCTACATACGAACTCACGGGGAAGATGGTGTACACGCGTATACGCACAGACTGATAAACTTCCCTTCATTTTCGTCTGGGTATACGTGTGTACATGGAAATCTGGGAACCCTGCGTTCGATCGATATTGTACAATTCATCGTATCTGTGCTACCACCTAATATCGATGTAGCCCACCCTTCATCGCTTCAGTAACGTTCTGTACCTTCTCTCTCACTTTTCTCTGCAATCGACATATCTCGGTATTTATACGAATTTTTCCTAGCGTCACGTGGACTTAGGTCCACGTGCGTTTATATGTGTATACGCGAGAATAACACGCATTAACAGCATTGAATGCAACGATGTAACCAAGGACGGAAAGCAAACTGCGCACCTCGGCCCGTCGATTTTGCCGAAGATTTCGTCGCACCTCGATCGATGTGAAAACCTACCCTTCCAAAACGCTTCGATACCTCTCTGTAATCTCTGCCATTCTTTCAGCGTTTGCCGCAGTGGATAATGCGGGCGGAAAGACGCTTCAACGTGCCATGCGGGTCGCCGCAATTTTCACGAAAAACTTTGAAAAACGGACAATTCGTGGCCTTAACAGCGCGATCTGTCTCAGAATTTTAGTTCCCCACAAGAAATACGTCTCCGTGTACTTTCTTGCAAGGGCTTTAAAATAATTTATAAGAAATTTAATTAAATTTATCGCTTTCACCGATCTCTGAAGCTGAATACCGTGTAGACTCAAGTATTTATTGGCATTATATACATTGCTTTGCATTGATCTAAAAGAGAATTGTAAGATTTAATACTCGATATTATACGGTGAAACGTCTTTTCTCCGCGGACGCAGCAGCTAACTTGATCGTCTCAATTAAAATTTTGGTTTCTCGCTATGTAATGTTGTTGACGGAGAAAATCATGACTTCACTTTACAGGAAATGTATCTCAGCATTCTAATCTTTTCCTGCAATTTCGCTGACGCCTTACGTTCTCTAATGGAAGGTTTCTATTCATGCAAGGAGGGGTTTCAATGAGGAGCTAATGTATTAAAGTGATTTAAAGTTGAGAGGAGGTTAGATAGAAGAGTATTTATAAGAATTGCAATTTTCGTGCCAGTTAGGAACCGTTGAAAAGCCGTTTATTTTGAAAAGGGTCGATAAGAATGGGCAAAAATGTGGCGCAACCGTCGCATTTCCTCGAATCGTTCTGGTGCAACGGCCAGTTTGGTATTTCCGTGCCAATGAAAGACCGTTCTTCCGATCGGCTTTAAAGCTCCTGCTGTACGTGAAAGGACATACGTGTGTCCGTGTGTCTGCGCACGTGTGCGTGAGTGTAGAACCCGTGAGCATGAACCGTGACCAGCTATCACACGCTTGAGAGCAGATGACAACCAGACCTGCCCATCTCTCTGAAATATCTTCCTCGAAAAATCATGGCAAATGCCAAAACTTTGTACAAACGTTTCCGCGCAAACGTTATTTATTTACCCACTGCAGGGTTTTGTCTACAGGCCAAATTTCTTACCCACCGTCAGTTTTTCGTGATCAATTTGACAGATCAGTATTGTATAATTACATTTAAACGTAAATGGTAGAACAGTAAGGCGAAGAATTGTACATTTAGAAATTCCTCGTAGAGTCAATATTTTTTGAGAACCTTTTAAGAACCGAGTCCATATTTTTTGAGAGACTTTTAAGAAACGACCACTGTTTCACGTGGGTACACGGTTGATTGAATATTGGGCGAGAAGATCGATCGTTGGAAACCGTTAATACGCGCACGGGCACACGTATTCGTGAGATATCGAAAATGATTTGCCAGGGCGTGCCTCACAGGCTCGCCGGCCCGTAGAAATTTGGCCCGTTCTGGAATTCTACGATTATCAGGGCCATTCGTTAGCGCGCCGGCCGGCCGAGAAATTCGCCGGTTTCACCGGCACTTCGGTATCTCCGTCGGGCAAACGAGTCGAGCATTTGTGCCGCATTTAGGCTGCATTCCGCAGGCCAAGAAGACGTGGAAAAGGGAAACGAGATAATACGACCTCCGTTAAATCTTGACGCGTACACGGTTTAAGGAATTCCTCGGTTCAGATTGTCTCCGAAACCTTCGCGAATGTTCAGGAATCATCGACACGAATGACCAAATGTTTGAAGAAATTTTTATTCAATCACGAGACATATTACATTAGAATTTCTTTAGCGAGTGATTGCGAGGTAAACGATTCTCCTGGAGTCAGACGATTTTTGTCAATTTACTTTCGTAGGTATTAGGCACGGTTCTACGTGGTTGACATTGGCGCGGAACTTACGTGAGCTTTTTCGTAGGATCATTGCTGTACTCGATATTCCACGAACGGAGACACCGTGCGCAAGATTACAATATTGCGGCAATTTTGTCACAGCTTTACACGATATACACGATGGATGCTGATGTTGCATGTGGCCATACAACGGATACATGTATTATAAGCTGCTAATAAGCTTCACCGTCCGCGTGCACGTAGCTAGGAGTAGCGGGAGGGTGGGTTTAATATACTCGAGTCTATTACATGTCATAGGAAGTCTCAACGACGGAGTATAGAGAATCAGCTGCCGTGTGAAACACCTTCAGTGTTTCCCATTATTCCCGAGTTTTCCATTAAAGGCAGGAATTACATTTACGTCCCAGCCGTGAAATCGCGAGCTGCATTCATTAGCTGCATTTAACGGACATTTATTTTTACTTAAGGTCTACCGACCAACCATAGTACCATACTCGAGCGACAATTTATAATTGTATTTTCTCGGCGAAGATATCCCAAAGTGCAAATATTTGACATCCTACATTTTCCTAGAAAGATGCCAGTAACGTTGCGAAGTCATTGAATTAACGGCCATAATTCTCGGCGATTTACAACGTATGTCGGTGATGTGCGTTCGGGTATCGTTTCCTTTTTTACGACACGTACAGCGCGGGATGGTTTCCTGTGGACAATAAATCGCGCGAACCAAGTGACCGGCCGAGTGGTTGCCTCGGTCACGAAAGCAGTGCTTTGCCAAGAGCTATGACTATCGGTGATTTTTGAAAGCGCCAGTGTCGGGGAGACGGGCATTGACATATCCGCGAGGAGCGATCGAGTTCGCTCGCTCGGTTTTTGCTCGCGGCTGATGGTGGTCGTCTGCCCCGTGTTCGAGGCGTCAGTCTTGAAGGTTTGATGACGTGGAGCTTGGTTGGTTGGTGTTTCAGTCGCCGGACACACAGGCGTGGCAGAATGATTACCTGCAGGGCACGGGCTGCGAGATGTACACGGAAACCCTCTCCCCGTCCTTTACCGGGATGACATTTCCCCAAGCCAGCGAGTAAGTTCTCGCTGCCACTGACTATCAAACGACACGCGCGCGCACACACATACACACACAGAGACACGCATACACATATACATACACGTACACGCAGGAAAACTTTCAAGCGGGACATGTGCGCGTTTCTGCAATGAGGATACGTGCTTGGGTTCGGCGCAAACTTCCATCTCTACACGTGTCCCATTCGCCCGACAACCAAACGCGTCCTCGACGCATGGAAATTGCATAATTGACTTCGTTTACGCGCCATCATTTGCCCAAGAGAAATTACGTTAGCCGCGATACACCCTCAGTTTCGACATTACTACGAACATACATTGTCGACTAATTCGGATTTACACTGTTCTATTTTCGTTCATACACATTTACGTCTCTACGATCAACAGAGTTACACGCACATATACACACACACACACACACACACACACACACACACACACAGATACACGACACGACACAACACGACGTTTTTTTCAATCTACTTACAAGATTTATCGCATATAGATCTCACGGAATTTTTACAACATTATATATACAGCCCTTCGCCTCGATCTTTTGCTCCTAGAGAACAGTTCTTTTTGTTCGTACCGACCTTGGACCTGTTCTTTTTTTCCAACTTTTACGTAGATAGTCGTCTGTTTTTTTGTTTCCTTGGGTACGCACCACTTCTGTCGGCCGACTGTTTTTTCTTTCTTTCTTTTTTGTAAATCTACTTTTGTTTTTTACATGCACATGCGTTTTTTCTGCGCACACATATCTACCATGCGTATGCGAATAGATATCCGTATTTTTGTATACTGCGTAGAGGTAAAAACAACTGCGGAACAAGTGCAGATTTCACGGCAGATTCGATCGGAAACTGTTTCGTGCATGAAAATACCGAAACGGTTCGCAAGCGATTTACGATATAAAAATCGACAGACCACATTGACCTTCGTAAATTACAGGATTTTCGTGGATTTCGGTTCAAAGAAAAACGGAAGTTGACTCGTACTGTTGGCCTCTGACCGTCCGTGCGGTGGGAAGTGTAGTATGGGTGGGGGGGAGGATGGGGTTGATTCGATAATTTAATTGGAACGCCCGGTCGGTACGAACCGAATCGAATTCGTGGTTACCAAAAGTGCTTTAGGGAGAGGTAGGGCCAGGAAATTGTCTGGAAGCTGGGGGCACGCGATTCGACTGCGGAAAAGAAGCGATCCTGAAAGTGCCCTACCATTCTTGCCCCCACGCCTTCGTTTGCCCTTCCCATTCGTATCCCCGTGGATGGCGTGACCGGAACGTACGGCGGACAAACGAATATCTCCCGCTGTCCCTGACATTCTCTCCGTGGAATTGATCCTCGAATACGACAGCGACTTCGGCAAAATTGCATTGAACCGCCGTTACCGTCGGGATAGCGAGATAAAAAAAAGACAAAAAACACCTCCCTTCGGTGTGTATCTTATTTCTTAGGTAAAATTCTCGGCAGTATAGATCGAAATTGGGAATCCAGTCATTCGCGTAACGAGAGGATCTTTTTTTTTAAAATGTATCTGTGTGCGATTAACGATTAAAGTCATTGAAATAAATGAGAAATACGAATGGACTTAACGAGGTATCACTGTTTCGTCCACTCTTCGGTAAAATTTGGTAAACAATTTTCTTGCACGAAGCTTAATTTTTCCGAGGTCGAATGATACGCAACTGAACGTTCTTGGGCTAAGTTCTGACGAAGTAAAAATGAGGGACGTGACTCGCGTGGAAACTGCACTTGTTGCGAAAATAAGATTGTGCCCTGTTTTGCTTGGTGATATGAAGATCTTTTTTTTGTACACATTGCCGAGCGTATCGCGGAGAGGCGAGCGATCTTATTTTGCCGAATAGATTTTCCAATTTTGCACAATTTTCGGTACGTTCCCTACGAACATTTTTCAACAGAGTTCGAGAGAATTTTGTCCGTCGTCACGACGATGCGTCTTGATATCGTTATATCTTTTTCTTTTTTTTTACATCGTGTCCGTATCCATGCAATGGTGTGTGAATTTAGATGTAGCGTTTTAATCTACTTTTAACAAGGACGTTCTTTGTACACGCATGCCTGCTGCTCATGACATTGAGGACGGAGTTCATTGTAACCATGTAATCAATATGCTGGTTGAGCGAGAACTTGCCGATTATGTGGCTGATCCTAGTATTAGATTAATACGATTTTCGTGACGGCACGTTCCATTACGTTCTCCGTTCGTTGACCATACCTGGGGACGAGTTTTAAAGAAAATACGAGCGATTGTAAGCTGAAAGGGAAATTTTTATATACTATAAACATAAGTTTAAATATACTCAACATGTTAGAAATAATTTACAGAATTTCTTACATGCGAATTAAGGAAAACCAAGAAATGGGTTGTACAATTTTTCCGTTCGTTTAAGAATTATTCATACAGCAACTTATTATGCACCTCTGTCGAAAGTTATACTTATTTTCAGGACATTTCGTAATGTAAAAAACAATAGGAAAATTACACTGTGACAAGATTAGATTATAGACATAGAATTTTATCGTTTCTATTCCAAAATATTTCGTTAAGTAATTACACAGTGTAATTTTAAGACTGAACTTAGTTAAAACTGATTACCTTAACCGTAAACTTGATTGAATGAAGCGGGTTTACTGTTTTTAAAATTGATTTTCCGAAGTCCTCGAGACGTTTCGTCCTGACGTTTTTATTAGAGGATTTAATTGACACTGCACGGTACATGCCTTTATATCGTACTGCATCGTCACTCGTTACTATTCTATAGATGATTTTTATATTGATTGCCTTTCGTTGAAGGTCTGTCAATTTTGTTTTAATTGCACCACTTCTGGATTATCGTCATGATTTTCGTATGTCCAAGTATTTTATGAATAAAGAACAGTGGTCCCATCCTGAACATTAAAAGCCGTTTTATCCTCAATAGAAATTTTGTAACGAGATGTTAATATTTTGAGAATAATCCATTTTGTACTCTCAGCTTTTCCTCGTTCTAATAATTCATCACAAAAATTAGGAAGACAAAACTTTATCTTTTATATTGAAAATCAATGCTTCTAATTACATTTTTAATTAAGATGTAACTATGCACCGGCTAAAATTTACAAATTTTTATTGAGGATTCAACTGACCAACAGACATATGTATCCTCCTATTATAATTACTTATTCAGGTTACATATACCACAATTTATGCCTAACAAGGAGAAGTAGTTTGAAGTCATATGATTGGACAGTCGAGTTCGTATGACTTTTTGGGATTTCTAGAATAGTATATAAATGATAGTGAGTAGTGTAGGATGATTTAGAAACCTTCGACCTTGGCATGTTCTGGTTTTGTATTAACTAGAGGTGATGAACAATGATAAACGAAAGGTTTAACAAACATGGCCTGCACAGTCGCTTACGGAAGGTGTTGCTGCTATTGCTCGCTTTGCACGTTCGGTAAATGTCTCGTTTTTAGCCTAAATAGCATGACAAGACTTCAGTTTCACAATCATCATCTTCGAGCCGGCAAACGTTGCTGAGAAAAATATAAAAGCATTCGATACCGTTCCTTTCGATCGATGCCTATTGCTGGCAAAAATAATGGCTCGCAGGTCTTGAATCAATAACCGTATAAATGTATAAGCCTGCATGTATACCTTCCGCACGATCGATCATGTTAATCTCCTCTGATAGCGTCTAACTTTCATCCGTTACACGAGCACACACACAGACACACACAATATACACACTTGAGAACCTTGTGTCTCTGAAACGCTTAATGTATTAACGAGCAAAACGTTCGTAAGAACAGCTAAAAGCTGAAACGCGATGAAAATTATCGTCATACCGGCTCATACATTATTGCACGAACTCGTCCCAGGTTGTGCTTCACGAAATTGAAGCTCCTGTTACTGGCGATCGAGATAAAGGGCGAGGGAGGCGGCGACAGCAAGATCTCGATCAATCCACGTGGTGCCAAGATCGCTGCAAATACTCAGGGATTCTTCATTGCTCAATCTGCCGACGAAGTGAAAAGGTACGTGCCGTTATCTACATTCTAATGTATTATAAATTTGCACAATCGTATTTTTCAAATGTTCTATTTATTGAACGCGAGATCATCATTTTCAACGTACCTGCGAGACTACAAATTTCTTTGCGCGAATCGGCGAACAGAGCGCGCCTTGCCGCGTCGTTAAATTATTGTACATTGGGAAAAACCGTTGAAAATGTTGTGCGCGTAAGAAACGTTGGGCCGAACTTTCCGGCCAGACACGTCGGCCATTCGGAGCAATTAATTAGCGGCCGTCTACACGTGATGGTGTTTTTTCTGCCCGCAGGGCGTGGTTCTATTGCAAAGCATGCCACGAGGATATTAAAGACGAGACTCTGATCAAGAAGTGCAAGTGCAAAAACTGTAAGTCTTTCCAGCCAGTGGCGATTAACTGTCTTCTTTAGATTCTTGCCGAGTCTCTCTACTAACGCTGACCTCTCTGATCATTTCCGCCGGACGACACCGTATCGTAACATGCCCGATGCGTCGTTTACCCGCGCGTACATAAAGGCACGAGGAGAAAGGCCGTTGCGAGACACGCGTCGATTTGACCCGTGAAATTTTTATGGCCTCTGCCATTGTCGAGCGTGCCTCGCAACTGAGTTAGTACCACGGAATGGATACATCACGGGATTTCGGAGTAGCCGAGTTTCATGACTCTCAGAGTAGTAAACACGAGTACTTCTCGATTATAGCAGGATCACGTTCGGAGTAGTATGATTACTCTCCAAGTAGTTATACACGTTGACTTTCGGGGTATCGGTATGCCATACGGCATAGTTTTATTTCACTGAACATAGTTTAACAACTTTGAAAATACCGGCGAAATTATGATGGTACAAAATTTCATAGCTGAACTTAACTAATTATCACAGAATTAATGCGAAAAAGTGTAGAGTAAAAAAGAATTAGGAATGTGTAACTTCGTAAATACTTCAGAAAGTGACGTTTCAATATTCTCCACATTAATAGTAAATTTCTTTGAATCTTTATTATCCATTTTATGTATTATGGCATACTGTATTCCGCGATTGCTGCTCTATAACGCACGGAGAAACTAACTTTGTGGAATTTGTGGAGATACTTTTTGGGTAATTAACGGTTACTCGTAAGCCAAACTCAGTTCGCTCGAGAACTTGCGATGATCAATTTACTTTCCTTTTGTATGCGACATTTTCACTCGTAATTAAATGTTAACATGTAATACACAGAAAGTTTTGTTTGCGTGTAATTGGAGACCGTCAGAAATTGACTTAACATATTCCAAAAAATTAGTTATTCTGTGAGGACGTACGTTTCGACGAAGCTCGTTAAAAATTCGTCAAAGTATTCGACTTATAAGAATTCCTGAAAATTCCTTCTGATCTCACGCGGTAGTAAAAGAGGGTGGACTTTACGTGTTAGCACGGTCGAAACGTACATCGCCGTGCTTTATGGAGTGAGGACAAAATGACTTCCGGAGCAGTAACACGACGACTTCCGGAGTACGTACAATGATTCTTGTAGAAAGGACACGATAACTTACGACGTAGACAACCGCAATGGTTTCAGAGAGTAGTCGTACGTGCGGTTTTCGTGTAGTAGTCAAGTTATCGTGCACAGTCGCGTGTACGACTTAACGAGAGGATCGAAAAACCAAAATAGTGATGAATACTCGCGACTTGTCCCGCCTTTGTTTTGCGTTTTCGATTGATTGACGAGCCCACCCCAGCCTCGATGTTACTAATAACGAACGATCAAACGGTTAATTGTCGCGACGATGAAGCAATTGACATGGTTGTGACCATCATATGTTGTGATATATGATCTAGTGGGGCAGCAGCAACGCTCCTGGGGCCGGGACTTAGGTAACGTGTCTCACACTCGCTCGCTTAGTCTGACACTTTATACTACTTACCGTATATATTACCACTTCTTACTCTCGCAACCTTTTCTCTTTCTCTGTCTGTCTCTTTCTCTCTCTCTCTTTCTGTCTTTACCCTCTAACCCCCCTCTGTGCGAAGTCTGACTTATTGCCGTCTCTTTCCACTGGGAACGCGTGAGCCTCTCAACCGTCTGCTGTTTCTTGAATTCTCCTTTGTACCACCCGAACCATTTCTCTGTCTCTCTGTATTCAAATTTCTCTCTTTCTCTTGCTCTCTATCTCTGTCTCTGTCTAACCCGCTACTCTCTCGCTACTACTCTGTCTGTCTCTCTTGCTCTTTTTCTTACCTTCAGTCTCTGTCTTTCTCTGTCTCTTTATATTTCGCTCTTTATGCCGTATATCGTGCCTTGGAGTCTTTGATCGCCCTCTTGGCACACGCCAAAGAGATGATTATGATATTGATGATGATGGTTATGATGCTCATGATGATGACTATGACGTCGAGGATGATGGCAGTTGCATCTTTTAAACTCTTCACAAGACACTGTCCAAGGCGATTGTTTTTTGCCGGTCGCTTGTCGTTCTTTCGCTTTTCACAAAAAACCTCTCATGGCCCGTATAACTATTAACGCACAAATTTCTCAATTCCGAAAGAGTCGCGAACACAAAAATTACCGACGTTCGGTCAAAGTACAAAACCTTCTGCCTCGCCCTTTTTTCAATATTCTGAGATTAAGATTCTTGCCGTTTTTTCGTTTGGTGGTTGAGTTTCGCTTGGAATTCTGATTGTCACTTCTGAATTCGACTGAGCATCCGTCGTTGCCGGTGCTCGTATGACCTGGCCATAAGAGGACGAGAGCCTTGTGAAAATTGAAACGCCACGAAGCAGAACACACGAGACACGTTAAACCCCCCAATAGCTCAGTCAGCTGGCGCATGTCCACCTGACCGATAAGGAAATTAGCCTGCACTAATAGCGTGTGTCCTTTCTGGTTCGCCTTGCATGCATGACTAGCTCCCCTGGTTCGCGCCCTTTAACATGCCTTAACTTTGACGATCGACAGCTTCATACTCACTCTTTCAGTTCTCTCCATATCGTTAATCCGATTAACCGGCTCTCTTTCTCGATATTTCTCTCTGTCTACCCCCCTCTGTCTATCTCTCTCTCTCACTGTCTCTGGCTCTTTTTACGACTATCTCTGTATCTCTTTCTCGATGATTCTTCGATCGTCCGACGACTCGCCGGCGTTGGGGCTGTCATTGACGAGAGTATGGCCGTCGTAGGTTGGTCGGTTTCGCGTTTAATCGCGTGTTCGTCCCGATAACGACGGAGGCCTTCCTTCGCGGAGGTACGTCAGCACCGAGCACACGCTCGTTATTTTCACGAGCGATCGCCTCGTGACGAACCGCTGTCATGCATTGGTGAAACCTTGGCTCACCCTCCGAGACTCGACTTCATCCTATCACTGCTAATCCTTTCTAGTGCTCGAATCAGTCTTTGGTAAGGAGACCTTCGATCGACCCGCGTCAGGCTCCAATTTATCACGCCACGGATGTGCCCCTCGTGACGTAAGAAACGGATGACGTCACGACTGTCCCGAGATTTCGCATAATTTTCGGCTAGGGAGGCTGTAGGGACGATCTCAGAGATTCACACACCCACATCGATTGTCAATATCGCTCTAACACATCACACAGTATTACAAATCACAAATCAAATCTAAACCCTGGGCAATCAACGCCTTCGTTGCCGTTTCAACGAGTTCTCAAGATTGCCTTTAAAGCAGAATCACAGTACAGACAGAGTTCCAACGACTGCTTTAACCGTTAACATGAACTATGAACTCTCTTGTTCAGGTAACTCGATAAATCGACGATAAAGAGTGCAATTCCCGCGTAATCAAAAGGCCTGTGAGCTTATGTCCCTCATTACAGCGTACCTTCTTTGAGTGTCATAATTATTGGTTTATGTTATACCTAGATACAGCGTCCCGTTAATATACATATTTTTTTACATTCCTCCCATGTTACATGTATTTTTTATGCGAACAGTGAAAATTCTACTTTGTAACAAAACGGTTTAGACATTACCGAGTAGATGAAATTTATTTTGCATTAAGATACATGTAACAAAAGTGTGACAGGATGGATGTACATGTTTGCTAACAAACGCTCAATGTATATCGTCTTCCTTTTCCACAAGATTCGTACGTAGCGTTAAGTGAAGACTAAAATTTTACCTAAATAACAACCCTGTGCAGAATTATCTACGTTAAATGAGAAACGATTTGACTGAAGCACAAGATTAATTTTGATTTTCCTGAACGTTGCCACGTGCGGATCTTGTGACGTCGTCGAAAAATAAGGCCACCTGTAAATAAAATTATTTTTGCCTTCCTCCCTATGTACATACAATGCCCCGATTTTTGTGTACTTAAAACCCCGTGTCCGGGACGGTAACTGGATTTTTACAGATGTTGGGATGATGATGATGCAGACTGGGATGGTGAAGGGAAACACTGCCTACAGCAGTTACCTTGACGGTACGCCTGCTTCCATCCTCATTTCCCGTTCCAACCGTCCTAAACGCACTCCCTTCCCTTAAAATTACCACGAAATTTTGTCAGAATAACGACATCACAAACAAAAAAAAACCCCCAGCAGTTTTAGACATTCTAATAAAAAGTATTGTCGAACTTTAACGGTTTTGAGACAAATGTTCTTTTTGTTGTACGTCTTTGTTCTGACAAAATCACTCTGTCACAGTCAATAAATTTCGGACCTCTCGTACACACGAAGTACCTTAAGTATTGCAAATGGTAAAAAAAAGAACACTAGCAAAATATTTACAAATGTTTACTGCATCTTAAATATGTTACGTGCACTGCACAAATTTCCTCTGGTTGAATATCATGAGCTATTGGCTACGACGGAGATTCGTTGGCTCGGTACTAACCAGGTAAGATGGTGTAAGTGATATGCTAAATGTGCAGAGTAAGAATACGACTTGCACGTTTCACTGAGCGATGCACTTACTCCACGATACCTGGATCCATCCAGCAATCACGAATCGTTGGTTCCCATCAACCGACCTTAAGACCCTCTTAACCCTTTATGCGGCAAATTAACTGGACGAGTTGCATCAAAATGCTCATTTTCTGATCGTGCATATTTTATTCCGTACTTTACTGACGACGTATCTATTATCAATACCTCCCCTGTGAAATTACCTCGGCTTAAGATTCTTAAATTTTAGTGTGACGTTAATGTTGCTCACGCAATATAGCCTACGACAGCATATTCTTTCCTCGATGCGTTTGTGTGGTAAGAATCCTATTATGCTTCATATAAGCTCGTGAGGCTTTACCGGTCACCGCGGTATTCGGTGGAATCCTGTTATCGATATGAGCCCCGTCATATCCAGTGATATTCGTGGAACTACGCGAGAGTGTCGCACAAAGGGTTAACGTGTCCATCCCGCTTACGTATTGTTATGCGCAGAAAGCACCCTGTCGTTCGGCAGCGTTTCGATAAATGTTGTTGTCGTTGGGCTTCCGCTAGAGCTGCCACTAACGCGAGTAATTCATTGTGCGTTTTCCGTGGAGACTTAATTAACGTAGCATTAAAGCCGTTCGCTGCTTGCTCATCCCGTGGGCGAAGGGAAAGGGACGGGACGAGCGCGAACGAGTAGAATTATCGATGTTTCCACGCCTAATTACGTAAATTGCGCTTCACTCGTAGCAAATGCGAAACCAAAGCCGGCAAAATTTCCAAAGCCTCCCCGATTTCTCGTCGTTCCTTCGGGGAGGGGGAGGGAGGAAACTGACGCGAATGACGTCGGCGAACGGGCAAAGGAATTCCTATTATTCCTGATTTTGCCCATCGCTTGCCAACGCTCCCCCCACCTCCTCCAGCCGAAACTGTGAACTACGGCGAATACGCGGACTGCTCGAAAGTTGCTGGCTTTGGCCCTGTTTCGCGAGGTCGCTTACGCAGTAACCGCATTTTTGCAAAGCACGTTGACCATTCGTTAATATATTTGTTGTTGAATTCCACGTTAACTGGCTGTCGTGTACCACTAACCGGCAGCATTTGCTCATCGACACTCCAGGCTTCTCGATTACTGTTGACAAACAGCATTTCAATGTGCTTAATTGAATATTTACCGGCCAGTTAAATGCATCTGTTAACTGCCGCTTAACGATGCACTTGAAATTCGTTATTGTTCTCGTAGTTTCGAAGAAAAGTCGAAAAATCTTTTATTTGTGCATTTTTTTGTACTCTAACAACTAACGAAACTTTGAAGAATGCAGTAATTGCTATTATACGTTCTAATAACGATATTTCACGTATTATACGTGTTGTTGTAATTTTATTAAAGTACAGTTAAAGTTGTTAGAGATAGCCCAACTGAGCAGGTTTAATCACTTCAACTGCAGTATAACTGTGGATATTCCATTTCAATGTTTTTTAGTAAGCTTGTCTGGTGCTTAGGTCTAGTGTTCAAACATTTATAATGTTCTATTTCTTATCGATTTTTTATTCGTCATTTCTATGATAATGATTAATTAATCTATCTTTTTACTTAAAAACTTCCTTACAGTTAGTAATTAGCCAAGCATCGACTGAGATATGTCGATAAATAATCGTGTTACAGGATGTTTCTTACTGATATGTGATAATGGTTGTTAATTGCCGATGCCCAGGGTTTATCAAACACACCGATCGAGAATATCAACTTCACCCCCCGCTTTAAACATCTTCAGCATATCCGACATCACGAACAAACAATCACAACAATAACGCTAACACTGCGAACAGTATATGTCTAAGAAATACCACGACTTATGGCGAGTTAAGAAAAGCCATGGAAAAATTACGATATGAATACCCGATGATTATTATACGTCACTTTTGTATGTTACGACCCCTCGTTGCAGACCGAAATAACCGACGCGACTATGTTGTTTTTCTCGAAACCGGATAATCTCTCCGTTGACACAGACACGTCGAAATAAGCCATTCTGTTACTCGATAATTTTTTCAGGAATTGGTACTACAACATATTATTTTCGACTTACAGTTACATCTGCATTAATTTCTACTTATTCGTAGACAATTTTTTTTACAAAAGTAAGCTACTAAAACGTAACATTTGACTTGTTGGGTCCGTCTGCCTCGTAAGAAAACACGGTAAATTGTGAGGCATTAGAATGGCTCGGTAAAATGTGTCGCGTTGATGGAGATTTCCGGTTGGATATATCAACCTCCCCTACCCCCGCCCGTTGACACCCCCGCATCTAGGTTGACATTATTTTGGTGTGACAACTAACAGCTCTGGTTCTCCTCCCTTCGGGCAGTGGCCACATTCCGGAAAGGCGTGAGAGCTGTTCAGATGGTCGGACGAGCAAGTACGTATCCCCCGAGTGTAGATTGTGTACAACCTGTCATTGCCTTGTTTTCTTTGAATCTCTAATCTACCCCCCACCTCAAGCCCCCTCTCTCGCGGAATATTCATTCACGCAGCATAGCCAGATTCAGGAATTTCCCGATATCCTGTCCACCCATTGTCGGGGAGTGAATACACGAGTGATTGTCAAAGTCCACTGGGCCAAGCCTTCTCGTTACTTTCCGTTTTTTTCTTCTTTTTTTTGTTGATTCGGTTTTTAAAGAAGGACAAAGGGGCACGAATGACGATGGAAGTTCTTTTTTGGCAACGCTGCTGTGAAGTAAAATCCATTCATTCGGCTCCGATTACGTCAAAAAGAATGCATACAGCTGGCCTTTGCCGCCTTACAGTTCCTCATTACCGAAATCTATTCAGCACGACATAACGTGGAAGCAGAAAAAAATTCAGGTGCTATTGAGTGCTACAGCGAGTTCCGTGTGAATAAGAAATGTCAAATATTTTTTAACATTTTTCACGCCATCAAAGAAACCAAAAGTGTCAAACAAACTTACCTAAATATTTCAAAATTGCGTTAAAATTCTTCAAAAAAACATAGGGAATTCAATGTCTTTATATTTTTCTACTCCCTTATAACTCCTTGAATTAACTGTTTTTACATTGTTAGTAGAATGTCGTGTATACTGATAATCTGCCTTGGATTCAAAGGCCATCTGATTGCAAAATTTCCGTTGTTCCCTTATTCAGAGACATCGTTTAAAGCAGAGCTGTTCAGGTTCTTAAAAATAACGAACGAACGTTTGTGTTTCTCATCATACTGATCAGCAACTTGATTGTCATTACAAATGAGATAGAGTGAAAAAAGCCGCTTAAGAGCAGCTCTGACTTTAGGCACCGTTATAGAACAATATGGAATAATACCTTGTTCTCTGATTTCTACGAATAAAATTAACGTCCTGTAGATTTTTCCTTCCGAAGTAATCGCGTGTTGGTCTTAACCACTGAATGTCATTGAGAGCTTGTAACTAAAGTAATATTTGTAACTTAAAATTCACGAAAAACTAGCAATTAATTAACCGTCAAATCGATTTTATTTTGAGGTGCGGAAGGTGAAGAATTCATTTTCGAACATTTTTATTTAATACTTAAATTTCTTCATAGTTTTTTTTAGCAGTTGTTAAGACCTTCTTCATCCGTAAAAGTCTCAGCAAACACAAATACTTAAAACGTCTATTATCCGTATATTCCCACGACCAGTGATTATAGACAAAACGATCTGTTAAACTGAATATGCGTGACTGTAACTGCGTTTGCTGGGATTACCCCTCATGCAGGTATTCATAAGTATAACGTGATATCGAGGAAAGAACGAATCGGTGGAGATTCGCAGCCTCTTATACGAGGTAGAATGGCACGACGATGCATAGAAATTCGAAATTTATTCGCGAGGAGTAAGACTCTTAAGGTCGCCCGGGGATTTTCATGGCAACTACGAAATTTCCATAAAATTATTACGGCCGTCGTAACGAGAACGAAGCGCTGAGCTCGTCGTGCTAATCTACCGAGAATCGTCGGGGCTGACGATACGGCAAATTGACTACTCCAGCGTAGATTTACCATTAGTGTTTTGAGTCCTCCCTATATTACTATGTGTGTGGTGTTACTCATTGTTTCCTCTTGCAACCGACAATTACTCCAATACTATCAATGTCGTTTTGAATGTAGTTCCTCGAGGTTTGTAAGTGTTTCTCGATTGTTATTGTTGTGAGTGAAATGAAAGTTACTAATCGATTGATTGGGACTCACCGTGATGTCATTGCACTGGGTCGTCAAATATTCTCTGATTAACATTGCATCGGTGTTCGGTATATTTATTTACATAACTCATTTACTCGACATGTGTTTAGCAGTTTATTAGAAACTAGCCGTTTATTTCCTCTTTTTTTCTGCCGACTACTCGCCCTACGGCAGTTGTTTCAGCAATGATACCGAGGAACCTTTACGTGTTTAAGGCCAGATTGTTTATCTGATTATTGTGACAGCATTGCAGATATTGTCTGTGTTAAGATCTTAGGTTCGAATTGTATAGGTACGCTTCGAAAATCCACAGAATGCTTATCCAGCGCGGAATATAACAAATTAACTACCTAAATTATCGTGGCGTCTCCAAGTAATGAGCAATGTGATAAATATTCTGTGATAAAAAATGGTTGGATCGGGGCGAAACGATTTATCGTTCATCGCTATTAGTCGATGCGATCAGACGTTTACACGGTTTCCTTCCCCCCGTCGACCTTCCCAGAAAAAACCGTGTTTTCCTCTGACCACGCGTCGATCTCACGATAACTCGTTACGGCCGATCTGTGCCATTTTCCTCGGCTAGAAGCAGAGATAAGTGTACGCAATTAACGCGTTAGTGTTCGCGACAGTAGCTGGACGAGAATGTGAGCAATGTGTGCGTAAGGAACAGCAAAAGATAACGTTTAAAGGAAAAAGGGGCAATTTTTTGCATTAGTATCGTCGGATCTGTATACTCCCGTAATTCACCTGTGACTCACCTGTGACATACACGCGTGCATATACTTGTACGTATATATTTCATGGATATACACGCATAAAAAATTGACACATACACTAGTCACGTATTTTCATCGAATACTCTTCGTTCACGTGCATTGACATAATTATACACAGACACACATACATACACACATGCGTACACTCGCTGAATCACGATACGTTTTCATAGAAGATAGAACACTTGTAACGTGAGGCAACTTTCAACTAACTCTCTATGTGTCTATCTGTTCGAATCTCCTTCTCTATCTTCGTCCTCTACTACTACCACATAGGTGAAGACTTCTCGTACCCAAGTAAGTCTAACAAAAGGGAGCCGATCTCTATAAGTTTTCTACGTACTGTCTTTTTTTTATACACCGACGCAGCCGCGATCGTAATGATTGACGAAGAGACATTATGTATTTCATTACGGCCTTCCGTAGAAAAGCTGTAGCCTGTACGTGGAGATCATCAGTTACAGAGCAACCCAGTACCTATTCGACCTTTATCCTTGGTTCAAGAATTTGCCATTTTATACATTTCGTGGAACATCTCGACTTGATTGATAAAAGCATTTACCACCCTAGCTCCTCGTATGAAAATATTGATTCAGACAAACGTAGGTGTTACTTTGTCCCTTCTGAATTGACAAGAAAATGTCTAAGAAACCGTAGATATTATTATACATGTTAAAAGTGTAGTTTGAGCATGCCGTTACTGATTACTAATTGTTCCTCTCTGCCCCGTGCATTAAATTCCGTAGCTCTCGGGCCGGTAATGGCGTACTGTATTAACGGTATTAATTTCATTGAGAATCTGACGGTCCGTTGAATTCCGAGACTGTTCCGACAAATGTACAAAGTGGCCTTCCACACGCGGGACACTCCTTTTCGCCTCACATCGCCAGACTAACGACGTCAACTGCAAAAAGAAGGCGTTGCCACTACAAAACGGCGCATTTGACGCACTGTAAATTGTTTATGCAAGCGATTCCACATCACACACGGCAAATCCCGCTCTTAAAAAGGGGGGCCTACGTCCCTTTGAGCCGCTTTCACACGGTAGAACTCACGATCTCTCAAGCACGCTTTCGAAATTCCCGAGCTTTTGCACGTGTATTCCTCCTTTATTGCACGTGACCCCCCTCTCGCCCAAGCCCCTCTCCGAGCCGTCGGAGATAAAACGTGCCGCGTACTGCAATAATAACGAGTGCATACTCGTCACGTGAAATGTTAAATTGCACGTGTAAATTGATTGGACACCGTCCGAGTGGAAGCGAAATATGCGCGCCGAAAAGACCGATAAATAATTCGTTGTCCCATCCCCCCTCCACGCCCCTCGTTTCCTCGAGACGCGAGATTTTCCAAAGGTTCGTTCATTTGTACAAATTTTGTGGTTTTTTGTACTCATTTTTGTAATTTGTACAAATTTTGTCTCTTTGTGGTCATTCGCATTTCGCTTCCACGAAATTTCTAACAGGAACTATAACAGTAGTTTGCGCACGGTGCATGCTGATATAAGATGGAGAAGTTTATGAATTTTTGCCGCATTTTTGAGCAACATGGACGACAGAATTTTCTGCGTTAAATTCTTTTTAGATATCTCGATATTTCTGCAAAACTTGCCGGTTTCTGTCTCTCGCTCAGGCTTTTCTCTTGTTTTCTCGCTGAGCACGTCCCTGTTGCGACAAATTGTTTCTTAAATTATAAACTTAGGAGCAACCTTAATGTGTAGGGACTAGAAGTAGTTCAATGGATAGTGGAATAATTAGACATATTCTGTAGGTTGTCGAAATCCGCTTCAGCGTGATAATGTTGCATAGTATGTATTTAACGTCTGTACAATGTAATATAAATCCGTGAGAAATATAGAGAACAGTATATAACAAGGAAAATCTGTTAAATGTTACGTATTTAATGACGGAACTGCTTACAGCTGTTTTGTATTACGGATAAATCGTTGTACTACTTTTATTCGTAGAAGATTGTCGACATAGATGGTAAAATCGTTGTTGTCTTTAATTGGACTATGTTTACTGGAGTTCATAAAATGGCGGTCGGATATAGAAAGTGTGTTAGCATGATGTTATCACTGCTGTAACGGACTATCGCGCTAGGCGATTAGATCGTAGGCCGAATAACGGCCGGTGATAGTGGCAGAGTAGCGATTAGACCTTAGGTAATTAGTTAGGGTAGCTAACATGTGTAGTGGTTTGTTACAGACGACCACCATCCTCCCCCCACATTTACTCCGCCAGAACTGCCCAAGATGGTTCACGTAAGAGGTACAGTCACGCCTCAATCAAAATCACGCTACCGTCTCGCAAGCTGCTCCCTAACGAATCCAATTAATTATAATTAATACCAATACGATAAACCGCGTTTAACGTTGTCGTCATAATCGTTGTTTCGTTCAAATTGTTCCGTCTTCTTTCGACCGATTTTCAAAAGAATTGAGTTTCCGTACGTAGTGGCTTTTAGCGATGATTTTCAAAACGACTTTTCTTTCGTACGTCATGCACTGAACTTAATCTGAACGTCGGTCGATTTACAGATGCTTAGCAGAATGAGAATATAATCATTTTTGCTTTCAAATACATCATCCGAAAGGTACTGAAAACAGTGGTCCATGAGAATTAAAAATCACAGTGTACTTTTGACAACAGTTTACTGCATACTACTTTCTTCAGTACCGATTTAATGCATGTTCATATTTACCAATTTTACGGAAACCGTAGACATTTACTTTTTGTTTGTATTTGCTCAATCGTAATGAATTTATAACACGTGCACATTTCATTTATTATTATACGGGCGTTATCCCACAGTTTTTGTTTCTCATTATCGAAATATTATGGAGTAGATCGCCCACAGTTCGCAGCACAGCATTTATAATTTGCACTACAAACATCAAAACTTATTTTCTATTTCAACGTTTGCCTAAAAATTTTTCAATTGAAACATAAATTTTACTATATACGATCAACTTAAAATTATGAATATTAGAAAAAAGTAGTCTGGCAATTAGTATCGATTAAGGAAAACAGGAATAATTAATAAATTTTCGGTAACAATTCTTCCAATTGATGAAAACAGAAATAAATTATGATCTCCCGAAACCTACTAATATATTGACGTGTCCTTGTCTTGTTTTGAAAATATTTCCTAAAAACTTATTGGTGTTCGTCTGCGTAAGTAGTAAGTCTGGGATCTGTGTTTAGATTATTTGTTTCGATGATCCGTATTATTGTCGTTAATATCGCTAAAGTACATTCGACATAGACTCGTATGTATTGAGATCAGTATAACTTTATTCTTCTTCACGTCATTTAATGATTCATAGACGTAGAAAGCACGGTAGCTTGTCACAATTAAAAATTACACTTTCTTCCAGACTATCAAGTGTGTTTATTGTTTTTCTTTTACTCACATTCGCCTTATAAACAGTCGATGACTGGTCATTAGATTATCTATATTAACATTATGGAAAAAATTCACTTTATGACGTTCCATTAGAAGATTATTATGAGTCTAATGGTTTATTAAATCATCATTTGACTATATTCATTTGTAAAAATAACTTTTACGAATATGCCGAATTCAATTTTCATTCTAAACTAATCTAATGATCAGCAACATTGAAGAGATAATTTTTGGCACGCGTGATACATCTAATTATAAGATAAATTTAACGCGCCTGTAAGCATGAGGCCGTGATTCAACTGATGGAAAATTTTAGATCACGATCGGTGTGACAGTCTGTAATTCTCTTAATTAAATGTCGCTTTTCATCGATAACCAATGGCGAGTATTCTTTTATACGTTAATTAACACATTCCTATAAATTTTAGGTGAAATCAGTCGTGATAGAGATGATCCAAATGGTAAGTGAATATTATTTCTTTGTATCCTGTTTTTCAATCGTATATTATAATATGTTTTTCAAGTATTGTATCAGACATGCCCTATGGACTAATAATTTACTCTGCATTACAGCTATGAGGAATCATCGAAATTCCATTGGAATGACGATGATGAATTCGACGAAGCAAGTGAACAAAGTGAAACCGAATGTTAATCGGACGACGAACGATAGTCTTTCAAGTCCGAATCAGCCGTACAATCAGAGGTATGAATTTTTGTTCTGCATTACGCAGTTAGGTTTGCGTATGATATTTCACGTTTCAAAATCTTCTCTCAGAGCACATTTATATTAAAATGATTACCATGATGTCTAAGTAACTAATAATTCAATCGGGCGAGTTTACAATGAAATAGACGTGTAAACATTTTTTCTTAATAATACTGGTACATTTTCTCGAAGCATTACTTACAGGTACACAATTTCTCTTAATCACAATCGTTAGCATAACCATGTATTTTAACAATATCAGCCGGTCAGTGATTACCAATAACACGCAGATAAACAACGAGAATGCTATCCGTGCTTACTGATTCTCGATAGAGGGAGAACTTCGATGCGATCCAGAATCATTTCCAAGCGATTATAAAATTACACGACAGACTTTAGCGCCTATCGAATGACTTAAGATGTCAAGTTTTCCTAGTTACAATGGAGTCAATAAACGTAAATCTTCTGATTCCAGATCGCAAGAGGAGTCCGCATACGCTGGCTACCATCTCGCCTACGAAGTCAAAAAGCTCATGTACGCTTTTCTCTTTAACATTTATTTATATCGTACTAAAAATACTTTGTAGAAACAGTTTACGGTAGATCTATTTAGCTGCATGTTTCACAAGGTTTTATCCGTACGTAGAATAATAGTTTCTGAGTGTCGTGAACCGAGTGTCAACTAACTTAAGAATGTTTTAATTAAAGGGCGCAAGTGAGTGGTAAATTTTCTGGTATTTCTGTGTCTCGGCGAATGGGACTTTGTGGTTGTTGATTTCTAATTTTTGGGGACATTGCAGGCCAACGCAGCGAGCATCGGGCGGCACGAACGTCAATAATAACGGCGGCCTGCAGGTCGGAATCGCCGATGACCAGGCGAAGGACTTCGATTTCGAGAAAACGGAGATGAAGTACGATTCCACGGGGATGTTCCACTGGAGCCCCTCTCGGAATCTCGAGGAATGCATACTCGATCGCAATCAAGCGGCAATGACCGTCCTTAACGGACACGTGGTCGTTTGCCTTTTTGCCGACCCCGACTCGCCGCTCATCGGACTGAGAAACCTTGTCATGCCATTACGAGCTTCCAATTTCCATTACCACGAGCTTAAACACGTAGTGATAGTTGGGTCTGTGGACTACATCCGCCGCGAGTGGAAGATGCTCCAGAATCTGCCGAAGATATCGGTGCTAAATGTACGACATTGACGCAATTTATAATACTAAATCTCAAAGCTTTCCTTAGACGTTTCACGGGATTGTACAGATTACAATGGCACCTGGTATTACTTAATCCAGTACAATTTATTTTCTTTAAAGAAAGAAACAGGGATTTATGGAACGATTGAAGTAATTTATAAAAGCAAATGAAGATAGGGAGGAGTTGTTTGGAGTTGTTGTTAGTTCTTGATAATTTAAGTAAGCTGGGGAAAGAATATTTGGAATGTTTATTTAACTTACGCAGGGTTCGCCGTTGAGCCGAGCGGATTTACGTGCCGTTAACGTCAATCTGTGTGACATGTGTTGCATCCTGTCGGCAAAAGTGCCTAGCAACGATGACCCCACCCTCGCCGACAAGGAAGCCATTCTCGCGTCCCTCAATATCAAGGCGATGACTTTCGACGACACGATCGGCGTGCTTAGCCAAGGTAAGTATGATTTTCATCGGAGACAGGGAACGCCTTCCATCGACTTTCGCCGTGCATTCCACCCCCTCGTTTTCCTCATCCTTGCACCGATATTATTAAATCTTCAGTGGATATTCCAGCAAATAATGAACAAAGTAATTTAAATGCAGTTGGCAGCCCCATCGTCTTACAACGTCGAGGATCCGTTTACGGAGCAAACGTGCCAATGATCACAGGTAAGATCGCGATTATACCTAATTACTCTTTCTCAATTACAAGATCATAAGGTTACATTTTTCGACTATTCTCTATTATTATCTTCTTTCTATTAAAATCCTGCTGGTGAAGGTACTCTTAATTTTGGACTATCCATGCATTGGAAGTTGTAACGAATGAATTACTGTTTGTCTTTTCAGAACTCGTAAACGACAGCAACGTACAGTTTCTGGACCAGGACGACGACGATGACCCGGACACGGAACTCTACCTCACGCAACCCTTCGCCTGTGGTACCGCCTTCGCCGTCAGTGTTTTGGATTCACTCATGTCGACGGTCAGTAATTGAATTAAGAGTTCCTAAACATTTTCACGACATGTATTTTGCGTCACGGCGATGTACTAGATTTGAAACTTTGCTGCTGCTCACCCAAGTTAAATTCAGCATTTGTTTACAGACCTACTTCAACCAGAATGCCCTGACCCTGATTCGATCGCTCATTACCGGTGGTGCGACGCCTGAGTTAGAGTTGATTCTGGCAGAAGGTGCTGGTTTGAGAGGGGGTTACAGGTAAATAAATGTCAATACATTGTAACGCAATATTAAGTAGAAACTTTCGCATGAACTGCTTTTATTCCACAATCCAAGTATCATTAAATGGGTACTTTTCATCACAGTTTTTACCATTCCGTTCTGTTCTAAAGTCTTTTAGAAACGTGGGGATATGTTACACAATTTTTAGTAGAAACTTTCACGTGAACTTCTTTTATTCGACAATCCAAGTATTATTTCGACCAAGTATTACAAACCAAGTACTTTCCATGATATTCTTGAGCCTTCGGTTGTTTTGTAAAGTCTTTTAGGAGCGTGAAGATATATGCTGATTGGGGGAAACTTTTTGATTACAGCACGGCGGACAGCCTGGCCAACAGGGACCGTTGTCGTGTTGGTCAGATCGCACTGTACGACGGGCCCTTGGCCCAGTATGGCGAGGGAGGCAAGTACGGCGACCTCTTTGTCGCAGCATTAAAGTCGTACGGAATGCTGTGCATTGGTCTGTACAGGTACAGGTACCGGACTTTTTTTCCTCTCTCGATGGTATTTATTGGATTACCCTACGTTACGTATACATATATACTTTCGAGCGTATATATATTACTCTATCTCTGGTCTATCACTCGATGATTTTTCCGGCTGCTGTCATATCTATATTATACGTGCATATATTATTATTATTATAAGACTGCTGTCTACTGTCTCTCTGACTACGAATATATACATATATATATTGTTACTTACTCTGTGACTTTTTGATTTTTTGCCGCACATTTTTTGCATTTTGCGTTTTTGCATCACGAAAAGAATCGGCGATCGTAAGTTGCCTTCATCCAAAAAATACCTATCATTTTTGATAAATCT
Source organism: Hedychridium roseum (assembly GCA_963989215.1). Taxonomy (NCBI): domain Eukaryota; kingdom Metazoa; phylum Arthropoda; class Insecta; order Hymenoptera; family Chrysididae; genus Hedychridium; species Hedychridium roseum. Next base: position 5,560,833 of record OZ022311.1, on the reverse strand, counting down.
TGTGTCTTGTCGTCACCTATTTGTTTAGCGTTTAGTTATTATCGCAAGCAAGTTTAGTTTAGTTGAACATATGTGTATTTAGTTAGGTCGTACGCGTCTGGCGTGAATGCATTTACATTGATACGTGTGTGTATGCGTGTACGTGCGTATGTTTCGCGTTTCCGCTAAAAATTCGGCCTGATTTAACGATTGAAATAAAACTTGTAGGTTTCGTGACACGAGCTCGTCGTGTGACGCTTCCTCCAAGAGATACGTCATCACGAATCCACCGGATGATTTTACATTACTACCTACAGATCAGGTACGAAACAGAGAAATTAATCCGTATTATCAGCCCTTACCCCGAAAAACATTTCCTGTGACTCAATGAACTCTGCAATTCCATTCCAGAAATCATTGTCGGCCACGACTGTTCTTTATGACTTGTTAGATGAAGCTAAATTCTTCCTTAGAGCAATGCGGGTCAATGTTTGATAAGCATTAATAGGCAAAGAGTTTGTACACATTTAATTTGATGATTACATTGTTTCTCGCAGGTTTTCGTGCTAATGCAGTTCGATCCCGGCCTCGAGTACAGACCGAGCAGAGGTGCGCGAGGCAAGGAAGACGCCTCCTGACTGTTGCTGTGTAGCGCCCTCACCGACGGACCTTATTCCTACATATAAATCCCACGGCGGAAGCCATCGTGCCATCCCCATCGTCCACGGCCGTCGACGTCGGTTCGGCTTCGGTTCCGGGCCTGATCCGTCCATGGAGCGGATCGGATCCACCGGGAAGGACTTTCCCCGTCGTCAGCAACGTGTGACGCGCGAACGTCCGACCCCCCCTCGCGAAGGGCATGTCCTCGCAGGAAATAGAAACGGTCCTCGGATGCACGGGGGGACAACGATTAGACGATTGTCCCCGCAAGATTCTTCGTCCGCACGCGTCGTTGGCCTGTCGGCTCAGCGGAGCGATCGGGAAAGCAAGAAGACCGACGCTCAACGATGACGAAGCGAAGGTCGCCGGAAACCGATGGACGCTGGCGAGTGGCATGGTGCGCTAGGGAAAATGGTCCGAGGGCCGCTACACGTTGCTCTCTATCTAACTCACACTCTTTCTCTTGATCTGCCAATCATTCGAGACTGTCGCCTCGGCGTAAAACGCCCATCGACGACTGAACGAATTACCCACGCTCCGATTTTCTTTCCTCTAACATGAAATGGGAAATGTAAGGGGACAGTGGAGACACGGAGCCTTTGTCGAAGTTCGCGCCAGCCGACGACTCGACACAGAGCGCCGAGGAATTGCCAGGCTTCTCGTTCAAGGTCATCGGCAAGAAACCAAATCATTCTTTTCCAGCACTTCCGAACGACGAGACGGAAGAAACGGGAAAGGCGACTAGGAAGGCAAATGCCAAGCAAATGCTGACTTTATCGTAAAGTGTTCTTCTAAAGTAAACCTTGCCGAAAGATGAAAAGAAAACGGATAACAGAATGGATTCGCATGCACGCGCCTCGTGGCTGGTTTCTAGGAAATTCCTGAAATGGAACACAGTCGACGAAACGATAAGAAAACTGGCACGGATGTTCGCAGAAGGCAGATATTATTGGTTTCGTTACATCGCACTGTCAGTGCGTATCAGTATCAGGTTTACGTTAGAGAAGAATCGCGAATTTCGAGGAGGGCTGGAAAAAATCCACAAGCATCCACAGCTGTAATAGGATTTCCATTTCGCGAATTCACCGTGCAGATTCCTGTCAGTCTCACGTCCCGTCCGGCTTTTTCCCGCGTCCACGACGACCGCGTGAAGTCGTACATTCACGTAAATCTGTATGTCCCACAGAAGGCCGGAAGGAAGTGCTCAAGACAACGGAGTGAGCGCGGAACAAACGTAGTGCGGGACTACGCGTTAAATCTTACCTCGTGTGTCTTGTTTTACGGCTAACCGAGAAAAACAACGGGAAATCTCAATGGAGCACTTTGTACAGGTTCTATATATATATATATGCATATATATACAATATATATATGTATATATACATATATATACGGACGATATGTATATGTATATAGTATTTAATAATAATAACGATAACGGTAACGATAATTATAAAACGCCCTTTTCCACACGATTTTGCGTAAAATCGACTATATATCGGTATATATACATTACAAGTATATATGCACATGTATGTATATGTATACATAGGACACTCTCCCTTTTATATATTTTTGTGAAACTCAAGTGTGTATATATACGGACGTACATATATATATAAAGAGGATAAAAGGACAAATATATATCTGTAAACAGAGACACATTCTGCACACGCGGTGATACTGAGCCCGCGTAGTATTCGATATCTTCGAGACGTCCCGAGGGGAGAGAAACCCCGCTGTCCGACGAACGTGAAGTACATGCGTTTTAAGTATTCGCCCTAGGAGGGAAAAAAACTCCTGACCTCTCGTGCACACACGTCGACACACGGGACGGGGAAGAAACACGCACACGCTACCACACGTGTATGAAAAGACGAGACCATTCATACACACACACACACACACACACACACAAACAAACAAATAAACACACATACACTCACGTACATGCACCCGCTCACACATGGGCGCACAAAGAATCGTCTTCGTGTTACGAGGATACTTGACATTAATTAGATGTCGGTGTTGATTTATTTCTGAAGAAATTTTACGCCTTGTTCCCGAGTAGCAAATCAGTCGGTTGTGCATATAAATACCGAGAAACGGTGATAGAAATGTGTGTAATTAATGGCTCGTGGGTATTGTTGGTGATTCCACAAGAACTTGTCCGCCGCCGAAAAGAGACACTACCGCGCGTAGATGATGATTGCCGATTTTCTGGGACTCGTGGAAGTTGGGGAAGGTCGTTCGGGGTAGTAACACGAAAACGGTTCGAAAGCGTCGTAAGGGCTAGAGAATGGCTCGAGAACACGTGCGTCATTCGGGTTGTAGCGCGGTAAGACTGTCGACAGACGACGAAAGCACGCACGTCTTGCTAAAATACGTGGCGACTTGTCGGATCTGGAAGGGGGAAGAGTGTGAGGGAAAACACGACAGAAGTCGATTGTATGAGGACATGAAAAAATAACTAGCTGTGGTAGACGCTGCCGTGTTTCGTATTATGCATAATTCGTGTATAATCGCCGCCGCCGCCGCCGCTGCTGCTGCTGTTGCAATATCCACGTGCACTGTTCACTGCCACTGCAGTTCGTGTTATGTCGTTGTATATAACTTTCTATGTACGGCTCGAGAATCGCGAGGCGAGGTGGGTCCAGGGTACGCACCAGAGTCGGGCCTTTCGCGGAAATCGCCAAAGCAAGTGTAATCATTCGCGTAATAATTCAACAAGTTCGTAGGATTTCGTTAAAGACTCGACAAAATTCCAAGACGGGGAAGAACCCGCTGTCTTTCGAATTTTAGGGTTCCGGGCTTTAGAGAAACTCGACAGAGCTGAGGTATAATGTAATATTCCTAATATTCCTAATCCGCCTTTCTTCGAAGAGCATGAAAAAGGAACCGATTGGAGTCGCTTCATAACGTTTAGCATGATTTTAATTAGCAATGGAATTCATTGACGTATAGGATTTGATCGTATCGTCGGTTTAATGAAAAGCGCCCGATGTGATCCCTCGACGACCCTATCTCGTCTCGATGTGATTATACACGAAGAAATTCGTGCGTTAGATTTTGTGGAAGTCGTTTATTAAGTGACACAAAAAAGAACTCGTCGGAGCCTTGTGTAGAGTTGTAGATGATTGGTCGGAAAGTTTGCGTTACGTGCGTCGAGCCAGGGCATAAATTTCAAATTTTTCCTTTCAAACCACCTCTTGGTTCCTACTGGATTCTTAGAAACATCTTTGATTATTTGTCGATGTTGCTGATAACACAGAGAGTACATGTATATTCATATTTAATTAAACCACTAATTCCTCAAATCTATTCAACGATTTCCTGTTCGTAAATGTAAGAGAATGAGTAACAAAAATAATGAATACCAAAAGGCAGCAGAGTCCTGATATTGAAAAGATGAAAATAATTTTTAAAACCCCATTTTGATTTTATGTCTCTTATCTGCATTGTAATTAAAGTCTATACGATTTCTCGTGCGCACACGTATTCTGCTACATACACAAACACATACGATATTTTTCACAGAAGTATTTCTGAACCGTGTATAAGAATGGAAGATCGATGTGAAACGAATTCCCTGGCTCCTCGTGCGATGCAAATCAATTCATGCACTCTCTTTAATAATTAAATCATGCACCGATTCGACCGATTCCATCGCCCGTAATCGTATTTTCGCGCGTCGCGCACGGATAATACGCGCGACGCATTTTGTGTGTATGTGGAACGTGTGTGTCTCTAAATGAAATACACGAAATACAAAACGTCATAACAAAAAAAAAAGAATGAAGCAAACGCGATGAACACAACCGCACGAAAACCCGGACGATTCGATTACATTAAATGGGGATATTATAAAGTGTATAAAAAAATGTAATGAAGATAAAAAGGGATATCAAGGCGCGCTGAGCGTACCGCGACCCTTCAATGCCTCATTGACCTCATCTAATGCTTTTTTATCTGTACATTTACAATTTGTGTACCAATGAGGAACGTTGTTTAATCATGTTGTTGATGTTATTGTTAAAGAATGAGATTCAATATTGTACATAACTATATATTCATTATAATTGATGATATGAAATAATTATATACATAAAAGTAAAAAAGAAGTCCGAGAGTCCCGTTATGCCACACGTCTCGAAATGCGGATTCACGTCGTTTTTTAATAAAAATTGAAGAACTTGGAAACTGCGTCGTGGCGGACGACACTGCCGGTATGACTCGGGTCACAATGCCTTTTCAAATGATAACATTGGCAATGTCATGTAGGTAAAATCCGAATCGTCGATATTTTACCGAGAACAGGCATCCTCGGTATGCGTAATTCGGCAATCGTTTAATCAATGGAATTGGCACAAAATTATACAGTTAAACTATGGATCTGCTAAATTCATCAAAAAATACATGTTCAATATGTCTTTGTAGGAAAATTCTTTTCTTGCTGTTTCCACCCCTCCGTGCGATGCAAAAATTACCGAAGACAACTGTACTCATACTGACAGAGAAATCCGCGCGCTTGTCATTTTATACGCAAGTTATTTTAACTAAGGTCTTTAACTTAAGGTCATGGTATAATCGATTTATTTAATGTTAAGATGGGTGATAAAGTTTTGGATTTATTGCATTTGCTTTTATAAACTGCTATTATTTGACTTATATCTGATTATATAAGGAACGAAAACATTATTTTGTATTTTACTAATTACGCCGTTTACATTTTTGTCAAAGCATAATATTATTGTTAAAGATATAATATGCGTTACAGTTGCTAATTCTGCCCATTTTTCAAATACTGTGACCTTAAAGCGTTCATATTCGAGAACATAATTACATCCCCCTTCTGAAATTGACATCTTTCATTAAAACTGATTTTGAAACAGTCGTCGAAAGGTAAGTGGAAGTCACTGTACACATTGAAACTATAATTTTATTGATTTACACTGCAACTTTATACACGTTAAGAATACACAATAGCTGGAAAATGAACAAACAATTACTGGGATTAAGAAATCCCTCGAAATGGTAAATTCCGAAGTTCAGTCTTCCGACTTGTAGATTTGCAGCCTTGTCAGGGCTACGCAATTCTCACGACTTTATAAAGATATTCTGTTGCTGACGCGCGAGGTTTTGCGACAGCCATAGAGAATGAACTTAACCAGCCACACGGTCGTACAATTCGAGCAAGGCGTCGAGCATTCTGTCGCGATATCGGGGTACTTCTTCGAATTGCCCGCAGATGAGTGGAGTTCTGTCGACGTAGAGAACGTTCTCCAGGAGCTCGGGTTCCTGCAGGAAATATTTGCTAACAGCGCCGGGCTCGAGTAACATAATAGGAATATTCAAAACCCCGTGGGTAATGCACATGGTGCGTAGGTCCTCGACGGACTCCGCGAATTCCTCCCAGGGGAAGACGCTGGAGATATCGAGGTCAGCCTTCTTCAGGGCGTCGGCCATTGTCGCGTGATAAATTCTGAGAAGAACCTCGCCGTGCTCCACGCGAGTTTTACGCGTTGTCGTGAATTGCAGGAAACACATGACGTCATGGGCAGGCGGATTGTACCTGCGAAATAAGACAAAACATTTTGTAGGATGCTTAAAGCAATATTCCACATGTTCCTTGCTCCATTGAAGATACGGTGCGATAACTTTTGTTTCCCGCGTGTAAGACAAGCCCTGAGACCTCACCTGGCGAGCTGGAAATCGATGAGACAGCACTCTACGGGTTTCTCCTTGGCGTCGTACTTGAAGAGGATGTTATTCGCCCAGAGATCGCCGTGACAAAGTACATTCTTATGCTTGGCCGACGGGGAGAGTTTATTCGCGTGATCGACCGACAGGCTGACGATTTTCTCTTTGAATAGCCGGCGCTGAGATTCGTTAAGGTCAGGTATAAGGTCGATCATGGAGACGATTCCTTTGACAGCAGCGTCGAACATGGCCCTGGCTTTGCCGTCCTTCAGTGGCCAAAGAGTTTCCTGCATGCAGTGGGAAAATTCCTCGTGCAGGTTCCTCTTGTACTGTTCCTCGAAGATGAGGGACTTGGCGTGGAACCTGGCGAGTGTTTTCATCATGACCTCGCAGTGATCGAAGTCCAGGGGTTCGAATTTGTTGGCCATCACGTAACCGCTGTGAGCCATATCCTCCAGGACGATGACGTCATCTTCCAAGCCCAAGAAGCACTCCGGCGTGCATCGTTCGTCCAGTCCATCCAGGACTTCGGGGAAAACGGTCGTGTAAAGGGCCACTTCCTTCTTAAAGCTCCCGTATTCCTGCATAAACTCATGCTGAGGGCTGCTGATCGGCGGCGGTACCTTCGTGAAGAAATTAATAATCTTCGTGTCGAACGGAGTCTCGGGACAAGCCACTGTCGCTCGAAGTCTAAAGTACTGGCCGAAAAATCCATTCACTTCGTCTATCGGGATAACTTCGTATGCGATTAACGAGAAATCGTCCATCGAATCTTGCCGCAATTTCTTTCGTATTATTTCGAAACACTCCTCATCCTCGAGGACCTTCTGCGTGCTTGGATTGCGCATTTTCAGGATTCTTTACCTAGTCTGTTTTGAATTTATTGCAGACAATAGACTCGACAATCAGCAGACTTTCTATTGTTAGAATGATATCTCAAGTTATGATATACTAGTTATTTTCTTAGTCCTTTTCTTCGACCGATTAACTCACGTTAGGTTTATGTGAAACTCGAATAGTTTCACGATATTGCTGCTTGGAATTTCGCGTCTCATCTGTGTAAATTAGATTTCATACTAACTTATGCAGATCTCGGTAGACTCCCGCAGTTTTTTTGAATTCCTTTTTTCTGTTCCTTGCGGGACACTTTCTTTCCTTCGCTTAAAGCTTCACAATGCTTTGCTATTTTCCATCTGCTTTACCTTCTACTAGTCTATCTAATTTTTTGGACAATATTCTCGTAAATGCAACGTATACTTTACGGAACGTTAAGATCTGTTTGGCGGCGTTTTCTTTCGACCTGTAGACAGTTGTCAAGAAGCAAAGTGTATGACTTGATGCAGCACTTGCACGTCCACTTGTTGGCTATGGAGTCTGATTCCCTTAAAGATCAAGACACCTTTATATATTCGCGAACGGGAACTGTCGTCACGTGAGGCGAGGATAAATAACAGAGCATACACGTGTCGCGCTATTTTCTCCTTTATTGACTCTGATTGAGGCTAATATTAGAAGCGCTACACGAGACACGTCCTGCATAACCGTGCAAATGGATATGATGGCTCCTTATTGACACAATGCACACCCGTGGATCGATGGGAAATGTAAGCATTCGCACACACATCTTTCAAGGCACAGGCCCGATCTTTCAAATATTCATATGCGTCCATTTCCGTTGTTCGTTTGCAACTCGTTGACTTGAAGAATTGAATCTTTCTAAGATTGGAATATAATTTCATTGTTTTCCTAGCGTTGAATTGAATTGAAAATTTTGTCAAAGTATTAAGTAGCGTAATCGTACTCTAAATTTATTGTAAAAAATGCTTCGAAGGCAATGTGGAGTTATGTTCTAATTGCTGTAGATAACTATATATTTAAAGGAGAGAAAAGAACACAATGTTTATACATTATTTCTCTCCATAAGTTATTATTATGAGTTATGATTATTCTGAATTTTTTTGACAATCGTAATAACAATTCAATTTCCTATCTTGGTTTGAAGGAATATGAATAGTGTGAATTGTCTTTATCATGAAACCATTCGTAACGTTTTTAACTTTGTGATATAAATATGTTACATCTCTGCATAACATTCGTTCACTGAAAAGTCAATTGGTAGTTTTTCAAGATCAATATCAACAATTTTGCGATTAACTTACCGATTAACTTCCTTTAAGTTAAATATAGTGTCAGTCTTTATAGTGTATGAACATTGAAACGAGAGATTATTGATCCGACCTTCTCGAAGATCCTAAGAGTGCAAACCAGTTAGGGAATACGTGTGCGTTCTTAATCGTTTTATTCAATTTTTGCATATTAAGGTCTTTTTTATCTACAAAAAGACCGTATATGGTCGGACACTTTTAAAAGGTGCAATTCAGCATATGATAAGTCTTTTGTCACAAAACATTTCGATCGTGAAGAACTGTTAAGTACCTGATTAAGTACTTGGCGTTGCGACATATTTCGGTGCATGTTTTACGATTTCAAAAAAGTGCGCGGATTTCATCCATTGTCGCCATATACTGACGATCCGGTGTTGCCAATTGCTTGAAATATTTGCATTGACCACCGCTTCGGTACAAGAAATCGCCATCTGCTGCTTCAATTTAGCTGCACAGTAGACTTGTGTTACGTAGTTGATATCGTGTTCATTTTTATAGAGATCAGTGTTACACATTCACATATGTATGTCGAGCAGTACCATCCACAGCGAGTCATTAAAGACAACCCTCACTGTCATAGTGCATGCGGGGTTGCGATATATAAGGCGCCTAAGGCTGATAAAGTGTGTTTGAACTTTTGTTTGTCAAATTTTAGTAATTGAAATTACAAGACAATGCAGACAAATCAAAGAAATAACAATTAAAAAATGGATAACTGAATCAAATGAATAACAAATTAAGCTTCTTCAATGGTACAACTATCAGAATGGCGTAACTTTTACCTATATAAAAATATTGTATTTGCATTGGCACTAGTTTCATGAAAAAACCTTCATCTTTATGAAACGTCCATGGAAATATTTCACGGTCTATTACAAACTGTTATTGCCATGGGACTAGCGACAATTCTCTGTTTTCAAATATTCGATTGACGTGGCGAATTCCGCTAAATGATTATACTCAAAAAATGTTTGAAACACATAGAACGTGTGAGATTCTGAATGAAGAGTGGTGTTAATACGCTAGTACCGTATTATCTTATAATTCCCGGTCATGCGCCGTTGCTGTGATATAAAAATTATCGTTAATGCGACGACTAAAAAAATTAATTAGGAACATCTCCGCTCGGCGACTATTCTCCCGAGCAATTTCTGAACGTGACGGGCCGTCGTGCTATCAAAAACTAAATATAGGCACAGATAGATTAACACATTTTCTCGCACCTCGTCTAACGACGCTCGTACATTGCTTTTGCGATAGCGCAAGCAGATGGCTCTTGCCGATTAAATAAAATAATCGTGTCGGGCGGAGACGTGAAAGTGTCGAAGATTTCCATGACAGCCGGCGATAAGGCTCTATCTCTCGTATAGCTCGTAAAGTAACACTTTTACTTGTCGTTCGCGCATCCCCCCAAGTCCGCGGTAATCAACGTTTTCAACGACATGGAAATTGTTATGAACCTGCGACAATGAATATTTTCCGGCGATATTGTAACTCAAGTCATGCATGTCTTTTATAAGTTAATACAATGGCCTTTCTCGTAGAACTACACCGTAGACGAAGACAATGTATGCAGCAGTATTAGCTGCAAACTATTACAAAAATTGCTGCAACAGTGAAGGATTAAGAGGATCGTGGAAACTTCTTCTTCAACATACAATTCTCTTTCCTTTTTCTTTCGCTATACGATCAGCAGAATAACATGCACAGGATTTGGGTAAAGTTTTTAAGTAAATTTCTATACGTTCAGCACGATTGAGATTCTGCGTTATAAATAGAAGTTACGATCGGCAGGTTCGAGAAGAGCTGCAAAATTAACGTATGGATATCGCGTTACGTTTCACGGCGAGGACGGAAGCGGCGATTCGCAAATCGCGATTCCATTTCTCGCCTCCCTGCCGAGCGGTGGAATCTCGTCGAAAACAAGACGTGGACGCGCGCACACGAGGTGCTGATTAAGTCCGTGTGTTAGATGGGCCGTGCCGATGCCATGGACTTTGTATGCTATTAAGACCGTCTGCCGGAGATAATTTCGACATTTCCGCGTAGTTTGTTTTCCACGAGGACCGTGGAAAAGTAACCGTGGAAATCTCGTCCTAGTGCTTCCCGTGGAAGTCACGTCCTGCTCCGTCGCGTCAGAGTCGTCTCTTTCCCCCTCTCCCTCCTGGCAAGATGCACCGCTACGAGCGCGCCCCGTTGCATCCTCGCAGATTTAACGTACGAAAAAGAAACGTTAAAACCCACGCCCAATAGTAGCACAGCGTGCCGACAAACGAACTCGTCGTATTTACGTAGCAACGAATCTTGCCGATTTATGCAACGAAAAACGGCATGGAGCAGGGATATCATCATTGATTCGGCTTTACAGGTACCCACATGAAACACGGTTACGAAATTCTGTTTGTCCACTTTTTGGATTTGTCATGCGACAGTGTGGTTTCATGCCGTTGCCAATAACAAACGTGCGGCCCGATACCGCGCTTCCTCTCTCTTCTTTTGCATACGACATACACGCGTGTGTCACGCGATGCCGTTGAATTGCGGCGTTGACGCCGGGAGCAAACCGTTGGCTGTATTATTTTTCCGAAGGTCCAAGCAAAGCGGCGGATGATCCTCGGGATACCGGGGACGTGGAAAAAGTTTGCTCGTGCGCCATGTTACACGGCTGCCACCGCTACCCGTCCGGTATATAATCGACGTGTCATAGGTCAAGCCGATGAGATACCGTTTCGCAGTGACCGACGTGCAGTCAGCAGCGTGTTCCACGGCAAGACAACCGAGATCTCCCTCTTTCCTCCGTCGTTTTCTATCAAGCCGGATCGCGCTCCTCCGCACGCCCGCCAGTTCCCGTTACGTAATCCTGGATCATCGGATAGCCGTCGCCTCACCTTGAGGAGGTAAGGATACCGCCGAAGACTACATTCGATCTTGGACCGATCGGTGCTACCCGCCTACCCCGCATGTGAAACTCAGTGTCTTCGATTGGAGTGCGTGTCTGCGCGCGGTTGCACTCGATCAATGGAATACTTTCGAAATTCCTACCCAGCATTACCGTCCCCAGGAAACCCTTTACCGTTTACACTTCCGGGTGTATTAACCGGTCGACGAATTTCCACTTACCGGTCCTCTGCGGTTCTGGCAGTTAGTCTTTTCTCCACCCGAGAGCGTATGTGTTGGATGTGTTTGTGCCTGCGTGTGAGTTTCGACTTTATGTCCGAGTGTATGTACCGCCGCAGGGGCATTTCATTACAAGCTGCATGTGGGCACGGATCTCTGCACGGTATTCATAAGAGTATGTATGTATATTTTCTAAGAAAAGTGAAGATGCCTGGCCGATTGGTTTTCTCATAAACGGCCAACCCGTATGTATGTGCACGATAAGAAAAACATTCATTTCCATCATTATCCGTTTACGTTGAAAAAGTCGTTACCAATGCTGACTTTGTTTGAAAGTTTTGATTGGTAACGCCTATCCTTGTCAGTCTTGTGCGATTCAATACAAAATCGCCAAAATATCGACTGCTCGAGATACAATAACTGTGACGAAGTAGCCGAACGTTCGTTAAAAATAATATCGTACTATTGACGTTAGGAAGGAAGACTACGGCATGCATGACAAGTCTTGTTTTTATTTTCATGCGGATCGTAATTTGGCCCGTAAATCGAATTCGTCAAGTACGAATCGGACGCAGGTAAATCCCTGGTTGAGCAACGTGTTCGCGATAAAGTTGATGTCAATTGGAATGTCAACGGTTACCCATTGCGCTTCAACTGACAGCACGCTTTATCATTCTAATTGTACATCATAATTAATAACGTAATTAATAACGTAGTTATTTACAGTGGCCAGTAATATCGGCATTATCTGCATCCCGTACGAAACGTCCGATATTTTTAATTATGACACATCTCAGCACACTACATTAGGGTTATGTTGTGAAAACAGGGTTAGTTTGCAAAACGGTATTTAGCCGAACTTCACCCTTGCGTCAGAGTCATTATTATAACGTTATCATGTAATTTCATTATATGTATACTTCCTCTCTAAGTACATTATTTAGTTTGTACTGCTGACGCAATAAAGGCGTAATTATTACATTCGCTCATGGAAACCCTTCGAACGCAGCATGTACGTTCGATGGAAGAAATTTCTTTGAGTTGCCTTCGGAAAAGGGCGGACTTCAGCTGGGGCGCGTCGATTGATTCGGGAACGACGACAGCGATAATGGAGCGCGATAATGAATGGAAGAGTCGTATAAGAGCGAAGGAAGGAGTTAACGCACGGTCGGACCGCGTGTCGAGGGTAATTCATGATTCCTTTACCAGAATAGCACAGACGGCGTGAACCATAAATATCTTGCTTGGCGAGCACAATACTTTGCCGGCGATGGTGAAAGTCCAATCGAGGAAACGCCAGCGAAACGTTTCCTTGGCTGACGTTGACGGCGATGACGCCGGCGAATCGGCAGGTTACACCGCTTTTTATTGAGTCCGTGCGGTTCACGGTATTGGCGAAAAACCGGCCCAGCCGGAGGAGATGGAAGAAAATCCGTGCAACCTCGACATCCACGAGTCGTCATGCTGACCCCCCCTCCTCCCCCGCCCCTTATCATTCGCCCCGGTGCATCTCCGACTTCTTCTTCGTTTCCGTCTGATCGGCATATGGCGCCGTTTGTACTCAACTCAGGACCCTACGTGGTTCTTACTTTCTTTTCGCACAGCCCACAAACCGCCTCATTATCGGACGTACAACCCCCGATAATCTAATAGTTACCGTATTTTTAAGTGTGTTACTTTGATTAAATAATGAATTAATCGGTCTAAGCGAGATATATTTACGACATGGTATAAACTTGATGAACCTGTAACTTCTCTGCAACGAATTAACTCGAATTGATCTTGACTGTAATCAATCGTATTTGTATGAATGTGTGATAATCTATTTCATTAAGAATGATACTGGGTGACTTATCGGGCTAGGGATGACCGAAATCTGGATGACACGTTATCTGAATTGTTTACGGAAAACAGTACAGTGGTGCAGCGCAAGGCTAATTTTTTTCATTTTTTTTTACGACAGGAAGGAGCCTGGAAATGTCGCGATCGAACGTAAAGAAACGGCATTCGGATCTGCCCCATTTCGAATCCGTCGCCAGAATTTCCAGCCTTCCGATCGTGGAGAGTGGCATTCACATCGCTGGCAATGTTTACGACAAGATAAAGGTGCGTCAACAAAATCTTCAGGCTCAACTTTACACTGACGTTTATCTCTTAAAACGTCACTAACTTCGCTACAATGAAGCACATTTTAGCAACAGAATTTTATCAACGTGGCAACTCCGTTGAATCATGTATTACGTCTTTGGGTGTATAAGTGAATAATTGTTTCATTAGAGAGGCTTTACCGTAATGGTGTTTAAATGTTTCTGCAGCGTTCAAATTCGTTAATGAGCTGGAGTCTCGACACTGCGGAACATTCTTTGGCTTTGGCGACGGCCACAGCGAAGCCCGCGATTTTTGCGTTAAACGGGCCAATCACGACGATCGATCAGCTGCTCTGCAAGGGTATCGACATCGTCGAGCAACGCGTCACGGCGGTGCATCTGCCCCCGCATCTCGTAAGTCAACGACCACTTTGCACTCGACGTTTCATGGTTCACACGATAAACGTTGACACATTTCCCACTATTGAAACGCAAATTGAATCCTCAAAAAATCGCCGTCTCGTCGCTAAGCATTCCTCAGCATTTGCGTAGTTTAACATTAAAAGCGATTCGAGCTAATTTCACGTGCACGTGCTTTTATGATGTTTTGTATTCTTCTTGAATTGATGTTTACCCGTGATTATCTGCATGTCTTTTTTTAAGATGTACTGGTACACAAGGGAGTACGTAAACGACAAAATCGTGCGACCAGTTCTCATGCGCGCGGGCAGCATGAAGCAAATTGGAAGTCAAGCAGCAAATGCCGCTGCAGATAGATTGGATGGAGCACTCACCGTAGCGGATCAATACGTCGATCGATACTTACCCGCCGATCCGGCTGACAAAGTAGATGGTAAGACATATTTTTATTGACTTTCATGGTTTTCATCAAACAAGAGAAACTTCACTAACCATTTGATACCAATATTCACATATTCACACACAGTATTCTGTATTATTTGTCATACACAGAATATGAAAATTGTATTTGCTAGAAACATGTAAATCTTATGGTACAAGTGTAAAAGGAACGTTTTACCTCTAGGCCGTCAACAAACCTTGTGGGCAAAGTTCTGCTACCGAAGGTCGATGCAAAATATGTACTTCCATTGAGGCATGGAAAGAATTCCCAGAATACTAATGTTCACACGTACATTTTTAACAGCCATTTAGTTTTTTTATGCTCGCAAGTCCTTCGTGACGGCAGGTCGATAATTAATAAGGGCAAAGTCTAGTCATACGTTTAATTCTGTACCGACGGGTCTCCTATATTTCTGCCTATACAACTGTATGAATATGTACATTAATTTGCCTATGGATCTATGGAACGGCGTAAGCAACTTGCATAAGTGCCATCGATTCAACTCAGTCGTTAAACCGTCAACTGTTAATCTATTGACGGCTAATAAATCCCTCCTGTAGCATGGGGAGTAATGCGAAAGATGTGTCATAGTCTTGCAATTTGCTTAGATGTGAGCCCCGCCGAGCCGGTGAGTAAAACGACGCGCACGATCAAGCACGGCGCGAGATTCTCGCGTAAACTCCAGAAGAGATTGACGCGTCGCACTATGGCCGAGGCACGGGCACTCAAGGAACAGGGCACCGAGTGCGTTCACGTGCTTCTCTACGTCGTCGAACTGGTAAGAATGTCTCCAAAAACAAATGCACGTGTCGTAGAAAAAAGAGAAAATATCATTCACAAAACACTTTCTTAACACGAGCGTAAGAGGATTTACACAATGATGGATTTCCGATCGCAAAAAATATTTATTCGATTGTCGCTAGTAGAAACAAAAATCCAGACTAGCTAAGAAAAAAAGGTAATCGTAAGCAGGAGGAAGATTTTGAACATGTACGGAGTCCCATTTTATTACCTATTCCTTATCATTATGATGTCACAGCACGCTATCTTCTGCTGCAGCATTAATTAGGACCATCGTTGCTCTCGTGTTTGCCTCCCCTTCCTGCCATCGGAATGGTTAATTAACTTCGTATCTCTAGCTCGCTAATATATAATTATGTTGGAAAAAACGTCGCTCGGGAAAAAGAGTCAATGACACGAGAAAGTTCGCGATTGAACCAGCACAGATTGCTAATAGGCCTTGTAGAGGGTACTCCTGATTCGTTGTAATGTATTCATGCATACATAACAATTGTTCGATTACTCTCCGTCCTTCTCAGTTTTCAGATTTTTAGAAATATTTTTATACCCTCTTACCCTCACTTTTATTAAATCTTCTTAAGTTCTTAGAATACATAAAAAGGTATACAACTTGAATGTCCATTAATTTGGGACATTTACAATTGGAAAAAACTGATTTCTCTTGCGCTTAGATTGCAACGGACCCAAAGTTGGCGTATCAAAAGGCAAAGGAACTTTGGGCCAGTCTAAGCCTTCCTGAACCAGAAAACCAGGCTCGTCCAGCGACCCTTGAACAATTGCTGGTGCTGTTGACGCGTGAATCGGCAAGGCGTATCGTGCATCTGGTTAACGGGACAACTTCGCTCGCAGGAAGGATCCCACGTCGATTGGGCAGACTGCTCGTCAGGGTTTCCCATCAGCTATTGGCCGTCGCCGATGCCAGCTTAAAGGTTAAGTCCCCTAGACCTACGAAAAAATGCTGAAAAAAAGCCCTGCCTCGAAGAAAGCATTGCACATTCCAACCGATTCCTTGTCCGGTACTTACTCAAAGGACTCCTAATCACTCTCTGCAGTTACTTATACTTTGTTTTGCAGTTTCTTAAGGTAGTGCGGTTAATGAATTTTCCTACAATAAATACGCTCCTCCGACAATGTCTTCTAGATGGTGCCGATTATTGGGAAAACCGACCCGAAAACGAGAATGCCCGTCCTCTTCGCCGCCATTCAAAGGCTCAACTCGACAACCAATTTATTACTGGTACTTACGTTACTATGATTAACTTTCTACCACAACATTCTCTCTGCTTGCCGCCGTAAATAGAATAACCACCAATTTCCTCGAAATTTGCACTGAAATATAAGAAAAATTTTATCTTAATACCCCGCGAAGAATGTAAAATTCAAAAAATATCCGTATTACTCTTCCTGACTTTATCAATGATACAACTAACTTCCTACAGCGAGATGCCATGCAATTATCATTGAAATCGATATAGAAACACAGCAGTGAATTCAAACGTTCCATCAAAATGCCTCACGAAGGTCATGTGAAATTTCCTTCTCTTCGGAACCGTTGACATTTGCCAATGGGCGAATATCTATGTTTGTCTGTGCGTTTCGCAGGAACGGTTCGCCGCATTCTTGGCCGGACGTCCGCAGGCGCCGAAAGTGACGCGTGTGTCGAACAGCCAGCAGAATCACAACAATCACCTGTCGTCGTCGGGCAATCAGCCGGTGAACGGCTTCGAGTAAGGACGTCGCTGAAGGCCGGTGCCTTGCAGCGCGGTTTCCAACGTCTCCGCGACGGTCTTCACTTTCCGCTCCGAATGCACCAGGAAATGTATCACCTCGAATTCTCGCTGACCAACGTGACGCTCCTCTCCCCGCACACGCATTACTGCTACATAGAGTTACGATTGCTTTACATGCTGTCCCTCCGGAAGAAGGCGCCCTTGCGTTTAATGAAGGACCAATGCATGCTAACTAACGACAATCCCAAGGAAATCCTCTCAAAGAAAGACGCAATTACGTGTACGTTGTCAATCGGCCGACAAACAACGGTGATCTAAAAAAAGGGACGTAGATTTCTCGCCCGGAATTGATCCTTGTTCGTAGAATTAAGAGGGCGGTCAATACGTGGGTGACTTTAAGCGATAGAAATATGATTAGAAAGTTTCTGCAGAGATCAATTTATTTTAAGATTTTATACAGATAGAGTAAAAAGAGTACGAAGTTGTTATGTAGGATATGTTTAGCAGTAAATTTTTATCTCTTTTGAATCTCCACGTTTTTTATGGTCCTGAACGAAATAGGCGCCGAGGCTCATGGAAAATTATAATGTGTACAGAAAAACAGTTTTGGGGAATGTCGGTTAGTGACAATGATATTTCCTTTATATATGCATATATAACGATGATATGAAAATATCATTGACGTGATTTCCTGGAATGAGGGTTAGTAATTAATTAGACGCTCATCAGAATTACTTAGCAAGAGATATTAGTTACCAATTTCAAAGGAAAGATACTTATTTACCATATATCATATTATTAATCATTAGACACTAAGCGTATAAGAATTAAGATGAGATGTAATGAGAAAGTTTGCCAATAGTTAATATTCACTAAGTTCTTTAAGAAATTGGTTTAATAAGCATGAAAAATTTCAGCACGCATCGCGATTGGTCTTCGGTAGCAATAATTTGTCAGTGGCACTTTCTTCAACGGGATATCGCGTAAATATGCAAAAATAAGTTACTAGGCACAGTATACCCATGCCGCCTGCGTTTCAGATTAAACTTCGCTTATATCGATATACTTCTACAGCTGTTTCTCTTCGGTTAAATGTAAGACTAGAAATAAAGGATCGTTTTTATCTGTTAGAAATACGCAAATACATTCCTTAATATATTTGCCTTTTCATCAGTGCACTGATCTACAAAAGTCCTACTTCCCCTCTTCTTCAAACAGCATATAATTGCATTTCTGCTTCATAAGCATCGTGATAAACACATATTGCAGGAATTAAGAAATCTGTGGAGTAAAAGTTTTATCGAGATAAAGTCTTTTTTGTAGTTGTTACGTTTAACTAGACAGATAACTCCTATTAATAATTTTCAAAAAGTTCGCGGGTCAAGTTCAATGCCAAGGTTTCATAACGTGTTGATAAATGTCCAACTGTTTATGGTTTGTTACGTAATACTGTAAATTGTACGCGTTGGGCATTATTTCCGACAATTCGCAGGAGGATTACTTCTGTGAGAGAATCGCCGAAGGACCATTAGGAAAGATCTGTCGTTTTAGCAGGAAAGGTCATCAAAGATTTCTCGTAGGTGCAGTTGATGACTTTCGATTTCGCCGGATATTCGAGTGAAAGTGGTGAAATCGAAGATCGAGCCTCGAATTCTTTCGTCCACTTTACCAGCGTTTTTTGCGAAGATTTATGCTCCGCCACGTGGCCGGAGCAGCGGATTGGCGAAGAAAGAGTGTTCGCACGCGAATAGTTCATGGTTCTGTCGTGGAGTCCAAAGTTTTGTACGCATTGGAAATCTGAATGACGGGGCAAAGAATAATCGGTGAGCTAACACGCGACAAGTACATTTTCGACCGTACGCTCGCCTAGACCGAAAATAGACGAGAGACGTCCGACTTTCGGCGGAACGTCGCTTAAACAGCAGGTAATCATTTTATGGCGGGGGAAACTGACAAACACATCCGTATGTAAAGATAATCAGATTTTAACACGTCATATCACTGAAAAATTAAAAACTCATTACATAATTAAAAAACCTATTCACGAGTTATGCATTTACGTACTCTCAATTGAGGTAATAAAAAGTAAATCTTAATTTTTCGAAGCTCTACAGATAAGAGGGATTAAGTTTTTGATTTGATGATATGATAGACGGAAAGTTTTGTAAGCAACGCAAGAATCGTAACCTCGACAGTCTAGACAGACAAATAGACATACATTGCGTCATCCAATAGATTTTTTATGGCGCGTGATAAATACCGGAAATGATAACGTAAACAAGCATCGTACCTAGAAAGATTATGTACCGCCGACAAAAAACCTGACCATTCCAATGATGGAAATTTCTTTTATCGCAAAGAAGTTTAATTATAGTTGAAAAAAGGTCCGGAGAAATGATACTTTCATCAAACAAATTATGGCTCTGGCTAGATTTAGTTTCTTTAATCCCAGGGTTTAATGATTTCAACTGAAAATCAGTGTACAATGACAAGGCTATATCTATATTTCGTTATCATTTAATATATTAGTCATTTATTGTCAGGTACACATGTGTTTCGAGGAGCCAACGTGAAAGATAAAATTTGTACCATTTTGAGAATTATGATATCGAATTTGATTTTGTCAATACATTTTCGAATAATGTTGTATCATCATGAAGGTCATTACCAGATTGAATACATTTTCATCGTTATAAACGTTCTTTTACAGTTTTATACGATGCATTATTCTTGGGATCATATGTGGACTTCGCAGTTTATGCACGTTCATTCGTTCATGTGTACCACATGCCTGTTTTTCTCCGTCAGATCTTGTAACACTAATTTTTTCACTTCCGAGAGTCTAATAAACTTTTTAACAACTGCGCCATTATGCATTTAGTCGATTCTTTGAACATCGTCACTTACAATGGTCGTCTCGTCAAGTTACTTGTCCCATGTACTTGATTTTGAACGAGAAATCTCGATAATTCAAACCCAGAATAAAGACTGAATGTCGTTGCAACGAGAGCAGTGTAAAAAAGTGCGGACTTCAACAATTGCACAAGTGTATACAGTTGTTACAATATTTGCTTATTGCTACTGGAAGCATCGTACGCAATTTCCCCTGCGTACAGACGTTGGAGAAAGTTTTCTTTTCATTGACGATATCCCTTTCAGTCATTCGCAGTACATTAATCGACGAAACAATTAGAGCTCTCGGTAAATGAGTTTCATCCGTTTTATTGATCGACGCGTGGTAAATTGCGAAAGATCCGTCGGAAATCCATGTGGCCGGAGGCTATGGCTAATCGACGAGATAATTTATCGTGGAAACTCGCGGCAGTCCGGTGACTTTCCTATCGTTACAGCAGGGAAAGTCTATTACTGAAGATACGAAGAACCGTACGCCTATGTGACAGCCGGTTCGTCGGCCGGCATTGATAAGACTCTCAGCGGCGGATCTCGTGGTCCTCTCACACGTCCTGGACTTTGGCCCTGGTGGTGTTTGGCGCGGGTTTCGAGGCTTTCCTCGGGAACGTTTGTCGGCGTGTAGTCGTGTCTGTCCGCCGTGTTCCATTGGCCCGAAGACGAGACACACGGCGTTCACTGCGCAGGCGGAGGACGTATTATAAGCGTGGTGCGTCCGCGATAACTCTGTGCATTCCCGTCTACGGCGGCAGAATCTACCTTGTCGGTTCTTCCTTTGACAGGCCCGAGCACGTCCCTCGTTTTCGCACGACGTCGACCGGACGTAGATTCCTTCAGCGCAGGTAAACGCTTCGACCTTCGTCGGTAGAACGTCATAACGTCCCTGAACTTCCGTGGAAACCGACCCATCCAGAAGTTTCCCTACTGTCTGAGTATCGACCATGCACCAGTGCATATAACAATCAACCTACACTCGAGTCAATAATCGCCGACCGTTAAATTGCCCTCATCTTTGTTTTTAATACTCCACAAGTTCCTGATAATTTAATCGACTTGAAACAAACCTTCCTGTTCCATCGTGCGTCAATCTCCTGTTCACGCTTCATTAGCCTTTATTATAACTGCGTAAAAATACACTTTCTCAAGTATCTCAGTAATTACTGAACAGAAATAATGTCACGTAAGGCGTAACGTAAAATTCATTATGAATTTACATTAATTTGCTGTGATAATATAATTCTTCCTCAATGTAGTGATACTTAAGAGTTTCTGCATATTCTAAACATGATCGGTTTCAATGTTGTGATATTGTCTCTTTAACCTCTTCGAGGTGTCTACTTTTCACTTTCCATGACTTTTGAATTATTAAGACACGAATTTACGGTAATTGGATGCATAGGATAGAAGTATAGTGTATGCTTGTAAGTGTTCAGAAACATCGATGTAGATTTGACCTAAAAAATTGTTATCGTTAATACAATTCGTAGCTGTTATACAACTTCGGATTCATGATAATTAATTCGAGACTTGATGCAGTCATTTATGTCGAGTTTTATTTCCTTTTGTAGCTCACATCCTTCTGCCTGTATCTGTTGAAATTGTATCATTAAATACACTTGAAACAGAAACGGGCAACAGTGAAATTTATCCGCACATTTACTAGTTCGTTGACCTAAGTAAGGCCGGTCTAGTTCAGACTCGATTTGCCCACTTTCCTACATTCTGTACATTCCTCGTACAGTTTGAAATTCAAAACAACTTCTTATATCCAACTTTTCGCCGTAGTTAATTCTTCCTGTAGTTTAATATTAGAGACAAAGTAAACACAAACAGAAATTCATTTAAAACTAACCAGACTATTCCAACGTTCGCAGTGATATACCTATACCTAGTAAACTCACAGAAATATCTTGCAAAAGTAGAAATTTACGGTCGATGAATTTTATTGACGCTTTATCCATGCAGAATTCCGTGTAGTTGAATCTTAAAGAAAAATTGTACGTATTTATTTATAGATTTATCAAGAAGACAAGAATAATGGCGGCCGAAGCTGTCCAGCTTCCTCAACTCGAAGTCTTCAACCGCGTTCTTGGACTACCGGTCGTCGAATTGGCTCTGGCCAAGTCCGTAGCAACATATTCGAGAGTAAAAGACTGTCATCAGTTGGTGCATTGGGCTCTGACCGCCGCCGAGACGTCCCTGTCTAACGCGACAAAACAGGCAGTTCCTCTCGCGGCTCCCATCGCCAAGAAACTCGAGAACCCTATACACTTTGTCGACCACACGCTATGTCTTGGTCTCGACAAAATCGAGCAAAAAGTTCCCCTGGTGAAAGAGAAGCCCGAACAGGTTGGTAATCGATCTCATCCTGCTAGCAAGAAAAATGATGTAATGGCAGAGTTAGACAATAGTTTATAACATTCTCACGCACCGTAAATAACAGGAATTTCTGCACTTGAAATTAATTTATGGAAAGATCAATGTCCAATAATGTTTGCACATTTCTCCTTGGCAGATCTTGGAGAACGCTTACATGTTTGCCCTTAGCACCGTTCAACCGGCCGTGTCGACAATTTCGCATGTTAATGACTTGATAATCGCGCAAGCGGCAATTTTGAAAGATCGCAGCTGGAATACTGCGAATCAAATTCTTGGAACGCATTATGGTACTGCTGCTGTAAAGGGCTTAGATAGCACGGCTGTAATTGTCGACAACCTCATAGACAAGTACTTCCCGTCGACAGGAGAAGAACAAGAACCAGGTATATTATAATGCAGTAATACTATAATTTCAGTTTGACAAAAGTTTCGAAAAAAGCTATATTTGTAAAACGTGTTTGCCTATCGCAATGATTTCACTGTAGTTTTAAATGAACCGATGAACGGGGTAGACAATTTATGGAATTCCGGGGTATTCCATTCATAACTCTAATGAGTTAAAATAAGACAACAACTCGCTACGAAGCGATTATTAATATCTTTAAGAGTCGCCGTTACGACTTTTTACTTTCCTTTCATTGACACTTGAAACTTTTTGCATAGCCATAGGTACGCAAAAAGTCATCACAACATATTAGCGTAGCAGTTGAGATAACATGTATTAATCGGTTATTTGTCTTACACACGCATAAATATTACTCCGATACTTGGCTAACTGAAAAAAGTCGTTTCTTATAAACATATTGTGTCATCCGATGGAGTAATGCGTAGCTAATAATGCACGGTAATTGCAGTCGTGAGTACGGAAGAGGAGGACAAGCTTCTACACACTTTGCAAACGGTAGGACGTTTATCGAACAAAACTGCGCGGCGAGTATACTCAAATGTCGTGCAGCACTTGAGGACCATCAGCAAGGATAATTTGAAGAGTTACGTAAGCTCCTTGGTAGAATTTCTTCACATCACGCATTATCTCGAAGCAATTAACGAAAAGGTGGAAACTCAAACGAGTCCTTCGAAGGACAGTCCACAGAAGAAGACAAATTAAAAGTCTGATCACTGTCACTGCTAATCGGTAGCACAAAGTGACCACACTCTCTCACTCAACGCGTTATTTATATTGCCGCGATGCTTACTACCCCACTTTTTATATCTTTAGCCTTAAGAGTAGCGATTAAGCATTAGTCATAACCCTTGCATTTACAAGTATCAGGGAATTGGACTGAGATGCAAAAAGAGATTGTTATACGATATTCGTTTAAGAATCATTAAAATGAAAGTCGTGATTTTATAGAGCAGATGTCGTGCACTGTTTGTGAACTTTCTTACACATCCGTTCGTCGTGTCTTCGTAGGGTTAAGGATTGCGATTGTTTTTAATACATATTTTATACATGCATTGATAAATAATATGTAAATGTGTTTCTTATTAAAATGCAATTGAAACGCTAGTAAGTTTTTAGTTTTTCATTAGATGTTGTAAGAATTGCCATTTTGTAGGAATTTCGAAAGCTATGCTAATATTACAAGTAATTGCAAATATGATTGTTGTAACACTAGTGTGCATGGCTTTGAGTATTAAACAACTTTTATTATATCCAAGTATTGAGCATGTACTTTGAAAGCTCCTAGAACAAGTTCCATGATGTTATTCAATATTTGCGAATTCATGGACTTTGAATATATAAGCGCATGTAAAAAAGGAAAATAATGAATCTACAGAATTCCTCTACAGGAATACATAAGCGTGATTCCAACTCATCCGGTTTAACGAAAATAACATACAAAAAAATAATTTCAAATTGAAAGGTAATTAAGGTTAATGTTAATTTTGTTAATCTCCTCAGTGGTTTCTCAATGAACATTTCATTAAGCCAGCATTGTTTTCCATCATGGAACGTAAGCTTGTGTAGATGCAAAACACATTCATTCATGCACCGGGTTCACGATCGACCAACGCGGCTGACTCATGGAAAGTCGCGTGTCATTCAGAGTCTAGCAAATTCGTGCGAATCGTCAAAATTGCGTCAGACATGGGTGAGACACGACATCATGCTTCCCGATCATCCGCACCGTGTCCTAAGGGGTTAAAGTGCTTGTTGCGTGAGTTAGCGGTAGGCCAACAGCATAGCCTCACGTTTGAATACGCAACAAGTACGTAGTCCGAACTGACCTCCACGTCATGAACAGCGGGACGACGGCATTCAGCACTACGCAGAAGCAGAGACAAAATTCACCATCGTATCATTCACTCGAATCACCCTGTAATTCGTGACACTGTTTCTCCTTCGCGGTCTGCCGTGTAATTACATTAAAAAAGCAGTTAAGGCACCGTCATCTGAGCCAACTCCATTGACATCATAATTTGGTCAGCTTTTATCGTAGCCGACTAAACGTTTGAAATGGGTAAATTGTCTTGATTTCAGGAAAGACGGAAGATGCCTTGATTGTACGACCCTGTCGACCGTCGCCCCACCTAATGACGTTTTCCATTACATATGAGTTCCTATACAGAGACAGCGTCAGTGTTTCAGAGTCCGCCGCCGTATCAACCGGTAAACGAAGCCGGCTTTGTCCCAGCAGACGCATCCTGTTAATTAAAGCTGCATATTACGTGAGTAAAGTTTTTATCAGTGCAAAAGATCTGCCCTCGGGGATGGCTAATACTTGTTCTGCAAAATCTTTTATCGCGAATTCTCCTGCGTGAACCGCGACAGATAATATCGAGAGGTCTTTAACCCCAGTACGTTGTAGATTCACTTTTCTCGATCATCATTATCAAATTGTCGGTCGTTTTATTCTACACCTTTTACGCGTACTTTCTGTTTAGTAGTTTACATTATTTTCCAGAATGTTGTAGCAATGAAACTGAATGGCTTAATACTGTCAAAACTTGTATACATTACAATTTGTTTTAACAGAAGATACGTATTTCTGAGTTGCGTTACATACTGTTGTGCATAATATTGGCTGAAGAACTCCCTGCTGCGATGTAGTGGGACACCATAGGGGGGTGAAGTTATTTATACTCAATAGTCAATAACACAGCAGAAAATGTCGTGTTTGTGCAACTGCAGTTTTTCGAAATGGACAGTGAATCCCTGAAGGAAATATTTTCGACTTTGTTAGCATTCCTCAGTTGAGTAGGATGAATGGTATGCTTATTGAAATGGATTATATGTTCCGTTTCAATTACGGAGAACAATCGACGGTTATTTCGCTGCGATTGCTGATTCATTTTAATTCCCAGAACCTGATGCCCTTGGAACCCGTTAACTGTTATTCGCGAAGTGTGTTTATAAATTTAATGATGCCGCATACAATACGTCATACATAGATTAATACAACGTATTGTTGAAATACATATCCATTATATTATCACAATTCTCACCCATATACCTCATGTAGAGATACTGTTGTTATAATTAATATTTCTTTACCATTCTGAGTATTTATATTGAGCTAGAATTTTGTAGTAGTTTGACTACTTGTAAACGGGTAAACTCGTGTCTTCGTCGATAAGGAAAATTTAGCGCCATCGACAGATAACAATATCTCGCCGTGTGATTTAATACCTTTCGCGTTTCGATAAATGCTGTACTTTGACAAGAAAAAATCACGCGACGAACGTGCGAAGGGTACAAAGATCTCTTTTCTAAAAATAGCCGAACACTTGTACATGTAATTTTTATTATTACCGGTGTATCAGATTTCATAAACTGTAACTAGAATTACTAGTATTCATGTAACCATGTAAAGTATCTGCACACAATGGACAGTAAAGAAGAATCCTTAGCATCAAATATAACTTTACAATAACAAGGGTTTTTCTATAGTTAAATAAATTAAGATACAATTTCGATGCGTGTTTACTTATAATTCAAATGTCATTGTATAAAATTTTTTTGCAGACACAATGGCCGAAAAACAGCAGTCAGTACCGAGCCTTCCAAGCCCTGATAGTACGCCTCACCTCGAGGTGCTCGATCGCGTAAAGAACATCCCCATGATACATTCAGCCATTGAGAAGACCGGATCGACATACTCGTATTTAAAGGAATCTCATCACCTTATCAATTGGGCACTAGGATATGCTGAAGCTGGTTTGCATTATGCAACCGCCACGGCTGCACCTATTACGGCACCTTTGGCTAAAAAATTTGAAGGTCAAATCAACGCGGTAGACCAAAAATTATGCGAGGGACTGGACATTGTCGAGCAGAAAGTACCTCTTGTCAAGCAGCCGCCGCAAAAGGTTAGAAACCTTGGACGTATAAATTTGCGAAAATTATGCCGATGATGATAGATACTAAAATTTTATATAATTTTATATAAAATATAAAATTTATAGATACTAAAATAGATTCTAAAATTTTGATAACTATTTAAAATAATTATAGATATACGATGCCGCTAAGAATGTCATGAGCAGCTCACTGCAACCTACGATAGAGAAGTTAAATGCTGCCAAACAATCAGCAACTCAACAGGCTTCCACATTAAAGGACATCAGTATGGCGAAAGCTAATGAAATTTTGAGCACGCACTACGGCAACTTGGCTGTTCAAGGGGTGGATAATACGAGCATTCTAGTGAACCGGTTGCTCGATCATTATTTCCCCCCTGTTGAGGGAGAGGATAGTAATCCAGGTTGGTTTGACAAACTTTTGTAATAGTACCCATGATTCGTACATGCTTCAATTCATAACCTTTTTTATCTATATTCTTGTGACCCCTTTTTCAGCACCTGTATCTGCAGACGAAAATAAAGTTTTGCACGCTGTGCAAACCGTTGGCCAGCTTTCGACGAAAACCGCCAACCGCGTTTATCATTCAGTTGCTGCACAGCTAAAGACAGTAAAAAAAGAGGATGTCGCCACGTATATATCGAGTGTCGTTTCCATTCTTCATCTGACCCATTTCCTGAACTTAGGACAGAAACAAATTGAAAATAAGGAAGCCAGCAGTCCCACGAAAGAAAATAAAGAAGAGAAGTAATAAAGTGCCCTATATACAGTAAAGAAAACCATGAGCGCAGGGGAGAGTTAGAGTATCTAACTAACGCTTGAAGCACCTTATTTCATATTTTTTACAAAGACTTTTCACGAATATCAGAGAAATTATATATAGCGGCAACTTGTTAAACCCGTTCTAAAAGTTTTTATTACAATCGTTTTTCAGTCGTAGTATGAAATACTACCCATGTATTGATGATAAGAGAAAACAAATTAGTAGTTTTATACGTAAGAAATGCCGCCATATCATACCATGCTACGTTATTGTTTAGTCGTTAGTTTCTACATTATTTAACGCAGATCTCGTTAATCGTTATAACCATGTCAAATTATGTATTCTTGTACGTAAGGTCATTATGAAAATATATACTTTTACCACCGATGAGTTTTTTGACATTTAACGCAGTATTCGTGAATTTGAGAATATTTTACGCACATTATATTTACGAATCAATAAACCGCCAATTAATCCAAAATTTTCGTACTTTTACGCCAAAAATCGCTAAATCTATTTTAATGAATTTCAACGGTACTGTTAACGTATTTTCGTGCTGTATACTGATTACATGTATTACATACAAACTGTGTACCTATTATATATACTATATATATAATATACGTGCCATATATCTATTATATTCACTATGTACGTAGTATATGTACAATGTACGTACCATGTGTGTAGTAAACGTATCTTAACGTACTTTAACGCACTTCAACGTCTATTAATGTGTTTGAAAGCATTTTGAACGTATTAAAAATTGTATGTTCAATCACCGACGAGGTATAGGATAGACCTAACATCTTACGGGGTTTCGTGGCCACAAAACTGAATTACCGATGCAGTCAAAATTATAATTTATAGTAATATAATTATGATTATACTAATAAATAATCATAGTAATATCTAATTATACTAAAATTATAATTATAGCGCTGCTATACATTTTCAAGCTGTATTGGTAACATAAAGCGTGACACTAAAACGATAAAGAGGGCAACATGGCCACATGGTAAATGTGGCCAAAAAATTACATTGGATGTTAGGTCTATTCTATACCTCGTCGGTGCTTTCACCTTATAGGACTTCGTGTCACCAGCTCTGAATTACCGACATCGTCAGAAAACATGTAGCGGACGTGCCACGGCGCGCAAAAGCTTACAGCAAGGCTCACTTGGCGGCGCGTCGATCTTCCACTAGGAAGGGCTGCCAATATTCCATACCAAAGACTCTAGATTAACATAGACACTAGATTATTGTTAAGGAAGACAAAAAGTATATATTCTTTGTTCGATACTTGGCTAGTGACCACGTTTTTGTCTTGCGTCTCTTTGTACGTTACTTGTTGATTAAGTATACAAATATATATTGTTGTTCATCGCTCAGTAACAGTGTTGTAGTAACCCTATTCCCGATTGCTACAAACAGTAGCGATCGAGCGCACTCTACGTTTCATGACGGTAATATGTGGAACTGTAAATGTTTTCCTCTTGCTTTACTGATCAAATTTAGCGATGTTGCCAAATGTAACCATTGTGACGCATGATTGCCACATCGATTATTTTCGCACGATCGCAACTCTGGTCACTTGTACCTCGGATCGGGCTAGACGGGCCATCCGACGAGCAGAAGTCGTCAAATTCGGGTGCCGATTTTTTTATAAATTTTTGTGCATGTAGTACTTCCCCTATAAAATAAATTTGAAGCTCATTAAAACCTCATTAAATCTCTACCATAACGGGACCATAACGGGACCATAACGGGACCATAACGGGACCATAACGGGACCATAACGGGACCATAACGGGACCATAACGGGACCATAACGGGACCATAACGGGACCATAACGGGACCATAACGGGACCATAACGGGACCATAACGGGACCATAACGGGACCATAACGGGACCATAACGGGACCATAACGGGACCATAACGGGACCATAACGGGACCATAACGGGACCATAACGGGACCATAACGGGACCATAACGGGACCATAACGGGACCATAACGGGACCATAACGGGACCATAACGGGACCATAACGGGACCATAACGGGACCATAACGGGACCATAACGGGACCATAACGGGACCATAACGGGACCATAACGGGACCATAACGGGACCATAACGGGACCATAACGGGACCATAACGGGACCATAACGGGACCATAACGGGACCATAACGGGACCATAACGGGACCATAACGGGACCATAACGGGACCATAACGGGACCATAACGGGACCATAACGGGACCATAACGGGACCATAACGGGACCATAACGGGACCATAACGGGACCATAACGGGACCATAACGGGACCATAACGGGACCATAACGGGACCATAACGGGACCATAACGGGACCATAACGGGACCATAACGGGACCATAACGGGACCATAACGGGACCATAACGGGACCATAACGGGACCATAACGGGACCATAACGGGACCATAACGGGACCATAACGGGACCATAACGGGACCATAACGGGACCATAACGGGACCATAACGGGACCATAACGGGACCATAACGGGACCATAACGGGACCATAACGGGACCATAACGGGACCATAACGGGACCATAACGGGACCATAACGGGACCATAACGGGACCATAACGGGACCATAACGGGACCATAACGGGACCATAACGGGACCATAACGGGACCATAACGGGACCATAACGGGACCATAACGGGACCATAACGGGACCATAACGGGACCATAACGGGACCATAACGGGACCATAACGGGACCATAACGGGACCATAACGGGACCATAACGGGACCATAACGGGACCATAACGGGACCATAACGGGACCATAACGGGACCATAACGGGACCATAACGGGACCATAACGGGACCATAACGGGACCATAACGGGACCATAACGGGACCATAACGGGACCATAACGGGACCATAACGGGACCATAACGGGACCATAACGGGACCATAACGGGACCATAACGGGACCATAACGGGACCATAACGGGACCATAACGGGACCATAACGGGACCATAACGGGACCATAACGGGACCATAACGGGACCATAACGGGACCATAACGGGACCATAACGGGACCATAACGGGACCATAACGGGACCATAACGGGACCATAACGGGACCATAACGGGACCATAACGGGACCATAACGGGACCATAACGGGACCATAACGGGACCATAACGGGACCATAACGGGACCATAACGGGACCATAACGGGACCATAACGGGACCATAACGGGACCATAACGGGACCATAACGGGACCATAACGGGACCATAACGGGACCATAACGGGACCATAACGGGACCATAACGGGACCATAACGGGACCATAACGGGACCATAACGGGACCATAACGGGACCATAACGGGACCATAACGGGACCATAACGGGACCATAACGGGACCATAACGGGACCATAACGGGACCATAACGGGACCATAACGGGACCATAACGGGACCATAACGGGACCATAACGGGACCATAACGGGACCATAACGGGACCATAACGGGACCATAACGGGACCATAACGGGACCATAACGGGACCATAACGGGACCATAACGGGACCATAACGGGACCATAACGGGACCATAACGGGACCATAACGGGACCATAACGGGACCATAACGGGACCATAACGGGACCATAACGGGACCATAACGGGACCATAACGGGACCATAACGGGACCATAACGGGACCATAACGGGACCATAACGGGACCATAACGGGACCATAACGGGACCATAACGGGACCATAACGGGACCATAACGGGACCATAACGGGACCATAACGGGACCATAACGGGACCATAACGGGACCATAACGGGACCATAACGGGACCATAACGGGACCATAACGGGACCATAACGGGACCATACATATGATGTATATGATGACCATACATATGATGTATATTTTTATGGAAAAATTAAAAATTTTATCAAGAAATTACAGAAACATTATATTATATGCGATTATATCTGTGACTGTACATCATGCCAACGAATCGGTAACCCATCGACACAGATGAGATATGGGACAGAACTATTATCTAAATTACACACATTTTATACAATTACCGCAGTATTCCGAAATTTGAGAATATTTTTCGCACATATTATTCATGAATCAATAGATCGCCAAATAATCCAATGTTTACATATTTTCACACTGAAAATCATCAAATAACCTAAACGTTAAGTAATTTAACGCCATAATCGCTTAATGTATTCTAACGCATTTTAACGCATTTTCAACGGATTTTCACTCATTTTAACGCATTTTCAACAGATTTTCAACACACTTTAACGTATTTAATTGCAATTTAATTCATTGTAATCAGGGTTGAGAAGTAACGCGTTACTTGTAACGTCGTTACCGTTAAAGTTACAAAAAAAGTAACTGTAACGGTAATGACGTTACAAATTTTATTTGTAACGAAGAAAGTAACTTCGTTACATTTTTCGATAACGAGTAACGAATTTAACCGTTACTTTTATCGTTATTTTTTTGAATTTTTTGATTTATTTAAAGTATTGTTCTTACCATTACGCGTGACAAAATTTTAATCTTAACTGTAAAGCCATAAGTAAATCGGTCAATCGACATTCAAATATTCCTATTGTAATGTATTTAATCGCATTTTCCACAAATTTTAACGTCTCTAAATGCATTTTCAACGCTTTTTATCGTATTTCAACGCATTTTAATGTATTGTAATGCATCTTTAACGTATTTTATCGTATTTCAACACATTTTAATGGATTTTAATGCATTCTTAACGTATTTTCTCGTATTTTAACGCATATTAATAGATTTTAATGCATTTTTACCTTATTTTATCGTATTTCAACGCATTTTAATGGATTTTAATGCATTTTTAACGTATTTTAACACGTTCTAATCCATTTCAACGCACTGTAATGCGTTATTAATATAATTTAACTCTCTATAAAGCATTTTTAACGTATTTTAACTCATTCTTGACGGATTTTAATACGTTTTAACGCATTTTAGCGCACGCTTCATTAAAAGATCGTATCAGTTCCACTATAAATTTCTGCCAAAAATGCATCCGCAACCAGATTTGGCGGCAAAGAAAAGAGTAATAATCCTTAACACATTTTCCTAGAAATTTAACTTGCCATGTATTGCCCAAGTTATAGCTTTCGCTTTTACTTACAATGATAAAACAGTGTTGTATATTACCGGCCGTGGAAAAAGAGATAGATAAAACAGAATTCTACTATAACGACCAAAAATTTTGAAAAATATTATTTCACCCTTGATAACTTCCAGGTATCTTTGAGTGGTCTATAGTTTCATATGACTGTTGTATGCGAACATAAATAATATAATATTCATGATATTTAATATAGTGTTCTATATTACCGGCTGTGGAAAAACAGATTGATAAATCCTGTATATTATACATTGTGTGTATGCTATATATAACGTACTATAATCCATTTTAATGCATTTGAACGTATTTTACTGCACTTTAACGCATTTTTAACGCACTATTGGCATATTTTAAAACATTTACATTACCCTACAACGCATTCTTAACGCACTTATAACGCACTATTGATGGTTTTTAACACATTTTAACGCACAATAACGCATTCTTAACCCATTTTAACACATTTTCACGCACCACAACGCATTCTTAACCCATTTTAACACATTTTCACGCACCACAACGCATTTTTAATCCATTTCAATGTGTTTTCACGCACTATTGACGTATTTTAACACATTTAATTTATATTTCTACTTAAATGCATTTTAATGCATTTCTAAACGTTCTAACCTATTTCAAAGCATTTTAATGCATTTCTAAACGTTCTAATCTATTTTAAAGCATTTTCATACAATTTTTAATTTTCTAATACATTTTCAATATATTTTAACGTATTAAAAATTGTATGTTCAATTAAACATTTTGGTCTTCTGCCGGTAATCAGTAGACTGATTATCACCGTTCTCAATTTACATCCGTGTAGGACGTCGGTAACCAATCTGTAATCGCTGGACTGATTGTCTCAGTTCTCAATTTACATCCGTGTAGGACGTCGGTAACCAATCTGTAATCGCTAGACTGATTGTCACAGTTCTTAATTTACATTCGTGTAGAATATCGGTAACCAATCTGCAATCGCTAGACTGATTGTCACCGTTCTTAATTTACATCCGTGTAGGACGTCGGTAACCAATCTGTAATCGCTAGACTGATTATCACAGTTTTCAATTTACGTTCGCGTAGAATATCGGTAACGAATCTGCAATCGTTAGATTGATTGTCACCGTCATCAATGTAGGTCGAGGCAGCGGATCAGTAACATATGGGCACAGATGAAACATGGGATAAAACTATTATCCAAGTTACACAATTCGTTGACAATTACCACAGGTAATTCAACGTTTTCATATGTTCACACCGAAAATCATCAAATAATCTGAAAATTTCAAAATTTAACGCCAACAATCCCTAAATGTATTCGATCGAATTTCAGCGCATTTTCTGCGTATTTTAACTGATTTACAACGCATTTTAACACATTCCTAACGCACTTTAATGTATTTTGATGCACTATTGAGATACTTTAACATATATTCACGCACCATATATGCACTACCTACGTATTATATATACTATTACTACCTATTATATATACTGTATACCTATTACATGTCCTATATACGTACTTTGTATGTAACATACGTACTATATACCTATTATATATACTTTATACGTACTATATGCTTTATACGTACTATATATATATACTTTATACGTACTTTATACGTATATATGCCTATATACCTATATACCTATACTTATATGTCCTATATACCTATTATATGTCCTATATACGTACTATATAAGTGACATACGTACTATAAACCTATTATATGTCCTATATACGTACTATATATGTAACATACGTACTATATACCTATTATATGTCCTACATACGTACTATATAGCTATTGTATGTCCTATATACGTACTATATATGTGACATACGTACTATATACCTATTATATGTCCTATATACGTACTATATACCTATTATATGTCCTATATACGTACTATATATGTAACATACGTACTATATACATATTATATGTCCTATATACGTACTATATAAGTGAC
Source organism: Hedychridium roseum (assembly GCA_963989215.1). NCBI lineage: Eukaryota > Metazoa > Arthropoda > Insecta > Hymenoptera > Chrysididae > Hedychridium > Hedychridium roseum. Next base: position 5,526,182 of record OZ022311.1, on the reverse strand, counting down.
ATACGTACTATATAGCTATTATATGTCCTATATACGTACTATATATGTAACATACGTACTATATACCTATTATATATACTTTATACGTACTATATATGTAACGTACGTACTATATAGCTATTATATGTCCTATATACGTACTATATATGTAACATACGTACTATATACCTATTATGTGTCCTATATACGTACTATATAAGTGACATACGTACTATAAACCTATTATATGTCCTATATACGTACTATATATGTGACATACGTACTATATATGTAACATACGTACTATATACCTATTATATGTCCTACATACGTACTATATATGTGACATACGTACTATATACCTATTATATGTCCTATATACGTACTATATATGTAACATACGTACTATATACCTATTATATGTCCTATATACGTACTATATATGTGACATACGTACTATATACCTATTATATGTCCTATATATGTACTATATATGTAACATACGTACTATATACCTATTATATGTCCTATATACGTACTATATATGTAACATACGTACTATATACCTATTATATGTCCTACATACGTTCTATATATGTGACATACGTACTATATACCTATTATATATACTTTATACGTACTATATATGTAACGTACGTACTATATAGCTATTATATGTCCTATATACGTACTATATATGTAACATACGTACTATATACCTATTATATGTCCTATATACGTACTATATATGTGACATACGTACTATATACCTATTATATATGTAGCATACGTAATATATATATTATATACGTAATATATACTCGTTGTACATACTATTTTATCGTCTTTCGACGCATTTTAATGGATTTTAATGCGTTTTTCACGTAGTTTATTGTATTTCAACGCATTTTAATGGATTTTGATGCATTTTTCACGTATTTTATCGTATTTCAACGCATTTAATGGATTTTGATGCATTTTTCACGTATTTTATCGTATTGCAACGCATTTTAATGGATTTTGATGCATATTTCACGTATTTTATCGTATTTCAACGCATTTTAATGGATTTTAATGCTTTTTTAACGTATTTTATCATATTGCAACGCATTTTAATGGATTTTGATGCATTTTCACGTATTTTATGGTATTTCAACGCATTTTAATGGATTTTAATGCATTTTCCACGTACTTTACCGTATTTCAACGCATTTTAATGGATTTTAATGCATTTTTAACGTACTGTATCGTATTTCAACGCATTTTAATGGATTTTAATGCATTTTTAACGTACTGTATCGTATTTCAACGCATTTTAATGGATTTTGATGCATTTTTCATGTATTTTATCGTATTTCAACGCATTTTTAAGGATTTTAATGCTAATTTCAGTTTCTTTAATTTTTTCGGCTAGTATAGTAGTTTTTTCTGCTAGTATAGTAGTTTTTTCTGCTAGTATAGTAGTTTTTCCGGCTAGTATAGTAGTTTTTCTGCTAGTATAGTAGTTTTTTCCGGCTAGTATAGTAGTTTTTTCTGCTAGTATAGTAGTTTTTCCGGCTAGTATAGTAGTTTTTCTGCTAGTATAGTAGTTTTTTCCGGCTAGTATAGTAGTTTTTTCTGCTAGTATAGTAGTTTTTCCGGCTAGTATAGTAGTTTTTTCTGCTAGTATAGTAGTTTTTCCGGCTAGTATAGTAGTTTTTTCTGCTAGTATAGTAGTTTTTCTGCTAGTATAGTAGTTTTTTCTGGCTAGTATAGTAGTTTTTCTGCTAGTATAGTAGTTTTTTCCGGATAGTATAGTAGTTTTTCTGCTAGTATAGTAGTTTTTTCCGGCTAGTATAGTAGTTTTTCTGCTAGTATAGTAGTTTTTTCCGGCTAGTATAGTAGCTTTTTTGGCTAGTATAGTAGTAAAAAAAACTACTATACTACTATACTACTATACTACTATACTACTATACTACTATACTAGCCGGAAAAAACTACTATACTAGCAGTAAAACTACTATACTAGCCGGAAAAAACTACTATACTAGCAGAAAAACTACTATACTAGCAGAAAAAACTACTATACTAACAGAAAAACTACTATACTAGCAGAAGAACTACTATACTAGCCGGAAAAACTACTATACTAGCAGAAAAAACTACTATACTAGCCGGAAAAACTACTATACTAGCAGAAAAAACTACTATACTAGCCGAAAAAATTAAAGAAACTGAAATTAGCATTAAAATCCTTAAAAATGCGTTGAAATACGATAAAATACGTGAAAAATGCATCAAAATCCATTAAATTGCGTTGAAATACGATACAGTATGTTAAAAATGCATTAAAATCCATTCAAATGCGTTGAAATACGATAAAATACGTGAAAATGCATCAAAATCCATTAAAATGCGTTGCAATACGATAAAATACGTGAAAAATGCATCAAAATCCATTAAAATGCGTTGAAATACGATAAACTACGTGAAAAAAGCATTAAAATCCATTAAAATGCGTTGAAATACGATAAAATACGGGAATAAAGCATTAAAAACCATTAAAATGCGTTGAAATACGATACAGTACGATAAAAATGCATTAAAATCCATTAAAATGCGTTGAAATACGGTAAAGTACGTGGAAAATGCATTAAAATCCATTAAAATGCGTTGAAATACGATAAAATACGTGAAAAATGCATCAAAATCCATTAAAATGTGTTGAAATACAATAAACTACGTGAAAAACGCATTAAAATCCATTAAAATGCGTCGAAAGACGATAAAATAGTATGTACAACGAGTATATAATACGTATATAATATATATATTACGTATATAGGACATATAATAGGTATATAGTACGTATGTTACATATATAGTACGTATATAGGACATATAATAGCTATATAGTACGTATGTCACTTATATAGTACGTATATAGGACATATAATATGTATATAGTACGTATGTTACATATATAGTACGTATATAGGACATATAATAGGTATATAGTACGTATGTCACATATATAGTACGTATATAGGACATATAATAGGTATATAGTACGTATGTAGGACATATAATAGGTATATAGTACGTATGTTACATATATAGTACGTATATAGGACATATAATAGCTATATAGTACGTATGTCACATATATAGTACGTATATAGGACATATAATAGGTTTATAGTACGTATGTCACTTATATAGTACGTATATAGGACATATAATAGGTATATAGTACGTATATAGGACATATAATAGGTATATAGTACGTATGTAGGACATATAATAGGTATATAGTACGTATGTTACATATATAGTACGTATATAGGACATATAATAGCTATATAGTACGTATGTCACATATATAGTACGTATATAGGACATATAATAGGTTTATAGTACGTATGTCACTTATATAGTACGTATATAGGACATATAATAGGTATATAGTACGTATATAGGACATATAATAGGTATATAGTACGTATGTTACATATATAGTACGTATATAGGACATATAATAGCTATATAGTACGTATGTCACATATATAGTACGTATATAGGACATATAATAGGTATATAGTACGTATGTCACTTATATAGTACGTATATAGGACATATAATAGGTATATAGTACGTATATAGGACATATAATAGGTATATAGTACGTATGTAGGACATATAATAGGTATATAGTACGTATGTTACATATATAGTACGTATATAGGACATATAATAGCTATATAGTACGTATGTCACATATATAGTACGTATATAGGACATATAATAGGTTTATAGTACGTATGTCACTTATATAGTACGTATATAGGACATATAATAGGTATATAGTACGTATGTTACATATATAGTACGTATATAGGACATATAATAGGTATATAGTACGTATGTCGGACATATAAAAGGTATATAGTACGTATGTTACATATATAGTACGTATATAGGACATATAATAGGTATATAGTACGTATGTCACATATATAGTACGTATATAGGACATATAATAGGTATATAGTACGTATGTTACATATGTAGTACGTATATAGGACATATAATAGGTATATAGTACGTATGTTACATATATAGTACGTATAAAGTATATATAATATGTATATAGTACGTATGTTACATATATAGTACGTATATAGGACATATAATAGGTATATAGTACGTATGTTACATATATAGTACGTATATAGGACATATAATAGCTATATAGTACGTATGTCACTTATATAGTACGTATATAGGACATATAATAGGTATATAGTACGTATGTTACATATATAGTACGTATATAGGACATATAATAGGTATATAGTACGTATGTTACATATATAGTACGTATATAGGACATATAATAGGTATATAGTACGTATGTCACATATAAAGTACGTATATAGGACATGTAATAGGTATCCAGTATATATAATAGGTAGTAATAGTATATATAATACGTAGGTAGTGCATATATGGTGCGTGAATATATGTTAAATTATCTCAATAGTGCATCAAAATACATTAAAGTGCGTTAGGAATGTGTTAAAATGCGTTGTAAATCAGTTAAAATACGCAGAAAATGCGCTGAAATTCGATCGAATACATTTAGGGATTGTTGGCGTTAAATTTTGAAATTTTCAGATTATTTGATGATTTTCGGTGTGAACATATGAAAACGTTGAATTACCTGTGGTAATTGTCAAAGAAGAGTGTAACTTGGATAATAGTTTTATCTCATATTTCATCTGTGTCCATATGTTACTGATCCGCTGCCTCGCCCTCATTGATGACGGTGACAATCAATCTAACGATTGCAGATTCGTTACCGATATTCTACGCGAACGTAAATTGAAAACTGTGATAATCAGTCTAGCGATTACAGATTGGTTACCGACGTCCTACACGGATGTAAATTAAGAACGGTGACAATCAGTCTAGCGATTGCAGATTGGTTACCGATATTCTACACGAATGTAAATTAAGAACTGTGACAATCAGTCTAGCGATTACAGATTGGTTACCGACGTCCTACACGGATGTAAATTGAGAACTGAGACAATCAGTCCAGCGATTACAGATTGGTTACCGACGTCCTACACGGATGTAAATTGAGAACGGTGATAATCAGTCTACTGATTACCGGCAGAAGACCAAAATGTTTAATTGAACATACAATTTTTAATACGTTAAAATATATTGAAAATGTATTAGAAAATTAAAAATTGTATGAAAATGCTTTAAAATAGATTAGAACGTTTAGAAATGCATTAAAATGCTTTGAAATAGGTTAGAACGTTTAGAAATGCATTAAAATGCATTTAAGTAGAAATATAAATTAAATGTGTTAAAATACGTCAATAGTGCGTGAAAACACATTGAAATGGATTAAAAATGCGTTGTGGTGCGTGAAAATGTGTTAAAATGGGTTAAGAATGCGTTGTGGTGCGTGAAAATGTGTTAAAATGGGTTAAGAATGCGTTATTGTGCGTTAAAATGTGTTAAAAACCATCAATAGTGCGTTATAAGTGCGTTAAGAATGCGTTGTAGGGTAATGTAAATGTTTTAAAATATGCCAATAGTGCGTGAAAATCCATAAAAGTGCGTTAAAAATGCGTTAAAGTGCAGTAAAATACGTTCAAATGCATTAAAATGGATTATAATACGTTATATATAGCATACACACAATGTATAATATACAGGATTTATCAATCTGTTTTTCCACAGCCGGTAATATAGAACACTATATTAAATATCATGAATATTATATTATTTATGTTCGCATACAACAGTCATATGAAACTAAAGATCACTCAAAGATACCTGGAATTTGTCAAGGGTGAAATAATATTTTTCAAAATTTTTGGTCGTTATAGTAGAATTCTGTTTTATCTATCTCTTTTCCCACGGCCGGTAATATACAACACTGTTTTACCATTGTAAGTAAAAGCGAAAGCTATAACTTGGGCAATACATGGCAAGTTAAATTTCTAGGAAAATGTGTTAAGGATTATTACTCTTTTCTTTGCCGCCAAATCTGGTTGCGGATGCATTTTTGGCAGAAATTTATAGTGGAATTGATACGATCTTTTAATAAAGCGTGCGCTAAAATGCGTTAAAAAGTGTTAAAATCCGTCAAGAATGAGTTAAAATACGTTAAAAATGCTTTATAGAGGGTTAAATTATATTAATAACGCATTACAGTGCGTTAAAATGGATTAGAACGTGTTAAAATACGTTAAAAATGCATTAAAATCCATTAAAATGCGTTGAAATACTATAAAATACGTTAAAAATGCATTAAAAGCCATTAAAATGCGTTGAAATACGATAAAATACGTTAAAAAAGCATTAAAAGCCATTAAAATGCGTTGAAATACGGTAAAGTACGTGGAAAATGCATTAAAATCCATTAAAATGCGTTGAAATACGATAAAATACATGAAAAATGCATCAAAATCCATTAAAATGCGTTGAAATACGATAAAATACGTGAAAAATGCATCAAAATCCATTAAAATGCGTTGAAATACGATAAACTACGTGAAAAACGCATTAAAATCCATTAAAATGCGTCGAAAGACGATAAAATACGTGAAAAATGCATCAAAATCCATTAAAATGCGTTGAAATACGATAAAATACGTGAAAAATGCATCAAAATCCATTAAAATGCGTTGAAATACGATAAACTACGTGAAAAATGCATCAAAATCCATTAAAATGCGTTGAAATACGATAAAATACGGGAATAAAGCATTAAAAACCATTAAAATGCGTTGAAATACGATACAGTACGTTAAAAATGCATTAAAAGCCATTAAAATGCGTTGAAATACGATAAAATACGTTAAAAAAGCATTAAAAGCCATTAAAATGCGTTGAAATACGGTAAAGTACGTGGAAAATGCATTAAAATCCATTAAAATGCGTTGAAATACGATAAAATACATGAAAAATGCATCAAAATCCATTAAAATGCGTTGAAATACGATAAAATACGTGAAAAATGCATCAAAATCCATTAAAATGCGTTGAAATACGATAAACTACGTGAAAAACGCATTAAAATCCATTAAAATGCGTCGAAAGACGATAAAATACGTGAAAAATGCATCAAAATCCATTAAAATGCGTTGAAATACGATAAAATACGTGAAAAATGCATCAAAATCCATTAAAATGCGTTGAAATACGATAAACTACGTGAAAAATGCATCAAAATCCATTAAAATGCGTTGAAATACGATAAAATACGGGAATAAAGCATTAAAAACCATTAAAATGCGTTGAAATACGATACAGTACGTTAAAAATGCATTAAAATCCATTAAAATGCGTTGAAATACGGTAAAGTACGTGGAAAAATGCATTAAAATCCATTAAAATGCGTTGAAATACGATAAAATACGTAAAAAAAGCATTAAAAGCCATTAAAATGCGTTGAAATTCCGATAAAATACGTGAAAAATGCATCAAAATCCATTAAAATGCGTTGCAATATGATAAAATACGTTAAAAAAGCATTAAAATCCATTAAAATGCGCTGAAATACGATAAAATACGTGAAAAAAGCATTAAAATCCATTAAAATGCGTTGAAATACGATAAAATACGTGAAAAATGCATCAAAATCCATTAAAATGCGTTGCAATACGATAAAATACGTGAAAAATGCATCAAAATCCATTAAAATGCGTTGAAATACAATAAACTACGTGAAAAACGCATTAAAATCCATTAAAATGCGTCGAAAGACGATAAAATAGTATGTACAACGAGTATATAATACGTATATAATATATATATTACGTATGCTACATATATAATAGGTATATAGTACGTATGTCACATATATAGTACGTATATAGGACATATAATAGGTATATAGTACGTATGTTACATATATAGTACGTATATAGGACATATAATAACTATATAGTACGTACGTTACATATATAGTACGTATAAAGTATATATAATAGGTATATAGTACGTATGTCACATATATAGTACGTATGTAGGACATATAATAGGTATATAGTACGTATGTTACATATATAGTACGTATATAGGACATATAATAGGTATCCAGTATAGATAATAGGTAGTAATAGTATATATAATACGTAGGTAATGCATATATGGTGTGTGAATATATGTTAAAGTATCTCAATAGTGCATCAAAATACATTAAAGTGCGTTAGGAATGTGTTAAAATGCGTTGTAAATCAGTTAAAATACGCAGAAAATGCGCTGAAATTCGATCGAATACATTTAGGGATTGTTGGCGTTAAATTTTGAAATTTTCAGATTATTTGATGATTTTCGGTGTGAACATATGAAAACGTTGAATTACCTGTGGTAATTGTCAAAGAAGAGTGTAACTTGGATAATAGTTTTATCTCATATTTCATCTGTGTCCATATGTTACTGATCCGCTGCCTCGACCTACATTGATGACGGTGACAATCAATCTAACGATTGCAGATTCGTTACCGATATTCTACGCGAACGTAAATTGAAAACTGTGATAATCAGTCTAGCGATTACAAATTGGTTACCGACGTCCTACACAGATGTAAATTGAGAACTGAGACAATCAGTCCAGCGATTACAGATTGGTTACCGACGTCCTACACGGATGTAAATTGAGAACGGTGATAATCAGTCTACTGATTACCGGCAGAAGACCAAAATGTTTAATTGAACATACAATTTTTAATACGTTAAAATATATTGAAAATGTATTAGAAAATTAAAAATTGTATGAAAATGCTTTAAAATAGATTAGAAAATGTGTTGAAATAGGTTACAATGCGTTTAAAATGAATTGAAATATTGTTAAAATAAGGTAAAACGTTTAGAAATGCATCAAAATGTGCTGGAATAGTCTAGAATGCGTTAAAATAGCGTAAAATATTTAGAAATACATTAAGGTGTATTGAAATAGGTTAGCATGCGTTAAAAATGTATTGAAACGCGTTAAAATATGGTAGAATATTTAGAAATGCATTAAAATGCGTTTAAATACAACAAAATATGTTAAAAGAGCATTAAAGTCCATTAAAATGCGTTGAAATACGCTAAAATACGTTAAAAGAGCATCAAAATCCATTAAAATGCGTCCAAATACGATGAAAAGCGTTGAAAATGCATTTAGATATGTTAAAATGCGTCGAAAATGCAATTAAATACATTATAATGCATTAAATTGCGATTAATTACGTTAAAATGTGTTGAAAATCTGTTGAAAATGCGTTAAAATGCGTTAGAATAAATTAACCGATTATTGGCGTTAAATTACTTAACTTTTAGGTTTTTTTTATTTATTTAGGCGTACCAAAACCAATATAAACTTTTAGGTTATTTGATGATTATCAGTGTGAAAATATGAAAACATTGGATTATTTGGCGATCTATTGATTCATGAATAGTATGTGCGAAAAATATTCTCAAATTTCGGAATACTGCGGTAATTGTATAAAATGTGTGTAATTTAGATAATAGTTCTGTCCCATATCTCATCTGCGTCGATGGCATGATGTACAGTCACAGACCAGGTATAGGGATAGACCACTCTTCCAATGTATTTTCGTGTCCCCTCATCGTGGGGCTCTAGAGTCCCATTACCATTTCCGTGTCACGCCCAACGTGAGAGACAATACTGTACAATTGTAAGTTCAGAGCGAGTAACACAGTTTTAATTAAGCTCGTAAAGATTAGTGCGGTTGTATACAGCAAAATATTCTATTAATTTATCGGGATGGCTATTATCGGTTGTATTTATATGTTTGCAGGGTGGGTCAAATACGTTCGGTCCTTTTGTACAACAAAAAGTAGATAAATAAAAAACATTGTACTACTAATTGATTCATGGAGGGGGACAAACGAATTTCGCTGTTTACGTTGACGTGTTTTCAAATGAAATGGGGGAAAACAGTTGTACAATAAAAATAATACTCCCAAGATGCAATCCTGTGTGGCAACCATGCGATTTATATGTTTATTAACAATTTAAAAATTGTATCAAGAAATTACAAGAGTGCTCGTACTGATTGGAGCGCAGGAGATGTATAGCAGTGGAAAGATGCCATTAAAGTTGAGTCGAACGGCTTTGTAAATGTATTGTGTAAGGAGAGTACTAGATGTTACAAAAAATATGAAAGAATTGGCGACTTGAACTTGGCCGTCTCCTCTTCCGAGCGAATCCAAATACAGGCTCCGTCACATTAACCGCCGTCTCGGTATGAACGCAGCGTAATATCGCGTTTGGCCAATTGGACATCTACTAAACCGAAAGTGGACTCCCGTGGAGAAGGAAAAACAATTGGAAGCTAATGCTATTAAGTGCGTGTTTACATTATACGCGGCTGTAAAAAACTTTAAAATTTAGTTTTAATTCCTGCTATGCGCAGCGTTCACATCTTATACTGCGCCCGGACGATAACGTTGGGCGTGACCCGAAAATGGTAATGGGACTCTAGAGCTCCACAATGAGGTGACACGAAAATACATTGCATGAGTGGTCTATCCCTATACCTGGTCTGTGGTTCAATTAAATTTTCTTCTTTCTTTCGGTAATTCTTCCGGTAATCATTAGATTGATTATCACCGTCGTCAATGTAGAAATCTGTGCAGCATATCGGTAATCTACCGATAATCACTACATTACCGATCATCACCGTCGTCAATATTGGCCACATTTTTGGGGGCCATATGGCCCCCTTTACCATTTTAGTGTCACGCTTCATGTTACCAATGCAGCTTGAAAATGTATAGCAGCGCTATAATTGTAATTTTACTATAATTATATATTACTATGATTATATATTATATATGATTATATGAGATTATATATGATTAATTATAATTACTATGATTATATATTACTGTAACTATAATTATATTACTATAAACTATGATTTTGACTGCATCGACAATTCAGTTTTGTGGTCACGAAACCCCGTAAGATGTTAGGGCTACCCTATATCTCGTCTGTGCCATGAGCAACGTTGTCATCTTTTGTTGCACCCGGATGATAACATTGGGCGCGACACGAAAATGGTAATGGGGAAAATTTTAACTCTTGACATAATCATCATAGTTAGTGCAAAATGAGGTAACACAGTAATACACACTGCATGAGTAGTCTATCCCTATACCTCGTCTATGCTTTTGCACAAAAATATATTCTATATCTCTCTGTTGCGTTTATTCATTTTCGTACCTGAGTTATCGTTGACTAAATTTTCTGAGATCACTCTCAGCTTAAATTTATTTTTACAACACAAAGACAGATTTATATCGTACTTGGTAATTATGTAAGAAATTGTGTGTACAATTAATATTTATCCTAATAATTTTTGAAGATTCATAATTCACGGCAGGTGATACGAGCGCGTTTTCTACATTAAGTTGTCGGTTGCGCTCTCTCGCGGACGCCAAGTAAATAACGATATCACACCGTGAAAAATGACAGGAGGTGATGAGACCCGCAAAAGAAACATAAACATGATTGATTTCCAATCCACTGCACGGGCGATTCAAGTAAACAGTTTTACATGTAAATGAGTCAGGGATCAAGGTACAAGCTGTTACAGTCGGAGAGCTCAAGTGAGATTCGAAAAACACGCATCTAAGTGGCGGTTATATCGGGTAAGTGACAGTGCTTTCTTTTGTGTGACACGTCTTTGGATACTTGTTATTTCGCGACCGTGACACTGATCTCAAAATGAACGATAGCACTCTTTCTAGTAAACAAAGAAAGTATGCCCCGAATTGAAACGTAATAATCGCTCATGGATTCCACTTCTTTCCTTTCTCACCCCCACCACTTCGGTTATTTATCGAAAAACCGGCAGCCTTACTGTAAACAAATGTCGAATTTTTAGACGTCACACGATAATTAATCAAAGATGTTAAAGTGGTTAACTCAATACGAATCGTACTGTTAGAATTTTATAATTTACGTATCAGTCGTAGAAGTTTGTAAGTGACTTTGTAACTTTTCAAGTTTATTCTTATGCAATAAAGAATCAATATCTATTACTCTACTATTGACTGTTTTTATTTCAAGGTCATGTGTAAAGCTTGCTAGAGTATAGCAGAGCGGAACACTTCACATTACCTAAAATATTGCATCAACTGTTTCTAATATATTTTTCCAGTTATTTTTCTTCAGCTAATTGTATAACAATTATTTTCCTTCTAATTCTCAGTGTGATAAATACAGCAGGTGCCATTTATCCATGAGAAGATTAGCAACCTGCATTAAGCATGGAGGCAGAACTTACAGAACAAATATATAAAATTCAGGCTGTCGACCGTGCTTTACAAATACCTAGTGTAAACTACTTATGGGACAAATCAGCAGCTGTGTATGGACGTGTTAAGGGAGCAAATCCTATTGTTAATTGGGCATTTGATACAGTTGAAAATGTTGTACATACAGTTATTGAAAAGTCGTTGCCAATGGCCAGACTTATCGAGAAGCCGATATACACTCTTGATAAAACTTTGTGCCAGGGTATTGACTTTGTAGAGGTCAAACTGCCAATTATAAAAGAGGAACCCAAACAGGTATAAAAATTTTATTGAACTGTATGACATAACACAATAATAACATTTTTAATGTGTTTCAGATATTTAATCGTACAAAGTCCATTGTATCTGAACGATTGAGACCTGCTGTCCAATCATTCATGGATTTTAAACAGGAAACAAAGCAAAGAGTGCGGATAATGACATTGCTGACTTATTACAAGGTACACTATTTGCGCGTGTACAGTTGGCAGCAAGCAGACAGAGTTATGTCAACTGAAACTGGAATCAGCATTTTGAAAACTGTTGATAATACTACAGACCTTGCTGAATTTATGTTAGATAAATATTTGCCTCCACCTGAGGAAGAATATCATAATGATGAAGGTATAATTATCAATTTTTGTTATAGAACATGAATGTGTTTGCAATTTATAGAATTGCACTAAATATGACGATTATCTATATGTTTTACAGAAAGACTTTGTAGTGAACATGCCAAACTCCATCACACGGTTATTAGATTGAGTGAATTTAGCAGTCGTGCTTCGCGACGCATCTACTTTGCTTTGATGGAAAGACTACAACATATGTACAAAATTGAGATCCTTTTATTAGTATTACATGCGCTCGTTGTTATCCAAGCAATGAAATTTTTGGAATCAGTACTTGCTTTCATTTTTAAATTAGTCACTGACTCTCTGTTATCATAGTAGACTGGGTTGGATCTGTGATAAAATGTATGTAAATTGATTGACGAGAGTGACTTAGAGAATTGATCTGATGTACGACTCGTCGAAAAAGGACCTTGTGACAATAAGATTGTCCAGGTCAATATGACAGATCTTTATTTTTTTGTTTATTTAAGTGTCTTTTTCACACGGAAGATATTTTCACTGCTTTTTAATCTAGAGACTTAGAAAGTCTATGACATTTATATTTTACATATATCTGTATAAAATTCTAAATTTATAATTATGTTGCTTAATGTGTTCAAAAGTTATTTTACATTTATGAGAGTACTATACGTATTCATCAGGATTCTTTATTACTTTATGAAAGTACAATATAGGCACATGTACTTGAAGAAAGAAAGATACTTAACTTTTCCATTTAATACCAACACTTTGACTAACACCAACGATTTTAAATAAAAGTAAAAATTAAATAGTATATGTGTTTGTTGCCTTTATTAAATCGATATGTATCTGAATCTATTTTGCAAATGTTTATGCATATAAATAAAATTATTGAAAAATCACGATGATTTCTTTATATGTGTAACCCTTTACATAAACATATGATTCTTCCTTACCTGTTGCTTTGTATGTTTCACAGTCTATCAATATCCATCTTGATATTTATCAAGTTGTAAAATGAAAACATTCTTTAGGATCGGTCTTATTCTGCATAAACGAGTTATTTCATGGAAATAACTGTTCTATTCAAAAGATAAAGATTTGCTGAGGACTGGTCCGTGAAAGAAGGAAGTGTGTAATTTTCTGATGTCAGCGTCGGAACATTTATCACGCCTGCTTCCTTCTGCAGAAAACTGGATGAGGAGTTGACCGCGATGAAGTTTCATGCTCCGCGGAACAACCAGTGAATCAGCGGCAAACTTACTTTTAGTTACTGGAAAAGTCGCCCTTCGAAGAAATATTACTCCCTTACATTCCCTCATAAGACCACTACTCGATCATTCATTAATTAGTCATCCAAAAGAATGGATTCTGCGCAAACTATCGACAATAACATTCCATCGTGGAGATTTTATTCTCGGAAATTCGTTTAAAAAGCACTGAACGCAAGTGGAAGTCATTGAGGAACCATATCGTTTCACTGGAAAATAGTGTCGAGGGTGTTTCCAAGGGAGGGGAGAGTTTGCAAATCATGACGCATTGCCCTTCTTCTTCAGGCTATGCGCCAGTGGTTTCCAAGCACAGTGGTGCCTGGGTGTCTCGCTCGTAAACAGCTTTTTGCTAGCGGTATGAGCACACACACGTACACGTATAGGTGTACAGCGGGTGTCGGTCGTTTTAGAAACTATAATGGATTATGAAGGGGGCCCGTGCAATGGTGTACGGTGGCTGCAGCCACCACCGACGTCAGTGGTGGTAGTTGCCGTTACAGAAGGTGTGCTTCCGCACGCTGAAAGATCTATTGCAGAGCCGGAGATAAGCTATGCCTCATAAGCAGAGATGTTATCTTCATAAAAGCCGGGTCGATGCCTTCTTCCGCCTGGTCCCATGCCCGCTACCTTCCTCTACTGCCCATTAATAGCCGTTCCACCCGCTCCTAGACCTACGTCCGCGCAAGAACTAAACTTCCACAGTTTCGTCACCTCACCCCCTTGACCGGGTTGCATACTCTCTCGTACGCACGGACGACGCTCTTTTGTCTACCCTTTTTTCCTCTCCGCTTGCTAAATCACATTTACGGGCCATGGAATATAGGCTGTCGCTTAAAGCACGATTCGCTGGAAATGTAAAACAATGTATCACCTAAAATCATTGTCTGTGTTGCCATTTACTTTCATTTTTTCATTCTGTTTTACTGAGGTCTTAGGAGCGACGAAAGGGAATACCGCAATATTGAATACCGGTCGATACAATGATGAAACGAAAAGTAATTACGCTTAGAAGCGCATCACTACGTCGGTCCGTAGGTAGGGGCGAATGTGGAGAACGAAACGGTCGAATGTTTCGACGTTCTGCCTAGCTCTTTTAGCTTTTTATGCGCGCCGGACATTAGCATATCCCTGCAGACAGCTTTTTTTCCATCGTCCGCGAGCTTCGACGGGCTGATTTTCTGCGGAGGACCGTGCGCGACCATCACGAAATTCAAATGCGACAGCTGCTATTTCACTTCCGGTGCATTAACCGTGCGCGGACGCTGTTCAAGAGACGAGCTGACGGCGAGCTTTTATGCTCGACATTTTGCATGATTTTACGTGTCAGCGACTTCCCTGCATAATAACCGCAAGTCCGTGCAAATTTTAATTACATATTCGCCGTGCGATTAAAACCCGTGCCGACCCTTTTCTTCCGAAAAAAAGAGGACAGGATAATCTGTCAGCAGGGAGGGCAATTTTGCACCCGCTGTTCCCGTGAAACATTCATCACCTTGCAAAATCGGATGTCTCGTACCTTGTAACAAGTTAAACTGCCGCCTATTGGCATTCATTAATGACAAAACTCATATTTATATCTCATAAAGACTATGGTAGTTCTAAAAAAGTGACTACAGAGGAATATACACTCCTCCGGAAGCATTATTAAAATTGTCAATTACATTATTGCACAGAGGTACAATGGGCTATGAATAATTAGATTCCCACGAACCCGTATTTGCAGGGAATTATGGCCTACTGGTTCGGCGTAATATATCTTCTTGCTAGGAGGAAAAAACTCTGACGTAGAAAAGAAACGAGGGAAACGTAGGAATATGCTTGGGCAGCGATCGCGGGCGTTTACTTCCGTCGACGATTTATTTGCCTGTTCCCAGAACGATCAAACTTCTTCCCGGGGTCACGTGAAAAATAATAGGGCTGAAAGCGTCCTGCTGGAACAAAGGGATACGTCTGGAAAGGGCAGTGGGTTTTGCCGGATGTAATGAAAAGGAACCACAAGCTCGAGGAAACGAAATAAGCTTCTCCACAGTGGTTTCAGTGCTTTTTGCTCGTCGCTACGTCAGCATGAGGCGGGTACCGTTCTGAGTCGGGTCAATGTCAAAGATCACTTCACTTTTAATCATGCGGTGCACACAGTGTACAGATTTTAATTTTAATTAGCTTCTCCAGTTTACCTTAAATTCATCCCTCTGTGCGAAAAAGGAAGAATAGGATTAGGACGAATTTCACAAGAGTAGAATCACCGAGATTACGGCTCGTTAAATTTCGAAATACAGCTGTCTACATTATTTTCAATAGGATTAGTACTCACAATTACTCAATCGATCATTTTTCATCTGAAATGAAAATACAATATCTGCATTCGCAGAATTGTCATTGTTGGCTGTCTTCCTTTATTCCTTTTTCATTTTTTAGTTCACACAAGTGCCGTCGTTGCACTATTTTGTTTCAAGAGAAAAGGGTACGAGTGGAAAAGGAGACTCAGAGAAGATCAAAATATCCTCGGGTGAAGGCTCTCGTGGCTTGTTTGAGCGAACGATCGTTGGTTTCCTTCTGGGTCGGGTGGTTATCGCGCAGCTGGTAAAAAGGAAGCCGAGCTACTTCCTGGCGTAGGTCATGGCGTCTGCCAAGGCGGATTCACCGGGCGTTATCGCGGCGCCGTTGCGAACGTGATTTAAGCCCTTCAAAATGCTGCCGAGAGCCCGGGGGCCGTTCCAATTAACCCGCCACGTTGTACGTGATATTAGTTGGATGTTGACAGTGGCTCCGATACCATCTCTCGACAGCTTGTAGCTCGGTTCGCTTATTATTCATTACACTTTAAACTCCGGATAGGTATAACGACGGGAGGCACGTAGAGCCCTCGTCGGCTGAACTAGCTCCGTTCCGTCCGACGGTACGGGAATCTTTCCACTGCTTCTACTCACTGATTCCCCAAATTCGCGAAAAGGACCACTCGATCCTACAATTTCAGCCAATTATCACGCTCTACATTTTTCCGTAATTCTACCCTGGAATACATGATTTAAAGTCTCTTCAAACTGCAGTTCGCCTGTCTCGGAACGTTTACCTCCAGAATCAGTGGTATTTTTTCAAATTTTCAACGCCGCGGAGAACTAGGCCAGGGAAGTTTTTTACGCGTGTGTAATAAAGAAGTAAATTGAAAGTACGGGGTTTAGCTGTCCTTGTCTTTGCGGTCCGAGCTCGAGTACATCGTCATATCTGTCCTACCTATCTGTTACGTTATTTATCATTTTAATCTTTTCTCTGCTGCAATCTCGTGTACCTGCTGTTTTCGTCCTTTGACATCCGTTTGTTTTTGCCGATATACGTCCCATGTTTTTGATCGATTGGCGGGCCATCGATAGAAAAGAATCTGCGGACAGCACGGTGACCGATTTTACTAACGACCGTAGGAAATGCGGACGTTTTTCCGTTCTGCAAGCGTTTCCTGGCCGCCGGTGTCTGCAGTTCATTGTTCTCCTTTATCCTCCGAACGATGATTGACACAAATACGCTGTTTCGCCGTTTGACTGTCAAGTCTCGATTTTACCCTGTGGATCTCGCGCAGCAAAGTCTCGTTATTTTACAAATTTTTTACGTGCCGTAGAATCTACTAATAGGGAATATTTGTCCGTCAATCTCGTCGTATCATTGATAAACATTCCCCTGTCATCCTCGTCAATTCACTTGCTCTAATTATCACCCGTGTGAAGGATATCGAGAAATAAGTTACATTCAATTGAATCATCCCTACTGTCATTGTGTTAAAAATTGAGTACTATTAGATTATTGCCTTTCCTGTTGCGATATTTCACCTAGCGTAATTACTACGGCAACTTGCGAGTTTTTACGGAAAATCGTTAAGAAGAGATAATTAGCCGCATTTTTCCTGCTTTTCACGTGTCCGGTCAGTCGGGAAATTTCGATAAAATTTACTCCGGAACTTTGGGATTGGCTGACGCGTGAGTTACGTGACACGATGACAAAGTACCGGCCAATACAGTTTCGACTGATGTTACTGGGACCTCGTGTTACATCGTTCGTTCGCACCTTGTCTCTTGTTGGCGAGTGACAGGACGCAAATGGATTAACGGTATTCCAGGCAAAGCGCTGACTGACAGTGAGGGTCGTTGGACGATGGGACTTGAACCGCGAACGTGCCGACCGTTACTACTTGGTCCACCTGCCTGCGCATACTTATGCGGTTGCATAGAAAAAGACCACGGAGAGAGGAATTATTTTCATTTACTTTAAGCCAAGAAAACTTATTTAACCGGAACTCCGGTACACCTTTGCCTCGGATAAAAAATATACCTCATTTGTAAGTGAATTCTTCGCGAACGTATTATTTTCTTCATTCGGTTCGTGCTTGTTGAAGTTCCCAATGTAAATCTAGCATTGTCATTGAGCCGGTCACGGTTTTGTCAGAAGCTATTTCGTTCCCGGGGGGAAGGACTTCGCGTAGCAAAACAGGAAGAAGAGTCCAAAGAACTTCCGGCGACCGCGAATTTACTGAGTTCCGGGCTTGACTTGCGGAACTTGCGAAAGTCGATGGCGGCTGAAAGTGGCGCTGGCCGGACGTCAACGAGGGCGACACACTGGAGAAACTGTGAGCACGTATCGAGGTAAACATCGATTGGAAAGTTAGCCACGGCCGAAACGGAGCCACGTTCGACGAAGCTGATGGCCGGCAAACAAACGTCCCGCGTGGATGCTGTTAGATGAAAGAGTGGACACACCGCATCAAGAGGGGCAAGAAAAGAAATCCCCGGAAGAGAGATAAAAGCGAGGATCGAATCCACTCCAACCGGGGAGAATGGATCACGCGAAATACTGGAAGTACGAAAACTCAGCATGAATGTTATGTGTATTTTCTTTTAGCGGAAACCCGAAACCGAAAGAAGCGGGGTACAACGGGAGCAAATAAAAGTAAACGAGAAATCGATACGAAAATATCGAAGACCAACAAAAAGCTGTATTCCACTGTTGACTACGTGCAAAGTAGGTCGGTGTAAAAAGGTTGTATTAATGAATTGTGCAACGGAAAAATGGCAAACGTAGAGGAAGGGAATATTGGCGCGGGGAAATGTGCGGAAAGTTCAGGATATTTGTAAGTGGGTCAATCTCGAGCGAAGGAATCCGGCAGTTGCCGGTTGACCTCTCTGCTTTACTTCGTGTGAATTTGCCGAGAGTACGGGGGACACTCAGCGACTCCTTCTGTTTGTCCGAGTCAATAGGATGCTTCCAGGAACATGCCGTTTGCTCGCCGTATTATATTCGTGATAAGCGCTTCGGCCAACGTCCGCTAGTCCTGTGTATCTACCGATCGATGCACTCAAAATTTCCATTCCGAGATCAGAAATAA
Organism: Hedychridium roseum; assembly: GCA_963989215.1. NCBI lineage: Eukaryota > Metazoa > Arthropoda > Insecta > Hymenoptera > Chrysididae > Hedychridium > Hedychridium roseum. Next base: position 5,506,650 of record OZ022311.1, on the reverse strand, counting down.
AAGCGCGACGATAAGTATACAAAAAGCAAAAGTCCCCTGTGACGCATGTTATTTTTTTCTAACGAACTAAAAACAAATGTTTTGTAATTAATTCCTTAAATCCATTCACCGTTCAGAGGCATTTTATTACAATAGATCGACACGAAGTCATTTCCGTTTTAAAATATTCCTAAGAATTCGCTTAATTGCGATGTTGTTATAATGCCAAGTATTAAGGGTTAATGACGAGGGTGAGTCTGAGGACATGAGTGAAAGGCGGAAGGACCCCGGAGCTGGGGTGAGGGGAGAAGGAAACGATGGCGACATGTGTTGCACCGGCGGCGGAGGGTAAGTAACGGTAACGCGGGAAACATATACTCGTATGCAGGCGAGGACTTAATTTACAACGGCCCCCGTAACGTGCCACTGGAAGATACCGCAAGGCAGCACCAGCTGCTGTGAGACATGGTATGACTTACCGTGAGTTAGTTTGAGGTCTCGCGCGGAACTATGAAATGCTTTTAAGTATCAGCAGCCACGGTCGTGTGTAATTTGCGGCAGCACAGGATCATACAGTTTTCTCGCCAGGGCCTGTTAGGGCGTACTTTGCATCGGCGCTGAGGGGGGGACGATACGGTCTTGGGCCAACTGATAATCCGCTTTTAGCGAGCTTTCTCCGTCGAGACAATTCCAAGTGGATCTCGAGATTCGCCGAGGCTGTTTTCACTGAGCGCAAACGCCTTGGCTCGTCTTCGGCAGGTTGTAACCCGTTGTCGAGAATGGACGAAAGTGTCCTTATGCCTGAGTGTCCAGCAGCGACGGGGGAATACGGCGTCAAAGACCCCGCAGCTGTCTGGCTTCGTATCTGCAAATGTAAAGACCTCGCGAGCGTTTTCTTCTCGCGTCTTTTCGTAAGATTTAATGTCGCGAGGAACAGTAATTACGACTCGTGTCAAGTTCCTAACACCATCCTGTTTTGCGTACCTATTGGTTCATTCAAGCGGTAAATTTATATTTTCGGAGCTAAAATTCACGGCGATTTTTTAGCGACAAGTACGGGAATTACGTTTCGCTGAGAATCACTGGCGCACATTTTCCGGATTCTTCAATACCATTACTATATCAGGCGAGCACTCTGCGGTAATTACATTAGAGGTTCCGGTAATTAAAGTATCGACGCTCCCGGCACATCCTCTCCGACTGTTCCCGCGTGGTAAAGTTTCAATTCCAGCGTAGGTCGTGGGGACATTAGAGCACGACGCCTCTCGAATTTCCCTTGTTAAAACGACGTACGCCGCGGGTGTTTACCGCCGGAGGAATGCATTCGATGATTGAAACGTTATTGGATCTTATCCAATATCCAATATCAAAGCCATCGTCGTCGTCGTCGTCGTCGTCGTCGTCGTTTCTCGTTTCTCGTCTTCGTTATTCCCCGTCCTCGATACCCTGGCCAATCCTATATTCCCTATCTAGCCGAGCGAGCGCGTGCCTTTTGAATATTCCTCTATGCTTCTCTTCCCGACGTATTGTCCGTTCTCACCGACGAACGTCCGCGCCGAATGAGAACGTTTATCTCGGTTACCCGCTCTTCGGTCTTCCATGTGTATGTATTCCTTCTCCGCCGGTCTTTCTCGTCCGCGTGGACACGTCGTTCCCTCACAATAATGACTTTATTTACGACACTCGTGGGACCTAGTCCGCAATCGAGACAATTTCACGCGTCGCACAAATATCTTGCACATACACTTCCTCGCAGAACTTTTTCCAAGTTTCTACCGAATACGCAGAACATAAATTTGTACTACATATCTCATAGAATTTATTATAATTTTATTGTAGGCATACATACGACACCTTAGAGATGTACGCTTTGTAGACATTTTATCCAATTAAATTATTTGTAAAAAGACGATTTCGTACAAAAACCACAGCTCGGCGTTTGAAATTTTTCCCATTAAAAGGTGTAAGAAGCTGAATGTCCAGACACGGGCAAAGCAAGAAGTAAAGGGACTGCTTTAAAAATTACTTCATTAATTAATGGCCAACCATCGGGCTGAGGTTTCTTTCATGGCTTTTGACCGTACAATATCCGGTCCGTTCCGTTCCCCCATTCATTCCTTTACCTTTCTACGCTATCATAACTTTCGCACCTTTACTCCTGTTCACAAGTCGTTTCTTTTACACTCGTTTCCCATTTAACTTTATAATTATGCCACTTTCCACTAATTGGACACTCGTGATTCATTCCCATACGTGTAAATCACGTTCCCATTGTTCTGACTTATTATTTGTGCGTCAGTTGTGTGCATAATTGGGTAACATTGCTGAAATACTTGATATCACTATTATTAATAAAATGCTTTTAACACGACTGAGTGTTATCCAGAAAATACAAGATGTACATCGTTGTGATCGTTAGAGGAATTTGTACGTTGCTCAGCGGTATGCATGGAAATGTCCGACACTGAGAACTGTTATGAAGCGATGTTAGTCCCCCGGGAGGATATGCGACATCATAAACTTTCGCTTGGAATTCGTGCTACGTAACTGCAGTGTATTCAACTCCGACAATTAGCCGGTGCAACTATCAAATTCAATTGCTTTTAAGATATCCTTGACGCCGAAACGTTACCAACCACGCCATTATTGTTCTGTATACGTGGTAGATTTAAACTGACGATTAGTGTCCATTAAAACAGAACGTACGGATTAAACAATGGCTCAAAACATAATTTTCTTTTCTGTTCCACGAGGGAATAGCTCCTTTGGCCAACAATTTATTCCCTCGATAATTGACTTTACTCAAATTATAATTTCCTTTTCTATTCTAAAATTTTGTGTCAAATGCAATCGATCATTTGTCCTTTCGCTGCTGTTTCGTAAGGGTAATATTAAGACTAACGCCGTGAAAATAAGCGTCGCGGTCGACCTTTTGCCATTGGGATAGAGTAGTTTCTCGGACTGGCTGGAAATTCGCGCTCGGGGGATAATTGACTTTGGGCGATCGGTGAAACGTGAGCAACCGAAGCTCCGGAGTATCGGCCGCACTCGAGCGTAGAATCGCGCCAGTTATTCGCCGAGACGCAGATGAAAAAGGGAAACGGAGAAGGCTAGGCGCAGCGCTGACACAAGCACCAGGCCACTCAGACGAGGAGAACCCTTCGTCTCGGCGCTTCCGTCCACTTGTACGTTTTACCGAGCCCATCCACCGACACCCGTCGGATTTCGAAGCAACAGCAAAGCCTGTCTCGCGTGGCTTTGCCGTTCTTAACTGAATGCAACTGAACTGCAATCGTGAATCCTGTCTAGTCGGTCTTTCGAAAATAAAGAATTGACGTTCCTTTTCTCAATTCTCGGCGACGAAAGGTCGTCATATTTGCCGACTCTTCGTTCCCGCCGCGGAAATCTGGACGTGGTTTTGCTGTGTAAGCTCGTGTTGTTTGCGGTACCAGGAGGGAGCAAAAAGTCGACGGAATGTTGTTAATTTCGTAGAGCGAAAGGGCATCTGAGCACTCGTGAACCCTTAATAAACCTACGGAATTCCACGAGAGACGAGGGTCCCTGCGTATTGTATTAAATATTAATGTCGTAATTTCATAATACTTGTTAGACAACTTGGACCGTACCACGTACGTTGCAATAATCTCTAGAAAATTTCGTTTCATGCACATTTGCCACCGCGCAGAAAATTTCGATAAACTTCCTGAAGTGCTATTTATCGTATTTCAGAGACAACCCATTTTTGAGCTTTGAAAGAAATGAAACTAGGTACATCCTAAAATTCAGGGCAATACGGTATTTTATGCCGAATAATTCACACTGATTTACGAACACTGTTGATGAGCAGCTTTGGCGGACGTACAAAAACGATGCTCGGAAAGTCGAAAACGAGCGCTGTGTGTGCTGTTCTCGTGATGACGGTATCGTCAAAGTCAGGACAGCGTTGAAACGTCGCCAGGAGTTGTATTTTACGGCCCTGGGGATCGTCTCAGTGCCGTATCGTGATTCGTGGGTCTTTTATAAGGCGGTGATGCTTCGAGCGGATTTTTGTAGCCGTCGTATAAAGAACGTGGACGATCGTCATCGTGGTGCGATATATAAATCTACCAAGCATTTGGCAATAAATGCTTCTATAAAATGCTCCATAAAAAGTGATCTTAGGATCGCCAAGCAGCATACAAGCGTAAAACAGATTCGTGTAATATAGTAAATTCATGTAAAGCTTTAGTGAATTAAATCACTTTCCCGGTAAGTTCATAAAAACTGCATTAACTTATTCAACTTTACTAAGCTATCGTCAAATAAGGTAGGGAAACTTGACGAAAAATCGGAAAAAGCGAAGATGCTTATAATTGTATTTTTCATCAGATTTGTACGTTTACTACTGTGTCTGAATTTGAACTTTGCCATTTTTTCTCAACGTTACCTTGTACGATGAAATATTTATTGTACTATTTTTGCGTAGAGAATATCGTATTCCGTCGAATTCCACAAAAGTGCATGTAAATTTTCTTGCGTCGGGCGAATATTTTTCTTATTTATTCTTAGTCGAAACCTATGGCACATAATTTCCAGATGGCACACTCAATTCTTCAACAGCAGTATATAATATGTAAATGGATTTAGACTGCGAGCGAACGGAGAATATTCGTGCTGCAGCCAAGTGTACTGTGCATCATCAATGCTCGCCGCATTGGAAATTCTAAGGAAATTTCGCTGGCGATAACGTTCTATGAAAGTATTTCAATACCAAATTCCACAGCGGTTCTTTAGAGGACCGCGGGGAAAAAGTTCACGGGGTCAGGTGCCTTTGAGGAACATATTCAGCACTGCAGAGGAGTTGAAATATCCCCGTGAAAGCCATAAATAACGCGACTGTAGGCCAAGTAATTCACACCGTGCTCCGCGTAAGATAGAATTCATCGAAATATTTTGTTGGCACTTTCTAGAACACCATTTCCCCGCTTACGTGACGAACCTACGTGTGGCTTTAAAAAATCCTTTAACGGGAATGCCGGCGATCGAAGAAAATCCGTAAACGCGTGTACGGGCGTTGCGGTTCCGGGGTCGCGCGAGGAAGGAAAATAATTTGCCGCAAGTGCCGTGACGAGGGCGGGAACGACAACGGAATGGGGAGGGGCAGGGGGGAGGGGATGGCAAATTAACGGCGTCGTCGACGAGGAACTTGGCTATCGATCGGTCGAGGACTTCGATTTACGTCTCGCCGGAGTTAAACACGGGGAAATCGCGAAAATCAGCGCGCCACAGAACGGGCCCCGACCCGCGCAATTAGCGTCGTTTCTATTTTTTCGCCACTTAACGCTGGGGGCGGGGCGTGGGGAGGTGGTGGTTTGTGCCATCGAGGAAGAACGGGGAAAGGGCCGAACTGGCGGATCATTTTTTTTTTGTCGGCTACGCTTCGACGCTCGTCGAAGCCCGCGCGAACGGCAGAAACTCGATGCACAACGGCCGACGGGATGGACATCTTTTCGTGTGCGAGAGCGTGCATCGATTTCCGCGGCGATGCGTGGCGGGGAACGATGCGAAACCGGATTCATTGTGGCTCGTCACGCTTCGTTTCGGAAACTGCGTTCCTATGTCGCATCGCGCCTGCTAGGCGAATATTGTTCACGTTCGCGAGCCACGATGGAACATCAACCGCGCAAACCTTTCTCCGCTCAAACGAAATACGTCGACGTCGAAGAATTCCCTTCAAAACGATTCACTGAGATACCAGAAATCACCATTTTCACGACTATCAGCATGAATTTTACATTCTTGTATTTCGCGGACAACGATTTTCTTGCTTTCTTGCATGATAAAGAAGCTAGGTAACGAAACATTGGGTTTCGTTGACCTTAATAAAACGGTCTACAGTATAGGTTGTCGAGGCGAAAACTTTTCAATATCGAATAAGCTCGTTGTTGCTGGTTGCCTTAATACCGTGGTCCTAAACTGTACCTCGGAATTTCGCTCGGGTTATTAACCGGTAGGCCGGTCCTGTGTTCTGGCTCTTCAGGCTAAAATATTAATAAGTCTTCGGGGTGTATGCCCCTTCTTCAGCTCGGCGCAAGCGGATCCATTGTAAGCTAAAATTTTGACGAGACTCTTGTAATAGCGAGGCGTTCTTTGCCGTTTTGTCGCCGGCGACGATATAATGCTGTATCATGAGATGTAAGTAAAGCGAGCCGGGTAAGCAAATAGTCGGCTTGTTCCCTCGAAAAGCGGAAAGAGTCTCTTGTAATATTCGCCCATTCTTTCTCATATCGTTGAGACGGATGTCGATGTAATCCCGTTCCTCGGGAGTCGAGAACTCGGGTAAATACTGCTGTCTTTCTTGAATAAAACCCCGACGCGTCAACAGCGAGGTACAATCCTTATAGTCTCGCAAATACGGCACTAAGATTCAGGGAAGAAGTTCTCTTTGAACCGTAGGCTGAACCTTCAATTTGTAAGGATGGGGCTATAATGATTTAAATAACATAAGGCGGACACGAAATATTTGGAATAAACTAGTGATTATTTGGGGCGGTTTGGATACACCGGTTTTGGTGGCTTAATACTACGGAACGTCTATACTCTTCGGCGATCTGATCGGGACTGACTCGCAGGGCATCACGAAAGTGATGCCTATCCTAAAGACAAAGGCCTAACGCATCCCTCAATATGCACATAGCGTCCCTTCGGACCACCCCGTCAGCTAGCCAACTCCTTTGGGCCTGAAGTGGGTGTCGCGCCGGACCCGCCATGTGCATAGTGTCGCGCCAGGCCCGCCATGTGCGTTAAGGCCCTAGCCGTAAGTGCCATAACTCCAGGCACCCCGACGGCTAGGCGCCGAGTCGCCTTACAGTTCGGCCATCCTGACTATTAATCGTCCCGATTAATCGCAACAGAGCAAGGCGTATAACATAAAACCGTAAACGACAATTTGTACACAATTAACATAACGGTAACTAGCTTAAATTGTAACGACATGCCTAGCCACGACTAAACATAATAACATAATCACATAATCACAAACATAATGACATAATCACGAACATAATAACATAAGCACATAATCACGAACATAATAACATAATCATATTTTGGCATATCAGAACATAAAATGATAACACAACTATTGACATAACAAAACATACAGGGAAAATACAAATAGGGTTCTATCGTAAAACTTAAGCTAATCTCAACAACAATATTTACTAAATCTATTTGATACTATCCTGGAGTCCACGGTCGCATGTTACCCTCGGTCTGGTAGGGACCCTTAAACTTCGGGATTAGATTCGTGGAGACCCCGGGCGAATTATCAGAATTCTTAACCTGGACCTTATCGCCTACGCTACACTTTCTCGCGGCCTTATGCTTGCGATCAAATAATTGCTTATTCGCGGCCTGCGCTTTCCGCGTTCGCTCGCTCGTCTTTTCGCGCAGAACCGGTAAGTCTCGAGGCACGGCGATCTGCCCGTTGGCATCTATCGTGTTCATTAGTTCGTCACTCGACCTTTCCGCGTTAGCATAATCTATTTCAAATAACTCGCGCGCTCGCGTCCTAATCTTGACCGGAAGATCTTCATTAATCTGTAAGTCTCGTAATTCTACCCGAGCGTCAACTTCGTCAGGTTCAACATTCATAATCTCGTTGACTTCTTGGTTAACCTGTAAGTCCCGTAGAGCTACACGGGAGTCGACCTCGTCGATTTCGATATTCATAATGTCTTCGACTTCTTGCTTCCGCATTAACGACAGCTTCGCTAATCTCATAAAATCTCGTCCTAGTATGATCGGGTTTCTCATAGTTCCATCGGGGACAACTCGTAACTTAGTATCGTATCTCTCATAACCGAACATAATAGTTGCCTCGACGGATCCTATGATTCTTAAATTGCTACCGTTTACACCGCGAAACCGTTCCAAAACCGAGTCATAACTTACATAATTCCGAGGAATGTAACTCTCTTTGACGAAGCAAATCGGGCTGCCTGAATCAATTAGCGCGTTAAACTCCATCTTAACCTCACCATCCTCATCGGACATCAGCAAGGCTATCCGCTGTCGGAAATCGTCGCTCTCCTGCTGTTCTCCCGTGACGTAATTGATATCTTCCTCCGAAGAATCGCACTGCGCCGCTCGGTGTCCCAATTTCCCGCATTTGAAGCAGGATCCGCGTTCCCGCTTCGGTGCCGGGCAACTTGCGGCCACATGCCCAGTTGCGTTACAGTTGTAACACCTCGTTGGGGTCGTCTTCCGCGAAGCACTCTGTCCTCCATCCTGCCGGTTTTCCTCCGCTGCCGCCGTCGGTCCTCCGCGTAGCTGAGGCTGCGGCCGATGAGATGCTGCTCTCGGCGACGGAGCGTTCATAAACGCGGTCAACAGGGCATCTACTGACCCGTACCGCTGCACCCTCGCCTGCGTTCGCAACTCCGGGATGGGGATGCCCTCGATGATGTAGCTGATCATCTCGTCTTCAGGGACTGGCACCCGGTTTCCCAACAACATCTTCTCGTGCATATAATCTGCGAACGGCTCTCCAGCTTTCCAAACCCTCGCTTGGAGCTCGTTCCGTGCGACGAGCGGGTCGGCCCGTTGTCCGTACATTCTTCGAAGTTCTCGCATAAGATCTTTGCAGCTTAGATCGACGCAATCGATCCTCGAGTGGTACCATTTTAAGGCTCTCCCACACAATCTGCTGCGCACCAACGCTTTGGACCCGTACTCGTCCAACGTGTAAGAGGCGAGCAAAGACTCGATCTGTCTCTCCCACCGTTCAAAGTCTGCATGATTCCCATCGAACTCACTGACCATGTCCTTTAGCTCTTTCCATTTCGGGGTGTTGCTGCGGACCGGTATTTCTCCTACCGAGCTGGGAGACATCCTTAGAATCTCCACCTCTCGCCTTAATAGTTCGGCTTCGCGCGCGGCTACGTCCCTTTCCCTGCGCAAAAGCTCGATCTCTCGCGCAGTTTCGGCGACGGATCCGGCGCTCGGCCCCGATGCTGGTGCATCCGATAGCATCGTTTGCTCCTCGCCTGGCGGGCTGACGACAATGCCTAGGTCTTCCGAGGACAATCCTGCCGCTAATAGCCGTTTCACCAGCTCGGCCTTCGCTCCTGTTGTCGGCAGATTCCTATCCTCCAGCATCTGCTTCAGCTCGTAGGCGGTTAACTTTGTCGCCATCTTCCTGCACTGTCTCGCGTAAAGTCCGTAAAAGTGCTGATTCACCGTAAAACAATCCGCACTGTTTCCGCGACGTTACACTGTTTAACCTCGCGAATGACTTGCTCTCAGTCACATAAACATAAATTTCGAACTTCCGTAGCGTAAGGTCATAAGTTGTAGAAGTTGCGCACACATAAAATCATAAGTTCCAAAAACGTACTTGTGAGTCCCGAAGTCATAAATTCATAAATAAGTACGATTTTGAAAGGTTGCCGAAGACGTCCGTAATTTCGAAACACACAACGAAACACACACAACTAAACTGAACCAAAACCGACGGAATCCCACTTCTGACTTTGTAAGGATGGGGCTATAATGATTTAAATAACATAAGGCGGACACGAAATATTTGGAATAAACTAGTGATTATTTGGGGCGGTTTGGATACACCGGTTTTGGTGGCTTAATACTACGGAACGTCTATACTCTTCGGCGATCTGATCGGGACTGACTCGCAGGGCATCACGAAAGTGATGCCTATCCTAAAGACAAAGGCCTAACGCATCCCTCAATATGCACATAGCGTCCCTTCGGACCACCCCGTCAGCTAGCCAACTCCTTTGGGCCTGAAGTGGGTGTCGCGCCGGACCCGCCATGTGCATAGTGTCGCGCCAGGCCCGCCATGTGCGTTAAGGCCCTAGCCGTAAGTGCCATAACTCCAGGCACCCCGACGGCTAGGCGCCGAGTCGCCTTACAAATTCTACTGTATTTCAGATCCGTTTATACGAAGAATTTATTAAAACTTTTTATATGTGTTTTAATCTTATTTATCTTCGTCCGTGGTTCATTCCGCTGTTCGCCATCGGTTTTATCGCTATGAATTTGACAGTCTGACCTGGTTTGACCCACTCTGACTATTGCGGGTTACAAAGCTACGTTTCTCCGTCGGATCTGAGGGAAAATGTCGAAGGAACAGCGGGCTTTCGCTTATGGAGCGATACGCAAGCGCTACATCACCATTTTTATGGCGTTTTCGCGGACATAAATGAATTTGCCGGCGGCGGCTCGATCGCCGACCATCTAAATATTATGCGCATAATAGAGCACCCCATAACCCTGGCGAAGGCGAGTAACGCGGTAATAAATTGACTGGGTGCATCGAAACACGCGCTCGTTGCACGGCACATAATCCAATCAGAATGCATCGTGCGCTGCGATGCATCGTTTGTCCTCCTCTGCACATGTCCCATAGTTTTCTTCTTTTCCCATTTTCCCCCTTTTCCTCTTTTCGACGCACAGTCTTGAATCATCGAGCTCCCAACCACGTTTCTCGAATATCCCCCTTCTCCCATTCCCCTTCATTCTCTTTATCCAATTTCCTTCTCTTCTGCATTTCTCACCCGCTGCTGCTCTCTCCTCGTTGACCAGCAATTCTCCTATCCACCCTATCCATTTTCCTCCCTGCCCTGCTTCTCCCCTGTTCAGCGCATGACACTATAACGCATCGGGACCGCTTTCTCCTGTTGTTTGCATGTCAAGTTTACGCGTCACAGGGCATCGTGCACGTTGTGCTTATGCACCGGAGGGAATGGTGCTCGCGAGCTTATCGTTAATCTGTTGCACTCAAGCCACGTCGATGCTTTTGCGGCCGGTTATTGTAATTTCCATTTCTACGGACTTTCTGTAATTATCGGGATCGACCGCGCAGGAAGGAAAAGAACTCAACAATCGCGGTAGAAATGTATTGGCCTTGCCAAGCGAATGTACATTTTATATTAAATATTCGTCGGTTCAACGGGAACCGATTCAATGTTATCAAACGACCCTTTGAACGCGCACGGTTAAATGCACGTACCTCGCCCGGTAGTGTATGTTTTATTACCTGTCTTTATCCGCATATTTTATATTGTGCAAATTTTCAAAAAATCAATAAAACTGCACCGGCATTGTAACACCCGCGTACGTTCTGTTTTAGCATTACACATTTCGCCTCGTGTAAATACACAGTGCGATGTATACATACTTTTTATCAATATTATTCTGTGCCACGTATAATATTTGACTAGCTCACGATTTACGTGAAATCGTCTTTACCCGCGGGTTACACGGTTTTTCGTGGGATGAGAATTCTGCGTGACAATAAAAAATGAATGGGAAAAGAAGCCAGTCCACGGGGGAATGTAGCTCGTTGAATAAGGTAATAGCTAGAACGCGTATTGAATGTCGATTTTGGACTTTCGGAGGAGCCCTCGGCGGGACGTGTCGAAGGAAAGTGGAAAAAAAGAAACAGCTGTCCGATGGGCCCCTGCTAATTTACGGTATCATTAATCACATTCGCCACCTCCGTTACGCCCTCGCTAATTTGGCCGCTAGTTTCGCCGGTCGACGGCAATTTTTCATCGGCCGTGAAAGCAACCGATGGCGAAGTCGCACGTGAAGAAAAGGGGTTGGTCTTAGGGTTGCTCTTAATCCCCCAGCAGAATGTACGCAGGCCGACTTCTTCGCCCCCTCCACCCCAGAAAAATCACTTGTTTACTTTGCCGTTTAGCCCGGCACTGGCGAAAGAGCGGCTTCGTAAGCCAATGGCAAACCGACCATAAACCGGACCGTTAGCGTTAGATAAATATTGACGGAAGCACAATCGATACAATACGATACACGAATAAAAAGATTTTTACAATTGAAATTCCCGCCCGAGCATTGTTTTTCCGCTGCTATTTTTTCCTTATGCGGCGAATATTTTTTCTGGCTCTTCCAAGGACTTTCACGTCCCCTTTGGCCGTGCCATTGTTACGTCCGAAAGGCGAAGACAGATCATAGAAAAAGTGGTACGTGGCTGGAATTCGGGAAGCTGTCTTTCTCGAGCGAGGAGGCAATTTGTCCGCGCCGAAACGGGCATTCCGGAATGACGATTGGCTTGAGAGAAGCAAAGGTCATAACGCGACGAGAATGGGAGCCCGAGGGTTCTTGTATCATTTCAATTACCCCGGAAAATGCCTATCTGCAGTAATAACGAGCCACCGAGGTTAATGGAATTTATCAGTGTCAGGATCACAAATCATTTTGCACCTGTTCAATGTGAATACGAAATGCAATAGAGAATTCTAATCGTTTCGGGAAGTACCACCATTGGGAATATTGTATAATTTGAAACCCCTACCTGTGTGTACACGTGTGCAATGTCAGGAGATATGTCTTGTAATATTTATCCTGAAAGGAGAGATCGGATATCTTTTTGGATCAGATAGAATAAGTTCCATTGGTCGAGGAGTCTCCGTTTTTCCTTTATATATCCCATCAGGGGTATAGAAACATGGCAGAGCCGGGGGGTATTTTTCGTCGAGGCCAAAGGAATCAAGCGTAATTGCTGAGAGCTCCGTGGACTCGAAGGATCCGCCGACGGGGCTGAATGTGTTCTTCCTTCCTTTCTTAGCGAGCGCCTTATTCCGTCTTCCCCTTGCGTTTCCTGCGGTGCTGGAAACGTGGTTACTCTGAAAGGCCCCGCTGCCTTCTGGAAACTTTGCACTGAGCAAGGGGTTTCACCGTGGAAAGCAACGCTAAGAAGGAACACTTTCCGGGCGATCCTTTCCACTTGCGTTTATACGCTTTATTTACGCGGATTGCACCGTAGTCGACGCCGTTCGGGCCGACCATGCCCGCGGATTTTGCGGTCCTTCTTAAGTTAATCCCCGCTACCCTGGCCGAGGGTCTTTCGGTTTACCCGTTCGCATCTCCGTGGATTTCCCGCTTTCCTCTCGCACGTTTCACCTTCTGTGTAACGTTTTAATTCGGGCTAAAATCGAGCTAGAATTTTCTGACGTTCACGGAACGACATCGCCGGGATATTGGGGAAAGGGGGGGGAGGGGTTTATGAGTGATCGATAGGTCGATCGCAGCGTGAGGACCGACTCCTCAGACGCACTTCGGAATTCTCAGCTCAGCGCATTCGTCCGCTGTAAATCGTCGCAAAGCCGTACCCTTCCTTTTTTTTCCCGCCACAGGTCGTTTCCCGGTTCCTCGAGTGCGACCCTCCCGAAAATCTACGGTCCAAAGTTCCTCGTCGTTTCGCCGGTGTTTTAATTAAAAAAATCTCATCACCGGAAGAAATGTCCTCCTCGTTATCAGGGAGCCACGAATTGCTGCGCGGCCCGCGATTCAAGAGCGTCGATCCTCGATGTTCTCATTTGAGAATTTCTTTTCAGACCCCTCCCCCTTCCCCCCTCGATGCACTCCGCCACTCACCTAGCGAAAGGTCGTATTACCTTGCTGCGATAATTACACGATAATGCCTTATTGTCTGCCCTGTAATTCGCTCGTCACAGAAAGGTCTTCTGTTCTTCAAGATCATTCATGCAGATTTTTCGGAGTTTCAGTAAAAAATTCGAAGCACTGGTATCTACGTGAAAACGTAAAATTACGTAACATGAAAATACACCCATATTGGGATTCGTTAAGTTCTTGGAACAATTATTAGAAATATTACTTGCTATTACGAAATATTGAAAGATAATATACATTGTTTATATTGTAGTATTTTTGGAGATTGTACAGATTAAACAAAAGGTGTTGCAATTTTTGCTAAATATCGGATTTCCTTGGGCCTGTTTTTTGCAATTTCTTCATATACCTAAGTTCCTCTGTAGCGGTCGGTTGGTTTTTAAAAACGCGTATTAGATACCGTTGGCCATCTTTCTCAAAAGTCCCTTGCCCGGACGACGTTTGGGCTGAAAGTGCGGCTGAAAAATCTGCGGGCGTTATCCGGCTCGGGCAGTGCTCGGAGCTGGAGAATCCTCTAACAAATCGACGCACTCCATTCGCCGAGGATTCAATTGCCGATATTACGCGCGGAGTGCTTTGTCGCGCTTGTCCAGCGAGTACAAATCTCGGTATATAAAAAGTCAGCGGCGGGGATCCGCGTTATTTGTCAAGGGGAGACCGTCGCGCGAGCTAATCGATTGGCTATCCAACCAACTGACCGCGATTTTTCGCCCCTCGTCCCGATAATTCACTGATACGTGTCGGCCTGGTAAAGAGAAACGACTTCGATTCCCCGAGACGTAGCGTACCTACGACTTTACTTTGTCATGCCTATTGCTAATGGCCCGTAACGGTCTTGCACACGGTGATAAAACTCTCCCCAGTGATAAAACTCATCGATACACTCTGGACATACGCCATTTTTCCACCATCATCCGCTGAATGTAACTTTGTCTTGGAAAATGTATCGTACCGTTGAATGACACACTCGGGGAAATATTGTATTACGCGGGTGAAATAAAAATTGTTCGTTCGTGGACGAGAAATCGGGGGGCAAATCTGTCCTCGTGTTTTTGACGCCGCAAGGTCATCTGTTCCCGGAATCTCCGTCGTCGTGAGCAATAAGTTTAAACGGCTGAAATTCATCCGCGGGTTCCAAGTTTCTCCATTGGCGCGGATGAGTTATAGCCGGTAATAGGTGTGATGCCGTGCGATAAATGAAGCAATTTCCCGAGGATTTAACCCGTCGCAGTATTGGCAGTTTCAGACTGGCGCGTTTTGAGGCCGGCCGAATATCCGGAGATCACTCCCAAGTCCCGTTTTTCCCGGGCAGAAGCCACCTCAGGGATACATTTTCGTAGATAAAAAAGGTCTGTCTTATGCTCGTTTTATGGTGACCTACGTCACTTATTTCCCACGTCTTCAGATCCATAATAATTTTCATCCGAGCTCTAAACGCGAATATATTTTCCCTAATAAGCATCGTAACGTTTTGCTTAATTTTGCATATTTTACTCTTTTAAACAGTCGAGAAAAGTTCTAGCAAGATCATTAACATCCCCGCATTGTCCCTGTATAATTTTCATACATATTGTAAGGACACTGTAAATATTCTTATCCAATTTTCGTCGTTCGTTGTCCCACCTCAATGATCCGCACGTTTCTGGAAAGAAAAGCCCAAGAGGGTTAGGAATATTGCGTGTCTTGGCGATCTCCCGCCCACTTTTCCTATAATCGTTTTTCCTCCCCGAGACGACTTCGCCCCGTGAAATGATATAAGCGCCTGCAAGGAGATTCCTTTCATGTTGCCCCGAGCACCCGTGAAAACTCACCGACATGGAATACATCGGATAACCGAAAATTGACGAGCCCGGCTTTCAGACAAGGTTGCCCGACGTCCTTGCCACACACATACACACGTGCCATTACTTATAGAAATCGCATTTTAATATTCGTCCCAAAGGGCCACGATAATACCCTGAGCTTTCGGGTTCAAAAAGTGCTTTCATTCTGTTGACTTTCAAATGTTTAACATTTATTCCGTACTTCCTGCGCGTTAGGTTTCTATTAGAGATATATTGGCTCGCAAAATGAACGGATAAATGTTAACAGAGAACTATCACTGTCCTTGACTGACAGAAATATTTTTCTCGTGTAACCTACGCTGTCGTTGTTCACCGAATCGAACTCCAACTAGACTTGTACACTTATACGTTATACGGCACGGTCGTGAAATAAATTAGATTTCGAGGTACCGCGGATAAACTGCCCTTTCTGTCTCGACCACCGAATTTACGGCCGCGAGTCTTGGAAGTGCTACGTCCCATGTTATTAATGGCCGGTCACGTTTAATACGTGGTTATTCCGTCCCCATTGGAACTCTTATACGTATCGTGAATGTCCGCAATTCCAGCCGATGGTAGATAAAGATTGTATGAACTCGATTGTCATCCATCCAGATCATTCGCGCTTGCCGGTTGACTTAGCTTAAATCAAATTAAATTTTCAAATAGAAGGATTCTTTACATTTCTTCCAGTCTAGTATCTACGTTCTGAAGAACCACTCTCTTTGTCGGCGATCTACATTACGATTGCTGATTATAGATTCTCACTGTGAAGCGATTCGAAAAAGCCAGGCTTGGGTGAAAATTTTTCTGTCTGGAATCAAGTACTTTCCAGCTGATTTCCCTAATTAGCGAACAGAAGGTATCGTGGAGGAAGGCATCGTGCAAATACGACATTTCGGCGTATCGCCGGAATTAAAGTATCCCGTCCTCTAATTAACGTGGATCGGATGTAATTAGCGATGCGAGAGACAAGTGTCATTCTCGGGGTTTCTCGTGCCTCGAGTGCTTCTCGAGAACAGCGCGATACACATTTATAACTGCAGCCCGCCTGCGGCGATAAGGTGCAGCTCCAACCGATAGGGCCAACTTCCTTTCGATATTGTCCCGCTCGTTCGTACTCGAAGCATTATTATTGGTTACACAATAGTTGGCTCGACAATTTCGCCTCGGTTTAGGAAAACAACCTGGGACATAATTGTTCCTGCATTTCATTACGCGACCCTCCCGTGCTAACGGGATCGAAAAATGTCTGTACAGATTTCTTCCTTAAGGACAGAACTGTGCACTGTAATATTATTTTTCTTGTATTCGAAAGTTGTATCTCCTTTGTAAATTGTGACCGACTGTGACCAGTTGCGAGATATTCGTGGGATTTGAGTCGCAGTCGTAAATGACTAGGTGTTATGACTTGTGTGGCTGGATTCGTTGGTCGTGGGAATTCGCCAATGTCTCTGTACACGTGTCTAACGAGCAAACGGCAACGAGGAGTAGCAGAGTCGACTGCTGTGTTATCTATGGCGCACCGTGCTTGCATTTCTATCGCGATATTAATGGGAATGTTGTTCCTGCCGGTAACGAGGAGCGACAAGACACAGGGACACGCGAACAAATATAATTCACGATCCTCGTTTGTAGGCGCTAGGAACTCCCACGGAAATCCTGTTGTTCCTACAGCCGACGAGACCCCGATCCCACATAGTGAATGTCATAACTCGATTAAAGAGGAAGGATTTTAAAGAAATGACATTAATTTTAGATAATCTCGCTTGTTTAAAAACTCTATTGTAAAACTCATTAAGGAAATTATGTAATTATTTATCCGCCTACGTATTTGTATTGCATTATATACCAAAGGGAGCTAATCCCGTTTATTTAATAAATAAATAAATAAATAATGTCCGCGTCTCAATTATTACCACTAACATCTCGATTAATAGCTTTTTCCACGTTGTAATACATTGTTTTGTAATGATAATTATGTTTTTAATTTTCACAAGGATCGAGGAAGTTGCCGAGTATTTTCTTGGCTAGATGTTAGGAAAATTGCGAGGAATCTCGTGAATAAGTAAGGTTTTACTGTGCCGTGCAGCTGGCCGGTAGAACTATTGACGACCGACGTTCTGTGGTTACCGAAGTTACCTTAACTCGACTAATTATCGATGCCGAACTTGTTGCTCGTAAACTGAGCAGAACAATCGTTGCTAAACAAGCTGTGGCTAGTTGCCGAACTTCCCCAGGATTTTGCCTTTGAATGTCCAATTAGACAGGAAGGTATGCAGATTTCAGGTGCCATACCTGCCTGTGGTTAAGTTGAAAACAACCAACGTCAAGCTGTGTCACGAGTTTGAGAAACCCTTCGAAAATCCTACCTTTCGACTCACATATTAATCGGTTTTTCTCGACCTTTCGTTAAGTCTCGACGTTGTTGCGAATGATCAGGGATTCGGCACGTTTCGAGGCTGTAATTTTCCAAGAAAATTTCAAAGATCGTGACGAGTCAAGCGAGCCTTCTATCGCGTGAAAATCGATTCGCCGCCGTTCATTACGGTCCCTGATAATTAACGATTTCACGGCCGTGAAAACACCATGCCCGCGAGCTTCCTTTCCTCTCTCGGTACGCTCATCGTTTTCCCTTTGACGCTGCATAAATTAACGACCAATGGGATCGACGATGTGTGAGAAATTGCTAATTGCAATGCATTATACGAGGCCATAGCCTTTAGTCGCAAAACTGATTTTCAAAGATTTAATTACTGCTCGCTCAGGAAAAAGAATCATTGATCACGCTTAAACCGAGACGAATCAAACACACAAATATATCAACAGCTAGATATTTATTTGACGATGAATATTTTCAAAAGGTTTCCTCATTTTTTCAATGACCCTGGTGTTGAATTTTCCTTTCTCATTCTGCCCACTGGACTCGTTTAACGGGCACAATTTCCCGTCGTGCATTAATCCTGTTCCTTCGACGACGAAACATCGAGTGGACGAGAGAAAAAGGTGGCTCTAAGTGGCGGGCGAATGGGCTAATCTGATTGCTCGTGTGGCATAAATCGGCATTAACAAAAAATGTGGATACGAGGAAACTGATGGGCAGTCGTTTAAGGGAATCGCGGTACATTCGTTGGATTACGGGGCGGTCGCGGAGATTTCGGTGACCTCGAAAGTTAAATTAGGGTGCCGTTTGCCCGCAACCATCGGGGGGGGGGGGATGAAGTACGCCTGTCGTTTGACGCCACGAAACTGCTCGAATCCCCCCACTCCCTCCTGCCTTTTCCCCCTTAAAGACGAAACGAGGAAAACCGTCGAGGGGAGGGGTTGGGGGGAAGGCGGATGAAGAAAAAGCCCGTCGAGTTATTACCGTCGTAATCTTGCGTACTAAAAACTTCCCGTCCCCGGCGGGAAAACGGCGCGAATGGACACGTACGAGTCGTAATGTTCAGGGCGATTCTCCGGCGGTGCATTTACATGCATCGTCGAGGGCTTTTTGTGTCGGGCCTTCTCCGAAAGCCCCGTCCAAAGCGCTCGTGTCCCTTTATGATATCGTTTCTCCGGGCCGACGGGGGATCCTCACGTGAAAAACCCCGGCGCCTCGCGATTCCCCCGGCCTTACCCCGCTCCTACTTATTTACCCACTCGTCCCCGCGAGGAAACCCCGTGGAAGAGCATTTGCGGCACGCTAATATTCCGATGCTCGAGCTCGCCGGAAATTACGAGATAGAATCGCCAGTATATTTAAGTCTGCATGAGCAAGACGACCGGTAATGTTTACCGACAGGACGAGTTCGCGGAAATACGTATTGATCTTCCTGGGTTTTCGACATTTTTTCCCATGCGCAGTTACCAATTTTTTCTGTGCTCCGCGTGCACCGGGTTTTCCCTCTGCCCATCGTACACGTGTTACGGGCTTTCCGGGGCACTCACCTTTTTTTTTTTACGCCTCAATATCCCGCCGAGCAGAGCCGAGGCATTACTTTCCAAAGTTCATCCACTTGTCGGCCCGGTGCGTATGTACCATTGAAAAACACACGCGTGAGGCGTGCAGGACTATCTTGCAATCCCCGCATATTTCATGTATGGGAAAAAGGCCGATGAAATTTTTTGACCGTCCGGCAACTACCCGGGACGAACCGCCCCGGAAATTGAAAGTGCGTCGGCGAGATGCGGCATCGAAAAAATTTTTAATCTTTTAGCCCTGCCCAATTTTTACAATGTCCCATCTTTTTTATACACTGCCGGCACTTCCGGTTTGCGGGTCATGGAGCCGAATGAGAATACGACCGACTTCCGGGAGGAATTGCATTACGTATCACCGGGTTTCGCGAAACTGTTTGTCTCGTTAAACCGCGTTGCATTGAAACACAACGCCAGCCACACGATTGCAGACTGCATTTTCTAACTGCGGTGTGATGCATTTCCAACGATACAATTCAATCTGAAAATTCGCTAACCATGCATTATCTCGCGGCGCTGTGGAAGGTACACTCTTGAACCAAACTTCTCATAGAATATCTATGTTAATTCATATGTTCTTTGCGCAATAACTAAGCAAAAACAGTCGCAGAAAAAGCTGTATTAATATCGTGATTGATTTCTTCAAGTTTGATTAAACCTAAGGACCCGATGTCGACTCATCGCATTCCTTCGAATTTCTCCGTCGGTGGTTCAGCCGGGTCATGTATTTCATTTTATTGGAACGTTGTTGGGGTTTTATTGTGCTCCTCGGCTCGCCGAGTTAAAACAAAGCTAGCTTGTTCAACGAACCGTGCATTTCGATCTGCGCGACGAAGTAGCGGAGTCGTTCGTCAAGTGGAATTTCCTCTCCCGTTAATGCCAGAGCCGCATTTAAGATGATTAGTTTTGCCTGCACGCCAAACGACATCGTAACGTTTAATACCAAGCGGCGTAGACGTGGCTGTTAATCAGCCGAACGGCAAGAAATGTCTTATTATTTTTTGTTCGCGCGGATGTCTACCGAAACGTCATTAGGGGGAAAAATGTCTGCGGTTATCGACACCGCACTTATTCCCTCGAGAAGATGTGAATTCACATTTATTTTGCCAGGAAAACCAGATACTTCCATCTCTTTAATATTCGCTGTAGAACTCGTTGTTGAATTTCTGTGCTAAACGTTTATCGTACTTACCGTTAATGAAGGCTTCATGTGAGTAGAAAAACAAAATAAAGCAAATACACAAATAAGTAGTACATTGTCAGGCACAATCTTCGTAGTAAAAATGGGTAATAAAAATTCATTTGGATCATAAAAACTGTAACAAGGATGGATTTTTTCACTGGAGATGGATCGTAACGGAAGAAATTGAAAGGCCGCTGCTGTGTCATTTGATTCTTCCATCGTTTATTTCTATTCACAGTCAATAAATTAACACTTATCGCTTGGAAACCATAGGTAAATTAGGAAACGTAAGATTTATAGATCGTGGCCTAAGTGTTAAACCCCGCAATGATTGAATAAATACAAAAAATGAGCTTACAAAAAAGGTCCGACGTGTCGCGTCTGCCGAATCCGTTCGGCCCTTCTGCGGCTTCCGGCCGATCGAAATTCTATGTACAAATGCGTCGTGCGTGTCGTTCGTCGACGGAAAACTGGACTAGACCGCTGAGAAGTTTCGCCGGGGAATTACACTAAGGCGGAACTTCGCTCGACGAAACTGTCCTTCCTTTTCCCCTTCATCGGACGATTGCGAAAGAAAAAAACCGCACGCACACACACACACAGACACGCGCAGCCCCTCCGCCGATCATTTATGCCCCTTCGTTCTCCATCGCCATTACGAGGGCCCGGTGAACGTCTCATCGCTTCCCTAACCGTCGCCATCTTTCCGTTTTTACAATCGAAGTGCTCGGTAATTGGCGAGCTAATAAAATCACTATCGTGTCTATTCTTAAGTCTCATAAACTCGTTACTAATTAACATGGTATTCCATAATTATTCCTCTCTCCTGCCTGGCGTCTACGCCCCTTTTCCGCAAATCCCCCCGCGGAACGAGGATCATCGATCCGCGCGAAACCCCGATACTTCTCGTCCCGTTGCGGCGGGAAACTCGCACGCACGAATTTTCTTAGGTCCATTCATCGCCCCCGTACGTATCTATTGCTCTCCAGTCGGCAAACGCAAATTTCACTGAAACACGTGCCGGGGAAAATCGTTGGTCGAATTAGATGAGGATTCTGCCTTGAATGCACTCTAACGTTGCACGACATTCAACGAAGGTTTCAAAATACCGCGCAAATATTATCCGTGAAATCAAACGATATTTTCCCTCAAGCTAGTAAAGAATTATGTTTCACAATGGCAAAGAGCTCACTTAATCGACGTCATCGATTAATTCCCAGCGCGCCTAATCGTCGTACGATTAATAACAATGATACCTACATAGAGCATTTTCATTATACTTCGGGAATGTCGTTGGCGGGTTTAACTGAGGTTTAGCTACAGGTTTATTCGTCCGTTTAAAAAAGTAACAAAACGCGCGTAGAAAAGGAATCGTCGAGGGAAATGCTAAGAATCGGAAAGTCTTCGTGGTTTTTCGAGTCGCTTATCAACTAGACGGGCAGTCCTGCGTGACGCGAAATGCCAAATGATATATCGCCGTGCGATACCGAGTGCGTAAATCACCGCTCGGGATCGGTGGAAGCAGCTTTGCGCGCGATATGCTTCCATTAGGACGTACTTCATATTCGGGCAAATTCGCCATAGTGCTGGACGAAAATCTGCGGTTTGGAAAGCTGGCAGAACGTTTCGTTGTTCAAAAATAGAAAAAAAGGCGCTACATCAGCTGATAGTCTACAATAGCGGACAAATGGATAGCAATGTAAAATTCGCTTTATTGATCTTCAGAATGAAATACCCACGAACGACAGTGGAAAAATATTTTTCGCATGAAGGAAGACGGATCGATGGAAAAGAATGATTTAAGCCACTAGTTTTCAGTCAAAATTCTTTTCCGACTATCCCGTGCCCAAAGTTTTCTCTATCGGGTCATTCTTTGAATTATCAAATGAATATTCCTTTTTCAGCTGATTCTAGATGAAGCATATCACGAGATATATTAATATCGGAATGGCGAATTTCCTCGAATGCAATGTACGTCGACGATACTACTGTATGGCAGAGCGATTTTCATTATAAAACTTCTTTGTGGCTCGTTCGCATTTGACTGCGAAACGCGAAAGAGATCGTCGAGCCAATGGAAAAGGGCTGTGCACAGGTTCTTTCGCCCAGCAAACGCAGAACCGAAAGTAATAATAGACTAACGTGCATATTGAACGTGGCTTATACGTTTTTCATACACGGACATTTAAATGCCTAAATTTCGTCCTTCATTGACTAATCACATCAACATTTTTTTCGAAAGCATCCTTGAGGAACGTCAATTTCTAACCGTTGTAAGATTTACGTGTCACGTGATTTCCGAACACTTCATTACACGATGTTGTATTTTCGATGTCGTCAATGAGCTGTCTTTTTTTGCGCAGCCTGCGTTTGCTGGATTATTGTTCCTCGTCGTTTATTCTACTAAATATTTCGACGACTGATGCGATTGCGCGACGGAGTCATCTGGACAGTCACGTATTCTCGTCCTAAAGCTACGTTACGTAGATAACGGATGTATGTAAAAGATAAACATGCATCGTGTCGAACCTTCTAATTTTATTATTATGCATTACGTTCATGGTATTACGTCTCGCCGATAAATACCTGCGACGCGCTCGCACGGAACGTGCACGTCATTTATATACATATACGGTGATTAAGATTCGACTCGGTCTACAATATCGAAATCGCTAGAACGGCTTTTACTTATTTATTGCATCGGCTTCTTCCGCTGCCCCCTCTTTTGCCCCTCTACTCTTTTCTCCCCTGTTTCTCCTTCCGCGTCACCAGCACATTTCTCCAACATTCGTCCTAATCGGTAATCTATGATTTTACACTATACAAAAGCTGTACATAAGATCCAACGTATAATATATCATATGTATGTATATGTCTAGTCGTAAGTTTTGGCAAAGGTAGAATCAATACAAAACATCGTTTAGGTCCTCTACGCTTAATAACTATGTACAAATCTTTGTAACTTTCAACCTCCCCGTGCGCGGCTCAATATACACATGTACAAGTTACCATCGTGTCGAAGAACTCAGTCGTTGCATCGACGATGGGGATTGTCGATCGTTGGTAGCGTGGTGAAAGCTTCAATGGCGACGCGCTCGAGCTCGATGGCGATTGTTGTAACTTAAAGCTGTTTGAACTTACCTCCTAAAAGTACGATAAGGTGATAGGGTGAAAAGGTAATGGTATTCCCGTGTTCTCTCTGCGCAACGGCTACGTTCAATTTATTTCGACCCTTATAGCGGCATTCAAAGAAATACTTTTTCTTCATCTGTCAGCTCGAAACGCAGAATTTTACTGCCAGATCACGTCATATCTCGCTCCGTCAATCATGCACAATTTACCATCGAATAAAACTGAATACCTGAGTGCATATAACGTAATTAACGCGTTCGATTGGTAATGTTTCATCGGGAGACATAAAGACTGATATTAAATATTGCCCTTTCGAACAGTTGATAAAAAGTGGCCCGCGATTATTATTGTTATTATTATTATTATTACTTCACGTCGACCGCCGGAAAGGTTAAATTTTCTTGTTAATTACATAATTGAAAAACAGGCCGGTGGTAATAAAAAGTAATGTAGATTGTTTGCGAGCCGATGAGTAGCCGTTAATGAATATGCAGCGGGAAACGGAGACGAGGGAGCACGGTTACATTATCCGCGATCCGTAAGAACTTTTTAACTGATACTCGTGCAATTAAAAGTTCAGGTTAAAAATACGGAATGCTCATTTCCGAAGGGCCGCGCCGGGTTACGCGTTAACGAAAAATCTGCCTGTCCCGGGGATTTCATTTCTGCAACGTACGGGCAACTTGGGTCGCTCCTCCCGTTGCTGCGTTCGCCGGAGAAAAATTTTCAGCTGTTCGTACTTTCCAGATGTCCGACTCTGGCACGGAGGCAAGTCGGTTTATCGCGATGTAGATAACTTCCCCGGCGTCCTCGCTTCTCCCCGGGCGCGATAAATAAGAGCGACGTAACGAAAAAAGGAGTAGCGCGGGTACGATTGAAGATTCCGCGAGAGCCCGGAAAGTTGGCCGCGCGCAGACGGCAGGACGGTCAAAACTTTCGACGCGATTAATCGCGAGATGGTAACCGGCAAAAGAAATCACTAGACGGAGATACGACGTCAAACTGAAACAACGGGCACGTCCCAATTCCCCCCCCCCTCTCCCGTCTTCCCTTTTATCGGCGTAATCCAATTGACGAAAAACGCAGAGGCAGGCTTCAATGTTTCGCGCAGTTCCGACGAAAGAGCAATATAAAATGGCTTTCAATTGATCGCGTCTATTGAAATCATGTAGATGAAATACAAGAGAAATATTCTTGCAAATGATGGTAAATGTGATATAAATGTAATGAGTACAGGCGTACGGCCGTTTTAATTATTGTAATTATTATCGTGGAAGTTGTATTCTTTTCAGCCAAATGTTTCTACGTCGCGCGACGTTGTCAGCAGAGGAAACATGTCGACCATGCTGTCCTTCCTTGGACCATTTCTACCTACCTACTCGTAAATCGATCGTATATTGCTAACGTATCACATAGTGTTCGCTTATAATTAGGCGACCGTTGCCCGATATTTCGTCGAATTCGCCGAGCTTTGGAGAGTGGGAAGAAGTCGTACTGTGCAATGACCGGCAGTCAACTTATTCCCTTTTTTTTCTGCTTTCATCGTTTTCGCCCCGTTAAAACTGAATGCGATATAAAGATCGAGAAACTTCGCTCGTTTTCCAGAGGCTCCTCGTTAGAACTGCTTAAATTTCACTTCTTCTATCTCCGTTGTATTTCCTTTGTCGGCGCTAACGTACGTTCAAAGCAAATATAACGAGATCAATTTCGTGCCAGATGTTCTCATTGTTATTTCCTGAATAACATTACTGCTGCATCCGAAGACACTTATTTACATTAGACCACCTTGAATTACGAAACAAGCAGAGGCTTTTATTGAGAAGCTTATTTTTTCATGACGTAGACGATCGTTTCGCTTTATCCAAGCCAAGAGTAAAGTCATTTACATAAATATCTAAGGTTGACTTTCTCACTTCGAAAAAGATTTATACACTACTTCTGAAGTTCCTGCTCTTTCAGATCTTAGGTAATGGCAAAACTAAATTTATTTACCAACAAAATACTGCAGTATACCAATAATTAACATTACATCATAAATAATTAAGTTTACTGAATAAATATTATCTATCAAACTTTAACTGACTTGAGAATCACCGTTACTGAAGGTTGTGTCATGTAAAATATTAATTTATGGATACTCTGTAGTATTTTGTTAATGTAAATATTTAATTTTGGTATTCACTTTTAGATAATACATTTAATTTTTCTGGAAGGAAGAAAGCAACCATTTGCCTTGGTAAAACATTATTTTTCACATTGATCTAACTGGAGCCTCGTTGAGATTTGCACGAAGAATCTCGCCTTTTGGTTCAGTATTGCGACATATATATTCTGTTGTAAGAAAAATACCTACGAGAAATAGGACACGATTGCTTACGGCTATACGTCACATTCAGTGTTTCTGTGGGAGTGAAATTGTTAATAAGCGAATCAGAGACATCAAATCTCCTCACAGGAAGGGTATTACGCTCTATTATTGCATTTGGGTATCGTTCAATGACCTAAAATTGGTCCGAGACAGAGATGAGCATTTGTTTGAGGTAACTTTTACAAAGAAAGTGTTTATGTTTCATTTGCGGAAGTAATTACCTGCTTATTCTGTATAAAAATGTGTAAAAATTTGTAAACAGAATACAAGATCGGTAGCGCGTGGAATAAAAAATTCCCTTGAAATGCAAGATAAAGTATAACCGTTTTAGTGAAAATTATTTCAAACAATGCATGCCCCTGGTTGATTTTCCTAGATATTTTTGCTGTCTCCTGAGAGTTCAGCTAATTCATATCCTAACGTCGTTTGTGCATCGCACGATGTTTCTGCTACTGTTTGCCTCGAGCGGTAACTTCATTCATTCTATTTCGAGCCGACGTCTTGTCTTACTACATTAGCCTTGTATCTCGCAATCTACCGTCAATGACTTCAATCAAAGTAGCAAATCGTTTTACAGGGAAATAACGCATTACTATGAAAATCTCTTACAAATATAACGTACATTCTTCGTACCCATTTATGCCATTCGCTATTTTTTTCATTCCTTCTCACTACGAATTTACCCTCGGCCAGGACAAAGTTGTACGTTTCATTCAAAAGGAATTCTGATTCCGTGAAATCGATTTCCATTGGGTCTACGTCCGTGGTAAAATCCAAGTCCTACGAGGGTTAAGCCTAAGAGAATTTATCTTTTCCCGCGGGCAGCATTGGGAATTCTTGTCGACGTTCGTTTCGTCTATTAAGAAAAATCCGGCTATTTGGCGGTACTTCCGTTCGTGGTAGCTACGTTATTTCTCTTACGGCTGGACATTACCACTGTTCCGCCTACCTGACCACTCAGTGGTAACCGCCGTCGTTGTTCTGGCTCTTGCTTGCAGTCGCATGGGACGTGGGTGATGCCCTGGTGAAGCTAAAATTTCTCGTCGGCGAGTCGGAAGCAATGTCCGTCGGTGCCAAGGTCTTGTTGTCCCTCGGCGGGGGAGCGGAGCTGATGCTCGACGAACTGACGCCCGAGTCGCTCGATTTCTCGCTAAGACATCCCCTCTGCCCCAGACCGGCAACTGTCCCGCTGCTTTCGAGCCCAAGATCGCTGCTGCCGCCCACTACGTACTTCATCATACCCAGTTTTTGGTTCCCCTCGCATGCATCCTCGATAACCACCTATCAACAGGATTGCAAAACTCGCTTGAGGACGATTCTTGAGTCGACAGAACTGTTATTAAACCGTCCATGCAATACTTTTTACAAAAACCCATACGTCGGAATTATTATGTCAATATACATATGTGTAACAAGTGTCGTCTGCTCACCGTTTCAACGAAATTCCCTCTCTTGGCGATGAACCTAACGTTTCCGCTGCGCAGCAAGGGTGACTTTTCGAAGGGTCCTTCCTTGGGTCCGCCGACGACAGCGTTGATAGGAATGTTCGGGTGATAATCGTCCTTGCTGTCCTGGAGAGAACCGTCGTCATTGCCGCCGGCTCCAAGGCTCTTCGACTGCGACGTGCAGTCAAGATTATTCTCCCTCGACAGTTTCGTCACCGCCGCGGTCGTCGCTGACTCCGGGCTGATGGTTCGCCGGTTGGTGGGATTCTTGTGGGCGTCGTAGCAACCGGAATCCCGGGGGAACTGTCGTCGGTTAAAGGGCGAACAGTGGCCTGATGTTTGACCGGAGGTCAGGACCAGCCGGCTCACTTCGTCTCCTTCGGAACTCGACGCCAAATCGCCTTCGCTACCAGCTGTCAATGGCAGATAAAAAATTGTACCGCCACGAAATAACGATCATCTCGCAAAATATTAAATTTTTATAACACCGAAAATCCACCATTCCTCCTATTAATCAATCGAGTAGTTAAGAAATTTTTAACTTAACGTGTAAAAATATTTTATTTATCCAAACGGTGTTCTATTTTCTGATACGTTTTGTGTGAAATCCGTTTCACAGTTACTCACACTGCAGATCGTGGAGCAACTGCACGGCGGTAAGTATCTTGGCACGATGTTCTGCCTGATGTATACGCAAACAGTCCAAATCTGCAGCTTCCAACTCTCTGAATAGTTCCAAATCCTCATAGCCGTTCAGTACAAAAACGGGAATCAGTTCCTGTACAAACATATTGTTTTCCCACTTTATCAAGATAAAATGATTTCCTTATATTTACTTCACTTCTTGAACAGAGCGATATTCAACTAAATGTAAATCGTAACAAATAATGATTCTGAATATTATGAATATTGTCGAAACTGCAGAATGTCATAATGAAAATTCAGTAGACATTTCGGCTATTCATTTTTCTGCCTGTTCATGGTGAACTGGTGAAAGCGTGGGTAGTCGGTGTTGATAGAGACATAAAGAGACGGAGTGAGAGAAGCTAGGGGACTCTCCGTGGACGAAAACGCGAGTTACATAAAGGCAGACTGGAGTAGCAGAACGGACGCGAAGAAAGAAACCCGCTTTGCATTCGAAGCGATGCAAATGCGAATCAGTTTGTTCAGGCTATGCAAGATATTGCTCTCCTTTTGCTTCTCCAAGTTTCTCTCTTTTCGTCACTCTTTCCTTTCCTTCTCTTCCCCTTGACGCGTATTCGTTTCGCGAGCCACCCACTCTGCCTTTCAATCTTCACCTTGCCCCTTCCCCTCCTGTTACTGTTTTCTCGCTCCTTTTTTGTCTCTTACCAGGTCCCCGGAACATTCTCCTTTTTCCTCGGTGTTTCTCGTTTCCCCCCCGTTCGTCCCGTTCCCTAATGCCCGGTGAATCTTCGCTCGGGGGCTTTCCCTTACCTGGAGATTCATTCTCTGCAAGAGCTCTTGAACCGATCCCGGCTTTTGCCTATATCGTTGTCCCCACTTGCCGCGGTCTGGCTCACCTCGCCTCTGCACCCGGTCGTTCAGTATCTCGACGTTTATGAACTTGAAGTGGCCGATCTTGTTGTGCACCACGCCTTTCCACAGTCCGCTCTTGTTCATTTGCACGACGTCGATGATGTCGCCCTTCTGTAAGGACCAATTGCCAGTTTTACTACCCGTTCTTACGTCAACGTTCACGCAAATCAGCCCCGAAACAAATCTCCCGGCGAACATACACCGAGAACCACTTACGCTTACAGCAAAAAATACAACACAACCAGTCTAGGTCTGTAAAACTGTTCGAAATAATCGTCCAAACGACGACCTTCTCTCGTTGGTTCGCTTGTGATTCATTGGACGTGAGAAAGTCCTTACTTGCATATTGCGGAAAATTGACGGAAGGTGATTCTCAGCGTGGTTTTCGGGCATGAAACAACGGTTGTGCGAGGACCGTTTAGTGGCGCGATGCTGTGTAAACGAGACGATGGGGGATCAAAGGCGAACCTTGAACTTGAGAGCTTCCTTGTCGTAGGGGCTGGGTGTGTAGTCGACGAGTGCCCTCGCCCGGCAGAGTACGGGGCCGATGGACGTGGGGCTGATCGCGTCCCTGTCCTCGCAGGATATCGAACTGTGATTGCTTCCTGCGCGCACTAAGGCCTGCGTGCTCGATCCACTTCCGCTGGGCAGGCTCTCGACGCTGCTCGCGCTGCAGGGAAAAGCCTCGGAAGAGGCACGGTCCTGCCGGAGCCTCGATATCTTTCGTTGCACGTCGTGTCTCAGATTTCGCGCCCTGCCGGCGATGCCGGCCCGCGCGTCGCCTTCCAAAAGGGCACTCGCTTCCGACTGAAAGCACAATCGGTCTTGCTGAACCGTCGGAAAATAACGCACACGCTGTTGCCAGACCTTGCCCTTACCGAACCCTCCGGGTCCACAATTCCACCGACACGTTCGAGAATTCCACGAATATCTCATGAAATTGCACGAATATCACGAAATTGTATCTTAGAATTACACAAAAATTTCTTCTACATCAGCGACCGACGGTCTGACAACACCGTTTCCGAACCAACGCGTTTATCGACGCTCATTAATCACGAGATGCTTGGGATTTTGATAATCGTATCTTCAGAACCGAGCGTATCTCGGTGGCGCATTTTCAGGATTTTCCGCGTGATTATCGAAGCACGCGATTAAAGGCGGGGGCCGTTTGGTTTTTCCCCCGTGTGCCGCACTAAATCGTCAGCGTTTTTTCATTCGGTTGTCGGCAAACAGATTCGTCAGCCGGCGAAATAAAAACGCCCGACTGACGCGTGACACGTGGACATGCAGCGACATTTCTTTTGTTTTTTTTTCCACGCCAGAATAAAGATGGATTCTCATCGGCAGCTTGTCGGCTCGGCTACGTTGTCTGTGAATGTGAATTTCTGCGCGTCGAGTGTTCGAGCGCTCTCATAATATCGTGCTCTGTGTGTTTCTCCTTTCTGTGTCGTTGTTACCAGGGGACGGAAGGAACAGAAAGGCGAAAAAAACCAGGCGACGTTCGTCGCATGCCCCGAACGTCTTCCTATGTTCCTTTCTTATGCAACACGACGGGAATGTCTACTCTACGAGGAATTCCTAATCTACGGGGAATAAAAAAAGCGCTTCATCAAACATTCAACGTACCCAGTAGATTTCCTTTGCATGCGTCGAACGTCCCCTCGCGTTCTTATCTCTTTCGCCTCTATACTCTACATAAGGTGTGACGCGATTCTATTCTACTACGGTGATCCATGCAAGCTTTATTTGTTCAGAGTAGTAAGTTATAGGATAGTCAAACAGGTACTGAGAGAAAACATACACGGCAAAAGGCATCTTGCAAAATTTCTATATTTCCAAACATACCAACCGCATCGTAGAAAGAATAGTCAAGTATTGCCGATAAAGAAATTATTTTGAACTAACTGCCATTATTTCTGAAGACCTTCGGTGTTCCTGTATCGTTTCGTCGTGTTTGAAAGTTTGTTCTACTAGAGATTCGCCTTTTGCCGTGCCA
Organism: Hedychridium roseum; assembly: GCA_963989215.1. NCBI lineage: Eukaryota > Metazoa > Arthropoda > Insecta > Hymenoptera > Chrysididae > Hedychridium > Hedychridium roseum. The sequence goes on along the minus strand of OZ022311.1, from coordinate 5,475,767 downwards.
GTAGTCTGGGTGAAAATGAGAATAAAGTGAGAAAGAGAGAGTACGAAAGTGAGGACTGTCATATGTCACGTACTGTGTGTACAGCGGCGGAGTGTTGGTTCTCAAGTTCTTCCTGATCCTCGTAGTCGCTGCTCTGGCTCGGCGAGAGTCCCTCCTCCCCGCTACTCCGGCTCTAAAACGTTGATACTCGCAGATAGTTCTAATCACGGCAATAATGTCGACAGAAGCCGTTCTATGAAGGCATCTAGCAGCGCGCAAACGCTATAGTTACGGATAGGCGGAGGATTGTGGGTCGCGCAAGTCGACGTAGAAGCCGATAAATCCAAGAACTGAGGCAACTCGAGACAGCGACAGAGAGCGGGGGTGGGGTGTGAAACAAAACAAAATACTGCCGGGGAATTTTCACCGTGTACGTGCGTGTAATGACGAGTAACGGTGGCGAACGATGCCGAAGGTCCTGCTCAGTGTGATGGCTACTTGCCCAGCGAATGAAGAGTTCAATGTGAGTTCTGAGTGACAGTAGGTAAAGGAGGAGCCATTAGTAATTACTGCGAATAGTAAAATAGCGCAAGCCAGCCCTTCTTACGTGGATTAGTAGTACATTTAGTGAACGTGTGTCAATGTAAGAGTTAATATGCACATACGTATACATTGTATATTGGATTAATGTAGATACAATGTGTCATTTGAAGCAGTATTCGACGTATTGTATTATCCTGAAATTTTGATTAAATTCAGCACACTAAAAAAAGGTAGTCAATTTCGGTAAGTCAGTCTTATCGTAAAAACTCGAAAATCTTTCTCTATCGTTCAACATTTTCGTCAGACATTTTCACGTAATTAATATCTACACGGTAGAAATATAATCCCAATTCCCGGTTGAACGGCAAATGAAGATTCGTCCTTTCTAAGCTTACGTTTTCGAAATAAGAGCAAGCAGACTTTCTACGGCGTTATAGTTTCCCGCGTGAGAGGCTAAGGCGAGCCGAGAAACGAGTATTGCGGTAGGACGAGCGTTTTCTAGCTGCACTGTTTGTATTTTCCGCGCGGATTCCCGATGTTCTCGGTCAATGAGTGCAAGAGGGTGGGGGCGAGGGTGGTGCGGGGGTACCGTGGGAACTGGTTCGTTAAGCCAACACGGCGGAAACCAAGCTGAGAAGGTCTCTGGAGACGAGACAGTTATCCTGGCTGCTGCACTTCGATACACGCGTAACTGGGTTATGACGTCGGAAGGACGATGCGTACAGACGAACGGTTTGCGAAAGGTGAAAATGGCACGAAAGGAAAATGGTTCGCGATCTCGGGGAACCTCGTGAAAAATCCATATTCATGAAAGCAACAAGAATTGCAACGTTTCCTCTAATTCTCAGATATCCCCGGCATTCTGACTCAAGGATGTTGACATTTGTCCAGGAACCTGTTTACCTATGTTAAAAAACAACGTCAGCAAAAAGCCCGAAGTTATGTTTTGAGGTTGAGACAAGAGAAAATATGAATTAAGATAAGCATATTTGTCGCAGAACAAATTCACCCAGTGTTGATTATTTTTTTTCAACATTAATTCTAGAATACGAACAGTTTCGAAAATTAGGTAAAACGTATTAATGCGAAGAAATTGCTGTATCGAAAGAAAGCAGAGCAAATGTATCTTACGTAGACGAATCGAAGCGAAAGATTCGCGTGGTTTACGGAAGATTTACTACGTATCTGCGGTGACAAACGCAAAGCGGTAGAACGCGGATTCTTCCATAGTCGAGCACAAACGTATCCGGAAACGAAGGAACGTTGCACAGTCTGTCGCATGGACGAGGCAACGGTGTCGGTGAAAAGGGAGGGTGGTGGCGAGGGACGTGAGGGTGGGGTTGATTGGGTCGGGGTGGCGAAGTTGAAATGGCAGTGTAGGCGATGACGGGAACGCGGGAGATAGTAGTGGTGGTGGTGGTGGTGGATGAAACGACGATTCGTAGGACGAACTCGACGACCACCTACCGGAAACCGGTCGTTTCTACTCGTGTCCACTGACACGCTCGACGGTCTCCGGCTCACAAATTAAATAAATCACGTCCCGACGTGACCCCGTTCCTCCCCGGCCCACGTTCTTCTCACGAATCCCGTCCGCCCGGGCTATGAAACGTGCGAACATTCGCGTTTTCTAAGATCCGGTCGCGACAAAAGAGTCACTAAAAATGGAATAAACGTTCCTCGGGTCCCCGAGGAATTCGCTTACTTACCAGCCGAGGGGTGATATATATACATATATTTTCTCACGAAGTAAATTAGTATCTCATGGAATAAAATAGGCAGCGAGAGCTGGGTAAGTTTCATTGACGTACTTTAAAGAAGAGGGAGAAAAAGAATGAAATTAACGTGGAAATATTCTCCACTGGATGGTTGCACAAAAAGATTTCTCAATTTTTAACAGCCCCTTTTCTCTCCCATCGAAAGTTCTGAAAATTTGGAATTTGCAATGACGAGGAATTACAAGCGACAAAAGGTACGTGAACGATTTTGTTTAGAACATCGCGACGTTTGTAAGGGGGGGGATCGTCGTTGGGGATGTAAAAAGCCGTCTTAATCCTTGGGGTCCAGTTTTCGGCAGCTGGGAAGATCGTCGGCAAATCGGACTTACCTGGACGTCGCTGCTGGCATAATCTCCGCTCTCCCGGGAAGCCCTCGAGTGCGTCAGGGGTATGATGGTCGGTGGATTATTGTGACCCTGCGGTACGATGAGACCCCGCATCGTCGACGTCGCTCCTTTCCTCGAACGATCTCGTGGCAGGCTAATGTCACCGGCAGTTCGAAGGGAGATGACACCCTCGGCTCGGTTCTCCGGCCTCAAATTCAACGTGAAGCAGACCCTGCAATTCCAATGCATTCGGCTTAATACGGCACGCGACATGATCCGAAATATCTGCCGTCAGGGACTATTCCTCCGTCAACCCCCGTCGTGCTACCCCCCTAAAACTGTCAATATTGTGTTCTGTTAAGGGTTTCAATATTTCGTTGATGGCAAATAGCACTGGAAAACAAGCATGCATGAGTGAGGAGTGTATTATTGATTCGTTATTGACGATACGGAGGATAATACGAGGCTTACCTTCCGTTTTGAATGGTAGCCGTTGGTATTGGGCCACCACTAGCTCCCATGAGGAAATCTTCTGGGTCCGATTCGTAGGGTGGTTCGTCGTACCAATGTTGCCCACCCGGACCCGGTCCTAGGCCACCTGCCCCTCCGCAACGTGCGTCTTCGTCGTACATATACGTATCATCTATAAACGAATCACAAAAAACAACTCGTCACCCTCGGTTTCGCTTGAAAAGTTATCTAATATCATGCAGCAAAATTTAAAAAAAATGGGACATGTCTGGCGTTAAATTACGAAACATTTCATGGATCGTGGACAAAAATTTACAACTGATTAAAGCTTTGCATTTTACTACCTGCTGTTGGTTATTTGTCACGCGTATGTCAAGCTTCGTACGTATGTACACGGGAAAGTTGCGCGAAATTTCGGTGAAACGGTGCGCAGCACTGTTGGCGGAAAACAATTGAGTTCGTTATAGCAGTAACGGATACATCAGTTTTTATTCTACAAACATTCCCGTCGTAGCGCTGTCCGCAAATATTTCTCCGGGCAATATTCGACAAAGAAATATCTATCACCGCAAACATTTGCTCCGGTTTCAAGAGTTCCACGTGTCGGTACAAATTTACTTTGGGGCATTGGTTAATTATTTCCTTTTTTACCGACAGCGCCGATGATGTCACGGATTCGTTAAAGAGTCGGTCGAACGAGTGGATGAGCCGAGCGTGTGTCAGACGGGCGAACGTCGACGAGCCGAAATGGCGAAAAAGGGGCTTTAGAAGAGGGGGCTACGGGGTGTTTACGATAATGAGATTAAAGCCGCGCGTACGAGGGGCTTCGCCGACGCTCCGCTACGTCCCTGTCGCCGTGTCGCAGTCGCCACTAAAAGCGTCGTGTTCGCGATAAACCGCCGATAAAGAATTTAAGCGGCCAACAGCCATCACGCCCGTAGGTCCTGGCTAATTTAACCGTCCCATTACATTTCATTCTTACGACCCGCCAAAAGCGACACGCTGTGCAATAACAATGTGGCGCTCGCAGTACATCTGCGCATCAGTAAATGTCCCTGGAAATTGCGTAAAAAATGTTGGCAAAACACGAGCAGTTTCATGCATAACTCGGTAGGACAATTTCCCTTGTGTTCTCATGTACCGAGAAATTTGTGCGATGCAATAAACTCCGTTGATATTTATTGTTTCGTGTCTTTGGCGAGAATCTACTCGTTGAAGTATCACTGACTCTTGACGGTGAATGGTCGGTAATATTTCGGGAACCGTGCACTCATGTGCAAATTACGCGTTGCAATATAATATGTATGTTATTTAATATATCATTGCGGAGAAGTTTGTAGGTTTCTTCCTGTGTTTTCATTATTGCGGCTTCGTGTGCATACTCATTGATTCATTGGGCCAATACCAATCATCTATCGTGCAAGCTGTGTGGAACTGTTGGAAACAGGATACGCGAGTCCGATGTGTACGAAAGATACCCTTATAATGGACCGTGCTGAGGTTGGTCTTCGTTTACGCGTGTGTGTGTGTGTGTGTGTGTGCAAAGGGTACACACAGAAGTGAAGATAGGAGAGTCTTACGGGACAACTAGAGGCTGGACAACAACTAGCCGGAGGCTATTTCTCCGTGTACTCACCTCCAGGGAGCTGACCTCGCCCGTCCCGTCCTAGCTGCATTAAACCCTGCCGGATATCCCTCAGTATCTGTAACGCAGCATCGACAATACGATTAATGAACGCCTAATCTAACGTCCCGGGAATATTCAATGTAGACCGGACTGTCGGAAATTTGTTGTGCACGAATAAATGGTATTTTAAGGGAAAGAGCCATACAAATGAGTAATATTACATCAATAAAAGAAATAAAATCTTATTACTATATAACTTCCATGGTTACTCGATTTACGACGTTAACTTATTTCTACGAACCTTTGCGTGAAATTAATTGCTATCTGTATGTACGCTATTATGATTGTTTCCGATGGGGTATTGGGAATAAATTGTTATCGACTGCGGGGGTGAGTGAAATACTGAGAAACAAGTGAATCCAAGTTATTGCCGAGGAGTTTAAAATTGCATCGTCGTATCTCTTCGGTGGTAATGTGCGGCGAGATAAAACGAGAACCGATCTTCGGTCTGACCCAGACGAAAATAACACCGCAAATGTAATAGCGGCCGAGCGTAATATCGTCGGCTGATAATGAAAAAGACAAATTACGGGCAACTGAGAAGGCCAAGGGACGGTAAAAAGAGAGAGAGAGGGAGAGAGACAGTAGAAACCGTGGGAAAACAGAATCAAAGGATGAGTGGGGGCGGGTGAAAATGAAGACGTAAAAGACGAATTGGCCGGTAAGAGATGGAAAGGGTGAAGTGGAAAATGGTGGCGTATGTAAGAAAACGAGTGGAAGGGAAAGAAACGTGTTAAGAAGGACGTGAGGTTAGGCGAAAGTGGAAAGGACAGAACCTTCGGAAGGGTCTGCCGGAAATACGGGGGGAGGGTGAAAGACAGGCCCTCGAGGGAATCGTAAAGCCGTGGAGTAGAGGTGACACTAAAACTTTTACACGGATACCGACCTTTATTTCCATATTGCTAGCACCCTCAAAGGAAATCCCCCGCTTTATTTCTCTCTCTCTGACTCTCTAACTCACCCCCACCCCGCTGTCGACCCGCATTGTTTTTTATTCCGGACAACCCTGCGGCTAGCGCCGGTAGTTTCGGCCAATTCCGAGCAACTCGCTCTTCCTGTAAATTCCCTAAAAGCCCGAGCACCGAATGACCTTTTCACTTTTCCCACAATGTCGCCGGATTCGAGCCTTTCATGTAATTAAAGCTCTTGTAAATTGTTGACTTTGCGTTAGATATTTTAAAACTGTGAGAGTCTATCAAGTCGACTAGCAAATCGTTGTCACTCAAGATGCTTTTGAACAGGAGCTTCTTATTTACCAACGAAAATTCAGTTTTAGCGAAGAAAGTCGTGGGCGATATTGAGAATTGAACGAAACATTGGACGGGGGGTGGAAGGGGGTGATGGGCGAAGCGCGAAAAACATGGGTGACTTTTTCGCGCTACACTGGCGGGCAACTTTTTAATGGAGTTAATTTTTTAATAAACTCGCCTAGTGGCCCTTTCAGAACGGCTCGTCGCAGGTTTGACGTTCCTTTCGCGCTCGGACTTTTTTCAGGGCAGATAAATTAACGGAGATAAAGTTCTTCTGGCGCGGGGCTAGTCACTATCAGGGACCGATCGTGAATGGAGGCCATTATTTCATAAAAATCGTTTTACGCCGGGCCAAGCGCGCCGATGGGAAACAAGATGGAGGAAAATCGGCCGATAGCGGCAACAGGAATTCGTTACTGAATTTTCCGTCGGCCGACGTTTTTCAAGCACGGCACTTCGGTATTCTTCGACGCGGGAAAATCCCCGCGGATAATCCCGGATAATCCTCCCGTTGTCCACGCTTCTCTTTCCGAGTGTCGACCTGTCGTCTTTCCTATTTCGCGTTTCTGCGCACCTAAAACTTTTCACGCGGACTTCCATTAGGTTTTTCTTCCGGTGTACACCTGCGTTAGGCTGTCTTTTACGTTTTTCGTTGGCACGCTCGCAAGGAAAAACATTGATAAAATCTTCACCACGTACAAAAGAAGCAACGAAACATCGCACCGAATTCGTTTTAATTTTTCGTACAAGCAAGAAGGAAATGAATAACAACGTTTCTGTTATCGTCGATTTACCTAAATGAGAGAACGAAGAATGTTAAGCCGCTGCAAATCAACGAACGTAAGCGGAATGTTTAAGCGAAATTAAGTTCGACGGATGAAGGGAAGAAAGTCACGGATGAGGGAAAATTTTTCTTCCTGCCCGTGTGGGGAACGTCGAACGCGATGGATCGTAAGGAACGAGACTATCCGTACGCAGGGAAATAAGAGGAGCTGGATAATGTTGCCCCGGTATATCGCGAGATCGCGCATAAGAAATTCACGGCGCACCGTCCCCGGTACACATTGACGATTATGATGATATCATCCGGATCTGGCTACTTTGCATAATAAGAGGTGTTGGAGTTGACGGGAGACGGATAAAGAGAAACAGAGGCGAATGTAAAGCAAAGCGGACAGCAGCGGAGGGTTTATAGAAACCTGAAAATTCAGCCGAAGAAAGTGCTTTGAAAAGAAGAAAGAAAAATTACACGAAAATACGACAAAAAAAGGAGTAATTGGAAAGGAAAGCAGGAAGAGTTATAGCAAGAAATGCGTGATAAAACGATGCAGAAATTGGAAATACGTGGTTTGAATGAACATTATGAGCGTCATGAATGATATGAACGTTAAAAGAGAAGGACGAGGAAAGAGCAAAGCAAAGGAAGCAGATGATGGGGAGCGATAGGACACACATGCAAATTTTGTCCTGGGAGAATTCCATCGGGAGGGGATCGTATCGGATAAAACCACTGGCTCCCAGGGCCAATATTGGTCGAAACCTGAAAAGGGGGTACTCCGCACGTTGATGATCCGGGTAATACACAGGGGAGAAGAGCAGAACGAGCGAAAACATGGGTTCGTTTAATCGCGATCGGCTCGCCTTGCTTTCCTTATCGTCATCTCCCGGCATCTGCGATAACGAAATTGTCAGTTCGCGGGGACAGAACAGGCCGTGTTCGCCTTTAACGTCCACGTAAGAACCAGAAGTCGCGTTTACTCGTAACAACCACCTTCCGAGGGAACTTCCATTTTATGCCGAACACGACTGCTCGTGAAATTTCGAAGGTTCAGTCTGCTATGTAGGAGATTGCCGTTTGCGTAATGACTCACCTCCTCGTGTTCCTTGTGAAATCGTTGCTTCTTCTTCAGGGCTTCTTCGACCTTCAGCTGGAACGTTATAAAAAAGTAAGAAATATCGTCGACACTAATTCCTGTTCATTAAGCTGCACGTAGATGGTTAATATTGTTAAAAAATTGCTGCTACTAACGCACCCTTTGGATCGTTTGCTCGAAAGTGTTGGGCTGTCCACCGTTCATCTGTAGATATCTCAGTCGATCGTAATCTCGTGGGTCTACCATCGAACGAAGGATTGTGTGACCCATGTCTGGGTCCAGACCCAAACCGCTTTGGAGAACGCTGTCCGGAGTGTCTACCTGCGATTTCATAAACACAACCCATAAACCATCGCGAATCCAATGAACAATCACCCGTGGTAAAATATAACAGATTGCCCGCTGAACACTTTGAATCAGAGGATAAAGGTTTGCAATGTCAGACATGAAACATAAATTGAACAAAAATATTCTCTGGTTAATCCTAAAAACGCGGATACAGTCACCGGCCACCTAAATACATGGAATTCAGAATATTAACTATTGCTCGCGATTTAATTAAACTGCGCTGTATTTATGTTAAACGGATTAAAACGGTTTGTTTGTGTTCGTAGGCCGGGATTCTCTCCCTTTTACGGGACGTTGTCGGCGATGACACGGCAGTAGCATTCGCTAAGCTCACATAATACCGAGAGACAAGGCTGAGAATTTACGTCGCTCTCTGTTTACCGGGCAGATGTTGACTTTTTCCTCGCGGTCCTCTAACGGTCGGTAAGAATGGCATAACAAAGGCAAATCTTCAAGTAGGATATATATCGGGCCCTTTAGCATTGTCTGTTATAGGTGATGTAAGACCACCTTCACAATGGGATAAATCTCACTGATACTAAAAGCCCTCAAAGTCGTAACTTCCTGCACAATTTACAGCCTAACACAACGTCCGCAGCGATTTGGTTTACAGATGCTCACTACTTTGGTGCTTGCCTGAGACGTGCATTTCTCTTTGCTCAAGACAATAACTATAAAAATTCGTTATTCTATTATCGCAGGAAAAAATCGCATGGATTCATATTTATACACGTTCGTAATACAACGTACTTAATTGTTGGATAATTGCTTTCTCTTGGCCTGGGAAAAATTCTCGTGTATATTTTTACGATATGGGGTTACCTTAGTTTTATTCGCATCTATGCACGTTGATTTCTACTTACATTGTCAGAAACATTGCATCGGTTCGCGAGTTATAACACTCGAACGTCGCGGGAGTAGAAGTTCTCGCGTGAAAGATTAAGCGATCGCTCTCCTTCGCGCAGTTACGTAAATCACAATAAAGTGCCGCCCGGCTGCGAGATAAATGGACCTACAGCAGTGTAGATTCAGTCCGAAGGGATATCCGACTATCAGCGGTGAAAAGAAAGTCTAATAGAGGAAAACGGCCAAGAGCCAGGGACTTCTGGAAATAATACTACAGGTTCGTAATCATTATCTGCTTTGCAAAACTTCTGCTCGAACTTTCAGGACAACTGTAGAGGACGGAGCCAATTTAATTCATTTTGACTTTCTGACAGTTTGTTGTTATGCCCGCCAGGAGACGATCCTTCGTCAGAGTAAAACAAGTACGATTAAAATTCCTAAAATACAAAAAAAATATATATATTTCCATACATAATAAATTATTCCGCATTTAATAGAAAAGTAATAGTCAGCTTAGGGGAACAACAGAAAATACTTTGAGCTGCGTGACAATGCGTAAATTCGAAAGACGAAGGTATTATAAACGTACGTAAAGTGAGGTTAGAATCGGATATAATAATCGACCAGGCGGAATAGCGATGTTCCATGGAGCTGATCGACGACGGAGGCTTCCGTGTGAAAGATTAAGCGATCGTTCTCTCCTTCGCGCCGTTACGTAAATCACAATAAAGCTGCTAGTCGGTCGCAGAATAAATGGACGTGTGGGAGCGTAGATTCCGTCTGACGGAAAGGGGAGGCGCGAGGGTTGGTTTTATCGAGCAGCGTCAAGTTCATCGTCGGCCGAAACGAAGGTTCGTAGGTGATAGGAAACCCAAGAAGAGGGAGGGGAAGACAGAGAGAGGGATGCAGCGATGCGGGGGGGGGGGGGTGAAAGGGATGGACGAAGTCTCGACGGAGAAGATATTTTTAAGGCTAAGCAGTTAACCGGCCACCTGGGGCAGGTTCTCCTTATAGGATCGCTTTATGGCCGCTCTTATTCAACCGCGGTCGAGCCACCTACCGGTCAATTTATCCCGGCATTGTTATTGCCGCGGCATCGCAGGCCCTTTCCACGAGGATAGTCATCGCGATATGCGGCATCGCGATCAACCCAATTAACCGTCTCTCTTAGCGACTTCCTTAACGGAGATCCTACCCATCCGTACGTTGCCATCTACGTGAGGCTGCCTAAAGGGAAAATTAAGAACGGAGAAAAGGCAACCGTATCTCTTTGCCGGAGCAATGTATGACTCTAATAAAAAGATCGACAGCTGACCATGTATTCCAAGAATTTTACATTGTTCTATTCGCAACGGGCGGTGAAGAATTTATTTTCATTAAATACGCAGTTCTAAAAAGCGATCCTTTGTTCACGCTTTTAAAGTGGTAGGTCATATCTCGTTGGGTTAGCGTGAAATCCATTATTTTTTCGTGGAAATAGAATATGAAATATTATTGAATCGTCGAACAATGGAGAAAAGCGGCCTGGGAGTGGAAGCGTATATTAAAAAATAGGTATAATACTGCACGACTAGTGGGTTTTCTTATTTCATTCCGTTCTGGATTTCCTAACGGCTAATTAATCCTAACATCGGCAGTACCTCCGGCTCGTGACCTTTTCCACGAGTATAATAATCGCAATAACTCGCGCCGCAAGAGGTAGAATTAAGCGATTGAGTGCCAACGAGCGCGATCACGTTCCTCCGTTTTGCGCTTGAAAAATGCCAGCGAGTTTTCCAGCGACTCCGGCGATAGCGATAATTGAACTTTGACCCGCACGAAATGTGCTTTCGGAGTCGTCGGTATATCGCAATAAACCAACGATCCACCGACACCTCGTCAACCGACGAAACGTTTTACACGTATTTCTTAATTTCATTGACTGTATCATCATTATCGCGAAGAATCGGCAATGAATAACCGCTGAGAATAGAATCAGTGCATAGACTAGAAACACGCAAACACTGGCTTGCTTTGAAGTTTCTCGGAACTGAAATTTCTCTGTAAAAATGGACGATGCCTTACTAGGTGATAGTGTGTTTTCCGTGCACGTGGTATTCCCCACGCTCGGCGATAACGGTTAAATGGTCGCAATTAAATGTCCGTCCGCGCGTTGTCCTTTAAGGAGAACCACTCCTTCTTAATCCGAAGATCGCGTCGTTCAGGAGGACCCCTTCCGGCACACCTCGGAGCCATGGCAAGGTGGGGAGAGGGGGTGGGGGAGGGAAAGATCGCTGGAATGCCCCGGCGGTGGGCCTTTTTTCGCGTTCATCGGCGCGCTATGAGAAACGGTAAATGCATCTCCTTCGTTTAACGGTGGCGGCTAGTCGTATTACACGGCCGACGGTTCCCCGGGAATACCGCGGCGGAGATCCTGCGATGAGATAACGGTCGTTTGCACGCCGACTGCCAGATGAAGAACACCCTGTCGGTCGAACCAAAGGGCAGGGTCCAGAGAAGGGAATGAAACGACAGTTTCCAGTGAGTCATTAATAAGCGAACTATAAACGTATCCTCAGCGCTATGTTTCGCTTCAACTTTCCTTGGAAAAAGGACAAGATTTCAATTTAGCCAGGAAGAATATTCCCTTCCCTGTGGTTTGAGATCATTTTTCATGCACCTTCGTTAATGAAATGAATCGTCGAATGTGTGAGATTTTTTATAGGATCCGTCTGCATTATTCGCTGTACAGGGGACATTGAAACAATCGGCGAATGGAGCGACAGAGGCAGGGAATAAACCCATTTGAAATTCCAGCGATGGCGGGTACCCTTCCACGGGATCGGAGTTTTGTGGTTGTGCCTGAAGGATGCCGGTCACGGCTGTAATCACGGCACTTAGGTAAAAGCGGTTGAGCTGAAGAAGCCATGAACAATCTCGCTGCCGTTGAGAAAATAGCTGCTGGGTTTTACACTGAAACGGTGCTATACAACGGAAGCATGTCAGCGCATGTAAATGACCAAGGAAGTTAATCGTGCACATTTTTCTAATTCTGTCGACGACTGCAAGGAACGTCATAATTATCACAATACCACGCAGTCTCTAAGCTAAGCGGACCTTTCGCTACGTAACAGAATTAATACAATACATTTAGCTACAAAATATTTAACATTTGTCTTTTGTTCCCTGAATTTTGTAGAAAGATAATGTTGAAAATATTCTTGCGAATCTACTTCCTCGCAGATGTTCCTTATTCAACTGTTCAATCAATGTTGAGATATATTTGAATGCCCTACGTGAATGCTCTTTGCGTGGAAAGATGAACGGTTTGTCTATTACCGTGTTGCATCGAGTTCCTTGAACATGCGACGGCAGGGAATGTGCAACGACAGGACGAACGTGCACGGATCCTGCGTGTGTGCTGGGCGCATGCCGCGCGTTGCTAAGTCGTCGTCTGTCGCGGAAACCGCAGATACGTCGTCCCCGCGATTGAAAGCACGCGGAATTGCTGAACGTCACGTGTCCACGGGGAATTCGTCTTTCACGCGGCAACGTTGTCGATGTGGATTTAATCGACGTCAATCGAGACGCTCGAAGCAAGAGACACAAACATACGAAAGTCTGAATAAGTTTGCTCATTACATACGTAACAGTCTTGGCACCATTTTTCCCTGCTGTCAGCAGGACCTCAAAATCGTTACAAAGTTTTCTCGCTGTTCAAATTATTTGTGCACTTTTGATAAAGAGAAGGAATAACGTTATAATAATTCAAGAAAGCAACCGCATCTAACATTTCCTTTTCTCGTACCAGGAGGAAATTGACTACAATGAAATCCTTCCTGGGGATTTTATCCCTTTCAGAAGTGTCCTCAATTTATCGATCGGCACCTGGCCGTATTCGATTATAAGAATATTTCTCCCGGCACTTTATGGCATAGGAAAGGAATTCGGAAAGTTTCTACGGCAGTTCTTGCAGTGTTGTTATGTGTCCTCGTCTGGGGAAACGGTATCCGTCTGGCGTTGATACGTGCACGGCGTTGGCCATAAACACAACGGGGACGGAGAGCCCTAAGATAGCGATGATGTCGGGGAGGGAGGGGGGAGACGGGTGTGTATCATTCGATGCAAATGAAATGGGGACCTGCGTCGGGAAGTCGAGAATTCGCCGTGGGAAAGAGCTATGGGTTCTCGTCAAAATGTTTTACGCCGGGCGGAGGGCTTTCATCATAGGTGCATCGTCCCCGTGGCATTCATATTTCATGCAAATTTCCCGCCACTCTTGCACCCACAAAACCACCTTCCAATTTCTATCTTTCCATTTCCCTGCCCCATTTCGTCCATCTCTCCACATCTCCCCGTCTTTGGGTTTTACTGCCTTTCTATACTCCTCCGTCCCCTTTCGTAATTTCCTTCTTTTATCGCCGCGACTATTTTCCAAAAAAATGGACCACTGAATGATACACAGGTCGGGGACAACAACTTCTTGTTTGTGGTTTATCTTCGAAGTCTTTCCCGGCGTTTACCCACCCTGCGCAATTCGACCTATTTCAATAAAAAAAAAAGATAAAACATTTTATTGAATGAATCATCCCCCGGAGTTTATGTACAGCGTACTTTCTTCGACGATACGTCCGTTTTATATTTACTGCCTTTCTTTCTGCGTTATAAAGTTAGAGCACGACGCTTGTTTTCGTTTTCGAGGCTTCTAACTGATTCTCAGAAATCGTCAAGTAAACATTGGCAAATGTACTTAACGTATGCCATATATACATACCCGTTGGCTTCCACGATGTTACAGGGTTATTCACCATCGAAACTTTCGAAGCTAATTAGCGGACGTTATTGCTTTTAGCCACGCCATCGGCGACCCAAGTCGAAGGACGAAGTTTTCGGGGAAGTAAGAAAATGCAATTTCTAACTTCCCGTCCTTCTCCGTCTTTTCGCAAAACGAAGTTTAATTTGAAGATAATGAGACGACCACCCTAAGACAGCCTAACTCCACCGATGAGTGGGACAGAAATTCAGTTAAAAATTCCTAAGATTCGGTGATGGCTCTGGGTGCGTGAAATTTACAGCACGTGAATAGGGACGTAAAAGGTTTTCAATCGAGCGTTAAGTTCGGCCTACACGGGCATAGGGAACGTTTGTATTGAAATAATGTATGCGAGTAATCGGTCGTAACGAGGTTTAATTAAAGTTCCGTCATTTCTGGCATAGTGCTTTCCCCCTGTAAAGCCCCGGGTCGTTGGAATCGGAGGGAGCCCGGTTACGCGGGGGTAAGCGCATTACCCTTTATGTTCTTCATAACTGTTTACCTAACATGGCAAATGTTTTAGGAGTTTGGTTCCGGCAAGAGCAGACGCGATAACCCGAGCGTTCGTGCAATCACGTGGGGTTCCGTTAATGCGTGAAAATTTACATACTCGGGCACACGCACGTCTCTTCCTTAAACCTCTACTCATACATCCCCTTCTCGACTAGCAGTTCCAAGAACAACAATTAAAAATAGACCAAGTGCGTCCTTAAGAAAAATAACATACACGTTTCAAGAGTAATTATTCTCACAAAAATCTGACATTCCGTTGGATTGCAACAACGATTTTCTTGTCTCGAGGGCACAGTAAGGAAGAGTATAGCTTTAAAGCAGTAAATATGCAACAATTAAAAATAGACCAGTGCATTCTTTGGGAAAAATAATATATACATTTCAAGAGTAATTATTGTAACCAAAGTTTGACATTCCATCCGATTGCAACAACAATTTTCTTGTCTCGAGAGCAGAGTGAGGAAGAGTATAGCTTTGTAGTTTTTATAGCTTTCATCTGGGATTTTCGGGGACTGTGATACGAGGATCGGTGAACTTGGACGAATGGGGGGAGGTGGGGGGAGGGACGCATCGACAGACTCGACGCAAACTTGGCTACACGAGGCGCTAAAGATTTGAGCGGAGTACGGGAATAAGGAATGGATATAGAGAGTTGCGGGGGAGGGGGGAGGGAGGGTGGGGTACCGCTATAATGTGGAAACGAAACTTCCCCGTTTCTCTCGTCTGCCGGTGCTTCAAGACATAACGAGGTTTCCGTCCTTCTGTTTCGCCGCCAGCAGCTTGCCGAACGCCCGTGTTTCTTGCTTTCAATTAGTGTTGCAAGGTGCGGCGACTTTAAGTAAGTTCCGGGCTCATGTAATACCCGGCTACGAGATGCGCAGGCAGCTAACTGTTTCCGGAAAGAAGATCGCCCTTTTCAATACGCGCGGGAGGAACGAATTCCGCGATTCCCCAGGAAGCTAGTCTGTTTCCTTAATTAAATCGTGGCGCTTGCAACAAAATTGCCAAATCCTAGCAAAACATGCTACGTACGAAAGGGACATAGGAAGAGACGTAGCGCTGAGAAAGGATATATTAAAGTGAAGTCTTGCAAAATCGCCAGGTCGCCAATAGCATGTCAAAATTTCTCACAGAACAGTTTCTCTTTTAATGAATCCTTGGACTCCAACATCAAATTTTGCATGAATATGAAGCGTTGAATTACACGGAGGGCAATCGTTAAGATTATATGAATTTTGAGTCTGTTTCGAGTGACACGGAACCAAATAACCGTATCAAACGTTGATCTAACATCGCTGTCAAAGGCGTCGTACTGTCTCGATGTCAATAAGGGGCAGGGTGGGGGGCGGTGTAAAAACAAGGTTGTTGAAGACGGCAAAGGAAGAGAGACATGCAAAAAGGCAGGAAAGTGAGGAGAGGAAATGAGGGACTGAGACGCGCGAGACGGGGAATACCCGATGGAGGAGGAGGACAGTGGGGATGGGGGGGGGGGGGGCATTGTTAACAAGGCGCGTGCATGAAAAGTCCAGGGCGAAGAGCAGAAGGATCGCTCAAGAGTCCAGCTCCGTGTAGGGCCGTGACGAAGGAACTTGTGAAAGGAGTCGGCCAGCCGGGGTGGTACTGATATCTTGTTTAATTAAGCGGACTCCAAAGTGCGCGGTGCCGACATCTTGTCGCGGTAAGAAGCCGTGCCCATTGTGAGTCTTCAAAGTCCGCAAGGGCCGGCGCTCAAGAATCCCCCGTCTTCTGGCGGTGCTTTTGCTCTTTTCCTATTCGCACTAATGAACGGGAATCAGAAATCCGCAAACACCTACGAGTCTTTCCGTGTCACACAAATTTCACGTGCTCCGAAAGGACCGGGTAGCACGGCACGTAAATTCACAAGGAATATGCACTTTTGGATAATTGCGCGAGCCATTTAATTGCGGTACACTTTAAAAAATGAACGACTGTTTGTACATTCTGAATTCGTTACGGAGGGCAGAGGGAAATTTCGTTATTTACCGTTGGGTAAAGTTGCACGTGCTCTCTCATTTGGCCAACTAATCTCCTGTGCATGTCGATGCATACGGAAGGACAACGGCTGAGCGCCAGAGCCCGAAAATAAATGACGAAAAAAGGCAAGTGACTAAAACTCGGCGACGTGTCACGTCCTAATTACCGTCGGCCGCCTGGGATCCGTCGACGGGGCACGTGAAACAAACTCCGCGGCGAGCAAAAAAAAGGACAACGGAGCGTGTGTGACGTTTGATAGTTTGGTCGTGAAAAAAATTGTAATTAATCGACCGTGAATCGCCGCGAAAGAAACGAAGCGCCACGGAAATCGCGGGAAACTCGTTGCGCTGTGGAATCCGTTTACTAATTACAGTGCGTAGGACGATATTTTCGATGCAGCCACACGAGGAGCTCACGACGACCGTGACATTGAGTCCTTTGTCGAGCCCTAAGGGATGAGGGTTTCCATGCACCGACGTGGAAGGAGAACGCGAGGGAGCGAGAGTGAAAGGTGAAAGGAAAGAAGGGACCGTCGCGCGAGGGAGGACCGTTACAGGATAGGAATTGCAGGGAAGGCGTGCAAAAACCGAACGTAAAGAGGACGGTCTGGAAAAACTCGGACGGCCGCACCACGGTGAGAATAATAACGTTATAATTTACGACCTCCACGAGGAGAGGTGTTAAGAAAACAGCGTAATAATCGAAGAACAAATACATAAAATACATTTTACAAACAGTACCGTCGCGGAGCTTTTCTTCGGTATTTTCTATGTAATCGGGGAATAATTTTTCCAACTTGCAATTAAGAGTGGAACGCTGTTTTAATATCATATTTACTGAGGCGGCTGTTAAGAACGTCTGCGTCGATGGAGATTTAATGAAAAAGAACTGCTGTCGATCGTCGGGTTTAAATTCCCATCGAGCGACAGAGGGCGGATAGACGGAGAGGCCAGCAGGTGGAATACAAAAGGTAGGAGCGAAAGAAGGTGGGAACGAGGAGGGCTGTTCGAAAAGGGTGACGCGAACCAAGGGAAACGGGGGGAGAGGGGGGAGGAGGGTGAGTTCAAGGGACGGTGAGGGTGGCGCACGGTACATCGATCGCACTTGAAACACCCATCTTTCGCTGCGTCGCGGTCTGGTCGGGCTTTTCTTTTCTCCCCCCCCCCTTTCCTTCCCTTCCTCCGTCCCTGCCCCAACCCCCTCCTCACGCCACTGCGTCACGACAAAACGCGACGCGTCGGGGGACGAGCGCAGGAAAGCACGCGGATCCTCTTAGCACCCTCCTCGTTGTCGCGTATCCCTGTATAAAACACGACACGCATTTGCCTCGGTCGTAGGAAACGCACGTATATAGGCACAGACGTAGGCACACAGGGGATACGTACACAGAGTGCAGAGAGAAACACGCAGCACGGTTGCAAAATACGTAGGTGCGAACCCTAGTGATTCTAAACTCGAGGCATCGCAGAGCACAGCGACGTTTCGTTGATTCTAAACGTATACTTTCCTACGTACCGTTTTACCATGAAATTATCTCGGGTGAATGACGATGAATATATGCTTTCCTGTTTGCCAGGGAAACATTGAAACAAACCAATGTACGAGTAATCGTAAAACTAAAATACAAATCTTCTGCGACAGCTCTTACCGTGGAATGCCACAAGAGTTGTTTGGAAAAAAAATCCGGGGTTAGTTAGATCCGCCGAGGATATTTCTGAAATGTTTGCACGTCTTCGAAAGTAGAGGAAAATTCTCATGGCGAATGCAAAGGAATGTGTTAATCTCCGAAGTCTGCGAACGACGGAGGGGGGGAGGGTCAGACGAGCCGGGAATTGGAGCGAATCCCCCGGTGTACGTGGACAACCGACGACGCGACACCGATGAATATGAAACAGTCATTAACGTGCCAATCCGGAATCACTTAGGTACGTGCATGGCACGCTAAATGCAGCAGCAATCGGCTGCTGCTGGCCGTTCGTTGCAGCTGCATCGCAGTGCATTACCTAGGGGCCCGATGCACCGGGTCGAGATGGAAACGGTGGGGTTGGCAGGGCAAACAGCTAGGCGCAGATAAGATTGGATGCACGTTCGTCGGCATTATTGACCGGCCAACGCAGATCCGATGAACGGAAGACTGTTTTCGTATCGCTGGCTATCATCATTGCTTATCGCCGTAGGTTTATCATCAAATATTTACGGTATTACGTCACATCGGCTGCAGCGCGGCTTAACTTAACATAAAAAGGAAGCAACATCGCGAAACTTTTGAAATATCGTAATATTTTTGAAATATCGTCAGAAAATTTCTTTCACACACGTACACGTCATACCTTTTTTCTTCGATACTTAGCGTTCGCGATTGATGTTGTCCTTTAAAATTTTCAGGCGTTGTTCTACATTTCGCTTGGTTCTTAGATGCTTGGCACGCGAGTTCATGTATTCGCTATACCGAAATGTTTGGCCAACCGAAACGATGTCGCAGTCCGATAGGATCGGCCCGGCGTTCGGGCGTTTGTCGGCTTTATTGTCCGGCCGCGGGGCCGCCGATAACGCAAGATTGCAATACGACCATAAAGTCGGCAGAGCCGTGTATCGGTCGCGGCAAACTCTTCCGCCGGAAATCGCGTAGAAAATTCCGCTTTTCTGGGACCCGGCAACACGTAGCCCGGTGGTAACTGCACGCGCCATTTTTGCATCCGCACGAATTTTCGACAATTCCGCTTTAAAGCTCAGCCCTGTCGTTCCCGAAGGACGAAAACGTAGCGACGAGTATCGTCGAAAATATGGAACCGATCAAATTTTTATCCATAAAAAAGGATATCGCATACGAACGGCAAGTTGGATTTTCATGGTCGGGGAATACAAATTTTTAATACGTTATAATATTAACCGTTGGATTTGACTTTACAATGAGGTAATGGAAAATGGCCGTATTGAAAGGGAAAGAATTTTATAAGAAATGGTTACCGACAATAAAACCGTTGGACAATATGCCCTAGAAAATGCAGTGGAAATTCCAATGGTGGTCAATTCATTAGGCAAACTTCCAAGTCGTTATTTCCGCCGATCGCTTACACTTGGTAATTCGAATTCTCGCTCGCCATTGTTTCTCTCTGACACTGCTTTTCTTTTCAGTTTTCTACCTACTTTCACTTCAAACTTGAACAGTTCCTTCGACGTCATATTTTCAGACTCTATTTTCACGTAGGAAACCATTGAAAATGTAAAAACCTTAGATTTTACGCACTCGAAAATACAATACACCAGTCGTGCAATTTACGATAAAATTCATTTATTATTTTCGTGTATCCGAATAATTGATTTCCCCCTTTTATCCGACTCAATTGATTACTGTTATATTCGTAGTTTAGGTAAGTGTATTTCCAAGTCTATCGTTTCCTTTTATCCGCACTTTTTCCTACGGATAACTCCAAGAGTCGATTAACGGAAGGGCAGAGAGTAGTTTCAACGATGGACTGATTCTTACGATGGTCGACAGTCAGTGATGCAGTGGCGGTTAACCCCGGACCACCGTAGATCTGCTTAAATGCCCTCGTAAGTTTTTCAAACTGCCTTTGCAAAGCCCCTCGCCGCAAGAATGCCGCTCTATGCAGAACCGACCCTCCAACTTCGCACGTGTACAATGAAGGACGGAATTTACATATAGATAGACGCGATGTATAGACGGACGCGGGGGAGAAAGTATGTAAGTGGCGCAGAATGGTTGTCACGTAAAGGTGGTGGAATAACGTAGCTCGTTCTTACGAGCATCCCCATACATTTTTTTTCACCGTAACAATGAAAGAAATTTGCCTAGCAAAGAATCAAACAGTCGCGGAACATCAATTTAACCTTCGCCAAAAGCGTGGTTTTAACTCTCGGAAAACTCGAACGAAAGGGAACATGTCGTGCCGAGGCGCAAGATTTTACCGTCGTCGAAAACGTGCAACGGTCAAGACGAAAAGCGGGATTGTAAAAACGGGTAAACGGGTGGAGATAGAAGAGGGCAAACGAATAACCGAGAACAGGTACAACGGGCACTGTTAAAATGGGCTTACGCGGAAGGTTCTTCCCGTGGGAGGCGACGGGGGAGGTCGACGCTGCTGCTGGTGGTATATTTTTTATCTTAATGGCGTTACACAGTTTTACGCTCAGGGAATTTAATGGAGTTACCAGCGCCGCTAGGCGGTACCATATACTTACGGGGGATGCCACCGGAAGAGTGATAGTCATGCACCGCCTCGAATCCGCTTTCGTCTCGCGAAGCGAGGTAAATTCTGTGCCGCGGGGTACGCCGCCCGTTCGGTGGTGCTTTGGCAGAGGGGGGAGGGGGCAGGAGGGCAGCGCCGTCGGCAAAGGCAAGAAGGGCAGGGGAAGGAAAAGGGGTTGTACCGCCCTTAAGAGGATTCATCGGTGCTCCTTGTGGCGAGATCCATGTGCTATGCCAAGCATAGGTGGCACAAAGCCGGCGAATGTCGCAGTAAATGCCTTATAAACCAACCATTTAAACGACACAACAGCTGCGTCAATGCCAAGTTCAAAGAAAAATATTTTTGCCGACGATGTACTGAAAGTAAAGGAAAACAGGTGCTCTAACATAAATAAAGAAGATATAAAATGACTCTCGATAGAAAGAAGGTACTGTGATATTGTCTTTAATATATCCTCAATATGATATACTCTAAATTTTGATTGCAAGGAATATTCTTATACTACGTAGCAGTTTTATTCATTAAAGCTAGAGTGTTGCAAACGGCACTGATTATTGTCAAGATATTTTTTGTGAGCCTCCTTGACTGCACCAGACATATTCCGCCGTTTATAAAATTAACAGCGTACCCGTGCGAAATTAACAGTGCTTTAAATTAAATACACTTTCTGCGAGGAATAAAATCCTGCCCGATGCAACGGGTAGCAAGATTCAGCGCGTTGCAGCTTGCTATATCGTTCTACCCTGATGCCATTAGCATATAAAGCGAGGTTATTTATCTTGTTTACATTCCGAAATGTTCTCCCAGGGAAAATTTACAACTTCTTTCCCATGAATGAAGATCGTGTTCAGCGGCTATTAACAACCCCCTTCTTCAACACTGCACGTACATGCATTACATCGTCAGCGTTAATCGTTATCCTTGGAAAGGTATTACTTTTACTCTCGGAAAAATCGAGTGTACCGATTTCACGGTCCCGTCCTGAATGATAATCGATGATCTTCGGGAGTGCGCGAATGACGACGAATTTACGCGGAATTCCGTGTCTTTCGAGTTACCGGTTTATATCGCGCCGTGAATTCGTGGGACGTTGCGTAGCGAGATAATCCGGACGAGAGCGGTCAACGGTCCGGAACAAGACGGATGACAGTTATGCGGTCGCGAGCGTGTACAGAGGGAACCGACAGTTGACGATATTTCATTTCTGCCGTGGCCGCGACGGGAGTGCCCGGAGAACTCGTCGGGCACTGCTGACCTCCATTACGGCCTGCGGCTAGGTGGGCCGCGTTTGCCCGGCGAGATCGTCGAATTCACTGCGGCCCCGTGGGCTTCGTACGGTTGCGGGGAACTTGTGGACGCAGAGAAAGGGTAAGGGGTGGGGATTGGGGGGTGTTCGGAGGCTCGGTAGATGATCAAAGCCCGTCTGTATGTCAAATGGAGGGTCTTGCCTCTCCATTGCAACGTCCACTGGCCAACTCAGATGCTCCGCTTGGTATTCCCTGCTCGTGTCTCATTCACTCCCTCCGTCCTGCCCCGCCCCCCGTAACCCTCCCACGAAACTTGGAGCAGCGTCAATCTCGTCGCGCCGCTGCTAGACCGGAAACCGCGACTCGCGGCTTCGTGCCGTCGTCGCTGCACTTCGCCTTCCTAATTCGATGTCCAAGACGGTCCGAAGTCTGTTAAACGCTTTGATGCGCAATCCTCTCGTCGGAAACTACTGGAAGATCGTTAGCAGGGCTTCGAGGATTGACGAAGACCGAAATTTGCTCGTGCATGTCTCGGTGTAGAGCGTTATTCTCATTCTCTTGATAGCACGTTGCTTCGTTTCTGTGTTCTCTTAATTATTTGTATTATTTTTCGTCTTTCTCTTGTGGCGAAGTGAACTTCTTCGATGAGTCCTTGAGTAGCAAATGCACTTGGCTGATAAAGAGCATCAAGGCGAATCATCTAGCCGGAGCAGGGACGATCTTCATCGAGGGTTCTCACGGGAATTTCATTGCGCGGCATGGGCAAAGCTCGCGAGCACTTTGTTCCAAGGTCAAAGTGCAGGGAATGCCTTTGAAAGCTCGCCGTACACTCGTCGCCGTAGCTTGCTGTACCTGTTGTACCTTGCGATATATATAATAAAATGAGCTGCCAGTGTAAATATCGCCGCGTTGCGGTTTTCAGGAATTTCATTATCCATTGGCCGATTGCGCGGAATTTCATTTGCCTCCTGCTTTTCTTTCGTCCCCTTCGATGCTGCATGCACGAATACATTCGCAACCAGGCTCTGACCTTTCCCACCGCCCCAATCGCAAGATATTCCTGCGCTGCAATTTTTCCCACCGTGCCAAAACTCTGTTGGGCGAAAGAACGTAAAACACTTGGTCGCAGTTGGACGGATCGTTAGCAAACGAGACATTACCAGTGCCAGGCGTGATGGCCCGATTGCACAAAATATTTGTGAATGGCGAAATTTCGTATATTGGAAACCTTAAAGAAAAGTCAAAACTAATGAATCTCGTGCGTCTGACATTTTGACGATTCTCCTACGTCGAGTAGTTTCATCTTGGACGATGAAATGAATAAGAAATAAATTTCAATTTCCATTAGCATCAATCTCCGGTGGACGAGATCCACGGAACTACGGTTTCTTAATATTCCGGAGTGCATTTCGGCAAAACCCGCGCGATAATAACGGCATTGGCGAGGCTCGAGATTTTTGACGACGCTCAACGGACGGCCCCGCAGGGCCGCAAGGGACGACGGGTCGTCTCGGTTCGTGGTTTCACGTGAAACTTAACAAATCGTCGGCACATGGGAAATCTTAGCGATTCTTAACTTCCCCGTTTCCCCCCGTTTATGGATGCATAGAATTTTTCTTTCCCCGCCGTCGCGTCGGTTGCGAAGTAACGATTCCACGGATTTCCCTCGTGTCGCATGTCGGTTACTCCCAATTTACCTCACTTTTTATACCCCCTTTCGTCAACCCCCAGGCCCTCGTCAATTCTCCCCGCCGAGGAAATACAACTTGTCCACCGTGATTCTAGGATTTCAAATGGTGAAATCCTAACGAAAAATCCTAGACCTATAAAAATATGACGATAAACTTTTCCGGATTACGTCGTTCCTTAAGTGACCATGAGTAAAACAACATTCTCACATTTCTCCGTTAGACACTATTAACGCCGCGCAGCAAATTTTTGCGAAACAAAGAAAACCGGGGTTTCAAGCTCGATCGGAGTTACCGTGAGTTGCCGGATGAGCGGATTATTTTTGCAGCTACGTGAATCGGCGATAGGCAGAAGTCCGGTGGAAGGCTGATTTTACGTATGAATGGAGGGAAGCATGAAATACGAGTATCCATCGTTGGCCCGATAATAACGAAAGTGAAGGACGGGCCGAACGGACAGCCGGCCGTATTATAGATTTTCATGAATACATGCTAATTGCGAATTGCCGTATCATTCAGTGGCAATGGTTTAACGCGAATGGCCGGATGCTGAGCATCGGGAACGCGATATCACGGACCGCGATTGGTAAAGAGCAAATCGATGCTCCCGCGCGTAACAGATCATGCAACATTGCGTGCAAACCGCCGCGTCACGCGTACCGCGACTTCGATTGCATTTTATTGAACCGCTGAATAACAGCGATTGCTTCTGCAATTTATTAACCTCCGCTCGTAAGAATCTCTTCTACCGAAAGGTATCCGCCTACTGAATAACACGAACGTCGCGTGTTAATGCTAATATATCTCCTGCATAAAACATAAATAGCGAAACAGGGATTCGCTCGGCGCTAAAAATAGAATTCGTAGAATTTCCTAAGTCGCAGGGTTTTGCTGAAAATTTCGATGCAAAACGGTAATAATTGTATTTCATATTGGATGTGTAACTTAGTGCAGCTTTGATAATGAAAATATGTTTCGTCGCATATACGTATGTATGTACTTGTTATGTAACGTGCATTCCGTAAATACCGGAATATTGAATATCTCATCAATAACTACATATTGGTTTATGAAATTTCAGCTGTCCGATAACGATTAATATGCATATTAATATGAGCCTACAGTGGGTACAGACTATGTCGAAAAAACCGCAATAAATGCCGACAAACGTGACAGGGCCTGAAAAATTAGAGATGCAAGAGAGGGGGAGGGGTGAAAGTAGAAATGACGAGCAAAGAACAGAAAATGGGAGAGAAATGAACGAAACGAAAAGGTGATAAAAATGCGAGTGAAAAATGGGGGACAGAAGAAAATGTGGTTTGCGAAGAGAGTATGGGTAATGAGCGAGAAGGAAAAATGAGGAACACAGTAGAACGGAGTAAAAATGCACCAATTCCACGGTGTATGCGTGTGTGTGTGTTGGTATTCGTGAGGTTAATAAAAGCGCCGGGGAAATGTTGAGCGTTGGAAATTACCGTTCGAAGTGTCCGCGCGTCGGACACAATTACGTCTTCATCCCTCTCTGTCCCCGGCATTTTCGAGCTTAATATTAATACGTTGAAATTCCTCTTCCACGCGCGTTATGACGTGCGAAATACGATATCGTAAACGAAGGATCATCCGATTACGACGCGCCGGTGCATGAGACAAAAAACAACGATCGTAATTGTTTTTCCATTTGTACCGGATGTCCGGGCTTTATTCGGTGCTCGTCTTTTTTTTTTTAATCGGCCCCGCGGACGCAACGGTGGCGAGTCTGCCTGTCGTTCGGAGCCGCGAAGACGGGAATTCGACGTGCAGGGAGGGAATTTCGAGTGCGGGACGAGACGGAAACAAGAATGGGATTCTGCACACGGATACACACTTACTCTCTGCGGTACGCCCATCCGACTGGCACGGCCGTGCCTCGGTGAACCTTGTGTCTGGCCTTGTTTCTCCTTTCGATGGGTCTTCAGCCCGCGCAATAGCCGCGAGAACGTTGTTTTCTTCTTGCTCGTGCTCTGTCCTTGCTCTGCAACGACAAACAATAGCAAATAAATAATCAGCCTGTAGAACGAAGCAAATACAGTTCATTCTAAGCGACGGTGGAAACGTACTTTCAAACGTTACTTTAGAAAGAAGGAAAAGCACATCACACTTTACTGTTTTCCGTGTCGTAGTATTCAACGATACAACGGGATTTATCGCTATATGGCTTCAATTTTTTCGGGGGGATTTTATAGAAAAAAAAAACACCTCACAGGTTTAACTAGGCTGTTGAAATACCGGGTATTCTGGGAGTTCGTTGGCTCGGGATTTTACGGTAACCTTTAATGATCGACGAGTAAAACCTTCGGAAATCCCAATTTTCGAGCCGACGGCAGGGACTACTGGCAATCTCGCAAATAATCGAATGAATCGGGGTTGCCCGCAACATCGCTATCCATTAACGGATAATTCAGGCATACCGTTAGTTACCCCGTCCCTTGCATCGGCCTCTTTCCGCTACCTCCTCCCCCCTCTGGTTTTACCCTGCCCAAGCCCGGTGACAGTATATTGTATTAGTGTCAACTCATCCGTTTATTAACGTCGACAACGCCGCTACCTAATTAGCTACCTTTAGGTCGCGGCTGTTAGCACCAACGAGTTATGCACTTACGCCTAATCAACAATCGTCGCAATAATCAGTACATGTGTCGCATGTACAGGTAGTCGAGTCTCGTCTGTCCATCGCTTCCATATTGATGCCAGCCATTGCGAAATAAGAATTTCTTGGAAAGCTTCTTGAAGAGTTGAAAAAAAGGAAGATTGAAAAAGTCTCTTGAAGAGTTTCTTGGACAAAATAAATGTTTACATCTACTCGCGAATTGTATATACATTGGGGTAATCTGTTAGCTATAATCAGAATAATCGAAGCTAAATAATCAAAATAATCAAAGTAAAATCAAAGTTGTTTAATAAATACTCAGATGTAAAACGTAGAAGAATTCTTGAAAAAATTGCTAAAAGTTTCGCAAAAAATTCTTCTAGGTATTACATCTGAGTATTTATTAAACAGCTTTGAGTTTCGCCGCCGGAATAGCGGCATGGGCGTATAAAGATTAATTCTAAACTGCGGCTGATCGAATCGTATTTAGTGCGCGCGATGCTCAAAGGAAGACGGGGCGAAAGCGGAGTTAATCTGCCTTTTGATGGAAATGGACGCGGTACGAGTGTACAAGGAAATCCGTGTCAGAATCCGTCCATTTGCATCGAAGGAATATTTTCCTTGCCGCGAAAGACCGCATTTGTAATTGGGTTAATGCATCGGCCGTGTAAGTCCGAAAATCCGTGGAAGCTCGGTTCGGTTAGAAACGCATAACGCGGATTAGTCGGCCGGTATCGGAACGAACGTTAACAGCCGGTATATCGCGATTTAATTAAGGGCCCCATGGTAAAGCTATAATTTGTAACTCGCCATAACGATTCCGGACGAAAACGCTTCGCCGGGACAACGTAACGTGTTAATTAGCGGGGCGCATTATGCATGCGCACATTTACGTTGAAAATTATTCGTGCTTTCGCGCGCGGCCGGACGGGGAGACTGCTGAATGACTGAGAGAATTAGCATCGCTGTGTAATTATTACGTCACGGATTTTGCCGCTAGACGACGATGAACGGCGAGAAGGCTTCATTGTCGTTTCAACCAGACAATGCCATATTCCAGTGGAAATTCCTTCATTCAGCCGTTTATAATCCTCCTGGCAAGTTGAATTTGATTTCGACTTCCTTTGCGATCTCCGAGAAATTCGGCGAATATTCATTCGTACAATTATCGCTGTAACCCGTCACCTTTATGCGGAATACGATAATCCATTTTCAAGTGGATTACGGTACGAGTTAAAGTAGGGTTGAAATTCGGTTTAAACGGATGGGCAAATTCGAATGTGTGTGAAATCAACAAACATGCCCGATTCTTTTCGTCTCGGTCCCCTCTCCCTTTGGCTGCGTGGCTGGAAGTGGATATCTATGAATCCTTCGGAAAACCACTATTATTCCACGCTGGATTGTACGTATTTTACTGCGACAGCGGTCGACCGCGCGCGCGATATGGCCAAAGAATACAGGAGACACCAGGGAGCCCGCCAGTCTGAACGTCGTTCCCGTAATATCGGAAATATATTGCCATGGCTGTAATCACAAGTCATGTTGAATCGAACGAATCGCATGGAATAAAAATAAACCCGTAGACGGAATGCCCCCCCTTCCCCCGTGCGCGAGGACATCAACGATGAGTAGGGAGACGACAGGATACACGTGTAGGAAGAGGAGCTTCAGAACGAAATCGGTAGAAATAAATCGCGTATGGAAACTGTCAAAGGGAGCAGCATCAAAGGGCTCCCGTGGATAATCTAGAAAAAAAACAAGGATAGGAGAACAGTAAGACAAACATTACAACTGCACAAAGTGAGAAAGAAAACAAATACAGATAAACAAAGGACAATCGTAGAATTGAACCTTCGTGACGATTTACATTGAGAGTGAGTAAAAGGAAGGTAATCTACAGAATAGCGAAATGTGGGAAGTATTAAACGAAGAAGTTGTACGTGGAAAAAGGAGAATGACATTTTAAATAAAAAGGACGAACATGTGTCGAGAATAGGTAGAATGAGAAGAGACTTGAGGACAGAATGCGAAGGAGTGAGAAATAAGTCGACAAACTGGGGACTGTGTACACCTTGAGGAAAAGTGAGGAGGGGGGATTGGAAGGAGACGTTTCAGCTGAAGGGGATCGAACGAATGTTCCGGCCGCACATGTATCAAATCTCAAAGTTGCGTGAGAGATGAAGTTCCTGCTTGCTCAGCGGCGAGTCATGTTGAAACGCGCCGACTTTCGACTCCTCCGCCAAGCACGGATGTTCTCTACACGTGTTCCTTAAATTTCAAAGCGTCTTACCGGCTGAGCACGTTGCTCCCCATAAATACAAGACATCCTCTACATACATCTCCGGTGATGCAGGAAGCGAACGGCTAATATAAAGATCATCACTCATAAAACTAGTTTTCTCGTTGTAAAAATCCATCAACGATATATGTCTTCCACGAGGTCATTCATTCGTCAATATGGCAAAGATGTTTAAAATGACGAAAGATGTTTGAGCGCCATCGTCGACCATCTTTTTGCGTGCGACCGTCGTATTTCGGCGACCGGTTGAAAATTGGTAGTTGGGCAAGAGCTGTCAGTCCAGGCGAGAAATTGAAAGGACACTGGTCGTACGGGGATATCCTGGCGGAAGGACGATGATCGTGCGGTTTGCCCGAGACCCACGTTTTCCGAGCGTCGTCACTCCCTTACGCAACCGACGAGAACAAGTGGATTAGAACGGGGGCACATTCGCACGTGCGAATCTAAGGTGGAATCTTAACAAGGCGGGGCAAATCTAGGAGGGTAGGAAGCGGAACAGGGCGGTTAATGTGTGGAAAGGCCAGGCGAGATAGAAACAAAGCATCGGAACAGGGGCAACGTGGAACAAAGGAACAAGACGAGAAAGACATGGGAGGAGGGAGGGGATAGAAGGCAGAAGGAAACATCTAGGAAAGTAGATACAGCCAGACAAATACGGCGACAGCTTTGGTTACGTTAAAACTGTCTGCGTTCGTGACACCTCTGTCCTCCTTTCATCCCCTCCCCTTCTGTCCCTTCTGTCTCAATCACTCCCAGACCATTCCTTTTTCGTACCTCCTATTCGCCATTCGCTTTCCTTCTGCCTTCTTACCATTTTCTACGGCCCCCACGTGTACGAATTTTGCCTGACTCATGCATTACGCCGCTACGAAGAGGAAAAATTATCCAATTCCCGAGCTCTCGTCCACACACGAAACACATTTCGTCTGGTATCTCGTACGCCTAGCCGGCAAAGAACTCCGCGAAAGTTCGTAATGCATACGACCAGGGACGAACTGCAGTGTCGTATTTTTTCACCGACCGAAAACTCTTTGTTTCCCGTCACACGTCTCGGCGAGCAAAATAAATGGATGAAATAGCTTGAATACGAAATCTTTTGTTTTTCATAGTTTCATATTATATTCACAAATGAATAAACATTTAATTTTTGAGTACGCAATACGTTAATATGTTTCTTTTTTGTGACTACAATGAATTAGGTTTTTCATTAATCCTAATGTTTAGCATAAATACACATGGAAATAGTCGATAATCTTTCTGTCCATTAATCTTCTTGAGTCTCATGTCAAATCAACAGCATCAATATTAAAGCGTGAATGGAAATGATAGAATATCTATATAATTAATGGTCATATACCATGTCAAATTGTCAGAATCAAATTAAGTATAAATTGAATTATATGCATTGAAATTATTATCTTGCAGGGGCATATTTTAATTAGTTTTTCGTTTCCAGAGCAGCCGAGAAGTCATCTATCCCATTCTGCATATCGTTAATTATACATTTTAGATAAAAAATTACATTGAAATTACATTTTGACGATTTAAAATTTGACACGAAAACGGCAGTATTTAATTTACAGACTTGTTTGCTCGAAGCTTTCATAATAACATACTCGAGAATTTCCCGATCACACGTACGAGCCGTTAATGCTTGAAAACCCTACGTGGACTTTCCAGAATTTAATTAGTGTCAATATAAAATTGCTGACGAACGTGCAGAAATGAGATTCACCGCTAAACCAGTTTTGTCGTTGGCCCTGTAATTAGTTCAACGGGTAAAAATAGTCGGATCGTGATAGACCGAGAAGCGACGGGAAGGGGGGGGGGGTGAAAGGAGTGGGGGGTGCGCGGCACTCGACAAATTCAATTGGTGCCGAGCCGATGGGCACCCTTGATTATAACTGGACCACAGGGGAAAAAAGGAGCGGACAATGATATTTGCCTGTTTCTCGACCCCCGGCACGTTTCCCCGTAAATTACGACTGCGCAGACAGAGTTTCGTGCCCTCTAAACCCCCTCTTCCCTCGTTTCATCCCTCTCCCACTATGCCCCCCCACAATTCCCTCGTTTTCCGCATTGTACTTCGACGCCTTCGGAATTCCTCGAAGGCGGCCGCGAAAACGCATTATTGAACCTCACCATTTTTTTCAAGCCCTTTCCGGCGAATTTCATTTCGTTCGACGATTGCCTTCCGTAAGAGTTTCTGCAATTTTCCTCCCCATCCCTGGCATGGCCGTTGCCCTTGCCTTTATTACGGCGCGGTTACTTTCTTAGCGTGCAGAAGAAATTTCCTAAAAATCAAGAGTGAGTGACCCTCTCGCGTTTAGTTGCGGCCAATGAATTTCCCGTTCTTCCTATTTGCCAGTTTCATACTGTCCTGGCATTCGCCTTCGTTTATTCTCACTTCGTACAGTTCCTCGATCCACTCAACCTCTGCTTTCTCTTCTCCTCTTTGTCTGGATTCCCTTCGCCCGTGAGCGTCTTTCTCCCTCTCTCTCTCTCTCTCTCTCTCTCTCTGTTTGTCTCTTTCTCTCTGCCCCTCTTGTTCCTTTCATACGCAAGCACGTGCCTGGGGGAGAAAGTTCTTCAGCGCCCTTCGTGAATTGTTTTAGAGCAACGAGGGAGCCCACGAAGTTCGTTCCTCGCAACGAAGTTACGTTCCATCCACCTTCGTGTCTGCCTCGGTTCTTGGGGTGGCAGGGGTGCGCGGGGGAAGGGGGAGTTCTATGTATTGTGCAAGCTCATGGCTCGCGATTCCGAGTCATACGGAGAAAAATCGGAAGTTCGGAGGCACAAGAGTGGCTCGTCGATCGGTTTGTACGCGACGTGAGTTGCATAATGAAAACATACACATTGCCAGTAAAATGCGAAGAACGGAACACGTTTCTTTCACTGCAAGCCGCGCGGAAAGTAGCGTACGGAGATTGAGAAAAGTCACTTGCAAGGCCGACTGTAAAGGCAAGAACACACAGAGGGCCGTGTTATGATTATCGAAGAAATCTACGTTTGAAGGACGAGAAAATACTGTCTACCCTCTCTCAAAAATGTTTTAGGTTGTAAAAGATTTTTCTTTCCCAGAGAGACTGTACTTTATTTCATGCAGATCCGAAAGACATAAATTGACTAGTAAAATGAAAGTACATTTGGAAGGAACAGTAATAACTCGAGTATAGAATGAAAATGTAGTTCCTTTTACCACAGCGTTCGTTTGAAAAGAAATTTGGAACTAAAATTAGACACAACATAAAGTAGACCTGTTCATGCCCGTGCGACTGTGAAGTAAGAAATCACCGTCACCGTGGAATTAACGCAGCGTTCTCCTGGCAAATTCGATTTTAAGAGACCGGTAGAACATCCGACGTGGAAAAATGACAAAACCATTCGTTCGAGACACGATGATTGAATCTCTAACGTACGAATAAAGACACATCCGACCGCACAGTACGAATAGTTCAATAAATGAGTAAATCTTTCGTTTATGGCAAAGCTCCAAATATCCAGAAACGCATTAAAGGATAAAAGATCGTTTACAATTTTTCTTAAATTGATTTTATATTAATTTCCGACGCTTAGTCGGGCAGTATTTAAGAGTAACAAGTTAATTCGTACAGAATGATTAACAGTTTTGCAATATTTACCGAGGATGAGAAATATGAGCCATAAATACGTCAATTTCCATGAGATCACCTATGAGCTGGCTGCGATCAAATCGTCGCGCAAGTTAAATGAATTCCCATTAATCAAGGAGTAATACTGCCAAGCGATGGCAAAAAAAGAGAGAACGCGGAGACTGCGAGCGCGTCGTTTTCAAATGTCTGGCTAATTCGAGGGCATTCGTCCCGCGGGAACGGGGGAAATTCGCGAAATTTGCATACGCGCAGTAGGATCGACAGCCCCTGTCCCCGTCTTTCCCTCTTTTTCTCACACTCTCTCTTTCCATCTCCCTTGGCGCGAGTCGATATTGCCGACGGACTGACTCGCGGGAGGGCGAAAGAGCAGGCCTGTTATTATGAAAATCCTCGGTCGAGCGAAAGCTGAGCTATAAGCATGAATAAATAAGCGATATTAAAATCCACTTTCTTCTCTCCTCGACCGCCCCTTACTCGTTCTCCTTCTCTCGCCCTGCCTTTCTTTCTCTGTCTGTTGCTGTCTACACCTGCCCATTCCTTCTTATTCCCATCGGCAGGGATAGCCTTGCTCTCCTCGCCGGTGTAATGGCATTCCTCTTCTCCTTTCTCTTCCTCCTCGTCTTCCAGCTCGACAATTTACTTTTCGCTTCGCGGTTCGTCCCCCCTCTCTCTCTCTCTCTCTCTCCACCCCTGTTTTTTCTCTTCTGTTGCTCTGTCCTCCCTTTTCCCGAAACCCTTCGGGCTATCTTCCCGTTCTGACTGTTTCTCCCGAGGGACACGGCATAGCCTGAGGCTCGGCGTAACGCGGATCTCCGATAACGAGCGTTCAGTACATACATTTGTCGGGACGCAACGATTGCAGGGAGGTTCGAGTAACTCCACAAGCTTTCACGAAAGTAGATATCAAAAGTCCAACCGATATTTCTATCCGATTCCTCTCCACTTCCGGCAACTATTTTATAGAAATCCAAAAACAGATGCACACATTATTTTATTACCGCTTACCTTGACTCTTTTGAAGCTTTGTAGAGGTTAGAATGGTACACGATCATCGTCAGATAGGACGAAGTATAATTTAACAACGAGGATAATTCTTATTTTCGCTGCTTAATGAATTTTAGTTGAACACTCGGTATTTTTCAGTTGAATGGACCAGTCTTTTACTTTCGAAATAATGATTTCCGGCAGCTAGAGTATCCTCCGAGTGTATCTGCGTCGGTGATTGCTTTCTGATGGGCATTTCTTTGGATGACGTCACGGCATACTGTCGGTAATAATGCGATTAATATTGGGCCTCTGTTCCCCTTCGTTTTCAGCGCCGACGGGTAAATGAACCCACTGATAAATGGCTGCCGGTAGCCGATGATATCGGACATGCCATTTTTCAGGACGTTCGATAAACGTACGGAATGCGAACTGCCATAAAACCGTCCGCGAAACTGGGTGCAATTAAAGCGTAGCGCGATATTCCCGTAACTAATGTGATCCCGTCGAATTATTCGACCAAAATCTACGTATCGCATTGGAAAGTACAGTTTAATGTGTAATACAACCAACCGTGGGAGTTTTGTAAACCCAAACCCCGGACATGTACCGAAATTACGGATTAATTATACCGGTTACGCGGTTGAAATTTTATTAGGCATTCTGGAAAATCCAATTACCGTCGTCACAGGACTCCGAAATATACTGACTTCAGTGGCCCGCGCGATCTCCATTTTCCTTCGATCGATGTGAGAATTAGGAAGAAATGTCTGCTACGAAATTTCGTCTTAACGAAGACATCATAATGTACAGTTTCCGTGAGATCCGCGACGTTGATAAATCGTTTAGAAAGACTTGCGTGAGGAGGGGCGAGGAGAAGTCGTGTTACAGTTTCTGATGGTCGACGCGATTGGACTCTTAGCGTGGGATCGGTGGCCAGCACAGCGAGCGATGTAGCTGGGATTCCTCTGGCGGGACAGGTCGGTCGGTCATGTAGGACATGCACCCCGTGGGGAAGGAGAGTTGATAAGGGATGCACGTTGCGTCGGCCTGGGTGAAAGGACGGCCGTCGAGGCCCGACAGTCGTGAAGGGGCAAGGGGGTAGAACGTGCAGAGTGAGTCGTGAGGGGTGCGAAAGCTGGATCTGCTCCAAGGCATGCAGAGAACGACGACGTATGCGTCGCATGCACAGTCCGGTGCATCTAAGGGCTTGTGCGACTGAAAAGCACTAGCGAGACGGGAAGAGAGAAAGAGAGAGAGAGAAGAGGGGGATGGAAGAACTGCCCCGTCGTCTCGTCAAGAGGTCCAACGAAGCATCGTCATTGTCAATTCTTCCCTATTTGTCACGCCTTTGCTTTCACCCAAACGACACGCGCGTCCCCGTCGCAGTGATTTTAAGGTGTTTGTACTCGCAGCAACGTCCCGTTGAAAAATGAAGGTCGACCGAGAGCGAAGGAACTTACAAAGAAAAAGATACAGAAGTAGAACAGAACGAAAAGCGAGTAGGGAAGGAGGGGAAAGTTGACGAACGAAGATCAGACGCGATGACGAAAGCACCGGGAGAAAAAGCAAAAGGAATGAAAGGCAAGACGGATTACCGACGGTGTAAAAAATTAGACATACCGACCGAGAACTGAACGGACAAAAAGAAAGAGAAGAACGACAAGGCACGTCCCGTTAAGATGGAATTACTGTAAAAAATGTTGAGACGATTAGGAAATGTTCGGACAATGTTTTACAATTGTACACGGCGGAGAGAAATTTCATTTTCTTTTCCACGAAGTCTTTCAAACCGAGCGTGGCCTGCATAATGAAATGCCACCTCACGACAACTGGTGATCGTTAAAATAATAAGCAATAAAAATGTCCTATCAGATGAACGTAGTCTGGGTGCTAGAAGCAAAAAGGTACGGCGTGGCTTTCAATTGCGAGTCGAGGGTCTTCGCTCGATCGTGATACCCAAGGACCGTCGTGGGGGCCATACGTATATGTGTGTATATACATACAGCACGCGTATGCAAAACAGCCGCAATTAAGCCGATGCGATTTGCATAAAGGCATTGTTTAACGGCAGTGCACGGGCGGGCTATATGGCCGCGATAGACGACAGATAGAACGCCGGAGGCAACAGAGAAACGTCGGTGATGAGCTTGCGATAATTCGATTGCATTCCGCTGCATCGAGCATCGAATGACGGTCAGCGATGCGACACGCGAGAAATCGATCATGCGACTTCTTTGAATCGAATCGCCGACTTCGACGTAACTAAAGAATTCTCGTACAAGATAGAAGACCAACGGGGAATCATATATACCGCTATAAATAATATATATATGTTAATTGATCAATATTATAGAGTGACTTCAACGTAACTAAAGAATTCTCCTACGAAATAGTTCGAAGGAGAATTATCGAACAATTTTATTAGAAATTTTATTCAAGAAGTTGTTGGCTTTTTCAATGGCTTTTATAATTTAGTTAGTTAATTGCTGATGTTTTGCTTGCCTGTTAAGTATCTTTTGAATGCAATGGTAATATTTGGATGGCATGGACGGACGTATCGATTTCATGTCGATACGCGATAGTGGAGGAAAAATGTCTTATTTTTGCCTGGCAAGTCTATTCGACGACGGCAACGGCCGTTGTATTAATGTACAATAAATTTTCATTCGCGGACGATGCGGTCGTTTTGCCAGCGAACAAAAATCACGGTGGAAAACGCCGAACGCAACGCGAATGCAATGCTTTCCATTGACGTATCCCCGTATAAAACTTCGACATTGATCTTTCTTAGATTAACGCAGATGCATCCGGTTATCCGCAATATCCGCGGGGGAACGATGATTTATGACGATCGTTGTAGCGTTTGAAATGGAGATGTTTTCGCTGTAATTCCCGGAGAAGCGGAAAGCGAGGAACGGAAGTGGAAAAGCTAGGGCAAAAATTCTTACGAAAATAATAGCACGTAATGTCGTTTAAAGTACTAACGAGAAATTCAAAATTCTTTCAATTATTCCCAGGGGTCGAAAAACCCTATTACCTTACAACCTTCAAAATTCTAAGAAAGATACGGCAATAGGGTTTAACGAGGAATGCTTTGCCCGAATAGTTTAATATGCGCGTCGGTAAACATAATTACAGCAAAGGGGTATAGACGCAGTGGGTAATATCTTGTGGATATCGCCGGCGGTGTATATAGCGCAATATGCTTCTGATTACCCATATTGGCGCGTATCTCACGGTACAATGGAAATCGCTTACTGCCCTCGGGAATCCTCCTTCCTGCCTCCCTGGCGGGTCCGGCCCGTCTTGTTCTCTTTTCCGTCATTCCGTTGCTTCCTCGGCCGGACCGCCGGGGGATAGAAAAGGCTGAAAAGGATATTCCTGGCTTTGCTGAGAAGCCCTGGTCAATCCGCAGACTGGCCGGTCATTCCGCGATTGATCCGAGTGGGCGGACAAAGCCGATAGGCTTTATCGTAATATATACGGAACATTACTTCAGACATGGATGACAAGAGAAATACACGTAATGGCCACTGCCCACTCTTTGCCCCGAGGAAGATCTCCGCAAAACGGCAAGCCATTTCCGTGATTAACGGCAGCTTCGAAATCATCCTGTGAGGTTCAGACTCGATGTTCCAAATCTTGAAGAGTCAGCAATACTTCACAAAAATTCGTCCGACATTCGACATACTCGTCACGTAATTATACCAATGTGGATGTAATAATTTTAGATATAATTCGTGTCATCGTTGCTCTAAGAAAAAAATCTAATTTACGACCAGCTAAAAGGAATTCTTTTCACGCGTTTTCTTCATTCTTGGCTTTTTGTTTTATGAACCTTGCGCGGGTATGAAAAATACGAGAACGGAAGGAATTGGTATAAGCCGTAAAGAGATACCATGCCGTTAAAAGCATATACTTGTATCTTTTTATTATCGCCATCACTCGATTGATGCGCCACTACGGAAGTTAAACCGATGCCACTTTACCGTCTCTCTAACAAAAGAAAGACGTTGAGTAATCTCAATGTAAGATGCTAATCCTGCTTCTCCACCTCCTAGAGTCCTTTTCACAAGAGAGCATAACCATTAGACTTATTTGAAACATCAAGTCCTATTGGCGAGGCTTCGTTTACAACTATGCCTGAAATATGTTCCACGCGAGTGATCCAAGGAACCGGGGTATTGGATTTTTGTTTTAATCGGCCAAATGATCAGCCGAATTCCGCTGTGGGGAATCCATTATGAAGCCTAGCCGTACATACCGTCAACCAGACACGGTGTACTGTTGCAAGTATCGACGGTGATGGTGAAATGCAATCGCACGTGGCCGCTAGACCGCATCGATCTAGTTGCATCCCAGTCTGGACAAACAAACACGTTTTACCGCAGTTCGACATTACACGAAGTAACGAACCTACTACGTATGTACGTTCTGCATTTGCGCAGCTTGTTCCTGCAGTGCAATCATGCGAGTCTAGCATTTGTTAGGAATGCTATCAGAGATACGATTCATCCACATTTCCGAATTCATCGACATCTGATTAGGTTCCCCGTGCTTTCAAATACGCATAGATGTCGACAAAATTAAAGGTGTTTTCAGCTAAATAAAATCATCTTGGAAAAGAACCATTTCATTAATGATTTCCATAGGAAAGAAGGAAAATAAGGTTACTCTTCTTAATCGATGTAAAAGAATAAGTGTAAAATTGTCTGATAATACACAGAAAAATATTAACACTGAGTAAAAACTCGGAAAACATATCATTTGATGTAATGATAATGATCGAATTTCATTCGAGAGGATGATGTAAGTAGGAGGAGGTGGAGGGGGGGGGGGGGGGTTATAGAACCCTACGAAATGCATCATCAGTGCGTCGCAACTTGGGGTAAGTCATGCCCCTTGTATTTCAGCTGAGGCAAACACTCTCGCTCGTGTACAGCCGACACGTTTCCCGCAGTAGTGCACGACAAATCCGTTTGTATTGTATGTCGTCCGTACAGGCAAACCTCCTGTACATTTGCCGTATTTCCCCGTTTACCGGATTGTTGGGAACGGGTGTACGAAGGTGTTGGAGGATCTTGCACGTCGGGCCGAACGTGTACATGCATGGCAATGATCGTGTGTATCATGCACGCCGTGTCATCGAATATTTGCCTGTTCCACGTGTGTTGCCGTCGAGCTGCCACGCGTTTCTGTTTGCGCCGTTCATTGTGCACGTTGGACTGGTGTGAATTTTCTCAGCGGGTACGTGTGAACGGTCCTCGGGACGTGGAGAGGCGCGGAGCATCGGCGGGCAATCGTACGAGACAACTGCTAAGTGCTCGAGCAATTCGGCATTGGCAGCTCTTACACGGAATTACTGTTAAATGGACGACGTCTCGCAAGCTCGCGGCCCGAAATTCATTAGGTCGCTGTGACCTCTGACGGCCACTAGATCGTGGGAGAACGAGGGCGAACGATGACAAAAGGGACGAAGGATCAAGCGTCTCTCGAGAACACGGGAAACTGTATCTACGAGGATGTCTAACGCCCTTGCGAAGCGCACCGATGGAACACTCCCCAAGGATAATTGCTACGTCGTTTTAAGGGACAACTGTAGGCACATTCCTCCCTTCCACCTTCACCATTCATCGAAAAGATCATCTTGCCATGGAACCTCCATTTTTCCCTGCCACGTGCCTTCCAATTTTCGATTTCGAACCTTTCAAACACGTCACTTATTACACAATTCCACCGTGCCTGTTGCCAAACGTATCGTCAGCGCTGCGCGAATATCTAAATCTACGGCAGTTCTTTGTTCGCACATGGAATATGAGATTCCGTCGCGAGACTTCTTCTTATGAGCCGGCATTCGGCACACCGGCATGCAAGTTTCGACGGCGAACGTGTAGGCAAGTAGGTCGTCGAACTTCAAGTGCCGAAAAAGTCAAGTGGAAAGGGGAGAAGTAGGCCAGCGTGGGCCAAAGGTACACGCGTCGGCCAAGGGAGTACGAGGAAAAGGGGTTCGATTTCAATTATATATTCATAGCTGTAAGGAACCCAGTCGTGTGCAGTGGAAGGAGGGGGGGAAGGGAGTAGTCAATAGAAATGAAATATCAACGCTGACCCCTTCCCGCTCCGATATGCCGGCGAGCCCCCACGGCTCCTTCCTTTTTCCGGTCGTCTCTCCAATATGGTATCTAAAGTGTTTTTCGATATCTTGAAAAATCCCAACGCCGCGGTGCGGCCCGTCGTCTTGATTTTATTCCACCACCATCGCCCCTGCTTCGTTCTGCCGGGCGCACGAGTGGCTTTACTTTTTCCCCCTTTTTTAGCACGGTGCTTGGTAATCGAGGTTACCTTCGACGGGCTATTCTCGCACAAGGGATTCAACGTTATACGATTCTGCTTGATCGCTTAATAAGCAAAAGCTCCGCGATGGAATCATATCGATAAAAGTGACACCCAAACTTAATTTAGTTCAATATAATGCAAATTCATGAATCTTTGACCTGACGAGTAAATAGAAAACAATGACTCACCTTAATATTGCAAACCCTGCTACATTTACAGAAATTACTTAACCTTTGACAATTCACGAAATTAATTAACAGCTGATCCTAAGTTACGGACAGTTGTATTTATTAGCCTGGTAAATGGACGTTTAACCTTCCGCCTCATGAGGCCCGAGTTGCCTTATCTCCGGCTGGAAATAATTCTAGCCACGAGGATCTATCGAAATGGATTAACCTTTGACCGGCGCGCAGGGTAAAGGTGAATACACAAAACGTAAGCGAGTGTTTTGCTGGTCGCGTAAATGTCGGGACAGACCGCGCCCGGACATGATTACCCTGTGTTCAATGTTCTCGCGTGGATCTACACGGGAGCCAGCTGCAGTCTGAAAATGCATCGGGCACGACCGAGGGAAATCAAAGTCGCGTGGCGTGTTACCGGTTGCACAAGCCGTGAATATAACGACGGGGACGGTCGCAAGCCCGGTGCAAGATAGCGACTGAGCACGCCGGTCCATTGTTAGGCGATTTAGATATATTTCATTGAGAGCGACGTGCACGAACGAGCGATGTTCTCTACGGGAAATCGCCTCTCGGCACCGTGCTGCCCGTGTACGCGTAACCGTACGACCATAGCCACACGTACACGGTTCTACACATACGCACCGTTCAGCCGGACGCCATGCATATACTATGAGAAATCCTGCTGCGCCCGATGCATCGAATAATCGCGTGCATTTAAACACGGCCGGTCTCGTTCTTCGCGAGACCACGACGTCCCCGCGCTACAGTTTTTGTTTCGTTGATTAATGTTCCCCGCGGATGCAGTCCCGTCGTGACGTTTAAATGGCTTCTCCATCGGAATGGAATGCAACGTTTATCATCGGAATATCTCAATGAATGTAACAATGAGGAATACGCGCGTGTGTACGTTACAAATAGGCCGACGAAGTACAAGAGCGCACCTCTTTTGCGTCGTTTTCGAGATAAATCTTACGAAAAAAAGGGGGGGTGAGGAATAACGCGGGTGAAACTCGTTGAAAGAAGTAAGAGAAATTCTTTGAAACCTGATCTCGCTAGACTTTCCAACAATGAAATCATTCTCGTTTCTCGTTCTTGCAGCCCGACGTAAAATACAGCGCGGTATTGTATTAGACGGAAGTTCAAAAGACGAGGGCAACGCACAGCGTAAATGTCTCACTGAAAATTCTCATGTCATTTCAGCTATGCGTTTAGCCGTGATCTCCCGTGCAAAATGGCGTTTCGCTTTCAGCCCTGGGAACGTGAGTTTAGGGCGGAGGGGTGGAGGGGGGGGGTGAACGCTCAGGCCTCGAGTTTTCCGGGGACTCTTAAATCTCCGCAGCAACAAATGAACCCACGCGAGGTCCATGCTAAGCCGAGCGCCGGCGAGAGCGACTTACCGTTAGGCGGGAACTCGTAGAAGAAGGCGGACCGCGGGCTCAGACATCTGGAACAGAGGAGAAAATTACGGTTAAAATATGCTGACAATTAAAGCGAAGACCGCCATAGCAACGGTTATCGCACCGGACTGATTTTCCGTTTCTTCGCCGAAACAAGGAGGACCCTTCTTTC
The DNA here is from genome assembly GCA_963989215.1 of Hedychridium roseum. NCBI lineage: Eukaryota > Metazoa > Arthropoda > Insecta > Hymenoptera > Chrysididae > Hedychridium > Hedychridium roseum. The sequence continues at coordinate 5,434,588 of OZ022311.1, read as the reverse complement.
CGGTTCCGTGAAATTTCCCAACTACAAGGCAGCTCTGTATCCTTCTCACGACGGGCAAGAACAAATGGCGTTACTTTCAGACCGGACAATACGTTGAAATATCCCTCGAAAGGTTTTCTCGAATATTTCGCCGTCTTTTTGTACCCTCAGATTGTCATAAATATTGTTATAATGATACGTAGCTCTTGCACTAAAGGATTTATCAAAGTTTAGCCACAAATATTTATTTTTAACGTCTGCAATTCCCTGTCAACACCTGTCTAGCATCATACGTTAGCTACTGTGGTACGGAAACCTTAATTCTTGTTCGCTCTGCAAAATCGTACGTTGCTTGTTAGTTACTTTAACCCTTACGATTCTTGAGAAGCATGGTGTACCGTTGGAAAAACGAGCGACGGGAACTAAAGTGCGTCGCACAGTCGGTTAACGTTAAATGCCTTTTTCCTAGACGTTACCTCGCGCGTGTTAAGTCCAGGTATTTCCCCGTTTACTGCTGTTTCGTGCTTTCTGTGAGAAATTTTCAGAGACGTTGATAAGAGCTGCACGCGTCGTAAGGCAAAGAGAAAAATGTCGGAAAATTTTAACCGTTCCCTCAACCATTGCTGTACATTTTTAAATCCACCTTACTGACACGTATTAAACCTACGCAAAACTGTCTAGTCGTATTCTTATTTATTTACAGACGTGTACATGTCAATATAATGATAAACTAATCCACTTTACGATTTTAGAAGAGTGTACCTTCCTTTATTACCCTAATATGCCCTGTCTTGGTTTTAGAAGAAATACAAAAGTTAGATGCAACGAAAATGCATTGCGGTCTGGTAACACTATCCAATTTGCAATAATCTCGTCGGCAGGTGCGCGTTCATTCCGCGCTGAAATTCTTTTTGCGCTCGTTCCCTCGGCAAATTGGTACAGTGTGCCGCGGATAAAACAAGAGATCAAAGAGGTTTACAGAACACTGCTGTATCTAATTGAACAACAATTACCAGCGCGAGTCTCCGAGCTTTTGTGTGTGCCTCCATTAAGTCTTTCCGAGTGTACTTTCCAATACACATGTACGCGGGTTACATATCCACGTGCATGAGAATCGAACGAAGAGGAACAAAAGTTTGCAAGAGACAGGGATAAAAGAAATGCTTAAGTGTACGATCAACGTCCCGTGACAGAAAAAGTAGTACTTAATCGTGGTAAACACAACAGCGCATTATAAATCCGATATACATTTCCTTCGTGGGATGATAAATCCGTTCGTTATTAATTTTCCCGATAGCGGTGATAGCTGGCGGCAAATACTCCGACACGGATATCCGGGACAATAATTCCATCGTGGAGACAATTTCCAGCGACAGTTCTACCTATAAATTCCGTTTCTGGATTTCTTATTACCGCGGGCGTAAGGCCGACGTTGGAAGTGGAAAGCGCGAGAAGATTGCTAACCGGAATTGCCAGTGGGGTTCGTGGTGCTATGGGGGATGTTAGCTTTTCGTCAAAGGACCCTATTAGCATGCGGTTAGTATTACGGTCCAGCGTATCGGGATAGGCGGAAGCGACGACGGTGCTATCTATTACCGATTCTCTGGCATGTGAACTCACGACCCTCCGTTCTATCTGCCAAGTCTATCTCGATTTCTCCGTCGTATCGGCTTGCCGGTGTTGGTAGCGGGTGGTCCTCCCCCGCACGGTTCCTCTCGTACGGCGTATCCCGATACTTCCAAGGGGATCACTTTGCGAGCCGAGCGATGGGATTGAAACCGTTGGACCGGCCATAAGACGATTGCCCCGCGACCATCCCCTCCCCCTCCACCCTTTATCCTCGCTTCTGGCGCACCCCTTAAACGTTAACCGGAAATCGTTGCGCGGGCATTCCATGGCGATCCGCCGGCACGAGACCCGGGATTCCCATGCGCCCGGGATACTTGAAATACCCCAATGAATACCTGTAGCGATCGTGCCGGAGGAAACGGGAGGTGGAGGGGGGGGGGAGGTCCTCGCAGTTCGCCCATTGAAGGAATTAGCGTGCCGTTTGTTACGAGGACCCTGCGACGATCCGATCTCCTACACGGAAAAAGAGGATAATACAGATCCCCCGGAACTCTGGACAATTATCCTCGGAATCCCCGGCAGTGTCGATTCAAGATGCAAATGGCTAAAAGTATTTCCTCCTATATTTCCACTGGCTTCGGTGAAACGTACGGTTTCCCTCTCCGAGTGATAATGTCCCTACGTGAGCGCATCGTACGGGCGGATAATTAAGTGCAAAAGATATAAAAATGGATTGGATTACGTTCGGACGCTTCGCCAGCAGAGGCGGAGATATTAAAATTTTCATGAGAAATTTTTGACGCGGCCGAACGGTACGCGGATTAAACGTCGTTTGATACGTCAAATGTATAGTGCGAATGGTTTTTCTGCACGATTAAATCTGAAAATGGATTGCACGTAGGTATAATTTATGACAGGCGACTACGACGGGAACGTTATTACTAGCAGTCGTCGTGGTTGAACGCGGAGATGAGAAAAGCGTAGAAACGGCACGTATCCGGTCCGCTGCATTAACGTGATTCAGGGATAATCACGCGCGATATATTCGGCGATAATGAATGAATTCGTCCATACGTATATCGCGTAAGTTACCGCAATGCGGTTTTTCGACCATTCCTGTCCGCGATTTTAGGAAAAAAAATAGTTCTTCTGCCACTCGAGAAAATCCAGATAAAAATGTCCTAGTCATCCGTGCAAGTCTACCGCAAATGCACAGAACAGGATACAGATCGACAATACAAAAATCTCAATGATTATGTCCTTTACAATGTTAAATAAAAATTATTTTTCATTAAATTCTGTTAAATTTTAGGTAATGTGTAATTTGTGGCTGACTTAAAATTCGTTATTCTACGTTGTTCTACGTCTTTGCGGATTGAAAGATCTTTCGAAAAAGTTCGTCGACGAGGTTAATCCGTGACTGTCGTGGATCGTTTCGTGGGCGAAACACAACGCTGACAGGCAGATATGCATGCACAGTGCGAGGGACGATAAAACGACCGTCATTCGTGGACGTCAACGACGCGTCAGTGGCGCTTTAGCCGTCTGCGCCATTATTACCCGTTTATTAATTTATGAGCGGTACTCGAGTGTTTATCGCGGCCAATACTGCGACGTGCGTGCGGGTAAACATATGGCCGTTCGTCTGTGTAAACGCGTAAATATGTGTGGTAGGAAGGTCGGCCTGGCTGGACGGGGAAATCGTTAAGCTGATCGGCCTATCGCGCCGCCCGGTTAATTCTATTACAAATTATTTCCGATGGCAACCGATGAAAGAGGTTTGCGAGAACGTTGATCGATACACACTTCACCGTTTCGCCGTTTTCGTAAAACATGTAATATTAACGGCAACGTAAAGTAAAGGACCACGGATTGCTGTGCAATGAGAAACCTTACGAGAATCAAAATATTGTACAATTGATACCACGAAGGCACGATCTTCTATTTGGTATTCAGCTAGATTTTTAACTCATGTAAGTATCTGTATCGTAACTTTTTGTAGTATCGAAATATTCTCTGCGATGATTATGTAGCGTGACAAAGGAAGAATCTGTAGAGCTTAAAGACCATGAAACACGAAAGAATACTATTTATGCTAATCATGAACTTTTCTTGCGCGATCGGAGGAACGATTGAGGGTTCTTGCCAGTCGTTAGATCATCGACTGTCAATTAAACTGTCGACTGTTAAATGCATCATTGGCCACCTGACAAACGGCTATACACCACGGACCAACGTTCTCGTAAGCGCATGTGTAATCGCGTGTATAATTAATGCGTACGATCCGCCGCAGACATATCTCTCGACATTCATCTCTGGTTCAATAAACTTCGTAATGACCGTCTAGACACTTTCCAAGGAGCGTTTCTTACATGGGGCTAATATGTTTGGTAGAGTACACCGATCGGCACAAACACGAAGCTATTTCAAACAAGGCGAAGTTTATCCTACTGAAATATTTGTACACGATTTCGTTAATGCTTATTTAAGGAGGATAAAACACGCTTATAATTTTCTTCGTGTACAAATTTTTACGACGGATCATTTTTGCGATCGAACGAAAAATTAAGATAAGAAATTCTGCCGGTTATGAGATTGCTTAAGAAATGTCGTCGTTGCTGTGCTTAATCCATTATAAATGATTAGTTTTACTGCGACTTGTTACGATCCCGGTGATTCGTGAGTCTCGTCTTTATTTTTCCACGCTTCTTAATGTCGCTTCTTGCGTAGATCCTATTGCGCGTCTACCTCATTACTTATGATGGAAGACGTCATTACTTACGCTATGAATAATTGCGCCTGTATTTACAATTTTTACGAGCTCAGCTGTGCGTGCCGGCGATGCTTGTTCGTTTCAGCATCGTCGGACGAGAATAGCATCTGTATGCTAATAACATCATTTTTATGGCATGCAATTAATCTCAATCGTCGGCTACCTTTCGATCGATTCCTTTGAATATTGCTCCACGAAATAACTTCAATTCTAGTGCCTTAAAATCACCATAATCATCTTTCAAAGGAAACTCTTTTAACGACGAGGCAGGATATTAATTCGCCGTTGAGTTACGCAGTAAATTGAAAAATGCCAATTAATAGGAGATATCAATTGGGAAGGTTTGCTTACCTCTGATAGGCGAGTTGGGGGCCCGAGGGTGTTACGGCGGCGTTTTGAGTGGCGAGGGCAAGCTTTTGCTGTCGATGCTGGAGCATCTGCCTGCTGAAGACCCCGTAACCGAAGCCATAGATTTCATCCTCCTCCTTGTCGCTGAGGCAGCTCGAGGGCTACGCAAAAATGGAGAACGTTCATTCGTTTTTCTTTTCTTCTGACGCCCGGAACACGTCAGGATATTCTGCTTGCGAAGCATTATACGAGCCCTTTGCTCAGAGCGCCGCGCAGAAAAAGGCTTTTTCGGCGGGCTACGGTGTTTTGGTTACAAAGAAAACGATCGCTAGTACTGGCATACCGCGTACTGATTTACATTTGATTCATGCCGTTGTCCCGAGCATCGCGGAAAAAGAAGAGGAATATCAAAGCATAAAAGCGCGCGCTCACTTCTATTTTATTCCCTCATTTTGCAGGGACAATAATCGATTCTATGGAAATCGTCAAGAAATGTCTATTCTTCTCAATGGTGAATAGCGACCGTAATGGGGATAGTTGTGCTCTTATTAAAGAATTTCAAGACTGATGACCGTACATTAAAGTCAAATCGGACAATTATTTAATGACTATTGAAGTGCGAATCTGTCGGAAAATGTCTGGCTTTGATTGGGAAAATGCAAAGGTATATCACTGGACCGGAAGGAAGGCTTTTAACCTTTCGTTAAAGGCAACTCGTCGTCCTTTCTCCTCAGCTTTTACGCTTTTCCCTGTCGCGTTGGGAGATCCTCCCGCGGCGTTTATTCAGATCTTCCACTGGGATGTAGCCCTCAAGTAAGCGGTGAAAACGAGCGGCGAATGAAACGTTCAAGAGGACCAATTGATGACGCAGAAATCGTTGGCCAGGACGAAAATACTGACGACGTTATTAATTTTCCAAATCGACGCGGAACAAGTTCTTCTCAGCAGAAGCGGTAACGGCGGGCGGGGAGTTGACCTTAATCAGTAACCGATTGCATCCACGATTGAAAACTCGATTAGCCGCGGGCCTAGACTGAGCGCGGTCGAACAATAAGCGATTTAAAGCGGGATCGATAGAGTCTACACGGCTAATCGCCTTAAGCCACTTTGCCAAAGTTACTTTCCAAGCGCTTTCAATCTCGCTATGCCGTGCCCCGAGTCTCCCATGAAAAATTCATTATTATATTTGCGTTTTCGCCGAGCTAACGGCTCTCGCTCAAACGAGTGACAACAAAATGATCTTAAATAAATTCAGCAGTCAAGCGAGTTCACGGCGATGAGATTAATTATTCCACGAATACGTCAGTCGACGCACTAACGACAAATGTAAGACAATTTCATTTCGTGCTTCATATATATATATATATATATATATATATATAGAGAGAGAGAGAGAGAATTACTTTTTTTACGTGCAGTAAGTGAATCTAGAGGAACCGGCGGGGAGAGAAGTTAATGTTATTCCTCGAAACTGAGAAACCGAATGAAACGGCAAGTTCAACTTCTGCGGAATGGAATACATCGAAGACGTAATTAGAGTTCCTGGAGAATGCTTGTCGGTGTGATAATCGCCAGTTACCATAATCTCGAGGGCGGTATCTCTCCGACATATTTTCTGGCTCGATTGCTCTCTCCCTCGCTGTGATTTCGCGTCTGTTAAACGTCGGGACCATCGGCGTGAAGTAACGATCCGAACGATTATAGGGCGTTTTTCAGACGCGGGCAAAGCCCGGGAGATGAAAAGAGAAAACTCAGGCTGGGGGGAGGGGAGGGGGGAGACGAGGTTGAAGAAAGGACAAGAGATAGGAAGCGACGGAAGGGATGGGGCGGAGGCGATGGGAAAAAAGGAGAGAGAATACGGAGCGTGGAATGCAGAAGAATGAGAGATTTACTCACCGAGTATTTCCCGGGTACGTAAATGGGCTGTGAATGACTGGTGGTGAGCTGAGTGTTGGCTATTCTCGAGGAGGCATTTGTTTCACGGCGACGTAGCTCCTCGAGCGGCTCCAGGACGTCTCTGTAATGCGTTCTCAAGAGGTCTGCATACCTTGAAGCCAGTCCCTCCAAGTACCCCCTCTCGCCCTCCTGCAACAGCCACGCGAAAGGGACGTCAGAGACTTTCCACCATGCACCACTGCAGTTTTACACCCGGCGTGTAACGTGCGCGTAAGTTCGAGTGCCCTCGAATTTACCTGCTCGTCCGGGGGAAGAATTTCCTTTCCCTTCGTCGCGTGTAATAGGATTTCTCCTGCCAAGAAATCACATTCGAGATTTCAGCGGCGGAAGTATGCCGCGAGGGTGTGTTTGCCTTTCGGATAAAATTGCGGTTCGGATAGTGTTCCTTTGAAAAAGTGCAACAAGCTGCGTTGATTGCTAGGGATCCTTCATTTGATAGATTTTGTTTTGAGAATTCTTGTGGATCGTTAGAGGAAAAATGTCGCTTGCTTTGGTCCGTCTGCCAGCTGAGCGTAAAGGGTAAATTACTTTTTAAATACGTCGTACCGAGGGTCCTCATAATTCAGTACGTCGAAATTACTCTTTTCATCTGTATTAGACGTAATACCGGTGTTTATGTGGCCAGCTACGTGTGTGCGTATGCGAGTAGGCACACGTTAGTCTTCCCTCGTCGCGCTATGATGAATAATGCGTAAAGAGGTGCCACTGCATATTACCATATAAATGCACCTTGCTCACACGGGCCACGTGGTAATTCCGAATTAACTCCTCCACGAGAAGGGGAGAAGTCTGTGGAATACATCACGGAGTAACGGTTTTTTCCCTAGTTATACGAGAGAGCCAATGTTTCAGCCAGAATACAAATCCTTCTGCAAATTAATGCAATTTTACCCCAGCCCTTCATCTGCTAATTCAACATTAATAATCTGCTTTAAGTGTATTACCAATTTTTTTCATTCCTCCAATTATTCTTACCAAGTGCACGTATCAAGATATTCGTTATTTATTTTCTGTGCGCAGCTCCTGTATGTTGTACCTTTGTATTCTGCTTATCTAGTTGGACACTCAATTTAATGGTTTCGTTAAATTATCGTGCATGTAGAGCATAAGAAAACTTCTCTCAAGTTCAGTCACCGGAAATACAGTTGGATGCAACACTGTTCATTGCTACGGCTGACCTTATGGGTTAACGACGTGACTTTAGTTGGCACTTGCATGCCAACTTCTCACCGCGAGGCCTGATACCACCCACGAACTCCGACGAGAATTACTCATGAATGAATGTTTCTTAAACTCGCGATTAAATCGTCCGTAGCGTTAACTCACATCTGCCAAACGAACGATTGTCTTCAAACAAAACATTGAACACGTGTCTTTGGCATTGACTTTAAATTGAGCTTTGCATTAACTTAATTGCCACTGTTCATTCATGAAGGAACGAATAGAAAGTTGGTTGCCAGCAATTTTACGATATTAATCATTTATTATTTATACATATACTATTTTTTTATTACGTTGTTATCGAGAATAAATCACTGTAAATTAGTACCTTCAATAACTCGTTCAGTTTTAATCCAAAGTTTATTGAATTTTGTTGTATTTAATTATTATGAGGAGTAACTCATTTCCGTTGTTCGATGTTATTTTTTTCGTAAAAATACAACTGAACGAATAATTGAAGAGGTTAATTTACAATGACTCGGCCTGTACATATTTTGTTTGTCCTGTTATATCTGCCAAGCGAAACGTTGTTACTTTCGTCATTCGATTTCGTTGCGTGGATCGGGCTAATAAGGTGAGCTTCCTTGCAATACAACGGCGCACTCGTCCCAGGCAAATTGAATCTTGTTGCGAATTCATGGAAGGGCCGAGCGCCGTACAATAATGCTTGCATGGGTAACGTGGGTGTCTCGTGCAGGGTTGTCCAGATGGCACGGAAAATGAGCACCTCGGTCATTGTTCCGGTACGTGGGTTCTTCGCGGCGAAGGTGGATGTGAACAAGAAGCCGACGAGTGTTCGGCTGACAGGAGTGGTGGAAGAAAAAAAAAGAAACAACGGACGGTAGACGACGAGGAAACGGAGAAGATCAGCAACGGGCCGGAGTCACATTAATATTTCAAGATTCCACTTCTGCTGAGCTCTCGATTCGAGACGAGTCAGTACTAACGGTTCAAGGGACCAGTTCTCTCCCTTTATGGCTTTACGGAGGGGATGGGGGCGAGAGAGGCAAGGAAAAGGGAACAAAAAAAGGGCCTACAAGGAGACGGAAAAACGTAACGAAAAGACAGCACGGGGAAAGACAGAGCCTTCCGAGAAGGAGGACCGTTTTGTATTGCTATTTGCACTTTAAGCGCGTCCATTCGTGCAGCAGCTTCGACTGGCAAACGATATTCCGCATACTACCTAGCGGATTCAGTTGCCATTTATAAATATTATATCGCGTTCTCGCCAGCGCCGAATTACCACCGGCATAATGTGAGCCGCGCAGGGAAAATGCATTCTCGCCCGCACCGGATCCCGCGCTTAAATCCATACAAATGCGAACCGTCGAGGACCTGGCTTTTATCGTTTCGCCAAGGACAATGCCGCTCGCCACTGATACGATTTCTGCGCACCGGTATTAATGATGGTGTTTCGCAATGCGCAGGACATGTGTCGAGCGGCCAAGGAATCCGTAGGAAGGACAAAAGTAGGTAAGGGTGTTCCGATCACGTGGACATTGTAAAGGGGTGGAGGAGGGGGAGTGTGCGCCATCAAGAAGCCGTCAAGATTTTCATTACGATATAATCTACTACGACGGCGCGTTCGGCAGCGAATCGAGGCGTTAAGGTGAACGAGGGTGGGGTGAGGGGGGGGGGGGACGAACGGAACGAATCATCATTCTTTCATCTCCTTCTTCCAGGCCACCCCCGCTCCCCACCCCTTTGGATTCTCGCCTCACTGCCACCTCTTTCGTCGATAATCCGCGAGTATTAATTAGAATTCCAATCTTCCGATTTAATACGACGAGCCCATAGGCTTGGACTTTGTTCCCTCTCGTCCTCCCCCCTCCTCGTTGTGCTCCACTGAACTACCCCCCCCCCCCCCTTCCCCGCCGTCACGCTCGCCGTTGTCGTTTATTCTTCCTGTTCTTCGTTCATCGTTCACTCACTTCATCCGCCTCCCTCCCCTTCGACCCCCGCTTAATCAATTCTCTCAGTTCCTCACTTCCGTGACCTTCCTCAACCGAGATTACTGATTGAGTGACATTTCGGCCCGATTTTTTTTGCGTGCAATTAAACGTTCGCGGGGATAGAGCCATTTTAAAAGACACGTGCATGGAAGCATACCTCAAAAGTTCCTGGAGAATTTCGCTACCTGCCTTTTTCTTTTTAGAATTCTACGTCTCTCTTTTCAGGACTGGACTCGCGTTTTTGCGACTTCCATTTTACTCTTTCAGAATTATATTTTCCTTTTCTTTCTCACATCTTAACAAGCCGCTTCTACGCAGAGTTCTATTTGCTTCTACCCTTTGAGTTTCTCTTAATTTTTTTACTTTGAGTTTCTCTTAATTTTTCTCTGAATTTTTGAACCCTGCTTTTTTGAACGACAAAACAGAAACTTCTAAACGCAGAACGTACAATGGGAGAGATTTTTCACAGAATAGAGAGTCTTTAAAATCTCGCTGCGTCGTAAATGAAAATTCAGCGAGTAATCAGCGAGTTGTTACACTGAGCAAAAATACATTAAGACAATAATTCCCTCGCGTTCGAATCTTTGTTTTGTCAGAGAAATCAAATTACAGATTCGTCAAATATCATCTTTCGCAATTTGACAAGGATTCGAATGGACGATTTCCGTAACCGATCGGCCAGCCATTGAGTAAAAAAAAAAACGAAGGGAAATACGGCATGGAGAAAGTCCGACGTAGGGGAGGTTGGGGGATAAAGCGTAAGCTGCGGCGGTTCGTGTACTCGTAAAAGAAGTTCTTTACTTTCGTCTGGATATCCCTGGGCGGAATCCAAAGTGGTCAACGAGGCGGATACCGAGCGATACGATAAACGATGGAGAAATCGAACTCGTGCCTCGGCTGCGAAGATGCTCGCCGTTTCCCTTTGAGCGGACGATCTACCTACACGGACTGGTAAGCGTTGCCGCTCTACAACTTGCCGGAAAATTATTTTACCCGGAGGCATGGGGCAATCCCTATTGACTCGGTCCACGAGCGTTCGTCGCCGGTGCAGGGCCAGTAAGCGAGTCTCCAAGGAGCCGCGTGAAAATAGACGGAGGAAATTGAAAAGTCAAGAAACGGGCACCCCACGCGTACCTGTTTCAGATAGCTTCCCGTAGAAAATTACAAGGAACGGCAAACTCCGAATAAATCCATTAAATAAGGCGTAACTCGAAAAATTTCATGCACGTGTGAAAGATTTGTATTGACGTAGACACACGATTGCGCGCTGAGATTTCAGCGAAATCCATGAATGTAGCATTACGCGTGTATTAATGTACTGGCGAGAAAGTTTGACGAGCGCAGAATGTATTGGTCAGCACGGGGTTGATGTTCCTCGAGGATTTCGTTTCTTCCTCGTTTCGTCTTGCGGAAGCGAAGAAGGGAAATGCAAGGGAGGGGGGAGGGGGGATGGGACGAGTTAAATCGCGCCCGGCGTGGAAAGTTTGCTCTTCCTCGGCTCTTCTCGTCGCCGGATCAAACTGTCCGTTTGTCCTTCTCCGTCTTGCGCGGTCTTTGAGCCGCGGCAACTCGTCAGAAGCGCCCTTCCCCGGTTGTCGACTCGACTTCGCCTCCGACCTCCTCGGAAAAACTTGTGCCGATGGACGTTCCAGCCGTTGCGGAGATTGCAAATGAAGTGTCCCGACACGGCGTTTCCGCCGAACTTCCCACTCGATCGGAAGAAACGGGGCGTAGCCCCGGATTCGCCGGGCGAATTGGAAATCAACGACTAAAACCTGCGTCCCCTTCTACCCCGGGACTCTCGGGGACGCGAAGCTTTTCGTCGCCTTTCCAAGTCTTTCATCTTACTGCACAATAGCGAACTTGCCCGAGGTTTTTCCCTCCAATTATATCCGGTACAAAATCCCTCCTGAAAAACGTTCTTTCGTGACGCTGAAACAATGCCGAAAAGACGTCGAATTCGGACATTGATCTGAAAATTTCTCGCCATTTTTTCGTCGAAATGAAAACCTCTTTGGAGAGGGCAGACACGGAAAAGTCTTTGGTTTTTCTTTTCGATCGTTCGGCCGAGGGTCTTCATTGCCGGTGTTTAAAAAGCCCTCGGTCCGTGGTGTAGGCGTCGTGATAATTGGTGGCTCGAAAACGGGGGGTTCGTAGGGGAAGGGGGGTGGGGATGGGGGAAGGGATATGCGCGCGAGAACGGAATTATTTTCGGGTGGACCCCTCGAGCGGCCGTTGCACCGCCATTAACAGCGCCACTGCGCACGGCCTCGACGGTATTCATTCCTACCCTCATTATTTACATATACTTCATTTGCTCGCTCCTTCACCGACGTCCCCTCCCCCCGTCGACGCTCCGGACGGAATGTAATCCCGCGAAAAGCGAGGGCCCGCTGGACGAGGGACAGGGAATCACGAGAATCACGTCACATCTCGCACGATCAGCCGTCCCTTCTGCCGGCAGAGATGATCGAAAATAATGGGAAACAATTGTCGCCGGCAAATATACTCCAAGCCCGTTCTGTGTTTAAACAAAAGCCCCCGTAATTTCACGCCAAAAACCGTTATAATCGTGCTAAATACAGTTCGGAAGTTTATTGCTGTTAGTTATGATTTTTTTGAGCATATAATATCGTTATTGATAAGGTTTCAATAATGCGTGCTAGAGTTCTTTGAATATTTTTAAATATTTTTAAAATAATTTTGAATTAAATCATTTTTAATATCTTTAAAAGGAATTACATGACAACATTTGTGCAAAGAAGTCAGAATTATGGCCGTCATCTGTTTAATGGCTCTCTTAATATTCCTCGCACTTAGTCGAGGAACACGGGTAACGTAATCCAAATGTTATCAGAAGTTTACTGACTGCACCGAAGGGAGGGAATGCCGTCGTTGGAATTCCGGTAAGGGTTCAGAAGAGAACAGCGAGAACACGAAAAGAACTGTAACACCAAAGAAAAAACGTACGTTGCAAAGAAAGATAAGATCAAGGACACACGGAAATTACAAATTGACCAACAAATTCCTCCACACTCCGATCTGAATGTGTCTTTCTAAATCACCTTGCAATATCCTGTTTTTACTGGCCAAACAGCAACGAATCTACAAAAATTGATTCCCTTGGAACATACGATAAAGGAATTCCTTAACGCTCTCAGTATGTGTTCGGTTATGCCCAGCGACGAGCATAGTTTTGTCGTGCGATCGTCAGAAGTACATCATTCAAGGGCGTTACAAAGAAAAGATAAAAGGGGGAGAAAGGGAGGAGGGGGGAGGGGGTTGAGGTCGAGCAGTAAAGAGGCAGAGGTCAAGGAGCAAAGCGCAGCAGACTGGTCTATGAGAGGCAGCAGGTATTCCGGTCCTTTATGGCTCGGTAAAAGACCCACCGTCAGGATTTCGGCGTCAGCCTCGAGAGCCGACGTCTTAATCTATGCTTGGCCAGACGACCTCACCCCCCCCCTCCCCTCCCCCCTTCTCGCCCGGTCTACCTTCCGCCCCGCTTCACCGACCTTCTCCAGTTTCAGCGATGGTTCTTCTTTTTTCCCGAAAATTCTTCTTCCTCGGTGCTTCCTCTCGTTATTCTCCACCATCTTCGGACTTGTCCTCTTATTCATCACCCCCCTCTCACCCCTCTGTCTCTCCTCCGCGCACCGACCGCTTCTGTTGATCCGTCTCGTGTATTTTTTTTTTTTCTTTTTGTTCGTCCTCACCTCCTTCGCGTCTTTTTCCCTCCCTGCCGGCCCTACCCCCGCACCATGGGCCGTGCTTTCGAGGCGCAGTTTCCTTCGTGTACCGTGGCCGTTCGGAAAAGCCCCGAAAGCCTTTGGGGCTCCTGCACTTTGCGCCTTTTCTTTTATTTTTTTCGCCCGTCCCTCGGGTCGCAAAGCCGCGGAATGTTTGCGGAAGGCCGAGATTAAGGACAATCGCCGGGAAATATCGAAGGGAGATGGACGAGGCCCGTACTAACGTCACCGGATGATCGTCCTTATTCCCAGGACACAGGACCGTGCTTATGGGAACTGGCGAGTGTTGCAGATTAAAACGGCAGCCCTCGATGAAAATCTTTCGTGATTGTTTCGGCTTTTCTGGAGCAACAAGGGGCTTTCACATACAGCGTAAAATGGCATTGTAGAATAATTTAGCCTTCATTAATTAGGCTAAGTAAAGGCAAATAACAAGAAAGCATCTAAGTCTAATGAGCTTAATCCTTCCCAGGAAAAGTAATATATTTCTATGAATTATTGGGAATGTTGCATTTAACTAATTAAAATGCTTTTAATGCACCTCGGCAAATCATCCGCGGGTACAATGAGTAAATTGTATGTGGCGGAAGTGCAGAGTACTTCCGTGGGAAAAAAATATACGTTCGCGGAGACGCCATTAACAGCCTCGTTATGATGAAAAATTATTCCCAAAACTCGTGCCGTCGGAATACCGGCACTCAGGTACTTCATTTGTCGGGACTGTGACGCGACACACGTATATGCACACGTAAACAGGGAGAACTGCCTGCACGACTGTCAGTGCTTTCCGCGGCGTCGATGAACACAGCGAAAGCCGGGCCAGCGTCGCTAAATTTTAATTACAAAAATGCAACGCGCTTTGTCCCGAGTGTCGGAGTCGCGGACAAAACGGAAAAGTCGATGGTATGGGGGGCGTTAGGCCGAGAATTGGTGGAAAATGACTATTCGGCAAGAACGACAGGCCAGACAGAGAGAAAGAGAGAGAGAGAAAACGAGGTGGAACGTAAATGGAAAAGCGGACAGTAATTGTGGCAGAGGGGGAATAAGAAGCGATAAGAGAATAATCGTTCCGAGCAAAGAATGGAAAAGTAGAAAGGACGAACGAGAAAATAGCAGTGTTTGAATTAGGAGGTGAAACAAAAATAATGAGAGCAGGTAGAGAAATGAATAAACGTACGAGCAAAAGCAGGTGGAATTAGAGAAAAGTCAGACACTTCAAAGTCAGCATACGGAAGAATGTTACGAAATAAGAACCTAAGAAGGTTAGGAACAAATATTGGGGGGGGGGGGAATGGCGGAGAACGAGGAAAGAAGTGCGCAAACGCCGAAAATTAAGAGTCGAACCGAGAGGAAAATAAGTGGGTGAAAATGCACTTTGCAAAAGCACGCGAAGCAGACGGTGAAGTGAGAATGGATGAAGAGAGAGGTGAATGTGCAGCGGGGGTTGGGGGGGGGAGTGGATTGTAGCATTGTTAAGTATACGAGCGAAGCTTCGTAAAAAAGACCTATTGTCAGTTTAACGCCTGGCAGTTCCCCCGGCCCCCCTTTGCCCCGCGTACCTACGAACCTTCACAACCCATTGCCCCCCTCCCCCCTGCTCCCCTGGCCCGTCAGGCCGGACGACGGCGCGTCATGTGCGCGCTGGCGCGAAAATGTTCTCGCTTCTTTCTGGGCCGGCTGGACTGCTTTCCCTTCCGCCGTTGCCTTCGTCGGGAGACTTCCGGCATTGTGATTCCCGGTAATTTCACACAGCGTAGACGCTCTAAACCGAACGGCGCCTAAGCGCCGACGAGCCGGAATTTTAATGCAAGGGAAAAGGGGGAGCAGTGGGGGGAGGGGGACAGCTCGGTGGCGATTCTCCACAGTTTCCCGGCTTTTCCTTGTTCGCGCGCGATCAGACACGCGGGTTTTCAACCGGCACAGCGTCATAGAAACAACGATGCTTTGATCTCCGTAGAGGATCGCTCTGGCTCGCCGAAACTCAATGCGTTGGACGACCTTTCGCGTATTTCAGCGACAAAATCAAACGGCGATCGACGAGGAAAACGTGCGTAAAGCGATGCCAGTGATCAGGGGTTACTCGGCCGATAAATACAGTTCGAGATATTGTTATTCCCGAAAACTCGAGAAAAGTCTGAAAATTGTATGAAATTTTCGGTGCTGTGTTTGTCGAGATTTTTCCGAGTATTTCGTTGAGACGCCAAATCTTTTTTATCAAATTTAAATTGTCATTGCCCGAGAATGTAGTCAAGTTCTCCAACGGTACGGAACTTTTAAATTCCGGTGTAGACTCGTTCCTGATTTCCGCCCTGTAGTTCAGTTCTATTTTGTCCACCTGCCGCAGTTATGTTCCCGTCCCTTTGGATTTCCTGGTTTTTTCGGCGTCAGGACAATAGCCGAGGCTTTTTAATCTTAGGGAACGGTGGAGTGCTTTGCGTCGCCGAAATTCGCGAGAGTTTTCGACAACTCGTCATTATTCTTACGACAGTGACGAGTGTCTCCATTATGTATTGTATAAAACACTGCCAAGAAACCGAATAACCGCAGTAAAAAGAAAAAAAATCAAAAACAAGAATAATACCTACTTAAAGGATATTCAATATTCCAACAGAATGGCTGATCCATTTTTCATCGAAAAATTATCGATGCGAATTGCCATCTTTCCTGCATGTACGAGTATTTCGTAGTTTACGTGTTTGGCGAAATTCCCCGACGTATTTCATTATCGTTAGATTAATTCGTGTGTGATTAGACTGAGGCGTGGGAGGATTCCGGCGAAGAATGCGTAGCCATTCGTTCCTGCCCGAAATCACTGGTAAACGCTGGACCTTCGTCAAATTCGAAAGTGGGTACGTATTTCATTAACACCCGAGGGCCAAGCAACCCTCTGAGTAATCTCGTCTACTCTTGTCTACTGGACTGTCTGACTCACTGCGATCCCTTTTCATTTGTTCCCCTCCATTTTCCGTCAGCCCCAGGCTCTCGAAAATTTACAATAATTCATGCTCCAACAATCAAACGTGCGGCAGAAACTGCGATTCTCGCAAGTTTCCAATTCCGAATGCACACAAAAACGTAGCAAGTTCGTAAGTATAAACAAGCTTCCCGCAATACTTTATACTTTGGAGTTATTCTGAAAATTCTATGAGAAACAGTTGCGTCGTTATGAAATTATGTGTTGAATGTATTGAAATTATTCCTCGGCGTGTCTTCTAATCGTTTACCTTCAATTAGATCCCCTTTCCTGTACCTGTTGGTGCCTCGTGCATTGCCGGCAACTGGAATGTGTGACACATATTCCTGTTGGCGGACGGAGCAAAAATGTGCTTCAAAGGGATAAACGATGCAGAAGAATCGAAACGTAAAGCCCGTAATAGCGGGCAGGAAGGTAATAAAAGCGACTGCTTAGCGGATCGACACTGCCGTTAATGCTACACACTCGAGCGTGGAGTAACGAAAGCGGAAAGCAGAGCGAGCGGCCCCTAAAACAATATACCGTAGTGAGGGCATTATAAAGCGAGAATTAACCGGGCGGCGTAAGTATCTATAGGCGCGGTACCAATTGTGCGTTGAAGGCACCACAATGGATAACCGGTGGAGGTCGGCAGCATCAAAGGTAGGCTGACCCACAATGCCAACGGGTAATAGACGACCCGCGTGTCCTGCCGAGCTTGTCCTTCACTCACCCCGTAACAACGCATCTCCCCGGGCCTTTGCCCCAGTCCTTGTCCTTCCCTCACGCCATTTTTACGCACTCAAAATAATCCGATAATGGCCATTTGTCACAATGATCAAGCTCGTCATGTACATTACATAACGCTGTCGTAGTGAGTCAAGTAAATTGTGTAAAGTTCTTGTAGCGACAGTGTTAGTCGGTGTATTAATAGACTGTATCTCCTGTGCGCGACTTGTGGGAGAATCGATAAAACGTCTCGACGGGTTTCATAATCCGTCCGTTAAGAATGATTTCCGGGAGGACTGGGCCCGAAGCAATTTCTCCAAGGCAAGGGACTGCTATTCAGATTGAACGATCGACGTTCGTCTTTTCGTTTGTTTGAAATTGCACGAGGATTCTGCTTATTGCACCGGGCAAATTGAACTTCGTGCCCGAATGATCCATCGCGCGTGACTGCAGCTTTCCTTGACAAAAGAAGCGAAAAATTCAATAGTCATTATGACGGGGGGTACTTCACCTACTTTCAACGGGTTCGTTCGGTCCGCTCAATAATAACGTGTCTTAAGGGCGGAGTGGAGAGGTGGAAGAGTCATTAGGAGACATCAGCGACAAAGGAAACGACGGAGGAAGCCCGGAGAAAGTCAAGCGACAAGTACGGAGTTAATCAAATGGAACACTTAACGAGCAAAGCCGGACAGATGATTAATCTATATTATTAACACCAAGGTGCGGAGATGCACGGTGAAATTACAGCCAGCCAAAGCCACAGGGACACACATTTTCTACAGGTATCTAGATTTTTTCATTTCCAGGATTATGATAAATGTCTTTGAAACGTTTGACTTTCGAGCACGTGTAAGCGTGAAATTAATACAAGCGAATCGCGTTAAACACGCGGCTGAAAGGCCTAAGCGACGAAAATTCTTTAACTGCGACAGCATCGTTACAGAGGGCATAATAAATGAAACGACCACGACCGGGGTTATTTATTATAAACGCATTAATCTCGCGCGCGTAGGCCAGACAATGCAGTCGCTTTTTCGGCCAGTGTGTAGAACGTCGACTCTGCATTCAACGGTAGCTGGATGCGGAAGAAGCTCGATGCGGTGCTGGTTATTTTGTTATTTTACGCGTGTACTCGGCTGCGGGAAGATCGGCAAAGTCCTGAGGGGGGGGGGGGGCAGGGGAGGGGATGGAATTTAACAGGGCGCACCGGTGTAAAGCTACTTTCCGTCGTTGACGGCGTTACTACTTGTAACCGAGCGCCGCCGGCGGGGGATGACGAGAGAAAAGAGACGGCCAGACGCGGCCTCATTAAAGACGGCACATTCAGCTGTCAAGTTTGAAATTTTAATTAGTAGAAAAAGACAAATCCCGCGCCGTCGTCTACCCCCCTTCTCCGCCGACGGTTTCCCACCCGCGCTCTCTATGGAAGCCGAGCGACGCTTGTCGAACTGTCAAGAACCACCGCGGCTTTGAATAACGCACGCTATACCTGTCTGATTGATTTTCATGGCCGATTCCCCGTCGGCGAGTTACGCCCACGGCAAAATGTTATTTCGCCAAGCTCGTGAGCCTCGATTTTTCCCACAGTTGCTAAAATTTCACGAGAATCGAGCACGATAGGGATATCTTAATGCGGCGTTGGAAAGAACGGGTAAGACGAGAGATTGTGAAAATCGTATTACGAGAATGTTGCGAAGATTGGCAATTCGATCAAGGTAGACTACCCGACGAAGTTACAGTGAATCAGTTTCGGTGTCACGTATGTGAGTATTCTGCATCACGTCTCGGAATCCTCGGATGGGGGGTACGGGGTAGAGGTAAACCTACGTGATCCATAGAAAAGTTTGCATAGAATTCCATGAAAAACTCGTTACACAGGGAGAAAATATCAAATTGACATATAGATATTGAACTTACTCTGAACCAAAAACCGTGGTTAAGATTTGTATTTTTAGGCAAAGGAATTACGTGGAATAAAGTACAAGGTATTGACATGAATGCAGCTGACCTACGTTGAAAAAACGTTCGGTAAAAATGGCTTAGGTTGGATTTTATGAGAACGATAGGACGGAGAGGACAGGTCGAGAGGTTTTGGCCAGTGGTTTTCTGTTGGAAGGCGATACATATCAGCCACGGTGCGGCGTTATTCAATTTGCAAGTGGGTCCTGTTGATTGTGCACCTAATGCCATTACCACGGGCGCCAGGTTCGCTTGAGTCCTGAGCCGTCTCGGTCTCGGCTCCGCCATCACCACGAGAGTGCCGGGAGACAATGTATTTACACTCACGGGTAGCGAAGCATTTACACCGGGCTCGAGGATTTGTACCTCTTCTTGCGCGAGCGTGATTCACAGGCTCTCTGCGAGGGTAGTCGAGGAGGAGGACGAGAAGGACGTGCCTCCTCGAGAGCGCTAACTCCTTGCCCCGGCCCCTTTCCAATGATAATAATCTCTGCTCCGACGAAGATCCCCCGTTTGAGGCCTGAAAAGGCTCGCGGCGAATAAGTGACATTTACCTTGCACCGAGAAACGCCTAGTCCTCCTATCATTCCTCTACGTACAATTTGAATTTAACAGAAGAAAAAGACTAGTTCCAATCGACCATAAAGGTAATTGCATAGCGCGCGTAATTTATTGATGAAACTGGAAGATTGAATTTCCCGTAGTTGGTACGCTGGAAATTCATTTGCCCTATCCATGGGAGATTTGTGAACGTGGGAAAATAGTTTAAGCACGTAACAGCAGCGAAACAGCATTATCGTCAGTCAGCTTCGCGTAAGCTCTCTGGGGTCGAGAAAATGTATTTGCACGGGAAGTTACTGGCAGGTTCCGCCCGGCTGGGAATTTACATCGGTTCTTCGGGCGAACCTCGCTCGCGCGGGAGCCAGCGAGAATCACGACGGCGACGTGTCTCGTCAAGATCCTTATCGTCGGCTAGGGACTTGTCGACCCGCCGTGATAACGATCTACACGCTATTTTATTCGAGGATCTTGGCTACAGGTGAAAGACTCCGGGTAACGTCTTATCGTGGACAATATGCCGGAGAAGCAATGAACGTGGGATGAGGAAATACAAGCGCGGTTCTATCGTCCGTGCCATGTATTACCGTGTTACCGCGGGTGAAATAGAAGGTAGTAATAGCTAACGCCACGGCGAAGGCAGAAGGCGATAGCTGGCAAGTAATATCGCGCCAGAGTATAACTTTATAAGGGCCTGCTAAGAATTACTATTAAGAATTACGTCATTACAGTTCTCTATCTTTCGCTTACCATTATTACGATTGCATAAAAATGTGGCGTTATACCGTTAATTTCAAAGATTTACAATTAACTATAGGAAAGAATTGCTGATACTTATTTTACTGTAATTCACGTACCGAAATACACAGCAGTGCTGCTGAGGACTGATAATTTTAGGTTTTTATGCAACATGAAATATAAGTTACAGGCCGTAGTTGGATCGACATGTAAGAGAACTCTTTCCAACTATCGAGATACCATCTTCTCTCACTGCTAGTCATAAAAATGCCCTAGTTTTACGATTCGCCAAGGAATCGAACCTCTCGAATCGCCGATAAAAATCCGAAAGATCGGAGCGGAATGGAGGAGTTGAGCCGCTGTCAGAAACACGCAAGTACGTACGTTAACGTATATTACTTTCCGTCGGATGACCGGTACAGACATAAAAAAGGTACTCAGTGTTTTATTCGGCCGAGTGCCGTGCAAGAGATGTGCGGTATGAAAAAGAAGCCAGGCATAAAAGCGAACGGCTGCATAATTCTTTGCTCTTGCGGGCATTCGCAATCGTTTACTGGCCAGCCTTGGGTAACGAGGAAATATTCTGCGCTACAGAAAAGCTGCCAAGTGCAGCCTTAAATTCGACAATTCTTTTCGCGTAATTCCCCTTTGAAATGCATTGGTTGAGGAGGGATGCGGACGGGGGAGGGGGGCAACTGTGGGTCCCGTGGAATCGGCTGGAAAAACATTCAAGACAGGCAAAGGATCGGTGAACAAGGGACAAGGAATTCGCCAACTACCGAGCAAGCACTTCCCGGCTTTTCCAAGGGGAGACCGAGTGCGCCTGAAGGTCCATTCGTTACTCGGCGGGACGGTTAAACGGTTAATTTTTACGCGTGCGATTTTTACTTCCCCCCCCCCCTCCCCCGCAGCCTTCTTCCGTCCCGACGTTTCCCGACGTCCTCCGGGCGGGCCGCCCCCTCCGCCGGTTTAATGCGAATTTATTTCCCGGAGTTAATTACGCGACACTAATTTTTGCCTAACTTTGTCCGCCCGCGGAAGGCGCACCGGGACGGCCATCCAACTTCCGCACTAACTACCCGCGGGCTCGCCTTGAGGACCCTTCCCGATCTTCTTCCCACCTCCGGCCACGTCCGTTGCCCCACTTCCAATTTTTTCCCCCCTACGAATTTCCCGGTCTTTTATTACACCGTCGCTTCTCCTGGCCGGCCCTCAAGGCACTGTTAATCCTTGTTTTCTTCTTCTCCTGCTCTAACTTTCTTCTCCATTAAAATCTACTTCCTTTGCCTCCCATCCTTTTTCCTTCCTACGGCGATCTCCTTTCTCCTCGTTTTCCTTCCTGTTCTCTTGCTTCTACCTGGCTTTATTTTGCTTATGCATCATCTCCCTCTTCACCTTTACGTAATAGCCGTGCTCCTCCTTTCTGCTCATGGAAATATTTATAATCTCCTTTTTCTTCATTACGCTCTTTTGAACTTCCTCCTCTATTAATGTTATTTCAGTGGCATTATTCACGAGTCTTCTAATGTTCTTCGTCGATCCAATTCTTGTACATGATCTAACTTTTCTTATTCATCTTCCTTTAGTTCGTCCATTAATCCTTTTCTGCTTAGACTTTTTCTTTAACACATTTACAACTTTTCTTCTTTCTTATAATTATCCACATTTTTCTTTACATCACATACGTCAATACCAACGTCTTCTTATTAACACAATCACCTATGTCCATACTCTGTTTTTGTTTCTTCCAATTTTTCCCCTTCTTCTTTTCTTTTTCAACTTTCCCTATCCTCTATCTTCCGCTTCATTACTCTGCTGCGATGGTTTCTCGTTCTCCTTTTACTTTAAGCCTCTTCTTTTACGGCTGATTTTGCCTCTCGTAATCCGTCGCTATCGTCTTTCATAATCCGTAGCGGCGGTCGGCGATTTCTTCCAAGAATTTCAAAGGTTCTCAGATTTCGCGACCCCTCTAATTAGCGTCCGTTCTGCGATATTTTTTCACGAGCCGTTTGTCGCCCGGCCTCTGCGGACTCGGCGAGTTTCTCCTGGAAAAATCGACGTGCCCGATCAAACATCGTTATTGCTCCTCGAGGTTCAACCCCGTCAAAGGAAAGACCGAGCAGTGCCATTGCTCTTTGATTCGTCCAAGACGTCGGCTTTGACTGACCAAGAAGAAAACGTATTGCTGCTCTGCTTAATAAACGTCCGAACTCTTTACTTACGGGGTTCACGACCTCGGCGTTTGCGTTTTCATTAGGAACAATTCACGCGGATAAATAATCCCACAAACCCGATAAACCTGAAGACTCGATAAACTCTTTTCTTTGGCATTAAACCGGCAATTCAGAGTTCTAGAATGAACGAAACTTTTTGTATCTTTTTGCACCTGTATCTCCGTTGGCGATGCTTGAAATGACTAAAAACATTCAACGGATGTAATAGAACTTAGGTCGTATCTTGCGATGCTGCGCGTACGTTTAATAGAAACGACGAAACGAAGCATTGGTCGTCCACAGCGGCGGAGACCTTTACAAGATAGCACCGTCAAACTCGCCCGGCAGTTCTAAAGGGGCTTCGAGAAACATCTTCGAGTTCACAATTCCCAGGTCGAATGGAGGAGCCAAAGGAAAATGCAGCCGGCCGAATTAACAGGGAGTCGCGCCTCACCTACCCCCTCCCCCTCTCCCCAGCGTCTCTTTCCCGAGGTAAGACCCGTTCCATTTACACAGTTATCTCCTTAATTGCGTTGCTCTTCGCCAACACCACCTATATATACGCCTATGTACCCTCGCTCGACGAAGGCCTTAACTAAACAATACTCGGGGAGATGGATAATTAGAAATTAACCTAGTTCGAGGTCTGTGATATACGCTTATAGATCCGGTTAATATCGCGTGTGTTTGTCTTTATTTAATGGAAGAGGACAATCGATGTTAAACTTTCCGTCGTGTTACGAGGGGGAATACATATCGCGTATTCTATTTGCACTATGAGTCACGTCACTTTTAATACGGACGTACTTTATCATATTTGGAGGGAAATCCAAACGGCAAATCCGAAGGACGACAACTGGTATTGGCAATACGTTGAAGTTACAACCGGATGTGTAACTGTAGGTGTAAAATTTTATAGGGCCGGCAAGTTGATGCTGGTTGATGGGCAGATGTTGGTGAATCGTGACAGCGGATCTAACCGGTGAGATTTATCGGTAATCGGTGTACGTCCAAAAAGCCAGCCACCGCCGGACGATATCCATTTGCTCGCACCTGGAAATCTACCGCTGATACGCGTCTGCGCGACGTAAAAGTCCTCGTCAAACGCCGTAAACCAAATCACAATTCGCCCTGTGCCGTAATCCGATCGGTTCGAAACTGATGAAAGCTAGCACGGTTGTAGTGAAGCCTGGCCAGTGGGTGTACGTGTGCGTCGGGCTGTTCCTCCGCCGGAAGATCCGGTGGTACGGTGCACATGCAGCTTGCATGTGCACAGACAGGGTCATGTCCCGTGTGTGGGATTATCGATTGGACGGGCGGTGCTTCGGCCCTGAGCCGCTGCAAATCGTGCATTTCAAGGTCTGAAAACACTTTCCCCAGAGAAATCGGCGGGAAAGAGAGCGGTAAACGGATAACGAGAAAAGGTAGAACGAGTGGCGCCAACGTGTACGCAGAAGAGCGAACAAGTTCGAGGAAAAACTCGGAAACGGGGGAATTCGAGGGAAAGGGGTAACTGAATTTTACAAAAGGTCACGTCCAGTTTCGACTTTCCTTTATCCTTCTATTTCTTCCTCTTGCCAACGAGAAAGTAGCTTACGTTTTTCGGCTGGACTAACATTCACATTCAAAAGATACTCGTACAATCGTGTAATCAACTGTATTTCAAGGATCGTTAGTGATCTTGACATATCTATCTTAATTCGATAAATATGGCAGAAAGATGATTGAAAAGAGAAATATATCCACTCATACAGAGGATAGGCATATATTCCATGAATTTAAAAGGCCAGTACATTTTTCATACATTCTCGAGTTTCATTTTCGAACAGGCCATTCTCATGTGAAGGGAAGAGGGGAGAAGAGGAAATCGGCCGACCGAAATATGCCAAGGGTGCGGCAGGCAAGAAAGAGGCAGAGCTTCCTCGTTTCACCCTCTTCCTCCGATTCCTTGTGGGACCGGAAATGCGAGACAAGGACAGACGGCCGAGGGAGGGGGGAGGGGTTAGAGCGATGATACGTGCGTGGAATTCCGTCTATACGTCTCGAACTCTTCGGAGATTCAGCACGGCTACCGCACGGCCTGCCCTGTCTTTCTGACTTGCCCTTCGCCCCCCGTTCACCCCGCTTCCCCAACCCCTCATTGCCCCGTTTGACTCCTTCACGTACGGCGCACGTCTTCTTTTCTCTTGCCGTATCAATCGTCCCCTTCCCCCCTACTGCTTTCGCCCTCTTTTCCATTTCTCGCGTTTTTTCCCCGAGAAAATGTACCGCGGATGATTAATGTATACTACACATGTTTTATCACGGTGTACCATTGAGAGTTTAAAGACAGCGGTACGCTTGAATTTTCCCCCTTTGACTTTCTTATTTACTCAAGTTAATCCACGTAGCTTCCCCCATTACATTTACGGTATTCCCGGTTTATTTCGTCACATCAGATAACTCTGTTTCCGTTATTCCTATAATACTTACATTGAATTTGCAATGAATACTACAATGAGTTAAATTTCTTTTTTAAACTCTCGCTGGCTGGCTTCACTTTCTGCTTTTCTACTTTCTTTCATTTTTGACGTTCGCCTTTTGAACATTTTCGGTCTGAGCTAACCGTGTTCCGTTGTGTATTTCGTCCGCTTGGTGGCTGGATCTGCCGGTTTCGTGAGCAGCCGGTGGCTCGGTTTTTCTTTCTTCGGTGCCTCCATTTCCGCCGGAGTTTCTTTCGTTTTTTCGCCTTTCTTCGGGTTCTCTCCCCGGCGGCCGGCCCGCCGGCAACAATCTTAAAATATCACCCTTGCGGGTGCCGCGGCATGAGTTATCGCGGTATTTAATCATCCCCAATAAGCCCGGGTCATACGCCCCACGTTCTCCCTGGCCGCCTTCCCCGTCTTCCAGCCTTCCACTTCAGCACCGGCAGCCGTTCTTCACTAACGCTTGCGTTTTCTTAATCCCCCTCTCCCCCTTGCATTCGTCCTTTTATTTATTCTCCAATATTCCTTCTTTGCGCCGCTTCCCTTCGCAACGTCCAATTACTCTCGTTATCTCTTTCCCCGTAAATTACATCACGCATATTTCATCTTCCACGTATACACGCGGCTCCACGAGATTAGTTTATCCAAATGTCCCTTACGTGAATAGTACAACTTTCGCGATAACAATAACGAATACCTCGTTGCCCGCAATGAAGGGGCTTGGCATTGCCTGAGAAATTCATTTTCTTAACTTTCGAGATAGACACTTTTAATTATTTCTTATCACGCATTTTTTTATTCACCATCTCCGGTGTCCCCCACTTATCCACATTCTACCCTATCCCGTTCCCCGTGCTTTTTTCTCAGAAACTTGGTCCTGTGGACCACGTTTTAATGACCCCCTCCTTCGTTTCGCTTTTTCTTTGAAAGTAATTAAGAACGATCGGCGAAAGTCTTTGCGATACCCGTCGGCCCTCGCTCGCGTCTAGCCGGAGTTTTGATGACTTTAAACGTCCTGAAGTCGCAGGATCGACTAATGGCCCTCAAACTGAACCCCGATCCGTCTTCTCCCTGTACAAAGAAAGGTTTCCACCCCTCGCCACCCCTCCCGCCATGCCCCACGTCCAAGTCGTACTCCCGAAGCCGGCAAACTCAGCAACAATGAAGTATCCTGTAACGACCTTTTCCTTTTTTTCTTAATAATCTCAGCGCCGATAACTGCCGCCCCGGGTTAACGTTCAGTCCGAGTACTTTTTTTACTAGTACCGGGCATAAACCGTCGTCCTACAGGACTATCTTCGTGCCTTTGGAATTTCAATCACGTTATTCTCTCGCTAAAAGGTTGCGCCCGGAGTATTGCCAGTCGCAAAAAGCTCGCGTAAAACGTAGCAACGGAAACGAGCGGTGTTAATAGTTTTTCGATTGTACTAAAGAAACGGTGGAAGCATTAAGTAAAAAAGAAATTTGCGATATACAGGACGTGTTAGGCAGCTATTCTTCGGCAGGCAACATTTATGATCCGCCGCAGTTCGTTAGGCAGCTTTCCAGAGGGTACAGTGCGGATATAAATTAGGTGCTTTAATACCGCGCGCAGAAATAAACAAAAATAATCTTTACCGACAGCGCTGAAAACGTTCGACCGAGCGGTCAAATATTTTATCGCTAATTGGCTCGCTTGACGTGAAAAGGGGAAATCCATACAAGAAATTTGTACACTAACGATTGCTTATCGTGTGGTTTACGAACCACTGCTGGTCAATAAACGTTAAAAATATTGTCCTCGAGATATGAAGATCAAATCTCTTTTTCATTAGCTTGTAAATCATTGATGTCACGATAATATTGGCTGTATAATATGAACAATTGTTCAACAATGTTTTATACCTGAACGTAAGGTTTTCGACGTGGCAATATGACGTCGCACGTCGTTCAGTAAACACATATACAACACACAGAAGCGTGGAAAATGAAAAATCCTGTTAAACGATCACATTGGTTTTACGAATATAGAGAAAAGGGGGGAATGGGTCTTATATCAGTACTATAAATAGGTTTCTGCTATTTTTGCCATATCAGACACAGAGTGTTGCATTTGTTACAAGGACGACGATGATACTAAAATTTCCTCGTTGACCTTCGCAAGAAATTAGAAAATCAGGGCTGACGAATTCCTCGCAGCATTCAATTGGGGGAAAACTATAGCCTCTGATAATCGACAAATCGAGCGTTTTACGGTGGGGCAGGATATTAGAGGACTTCTTATTGTCGAACTTTTGTCCTTACCGGAAGCTGTAAGTAACGATAAGTACCGAGTGCATCGGCGGAAAAGCCACACGGAAGCAGGAAGAAAGTCGTAACGGGCTAACTATCCTAGCTGCTTGGTTCCCGCGGGGAGAAGGCCGGGTAGGTGTGCCGGACAAAAATGAAGAATCTCGGAGGTCCGAGAAACTTACTGCTCCCGAGAGTAAAGTTTAGAGAGTCGGATGGCAAAGGCATACTCGTACCCCACGGGGAACACATAAGACCGCTTCTCTAACACTCGCGCACCAACGCGGGGGGAACGTAAATTGACGACAAAAATATCATCTTTCTTTATCAAGCCGTTCATACATCCGCTACGACCTGCAAGTTCTGTGTAATACCCAGCCTGCGTTTCTACTCGAAGGAAAGGAGAGGTATATATGGGGAAACGTTTTTTGTCTCAGATCGGAACGTTTTCACGTGTCAAAAATATTGGGGTTTCTCACAGGATTCTCGTTATTACTGGACTGGCCAATGATGAGCGATGAGTGAAAGAGTTCATTGCACTGCGCGCGAGCGTGGCAAAGTCGTAAAACCGAGTTTAGGCGTGCATCCGTGCATTTAACGTCTCGACGCTGAGAAACAGAGAGCGGTCGAGCGGGGAGCGCGGGCTATCGTATCCGCGGAAGACGACGGCGATGACGACGTAGTCGAGAGGACGACGTCGCCGACTCGAGGAGAGAGAGTCTCGAGTGGACGTGGCACAACGCCAATCTTCGCGCCTTCGGCTCTTACAAGCTAAGCGCTAAGAAGCTCGGCATACACCTACCAGCATTTTTTCCACCGTCGAAATAACGGCCCAGCACGTAAACCACTGATTAAAAGCGATCATGTGGATTTCAAAAAACCGATGTAAATTAATTTCGAGTATCTACGAAAAAAAGGTAAAGCCGTGTATCGTTATGAACAGATATTTTTTGAAAGCTTTTAAAATGGTACCGAGATTGTGGAGTAAATATTATATTTCCTTTGAAATGGCATTAACAGTCAGTTTCATGTTTCATTAGTAACGGGTTTATTTAAACGTTTTTAGAAAGATACTGCGATCATGGAGTAAATATTTGCCTTGCAGTCACATTAATAGTCGGAGTAAAGAGATCTCGTTCTTCAAGTACCGTCGAGTGTAACCAAAACTTTTCAACGACCCTCTTGAATTGGGTCAAAGATACACACGTAGGAATGTATTTCCTCGTGAACAACTAACTCATCTTTCCTCCGGCCCCTTTTTTCCCTTCCTCTTCCCCGGACCGAGTGTTCCTCGTTTACCGTCCCCAGACGGTTAGTTTCTCCATCCATTCAGTCGTTTCATTTTTTTCGACCCCCTCCGAAGTTGTTTATTCCCCTGCGATTTGACATATTATTAGCTATTCCTATGGCAAGGGAATGAAGTGGATTTCACGGCGAAAATATCTACTAAATTCGGGGAAAAATATTTCACAAGACCTCTCTCGCTCCCGATAAAAAGCTTAAAGCAATTCATTTCATAAGCTTTGTAATTGCGAGCACAGTAGAGAATTTGTGGTCTAAGAAAACGTTAATTGCGCAAAGCAGAAGCGAATCGCAAGGACCATAAGGAGCCGATTCTGAAAGTATACTGTTTGGCAAGGATTCCAAGTGCGGTTAATGGCAATGCGCCAAGCAACGCTCGTGAATTTGAATATACGGAAGGCCGGTTTATATACGCAAATACAGTCCGAGCACGTGCGAGACATTTTACTCTGCGCTGCATTAAAAGTGCACAAACGATAACCCCGAGAATCAATGTAAAAAACAATGGACATTTCTTTCAACTTGGCCGGCTGTCCGGAATATCCTGAAAAGAATTTTAAAAATGTACGCATCATTCACAGGAATATCGCGCGAAGTACTTGTCGTAAAGCGGGAAACCATCAGAAGGAATCGGTCTTTGTGAGTGGAAAATTTCGTGAAGGAGCTTTCACGAGTTTTCTGATAACTTTTCCCCGACGAGCCGCGCCGTTTGTCGGGCAAAAACGTTAATCGATTGGGTCGTGGGTCCCGAATGTTCCTATTAAGAAGCAAAACGCGTGGCCCCCGGCGAGCGGGCGACAGTAGTGAGGGGAATCAGCTCGTTTTTTTACATTGTGCAGGTTACACCCCGCCGCTATTCCCCATCTCGCGGCTTTGATTCACCGTTTAAACTGAAATTGGCTGCACGCCATCGCGGACGCTGACTCCTCGGCATCGATTTTCAATAATATTCCGCGATGTTCGCCGTGTAATGGTCCCCGAAGAGCAACGTCCTGTCGTACCCCCTTAAATAATGACGAGGGCGAAGCGGGCAACTGATAATTCAGCCCCCCACCACCCTCTTTCCCAATCGGAACGTCAAAATAATATCGGCTTAAGTCGAAAGTTTATGTCCCATTTTCCGATAAGATCCTCAGGTATTTCCCGCGTAAATTTCACGAAGCGCGCTAGTAATGACGTCGTTCGGGAGATTGTAGAAATGTCTCTGCTTGTCGTTACCGACTGGATAAAGATGAGCTTTAGTGAATGAAGAGCGGAATATAAGTGTCTATTTTCCCATGAAGAGGTCAAATAAGTGAAAGGGATCGAACGAAGTGGAAATAAATGGAACGAAATGATCGTGCAAATGAGATTGGTTTATACAAAATAATTGACTGACCGTGAGTCAGGAAAATATTTCCCCTTTATAATCGTCCTTTGTCCCTGGCCGTTTATTGCAAATAAGAAGTACAAGAGCCGATTGGCTTTATCAGGGCGGCCCTTTAGCCGCGCTCGATTTTCAATAACATTGCTGGGTATCTGCGCGGATAATGGATCTTAAAAGGCCTCGTTATACGACGACGGGGGAGAAAAGGGGGGGGGGTGGGAGGGGAGAGACAGAGACGACTGTTCGAATTCTCATCGAGCCTCGGGGACGAATGTCCCCTTTCATCCCCCAACCCCTTCCGCTCCCTCGCCCCGACGAGCACGTTTTCCTCCTCACACGTCGCCGTAAGGGCCGAGCGACAAAGGAAAATGCTCGTTCTCATCGTCGATACTCCTCAAACGAAATTCCACGGAAACCACAAAGAAATGAAAACAGCCGTTTCGCCAACTTCTCGGGGAGAACAACTTCCTTCGTTTTCCCCCGTGACGGGGAAAGGAAAAGGCGTCCGTGCGTGAAATATGGCCTCCGCAACTTTTCTTTTTATATTCCCCGGCGTAATGATGATACAAAGAGACGGAACAACTTGAAATTACAACATATAGAAAGCAATCACGTCGAGGATTAACGAATAAATGATACACTAAAAGTTTGACAGGTCCAGAGACACGTAAAAACCATTATTTCTAATACACCAAGAAATTTTCATCAAGGCAACAGACTGACCTTAATAGATATAATTTCACCACTCCATTAGATGAACACACTTTCTGCTAGTTTCGCAAAATAATTAATGGACCGTTTTAAGAGATTCGCAGCTTCCTGCTGTTTCGTTGCTTCAATTAAGTCCTGCGATGGTCTTGAAATTTCGGCCGGTGAATTTTTAATGAAATCTGTATCCCGATAATTTGCCGGGTTTTAATACATTACCGAAAGTCTGGCACGTCGTGCTCGGGGCGAGGCGTATCTGTCAGTGTCGCGGGTCCATTCTTTAAATTAAACTCTTTCCTTCGGGGATGTATCTACCCGGCGAAAGGTCTGACGTGAAGGGACTTCCTTGTCGCGATTAAGCCGGCCGTACCGGGGGAGAACTCCAGGAGATTCCTGCCGAGGAAATTCGTCGTAGATTTTACCGTAGAATCCGGGCAGCAAAATGCCGAGCTGGCCTGACCCGCTGATAAATGCGACCCTCTAAAGGCCAAAGAATTTCTGGACCTAACTCGCCACCCCTTTGTTCGCTCGCGCGCCTTGCTCCCCGTTTTCCTTTCTTCCCCTTTCCTGTCAGTGGCTTTCTCCTTCGTTCTCCTCGTCGATCATTTCCTTGCTCTCTGCATCCGCCTATCCGCACTTGTGCCCTCCCTTCATTCTCGCATAATCCTTAACCTTTCCCTTACCCAGCCTTCGTTCCTTGTAACCCATCAGGGCTGTGACTACGTCGACCTTAAATATAGGCCCACGGAGTGGAACTTTTTAATTCACTATCAAGATGCAAATTTCCCGTCCGGCCCGGGCAATTTATCTATCCCTCGAGTACGTCGTGGTGGACGCTACTACTTGAACTACTTCAGGGCTGTCCTACGTTAACTAGGTTAATTAAATCGCTTCAAGTATTTCTACTAGAGACCACGTGTAGATCAACATACATTTATCACTTCGATTTTAAACATATTTCACAGTTCCAGCATACCGCGAGTAGAAAAATACTTAAGACTCTTACTTCTTTCTTAATTTTCCCTCAGCACATTGATTAATTTCGTAAGTACGCGAGGTGCCGAGCGCGTTTTGTCAGGTGGAGATTGTCCCGTTGAATCTTATATGCAGAACAGCGTGTTCTTCGTACATCTTTTTGTCAGGCTGGTCGTTAATAGAACGCTTTATTAGGGGCTGGGTGCTTACTAAACTCGGCCGCGCGTCGACTGAATACATTACAGGACTCCTTAATGAATAATCTAACGACTCGACAGAGGCGTCCGCGTGCAAGTTCCATGCGAAAATTCCCGTGTCCTGTCCATCCCCATAGCGCGGTCGAGTCGCCTAGATAATCTGTTTTGCATATTTCGTCCTGCGTACCCTAGAGCCATGTAAATGCGTGCGGTGCTCCGCCAAACGTTACGCGAGGCACTGCCCCCCCCCGTCCCCCACCCGCTCATATCCCCTGTCCCACTGTTCGTCCTTCCCCGTCGTCCGCGCTAGTTCATGCGAAAATTCGTCGTGGTTACTAATTAAGTCGGAATATTCCGCCGTGCGGACATAGCTGTAGCTGCTGACCGACGGTCAACTTGACGATGTTGCTCTGGCGCCGAGGCAAAGACGAGACGGAATTCGTTACGCCCATGCGATATTTCCCGCGGGTAGGAGTCTGCGAAGTGTACGTACCTCGGACAGATGACGAGAAATGAAGTATTTCTCGATTATACAAAGCTAAGAGGTTTAATACAGATGATCCGAGTTAACCAGTAAGGCGTTACATATTCGGTGATGTGAATTTTCCGGGGCTGGGGAAAGAGGTAAAGAGGATTGTACAGGACTGCTTAATGTTAAATTACAATTCGAAGAACTCGATGGCTAAGTTAACACTGTCCTCGTCCTTTGCCCGTGCTACTTGCCTGTTATTTATTTCTTTTCCTTTAATCTCCCGGGCAAAGGAACACGAGAAAGTGGCCTACGCGGCGGATCGTCTCTCGTCGGCTTTTAAACAGCGCAGTTCGAAGGCCGTCGACAAAGCGGAATGCAGAGGCGGTTTCAAAGGGGTGGGAAAGGCCCGTCGCGAAGGCACGGAGGGGACGAAATCGATCTACCGCGCGAGCACCGACTGATGATGCTTTTAGTCGCGAAACCGCGTTTCCATTCCGCCGTCGAATGCGTTCGCTTTCATCCGCTTTTCCGCGGACCCGTC
Source organism: Hedychridium roseum (assembly GCA_963989215.1). Taxonomy (NCBI): domain Eukaryota; kingdom Metazoa; phylum Arthropoda; class Insecta; order Hymenoptera; family Chrysididae; genus Hedychridium; species Hedychridium roseum. The sequence continues at coordinate 5,401,600 of OZ022311.1, read as the reverse complement.
CCAAAAGACCTTTAGAGAGGGGGGGGTCAGAAGGGGTTAGGCAAGAGTCGAACCCCCCTCCCCTCCCCCCTTCGAACTACTTAGCCAAAGTAGCATCCGCCTCAAAGGCACGGATAAATTACCCACCCCGGACAAGGAAATTTACATCTTGATAGTGAATTAAAAAGTTTCCCTTCGGAACGGCACGGCCAAGGCCGACGTTCGCCCTTTCTCCCCACCCCGCGCCCCACGGTTTCTCCGCGGATATCGACGGTAAGCAGCGGAAGAGGAGGCCGACAGGGGAAACTCCTCCGCTCTGTAGTCCGTCTTAAAGCGACCGTGGAAAGCCGTAATACCGTCAAAGGTAGCCCACCGATACGCGCTTATTATAAACAACGCTCTCACAAAAGGTCCTATCGAGTTCCGATTTTCCGATACTCACTCTTCGATCGAACAAAGAGCCGAAGAAGGACAGAATCGAGATTTCTCGGCCCGCAAGCCTTTTATTCAACGATTTCGACACATTGGTGAGGGAAAGTCGAATTGCCATAAACGAAACACCGTAAAAATGCTGGCAAGAACAATTCATTCAGGCCGCGTGGGTTTGTATCACTGCGCGAGGGTTATTTATCGACGTTAATTATTGGTCGACAATTGCTGAAACCTATCTGCGCTGTGTGCTCCATTATTAAAGCAAACAACGGGCCATTAAGTTTCCCACGAGAGGATACGGTGCGTGCGGTCGTAGGAGGACCGAGAGAGAGAGGGAGAGAGAGAGAGAATGAGAGTGAGTGAGTAGAGAGAGCTTCAAAGTGTACAATATCGCGTTTGCAACCGCCTCGGCCCGTACCGCCGACGTATTGTGCGGACGCAAATTGTATATGACGCGTCATTATAATAATTAACCGGCACATGAGGAGTCGCGGTCGGCGCGCTGAAAGCGAATCTTCCCCTGGTTGCCCGGCCAGTACTACTCCGGCCGCGATTTGCATAACCACCTCAGGAATTACAGACGCATGCATTAAAACTGAAAGTGCCGAACGGACGAGCGACGGGGGGCCGGAGGGGGCGACGAGAGTCGCGAATCGAGGCCGATGTTAATTTATTCACTGGATTCCCTATTAATTTGGCAAATGCGTATCGCGGCCGCGATGGAATTTTCCCGTTGCCCTTCCAGCCATTTAGCACGTACTAATTATGTGCGACTCAAATATAATGCGCGTGTCGTGTATAATCGTTTCCCGCGGAATCGGTTGCCCGCGAGGTTCGTTTCAATTATGAACTCCCTCCCCCTTCTCCACCCCGTGTTCCTCATACGCGTTGTTCACTGTACCTTCGATAATTGCGGCGACTTTCCCCTTTGAAGAAGATTTATTGGAGTATATTTCAGTAAAAGTCTGTAATACCGACATTTTTGTGAAATCATCTTCCCACCTCTTTCCACTAATTTTAATATTTTAATGTTGCATCAAATTTCATCCCCACCCCGTGTTCCTCATACGCGTTATTCACTGTACCTTCGATAATTGCGGCGACTTTCCCCTTTGAAGAAGACTTATCGGAGTATATTTCAGTAAAAGTCTGTAATACCGACATTTTTGTGAAATCATCTTCTCACCTCTTTCCACTTATTTTAATGTTTCAATGTTACATTAAATTTTAATCTATACGCGGAATATCGCGCAATTACATTACATCGTGATTCGATATCACTTTTTGAAATGGATCCCTCGCAGAATTTTCGGGGATAATAATAATTTTTAAATAATTTATTACTGACCATAATGCAGTTTCCTCCTGGTCCGTAATCCAGTCGGTGTTATAAATAGATAGTTCTTTATCCGGCATAGTCTCGCTATGTCTATCGATGGATTTGGATTACGAGAGAGTAATGCCTCAATAAAAATGCATAAGGGGTTGATCTGCATCCCCCTCCGCCAATTCTCCCTTCCCGGCGACGTACGCCAATACATGCATTAAGAGGACGACGGTACGTCGGGGGTGAATAGACTGCGAGAAGAAGACAGTAAACAGGATAATAAAATCGCCAGTAACGTCGATACCGGGGCAAATTGATCTGCTTTCCGGTTTTAGAGGTGACGACAAACGGCGCTATCGGCGGTTAATTTAAACGTAAACCGCTGTCATAAGAGGAAAAACAAGTTGAATACTTCTCCGGGACGATTACCAAAGGCCAAAACATTCCGAATAAACTTTTGTCCCTTAATAAGGTCGAGCATAAACAAAGCGGAAAACACCACATAAACCGATGTCGCAGGATTTGCACTGGCTGTTTGAAATTCTGATAGTAGACGTTGGAAAGCAATTTGTCGGGCCCGTCGATGTATTAAGCGCAGCGAGGTGAAACCGGGAGAATATTGAAATCGACTGATACGATAATGCAACGAGAGAGAATGGCGTCGTGCGGATCCGGGCCGGAAGGCAACAGGAACGAATCGACTGGTTCCCGGCATTAATGGAGACGAGGACATCTCCATCCTGTCGGCCGTTGCCGCTCAAAGAAATCTGGGTTAACGGTATACGCGTTTCGGCCGGTCGGTCGCGTTAAATTGCGAGCATCTGTATTTGACGGTGCGCTGGCTACGGCGAAATTCCGCGACAAACTGCACCCGCAACGCATGTGTGCCATTCACCGTTGGCCGCGTCTTCGCGATCGTCCGCGCAGATATGCACACCCAAAGGCACCTGCTGAAAGGGAAAACACCGAGGGACAGAAATACTGAATCAAAGGGAAATAGCGAGGCAAACGCATGATGTTCATTCGGACGAATGTGCTACAAAAGACGTACGTGGTGGGGAAAAGAAAATTTATACTGGCCCATGAAATAGGTCTAAAACAAGCAACGAATTTCTTCTCACTTGCCATGAATTACATCGAACTGTTTTTCTTCAAAGAAATAATTGTAGCGGTTACGAGAAATATCTGACTGAACTTTTGTACATCGCGTCGTCACTTGTACACGTTAGACGAAATTTCCTCATAGATCTACAGAGGGTACAGTGGTTTTTTTCCCCGGGATTCTACGAGTCTCATAAATCGTGGAAATTGCGCTCGTTCACATACGAATGGCGCAGAGCAACGACCCGTACGATGCGTTACGAGGCGAATCGGAAACCAGTTACTGACTTTCATGTGGTGGTTTTCGTGTCGCGTTACCGTTCCGATGAACTACGATCTCGCATCTCTCGGAATATCATTCGGCGTATCGTACGAGCGTTATACGCGTGTCGCGTTGACTCGGCCTCGACCCTCGTGTTTCGCCATAAACGGTGCTTTAGTGCTCTCAGCTCGGCAAGAGAATGCACCGTAGGTGCAGGGCCAATGGCGCGCGTGTACGTGCATCATGACAGCCACGTACACGGCTCAATGGATGCACGCGGTGCATCGGAGCAAATGCAAACCAGCAGCACGCGGTTCATGCCTAAGCCACTGGGCGTTAGGCAATGCGCTCGCTGCACAGCCCTGGGCCTTCTAATTCATTTAATTACCCTAACGCGGAATTGTGGGACTCGCCAATCAGCTTAGGGGTATCTTTACTTACGCGACCTAGTCGCGTATTTTCTCGTCCTCGTTAAGGCAATCTTCTGTGCCCTGTCGATTCATGCAACGAAAAAAATGGGAATAATTGGAAAATTAATCGTCAAAGGAAGAGTGAACTCTGCGACGAGAGAGTACAATTTCCAGGACTTTATTTCACAGGTCTTCCGAGTAAGTTCCGCTCATTTTCCCATTTATTCCTTGGGCGTCGGGGTAAACTCGATTAACGAGCTCATGAAGTATAACGACAAGACGTAAACTTATGATTATAAAGACGAAAGCGGAAAAGCCCGGGCAGTCTTAAACGGCAATTTATTATAGCATCATTAATGACACCGCGGTATTTTTATTAGAGCTTCGTCCCGTTTTAATAATGCAATTCGGTAGGCATTATCGCGTGATTATTTAGTCGTAAAATTTGAACGCTGGCCGGTCGATCTATTCGGCGATCGTTCGTCTCGACGACGACGGCAAAGGCCACTAAATCGCTAGGCGTCCATTAACGGATTTGACAGGAGTGTTCGGCTCCAAGTGCTAATAAAATGTCCGACCCCGTTAACGATCTCCTCGCCATTACACGGGGCGTTTTATTATGGTCCAAGGTTCGTTATCGTGCTTTTTCCAGCTTCACCTTCTAAAACGTTCACTTATTATCGCGTTAATTTGCCTTCGTCCGGTCGCATAACAATAAAACGAATTCCGGCAAACATCAAAGCAATTACCGAATCGAATTCCTCGGTGAACGACGGCGAATCAACGTTTAATTCTTCTCACGACGGACGAAAATGCTAATTGACCGAAATAATCGTCCCATTGTCCTCACTGTACATCTTGACGACGTTAATGGTTCCTCGTTCATAATTACCAGACATATTTCGCTGTCTTCCTCGGCGACGAAGTTCAGCGGGAATTTTCGGATGAATTTAGCACCGATGCATCGTCATTACGAGGTGGCAATTTCGCGACCGAATTTCGCGCCGACGAGTCGGCACAAAAGCTGCGCAAAGGGAAAGACTAGAGTCCACCTGACGAGTCAGAGGAAGGAAAACTTTCAGCCCCGGGAATGAAACGGATGCATTAATATGCATAATCTCCGGCCTTCGTTTCGGGACAGTTTCGTTGCTCTAACTGGGTTCTTCGCGCAGTTTCTTTTGAATCAGGCCTATAAGCTCTACCTGCGCTAATTCTCGCACTTGCCAGACTCATTTTTCCCTCAAAGACTTCGCTCATTACCTTAGACAGACACTGAATTCGAGATCGAAGTCCTAATGCACATTTATTGAAAAGATTCTCATTTAGCGATATAAATCTCTAAATTAAAGAATCTTTTATATTTTTTTTCAAATTTCCTTTATATTTTCTTTTATATTGTATTCTTTTATATTATATTATTGTTTGTTTACTATGTATTGTATTCTTTTTTCTTTTTCGTTTTGTCCATAAGGGGACTTTTACCCTTGGAATAAATTTTCTTTTCTTCTTCTTACTGGAGAAACACGAGAAACTTGGGACACAGTTCTTGTTGTAATAAATAAATCCCTAACTAGGAACGCTGTTATTTCGTCCAAAGAGATTCGTTGAATCTTGGTAAATTGCTTTACGGCTTTTGGAAGATTCCATTGGCAACGACGAGGTAACCAAAGGATCGGGTAAAACGGGCGACCTTCCTCGCGTATAAATTTCTGCTAATGAGGACAATTCCCAATTCTTCGTTCCGCCTAGAGGAGCGAAAATCTTCGGTCCTTCCGCTTGTCGCTCGTTGATATTTCTGATTCAGCACGCTCTCGGAATAACTCGTTTCTGCGGAGGCGAGAAGAAACAAAAGCCAGACGGAAGTCGGAATCAAGTCGCGCCGGAGAGAAGGGGAGGGGAGTCTGCGGGGCGCGAGCCGACGGGGACGAGTATATACATTAATATACATAACGGCTGGGGGTATATAGAGGGTAAGGGGAGAGGGGGGGAGGTGGCAGGATGTCGTCGGACGGTTGTGGCGCACTCGTTACACGGCTGTCTGAATTTATCCACGAATTCCCTTTGAGCCAGGCAGTCATTAACGCCATAGGCACCGCAGGCGCATGGATTTCGCGCCCCTTTTCTCGTGCCCCTCCCCCTCCCCCCTCGTCCCGGCCACCGACGAATCCCAGAATGGTGCTTCAAAGGAGGACAGCCGCTCCGGAACGTTCCTGGGGTTACTTTCGACGATTTTTCGTGGCTATCGTCGTCGCCTCGGTTTCCTCGAAGCCCCTCCTTTTATTCGGCCTTTTCACCCCTCCGACATAACACTCGCGGGATCGTACGGGATAAGGGTCCGTCCACCCGTCGCAATTAATGCTCGATCAGCCGGATACTAATCTCGCGTTGCACTTCTCACCCCATTTCGAGCAGCCCCGTATGTCACGCGCTCTTTTCGTTATTGCCTCAATGGATTTATGGTCCTCTGACCAAACGTCGCCACTGCCGTTTCACGTTATTATTCTTCAGGGTGATTAGTAATAGTGCGATGCACAGAAGGGCGAGCAAAGTGAAATGTATACGTACGCAAGCTATACATCTACTGTGTTATCCTAGAGGAATGAGTATTACTGGTCTAAAATAATATTGTCGAGTATTATTAATGACTGCCTAATAATACGACGATAATCTTCGTATAAATAGTGGGAACGTAAGGGGCAGTGGTCTTACTTTTCATCGATCCTCTTAATATTAACCTGTCGCATTATTGGCTTCCTCCATTTATGGCTTTATGTGCAATAAGGAGCGTTATTTCTCTTTTTATAGCCGATTGATGGTTATTGGATGTTCATAAATAGTCTATATTACATGAAACTCCAAAGGCAAAATCCTATAAAACTTCTTCGAAACACAGCAATACACATTACGTCGCTGTGTGAGTGGTGCTGGTATTTACCCTTCAGCAAAATTCGCATGCTGTATATTCTTGTCCCATTGAACGGATACATTGATATTGCCGCGTTGTTCATAAATTCAGAGAAACTGCCAATAATAGGATAGGATATGGCTATAATAGGACCAACACTGACTAAAACCAAAATTAAGTTAAACATATTCACAAAATTAGCCTTTTACGAAAACCGGAAATTCTTTACATTGAATTTACTGAAAGCCTACAATTTGCAAAGTTATATTCTATAATTGGCATTACGATCGAACGTGATTGTTGACCATTTCTGCGTTTCCCACTTTCCACCGGGTTTGCAGTAGCTCCTATTGTTTAACCGGGTGTCGCAGTTTCCGGGCGTGCGTATCGCGCGACCCCGCAGACACGGGGGTAAATAACAAATGGGCCACGTCCACCGTGCAACCATGATCCATGGAGGTTCGTGCGAGAAACGACACGGCCGCGATAATGCCACGTGCAACGCCGTGTTGATGCAGTGCCATTTCGAAAGCGACGGATGAACGCACGTGACGGCGTATCTACTTCTGCGAACTAATCGATAGTGCGTGTTGAGCCAATGCCACAAGAGCGCATACAGTCCGGTCAGCACGATTAACAACCGAGATTTATACATTTCTTATTCATTGCCTACATTAGCAAACCTCCCATCTGTACAACATGTGATTCATACGTTTGACTTATTGTTAGCGAAATAATAGTTGCGTTTCACGGATTAGTAATCGTTTGAACAGATTAGCACGATTAGCAGACCAGACTTGTACATTTCTGTGCATTATATTTCTTGTACATTATATTTGATTGAAGATTGTTAAACGGGATGACTATTGATTTGGATAAAAAGTCTCAACCGACATGCTTCGAGAACGCGAGGATACAGACGTATGGAATTTCCTGTGTTTGTACTGGAGATATTCATGGGAGAATTGCCGAGGCAATCGTAAATCTCGGATCACGCGTCGGATTGCAGCCGCGAGGGGTTCGAGGTAATCTGGAAAGGAGGCGACCGTGGTAGCCGCACTCGTTAAAGTTTGATCGACGTGATCTACGGCGCCGCCTACGAACTGCTAAAGGTAACCGCGGGCGAAAATCCTTCCGTGTGCGGCCAACTCGTTTGGCCTTTTACTCCGGGCTTCCTAGCGTGGCCCACGTGACACGTAGCCCCGGCTAACTCTGACAATATCCGCTGTCGGTTCGTCCGACGATGGCCCAGATAAGATCCTTAAAAAGATCCTTCGTCATTTAATAGCTTGCCGAGCAGCTGGCAGTATTACGTCGCCAGGAATTCGCCTTCTTAAACAGCAATTTCCACGTGAAAGGACCCACTAACTTCATGAATACTAACGCCTATTCCCCGCTGACCACTTTCCACGGAATGAAACCTCCCGCGGCGCGTTGTAAGCGCAAAGATAAATATGGCTAATTAGGTTTTGCTATTGCGATCATCGCCGGTGAGAACGTCAAGAAGGAATGTGGATTTTGTCGGTGCCATGGGGATTATTGAGTTAAATGCACGATTAAGCGGTTGACAGAGGATCAATTTGCTTCTTTCGCGAAACTCACACTTTTCCTTAGCACAGGTCCTTGTCACTGAATTAAAGCGATTTCTCGCCGATCTCCTGAGTCGTCAGTTTTTATAAGCAAGTTTCCCCGCGGATCTGGGTTTACGGGGAAGACAGTCGTGACGTACACACGGGCGTAGACAGGAGACGAGGTTCCGGGATCGAATCCGATTCAAACCAATTTCAATAGCGAAGGAAAATGGTCCTCGAATCCTCTTTGAGTGCTCGACTTTAAATTTTCGTAGCAATCTGCGAAACGCCGGGAGGAGCTTGCCCGTAGTTGAAGAACCAAACGTGCACCGAACGATTCGTACAGTGCTCGGCGCCGTAAACGAGTGAATCGGGTGAGGGTGGGGGAGGGCGATGCAGAAGGGGGAGAGGAGAAGTATTCGGTATGAGTTCGATGACTCGTGTCTATTCGGGAAGTATCGATCGATGCTAAAGAAGCTTTGAAGAAAAGTAGAACGACGGATCATACTTTTCACAACTGTTTTCTTTCAAGAATTTCGTTACTTTCACCTCCCCCCGTGTTGTTCTCAAATTATAATTCATAACTTTCGTTTCCCTTCGTTGCAATTACCTTGCTGAGCGTAAAATGAAACTTCTTTGAACGCTGGTAAGGAAGAATTTTTCGTCAATGGGTAATTGTTACAAGGTTGTATTAACAGCAATTTTGTCTGTCTTAATTTATCATGTCCCGTGTTTTTCTCGTGATCGAGACAATGATTAATCTTCGGTGCGTAGAGTCATGGAAGGCAGGGAGATTAATTCTTACGACTCTTTTTTCGCTGTGCAAAAATCGCAAACGTAGGGGTTTAATTCAATAAACGCAATATCCCTGGCTCATGGCAGGAAACACGCATACGTGAATAAGCGTCACGAGGGGCCTCGGGAGAGTCCAAAATCCATAACAAAGGAACAAGGGTTGTCCGGCCAGAGTGAATAATAGGTAGAAAAAATATGCTGAATCTTGGAACTGTGACTAGGAGCAAAAAGCGGTTAGACAAAAACAAAAAGAATACCACGAAGCAGCAAAAAACCGTTCGTTCCGTGTACGAAACGAGCAAATTCATACCGTTTTTAGATTTTTACCTTCTCACGTGAAGTTTTAATACACGTTTAACAGAAAGAAATTGCCCGAACGATCCTACCGGCATGAAATTATTCGACATACGTGTGAATATAATATATCCCAGTGTGAAGTCCGATAATCCGACCTGCCGCGCTCTGCGGTTCTGCAATTTCAATTTCGATCCACCGTGAATTTCGCTTAAAAGTGTGATATTATTTAAGGTATCTCAGCCGGCAGGAACAGCCGGACAATTTCTTTGAACTGGCAATCGCGCCGAGCGATCTGTCCGAAAATACATTGCCGTGGAAATAAAGTGATCCCCTCGTCTCCCCGGCGGATCTGTCTCGTGAAAATATTTTTATAACGTTGCTGGCCGTCTTTGCACAGCTCGCTGGGTCCGTTTACGCTGGCCGATTGTCAGCCGCGATTTCCTAGCGGCCAACGTGAGCGTCCTTCAGGTGGAAGCCGGGAAACGGCAACACAGGGACCGAGGTAAAAGGGATTTATTAAAACTACGAGCCCCGTCGCGCCGTCTGTTCCTTCTACACTCGCGTTAATCCCCTTGCCCTTTCTTTTTTCCACCCAGCGATATCCCGTTCCCGCGGAACGGGCGCTTAAAATAAAAAAAAAAAACCCCGTAGGATCGACTAATTGGTCGTATTTACACGTCCAGGGGGACGAGCCCTTTCCCTTTCCCATCGGTTTTCCTCGCTTCCGTCCTTCGGTATTTTCTTCCCCGAAATTCCGCCCACCCCCGTTGCCCCTCCCCTCCCCCGCCCCCCTTCTGCCAAAATCCGACAACGTCATCGTGCGCAGCGCGGTGCCACGAGAATCTGTCGTCGGACGACTAATTAAGTGGCTAACGTTTCCAGCCCGCCAGTCCCGTCGTCTCCGTTGTCGCACCGTCACGACCGGCGCCTTTTGCCAAGCAAATGAGAGTAATTGGATAATAAAATAGCCCCGAAGCCCGGGAACAATATCGTCCCGAAGGAAGGAGATACGCGGGAACAGGGACAAACCGGCGAGAGGAAACTTGCCGTACGAACGGCTGGGAAAGAGACGCCCATACTCGCTTGATGAGGGAGAACTCGAGGGTAGAGGGGGGGGGGGGCGGATGGTGGCAAAAAATAAGAGCAGAGGCGGAACGAAACGGCGGAATAAAAGGATTTGTGCTTTATAATCGTGAGACTGTCTGGCCGCGATGAATGAACGGGGCGTTTAAAAAAGATTGGGTCTGCTAGATGGCTCGTTGGCTGGCAGCAAGCCTGCTATTTCTCTCTTTCTCTCCTTCTTCCATTGCCTCCCGCGCATTCCGCTCCTCGTTTTCTCTGTCCTCCTCCGACGCTCTAGTTTTTCCCATTTTTCCCTTTACCGCTGAATTATGACTTTCCACATTATCCGTGTGCTCCTCGGCTTTGTAAACATTTGCGTGTGCTTTGATTATATGATTATTATACGCTTCCGTTTGCCTTCACATACGCTTTGTTTGACTACTTATTTACCGCTTAGTTTTTTTCCCCCCGTCAACAGTCGTTCACTGTCCCGTCCAGAAGAGATTTCCCTCGATTACATTCTACAGTTTCAATCTACTGTTTTTCTGTCTAATATCGCGCCTGATTTTTTCACAATTACACTTCCTCGTTTCGTCGCATCTTTTTTCCTCCCTGTGATTTCTCGCATTCTTCCTTTTTCCCTGTCTTTCGTTCCCGTATTAACATCTTCCGTCATTTATTTACGCGCTTCCTGCCAGCTATCCTGTCATGTTCGTCTCATTTCTTTGTCGACTTGGTTCATTTCCTAATGGAAGCGAGGCCGAGCCACGGGCGAGGGGCTAACTCGATCGGAATACAATTAATTCGATCAATTATTCCGCACGGCACCGGCGGAAGTCTCCGCGAAATTGGCTGTACGTCTCGGCCCTTCGGTGTTGTAGTGGTACTATTGACGAACTTCCCGTCGCGCCTCACTACAGCATAAATGGAATAAGAAGCAACGTACGATATAGAAGCGTGTTCGCTTCGTGGAAGTGTTTAATAAGCGACCAGGGAAGTATGCCAAGTTTCGCCGATTACACTCGTTCCTCGAATTGCTCAGCGAAGTCCTGACTTCTCTTCCCGAACACGTCCCCCATCCAAGTTGACGTTAAATTAAAAAAGTACGACGGAACGGACGGCGGCCCATTGAAATCTTATCCATCGATCGCGCGTTATACACTGCTATTTCGATCAACTATTTATGAATGGAAGCTTTCAGCAGACCGACATTTCTTCCCTTGCCGTTCACCGGATGACCGGCAGTCTCCTCTGTGCCGGACAACGACGCCCGAATAAAGAGTAATCTGCGAGCTCCCACTCTGCTTGCCATATAGTCAACGGGCGAGAAGCTTTTCACGGCTCGGCAAACTACGATGTCCCTTCCATTTCCCCGGCGGACCGGGGAATGAGGAAGATATAGAGGAACGCCAGCCAGAAAGGTTGGTTATCAGAAACACGAAGGAAAACACAGCGAGGAAAATAATAAAAAACAAATAGAGATGGACAGTAAAAGACGAACGGAGAAGGAACCTCGAGAAAAACTTGCAAGAAGCCAAGGAAAAGTTACTTGAAAGGAAACGAAATATAATTGTACAGCTAATACGAAGTCAGTAAATAGGAAGAATATACAGGGCAATGATAATGAGGCAGGCAAAGCGTGAAAGGAATACTCTGATTTCCTGGGAAAGGAGAAACGACAAACAGAAATGAGGTACAGTGAGAGGGAAAGAGGGACTGAAAGAAGCGAAGTGTACCTTTGTAAAAGTTTTGCAAATATATTTCCTTTGGCCGCCTCTCGTGGTGGTCGAGGCAAAGGTAAAATCTATTCCGCCGGTCGGGAGAAACATCGCGAGGAATTGTCCCGTCGACGGGACAGAAAAAGAACTTGGCGAATGCCAACGAGGAAGCGGGAGAGAGGGGGGAGGGGGAAGGTCGAGGACGAGTTGGTTTCACGTCGAAGTCTGAGGGTTCCTCTGCGTACGCGTTTCCCGTTCACCGGAGAAACAGCGGCCCCGTGCGCGAAATCCTCCGCTTACGGGGGCATGATGGATGAGTTTGACGTGGAACGATTTCAAAGCGTTCACCGCCGAGGACCTTGATAACGGCAGGACCGTTTTTCATCCATGAAAACCACTGCGCCCGATCGTCAATGATACGCTATGATTTCCCCGTACACTCTAACGAATCACCATCAGCGTCGTTAACGCTCAGAGTTTACGGCAATATTCACAAATTAATGACGAATTTCTCGCGGTATCTGGCCGTCACGTTCCGACCGTAATTCAAGGAGCAGCGCAGGTTTCACGAAACCTTCCGTTAAGATGATAAAATGCTCAGGAAATAAGCAAAGCGAATGTAAAAAAGAAACGAGGGAACAGGATTCAAGTTTGTGCAGATACGGCGAAGGGGCTTCTGAAAAATTCTTATTACCCGTTAAAAAAGATAATAAGGATTTGTACAATACATGGCCCTTTTCTGCGCGAACTCTTGAAATTCTGTTTATTTTCTTCTGCAGGTGCGGCGGGTACCTTGAGTATTACGCTATATTTTCATCGCAGCAACGTCCCGACTTTTGCGCTGTATTTTCTCGCATTCCTCCCATTGTGCAGTGAGATGCAGTACGTCGAGATGCATCTGCAAGATGCATGATCTCGGAGCTCTCTATTCGAGCAGCTTGCACGATTGACCGTTGCCGCTCGCGAGGATCGCGCCATCGTGAATTTACAGCGCGTTATTGTGTTTTGCTTGCCTCCCTCCGGAGCCAGCGAACGATGCAAAGGAAGAGCAAAGAGGACATAGTCATGCGAAACAAACGGCTACCGTGAGAGCGGAAGAAAGGCAAGATGAAACTGGCTGGTTGACAAACACGTGTGTTTACAAAACGGCAGTCTTTCGTTCGTACTTGGAAATTCATCATTATTAACGACAGGAACCAGGCCCAATGGACAGAATGTCCAGTCAATCGCAAAATAAATGAAAATTAGGCACCGGAGAAACTTGAAGAAAGGGGCAAATATTGAGAATCGAGTAAACTGTGACGGTCTACGACGCGGAGGGGTGGGAACTGTTCGAATGTGATGTTCAAGGATGACGGAAAGTGGAGGTTGTTGTAACGATGAATACGATATTTTACGGGCAGGAGACGGCCCCTTTAGGGCGAGGGGCCTCGGGCGACCTCGCGAAAATACAAAGACGTCGTCCCCGTGGTCTCCCCCCCCGCCCTTCCACGACTTTACGACGTGGGTAAACGAGCGCGCGGAGCGTTTAATAGACATGCGGGGCCACCGGTATTGTACATCAGCGTTAACTACGCAAGGGCGAAGGGCGCCGGCGATCAAGGCTGGACGATCATCTATCATACATGCGCAATTCGAACCAGGTGCAGGACGGCCTTTACTACCGGCCATTGTCCACGTGCTGCGATACAGTCCTGCCCCTTATGGACTCTTGGGGAAGTCTTGTAAAAGGTTATTGCGAGCTGCAGAGCGCTAGAATGTGCCCAGGATTGTCTTACTACTATCATGGGGCATCGGAGATGTCGATACTGTCATTGACTGAAACGATATGTCTCCCGCAACAAACTATTACGTAAACTGCTGCGAGGTAAATCGTTACAAAGAAACACAATTACAGCCTTTGAATTTTACGTTTTATACATGTAAAATATGAACATTCGTGGAACAGTGAAAATCGAACAATAAATCAGGATCCTAAGCAGTAACTGTGAAAAATTTCATTTGGATTGGTTAGAGGATTCAGGAGGATTCAGATTGGAGGAGGATTCAGGAATAGGGAACATTCAGATGGACATTTTATACGATACACGTATATATATATATTCTGCCTAAAATGTATGATTAAAAGTATCAGGCGAATGTGTGCTACTGCCGATAGATGAGTGGTAAGTCGAGTGAATAAATGCCACTAGTTTCCGGCAATTTATCGCGAATTTCAACCGACATTGCTCCCATTCATTGACGAAACAGAGCGCAAAAAGCGATACTTCTGGCAGGTGGCTCGCCATTAAAACGTAGCCCGGAGTGCCGTTGCCGAAAATTTCGAGCTGTTCGTTGGTCCCAGAAACTCGTTATCCACGGACATGTGGACGTGTTTCGCCACGGTGTATCACGATTACGGCGGAAAATAATTGTCCCGTTTAGTAACTCGCTCCGTTGTATGGCCTATCATTAACAATTCAGCGTATTAAGACTTTCACCGAGCGACGTTTGCCCGCATATTTTTGTCAAGGTTTTAAAGTCACGCAGGATGTGAAACAAACTCAATGGGGGAAATCTATGAAAACGGTTATCTGTAATATTTCGCAACAAATATTTCGTTCGTTATTTCCAAGCAGGTAGTATTCGCAGGTGAGTGATTTTAATATTTTAGCAGTGGCCACGCACAGAAATGGGATGCACGAAAACAGTAATTCTATAAATTCTAATAAAATACGCGCATGAATAGTTAATATCCTCATTTCGTTCATTGGACATGGGACCATTTGCTTTCGGCGCGGGAAACACTAATGAAAAGTCATTTTGCCTTAAAGTACAGCACGAAAGCATCGCTCGAAGATCGACTTTACAAAGTTTCGAGCCGTTTGCGGTATCCGGGAACTAGTTACGCCGAAACGAAAGGAACACGCGTCCGACTAATGGACCACGGGACTACGACACGAACTCAAAGAAAGAAAGAGACCAAGAAAGGGCGCTGGAAAAACGTCGAAAAAAGACATATGAGAAGAAGTAAAAATTGCGGACGAGATAAAGTTCCGCAGGTCCATGGGTGAACGGGGGGGGGGGGGGGCAGGTGGTCAGAGAACGACGGAGCATCGTGTAGAGGGGAAATAGGAGAAGAAATGAGGGTTCGGAGATATCTTGAAAGGTCCGCGAGGGGAGGGGGAGGGGAGTTGGGGGAGTTGGGCGACGTTGGCTGACAGGGCTCTGTTTGCCAACACGGTGGTAATTACTGATACCCCTTTAACGCCTGCACCGTGTCCACGCTTGAGGAGCCGAGAGAACAGCACGGTCGGGACGCACCGCAGCCTGTTTATACGGAAAGCGGAAACTTCATCGTGGCCCGGTGGACCACCCACACCGGCCAGACCACCAGCGGCGTGCTTGCACTTCCCGAGAACGCGGGGCCGAAGTAAACGTCGGAACCGACGTCGCCGAGGAATTATGGCCCGTTCGTGCACCTGCTTTACTACGATAGGAAAACGACACCTGTCCGCCGTGGAAAAATTCTGTCACAAGGGTAACGGGTCAACGGCGGTTTTCCGCTAAATTGGGTACCGTTGTCTTTGTAAAACAGTTCGAACTGGAATTGAGCGGCGAATGAAAACGAATTTTTTCCTTTAAATTCATCAACCGTTCCATCAAAAGACCGATACATTAAGAAATGTCAGTTTTTGTGAATCTTGTGGATGCTTGTTGTACTTGTTAAAAGACGTTCAGATAGAAGAAGCTGAACGGTGTTTGTTGGAATTTGTTGCAAAGGACATCGTGCGTTCGACTGTACGGCGAAGATTCTGCGATTTCTGCATCGTATTTTCGCGGGCGCACATTTCTCTCGAGTCCGCAGTTGATCCGCGAAAATACGAGAAACGCACTTATTCAAAGACCACTCGTGACTGGAGACCCGAGGAAGAAACCGGACCTATTGGGCCGTCTGGCTGTTTATTCCCGATTGACTTTAAGCATTTCTGCAATGCAGATCGAGTCGGGCCAAAACGTCGGAGGACGATTCTCTCATCGTCGCCTATCTCGCGGTCCCATGCTTGAAAGAGGCAATCGAATGTCAGCACCGTGAGGACTCGTCGAACGCGAGAGTCTCACGATCGACGAAAGCACGAAAAAAGGGCAAGCACGAAGATCGTCGGTACCTGAGAAACCGAAAGAATTCCGAAGAAAAAAGGATTACACGAGAGGAGGTATGCCTGCAGTTTAAGAAACATGAAAGAGATGGCAGTGATACAAAGTGAGCGTAAAGTTTCAAATGGAAATGAAAACCAGAGTTAAGTATTATACTTGGCCAGGATTGAGGCGAAGGAACAGGGACACGGAACGATGGTAACGCGGAGGGAAAGTGGATGGACACTGGTGGGAAATTGAAGAGTGGTGAGACCGGATAGAGATCTGAGCGTTGCGAAGAGGGGCAAGGGGGTTGGTGGAGATAGCGATGAACTAAGGAGAAGAAGAGCGTCGGAGAATTCGTTCGATAAGGGCCGATCCCTCTCTGAATCATCAGCGGCGTTGCTTCTAATTTGTAGCCCTCGGGCCGTAAACAGGGGAAGGCTAAATAAACATTGACTGAACTGACAGGTCCGTATGGGGGGAGAAGCACGCGGGGAGGGGGAGAACGCAATCACTGCGGCCGAATCAGGCTGACGTCCAGAAAACGAGGAGAAACGCTGCAGGGAGGAAGAGGGAAAACCCGGAGAAAAGGGAACGTCAGGGTCCAGCTGGTTAGTTGCCCACGTACACGTATTTTTATAGGCGTATTTTCTGCTCGGCCTTCTCCGGAGGAAATCCCACAATTACGACCGATACAACTCCTGAAATAAATAAGATCTGCTACAGGGACAAACCATTGGGATGTTCCCTCACTAATGCAAAATACATTTTTAGCTACTTCAGGAACGACTTAGGTCTTCCAAAGAAACTCTTAAACGTTATCTATCAATGAAATCCTATCGTTTATAAAATCCTGTCGTATGAAATAAATAGGACCCGCTTCAGAAGACATTCTTACTAATGCAAAACAGATTGTGCGAATAAACCTATACATTTTGTCAGGTAATATATTTCTATCGTTTCCTTCGTCTTAGTGAGTTACACGTTCCTTAGGCTTATCTCATTTACTTTGTCGCGCCTATGAAACGAAACAATTATCAGTCGACGCAGGAATGCTTTTTCTACTTGACAGAGTCACGTTTCCCTTGGCAACGACTCCTTTCCTTTCGTCATATATTCGCTCTATTATCGGCCGCACTTCTCAGTAGCGAGTTTCCACGTACCGCGGAGTATCGGCATAACGGGTGTGCACGATACGTATCTCGATTATTTATACGAGGCAGGTGTGCCGTCCGTTTTTAATGACTCGAACGCGCGGAGCTACCGATCGCCGTTTCATGGAATGAGATTCTAAGGAGGCTAAGGGAGATCGAGACTCCCGGGGGAACAGCACTGCCAGAAGCATATTTTCACCGTGGCCTGCCGCCGTAATAACTTAATTCCTATCTGCACGTATAAGCCATGCGTATAACTAAACATCGACTACCGGTAGCCCCCTTGGCCCCTCGATGTTCCTCCGAGCCAAGTATTCTATTTCCCCATAAGTGTCTAGCCGGGCATTTAATTCACTCGCGACTAGAACTCCACTCCGCGAGGAACTTAAAACCGATATTTCTCAATGACTTGACTCAAAGGCTTGCGCGCATGGAAAGTCAGTCGTTTGTGTAAGGCCTTAATGCGGGATGACGGAGGAAATGGAAGCTTTTATTCGGCCACGTAAAAAGGTAGATTCGTTAGAGGTAACTAAACCGTTCTCTCGGTGTAACTGGTTGGCTGGATGGCGGGACAAAGTATTATTAAAAGGAGAAGGTGAAGGGGGTGAGGGGGAAGTCGTAGCCCGATGGAACCGGCTTGATTCCGTCGGATTAATCCTTACGGTAATTTCGGGCGAATGCATAGAGACAAGGCAGAGCGGCGTGCAGGCACAGGGGGCCCAAGGGTGAGGGGGGAGGGGGGGGGGTGTAAGACTTGGGCTCTTATCGTTCCTCCGGGCCGTAACATTTGCATCCCCGCAGCGGCTGGGTCGTTTCGTTGCTCGCGCGAGCGACATCGCGGCCAAGTTATTCGACGGCGGGAAATAACCCCCGGGGCCGATGGAAGGGGGCCTCGGACCAGGCTCAAAAGTGAAATTATTCAATTACCCTAAAATCCCGGCCGCGGGCTCATTAAGACGAGGCTAAGAGGATTTCCCGGCAAGTAGATGGCTGTGCGCGGTGCTCCGGCCAAAAGTACCGCGCAGTTGGCCCCCGCGAACGTCCCGCCCGGTTGTCTTCCGGTCTCGGGGATCTCGGGGCACCTCGAATCAGGATTCAGGGACCGGCGAGCAGTAGGTTCTGCTCTGCGGAGCGCTACATGAGCTTCCACGTTACCGTCTAGCGAGGGGTTTAAGTTCGGCCGATGTTCGTGCAGCCGGTAACTACTGCTCGTACCTTCGAGATCCCTTATGTAAATTGTTATCACAATGGCCGCCGGGGGTAAGAGGGTACGACGGAGATTGCAAGAAAACGAAGGAAAGAGGACGAGGGAAAATAAACGTAAAAATTGCAGAGAAAGAAATGACGTCGGAATATTGTATTAGTAGATTCCTGGACGAGTGTTTCGTCGAAGAGCGGGAAAATCGGCACGGTTGTCGGTACGTAAAGAAGTGTGTGTCAAAGACGTAAGGAACGCGCGCGGCGGGGGGGAAGGTAGAATGGAACTGAGGATCAGCGGCAGTCGACTAAGAGAGCCGACGAAGGATAGTACGCGCGAGTGTCGGCCAGATAAGAAGTTGGCCCGGGCTTTTCCAAGTCGTTCGGCCACCATGAGAATCGCGAACTCCGTGTAAAGAGGGCAGTTAGACTTTATTGGCGATGCCGTGGCGCGCGAGAACGGCAGCTCGGAATACAAGTTTCCGCCGGGACTCGGCTGATACGCCCCGTGCGTCGCCGACGGAAAGCCCTTCGGACCCGAGTGTATATGTACCCTCAAATGGAGATTTCATGGCAACCACACAACCGCGAGATTTCCCCGAAACCACTCGATTTTTTATAATATCCCTGAAACGCTCGTGTACGTGCTTTCCCGAAGCGACGTCGTAAAAAGTACTTTACAACCGTGAGACTTCGGCGAAACGGGGTATTTTGCGCGATGCGCTCTATCGGTGAATTTCTCTGCCAAGGACGTGCGTAATCTCGCGGAAAGAATCGGGAGTTTTTTTCTTGTTTTTTTTGGAAAGCACCACGAGCGATAATACTCGTCGTTTCTCGAGTCGAGCGAAGAATGCCTTTTTTGAGGAATGTGCGGGGAATTTTTAACGATTCCTCAGCGAGCTCGCTCCAAGGGTGGGTGGGGGAGGATGGAGGGGACAAATTCCGCGGGTTCGGACGAAAGGAACAGCGTCGTTCGGATAATCCAAGCTCCGGCGTGTTGTACAGCCGCGATAAGGCATCTCGGAAGGCGGAAAAAGCGATTTCACGGAAGGTTTAAAGCCGGCCGTCCCGGGGTCTTTAAGACGCCACGTTAATTGTGCCCGGGGCCCGGCGAATTGTGCTTGTAATTAACGTAGGAATGCCGTGGGGCATTGTGCAACCTGCTTCGCGAGGTTTTATGCCGGCCGGCTAATACGACGGGCAAAAAAGGAACCCGCAAGCGTTTCTGTTTTACGAGTGTCACCGTTAGAGGAATGCAGACCCTCGGATTTGCCAGGCTGCAACTTCCGATGTACCGATAAAAAATAATCAGTGCCACGAAGCAAACAATTCGTCCCCCCCCCCATGCCTAATGAAAAAAAACTCTTACAAAACTAGGAAAATTTTTTGCATATTTCCTACGGTATAAGAATATTTCACGACCATGAATGGACGAACGAATTTTCGTTCGTAAAGTTTAGCATAATAATCGCCGGAGAATCCGATGCTTGTGCTCTCGAATGAAGTAGATAGCAGCGCAAGGATACCCCGCAGGTGCTCGGCATTCGTCGAATCTGCGCATGCAAAATAGACCGTAGCGGCATAACGAAAAATCTACTCCATCGGTGGAAATAATTCAGGGCGGTTGACTTTGCGGTTGCAAGTGCATCGGATGTCGCGCAGGAACAGGTACACACCAGCCGCTACAGAGCGAAATGTATTCCATTCCGCGGGACGCATAAAAATTCATAAAGAGACCGACTCTGCATTATTCAGGGACGGGACGAAGGAGTGGGGGAGCGAGGGGGGCGTGCAAGGAACAGAGGGAAAGCGGAGAATCATTATAATTTCGGCGGTTGGTATTCCTACGCTGGTGGAATGCATTTCGTCCCGTGTCTCGCGTAGCCTACTACGTGACTACGTGGGACGGTGCTTTTTGCCACGCGACCCTCCCCGACATCGATCCCCTTCCCCGGGACCTACACTACCCGGGCCACTGAGGTACGGTACCGTCCCCGTCAACGATTTCCTCAAGAATCGAATTACCGTGCGAAGAAATGACGAAAGATCCGGAGAAGTGCCTTTAGCCGCACCGGCAACGACGTTTCCGTTTTGCATCGCGGGATCGATGAACGGGGCGGTAGGGGGATATCTTTTCGTGGGTGTCAAATAACGCTTGAGACGCGCGCGAAATAAATAACGAAAGTGCGATCGATCTTTCCGCTGGCGGGCCAAAGACGAAGTCACGTTCGCTTGTCAGATATCCAGCGGTGCACCGTGGGGTTTTCGTCACCCTGTGCAACAGAGGGAAAGAGAGACGGGGCGGGAGGCAAGGGGGGCAAGGGAAGCGTGGAACGAAAACTGCGAACGAGGAGAAAATCCGAATGGAAGCGACCCGGCGGAACGACGTCGCTTGGAATTCGAGGCGAGGACTGGCGAGCGTGAACACGTCGGAATTACATTATTTGACGGCATCGTTTGTCAGAGAGTCGCCGGGATTATTAGGTTTACGAGTGGTCGCCTTCGGACGTTCGTTCTGCAACTGCGACCCAGTGGAAACCGGCACGGAGATTTATACACAGACAGAAATCGAACGCCCTCGCTCGTAGATCGAGTGCCTACGTCGTAAAACGGCAAGGATTTTCTCTACACTTCGACGGGACAAAACGGCAACTGTTTCGGTAAACTGCAGAAAGAAGGAAGACAACACGAGGAGACAGCGTTAAAAAGATTCGAATGAAAGGACAGCGGTCTTAAATAAGATCTTCGCGTGTGGATATTATTAACATCGTAAGTCAATGTTCAATGTTTCATCGAAAATTCCGGGAGAATATCTTTTTAAACTTTAAGAACGACAAGTGCAAGAGAGGTGTAATTAATACAGGGTTTACGAAAGATCGACGGAGAGAAAATGGAAAATATGAGGAGCGGGGGTGTGACGCGCGAGAGTGTGCAATGGAGATAAAAGGGGGTCAAGCGGAAAACTAGAAGAATAAAGGTTGGTCAGGCAGATAAGCCGTTGAAAAATTTCTTTCTTGCCTTTTCTCTACTGACGTCGATTCAAAAGCTCTTGAGAAGTAAAGCTCCCATATATCGACGTGACCGGCAGCCACGACATTCTCGAAGGAGAAGACGGCGGAGTCGTGCGCGTTATTCGAGTGTCAAAGCTTGTTGCGCAAGTGAAGCCCCCCCCTCCTGCTCCCACCACCCCTCACACCCCTCACAGCCGGGCATGGCTTCTCCCCTCAGATTTTCTGCCTTGACGAATTCGCCGATGCGCGTCAGAATTACGAATTTTATCCCTGGCAAGCGACACATCCTCTTTAAGCCAGACGTTTCGTCGTCCCCCGGTGGCATCCCCGAAGAGGCTTAAATTTTCTTCGCGATGGAACAGTGATCTTCAAATTAGCGCCGAAGGGAAATCCTAATTACGTCGGCGAAGTGGCACGAGCGAAAGGAAATCTAGTCACGTGGAAACGGGGAGTGAACGGCGGGAGGATAAATGGAGCGACATTTATTTCCACGCGGTCGCTGACGGTCGGGCATTTTACTGAAGACAGGGGGAAATAAAGCGAATACCGCACGTCGCTGACGCAGTATTACGTCGCTTGTCCGCAAACATATCTCGCGCGTGTCGTCGAAATCCAACGGACACGCCATGTAATCACGTTTTCCCCGGAAATGCGCGCGCGCGCGCGTTAGGAAATCTTGTTTCCCTGTACCGGCGATTTAGCGGGAATCGAGGACCTCTGATCTCTGCCTCTCGGAAGAATTCGTCCCGAAACCACGCTTCTTTGCGTGATTTTTCAAAGCGACCCAAGGAGAACGAATTGTAGTTCAGACGGGACGTTCCCCGAAGCGTAATAAAGCGAGAGGAACCGTAGTTTCCCTGAAATATCGCACGAAACGCAAAGAGCAGCGGGCACAAGTTTGCCTGGAAAATCGTTGCCGGGCTTCACCTGTTGCCGTCACCGTAAAACTTTATATCGAAAGACGTTGCGTGCATGCCTATATCACACCAGGACGTAACTGAAATGGAATCAACTGACGAATATATGAGTAAACGGTTACGCGAATGACAAAAAGAAATGGATGAAACAATGTTCTAAAGATATGGCAGACTAGTACCCACGTTTTACCCTTCCTGAGGTTACATGGTTCATTAATATAGACATGAAGATCGATTAACTAGGTACAGTGTCCTGTAAAAAGCGCTGAAAGCCTCAGCAATTTACCGAACGTGAAATGTCGAATATCCTCGCAAGTGAGACATGATTTTTTGATTTATCAGCGTCGTGTTTGGAAGGGGACTATGAGAGAATAGTGGTTTTTGCTTGGCTGGAAGAAACGATGGCTGACCGGTGTCACCGTGGATCAGGTATTTCACGTCCAGTGGCGGGGCATTCGTGCGTTATCCAGCAAGCCCCAGGAGCACCCTATCAACCGGTCGGATTTTCTGAAAGCCACGGGGCTCTCGCGGGGTTATAATTCACGCCGACCGGCACGAGGCCGCACAGGGCCGGAAACTCCTGTAGAATACGACTTCCGTCCTGCCGGGACCTGGCCGAAATCTGCCTGCTAAAGCAAGGAAGCTACTCGAACAAATGAAGGACAAAGAACGACAGGAAGGCGGAAAGAGACGATAAGGGAAACGAGTGAGAAGAGGAATGTCGTTGCTGATGGGAGGAGAAGGCAAAGCAGGGGAACATGGAAATGGAGCAAATTAAAAGGCACGAGATTAACGTTACGAGTGACAATGTAAATATACGAAGAACGCGTAGGATGAAGAGAAAGCTAGGGAAAATATGGGAAAACAGGAGGAAAGGTAGAGAAGAAGTTGAGAGAGTAAGGACGAGTGAGCTTGCAGAATCTTGCCAAGTGTACCCGGTGGAATGTGAAATTGCTTCGCAGCGACTTTTATTGCGCTATTAGGTTAAATTCGGCGCAGCTTCGAAAACAACACAGTAGTCTCCGGTACCATTGGTCCATCCTTTTTTTTCTTTTAGACACTGAGTTCGATCCTTTATAATTGTCATGGGTGGGCGGGTTCGCCCTAACCGCAGGATTCCGCGACACGGTTCTGCAGGTCTATTCTCTTTAGACTGGCTATACCGCTGCCGAACACGTGCGAGTGTCGTTACTAGCGGAGCTAGTCAGAGAGATCACACAAAGAGCGAGATCCGAAGGAAGTGCATGGGGTGGGTGGCGAGGAGGACGAAAAAGGACAGGGAATTCGAGGAACATAAAAAAACCGTGTATAGGCATCAGACAGAAAGGGATGAATGAAGGTAATAGTTCTAGCGGGGAACCGGTAAGGTAAAAGGGTGAAAAAGGGTGAAAAAGATGGAAAAATGTCAAGGTAGATAGTGAAGGGCAAAACGTCGATACGTGGGGCGTTAAAACCGTAGTACGATGTTAGTATTACCTTGAAAGGAGAGTGGAAGGACTGTCGACATTTCTGGGCCAAGGGAGACAGTAAATGATGTCGATACAGAAGGGGAGAAGATACTGCCGATGAGAAAAGATTTGATGGCCAAAGTGGGATAGAGATAGAGTGGGAATCTGGAAACGAATGGAACGTACCACGAGGGATTGACCGTCCGTTGGAGTGAAGAATTCTCACCCACCTAACGCCTCGCTTTTCCCATGCGACGATAAGACACCGCAATAAATATTCCCTTCTCCGGGCTTCTCTTCCTCTCAAACTGGCATCGCGGCAAACACATACACGGAACATCGCAGAGTGGATAAGCAGAATCGGATAGACCAGTATTCAAGTGCTTCAAGAGACTCAGCCGATTTGTCTACATTTGCAAGTCCGCATTTTTTGCTTTTTAATGAACTTCCTCCTCTGCCTCGGCAAGAGGTAATCTTTTTTCAGAAAGACCAGCAGTAGCAATTGAATTACTTTTCACGAATTCTTACCTTTTCTAACCCACGGGTAGATGATTCGGGAGATATCAACCGTTTGGACTTACCTGAAAACGAAAAAGAGGATACGATTAGTAAAATTGAAAAGTATTTCAACTTCTGATCCGTAAACTTTGGAAATCTTGTATATCATTATTCACGTTTACGCCACAAGCAACAGATTCCTCTCGACAGGGTCCAATTTACTATGTTCTAGGACGAAAGGCTAAGCCGACACGGTAATACGTTATTTTCAATAATTTATCGCCGAAGCGCACGGGTCGACGAAGTACGGCGTGTGAACACATAATTCTTTTTCCTCGTAAGCACGCGCGACATTATCGACTCGTCGCCGGCGCGAAGGAATTTTCATCGCGTAATGACACAATTAAGGTTTAATGTAGCAACCTGCATATTATATCCTGCGGATCGTGCACGAGGGCGGAAGGGAGGAAGTACCGTAGGCCGGAGGGGGGGGTGAGGGGTGAATCGTGTGCGGACTCAGCAGCGAGGCAGACTAGGCGTTCGCGTGGGGGTCGCCAAGGGGTCAGAGGAGCATTAAAGTGGAGAGGCGAGTTGGCGCGAAATTAACTATAAACTCGATTAATCTTCCAAAGGACCTGACGCTATTGTGCATTAACGCCGGCATTATTAAAAAAGCCGCGTTTTTTAATCACTTTACGAGGGCGCAGACACGAGGGCTTTAAGCCTGCGATCGCCATGCGCGACGGCCCGGCGACATTTATTTCGCGATAAAAGTTTCTTTCGCCGTGGCGGCGCATTATGAAACGGCCGGCTCGGTGCGCCGCGTTAACCGGCGCTAAAAGGTTCCAAATGACCCACGAAGACGACGTCCCGGTGGATTTGCGCGAGCGCCAATCGACGTTCCGAATAACGGGCAATTATGGCGAAATGGGTCAGGCCCGGGGAGCATTGTTCGGGACCGTTGATGGTGGAAAAATCTCGCGTTGCGCCGATAAATATCATCTATGAATATTATTTTGGCCAGCGAGGAGGCGGCGGCAGTACTTCTCCCGTTGATGGCCAACAAACGAAATTACCGATACTGCCGGGAATTTCTCATAAACGAGTGCAACTTCGTGAACCGCCGAAAATGGCGGCTCTGCGAGGTTTCATTGCGCCCGCAACAATGTGGCGGGATATTGGTCGCCGATAATCTCGCCGTTATCGAGGAATTCCACGGCGAATACCGGCGCGCAATCTTACTCACTGGACGGGGCTTCGTGAGCGGGAAAAGCCGCGGTTTTCCACGGGGGTTTCTCTCTTTCGTTTGGACGGAGGGCCGATGTCGATAATCAAGAATTCCGGGCGCCGGTCGGCGAAAAACGAGAACCCAATCGCCGGAAGATACGATTGCCCGTCGCGTTTTATGATAAAACTTTCGTACCCGTATTCCCGAGGACCACGAGCAACTTTTGCCGAGGAGCGAGGCTGGTTGTATCGTCGTTTTTATGCTCGTTCGCTGGGAATTCGAGGCTCTTCGTTTGACACCCGTTATCGCGAAACCCATATTTAAGCGATAAAGGACGGAGCGGAGGGGGGGCAATGTCGAGCGTGCAATAATGATCGGGAAATACGGCCACGACTGTTCTGCATGCGTGTGTCACCGTTTACCCCTACTACCCGTTCCACTTCCCCGCCAAACGGACCACCACGTGTTTAACATAAAGCCGATGTACACGCATAGCACAACAACCTACCTAACCGAAAAGTGTAAACCATTTACCCAAAGAAATCACGCCTCAGCAGGTAACTACCAAAAAGTAAACATAATTAACGCTACTCAGGTTAGAAAACACTTGTTTAACAATGAAATTATCGAGATTGAATGTATACCTAGTGTACAAAATAATTATAATAGTCTAGGAAAATTTCGACGATAAAACTTTGATGATTTCAGTAATTTTACAGCAAAAAGAAATCTGAGATTCGTCCTTCATTTCACTAGTTTAATAGCCTTAGTATTGCAGAACTTTAATTCCCCATTCTTGTTCAGAAAAAATAATACGAGAGGTATTAAACATCGTTTATTGAAAAATCTTTACTACCTGCGCAATATCCTTAACGTCCTCAATATTGAAATTTCGATAGAAATATTTGTAAGAGGTGCTTAATTGAAAAATCTCTTGCTATATTAAAAATCCTTAGTACCTCTCTAACATTCCTAGTGTTGATAATTTTCAAGTTTCATCTCGCATTAAAAGTCTTCGGGATTTGCCTTGCAGGGCATTGGAAAGCTTCTGAGGGCAGGTCACTCTGGAGACAGACTTTGCCGTAGACTTGTCGATCTAGACACGGCTATGGCGAAGGTCCGCGCGCGCGAGAGTGCAGCAGCCCTTTGACTGCGCAAGAGGAAAGAGCTCATCCTTTCTCGTCAGCAGCCCGGCAGTTCGTTAAGCTCGGCGGGCCTCTGAATGAAGGTAATGGAGTGCCTCCGAGCCGGTAATCTAAATTTCTCATGTGGGGAACGCGGAGAGGGCCGTTACGGTCGACCCGACCTACCAGCAGGACTTATGTACATGTAGCTTTCTGCGTGCTAAACTTTCGACATTTCGCCGCTCCGAACGTAGAATTCAACGGAAACAGGGCTACCACGAGGGAACGCATTTTTCGCCACATTTTTCCCCATCCCTGGCAACGCCCGAGAAGTGTAGAAAGTGGTACGAACTGTATTCGTTTTAATTGGTCCGTTGAGATAATTTAGTTAACAAGCCGGCGGATTCATCGCCAGGTGTAAGAGGAATTTTAATCTGTTAATCGACAAACAGTAGGATACTTATTATTTGTGCTTTAATGGTACAAAGGGGCTGGGGTAGAGGTTTAAAGTCCGTATCGAGTTTGCCAATTGTAATGCAGCGAAGCTCGGTGAGGGTCTTTTGAAGTTGCTCCGAGGGAAGGACGAGTTTTTTTCTTGTTGCCGGACACGCAGCCGGTTCGTTAAGCTTTTTCGTCACCGAATAAAAGTAATGGAGTGGCGCGCAGGCAGTAATTGAAATTCTTCCTGCCGCCATAAGATCTATAGGGCAGCCCGCACGGGCGAACCGTGGTACACTGATTACCCCTGAATTCGCAAAGCCAACGAGTCATCATAAACGAAATAAAATGCCCAAACCTACGAACGAGCCTCGCGAAACAAGGATCAACGCGTATCTTTTCCACACGCAAGTGTTTCTCCGTTGTACTACTATTTCAGACCGCCGAGGTAAAAGTGATATCTAATTTATCCACGTTTCAGGAGTACGTCATATGAGGAATAAATAAGGTACAACAGGTGTAACACGTATAGGGGGGATACGAAAGGTACAGGATCGTAGAAGTTTCACGTGTCACGCAAGAGTGAAGAAGACTCGTGGGATAGAATCCACGTGGACCGTCGGTTCGGTCGTTGTAAAAATTCATCCGGGTTGGCCGTCGTGTGACCGACACGCACGAAAGTATCTTTATGGTGGCCCATAAAGCCCTGGTAATTGTAAAATATTGCCGGGCCTCTAGTGCTCGATAAAAGTATAACCCTCGCATATATATATATATATATATATATATACCTTTAAATATATGTATGTTACGTAGGAGGGTGAAAAAGATTTCACTATCGGACGCTAGGCAAAAAGCCCGAATAAATCAAAGCGTATTAAGGTTCCAGGTAAGGTAAGGTCGGTGGGATAGCCACGCGAAGTGGATAGCGCGGAGAAAAGACGGTGAGACACGGAGTTATGCCGGGGCTACAAAAGAAAACAGAAATGTGAAAAGCTTGATGAATCAGGGAATAAAGGTTCAAGGAGGTCGAGTCTACTGAGGAACGCTGGGCAAAGTAAGAGCGATGAAAAATTCGAATATTCAAGCGTGCATAAATTCTTGCTCTACACGTACTTAAATTTCCTTGAGTAAAACACGTGCATTTCAGGATATCAAAGGACATCCAGTACGTAAACTTTGAACGCAACATTATTACTTCAGCTACAAAGATATCACCGCTACGCTGATCCCATTTTACGCTGACAAGCGTTGTAGAATGAATGGTTGAAATTTCCGACAGCCATGCATTTCCCTGAGATTACCGCGCGTGCCATGTGAAATCTAACGTTTTCCCGGGCGTGCGGTCTAATTTTTCGCGGGCGCAGTTTCCACGTAATAAGGACGACTAAATCAGGAACCGCGGAAACTGCGGAGCAATGACGGACGAAGGGTGGAGTGGGGATGGTTGTCGCTCGTTTGCATCTCCACATACGACGGGACTACGCAGGGTTCCCCTTTAACGAGCGTTGCCGGGCGCGCAGAGTAAATTACTACATCTGTTAGGCGTCGTCGCAGGCGTCTACGTTCCTGCTGTTCTCACGATTGCCGAAGCGAGGGAGCTTTCTAAAGCCGGCGACGACGCCGGCAGATATTAGATGCGATTCGCGCCTCATTACGTTCCTTTCGAGATGAGACCGCGCACGATCGTTATCCCCAACGACGTTATAAACGAATCCGTCCATTTCTATGACGCGAATGTCAGCCGGGAAGTCCAACGACAACTCGCTCGTCGGCTTTGCTACCGTTCGCACGGTAATTTCCAACTTTCTTCACGGACGGATTCGCCGGCAGAATTGCTCCGCGCGGAATACTAACTGCACAGACGTCAAGCGATTCTCCACGGTTTATCGAATTTAAATCCCAGTATGTCAGTCGTAATATTAACTACTTGATTCTCAGCGGGACAAGGCCGGAAGATTCTGCAAAAGTCGCGTTAATCGAATACGATATAAATCTGCGACGTCAGAATGAACGCTCTAATAATTGATTTACCTGTCAAGCTGAAATGTGATCTTCGCTATTGTCACTGAAATTCCCGAGAAAAGTAGATTAGGTGCTGAGAATTTTGAGGAAAAATCACGCAGAGTAGAAATATCCACATGTTTCCTAAACTGTGCAGATATTTCAGGCAATCACGTGTTTCCTGCTCAAAGCTTTCGGAGCCAATCCATTTGCGGACTCCGCTTCTGCGTCAACAGATTTCTCTGCAACTGGTGCGCATTAGGAACTTTTCGTTAATCGTAGATCAAACCCGCGTCGACTCGTCATCGATTTGATCCGTCCCCTTGTACGGCGCGATAGTTAGTATCGCTTTCACGTAGCCGCAAGCTAGTTTGCATTGGCGGTCACAGTTGAAGAGGGCGCAGGTGCAAGCTCGTAGAATTACGTGGAGCATGTCGCAGGCGTCTCTATACGGTTAACCGAGCAGTAGGAGACGACCCTCTGACCTGCCGCTTCGGAAATCATCGAACTTTTGACCGCGGTTTCCCGAGCCATCGATATTTACTCGCGCTGTCGTTTTGCTCGACTGCCCTTCGACAATACTGTTGAATAAGCGACGGTACATCCGCGCAAACGTTACTCAAATAATTCACGACTTTCTGACCCACTTTCATTAGCCAGTTCTCGCAAGACTGAATAAAACGTGAAGCAAAAGCGCTGTACAAGTGTACAAACATGAGATATAAGTATTTATAGATCAAAACGTAATACTCTACCCTATTTCAGGCTAGAATTTTCTTCTATCCTCCGTGTAGTCCTCATTACTGACGTTTGTTGAATCGATCGATTCATTACCTTGTCCTTCGCGGGGAGTTGTATTACGCGTTACACCGGCCCGAGGGGAAGACCATTGTTTTAACAAGAATTACCCTTTTGGGTTTGAGGAACGGTTCGGATGAGCGTGGATTGCGGGTCAGTTTGGATGCGCGGAACGCGTCGTGTCGAGTAATGCCGGTCCGGCGGACCGCAAATTATATGCGTTTTATTGCGAGTCTGGACGGAGCGTGTCAGCGCTGAGCGCGTGCAATTGCACGCGACCGCACTTGCATTCGAAATCGCGCTCAACCGGCGGCGCGTGCATGTGCGGAGCACGCGACAGGCCAGTCGATAGCAGCTGGCCGACATGCACATGGCCAACGGTCCGCAAAAACTCGGCCGTGTCGCTCTTAATCCCGCGAAACCGAGGCTTCGTTATACCTTGCCCCCTTCGTCACTTATGACTATGACTGCCGGCTTTTTCCTTTAAACTCCGCATAATGTACAGTAAAATTCTCGTAATCTCCCACGTGTAATAACAGGCCCAGATCGGAACGTACCCACGGACGCATCGTTCAAATTTTCAGGTAATTAACCTCCTTCCGGATTTAATCGTTCCCGTGTTATCTGTTAATTTTATTTCACGAATACATGACCCACGCGGACCGTATATTTCCACGAAGCTGTTAACACTTCAGCGCCATGTTGTTCTCGGTAATAGGAAATTGAATCAAGTAACAGTGGAATCTGTCGTTTCGTCGAAACGACAATAAATATAAATGTATATATAAAATTCTTTGCTCTGTGCGCGAATCACAAGGAACTTCGAATGCCCGAGTTTTACGAATGACGTTGGATTTCTATTCTTGTCGTTCTTGATCTCTTCGCTTTGTATTCCCTTCTTTTTCACGGCTTCAAGAAGGCCTTTCTTTCGTCTTTTCGCTCGCCGCTATTTTTCCTACTTCGCCGGGGCTGCATTATCCTTGTTTTCTCTGCCGTCGCGCTTCGCTCTTCTCTCGCGCACTTTCATTTTTTTATGCAGCCACATCGCGTACAAGCGTCGCGACTGAAACACGCAGGGGCCGTAAATCGAGAGAAGGACGGACGGTCGTTAAAAGGCCGTTCGTTACCTCGGCACAGTCGACCGGGTAACTACGTCTCTTTCCGCTGAAGTTACCCGGGGAATATAAGCTGTACTTCCCTCGGCGTCGTCCGAGAAAACCGTCAGAAGTCTTAAACCGCGTATAAGACGATAAAAAATTAAAGTCCGACTTCCATCTTACGTTTCAACGGACACGGCTATTTAAATGGACTATCCTTTTTTAAACGTGTAATTACCATTTAAAATACTTGCCGATCTGTTCGCTCGTTATGCCCGTCGACGAGCTAACCAGAATGGCATTAGTGGAAATTATCATAGGGAAAGGTTCTTCGCCAGTTTCGTGCACTCTCGTTAGACCTTTGTCGCTTAAAATAAAGAAATACCCTGTGCGTTTGTTGAGCAGTCAAATTAACGCGCGCAATTGCGCACTTTGATTTAGTATTTTAATTGTCAGTTCCATTGCTAGTAATTTCTGCACATTGCAGCGTATTAACAAAGTGAAGGTGATTGAGCAAATGCACAGACGGCTAGATTGCGAAGCGGATAAGAGGCGGAACAATGACGAGATATTTAAGAGCATAATGTACCAGCCTTGTAAGACGGGGAAAGTGGAGAGCACTATCAACGGAACAGTCGAAATAACGGGGGAATAAAAGCCAACCGCTATAAAATCATTGATAGAGGTCGTTCGAGTCAGTCTTTAATGGGATGGAAAAATAGCGAGATATTCCGAGTTTAGTTTCACCTTCCACGAGTACAGCCTTACACGTTATTACTTACGTTATTGCTTCTACAAATATTCATTCGCCCATGGATGTAAGTCTCAATAAAATCATTTCATGTAAATTCAAACAAACAAAAAGTATAACGTTAATATTGCGACATTCATTGGACCATTTCCGTAAACTACTTTTCTATTGGTGGGAATTGTTGTTTGCGTGCACTTGGTAGATCTTTCCCTTCCTTATTTGCGTCTTCTTTGGCCGGCTTGTTCGTCCGTCTAGCGGTCGGCAAAAGGTTTGGCACTGGCTACGGGGATACAGACGACTCATGGCGATGCCGCGAGGCAACTTAGAGGAGGGACTAAGGTTGAGCTTGGTCTGGCCAGAGCCGGGAAAACCTCAGCGGTCTATGTACTCTCTTAACTCTTTGCCGAGCTTTCGAATGAGCCTCATTTCCGTCCATCACCTAGACCGAGTGTACATAGAGCGCCGGATAAAGCTGGATGGGGAAACAAAGCTGAGAAACGGAATACGGAGTAAGGGTAGACACGCCGCGGAGGAGAACAAAAAATTATGGCTAAAAATAGCCGGCCAAGGTACGGCGGAAAATGGTAGTCGACGGTGCCTCGTGGTGAAATGATCTCCGATGAAATTCGCCACGGGAAAACAAAGTACTACCAAATGTACGAAAATTAATCGTGAATCGTTTTGTTAATTCGCGATTTACCGATAAAAATTCGTTTGCTTCGTCGTGCTTTCATTTTCTGCCCGCTTTCTACGAGTCAGTTGGAAGACAATTTTTCGCGGACTTCGCTGCGGCGGATTGCCAGGGCAAGCGAGGGAATGGTATTTCTAAGAGCGATTTCACGAGACTCGTGGGCATAGAGCCGACGTATGCAGCCTCCGCAGCGAGCCAGCCGGGAAATAGGAACGAGTGAAACGCGAGCGACGTTGGGACGATCGCATCAGGGCCATTATTCGACTGGAGGAGATTGCGGAGCGGTAACGGTAACGGCGATCGGTGTATACGGCTGCGGGGGCAAATGCGAGAGGGCTTTGAAGTGCCGGAATTGCGGCACGAGAAGGCGCCATAATGAGAAGCTAAAAGACGGGGTTGCTGCTTACCATTTCCCCCCCCCCCCCATCCCCTTCCCTGTCTCTTCATCCCCCAGCGGCACTTCGCGACCGACCGCAAGGGCCACGATATCTTGTTTTATCTGAGCGATTTCAAATTATAGGCGAGCATGCGAATTACGCGGGATACAAATTGCGATTCGTTCCGCGGCTCGCGTGTTCGGCCCGGCACCTTTTCAGCTTTCCCGCTCGTTCAAACAGCGACGTCACGAAACACACCGTTCTGCCGGGCGTTTCCGTATTTTATCGCTGCGCTTATTCCCGCCCGGGGACAAATAATTAGACGGATAGGGCCAGTGTATTGGCCAAGGTTCGCGCGAACGTCAAGTTTTCTCACGGAAGCGGTGTAATTCGTTGGAGCATTAGCCCGGAGGAAAAGTTTCGCGGCGTCCAAGTGAAAACCGTGGCGAACGAGCTATCCTTTATAATTCGGAGTGTGCCGTAAGCGGAATACCTCTGAAATCACAGTCGTCCGCGCGGGGTCGTTAAAATCACAAAACTTAATAGAGCCGGGGGAAATGAGCTACTCCGATAGTCAGGGGCGTGGATTCTTTCGCGGGTATTCGAGGACGGTGCGCCAGTCGATTTCGCCGAGGTCCGCCATTTTATCGAGGATAGATCGGCCCGCATATCGTTACCATCCGTTTACCATGGCTGTGGAAATATTTGAGATCCATTTAATCGTTCGTTTTCGCGGCATCGGCTTTGATTACGTCTACGCCAACAGGACCGAAACGACGGCTACACGTACGGGGAGTAATAATTTATAACACCAGTCTCTTCGCGAGGGGAAGGACGAAGGACGGAAGGACGAATCCCTGCAATCGTCCTGCAGTTGCTCCTCGTACTTCCGGTTTGTCCTCACCGTCGCTTTCCGTGGGGGCTTTCCTCTAATTAGCAGATTAATTACATTGAGAAACGCTGGAAAAGGATATTTAATGCCCCTTCTCTGCTGCAATTGTTTCGCCTCGTAATTTCTCATATCTCGTTTCTCTTCGTCCGACCTTCTTCTTATATTTCATTTATTTCCTTTCCATTCGTAATGGAATTCGTTAAAGTTCAAACGTTGCCATAAACGGATGGAAAGGACTTAACCTCCCTTTTTATTACTAATCTCCTTCTATATCTTACTTTATATACGGGACATATGATATCATCAACAGTGTGGTCATAAATTGCCCACAAAATAGTAAACGACGCATGCTCTTAATACTTTAAAATTGTAGTTAATTGTTTTGTATTTCTACGTAACCTCATCGTTTCACTTTTCCTGAGCTCGCAAACAATTGCAGCTTTACATAACATTCCAGGGGAAAAAACTGCTGGGAGGAGTGTATCCTAACTCGACATGAAAATATCTTTACGGTTACAATAACCCTGGCTGCGTTTGTTCCACTCTAGTTTATTCTCTCGCAAACGAGCAGTGTCTACTGGCCGATGCATAAAACATCAGAGAGTGCTTGTTGCTTTTACCTTTCCGTTACGTGCGCTCTCGAGGATTTCTTTCGCTCGTAATTGCGTAGCAGATAATTGAAAGGGAATGACACATGATTTCAAACTATTCGTACAACTCGAATCATTAATTAATCTTATATGAACATCAGCTCTGATATAAAATTGTGCAGAGCTTAATTAAAAAAGAGACTAAAATGAAGCGAATAATACGCTCTTCTCGTGTATAAATTTAATACAAATCAATACTATTAGCGACATTTTTGTTATTTTATTTATTACTGTCCATTGTTTGTGTTTACATTTACGATATTCCGTGGGGCATTTCACTGCAACAATGCAATGGTTCTCGTTTACAAAGAATTCTAACTCGTTATACGTAGTTACCATCCATACCGTTCGATTTCCGGATCGTATACTTTCTCAATAACGACCATGTGGCTTCCCCAATTACGGGCAGCACGAAACACAACTCACGTTCAGTGAAATCAGTAGTATAGAAAATGAAGAACACTCAAAAGTGAGATCAACGTCAAACAGTGGAATTCACTTCAAGAAAAATATATCAATACAATCATCTGTTACGTACTAAAAAAGAATACGAGTGAATTATACCTTGGCTTGCTACAAATTTGTTCGCTTGCTCCTGTTAGTTTCACACACGCAAGCATTAATTCAATACCATCGATCATTACGTGTCAGGATTACAATTATCGCTGACTATTATCATTAACCGGCGAAATTGCGAGCTCGTGTTGGCCGGGAAAAGATAAATCGGAACGATGTATACGCGTTATTTATCAACATAATCGACAATATCTGGACAGCGTGTTTTTCCTTTGGCGCATTAATTACCCGGAGGGAACGTTTCGTCTGGGATCGTGTAAAGGACGATATTTACTTTGAGGAGGGGGGGGGGAGGGGAATCGTACGTGCGCCGGTGGTATCGCGAAAATTTATCCGGTTAATGTGCAACCACTCGAGGGATCGAAGAGTGTGCGAAGAGGCGAAAGGGAGGACGTCGGGGGGGGGGGGATAGGGTTTTGCAGCAGCGGCCCTTTAAGTTTTTGCCCGCGACCACCGTTCGTTCTTTTTTCGCGTTTCCCGCGACTCTGCCGTACGCGTTTAATTTGCGAGTGCTCGGCCCCGCCCGACGCAATCGTTCCCGTTATTCCCGGCAACGCGGTGAGTCGGCCCCGCGAGTCTTCGCTTCTGGAAATTTACGAGGCGCATATACTCACGGGGAGCGAGCAAACGAGCGAGCGTGTTTTTATTCGGCCGTTCGGCCGGTTCATTCTGTTGCCGGCACTTAGAGGACGACGAAAAATGACTCGTTCCAAGCTGGACAATATCCATCGAGCGGCACTGCTCAAGTCATTCCGAATGATCGTCGCTTTCATTCCCGAAATTTCTGCACACTCTCCGAACCCGTTTCCCCTATCGACGCGTTTGCACTTTTTCGGCGGTACAAAAAAAGATACGAAGCAGTTACACTGATCGTACGATAAATCCAATAGAAGAACTTCCGTGTATTGCGAATTTTTGCCGGCGATTTTCCCGAAAAATTCGTGCGTCCGTGCTGCGTGATATAAATGCTGGCTGGTGCACACGGTCAGCGAGAAAACCGGCTGCGACGACGTACCAATCCGCAAGCACGGAAAGCGGTTTATCGCGTTTTCGCGCCCGGTATACGTATGTACGTGTCACGCGTGGATACGCTCGTAAAACGAGTATTCCTGGCTGAGCACGTGGCGCTGATCGCGCACGTGAATATCTCGTATAGGCCAGCGAGAACGTAGACACAGAAGCAACGAGAGAGAGACGGTGAAATCAATGATGAAGAGACATATCGCGGAAATTGAAAGACCGAATATCAAAAAAGGTACAGTAGAATGAGAAAAAAATGAGACGGTCGAGAGAGTCATTAACGATGTGAAAAAAACCGAACGTCGCATGACATTTTTGAAGAAAAATTGTTGGAAGCGAGCTTTCGTCGAGGTATACGTGTACACGTTGCCGTTAATGATGTTACGCCGTCGTCTGTACTGCACCGAATCTTCGTAGATACTGCAATCGCAGGAATCATTACTCCGCGTCGAAGTAAAAACATGATCGAACGTTCGTAAAATTCCATCAGCCGCCGAATAAATTACTAAACTGGCCCGGT
This sequence comes from Hedychridium roseum, assembly GCA_963989215.1. Taxonomy (NCBI): domain Eukaryota; kingdom Metazoa; phylum Arthropoda; class Insecta; order Hymenoptera; family Chrysididae; genus Hedychridium; species Hedychridium roseum. Next base: position 5,365,231 of record OZ022311.1, on the reverse strand, counting down.
TCTATTTTTAATCCTTTCGGCAATTTCGCCGTATTGCCTTAGCCGCCGTCTCGCTCGGAGCGTATACATTTGGCAAACTCATTTCGTACATGCGGGATTAAAAAATTCATTCCTTTCGGGGTAACAGTGCCTTCCGCCTATAACCGTGGCGATCGAACGAACAATTGGCAATAAGCCTTCGGTACATCTGCGCGAGCTTTTCCGCATATTGAACCCCGGGCCTGCCGAAATATTCGCCGGGCTGCCGCGCAAAAAAGCCAGGGCCGATGTCGGCCGGAAGGCCGAACGGTCGCCGCTATGGGAACCGGGAGGGTGGGAAAGAAGTGGAAGAAGCGGAGAATTGCATCGACGAGGACCGTTCGGCTCGCCTGCCGCGCGTACGCAATGCGATATCGGAGCAGAGCCTCGGCTTCATTAAGCCCCAGTGTTATCGGCCGACGGGGAACGATGAGGCAAGAGTGAGGGTGAGGGGCGGCCGGGGGGAGGGGGGGTGCAAGGGAGATGCACCGAGCGTGAAGGTGAATTCGCGCGGGGTCGTCGAGGAGCGGACGTAGACCGGTCATAGGGGGGCGCGAAATGAGCCTGAGGGGGGGGGGGGTGGAGGGGAGCTAAATTGTCGAGAGTGCCAGTCAAGGAACGAAGGCGTGCGGAGGGAGGGGGGGGGGGGGTTTGGCTGAGGAGTGTCTGCTACGCGGTTGGAATAAAACAATGTCCTTCCTCGAGAGATGCCGACGCCGTCTGCGTTCTTTCTCTGGCTTCTTTGTGAACGCGCCAGAGCATCGCAGAATCTAAGAAAAGAAAAGGAAGGCGCAGTGGCTGCTTGAGACAGATGGCCTTGACTTTTCTATGGCTCCGTCAGCCCAGCGGTCGTTATTTTCATTCACCTAGTATATTCATACGAAATCCAACTACCGTGTGTACCCACCGCTCGTAATTAACAAAAATTTGCAAAAAGTTAGATTTTCATTCATCGTGTACTGGCGATAATTCAATTTTCCAGAGTGTGTAATAAAGTTAGATATTGTTTGCAAAAACGGGGTATTTCTCGTTAGAATGTTAAATATCTTTTTAATGCTTCGTGCAATGTGTATTACTTATGCGGTATAGTAAATGAGAGTATTAGTGGCTGATCTATGCGTCTGCCGGTCGGGTAATCTTCCACCGACAACAAGCAGCAACAAAAGCGATAACGATAATGCCAGCTGGATTACTTCCGTACTTGGCAACTGCCGGTGGCGCGTTGATACCAGCAGAAATACCAGCAGAAATGGATTAATAGTATCCCCCCTCCCTGGCCCTCTTGCCCGTTTCCACTGAAATCCATGGAAGTCCTTGGGTTCTTATGAATGACAGGAATATCCTGCAAGCGTATCCTGTATCGTCAGATTTCGTTGGACTTGGCTGCCTTCCGTCGACGTTCTCCAACTTTCCATCCCTTGGCAGACGTATTTCTGCCTCGCGGCGCTGCCAAGGATCACCGTTGTTTTTCGCAAACAAGGTACTGGCATAAGGACAACGTTCGATGTACGACACGGTTGGTGAATAACTATTACTAATAAAGTTCGACGTATCCAAGAGTTCTAGTCGAGAGATAACACGCGAAAGCGTAAATTTATCAACAAACTTTAAAGCAGTTCTTCGATGCCTTAATTAAAACCCTATTTCTTGTACGAAGATCTTTGGAAATACAAAATCATTTTCTTACCAGTCTACCCGACGTGCGTAGGCCCCGACCGATTCTTAAACATCATTGACTTACCTGAAATGAAAAAAATTGGATTAGTAGAATCACGTAAAAATCAATGGAATTGCTGCTGAAATATTTACTCGATCATTTCGTTGAATTTCTTTAAGACGGCAAAGCACGGGATACTAAATTTCCGATTTGCGTCCAGGTGAGTATACTTGCGAACGATACAAAGCTGGCAAGAAAGGGCGAAGACGAGGATGCACCGGTGCCGATGCAAATGTCGGGGAACGTGGCTCGCGAGTGTTGAGTCGAGGGCGCGGGGCGACCGAGTCGCAGTCAAAGTGCAGAATCGTGTAAATCGGCCGATGCGATTCATCAGCCAGGGAAACGGTGGTTCTTGCGCGGAGATTAATAACGCGAAGACGTCGTGGCGGTGCCTCGCGAACACTCGGGAACACGGCTACGCGCGAGTCCCTGTAAAGTGCAGCGAACGCCGATTTCCGCACCTCACAGGAGAGAAACCCCAGTTCAGACGAATTTCTCCTTGTCGAATTTTTTCGCACGCATCGTCGACGAGGAAGGAAGATGAAATCGAACGGACGACCAACAGGACATTTAGAAAAGATTTAAACATCGCCTCAAACCCAACGAAAAGTTTAGAAACTTTTTTAAACTCCGAACGAAAGCAGAACATTCAATTTCCTTGCCTGAGTTCCTTAGCAATGTAACGATATTCTCGATCATTGAAATCGATGAGCAAATTGTCGAAATATTTGCAAATTATTTTGCTTAAGTAATTCGTCTTTTTTTGGTATTTAAATGGATACATTGTCGTGAAAACGGAAGCAATTCCAATGGATCGAATCATCGTTTTTAAGAGGCAAGAGAACGGTAAATGGTGCATTGAAATGTTGGCTTCTTCTGAATAAGATGTCTGCGCTGTGGGTCGACGGTTGGCAGACGAAGCCGGATAAACCATCGGCACCCCGAGGTGCTTTTGTTTATTCGGCAGAGCGATCCAGGACGGAACGTTGAGCGACGGCGCCGTACGGGCCGACTGACGTAGATCGATTACCCGGCCTAGGTTTAGTCATTATCTCGGGGAAAAGGGACCCGGGCATAGCGTACGAGCGAGTATCCATGAAATTACTTCAATTATATACCCGCCACGGAGACAACGGCCTGGAGAACGCGGGGCCTCCGCACGCACGTCGACGCCAGGTAAAAAGAGAGCGAGAAAGCAAAAAGAGGGGAGGAGCGAGAAGGAGGGACGAGCGGAAAGGATCAATCTTTGTCCTTCGTTGAAATGGCCTTTCCCGCCGTTTTTCCGACGCTTCGTTTCTCTCGTGTCCTCATCATTTTTCAATGACTACGCTCTGCCTGGGTTCGGCGAAAAACGCCAACAGGTATTGACCCCCTAAGCACCGGTGAAGAAATTCGACGTAAACGGCAAACGGCAGAGCGAGATCAGAACCATTATTTCCTCCTTTTTTGTGTCTCGCATCGTTGAATGAAATACCTGATTTTATTCATGGCATTGAGATTTTGATCCTTGCTTCTGATAGTATCGTTTCTCTTACGATTGCTCTGCAATATTCTTTTATTCTGGAATTACCGGGCTATTATATTTCCCCGGGGACCTATGGAATTTACACAGAATCCTGGGTGCACGCGTGTACATCTATTTCCCATGCTTCCGATGCTCGCAGGTACGTAGAGCTCGGGCGGTAATTGACCGTTAACGCCTCCTAATTCATCGTTCATTGTTTTCGACAATTGGGAAACGAGGGCCGATTATCCGTGACGCATTAATCGCTCGAGAATTTAACGTCAGCCCCGACGGCCGTGTGATGTACGGAATTAATGCGACGGCACGTCATTGGCAGACCCGTCCGGAAGGAACAGGCCGAATAAGCCACGAAACTTAATGTTTCGGAATACGGCAAATTCAGCCGTCGTTCGCAATTGTCCGCGCGGAAATGATCTTCCCAGGAGTCGCCTCTGCGCCATCGAAAAACCGATAAACCTGACGAGAACATCGGCACGTAGAAGAGGAATTGCAATTTTGAAAGCTTTACAAGGCTCGATAAGTCGATACGTCCAGTTCCGGGATACGATAGAATTTTGCCACAGCGAGACAGAAAGAATTGTGTTACATGGAAATGACTATAGGCTCGGGTTAGCGTGAGAAGCTAAGTAAAACTAGTGACTCATGATTATTTTTCTATTTCATACTTTCTCGTTCGAACATGAATTTCACGTTAGATTACCCCGGTGCGCAAGAAGACGTGCGACCCACGAGGCACAACGAGATGTAAGGGCGTCGTTGGTAGAAACCAACGGGAAGGAAGGAGGGGGGGGGCTATAAAAGTTAATGTTTCTGGATGTGTAAAATCGTGGCAGATAACGCGCAACAGCAGCAACCGCCGGCGCCGACGAACGGACGTTTATAACAGGGCGAAAGGCGATGGAGGAATATCAGCAGCTGCCTCCCGTGGGTTTTACTGCGCCGGGATTATTGGCTTTATGGTCGGCTAATTTAATGTTTCAATTCGCGACTAGCGCGGGACAGGCGCATTACGCGCGATTCCCTCGTTAACGCGAATACGATTGCTGGAAAATTGCAGCTACGCCAACAGTACTGCGGAGTATACTCGCGCAGGGACAATTCGATAAACAGATTGTCGCTGTGCTGTTACCGCTCGGAATCGTCCACGTTTTACTGTTTCTTGCTTCTTACTGCTTTCCCTGATTCTTCGCATGATTCGCCAATTTATTTCTCACACTGGCTACGTTTCGGCTTGTATTACGTTAATCATAATGGCACTGTGGACAAGGGGAACATGATCGATCGAACTGCAAATAATATGATATTATAAAATGTTAGGTAAATAAATGACGAAGTTAATTTGTTTGCGATACTGGCTACACTTCTACATTTTGCATTACGATAATTATGATCGCAATGTCGAGGAGGAGAAAAGAATAGATCGACGGCTGGATTGCAAATATGATGAAATTGAAAAATGCTACAGAAGTGAATTAAGGGAGGGGGGTGGGGGATGATGAGTTTATTTTCCTTTCCGATTGTCCTCGAGCAATTTCAACGTTTACCTCCAAGCCCGCTCTGAGGACAATGCACTTTTTTGTCACTGTGTAGGTGTCGGTCAGATGCTTCGACTGTGAGTAGCGGAACTACTTGAGGTAATCTCCAACCACCGCGTACCAATTTCCTGATCGAATGCCTGACCATCGCAACGACTTCAATTGCCGGCACAGCGGAAACGAACTTCAATCGTCGATCGATCGATACGCCACGTGATGATATTTCTCGGTACAACGGAAGTACATTGCCACGTGGAATTCACGTAACCCATTACAATTTTGTTACAAAATGTATGCCACTTATAAAGAAAATATCAGTACCTTGCGCTACAATTTCAATACTTTCATTCTAAAATATACTTAATACATCGCCAGAGGACGTTACTCGTTCTTCATTTGTATACAATAAGCACGGTTTTAAAAACGGGAAACATTGTGCCAGTATGACTCGTTTATCTCGTGGCTTGAAACCTTTTCATTTACTTTATAGAGCAGCATAGGTTGGTTTTATGACAGCAAATAACGTGCTGTTTCGTGAAACGTGGTAGATCGCCCGGTTCCCTTGGCTTCGCTCGTTTGCCCTCTCATTCTGGGTCGCACATGCGAGGCAACTGTACACACATGCAAGAGCGACACATGTGACAGAAGGGAAGGGGGTTTAGCCGTAGGTAGGTACAGACGGGTTATGCGGAAGAAGTAAGTCCGGAGCTTTTGCGGTGGTGAACGTGCTTTCCCGGGGTTATTACCTCGCCGAATCAAATCTCACGTCTTCCTACGTGCCCCATGTTAATATCGCCGCGGTAAAGGCGGTAACGGCGTAACTCGTTATGGCTTCATTTTGCGGACAAGCGCTCGGCAAGAAGGGGCGCGCAGCCGTCTTGGAAAAATGTTGCCGCGTATAAACGAATAACTCGCGATTCCGCGCGGGAAAATGGAACGAGTCCGGGGAAAACTGCACGCGCGTCGATTGCGATTACGCCAACTTGAGCACGCAACTGCAAGTGGTTTACCGCCGTTCTGGAAAGCAGTTTTCCCGCCTCAAACGGATCTCTCGAAAATGTCCGGGAATTTCCGCGCTCTTTGAGACCGTCTAAGCAGTTTTCCCAGTGGGGAAAAGTGTTACGGCTCAACGAGAAAAATTCGCGCGACGGTCTACGGCAACTAGTGTGCTTAATATTTTTTAAGAGTAATCATTTTTCAGAACAGGTTATTCGTACGATTCTGTACATTTGAGAAATGACTCATCGATAGCGTTTGCAGGCATATGAAAATATTTCTCTTGAGAATAGCGAGATCCCTCGGTTGTGTTAGAAGAGCTGGACGATTACTTAATGCACGGACGTTATTTACGAAGCGGTCGAATGCATTGTGCAGTTGGACGTGCCTTGCTAAATCACGGTAGGCTGACAGTACGGCATCAGGGACGACGAACAGTAGCCCATTCGTTAGGAACGATTCAAAACTACAAAGAGACCATTCACGAATCATTTCACCCGTCCTCAATGGACTCCACCAACGTTTTCTTTAAGGTCGTATACTTTTGCCCCGCCGGGAGATCGCACGTACGGAAGCAATTATCCGCACGACAAAGCACCAATGACGAAGGGTCGCTTCGTCAAAACTTGAGGTGTAAAAGACAAGCTGACTTTCGGCAATTCAATATTTTGCACGCAGAGACGTTCATTAGTCGATCTGTGCATTTATAGAATTCTAAATTGTCATATTATTACAAAACACTCTGAATTGTACATGTTAGAAGTATTTGTTTAGCCTACAATATATTAGATATTCTACAGGATAATACAGTTCATTTAGCGTATCACGAAAGTTCCATTTACTCTCGAACGAATGTAAAAATATTCAATGAAAGTGCCGTAATAACATATTATAAATGATATCATAAACGATGCCGTTATCGTTGACGTTCTACAAGGTTGCTGCTTTGAGTTCCTTGTCATAATTGTTGGAAAAGGTACAATTTTTCATAAGTATAGCGCGAAACCTACGTATTACGGAGCATATATATGTACTATAAATAGTGCATATATATATACTATAAATAGTGTATACACGTGGTTAAGACGGATAGGTGAGTACATTACCTGTGGCGACTTAATCGTAACGTCGTGTACACGAAAGCAGAGCGATCTGGGAAAGCAGCTGGCTGACAGTGTTAATTTCAGATGATAGATACGGCATAGTACAATGCAAATGAGCCTCACGCGATAGCGCAACAACTTCGGAGGCTCGATGCATGCAACCATCCCCCCCTCTCTCTCTCTCTCTCTCTCTGCCGATTCCCAGTTACATAATTATCTCGTTATTGACGAGAGTCCTGCCCCATATTCGGAAATGAAGCTTTTACCAGGGAACTTGAAACCTTCTTTACCTTGCTTACGGGAAATGGTTAAAAAGAATAAGATGTCTCAAGAACGAGACACGACAATTTCATCGGATGCGGGGAATGCCGAGGATATTTGGGCCAAGATTTGCCGGGAAATAAGGGATCGTCGTCGTGCGTAAGAGCGGGTTTCCCCCGGCAAGTGGCTGTACGGTCGCACGGAAATCGCGCTGACACAGAGATATTTATAGGCCGATCGATCGAACGGGCGCGAGTGGTTCGCTATTTGTTATCGCGCTCGCCCATAAAACGTACATGTGTTCTCGGCACGGCGGTTGCAGGTGCTTGAGAGGTAAAGGCGCGAGCGGCAGAGCGAACTGAGAGGACGGGAGAGTTGCTCGCCGGGAGGGCACCTGTGCATTTTTCAACTCCGCCCTGGCAATTAATTACCCGCCGCTCTCTCGTTTTGTTTCCTCTCGCACCCCGGTTTCTGCCGCTTTCCCGACCCCCCTCCCCTCACCTTCCTTCCCTCCTCTCTCTCTCTCTCTCTCTCTCTCTCTCTCTCTCTCTCTCTCTCTCTCTCTCTCTCTCTCTCTGGCGGGCTGACCTATAAATCAGCGAGTGTTTGCACGTTCTCCCGTTTGTCGCATCGGGAACTGACCCCGAAATACCAGTTCAACCCGTTCGCACTTCCCCCCCCCCCTTCCCGCCACGCGGCGCGACACTGCTCGTCCCTTTCCCGCGGGAACGGCTTTGTCTATCCTCACCGCACCGTCAACTGCATCCCCGCCTGGCCGGTGCTTTTCCAAAGGGGGGACCGGTTATGCGATACAAAATAAATTATCGGACAATGATTCACGGGCCGACGAGCCGGCGGCCGTTTGCACGGACAATCGGTTTCCCCGTCTTCGGCACAGAGATCGCACGTGAAATTGAGGAAGAAAGTTGCTGTTAGAAAAATTCTCGTCATCACTGTTGAGAATTAACTGTGATTGTTTAAGGACCGACCGCGATGGGCGGTCTTACGTGCGAGTTTAATTATTAGAAAAACGCTCTACGGCCCCGTTGGACGGCAGTATTGTTTGTCGAGCGGAATTCGGTTAAACCGCGCGGAATATTCATAACTTCGGGAGAAAATTGCGGAGATATCGAGCGGGACACTTTTTTCCTCATCGTGTATCTATATAACGGCGACCCTCGTCGAATGCGTCGACTGCAAGAGGATTTATGTAAACCGCCTGCCGGGCCGGAAAATTGCGATAGGCTAAAAATTGATGGAATTTCGCGCCAACGAAAAAAGCCGTAAAAATATAAGGGGCGACGCGCCGCGGATATTTCGTTGGACTTGCAAATGATGCGATCGATGCATGTTTTTTGCAATTATACTTTTTCCTCCGATCTCTCGCGTTCGCTATTGTTAGGCCGAAAATTGAGGAGTAAAATTAAAAACCGCGCGGGGGACGACCGTCGAAACATTGCGAAATCGCGAACAAATTCACGAAATTTCGGCACCTGGGATAAGCGAAATGCCACGTGTCAGTATTTTTTCGTGCCCACGGTACGGCGTGTTATGAAAAATACAGGACTACAGTTATAGCATCGCAATCAATTATTATTTTCTCATCACTGATAAAAAAAAGGTATGATTGATCCGTGAATATAGTGATCAAATTGTTTCAAACTAGCGTTTTTCCAATTTATGGGATTAAGTTTTTTCTGCAATCGTTTCTGCAATCATTAAATGTTATTGTAGACTACTGCAGTTGTAATTAATACGGTTCGATGAGGGAGGACGACAAAATGGTCTAATTAGACTTGAAATGAGCCGTACTGAATACCAGTGACAAGCGTTTATCACTCGACGTTACCTGAATTAGCCGTAAAACTCTTAATTAGGCAGTGAAAGGTTCATTTGGCTATGCTGCCTGTCGACCAACGACCGTCGAGCCATCTCCACACGTGAAAATCACGCTATAATAAAGTCTAATCCTTAACGAACGAGACTCAGTTGCGTTGTAATACACGTAATCCCTAGGCGAGAAGTGGAAATTACGTTTACTAATTAACGTTCATTCGGTTTAGCGAGCCATTCATTGTTATCGGCATTGCACTAGGTTTTCCCTGTGCGAATTAGAATAACACTGCACATTTTTAAAGGAGATCGAGACGGACAGCGAGCGCGTCACCGGGTAATCGTCAATATTTAAGCGCCAATTGCCATTGTGTATATTAGGCAATTGGCAAGTACGTAAATTCGCTTGGCCCGTTTGCAAATAATCGAGGAAATAATGGGGGTGACCGGCCGATGAACCGAACAAAACCACCGTCAAGTGGTCCTCGTTTTCCGGACGAAGGGGACAACGTCGACGATCGTCGCTCTTCGTGAAATATCGCGTGAAACTCTTAATTATACGGTGAAAGCCCCATTTGGCCGTTTTGTTTGGCCTCGCCTCGGCCGGTCGCTGCGTAAACGCATGACGCGCGCTACCGGCTTCATATTTTTTTACCTCCCACTCTTATTTCGCAACAACACCGCGCCGGAGGGCCATAAACGTAGTAAAATTTCATTCCCCGCTTGCGCGTTTACCGGCCGTGGCCGCTACCGGTTAGCCATTAAACGTAGGAAATAACGTTGCCCGACGTATGCCGCGGGCAACGAATAGATTTCCGCTCAGATTTACTTGCCCCCGCGAATTTCGCTTGCCTATAAAATTTTCAAAAGCTTCATTTGTAAGTCTTGAGGCCATAATTCCGCAATTTCACCTCATCCATCGCGCTCTCTACTTTATTCGTAGGACGTTGCAAAAAGACGAATATCTCTTACACCGAGAGAGTCGAAAATAATAATCCTAATAAGAGTCGACAGAATAAACTTTTATCATAATTAAGATTAGTCGCAATATACCATTTACATTGCTACATCGTCTGTTTATAATTTATTTTCCCAACATATGAACTCCGTTTCGATTTTGCTCCGTCGAATATGAACGAAAAATATCTCCATTATTTGTACAAACTCATGTACACGCATTCGTACAATAATGGCACGTGTTGTCTTTGACACGTGCATCGGTGCTACAAATGCTCGGTTTTGGACGCATAAACAAAGAGACTCGGGGATTAGCCTCGTCGGAATCGTTCGTCGCGACGTATGTAGATGCTTTTTTCGTGACTTTCGTTGGGAGAAATAAACGAGCCACACAATGACGAGAAAGTACTGGAACATACGAGAGTTGCCCGGCTGAATTTGGCCCTTGCGACGCTACCAGCGAGAATGTTTAAATCGCAATTGGGCAAACACAGGCCGTAGGCATATTCACGGGTCTGATTCATCTGTCTGGGAGAACTCGTAGTTTACAACCGCAGGGGAAAGGCAGAAACGGCATGGCGTCGTCGCCGCAAGCTCGAGCTTCTTGCAATCTCCAGAGAGACGCTTCGCCCTGCTTGCTCTTCGCCGCCGTCGCGAAATTTCCATAGCCTCGCCTCGCGGTATACATTCAGCCAGAAAAGATATCCGTAAAGTTTTTGATTCCGTCGCGACGCTCGGCGCCGCGGGATTAACTCTCGTAAAAGTGCAATTTGTATTCCCGTCGAGAGAATTCTCGCGGCGAACGCGCCGCGTGGTTGCCAGGTTTTTCAAAGAATCTCCCACGAATGATAATCCTCGGCGTGTAATTATTTCGGATGAACAACCCCGCCCACGCAGGAAGTGAATAGACGAAGGGCTAATTCAAGTTTGCCCTCTGCGAAAGGTTCTTGCGGTTTAAATCTTTTGAGGAGAGGGAAATCTTGATGTTCTTCTCGGTTGACTAAGCAGGCGGGTAAACCGTGCCTGAATGTTCGCCGAGTACGTTAATTAACGGTACTGAAACAACGGTAAATTTATCTAAGGATAATGTGATTATCATTCTGTTTTTACCCATAGCAGTGATTTAATTAGAAACTCAATGTAATGTTTACATGTATGTACGTTTGCGACAGGTTTGTCAGATTAGCAAATACGATACACGTACCTGCCATTATCATTAACAGGAGTCTAATTCATCGTCAGAATACATAAAGAGAAGACCGCGTACAATGGTCGCAAATAAGCGAAGGCAAAATTGCAGATAATTCCTTGCGGACAATCAATGGCAAATTTAGCACTTAAATTTGATTTCGACATGCAGCAATTGCAAAGAAAAGGGAGAAACATTTGCGATCAAAACAGTTTCAATCGATGACCCATTCCTAAAAAGTCTACGCAAATCATTTTTCGTCGATCCAGCTTTACGTAAAATATGCGAAAATCTACGTAGGATGAATCGATGAATCTCATTTCTTTTAACACGGCTCTGCCACGTGCGTAAGAATTTGACGTCATACGGGGACCCGTTTCCCCGTGTGTGAGGCTCGTGGATTCTATGTGTGGATCGTGAGTTCGTGCTTGCTCGGTGGGGTAGGATTTTTCAACGAGGAAAGTTTGATTGAACGAGAGTATTCGGCTTGTCGTTCGCGAAGGTTCTTTCTCATCTTTCGGGCGAGCGATTCGCAGCGGCCCGTGAGAACGTGCCTTTAGCTCGGTTTTCCTGCCGATAAAGAGTCCGCGTAAAAAGCGGTCGGCAGGGCAAGCAAGAAAGCGAAAGAGCTCGGCTCGTCGACCAAGGGTTGCCTCGGGGGCGGGGGGGGGGGGGGGGGGACGAGGGTAAACGCCGGGTAAGCGAAGGAAGAAGCAAGGTGCCGGGCTTCCCCGGCTAATTAATCCAGTTTTTACACCTCCGGCGAACGCTCGCTTTGTGACGGCCGCTCTTTCCTCTGGCAGAAGCACACTATCTCTCCGTGGATCCCCGACTGGCAAGTCCGGTTCGCCCGCGAACGTCATAGCTGATTCCTTAACCGATTAAGCTGATCCGATGACGAAGCAACGCATTCATCCCTTATCGGTTCTATCCGTGAGAACTCTCGATCGAGCAGATTCGTCCCAACGATTTCAAGAGTGTCACCGATAACGATGCTAGGACGAACTTAACGTGTGCCCTTAACGTGCCCTCTTATCGTCCGCCATTGCTTGTTAACGGGTTAAACGCTAAGTACATTTACACAGTTCCTGACTAATCGATTGCATGTGTTTTAGAAGAACGTAGAACGATGTAACGCGGAATTTCGCGTTTTTCCTGACGGACTACAGCAAACCGAGGGAACATTTCTCGCGAATATCCCGAGGAATTCAGTTTCACCGAATTAATAATTTTACAGAGTTTCGGGATATTTCATAGTTCATCGGGGGTAATAAAATTTTTATCAATGGAATGGTCACACATCGTGCCAGTTCCCACCGGTACCGGGGCAATATATCTTCGCTGCGAGGTAACTTTTCAGCGAGCGAAGGGAAAAAAGCACGAGGACAGAGGCATATCGCAGGAAGCATAAATAAAATATGGCAGAGGCCTCGAAGACAGCTGCGTTGCAACGCGCACCTGTACCTCTAACGCGTAATTTTATTTCCTCACATAGACGGCATTTCACGAAATGGCCTCTCGGGCTGGAAATTATCGTCGTCTGTGTAATTAACACCAACTCCTAAAAATACGATGTACACAAACGTCTTAGTATTAGGTACGAACTTTGCATTAACCTGGCCCGATATTTATATTACTTTGAACTAACTTTAACCTACGATAATAACCACGTTACTGGAGAAATTTCGGATACGATTATTATTAGGAGCGCTGAAAATTCGCGACGGAGGTAGTTACCTAACGTTGCATAAAATATCGAGTGAGCGATAGAGAGAGAAACGGAGAAAGAAAGAGAGAGCACGGTGGCCTCGCTCGGCATCTGCCTTTTTACGTGGAACGAGGATGGTGTAAAAAAAAAAGTCGGCCGAGCGTGCATACCTTGAGAAATTAATCGCGGTGCGACGATGGCGCACGCTCATTAAGCGTGTAAAATTCGAGGACGCGCGCGCAGAGAATTCGACACGGGATATGCGGATAAAAAGGCCGGGTGAAACGTTATAGGAGAGCGTTGCGTTTTTTTCGATCGTCATCGGAGCACGGGCCACGCGATATCTACGCGCGCAACCTAATCCCTCGTAAACGGGGCCCCGGGACAAAGGATTAACGAGCTGGCCTTAGATAAGCGACCGCCTCCTGTCCCCTCCCCCTCGCTGCGCGCGAGCGCGCTAATTTGCATCTTCGGCCGGCCACTTCGAAGAAACGACTGCGATTCCACGGCTGCACGGCCGGCGCATACAGGAAGTTAGGCGAAAAACTACGTCGGCCCAGTGGTAACGGCGGCTAACGAACGGCCGGAATGTGCGGTTGCTGAAACACGAAAGGATCGGAGGAAAAACAAGTCGAAAAGTGGAATTAACGAAGAGGAACAAACCCGAGAGAAAAAGGGAAACACTTAAAAAGGAAGTTAGACATTCCGAGAATCGGTTCTTCAATTTTGATAAATCCAGTCGGAAATTAACATTGAACACAGGAGACGATTAAACGGATAAGACAGGCGGGACCAAGAGTGGCGAGGAAGAATGTCGAGAAAAGCGAAACCTCGGACTGTCGGCGGAGGAAGGAATGAATCCATGAGAATGGAATGGTAAAATTCTTGATTGCTAAGGAACTCGCCGGTCGGTTGATTGCTTTCAGCGACGCGGATAAAATCGCTAGTAGAAATTTCGTGGTTTTCGTAAAGCAGTAGCGAGGAGATAGTGAATTAGACCCGTGCGGACAGCGGGTAAAAAGACCGGATAGAAGGCGAACGTCGAGAAGTATTGGCTGCGGGCGAGTGGAAGAAGGAGGGTGGGGTGGGGGGAGAAGTTAATGAGGGGTCTCTTTGGGCGAGGGGACGACACGGTTCGGGGTTCGGCGAGAGGGCGGTCGCCGTCGCGACGCTCGAGTTCCGATCGCACCGGGATCGTACGTACCGGAAGAGCGCGGGGGGCTGTCGCCAATTAGCCGGCTACGTAGGTTTATTGCTTAATGAGCTAATGCCGGGCTTAATGAGCTAATGCCGAGCTTAATGAGCCGTGATTACCTACTAGCCGTGCGCTGGGGTCCGGTTCTACGGGCGAGTCCGTACGTTCGAGAACTCGCACACGATTTGTTATGTCCCCGCGAAAGAGACTCGGAGGCAGGAAAACGGCGCCCTTTTAGATCGATCGCGAGAGACGCGAAACCAACGGAACTCCGCACTCTCACGGATCGATGCTCTCGAATGCCCCCCCGGTGCGTGAATGTACAACCGAGGTATACGATAAGTGAAGCGAAATTGAGTTCGATCCGCCGGGATTTCCGGTAAAATATGCTTAAAACAATTCCCGATCTCTCGTGGATTCCATAAGAATCCTCCGAGGATAGAAATGGAATACCTTATTTCGGGCTCATTCGTGTTCGATAACAGCGATTCTCGCTGGGTATGATGGAATTTGTAAATCTTAGATAAATCCGACGGAATTACGCCGGGTAAGTAGGTTTTAATGTACGTACCTTCGTGGCAAGTAGGATCAGTAAGGTACGATTTTTCCAGGCCGCCCGCAGCCAATTTCCCGAGCGCACTTTATGCGGAGAACCCGCTGGCAAAAATGTCGAGACTCGTGCGCAAGACAGCTTTGGAAGAAAAAACGAATGGAACATTTCATTCAGACGGAATATTCAGCGGGTAGTGCAAATACGGTAAAAACGTTTCCTCCAAGACTCCTCCCGAGGACGGAGGTCTACTACGGAATCGGCACTCTCATCGTTTAGGTAGATAGAAGTTCCTCTTCGGCCCTCCGCCGGTTGCCTTTGTTCCCCTCCCCCTCCCTCCCTCCTCGCGGGCCTTTATCGCGTTTCTCTCGTAATTAAGGAAGTCTTCGCGAGCACCGCCCGGAGTTCCGCTTAGCTTTCCTTTTTCCTCGTCCTTCGGGCGCTGTCCCCCGAGGAGCGCGATAAAATCGAAGGATAACGGACAATCATCGCGGATCGTTCTCGAATTCGCTCTGTCTGCTCCTTTTGTCCCGGGACGCGTCGCCTAATTATGGCGATCCTTAATTATCCGAAAGCCGCGCGAATCCTGATACTGTCGGTCGTTAAGGAACTTTGCCGCGACGTTCGCCACCCGGGCGATCGTCGTCCTTTCAGCGCGTGCCTTTTCGTCTTACTTCGTTAAAGGCCAATTGTGTGCGGGGGCAAAACACATCGGAAAATGCCCATCGCGACAAGAGAAATAAGGAAGAAAGAAAGAGAACCCTGTACCGTTGAATAAAATTCGTCGCAATTGGACAGGTAATAACAGCTAATTCCCGGCGAATCAACGTTCAGCCAAGACGGTGGGTGAATTCTGAAGAAATTGTAGGGACGGTAGAGCGTGTTGCGACGTAACGGAACTCGAGACGGAAGTCGGTTTTCCGTGGCACTGTCGTGGGGCAAGGGAAATCGTTGATTATGACGAAAGGATGGGAATCGACAGGAGAATTAATCGATTTCGCTGGGTTTCGTATCTGCCGGTGAGAACCATCGGAGAATCTCTCTCTCTCTCTCTCTCTGTCCCTTTTCCATGACTTGCCTGCCTCGTTGCCTCTCGTTCTGCTTTACGCCCACGTGCACATACATATATTACATACACATACATAGATATATATATATATTATGCGGTGGGTTTACTCGGGAGATCGACTGTTAGGGCACATACATAGCTGCACGCGCTGCCTCGATTAAATTGACTCTGGGCAACCGCCGGCTGGATCGAGGAAATATGGCCTAATATTGAGCCGGCATCGAAGAGGGGCACGGGGATATACATATCCAGCAGGTAGACGTATAACCGTATCGACAACCGTCAAGTTCCGCCTGTACCTCTTGTCAGTTATTCCTTAATTCATGGACAAATGAGCAGAACGGTAGATAAGAGAAAAAATGTCTCACACGCCAACGTTGCGTTCTCACGTTTCTTTGTCGTTGAAATTTCATTTAGTCGGAAATCCAAGGATTTTCGCGTTGAGATACGATCGATGGACGAATTCGTGGCGAAGTTGAAAATCGTTCGATCAATGTCTTCTTTGCTGCGACGACGGGTCCGATCTTGCAGGTTAAGAGGGAAGATGACGAAAGTCTTTAGGACGCGTAGTCAAGCTGTCATGCCTTGTACAAGGGTAAACGGACAGGGGTTCGACAGCTCCCTGTTGCGCGAGGAGACAGCTCCTTCTTCCTATTCTAACGTATCCGCTCTGCTTTCTTGCCGGCGCCACTTCGGACACGTACGAAATAACGTTTTCTAAGTCGTACGTGATCGGAACGTAATCGTCCACACGAAGACTGCACAATTTTCTCCCGGTCTACGGGTCCATGAGATTCTAATCGCGAATAAATTTCCATACTCCCTCCTCGTCAACGATAGTCGATTTCCCTAATGGGGGGACGTTTCCCGCATCCCACGTGCCCGGGGTCCAAGAGAGAAGTCAACGTTGCAGGGATTTTCGTTGACATTCATTTCCAATGAGAATCGGCCTGTCTCCCGTAATGTCGTAAAAATTCGCGTTACGCTCGCGATACTTTTACAGCGAGTACGCGAGTGTTAGCTGCATTTAATGTTTGCTAATGGCGACGCGTCAAAGATACTGAAAGGTTCGCGGTGTGACATGCATTCGGTGAAATTTCGCTGAAACAGTTCAATGGATATTTCCCCGACATTCCAGCGAGAATCGTCCATTTATGTTATTTATATGACATAAACGAACTTTTCACCCGGACATATTTTTACACGTGCTGCAGGCGTCATTATTCGCACTGCTGGCCAGTTCGACACGACAATCCATACTTCAGCTTTATCAATAACTGATTGTGCGATTTGCAATGGCAAGCATTACTACAGCCAGTTGAAATTATTTAATTATTTTCGGTGCCTGCCATTGAAACAATCTATCACATTACTCATTTCCTTCCAATCCTATTACCTCGTTCGTTTCCTATTACCTCGTACATTTCGACACACTGATTTTTGTACATACTCTGAACCTTCTTCAGTAAATACACACAAGACAAAACAACATATTCGCCAAGAAGTACACGGTTTGACGAGAAGGAAATACTTGTACAGGACATATAATATTGTGGGAACACGGATTAATAAAGCAGTTTGAAATTGTTAATTCGAAATCGATGTGTAGCATGTCGATCGACCATCTGACGGTTTCTCCGAAGGCGTCGTATTCCTTGCTCGACACGAACTGCGCAACGAAATCATCACTCGGGATTCTAATTATCCTCGAATTACCATCGCCCCGGGGCGATCGGGGCCCGCGGTCGCCTATCTGTATCGATGTACGAGAAGGCGAAAGCAACGGCCGGCGCTAACGGCCGTCGGGCACGCATTGCCGGTTTTCCATCGTTTCACCCCCCTCCCTCCCCGCCTATCCCTCGTGTTCACCGCGTACGGTGAAACCACGGGATCCTCGTGCCGGGAAAGAATGGCAAAAATTATTGGCCGCATAGCTCGGCGCACCTACACCATCGCGCTATACTCCGGGCGAATAACGAGGGGATACTTTTTTCCTCCCCCCTTAAAAAATATGGTTTACACAGCGCGGCACGAGGTATCCCCGGAATAGCGGAGCTCGCCGTGTAACGGGTAATTTGCGGGGCGATGATCTTCGCGCGCTGTGACGATCGGTTATCGAGCCCCAGGATAAAACCATTATCGTATTTAGCGTTTCGCTATTCTTACGTCTGACATTTAAAGAGCAAACCGGGAGACAAGAACACTTGGGGCCACATATATTCCTCAGTAACGGGGTAATCAACGACGCAGTGTGTGTCAACTCCCTGTCGTGAAATGTCAATGAAATCCTCCCCCCTGAAAGGGCATGTCCTGCGGAGAAGTTCCTAGCTTTTGTTGCACTTGAAGAAATTGCCGAATGTATTATGATTCCTTGCGCGATTGGAGGTATGAATACGGGGACGTTTATCGCAGGCAAATTTCTCGGAAGGTATCATTCGTCGAAAGGTCGGCGAGGAGCGAATTCCCAAATCAATTTCAGCCACAATGCCGTCCGTATTAAAAGTCTCGCGTCGGGCCCTCGTTCGACGTCATCGGCATACACCGTTAACGCCCTCGCGCAACAAGGGGCCTCCTTTTAAAGTGCCGAGCACTTGAATCCTTCGTGAAATTGCCTGCCAGGCCGTCGACCGTTTCAATCGAGACATCTCGCGACGATCGTGACATTTTCTGCAGCTGGACCTTACGATACCGCGGCCTTACGTACGAAAAACATATCGACGTCGATCCACAGAGATCCAAAACGAATGTAATTCCTTGCTCAGCTACTCCTGACACCAATTAACATTTATTCCTCATTCATAAATCCAAACCAATTCGTCGCGTGATAACGTTCAATGAAACGGACGTAAAAGCAACGGACGTAAAATTGTTTATCTCACATATGCATGCGCGTACGATATATTAACGTTAAAGCGATAAGGTTCATGAGGAATTTCAGATAAATTTTCAACTCGTATTCGGAAACTCGCCGGGATGATTTAATCAGCGACTGTCTCGATAAATCACGCTAAGCTGTATTTTAATCCCGGCTAAAAACCGGACAAAAAAGAGTGCTTGTAAACCGGCAGATAGTGAATGCCCGTGGACGCGTATCGATCGTACGTCACCAGCGGAGATAGGCCGCACGCGTTCGTACGTTCTGTCAGCAGGACGGGTCCTCAATGAGCGCGACGTTGTACGTCAGGACGGCAATTGAAGTATTAATCTCGACGACACAGTCGCCCACGTGAAGGGATTCATACGGAAAGAGGGGGGGGGGGGAGGGGGAGAAGTGACAGATGTACCGCCTTTGTCTCATATAATGTGTATGTGTATGCATGTGTGTACGTGAGAGAGAGAGAGAGAGAGAAAGATTCAGAGATTTGACGTATCGACTACAATTTCTGCCACAAGACAATGTAGTTGTAAAAATCTGAATAACCTCGCGCGTAGAAAAAGTAAGGTCTATTTAACTCGAAAAGATTCTTAGTACAATTAAAGGGATTGAAACACGTTATTTTTCACGCTCCTCCCATTTGCTTTGCATTCGACGTGTTTCTTATTTTGACATGTCCCTCAGCGCCAGCAGCTGCTTCTTTTCATCCGTTTCGACGCACCTCGGCGCGTGGTTTCTCTTAACCGGACGATCGCCGCGGGTTCTTGAAATACTCGTAAGCGAGGGCCGCGCTGCAGCTGGCCCGCGCCGTCGGGGATATCGAGGGCTTATCTACTAATTAAAGCATTTCTGTTAATTAAAATTTCACGCTGCCAGTAGCGGGGCACGTTGACCGCCGGCACAAAGTTATCGCACTCGTGTATCTAGTGGATGCCTCGCACCCATCCGTTTGGTCGCTCGTTCAGAAGTCATTCAGATATACATACTTCCTCGAGAGCCCTGACGGTAGAGTTTCCCCAACAGCCCGCGGCCCATTCTTTATGCGCCCTGTGTCGTAAATAGAATCCTCCGTTGGCCCGTGCCTGTCCTAAGCCTCGGAAATACATTTTTACCGACGTAATATGCCTGCTTTTGTTAGACGGTATTGCCCTTCCAGGTGATTCTCCTTTCAGCAGGTGCAAGAACCAGTAAACATGGGTCAAGCCTTACATTAATCGTACAAATACATTAACTGTCACAATACGGAAAATGGAATAACAAATTTCTTACCTTCTTTTGTATAATGTTATGTATTTCATAGTTGTAGGAATATATGAACGTTCTTTCTGGATTCTTTGAAGTCCTTTCATGCGTCTGAACTTTTGAAATTTGAGGAATCGAGGTGTTATTGACTTTATAGTAATGGAAAACAATAAGGCGATCCTGTCTGCGGGCGATCGCGGGAGATCGGGCTTTGCCAGAGCGGGTAAACTTCGACACTGGGGAGCATTTTCCGCGTTGGTTAGGCGCGTATCTACTCGGCGGTTTTGCCGTCGAAGATGCTCGTTACCCGCGGAATTCCACAGGACCCGGGAAGCCGTCGACTTCGCCCGCGGCCTCGGGGAAAATACGTTCGGTATCTAACTTCAGGGTCGAGATGAAAACCTTGTAAAAACTTTTACATCGCGGAACGAAAATTGCCCGGCCACGGGCTCAACGAAGGAATGGCGGGTGAGAAACGAACGAAGGGGGGGGGGGAGGGGGGCAGGAAAAAGAGAAGGAGATTGGGAGAAGCTGAAAGCTTTGCTGCCGGTAACTCATCCCGTTTCACCTTTCCGCTCGCTCGGCTGTCCTTAACCACCCTTTTCACCTCGACGAACTTCTAGCACGTTCGAACTCGAAAATGAACCGTCGGGAGTGCTCCCGCGGCTAGGAATTTCGTCGCGTTATACGTGCCGATGCCATCTGCCCCGGAAATATTGTTTTTTCCTGCCACTTGCTTGCCGTGGAATGCCCCCCCCCCCCCCCAGACCCTGAAGAACCCATCTCGATGCAAACGAGAGGCCAAGGAATTTCATTTATCCTTCTTACAAATTAGGGCCAGCTGACTTCCAATGTGTAAGCACTGCACAAAAGAGTACAAGGTTGTCCTACATAAGCTTCCGTCCCTATTTACGAGATTGTAATGTATCGCTAATATAAACATTCCCGGTGACGTACCTGAAACGAGTACTCGTAAAAATTGAATATCAAATGAGACGGAAGGTGTATTAAGTTAGATCCTTTTGATGAAAACGTCGAATAAAATGCGAGAAAATCGTGGCTATGCTTTCAATCCGCTGGCTGGTAAGGTTTCATTAGAAGTCAATGATTCGGTTTCATCTGGGCTAACTGACGAAGGACGTCGATAATGCGGTCTGAATGTTAACCGGCTGCGGAGCGGTTCATTGTGGTGAATCAAGATAAAGTTTGTTTCGTCTCCGTTGGAAGTTCTTTCCTTTCAGTGGACAGTCGGATCTACAATTTGCCAAGAAGTGCAATCGTCGGCCCCATCGAGCTTGATTCGAGAACCGTGGAGAAGAGGATGAGGAAGACAAGGAGTGGTGGGGGGGAGGAGCAGGTTGAAAGATAGAAACTGAGCAAGCGGACGAGTGAATGAGAGAGAGAGAGAGAGGGAGAAGAAGAAAAGTAAGAACGACGACGCTATCTTCTCTTAGAAATGTTTTTCCAAGCGTGATACCCCGTCGGTTGGGTGTCCCCGCGAGCGAGATAAACGAGCCAATTTTCCGAGGCTTAAGTCAGCGGCAATATTGCAGGCAGGCTGCACAGAAGCGCCGTGGATCCGGCTCTGCGCGGCTTCCTTCTTCGCCGTCGTTCAGCGTTTTAAACTCAGTGTTCGCCGGCCCATCCTGGACCTTCATCTTCTTAGACGCCGGGCCGAGAGTACCGGTGCTCCACTTCCGGCATTCAGCCTGTCATTCCGCTCCTACGCCCCGCACGTCTTTCCCGGCCAGGGGAAATCGCTACAAGGTAGCCTTAACCAATCACCATGCCTTAATCCCGTAAAGCTCCGTTTCGGATAACATTTACTCGCCGTAAAATGCTCTAATAGTCCACCTTCCTATTTTCTCACTACCCGTAGGACACGTGGAAAAAAGTTCTTATTTCCGTAAAAGAAATACTTTGGCTCGTTTAAAGGTGTAAGCGTACGTAATTGTTTGTTGAATTTCGATTTATTGACGCGTAACGAGAAGAGGAAGTCATTTTTTTTAATCACGGGACTTGAGACGTCCCGTTTTGTTTTCGTTATATTCCGCGCGCATGACCTGCCGTAAGCCTTTCCGCTTGCATACTCCGCCGTGACGATGCAACGATGCGTTAGCATAACGCAGGCGATTTACCACGAGCACGGGGACTAAGAGGTGCGCCATAACGTTATGATTTCATTGAAACTCCCGAGTCACGTTACCGGCGGTTCTCTTCCGCCATTCAGGGAGATACCCTCCTCGAAAATCCTTATTTCAGATTTATTCGCGGACCGTCTAGGTTCGCGTGCTCGCTTCGGAATACTGTGTACAGTGCAGGAATTTCAGGCCGCTATCTCATCAGCGCTCTAACACGGTAAAATACCCCTCCGGCTTGAAAATCTGCCTTTTCTTGCCTTACCCGAGTACCCTACACTTGTAACCCTCACGATTTTCCCGTAATACGTAATACAGATTGTACGAGAAAGGACGGGGCATTCTACGGATTCATCTAACACTGGATATTAAACGTTTCGGGATATTTATACTTAAGGACAACGCTTCGAATGACTTTTTTTCGACACTCCAAACTGCTTTGAATTTCTCCGAGTTACCGCAGGGGATCGCGGTTTTATTTGCTACGTCCGCAACAATAGCGTAAATGCTTTCATTTCGAGTAATACCGTTTCTTTACGAGCCGACTGGCTTTCCTCCTTTTTTCCACTTTCTGGCAGGGATTCGCCGAGTAACGTTAATGCACAGCTGATGGTCTTGCGCGCCTCCCGCCTCGCACGAAAGCAGAAACCCCTCAAGCAGCAGAACGCAGAGTACCGGATAATATTATGATTTCATTGGAGCAGCAGAGTCACGTTAACCCGGAGAGTGCTCTTTGTTTCAGCACTGGCCCAGATTTTGGCCTTCTTAGAATTTATTCGCCAATGGCCCCGAGCGTTCCGCTGATCTGCCAAATCACGGCAATAAATTCGCTTAATAAGAGAGATTTTACTCGGCCCCGTGAACGAGGGACTTGACAGAAATTGAATTCTATTAAGTGTAAGAAAATACTCCGCTACCCGTCTGTGTTATCGTTGAGCGGTTTAACGCAATTCCAGGGAGATTAAACAACTATCAACTTTTAACCATAAAGTCAGTGTGTTCTTTCAATTCCTTTATTATTCTTAAGGATGATTTATTACATGATGCCCTAGAAACTGTACTATTTCTTGTTAGATTACAAAATTTAATGTACAAACTTTTAACTGTTATCCTGAAGGAACCTATATATACTGACAAATTTTTTAATACATGCTTAACCATTTGGTAATGACGGGAATGGACGAATTTTCCTCGGGGCGAGCAAAGGTAAATATTTCTCGTGAAACCCCGCGTGCACGGGAAGCGATGAAAATCGTGCGAGTAACCCGCTGCTCCATTTCGCCAACCGCCGGCGAACTTTCCGTTCGTAGTACCGTGATCTAAATCCGTTGCATGAAAATATTTCCTCTCGACAGTTACACATAACTCATCCATTCTACCCTCTTGTATCTCACGCGGCTAGTTGCCGCAGGATTGCTACCCCCGCGCGGCCCACCCCCATCGTTCAGCCAGCCACGCGATCCTTTTCTCCCCTCCTCCGCCCCCCTGCATCTTTCAACATCACCCTCCCCCCCTTGCCGTAGGAAAAAAATGGATAGAAATAATTCCTACCGCGTGTGCCGTCTTGTCTTTCGTTTCCCTTCGACTCTTCTGTTACGCTATCCCTCCTGCGATTGCATTCGCCTTTTTTCCCCATATTTCCCGGTCGGTCGTTTGCATTATTTATCTGCCGCTCCTCCTTTTTCCGCTTTCGTTGAGCTTCGCGATCGAAATCTTCTTACGGCGGAATCTCGCGTTCTTCCCCGTTCCTACCTGGAGCAGGCACGTGTACGCGCAAACTCACGCGGATACCTCTCCTGCAAATGAGGAGATGTGAAACGCCCTGGATAATATTATGGTTTCGCTGAAGCACCCGAGTCACGTTACCCCAGATGCTTCCGGTGCGGGGCTGCGCTTTGTTCCGCTGGCCAGATTGCGCCCTTAAGGATTTATCCGTCTGATCCGCTTCGTTTCTCACTCGAGCGCCGTCTTTTCTTTTTCTCCTACCCTCCTGCCCCTCCGTTTTATATTCCCTTCGCCCCTCGGAATCCGGATTTTTCTTTCTCCACGGAACCGGCACTTTTTACCCTCACGTACCGTCCTCAAACCATCGACGCGGTCAGCTACTTCGGGCTCCAGCGCGGTCAATCGATTCGAAATATTTGATTCCCCCGTCCCCCCGCCCCTCGGACGGTTTTTCCGAAATCCACGTGAATAAACTCCGTAACGTTGTCTCAGAGCCAAGGAAGTTATACCTTTTTTTCATGAAGAAAGTCGGCCTCATTGAAACGAAGTCGTGGTAGACAATATTCAATAAAATCAAGTAAGAAGAATAATAATTCTTCTTCAAGTAAGTAAGTTCTTCAATAATTCTTCTTCCTTGATTTTATTGAATATTGTCTACCAGAACTTCGTTTCAATGAGGCCGATATTTCGCTGGTATTTTTTGTGCGTCATTTCGAAATGTCCGCATTGATTCTTCTACAAGCTATGTGCACCTTGGTTCTTGAAAATGAAGTTACTTTAGGTGGCCACCGTCTTACCTGCCGGGGGATTAACACACTTGTCCTGGGAGAGGCAGGAGTAATAGAATGACGCTTTAATCGTCAGATATGGAAAGCTCACGTTCCACTTGTACGTCGGAGCTGAGATTGTCCTGATAACGCGGTCGGCTTCCACGAGGGCGCTTTTGTGCTTCGCGCCGAGCGGTGACATTTTTCCAGAATTTCCAACTCCGTTCACGTAGAAGTCGGGTTATTTCTCGCATATAATCGAGTGCCGGCCGCCATGCGCATGCAAAGAGGAACGCCAATGGGGAGAAAGACCGTGGGAGAGGCAGGGAAAGGCAAATCGTGGGCCCGGGAGGAGAGACAGAGAGAGAGAGAGAGAGAGAGAGAGAGAGAAAGACGCGCAAACGTGCGCCGTTGTGGTACGTACGAGCTGGTTCTTCTTTATGAAAGGCAAGTAGCTAAACCGCTTTCGATTTGTAATCCCGACAGAGACGCATTCGCCTCTGGATTTACAGACGGAGCGTAGCTAGGCGTGCGCCGGGGAAAGCGAGCCTGCCGCCTTCGAATGCGGCGGAAGGAGACACGTGAACCAAAGGAAGGCGAAATGCATCGAAAGAGCCGAAGGAAAAGTCAGCTCGGCGCCGAAGGAAATCGCTACGGGGCACGGATTGTCGGAAACAAAATAAAACATTTAGACACGCTTCCGTGTAAAGAAAAAAAAGGTCCTTTTGGATTTTCAACAGCGATACAATTTTGCTCGTACACGTACAAATTGACGCGTGCATTCGTGACGAGAAAATTCGAGACACAGACGATAGAGTGGAAAACAATAAACGTGGGAAGGGAGAGAGGCGAAGGTGAAGAAACGCGCAGTGAAATGAAAAAAATGCAAGTATGAAAAATATGAGGAACGAAGAGAAGTCCAAGTTGGGTAGAGGGGGGAGGTGTAGGAGGGTCGAGAGAGAGGGAGAAAACCGGGAGACAAAGAGGAGAAGGATCGTCCCGGTATTTCGATTCAAAGGAGCAATAACGGGCGAATCGGATCTGCCTCTAACCCCCTTGCCGATGCCATTCCACCCCCTCCCCCCTTCCCCCTTCCCCGAGTCCGTCGATCCCCGCGTCCCTCTGCCCGGAGACTCGAGCGGCTTGCCAGCCCCTTCCGTTCTCCCCTCCGGTGCGCGCTTATCGAATGAAATATCGCCGGCGTACATAGCCCTGGCCCCGTACGTGCGGGATGCACCGACGTTCGCAGGTGCAACGGTGTTGCCTGCATCTCCGCCGTTGAGCAGTTGCACCAACACGCAGAGAAAGAGAGAGAGCGAACGACGACGCCGGCACTCGACGCGCAACATTTTAATGCCGACAGATAGGACGACGACATTTGTTTTAATGCACGTATGTACGTACGTTGCCGCGCAAATCAAAATCTCCGGCTTTCCATCCGAGACGCGTGCACCGCTCGTCGTCGAGGAAATTGCCCCGTGCACTGTCAGCCCCTCAACCTCCCCCCTTCCTCCCCGCGGTCGCTCAACCACGTGCACGTTCGGCGATGCGTCAAAGTGTCGATGGCGTGGCGGCCTTTTGCCTCGGCCGTTTTGCAATACGAATGGTACCTGGGAAGGGGGAGGGGGGGGGAGTCCTCTCCCTCCCCCTTACACCGCGCGCGGAAACAATTCTTACGCTCGGCCGGGGGAAGAAGATCTCGAGCTGCCATTGTTTTTCCATTGTTCGGCAGCTCAAAGACGCATCTCCGCCGGGCCATAAGTTTCTAAAAGCGTCGGGACTCTCTCGTCGTCGTCCCACGCACTGTACCTTTCGAGTGATAACGCGAAGCTATACTTTCCGCCCGTCGCGTTCTCCGCTCGAGTGTCTGTCGACTTTTTGCCGGCTCACTGAAAAGTGCTTCCGGACTGTCGCACTTCAACCTGTCATTTAAATGTATCCGCGCGCGCGCGAGCAAAAAAAACTCGTTTTTCTTCATCGTCGCTAAGTCTAAAATCGGTGCAAAGTCAAAGAAACGTGACAAAACAGAACGTGTCGAAAAACCTATGTTTTAGATTGTTTCGTAAGTTTATACTAATATCTTTGAAACAAGAGTTGTTACATCTTCGCGTAGCATGAAATACTTTCCTATTTTGCTCCGATTCATTAATTCACACTTAGCTCTTTCGATAGGTAAACTGAAGAAGGGACAGATTCCGCGTAGAACGCGATTTAATTGTCCGGACGGGGAGTAGATTCCATGATATCGGGTCGGAGTGATTATAGGGGATATAAATTACTGTGTGACTGGACGAGGTAGATGGCGAGAGGGCGACAGCTCTGAAATTAATGATCATCGAATGACGTCGGCTATATCCAGCGCAGGTCTTTGTAATGCATTACTAAACGCCAACGGCGTGCAGTTCTTTGATATTCTCGAATCCATGTCGTAAAAAATGAGTACAGTAAAGACGGTCGTCTGTGTTTTACAGAAATGTACAAATTAAGCAAAATAACATTTCATTAGTAGTAATTTAGCATTACTACGAATGTTATTCTGATAACGAATTAAGCATATGCAGCTTTTGTCGTAATTTTTTTACTTGAAGCTAAGTAAAGAATACAAGTTAATTTTTACAGTTACGAAAATTGCGGGTGAGTGTATTAAAAGCATAATAAAGGATATGACTGTAGTGCAAAGTGGCACTAAAAATTTCTAATCACATTAATCCGCGTTACTGTCAATTTTTTCCTTTGACAAACAGAATGAGTGTGAGTTGCTGACTTTTACGTATAAAAGGTAAGCTTTATATCCCCTGGTTTTTTCGCTCTACGCGCGAAGTTCCACGGAGCGTACATGTTTCTCCACATAAGAGATAAGTAATTGCATAATCACAGTGCTATGCTTAACTCTTAATCTCATTTACGCAATGCGCTTAGAGAAAACAGCGCGGAGCATTCACGTTCATGTATGCGTGAGCGCCGGGAAAAATGTAAAAAAAAACAATCATCCAGGAATAACGCTCTTCGTGAGCGGAAAATAAAGGAACGCTGGAAGAAAAACGTGGAACCGACATAAAAGAGAACAGATGGAGTTAACAATTAAACTTGTGCGTGGAAACAAGAGCAAGGAAAAAACAGAAAAATATACTGCACGCAGGGAAAAGAAGGCACAGGAGAATCAATTATTGGTATTAAAAGTGTAAATAGCTGATTAAAAATGAAAAAAGATATACTTGAAAGTAGACAGGAGATTCGCAGAAATATATACGGCAAAATAAAAATGGGAGGAAAAACATTCTGAGTGTTTGTTACTGTTTTCAGGCGCATTCATGTTTGTGAAAAAAGCAGAAGGTGAGAAGGTATCATCGCGATAAAAAGGGAAAAGTAGATATAAACAGAGAAGCGGTGAGCGTGAACGATAAGACAGACGCTGTGCAGACCGGGAACGGAGAAAAAGGAAGATAATGAAGTCGTGTACACTCTCGTAACATTGTAAAGCAGGTGTAAACACACTTCCCACTTGGCAGTGATTCGATTCTGCCGACTGCGCTTTCTCTTTTCTCATTGTGGGGACAGAAATAACAACAAAAACCTCATATCGTTAAAGGAAATTCCTCGTTTTAAGAATAATTATTCTCAGCCATTCCTAATACGTAATTCTTTCGACATTATAATTACAATAAAAAGATAATTTCACATTCGTTAAAGTAAAATCCAAATACACTACTTTAATCCTTACAGTTCGAAAATGTTCATTTTTAAATTTCCCCTTGAATATTCTCGCTCCTTGTCCTTTAGCAGGTATCGTTTGCTCGTTATCAGGTAATTTCATTACGCGTACTTCGTTTCTAAAAGTACGGAAGTATAGCCCGGAATATATCGACGACAATCGCCCGAAAGTTTATGCTCGACTTTTCCGCGCGCGCAGGTGCACAGTCCCGTTCTTTTATCGGCGTTGAACGGGGCGACACACTGCACGGCTGCATACGGGACAATAATTAGCACGGCACGGAACAACTTTGAAATTAAGCGTCATAAATTCTCGCAGAAGGCGCTTCGCCCTTTCGGCGTGAGCACGTGATCCCGTTATCTCGGGGAGGGCAAAGTGGGAAGAGGGGAGAGGAGGGGGTAGTTCTTAAGAGCGCAAGGCAGGTCGAACCTACGGGAAATTACGCGACGATGCACCGGCGGCATTCGCTTTCTATTCACACATAGCTACACCTCCACTCCACGTTTCATTCTCGACTTCGTGTAAATTAATGAAACGACATTTAGATCATCCTTTCGTCGACTAAGGAAGAAGCAATCATCGTGCACACGAAATTCGAACCGTCGTTGATATTAACCATTCTTTTCCTGCATTTTAAGACAATTACAATGAAATTATTCCTTAACTAATGGGGATTTAATCGAAGAATATTTCCAATTCTGTCGGTGGATTGACGAGCTTCTTGGCAATAGTCCTTTGCTTTAATTTAACTTCGTTTCGACCAAGAGGTTTTCCACTGCAACCTGTCGAAGCTTAACGTCGTGATTACAGCGTCGAAGACCGGGTTTACGGCGACGAGAAACAGGAAAAACCTGGCGATAAGGCAGCAACGTTGCCGATAAACGCAGACAAGGGGCCATACCCGGAATTTGTACTTTCACCGTCGTCGCAAAAAATACCGTGGCCCATTTTGATCGCACGATTATCCTGACGTGTGTGTGCACAAGCACGCTTTAATCATCGCGCTGATTTATGAAGGATAGTCATGCAACGCATTTTAATCTGTCTTGCCGGAGGATAGTCGAGGGAACGCTTTGCATGTTATCTAATGGTTAGTGCATTTTATATAGGCCGGGCCATGTCTCATTCGAAATCCAATTTCCATCTGGAAATTTCTAGAATGTATACCATTCGCTGTTACACACCACTCATATCGTCTCCCTGAAGTAACTCAAATCATCGTTTTTTGTGCTTCAGAATTGTCGCTCGATCGTGTCGGCGTAATACGTGGTATTTTATTTTACTTTGAGAACCGGCGGGTATATTATTCGAGGAGCATTTACGCCTTGCCGGTGTACATGATTTCGAGGGGCAACATTCCACAGGTTTTCGGCCGTGAGTCAAGGACAATTACGGGCGCACTCGACTAACCAGTCGAAAATATGAAACGAGGAGCCCTGTGCCCGGACAAAAGACCGGCGAAAAGGGGTCGGAGGTCACATACATACATATGTGTTCATCCCTATTCGCGGAGTCCAGGGCCTCCGGACTTTCGTGTTTGAACGCATCGTTGACCCGTTACGGGCCGCCCCCCTCGACACCGCACAATAAACAAAACTGCAAATGAGACACTCGACTCCTGCTCTTTTCTCCCCTTATCTGCATTTCCCTTTTCGTCGAATGAGACGGAGGGCAGACACAGAGGGCGACCGAGGCGAGCCCCGACGCGGGCTGTGTCAATTTTTCCCGCTGTTCATTTCACGTCGAGCCATGGCTACGTATTCCTTTCATGCATCTCGCCATGTTACGTCGTTTACCTGCAAAATGAAACACCCGCACGTGTAGGAGCTAACAATGGAATCAACGTTCCCCCCTTCCTTCGGCGAGATATTCTAGCTGTTTCGCTAGCATTGAAATTCAAATGGGCTCTTGCATTATTCTTTAATTGAGACATTTATTTTTCCAGTGCGGACCATCCGTCCTGCTCCGGCAACACTCCTCCGCGTAAGGGCTTTTTCCAGCTTCGGCCGTTATTGCCGAGCATTCTCTTGCCGGGCTTCGCTTTACCCTGTCTTCCTTTATCCCCGGCCGTTTCTCCGGTTCGCTGCTACACCTAGCACCCGCTCCTCGCCCGAAAACAAGAAATATATGCTAAGCTTATGCGGACGCCCCTCCACGATAAATTTACATACCAGATACTAGGTATTCGTAGCCGTGGAATAGAGCAAGCTGTGCAGCTACGATAACACACGAGATCGCCGGATAGAACCGTAAATACGTATAGTTACGTCTACACGTATCCAGGGCTACGTTCGCCCATGGACTTTCCGTATCGGCAGGCCGTTACCTTTTACACACTCAGCCGGATTCGATTCGCCGGCCGTTTAAGAAGCCCTTCCCCCCTGTCCCCTCTACCCCTTTGCATCGACAGTTGTCGGGCACACACTTCTCATTCGGCTAACCATGCATTACCCATCCGAGTTTCCTTTTATTTCGGATTCATCGATTCTCCGCTAACCCGTGAAAGCTCTATACTTCAAGTCCAAGCACAAAATGTTATTTACACTTCCGTCCAGTAACGGGTCTAAAACTTTCGGGCTTTCGTTAAGTGTTCAAATTTATTTCGGGCTACCGTAGTTTCGATCTGACTGATTTAAGTCCTCTAATTGCTTACCATTTACGTGATTTCGGCCGAGCATTTAGTAAATACATCAAATCTCGAACTTACCTGAAAATAAATAAAATACGTTACAAAATCTGACCACATGAAGTATTTCCAAAAAAATATATCAAAATATGCGTAGTGTCGAATAGAAAGGACCGAGACAGCGAAATCCTTTTCACTGCTCTCACATTACCACTGGTTTTTCGAGCAGAAAAAACTGCCGTCTCTTGGGATAAAGGTCCATTTACATGTTTTACGGTCGAATCCCGAACAATCGCTTCGACGAGACTATCAAAGCACTTGGGGTAATTTTCACGTTGGCTAATGGCACGAAAGTGTTTGCTTATCTTCTAAAAGGAACTCAGACGCGAGCGTTCCGCTTCGTAAAGTCTGCTATGTTCCGGCATGGTCCCGTACCGGCGTGTAGATACCGCTTGCATTTATAGGAAAAATTATCCGAGCGGAAGGGAGAAAGAGATTTCGTGGTGGATTCGCGTGGATCCAGGGGGGGGGGGAGAGGTCAGTGGGTCGAGGAAAGGCAGAACGCGCAGCGAGGTGGCAAACGCTAATGAGAGGAAGCCCCGGTAAACTCGCTAACACTGTTGTAACCAAATTGCTTGCTCTAATGAGAACGCCCCGGCGTTGCAGTAGGCGCGCACCGTTCGCCAATCTTTTCCTCGGTTTCCACAGACGCGTTATTTTATTACCGCCCCCCTATCCTTCACTCGCGGGACCTGGAAACCAACCGAATTTATGGGAGGGAAGAGCGTGACGAGTATAGCGTGCCACGGCGGAAAGTAGAATCCGAGCGAAAACTTTTAACGAGATCATACCGCACGTCGTCTTTAATACACTCGGCCTTCGCGTGCAGCGGAG
Organism: Hedychridium roseum; assembly: GCA_963989215.1. Classification (NCBI taxonomy): domain Eukaryota; kingdom Metazoa; phylum Arthropoda; class Insecta; order Hymenoptera; family Chrysididae; genus Hedychridium; species Hedychridium roseum. Next base: position 5,333,596 of record OZ022311.1, on the reverse strand, counting down.
AACCTGAGCCGATGGAAACAATCGCGTTTTAGAGGCAACCATCGTCGGTCAATTCACGACAACGCGCAAGTGCAAGTCTTCGACGTTGTCGAAACGAAACAGAGCGCGGAGTCTGATTCGCGACGCGATTCTCTCCTTGTTCTTCCTTATACTCCTCCGGGGTTTATATTGTCCAATGTCCCTCAGTTTTTACCATAAATTTTGCCTTCCAAATCAGAGAAAATACCAGTTAATCACGCAACGTGTTGTTCATTGTCATCTAACGCGTGTCGTGGGTCCGCGGGTTCCATTGCCGGCGGTTACGAGGGAACGTTTTACCGCGGGACAATGTTGCTTCGTTAGTATGAGCTCGACGTTGACCGCGAGTATACGTGCGGCTGGTTACGCGGTTTGTTCGATAGGACACGGGAAATACGATAATGGCCGTGCACGCGGAATAAGTGCACGTTGCCCGGGTAAACGTGTTTCTACCGGGCCGATAAGTGCAGGAAAACTCTGGACTGTCGCAGGATTGTCGCGAATTCCTACCCCCCTCCCCCTTCAGCCGTGTACCCGCAGGTCCGCCGGGTTCGATTGAATCGAGGGCGGGAACGGCTTCTATGTGCCCCCAGCGCCCGTTTAAATAAGCTACCTCACGCAATCCAGGCGAATTCATGGCGTCTGCCTATCTCGCGCGATAGGTAATGCGCGTATTGCGAGAGATCGCAATACTCGATATTCCCGAGCTACGAAACGTTCCTTGCACGTATAAATGCACGACAGTCGACAGAAAATTTCATGCTCCGACCAGTCCGGCGGTTAGTTCCATTAAATAAGTACAGACGAATTGCAGGACTGGAATAAAATTGAATAAAAGAAGGGCAATCAGCATGAAATACATAGTTTCTTTTCTTCTAGTACCATTTTTCTTCTACTGAGCGCCAGAATTTTTTGACTAGAACACCCCGAACCCACAGTATGGTGTGTAACTAAGACCGTGGTACATCGAGTAAGAATATTTTAATACAAAACCATGTGAGCGCAGTCACGTCTTCCGGAGGTTCCGGAACGACTTTGTGTTCTTCCTCAATAACGCAGGGAACCAGGAACAACTTAATGCTCGCCGTAAAGCGCGCGCGCGCGTTCAGGATTTTATGAGCGTCCATCTTTTTACAGGGGATACGTGTTTCGTCTGCGGGCCAACGTGGCCGCGGTATCCGGAAGTCGTATGAAATTCCGTGCTGTTTTCGGCCCAGCAGAAACTAATGTCTCGCGACGTAGGTCGCGCGGAAAAAAGGAAGGGGAAAATACGGCGAAATAACGGAATTTGTGGCCCGGCACGATATTACATGACGAACGGTCCGCGGAAGCGGGGAGTATGTGAGTAGCAGGTGGAGAAAGAGCTCGCTGGGAGATTCAGTTTGCCCCATTGTCCCTGATATAACGTTCCGTGGACCGTGAATCGGGGAATTTCTGGAATTTCCCGCCGGAGGAGCGAGGAATTTTTCATACGTATCTCCTTGTTTCTCCCCGACCCTTATTCAACCTCTGCGCGTAATGTTGGAAACTTAACGTCTTCCCGGAAGGATATCAGAATTTGCCTACCTGCTTACGGTTTTCCCTACGAGCATTTCCACTTTCCAGATAGGACGTTTCTAAATTATGCACCGTATTGCCGGACGGACGCGAATCTCAGTTCCGTAACGCAAGACGTGGAAAAGGGAAAGCCGACGAACCAAAAAAAAAAAAACTCTACACATCCGATTCCCACGGCGAATATCAAAAAATGTTCGTAAGAATAAGGCGTGCCGGGTAATTTCTTCCGTCACGTTTGCCAACGTTTTTCCGCGTTGTTGCCCGAATAAATATTAATAGTCCGAGGGAGGGGTGATACTGGGGAAATCAATTTTTCGGAAAAAAATTTCTCGAGCAATTGCCCCCCGAAATATCGATCCGGAGATTTCCTCTTAGTGGCCGAGAAACGCGGCCGGTGATTGGCCGATATTTGCCCTTCGTGCATCGAGCTGGGCATTTTCGGGTCATTTTTTCCCCGACGATCGTCGGATAGGGACGTGGGGGGGGGGGGGGTTGCACCTCGGGCAGCGATTGCAGTACGAATGCGACTCATTACTGACGGCAAAAGGGGCTCGTTCGTCGAGGCGAACGGCAGTCCGCGTAACGTCAGAGATTGGCAAGCTGCGATTTTGTCGGGGTAGGATAAGAGTGGAGTAGCGGGGGGAGGGGTGGGGATGAGGGTGGGTGCAAGCGATTTCCATCGGACGTTACGACGAATGGGCCAATCGAAGGGAATCGGCCGATCGATTTCGATTTCGCAATCAGCCAGGAGAATCGCTCGGCGGCCAGGGGGATGCGCCACTTTATACCGACGAGCAGTGGCGTCACGCGCGTGCGGGGGGGGAGGGAGAGGGGTGCCGGATACACCCCCATAACTTACCGCGGCGTATCGCTCAGCGCCGCTTGTCCCCGATTTCACGATTACAATGCGCGGGCCTATCTCTCTCCCGGCGAGTTCTCTGCCGTTTTTTCGGGGCTTACCGCACCCTCCCCCCCACCGAGATCGAGGCAGAATCACTCCGCTGATTCAGCCCTAGCACACGTGATCGCTGACTTCTCGCACTCAATTGTACAGACCTTTCTGCCGACCGTGAAACCCAGTTTACGAGAGTGGAAAAAGAAAAAGCAACTTCCAATAAAAATTCCACGAAACCTTCTTTCCAGTGTATTGCAATGCTTCTGTTTCTGTTCTACGTAACGTTATATAATGTTTCTAAGTACAATGTACGGAAAGGAACGAGCTCTCACTAAAGATTGTACAAAATAAAATAAATTAAATAAATTAAATTAAATTAAAAATACTCTTCGTAGAATCTAAAAATCTTCTTAATTGCAGTGTATTTGTAATATAGTACATGTAATATAGTAATCTCGCAATTTGTAATATAGTATATTGCAATAAAGACATATTATTATTATTATTATTATTTCGAGCAACAAGGATACGAACCCAATTGTAATAATTCGGTACATGTTTGTATTACCAGAATCCCAAAATTACGTGAAAAATTGGGATAGGGCAGAAGGGAAACCGGTGTACAAGGAGTCTTGGCTCTGGCGCAGCGAGTAAGATCGAGGAAGTGTTCTGTCGAAGTACGACGATTTCCGGGAATCCGCCATGAGAGGGGATTTTCAGGCACGTCTCGGTACTGCGCTCGAACGAGCCGGAAGCAGCGTTTGGCCCAGATATCTCGATTACCGACGGCCGTATGCCCGGAACCTCCGTCAGTCTGTCACTTCCTCGAGATTTTCTTCGCGGGGTCGCGCGTGCGAGAGGAAGTTCGGGGAGAATGGCCGAGCGAGACGGAGAGACGAATTCGAGGGACAGGAAGGGAGACTCGACGGGGACAGAAAGGAGTACGAATCGGCTAGGTAATTTTCCGGGCAATCGTCGAGCAGCGTCAGTCGGCGCTCACTCGAGAGTGAAGCAGTTCTTCAGTGTCACCTGGCTGATCCTCCACCCCCACCCTTCCGCTTCAAAAACGGGAATCCAAGTAGGATCGAAGAGATACCATGTCCCTCGTCCCCCTCCCCTACACCTTGGCCCTGCCTTTATCCTCCACCTTCGATCTTGTTTTTCTCCCTGAATCGTAAGCGATAGAAAAAGTCTACTGGGACGAAGTAAATGTGTATCCGAAAAGCAACGAGGCTGATTTTTTTCCTCGAGAATAAATGTTCTTCTGTGTTTCTTCTTTCCTAAGAGTCAGTGCTTACGGACAAATGAGATTTTCTTTTAACGAGCAAACCCTTGTTACGGCCAATAAAGAATGTTTCAGTACCTATTTAATGATCTATATAATGTGATTCTTCCTGTATGTCTAACTCATTGCGCTTTTTCCGTGCTCCAGTGCAAGTTTCTTTTCTTTCTTCTCCTGTTACCCCGTTTCAATTATACTCCAAATGACTTTAATCGCCGACCGGGCATTCATTACCTATTCATCTTTTTTCCACTTTCTTGCTTGCTATTTTCCTCTTATTGGCCAATACCGTATATCTTCCACTTTCGATTCCCTTTTACTTATTGCTCCGGGAATTATTTTCTTCGTGTTTTACCGCAAAAACCAAAGCGAATCGTGAACTTTTTTTATATTTTCGTTGGCAAAGCTTCTCGCTTGTCGTTTCTCTGGATTTTTCTAACGTTAGATTCTTATTTTTTCTTTTCTCTTTATACGCCCTTCTTCACGAGGATCTGATCTGGGTCCCAGCTTCGATATCAGCGATCTGCCGCAAAACCGTCGCGCACATGTCATCCATAGAAAGGGATCTGCTGATTTTCTAAGACGTTCGCCATGACGAACCGAGCGATCGGCTGGCTGTGATCGGCACGATAAAAGTATATATACCTGGCCGACCTGTTATCCTTGGAAATTTCGCAGCGTTGTACGAGCCCGCGGAAATCCAGACAGTAACGTATTCCAAACGGACTAACGGGGGTCGGAATGGTGGATTCGATTTCCGAGGGTCGCACACCTTATGGTTTATCCACTTTTTCTTTCCCTCGATTCTCCCCCCTCACCAGCACGTAATCCGCTCGCTAAATTACTTTTCTTCTTCTCCGTCGTAAATTATGCACGGATGAAATATACATGAACATCCGTACAGAGAATGACAGAAAGGTCCCGATTCGATAAAAAATTTCAATACCAACGAGGTTTCAAGATTTTCCTATAGAAAAGATTTAACGACCCTCTGAAATACGTACGAATAAAATCAAAATATCCACGTGACAGTATTGGCAAGGTCAAATTTGCGTCTGCCCATTTGTCCCACGTATCGTACGTTAAATTTTCGTTAAGCATCTTTCAATTCCGCTGGAATGGCTCGTAACGGGAATCCGTCCTTCCCTTTCTCCGTCCTTTTCTTCTGCCCCAATTATTCGTCGTATTATCGTCCCGCTTTCCTGACGTATAGCAGACTTACCGGGCCATCTGCTCGCGCACGTCCCCATCTGGGTTAAAATCATTCATGTGCGACAAGCACGCACATGCGGGGGTGGGATTGTATCGGTGAGACGAGGTTGAGGGTGGGTGGATTTGCCCGCCTCCTACGCACGGGGGTGAGGGGGCTGGTGGTTTCATAGACTTTGATTACCGTGGATTTAACTGTGGTCCTCGAGCGCTCGGGTTTAGATTGCGTTCAGGTGGCTCAGCACGCGCAATACGTGGACCCGACATACACCTCCCCCCTTTTCTCGCAGATCCTCTCGTTTCGTAGAAGATTCCGAGGAGTCCGAACAACGAACCTCGCCGAATTCACCCTCCGAGCACCGGATTACCGGCGGCTGCGGGTGCTATTACCTTCCGATTGTTCATTTTTACGTGGGTTTCTCCGTCACTTGGATTTCGTCTGTATTGTGCCCCAGCTTACGGATGCCGTTAGACTTAACCACGTCCAGTCACGCTTGTGTAGTCGTTTCGATGAATAATACGCGAACAGTAGAGCAAACTCAATATAAGAATTGCGGAGCGTCGATCCGTCATATTTATTGGGTCAAAAGAAGGGATTTGTACCTCAGATATGATTTTACCGGTGAAATTTCCGATCGAGACGAATCGCGCGTGAAAAGACATCGTCCCTGGATTTCCTGTCACTGTGCATTGCTAGTTTACTCGAACGCACTAGGATCTAAGTTTGTTTCGTATATGGTAATATGGTTCAAGACAAATACGCTCGACACGGAGATAGTAGGAAACCTGAACTCAGGTATATTACCTCGTAGAGAAGCTTCTTTCCGCGGTTTGCACAAGTTAAGCTAAGTAAAAAGAGCTGAAAAGTGTTCGTTTGTAAGCCGCGCTTCTGATAGGGATCTCGGTTTTCAATCCCCGAGCGTCGAGCGATAAATACGGAAGCATAAATCGTGCAAATTTCGAAGGAGGATTGGCCGAGTAATGAAAAAACGCGGAAAAGCGAGAACCTAATAAGAGAGGAGGAGGACGAGAAAAAACAGGGTGTGGGGGGGGAGGGACATGGAGGAAGAAGATTGGAAACACAGGACTGACGCGATAGAATGGCTCTTTTTTTCTGCTCTCTCGGCACCTTTCGCTCGAGCGTTTCCTATTCGCGCTCGTAAAATATGGTTCGGTCCGAAGCCAGTTCGCCGCTCCCAACCGATTGCAAACTCCATTTCAGCTTTTTTCCGCGGGAAATCCCACCGACTCGCACGCAGACATTCCTGCTGTGCCGTACGCGGGCCGGTATCATAGGAAAAACGAATGTACAGCACAATGGATCATGTAACGCCTTTCATTACACAATTTTGTTGTTAACGAAAAGAAGAAAAGAATCGTACGAGCGATTCTTCGGAAGAACGACGAGAAAATCGAGAAAACGCGCGCACATTTTCTGTTCCGTGGCCGGTATTGGCATCGAGATTTTCCTCAATTTTCCTCTTTGCATTGCTCCCTTTGTTCCTCGCGCGTCTACGTTGTATTGGATAATCTTCTATTTCGCGCTTTGGAAATTTCGTTTGCTTGGGAAAAGGTCCAAGGAAGAGCGCGCTGTCTTTGGGCTGGCACGGAGTTTGATTTGATTTTTAAAGGAGGAGAAAGCTGGTAGAAGGGAATACGGGAAAACACACTCTCGGCTACGTCTGATTGAACTCCGTCGTTCCGTCGGAATCCTCGCTGTGATTTATTCCGGCTCGTTCGCCGCTACAAAACGGCTTTCTCGGGCCGTTTCGGGGAACCGACGGTACGTCGATGAATCGGCAGTTTACTGCGCAAATGCATACGCGATTCTCCACAGCGACACGGCAAGACAGGCCGATCTTAACGGACGCCACATTTGTTTCCCAGCGTCGTAACAGTCTTTCGCCCCACACGTTATCGAATATCTCGAATAAATTGCCTCCCGCGTAACACGATTTCTGTCTTGGGATCAATGGAGAAACCTAAGAAACCGGGTCACTTCTGTCACAAGATTTTCAGTTAAAACATCTATCTTTTCAGTTAAAACATTTCCCCCAAAAAGTCCACCCTCCTTCGACGGATACAAAATTGACCATTGGTATCCTGAGTATTTCTCGTTGTCGAAAAAACCGAGGGAAAGCCGAAAATTCGTTAATACTCGACGGCTCTCTATTCTACAAATGGGATCCTCGTTTCGTCTAGACGCAATCAATCGAGTATTTGCCGCGAGTATACCTGCCTATACCAACGCCGGTTATGACAGTGTATATACGCCGTCCGACGACGGGCTAACAAAAAAAAAACAAAAAATCGGGGCGAAATAGACGAAGGTAGACGGGAGGGGCGGAAAAGGGACGACGGGGGGAGGGGGTTGTATTGACACAGAAGAATATTGTTAACATTCTGGCCGTCGATATATCCGATGAGTCAAGTACGTCAGGGGTTGTCCGGGAGGGGCCTGACGGTCGCGCGGGAGAGGGGGTGTGGGGGACATAAAGGGTGGAGAAAGAGGTGGAGGAGGATCTCGACTGTATGGTTATTACCATCAATAATGGCAATTTGGTTTGCAAATGGCTCGAAACTCTGGGCAGAGCCGTTCCTACCTACAATTTCCCTCCATTTTGCGGCAGGAGAGCACTCGCCTTCCTCCCCTTTTCCTCCCCGTCACTCACCCCCAACCGCCCCCCTCCCTCTGTTCCTCTCTCTCTCTCTCTCTCTCTCTCTCCCTTTACCGGGTGCAGTCAGCCACATTGAAATGCCTTGAGTCAACATTTGCCTACGCTCGCGCAAATTGATTTTATTTAAATCCGAAAGTACGACTCCGTGGGAGAAGCGGCCGAGCCGGGGGAAGGGGGAGGGGGCGGCCGCCTTCGGACGTGGCATTTAATTGCATTATTGTGGATATTCGGGCAGGAAGATTCGACGAACAGCTCAGTAGGTCTCGAATCGTCCCCCCTGAGAAGTGAAAGCAAAGGAGAATTACGCCGGCTCGCTTGTGAAACGCGCGATAAGATGAACGCGGATAAAGTGAATTAAAATATTGCCATGTTCCCCGCTTAAAATGCCGAGAAGCCGAAAATCTGAGCCCAATCATTGAATTAAATGAATCGTAATTACGAAGCAGAATATTAACAATCGACTTTACCACACTTTTCTCAACGTCTTTAACATATTTTGTACGCCAAGAAGTTCATGAGAAATAATCTGAGAATCTTAAAGTACTTTGAACCGTAACACGTGGGTTATTATAACCATTACTGGCGTTGATATCGGACGAGGAGACGTAATATATTAACGTAATAATTTTCCGGCGGGTTGCTTTGCCGGCAATTTAAACGGCAAACACGAAGTGAGAACAACCGGGAAATGGTTGTCGGACAGCAGAAACACCGTGGTATCGCAGACTTCGTAAATGTTTCCTGTGCGGCATAAAACGAAGTCATCCGCCATGACCGGCCCCACGGGTTCGGCTAATTGTACGCGGCAAATATTAAAGGTGGAATTATGCGCGCGGAAAGCTCCTGGGCTATTGGAGAAATAAAGTGGGAAATTCAAGGAGGTAATAATCCCACGGTTTATGTTACACTTTATGTAGAAAACGAACTGCCGAGCAGGAAGCGGCGATAAACGGCTATGTTTAACATTACCCAGGCTCTCTGGTATGCACGTATGAAGATATAGCAAAACGCTGGAAAGCCACCTACGGCGCTCCTCAAAGTCGCAGATTTATTAAATTGAACAAAATGAGTCGGCGAAATAAGGTTACATGGGCGAAAGATTAACGATCCGGTTGCTTAAGGACGTATCGGTACAACCGACGGGATAATTATTCTTCCACTCGTTTTATACTTGTTTAAGAATGCCGCGGGGGAAACGGACATGTATAAAAGTAAACACATTTAAGGCAACGTGTGTGCGAATGTTGCTACGTTAGAATTCTTGCGATTCGAAAATACGTAGCAAATAACGTGCAAAACTTCATTTCAAACAATGAGATCCCTTTCTTTCGGGATTCTTGCGAATATATTCAAGTCCATCATAAGATTCATCTTCGGTGAGCAATAACACAAAGTACTTCATTGGGAGCTATTTGCGCGATTGTTTCAATGCGTTCGTATTAAAGGTGACGGCACGAGTGAATATCGGCAAAAGCCGAATTGAAAGAAGAATGTGATTGAGAGGTAGGAGACGGTCCAACGGCCGGAGCTTCGATTCACGCCGCGCGGACTTTGTAATAATTGAAGCCCTGAGGTAGCCCGCGGGCCAATTTCCGGACGAGTCATTTTTCCGGGCGCACGTAGGAGATCGCATTACAGAGGGAACGCCGTGGAAGCCTCGTAAAACAGGCTTAATCCAGAAATCAACCGCGAGCCGAACGAGGTAATTTCGGGTGGCGGTGCAGGGAAACATTTCGAACGATACGGCCTCGTTAACGGAAAAGCTCGACAGCGCTGGTACCTATAGGTCATGGGAGCTTGATTGCCAGGAGGAGAGCCCGATGCTGACCTAATCTGCTCGGTACTTGTGCCTCGTTTATAGGAAATTGATTGCCGGATCGCCACGTGGACGTGGTTGTTTGTTCCCGGGGGTCGGAAAGGCACCCTTCCACTCCCCGATTCATTCCCCTTCCCGCTCGGAGTATACCTAGCCGCGCTCTGGCCGTTCTCAGTGGGATTAAAAGACTAAGGGAGTACACACCCGTCGTGAGAGAGAGAGAGATAGACCGGAAACGATGGCTGCCAACGGAGATACGCAGGTAGGAAACGGAATGGTGGATTTCTCCGCATCGTTTGCGGAAGGTGAACTGCGACCGAGGTGGCAACGAACTCGGTAACGATGACAAAGGTAAATACACCGGGCAGAAGGATAGTTAACCGGAAGTAGTAAACTGGAATCTTACGACGGCTAATGAAATGCCTAAATGAATTTACTCTACGTCAGAAGTATACGTAGAGATGATACAGCCGATTTTATTTCTTCTCGTGTACACGCGGTTCTACGAAAACACTGGTGGGGGGGGGGGGGGGGGTATAAGTGCGAGGAAGGGCAGAGATTATACCTCGCGGGCGCTCGTAGGTGGTTTCGCAGTGGTTTCAGCTTAACGAACCCCCGGAAGCGTACTCGCCAGCACCGTCCCAATTTCTCGAACGGTCTCGAAAGGATATCCCGCTCGGCTTGAGGCTTAATAAGGTTACGGCTCCGTGCCGGAGATAGAGAGACACAACCAGGGATAAAGGGAGAAAGAGAGACGAGGGGGGGGGGGTAAGTGCGCGCGGTAGAGGGCCCTCGGAGTCGAGTTAATCTCACGTGTTGGGAATAAAGTTAGCGGGCCAGACCCGTTACCCGTTTGCAGAGACTCAGCGGAGCCATTTTCACTGGCTATCCGATCTCCCCGAGTCCGAGAAGACAACCACCACCCGTACGAGAATCATCCACCCTCCGTTTTGCCCTCTTCCCCCTCTCGTCGCCGGGCGTCGATCGTCCCACGGCTTCACCTCCTTAGCTCGTCCGCCTTGTTTACCCTTCACCGTTTCCAGATCCTGAAAAGCTAAAGGAAGAAGCGGAATGGACGTTCTTGTTAAGGGGATTCAACCGGAGATCCAGAGCGATTGAAAACTCCGTAAATCGAGAACTTTCCCCGACCGAGCTGCTTACTTACGGGCTTTAAATGTGGAAAGAAAAGTAACCTTCAATCGGCACTTTTTCATCCGCTAAACTACCGTGCGCTAAGACTCAATTCTTATCGCTATTCCCTCCCGGGGAGAGTACTAAATAAATGCCCATCCCCGTTACAAGTAATTTCAAAAATTTACTCCATTACGCGATATTAAAAGTTTCGAAAATATTTGCAAGAGGCTGGATAATAACGAAGAATTTTCTGGACGAAGATGAAATTTTGTACGAAGCAAAAGATTTGCACCTGAAATTCTTCTGTAATGGCGCATCTTGAACGAGATGACAAAGTTTATAGAAGTCAGACTTAAAGGCGCAATTTCCCTGAAAGGATTTATAAAATTACTTTGCCCGTTATCACATTCAATTGCGCGTTAAGCTCTCGCGGCAATTTTAATCCGCAAAGGATCGCAGTTAGCGTATTTTCTGCGTTAAATGCTGCTCTTAATTCACCGATGCCCGGGGCCAACCGTCCACCCTTTTCTCACTCGTTTCCTCTCCCTCGGCCGTCCTCATCCCCGTCAGACGGTTGATTGTAACGGCTAAAAGCTTTCCGCAGAGCAGCGGGCCAGGAGTATTCTCTGATAAACGATTGGTATATTCCCGGTGTACATTTAGCGGCTTCAAAGAAAGAACAAGCACACCGTGCTGCCAGAGAAAAGGGTCTCATAAAAGCTAAATAATTACGGTTCGTTCTTTTCCACGCGCCGCCAGTGACGGTGCTTAAACTCGAGAAGGGAGACGATCTCTGCAATAATGTATACCGTGCTCGTCTACACTGTTATGATTGTCTTCGGAGAAAATCCTGTTAAGTCGCCAGTAAAAGACTGACGATTTTATGGCGATAAAAGACCTTTTAGCGCCTCAGACAGATTCATATTTCACGTATATAGTACATCTACGTATGCAACGATCTATGAAAATATAATTCGTGTCATACTACATCACGATATTTCATGTGAAATTAATTTCAGACTTTTTCAATACACGGAAACATTGAAAAATTGAAAAACAATTAAATAAACGAAACCGGTTCATTTTCGTTATCCTTTCGTTATTTGATTCTCTCTTGTATAATAATTGAACGACTTACCCTTTATTGTCTACTAAATCATTATCTTGTGTCAACCTACCGCCAAAGGATATATTCTTTACATAAGTGTGCCTTAATAAAGTCCCCGGGGAAAATACCAAGTTACGCGATAGTAGTCCTACAACGGCCGAAAGATGAGTTTCTACCCCATTGAGTTATCGCGACTTCGCACCGGGGACTTTTCGACCCTCTCGTGTCCGTTTTGTTTTCCAGGCCATAAAAAACCTGAAATATTTCCCGCTGTTCGTTATCGTCCCCGTAATTTGCATGGCAAAGAATTGTCAGGCAATCGTTGACAAGCATAATATACAGGGCGGGAAGTAGTTTCCTGTTACAATTTGTCAATTATATTGAGATTTCAATTTGGAATTCTATAGAAGGACTTTCCGGCATACTCGAGCTACGGTTTTAACATCCTTATATTCTACTTTTTGCCCAGTGCAGGGATATGTCAATAATTCTTCGAGATAAATTTCCAGTTATAGGAAGAATCTCAGGGAAAATTCAAGCAACAGCTTTACCCTCGATTACTTACGTATTGCAGAAAGGATTTTTCGATCAGGGAAAGTTAGGGATAGGTGTTATATTTCAGATCGTCGTTGAACCTGTCGCAGGAACAGCGGGAAAACGGCAACACGCCACGAGGGTCGCGGGTTTTCAAGGGCACGGCGAGACGCGTGTCATCTTGAAACGCAGCACGGCGGGACTTGGCGTGGGTCCTCGACGAGTTTAGATTAGTTTAGTTTAGTTGGCAACGAGTTCCGTCCCCGGCGGTCCTCGTCGCTTCGCCACCGTCGTCGGCAGCGCGATTAATCCGCCGCCGCGCGGCGGATTTATGGTTCGGCCTGTTACGGTCATTTCTCTTCGTCAGCTGCGCCAGCTCCGGGATCGTATACTTACGTCCCGTTGCGTGTTAACAGCGCGGATTCGTATTATCGGCACTCCCCGTTGACAATTAGCACCGGTATACCGACTCCCCCGCGCCAAACATTCAGCCCTGTACAACGGAGCTACAGCAATTGTCCACGGGTAAGCGCCATAGAATGTGCTCGAGTCGAGCGAGTAAAACCTGACCAGTCGGAGGAATTAACGTCAGCGGGATTTCACGTGCTTGGAATCGAATACACCTGCTGGCCAGGTAGGTAAAACCTATTACAGTTAATAATTCATGTCTGACAGAACTTGGTGTGAAAGTGAATGACGTTTAATTAGGATTAAGTGAAGTCTTAATTGTCGCTTATACGGGGCGGAAGTGAACCGTAATTTTGCAGAGGGACTCTGAGAATGTTGATTCCTTGATACGAGGATGTCGACAATGGACCATAATTAGTTGGGACCTTAGTATACCCTCGAGTAGTTCCATTTCTTGGGAAATCTAGGATATCCCAATGCAATAATTTCTGACTCCGCGACCGGAATGCATTGCGAATTAACTTCGTTACCTCGCTGGAGGACGGCACGGGCGATCCTCCAATTAACTTTATATTTTCTTCGAGGCCCCGCCGAATACCGAGCGGCATCTCCGGTGGGGCTGAATTTCCTCTTACCTTCTCACCGCGGCTCGGAGATAATAAACAACTTGTGTAGACGCCAACGGCGCCTACCGGGCCGCATTATACCGCGAGTCGGTCCGCTGAGATTCGTTAGGAGGAGATTCGCCAAGTCCCTCCTGCTGATGAGGCGGAACGAAAGGCGTCCCGAGAAAACGAGCCGGAAGAAGGGCGTGAAACAAGAGGGAAAAAGCCCCGAATCGCGGGCCCAGAGGAAGACGCATGATAAACGACGGTCATCAGGGAAGGCGTGGACCACTCGACGAAACGCCTGGTCGAAGGAGGAAGGTTTCCCCGAGGAAACGCACGGCCGAGCTAAGTTTCCATAAATAGCCCACGGAATGCCCCCAGGAAATCCCAAAAATCGACGTTAATGACGAAACTTCAAACCACGCAATCGGCTTCTCGATTTTTCCACTTGAAAGAATCCCCCTCCCGTTTTACTTATTTTTTATACCATAATTCTCAGCATTGGTCGGATAAATTCGCAAGAGGAGCGCACGCCTGTGGGTAAATTTTCTGACCTTGAGTTTCTTCTTTACCTACGGAGGAATTCTAATTACCGACTTCGAGCTACCCGCTCTTATTTCTTTTATTTCTTCTACCACAATTCTTCGTACTGGTTCGACCAATTTTCCGTTCTGCTTTTCCTGGGGATTGCCTTGGCGGAAGTCGAGCACGCGTTGAGGGTAAATCTCCTGACCTTGGGTTTCTTTTTCGTCCACGTAGGAATCCGAATTACGATCGTGTAGGGTTATGCAGTGGAGGACGTCTAGGTTCTGGGGATCCCCTCGGCCGTCGAAACTTTTCAGTCCCTCTCCAGACTGGCTCCTCTTTTACTAAGTCTCTCTTGCCCGGAGGTGCGTCGTACCTACACGAGTATCTCGTTGTTGGATGTGTATTCCAGCACGAGAGAACGTGGAAGGCCGACGCCGTGAACTTGGAGTACCGCCGAAAGTCAAGGAAGTCTTTCAACGCTTTCATAGAGCCTATCGTCGGTTCACTCTTCCTCTCCGGCTTTTTGTCTTTTATTTTTAATCCTTCTCTCCACTCCACCTCCCCCCTTCACCCCACTTCCGCTCGATATTGTGCTTTACTCCTCGTTCCCCCACCCCTGGGTCGCTCCTCTATTTATTGCCTACTCCCTTGCCTCCCCCCCTCTCTGTTTCTTCGTCCCCTCGTCTTATGGTTTCGACATTCCGTTTTTATTACCGTTTTTGTTCCTTCTAATTGTTTTCCTGTTCTTCCCTACTTCTTCCTTTTGTCCCGCCTCATTCTCATTTCGCCTCTTCACTTGTTTTTTTCCCTCCTCCCCTCTTTACATTACTTCTACTTAAGGAACGGGTTCTGACGGCTCCGGCGCTGCTGGCTGGCTTGGCCGGCTGGCGGTACGAGCGCCCGCATCTTTCGTTTCTTAGGGCTACCTCAAATCAAACACAACGCGGGGACCCCCGTCTCGCGTAACGGCCATTTCTTTCCATTACCCATTTACTGGAAATGGCGAGGCGAAGGAAAAGGGACAATAGAAAAAATAAAAAAAAGAGCGACAGGAAGTCGTAGAGCGTCATCTCCTTCCTCGCAATACGACGACGTCGACTTTTATCCCGTGGATTTATAACAAACCCAAAGAGCCTCCGAATAAGCCAATGAGCTAACAATAAGACAAACTGAAAAACAGACCAGTAAAACCCGACCCCGTCCTATTCACAAAGTAATACATTTTTTAAGAACCCAAAAGAAAAAATGTTGAAAGTCTTATGAACGTTACAACAATATTGAGACTCACGTGGCGGGTAATTCGGGCTTGTAACATTACGAATTAGCGGGAACCACGGGTTTTCGGTGCGTTGGCATTGGCGCAAGGCCGATACGAGCTCCCGTCCTATAATACGATTGATTTAAGTAGGTACCTAAGTAACGGTGGATAACTGCTGGCATTTAGCCACGGAGGGGGCGGAAGGCTCGTCCTTCTCCTTCGCTCTCACGTAGGGCGGAGGGAGGGGGGGTGGTGGTATTCGCCTGGTAACACTATAATCTTCGTGGGCGCCCTGCCGCGAGCAGAAGGAGGTCGCAGCAGTTCGGGTCGTCGAGGTAGAAAGGACCGGAAAGAGAGGGCAAGAGGGGGATGGGGCAGAGTCTTGAGGAAGGACACGAAGGGAGGAAGAAGGTTCGAGGTTCCGCAGTAATTACCAATTTGGTTATTATGGTAATCTCCCGGGCGGAGAGATACTCCGTGATTCTGTTCAGTACACAGAAATGGGATCTGCCTGCTCTCGCATGTGTGCTCGTGTGTCCGCCAGTGCTGCGACCATAAAGCACGGCAACGTAGGGACAAACGCGGCGTGCTTGATTCCCCACGTGTGTAATTGTCTACCCGCTCGCAAATCCAGTCCCATTAATCTTAATACAGTCGTCGGAATAAAAACGATACAGCATTCGGTAATGTTTTACATAATATAGCACAACATTTTTGGATGTTATATCATTTTCCTTGCACTCCTTCTACACGTTATATGTTGACAATAAATTTATTTTTCCGGCGATACGAAGTGTATCGTTCTTTTTGCATTGCGGGTAGACGCTAAGGGATTGGTTCGACTTTTTCACGGGGAATTGAATAGCTCTGCATAGGGAGAGGAAGAAGTTGATCTCGTATTTTCGTACGATCGATCCTGAGCCTCGGCATTACCGCATGTGTTCGTAAATATTTTAGAACCGCGATACCATTAGTCCGTTACAGCCTACCAGTTAAGCCGGGACCACTAAATCTATGAAATTGCTGCTGCGGTTTCGATCAATTTCCCCTTACGTAGCTGATACTGCAGCCGTGTATGCGGAATGGGCGAGGCGTTGAACGTTGCCGGCGGAAAAGCAGAAAATTTGCGTAATTTAATTTCATCCGCAAGCTGCCGACAGATTTTAATACAATTAAACGATAATCCCTTTAATTATGATTCAATTAATCTTTGACCGCAATTAAATTGTCGCTCCCGAAGTTGGTTTTGAGAATTTGCATTGCATAAACTATCATAAAATAGTTGACATAATGTACGTACGTATTTTTCGTTAAACCAGAAACAACCACGTTCGCCGGGAAAAACGGAAAACCTTTGATCCGAGCGTCGGGATGAATTTTATGAAATCGCACGTAATGGAAGGAAAAGCAGTCGTTTCTGGAGAACATCTTGGTTCCTGTGAATTTCTCCTCGTGAATAGAAAGAATAAGGGGAACGGCACTATTTGCAGCACTTTGAATCGCGCTATAGGTCCTAGTCCACTCGCCTTGAGTGCATCAAAGGACACGGAGGGAAAAGTCGATGTTCCAGGCTCGGAGAAGTGCGAAGATAGAAAATGAGATGCGCAATAAAACGAACGGCAGCGACGGTGAACGTTGAATCTGTCGTGTTAAAGTCGCTCGCAGAAGTTTATTACAATAAACCCCGTAACATGCGACATTTCACCTCGGGCTGCGATTTTTACAGGAACAACGGCAAATATACTAAAAATCACCACACTGCCAGCCAATAAATGTCACACTCAACACGATATAATTCAACGTTTCCTCCCGGGCAAGGATTTCTAAAGGAACAACGCTAAATTCGGATCAGGTATCAATGAGAAAAATCCATTCACCAGGGACTCTCGCGAGTAGGTAAATTACGTCAATGAGGAATTCGGTTGATGGCGAATTCAGGGCCATGTCGCGGTACATGGTGGCCCGTGAAGCAATGTCGGAGGGGGGAAGGCAGAGGGAAGATGAAAAAGTTCGATGGTGGCGGCGGCGGCATTGAACGCGATCGAAGGTTGATTTGTGAGCCGGGGGGGGGGGGCGTTCTGGCGCTCTTTCCCGGGGATTACGAGGCGAAGCTCTCCGGCCTGACATTTGTTAATGCGTTTCTGATGGCGGATTACGCCGCGTGCCTCCGCCCGATAACCCGCGCCCGTTTTCGTAAGAGCGTTTGCTAATTTATGCGCATAATAACCGGAGAGCACGGACGGGCCGAGTTGTTCTTATTACCCTGGCCGTGCAGCTACCTCGCCTCGGTACGCGCGTGCGGCAATTTTTCTCCGTTGGACACGGCCGCACGCCTCATCTACCTGCGGACGAGGAATCAAGCGGCACGTGGAAGAACGCTAAAGCGGGATTACAAAAACAAGGTGGACCGGCGCGTAAAAGAAAATTCAGCAACGAATAACAGCGAGACGAAGGAAAACAAAGGCCATTCATGGTGTATCTTGTGGTAAACTTCTGTAAATTTCTAACAATTTCAAAGTCCATTCCTGAAGTTTTGCGGAACACGTGCGTGCAAAATAAGAGGTGTTGCAAATTGATACTAGGATACGGAATGCGATACGTTTCTCTTAAGGACACGTTGATTTGAAGTTTCAAAAATATTGGCTTGCGAGGCCTTTCATTTTCCGTCCTATATATCCAACAAAGAGAGATTCGCTACAATTATGACTTTCTCTGTTTTTATCAGTCTTCAAACGATTTTACCGTCGGTGAGATATCTTCTGCCGACTCTTCTGGGATGGAAACTTTGGCAAAGTCCGACAGGATCGTATACAACGGTAGAACTCGAACCGTACATCTTACTAGGCACCGGGCAGGTTTGTAATTCAGCCGGGGCTTACTCGAGTAGTTGCACTGTCTGTAGAGAAAAGGAAAATACGGTTCGCAACGAAAACGGCGCACCGGGCGAGATGCTACTCATTCAATGTTCAAATAGTTTGCGCGTAGCTCGAAGGAACCGCCGGCAGTGGCTGCTCCATGCACGGCATTCGAATTTCCTAAATTTTGCACGAAGGTTCCAAAACAACCGAGCATTTCTGCGAAGTTCGACTGATGCACGGCCAGACGCGAATATGAAGTTTAAATTAATACTCGTCTACGCGTGCATCGGACGTTACGGCTGATGGGAAATTTGCTTTACGTCGCTGTAAAATACCGGGGCTGAACTGCACACGCGACGGAAAAAAGGAGTATCCACGGGGAAAATGTATATCGAAGTTCGTACACCCTTATCGACGCATACACGAGGGCCAAAGGAAGTTTAACGAACGTTATAGCCGTCTACTTGGTCTTTTACGATCTTCGTCGGGCAGTCGGCTTCAATTCGCGCCAGCCGAGCTGCCAGGGTTTATGGAAAATAAAAGCTTACTTTCGGCGTAAACGTGCGCGCGCGCGCGCTGAATTCCCCGTAAAGCCAAGAAGCCCCTCGTAAAATTAGAATATTATAATTCCCATAAAAAATGCTGCCTGAGTACATAGAGCCCGGCGCGCTTGCCGGGAATCGACGAGCGCCGTTGCGCGCGCGCGCGTGTGTTGGAAAACCCTTTGAAACTCCCGGGAAACGCCGTCGTAAATTTTCAGCCGCCGGTAAGAGTGAGAGCGTCGTACAATGGAAAGTTCTTTATCAGTGTACGCCCGGAAGAATCCCCTTGGATCTGTTCCGGTTCGTTTCGAATGAATACCATTACGTGAATACGATTACTCATGCCGTGATTTCCTAGTCGAACGTTTTATGATCCGCTTAAAGAACCACATAGACGTTCCTGCAAAACGTTACCAAAAGCATATTGAAACGGGTGAAAAATTGGAACAATACGCTTGCTTGATATTGCGATACTAAGAGGACGAATTTATTGACTAATGCAATTCCGTGTAATGCCATTTAACTGCAAGTCACTGGACAAATGATTCATAATGAATTCGTTGCGTTGCGCGTTGCCTTGATCATCCGGTTCGTTGAAATCATTAGCCACGGTGCGGGAATCAGTGGAGCGCGTACGGTGTCAATTTGATACGTATCCCTGTAATTCCTAGAAGCTTCGGGAATCTCGGGTCTGGTTTGCTGTCGGCTTCGGAAAAACATGCCGGTGAATAGGTAGTGTATGGAAGGTACGCGGAGTAACGGTACGCTGGATTTCTAGACAACACGGCTCCTATTATATCCTGCTAGGAAGGCGGGCTTGCTGCCTTTACCCAGGTCCACGCCGCTGAGGGAACGATTAATGGCGCGAAGGTTAGGTGTTAACACACAGCAAAGTGTTTTATAACCGCAATGAGGTATGCGGCTTGTCCTGTCGCCGGCTCCACCTCGTTTATTCCTCTCTTCGGGAACCGATGGCGGAAAGCAGCAGCCACTCTTTCACAATAACGGTAAACTGTAGCGGAAAGCGGAGAAGAGGGGCCCTGGTTGCCCTGATAAGACGATTAATAAGAGAGAAAAAGTAGCGATAGGCAAACTTTCCTAATGCCTCGACGGGTAATAAGAAGAAAAGGAATTACTCGCTGGAGAGAAGCAAACCTGGAACGACTCAAAGGGATGTACCGGAAAATGCAATTACCGAATCATAATGCGTACAATGAAACAAATAAAAAACTCTGAAAGAGATAAGTATTAAAAAAAGTCGTGCGTGTAAGGATTGAAAGCAAACAAGAATCAACATAGACGTGATAATGCGATAAAACTACTAGAGACAGAAGCAGTGATTCATCGTTAATAATAACTACCCTTCCTGGTAGTGAAGAAAAGGAAGACAAAACTTCACGGATGCAGATGCACGAGTTATCTGCGCAGGACTTAAACGTCTCGGCGTTATCTGCATGCTTCGAAACGTAGAACAACATCGTCCATGTGTGCCAAATGAGCATTTGGAATAAGATTAAACAGAACCGGATGAACGGAGTGCGCGTGATAAGACGATAAAAAGTGGCAGTGTACGTATACGTAGACATATGCCGGCATAAAACAAGGCGGATGGACCGATACCTCCGGCGTGGACCGCCGGCAATTCATCATTAGTAATGGCAAACGCGCAGCGAGTTGAATTTAATGTCGACTCGGCGTTAATCAAGTTTATCGTGGAAGATAAAGCGAACTGACGCTTCCTTCCGTCCTCGCGCCGAGGCTCGTCGTTTGGCCGCAATAAATCACGCGGACCCGCCGGCATGACTTCGGCCCGGCCGCACGACTTGCCCATCGCCGAGAATAACGCGAATCCGATGCGCGAATCGCCTCGCGAGGACTATTATTAGCGCGCTAATTGCCCCTAATGCAAATTCCACGGCGGCTTCAATGAACCAACGGAGGACGGGGATTTATGCGCCGAACGTTCCGACGGCCACGTGCAGACCTTAGCGCCAATGCGTTTCCGCCGGCTTCCGGCCGTTACTTTTGTTCGATTAAACTTCCCAAGATCCAGGCAGGGTGGTCCCTTGGTTCGAGAAATCGCAGCTTCAGCGGATCTGCATTCAGATCTAATTTCTTCTGGGCTATTAAAGAAATTTGCCTGATCTTAATATTCAATAGAAAATTGTACGCAAAGCTCATGGATGGTTATTAGAATAATGTTTAAACAGTGGACGGTAAATGTGAGACGATTAGCGTGTTCAGTTTAGCAATGGAATCGAGAGGTGGATTATGTAAAATTTTCTAATCGAGCCAAGTCATGTACGTTCCGGTTATTATCGTGGAAAGTCAAGAGATCATAATGTAAGTGTCAATATTTACTTTACAGCCGCAGCCGCGTGAAAGGCTTGGCGATCTTGTCGTAGTAATTCCGGGATTACGTTCGTTTTCAGGAAGCAGTGGGACAAATCCCGACTAATAATTCGACGATTAGACGCCGGCCGAGTGGATAACAAGTTCGCCCGGCACCCTAAGAGCTCGTTAAACAAGATATCTCGTGCGATCGAAGGCTGCGGGTGGTAAATAGAAAACGACCCACGCACACAGAAGTCAGGGAAACCCAGATAAATGAAGCAGCAAGAAAATAACAGAAAAAACAAGAAAATAACTGAACAAATCAGCAAGCTATTTTTAATTAAACTATGGAGTTTATAATTTGCAAAACTAAGTCTTGGATTTGATATAAAATCCTTCCTAAATTATGGACCGGAGAAGCCTAAAATCTGAGTCAAAAATTTCAGAAGACAAATCAACTGGAAACACTGTTGTATACGACAAATAGGAAAAATATGCAAATAACTGGACAAAGTAGAATCGTGAAAAAACTATTGCAAATTAAACTATGAAGTTCATTATTGATAAAACTATGTCTTGGATTCGCTATTAAATTGCTGATAAGGTCTGACAGTCTAGAGAAACCTAAAACCTGAGTCGAAGGATTTAAGAAGGTAAATGAAATCCAGACCAGTGATGAAAGTGCTTAAAAGAAGGAAACTTAGAAAAATGCGGGTATTAGGAGAAGATGATGCGACGGGTGAAAGGTGAGGGGAGCGGCAGGGGTTGCAGTAAAACGTCGCTATCCGCTGAGTATCGCAAAGTAGCCGTTTTCGATCGAAGCCAGGCGATAAAACTACCGTGACGCTCCTGTAAGCCTATCTCCCTCGTAGGAAAGTGTCATCAGCGATCACGTCGGTGGCTTAAAGCTATTCTTCGTCTTCGAAATTCCTTCCTCACACCTCTCGCATTGGACCTGTATCTTAATCAATTTTTTTTTAAATTCTAATTTCAAGTTAACAAAAAATTCCATTAACAGCATCAACAATGGATAAAAGGTACTTTAGTATACCTTCCTGACCTGCGGAAATTGTCGAGAATACTTTGCTGGCAATGCAATCTTCAGGAGAAGATTAGTTTGCTAATTGAGTAGAATTTGGCGTATGTCGCTGTGTATACGTATTTCCTATTCTCGGTTTAATTTATATTTCCTGTAGCCCTCATATTTTTGCTTTATTGATTGAAACAGTCGTGTGTCTATTTATCATGCTATTGACCCATCTTATCTCCCTCGTGCTGCCCTACGTCAGTATTTAAATGTTAATTTTCGGTTTTCTGCGTTGTCGATGATTGTCGTCCTTGGTTTCTCTTTTCTCTTGATCTTCGTTGCTCCTCACGCGCCCACAGCGAGTCGTTACTTCCCCCTCGCGCGATCCTGTTTATCTTTATTACTTAGAGACCGCCGGCGGCTACGTCTTCACTCGTGATGTACCCCTCCCCCCCCCCTACATCCCTCGCAGCAATTATCAACTATATACGTTCCTCATCGTTCGCTCGAACGCTCGCGCGCACTGTCGGCCGACATACATCGAACGGATGTTTACACTGCAAACACCGGCCCCACTCGAAAATTTGAATTCAATTCGAACGTTCGCGTCCCGTGAGAACGCCAGAATGACGCATGACTAACGCGCAGGCCATGTGAAACGGGGAAATAGGAAAAATATCGGAAGAAGAATTCGCCGCATAAGTCACGTATGAGTATGCTTCGTCAGCAACAGACACAGCTATAAACCCAATTTCGTTATTCTTATACCGGAGAGAATTGGGCATGAGACAAATTTCGGATCGCCGGGCAGCAGAAATTAAAATTCCTTCATTACATTACGAGGGAACGGGGAAAGAGGGAAAAAGCAAATTTAATTTTCATGCGAAAGATGTGTCCCTTGAATCCTCAGATAAGGTGTCTTCGTTATCGTGTACAAAGGGGAAATATAGGGACATTTTGCAAGGGCATACAATCTTCTTCCTTGAGCGCAGGAAATTCATTAACCAAGCGGCTTGTACTTATTTCAGAGTTAAGATTACTATTATTACGTTACGCGGGTTATCTCATATTTCTTAATCGCGAAAGTAAAACCCTGATTGCCTCTCCACAAGGTGCCCGACGAAATGAAAAATCTTAAAACTTAACAAAAGCCACGAAAAGAAGTTGAACGTAACCCACGTTCCTCTCGTTGTGGATTAATCGCTTTATTTAATTCCCAGTTACAACAACTATAGAAAAGTACATATTTTCCAGGAGAACGTTGCCGTAACTGCAAACGGGGTTTTGTCTGCGCAAAAAGTAAATGTGTGCAACAAATACTGAATGTCAAGCCGGCGAAAAAATTGTCAATGAAGCTTACATCACATAAGTTACATATGTGTATGAAAAATCTGTCATCGTTGATTTGCCCTTGTCAAAGGCTTTGTGGACCCGGGTTATTGGCGTACAATTAAAAACGACCGCGTAGCCGGAAATTCGTAAAGGGGCCGGGGGGCAAAATCTGTGCTTGACGTCTCCGAGCGAAATAGGTGAATCACGCGAGCGAAAGGGCCACTCGGTGATTGTCGGGAGCACGAGTTCCGCCGTTTTGCCGTGCGTATCATGTCCATCCGGACTTCAAAATATCCGATGGAAACGATATCGATGGCAAAAGCGGTAACACATCGCCACCGGCACGAAAGGGTCAGTAATTGGTGTATGTGTGTGCGTGTCCGGTCCGGACGGTGCGCGACGTGGAAAACGCAAGAACTCACGAACTAGCGGAAATTCTGACACAGCCGTGGAATCGTATAGCCCTGTGCAATGAATAGCTTGAAAAGTGTGTAACTTCGCAGGGAGATGGGTTTTCATTAGGGAACTCAGTAAATCTCTCATCTTCGCGTGCCAATGAAAATTTCATCAGCGGGCAAAAGAAGCAAAGTCAAAGAATGGTTGATCGAAAAAGAATGGAACAGGACATTACTTTCTTAGTGTTGCATTAAATTATTATACATTGAATATTATAGGTCAATGATGAGATTGTACTGAACGTTCGGTGCAGTTTAGTTCGAAAAATGGTGCTTAGAAGTGCGGATACGAAGGAAAGTCAGATAGTTGTAGAAAAACTGCGCTCTATTGATCCCCGAGCGAATTGCGGAAACTTCGCGCGGTAAGGCCGTAATTTCGACGCTCGTCGGATAGAATTACGTCGAATCGGTGGAGAAAGTGCGGTCTTCCGGAGGTTTTTTCGGCGCGTAGGTGAAAAAAAACCAAGAAGAGGTGCAGGAAACCTGTTGATTGGCCGCGACAGTGGCGTTAATTGGGAAGAAGTAGGCCAACCGAAACGCCGATTGTTTCTTTCGATCGGTAAGCGCCAGGAGTTCGTTCGATTGGCCGGTGTTCTCTCGTTTTCGATCGGTGAAAACGGCTACGAGGGTTCACCTGGCGCGAGTTGCAGCTGCCGCTGCAGGCGGCCAATTTTCGTGCGGCGTTTACGATTATTGCAACGGCCGACTCGTCGCGAAACGCAGGATATTTCACGTTTTGCCCTCGACGTCCCTTGCCATCCCTTGGCTCGGCCCCCACGACCACCCGTCGCGATAGCGCGCTCAAAGCATCGCTCTTTATCCCTTTAAATGGGCCCTAAAAGGGACGCGGATTCGCCGACGACCCACCGGCCGCGAGTCTCGATGCGCCAGCAACTCGAAAGCCGACGTTCCGCAGGATTTACTGGCCAATGAAGCTCCGGAGTACCGGCAAACGAGGGACGTAGCTGAAGACCGGCCCCGAGAAATACTGCGTAGGGAAATGAAAACAGTAAGGGCAAAGGGAACGGTCCGAGTTAAAGTCAGCCGGAAAGACGGTAAGGAACGTACGGAGAAGTATTAAAGAGCAATGAACCCCCGGATCATTGTCGAACAAGTAGATTAGAAATTGAAACCCGAAATTACATCTATCGCCGGTAGAAACGCCACGAAAAAGGGACAGGGGAGAATGGCAAATAGAGAGGAAAGTCGAAAAATAGATTAATCAGGGGAAAAGGGGAATTGAAGTAGACCGTGGTTCTCTTATGTAAACCAAGATATTCCTGTCCTTCTTCCGACGAATTGCTTTCGGCGGGTATGGCCTCGTGGAATCGAAGGGATTGTAACTTCGTTGGCGCGCGGAACCGAGTGGCTCGATATTCGTCGGACGTGAAAAGTGCGGAGAAAGGGAACGGACAGTAAGAGGGCCGGAAGACCTAAGAGGAAAGCAGATGCGAGAGACGGGAGGATCCTTTGATAATTTAGGGCACGTTGCTCGCAGGAACGGGCGACGGTATTATTACGGTAATATTATTAAAACTTCGCTTCGCTCGAATCCCCGCCATTTCCGCGCCCCTGTCCCGCCCTTTCGTGCTTAATTAACGAGTTAAGGACGAAAAGTTAGGACCTGTAAACCTTACAGGCTAACGACAATACTATTCGCCGTAGTGCCAGTCGAATCACGAAATTCCGCTTATTCCTTTCCTTACATTTATTCGACTAACGTAAATCTGATGAAGTAATTGATAATCGACCTTGCTGCAAGATATAATATCCTCCTTTTTGGATTATTTCCGTGAAAATGGAGTAAACACTGTTGAATGGCTATTTTAGTGTAATGCAGCACCAAAATGAGAAAGTTTACGACCTTCCTTCTTTCTCATTTGCGGAAAATCCACCACTCCTCTCTATCGTTCTTCTTCAAGGATGCCAAGCACCACCCTGCCCACTCCTTCGGTTTATTAAATAATTAAATCACTCGTGCAGCGGTATCAACGCAAAATTAACTTCCTTACGGGCCAAAGAAACTTGCTACGGAGTTTCGTTTAAATAATAGATTTTTTAGGTGGAGTCAAACTAAACGAAAATAAACGGAAACCCTCGATGAAGAAATCAATAAATCAGTTTCAGTAAAACGATACTCTTTGTTGAGAATGGCAATAACGGTTTTCACAGACCAAATCGAACAGTTCGTTATTGACGGGTTTACTTTTCCGCTTGTTTACTCGTTTACCTAACTTTTTCCCGTAGTTAGGATAACTGAACAGTGTAAGTATCTCGATAACAGTGAAAGACATCACAATTAACCGCGATAAACTTCATTTAACTCTGCCAATCAAAGAAAATGGATTCTGTAACTGAAAAAAAAGACTGCAGACCTAGAGTACGGAATTCAATACACAATTGTGATGAGATTCCTAAGTAAACTTGCCGTTGATTTACTGGCTATGGTGCACGCCTCGCTAATAATTTTAAAACTTGCTTAAACGTTCAATTAAACTTTTAATTACTACGGTCTAATTAATAGGAATTTACTTTAAAGTGACTCCGAGGTTGTTAGAAATTATGCACGGCGAATGGTCAATTAAAAATGAACAGCAACATCGTGAGGACTGGAAAAATATTTCTATACCGATTTTCCGCCAATAGATTCATCTAAAAGTCTAACCGTGTATTTACGTATTTAAAAGCCGAACACACTGTTAACTTTATCCGACGGCCGTTTATATTCTACCATACGTTAATCACCGTTTCCTGTGATCATTAGCCGGAATAATTGATATTTCTATAAAGGAAAATTACGCAAGGTATTTCGCGCAAATTCGTCAATATTCTACCGTTCCACCGAAAATACCGAGTTAAACTTTGCGAATTATTATGGATAATATTGACTGCACGCCGATGACAAATATATATATATAACATAATTAAATAAATCCACGGAACACTTTATACGCTTCTGCTGTTTACATTAGGCCTTACGCACGGTATTCTTTAAATGTAAATTCCGTTTGTAACAGCAGCGATAAATACCGGAAATCCGCATGGAGCTTTGACGCATTGGATTCGTCGATAATAACTCAGCCTGACTAATCACGCGCCTTTAATTAGCGCGCGGAGGCCGATAGGCGGCAATTTGAATTAGCGGAAAGATCGCTCCTTGGGTGATCCTGCGAAGTGGTGCTTGTACGTGCGTCTTGAAACGCCGGGGTCTAATGCAGATACATCGGCATTGCGAAGAGAGAGCGTTCCGTGGGCCGCTCGATCAGTCATCTAGCTACAGCGTCTAATTAAGGGCCGCGTTAAAATCCCAACAGTAATCAGGCCGGCGAGTCATTTGTCAGCTGCGCTTCGGCTGGGAATCGGCCAACGAGATTATCCATCTCGTTTTCTCCTCTCCTTCCTCGGCTACGCGCTTATCCGCCGCCGCGCGACCATGTTGATTTTATCCATTATAGTCGCAGAAATGAGACCCGGTATTCCAATTACGCCTACTCGCCGTGCGACGGCCATTTCTAGCGAAAAACGTAATCAATAAAATCACACAAATCTGCTGATTAATACGTCCACCCCCCTCCCCCCTCCCCCCACCGCCGTAGTTCACTTTTGTCTCGCTGACAAATTGTCCCCTCGTTTCCCCGTTGCGTTTTATAACACGCCGCCGGAGATAACGAGTTTCTCGTTATCTTCGCCCGGTGGCGTAAATAACGTTTCGCGTCCTATTTTCGTCCAATCGTCAGCGGTGCCCGGTGAAAATTTCGCGTACTTTTGCCCCGGCATAATGGGGATAATCCACGGGCTCAAGGCCGGAGTGTGGCTAATGAGAAAAATTATGTACCCCTGGCGATGAGTCCCTCGATGGCCGCAATTAAATATTTTCACCGACGATGGCGCAGAGGTGACGGAAGGGAGATCGGGGGAAGGGGAAGGAAGCAGGGATGGGGACAACCGCATGCAATGAGCATGAACCCGATCCCCGGCCGTCCTCTTCGCACTTGCAAATTCGAAAAGCTCTCGTGCATATTTCACAGCTCGCACGGCGGCTTTCGAGCTCGCTTGTTTCGACGGCTTAGCCGGCTATTTTTCATCGTTTAAGCCCTTTAAGCGGCCGATCGGCTGTCTCGAGATTGTTCGCGCCACGGATGACAAACAACGAGTTCTGTTCAATTTCCCCGGCTTTTTTTTTCGACCCGTCGATACGCCGACATTGGTGTAACATTTAAATTTCCATATTCAAAGGGCAACCTTGTGGAAGCGGAGAATTTGTGAAAGAAAACAAGCAGATGTTGCCATGTATTTCTAGTGTAATACGATTCAACAAAAAAATTTAATACAATTCTAGTATTGTTTTTGCGAGGAAAAGATTATATATTGCGACTTTTATTTTTGTTTGGACCGTATTGTTTAGTCCATTGTTTTGTGTCCATTTGTTTAGTACACTTGCTATTTCGTGAAATATACTGAAAGAAATATACTGAAAGCGCTTCTGTATTGGGAATTGTAGTCGAAATAAAAATGAAATGGAAATTCTGTTAATTGGCCGAAAGGTGCGTTAAAAGCTAAAAGGACAGTCAAATGTTTTTTTAGTTATGTATACATGTCGATACGTTTGGTGTTGAACGGTAGCATATTGTAATTAACCCTGGCTTTCAGTATTTGCTATGTCGTTAATAAATGATTTGTCTAAATGGGCAGACCAAAGAGAGGAAATCAAAGCGGAATTTAGGGAATATACACTAACCATTAGTGTCATATGCACGAGCTAGCAAAATACGAAAAACGGTGATAAAGGTGAAAAATAATTGCCGAGCACGTCATTCAGCAATTACCGATCAACTTTACAGAATAGAAGCGTTTAATCCTTCATTAAAACAAAATTTGTTCGTGAGGGCCGTTTAAACCTTCTATCGAGATAAAATTCGTTACCGACGTAATACGGAAGTTGTAAGATGAACTTCAGAACTCGGAAGAGAAAGGCTTTAATGAAGTCTATACACCATAACTAGTTGTCCGAGTAATTAAACCTAGTCACTTGGTATATTTTCCTCGGGGTAAGTTCAAACAAAAAATGTTCTATCGTCTAGAAATCCAAGTAAACGAAGAAGTAGATGTAAATGTATGAAGAAAATGGCTGAACCGCCGTGGTTGGTGAGTACAGTGCGAGGGGAGGGGAATGGGACACAGCGTGGAGAGAGACGAGGGAAGGGGAGAAAAGGCCAAAGAGGGGAAACGAGTCAAGGGAACAGAGTCAACAGGAAACTTGTTTTCGATGCTCCAATTACATTTCGTCGCGCAGCTCGGACGACGAGATTCGCTGCAGTTAAAGTCAATCCAGTTTACCCGCGACTAAATGGAGGGTCGCGCTGCCGCTGGAAAATTCGTTTTTCCCCTCGAATCCTCGCGCGTACGCCGCGCTTTAATGGCGCCGAAATTACGGTGTTTCATGCACACAGGAGACGCACGCTCGTAATTATTATCGATCATCAATCGCGCCGGCTGCGGGCAATAGGCACACCGATTTCTCTGTCCCTCGCGGTGTCAATTTGTCAGGGCATTCATTATCCCCTCCACCCCGCCCCCCTGCGCGAGCTAATCTCCACCGTAATCATCGTTAGTCCTCGAAGGTGTTTTATAACTCTCCTTAGAAGCTTTCGTCCCTTCCGCGTGAACAATGACCGAGGAAAAAGTTCGTCCACTTCTGATTTTCTCTCTGCTAAGCAACAGCCTTGATCGTTACTGATCGGTTTTTTTTCATTGATTTACCCCCTTGACAATCTTCGACACCTCGAATATCTTCTAATGATCTTTAATCAATGGTCAGGAGAAATTTCCTCCAGTTTGATAGATTCTCTCGTAAATTGAAATATTTATTTGTGTGCAGTTTATCAGCAAACGAGACCTGTATTTTCGCACATGAATCAACGAATGGAGCAGGCAATTCGATTTGGGCTTGAATGCAAGCGTAAATGAGACATGTGCCTTTAAATTTCATGACTTCCGAAGTTTCTGCAGCGTCCCGCTGGGACGCATCGCCCACCGATGGAATGCATTCGAGTCACTTGGGAAATACAGGCTGGGTGCATTATATATATATACGTACGAAGGCACACATATGGAGGGTGCATTGTGCACCCCGCTGGTCTGTGCAGTCAGTTTGCCGCATGGCAATTGTCTGACGAATCTGACGGGTCCTCCCCCGTGCCACTTATAAATATCAATGAACGAGGAACGAGTGTATCCAATTTCAAGTGACAGGATTAATTGCGATCAAGTGCAGCTCGACACAGAAACCCGAAACTTGCCCAGTAACTTAACAAGAGGGTATTCAATTGAACTGTCCGTTACACTGCGTAATATCGAGACGAAGTGTTGCCGTACACGGAATAGTAATGTGGTCTACGTAGACGTGTAAATGATAGTATTGGCTAATAAGGTACGATTATTAATTAGTTTCTCAGTTGGATTCTAAGACCGTCCCACGGACTTAACGGACCAGCTGACAGCGGAATGCGATCCTGCCACATGGGAAATAGGCAGCTGATGTACATATGTAGACGTACAGTGTGAGTGCTAATACAAACGTACATCTGGATACGTATCGAGGGCCACGTGCACGCACTGTCCGTCAGAGTTTGCTCATCTCTCGATCATCCCCGGCGAACCCCCTGGCTTTGAGCTCGACGCCCCTGAGACCCAGAGTTCACCCCTGACCGTCGCTAATTAGCGCGAGCCTACACCTACCGGGATACGAGGATATATTTATCCTGAAAGTCCATTCGGAAATAGGATATCGTCTAGTAGGAAATTTCGTAGTACGAAAATTCGTATAAATTTCGAGGATTTAAAATGCATCGAAACTGACCCATCAAGATAGTGAAACGTTGAAAAATACACGGATTATACCTTACTTTATGAATTTAAATATTCGTGATTATTACTCGAATATCAGTTCCATACCTGCAATATGTAATACTCTGTTAAGAGATTCTTCGTAAAGCTTTAAATGTTAGCGTACATTTTTGGTTCACTGGATGAATTGTACGACTAAGAATTTGCTATATTTTCTCTGATTTCCCGGAGGTTTGACGAAAGCGGGACAGTTCCTTGTTACGTCCTCACGAATATAGGTGAACGAGCAGGACGTGCGAAATACACGGGGTTTCATTGCCAACGGCGGAAAGTTTCGAAGCGTGCGAACCGTTCGCGAGGAACTTATTCGCGTATTCATGAGTGGAAATTAAAATCCGATAATTTCGCGCGGGCGCGTTTACCTAGTAACTCCGAATCCGCATGGCGAGAACTTGGGCCCGGTTGCACGCCGTGCTGAGAATAACACGGCAATGGAAACGTTGTCGACGGGCCGTTCTACTTACCTGAAACAAGAAGAATGCAAATCTTTATAAGCCGTCGGCGAGGCTCAGTCGGTTGCTTTGCATAATGAAATGAAAGAACGGTTATTGAATATTCCACGACTGAAAAGTCAGCTATCGGTTTCCAAGGGCTGATTAAACTCGCATTACCTCGTTCATTAGGATTACCTTGCCTAAATGAATGAATTTAACTTGCACGGCAAAGCGAATGTTTCGTTACCCGAAAGCAGTATCGCGAAATGTACATATATTTCCTCACGAAACTTCTCGGGTTTCCTACATTAACGCATTACTGTAAAATCATGGTATTACAAACGACAAAATATCACATCCACCATTGAAAGAGATACATCTGTTCGTGTGCACGAACGTCTAAAAGGATCCGAGACTTATTCCGATTGAGTAAGAAAGGGGAAAAAAGTACGGATGGGAACGGCAACAAGTACGGCTTGTAACGCGCGAATACGTTCTGTTATAAGCAATGAAACTGCAGGAACTGTGTGTGGCGTTTCATTGGGCCATGAAGACAGGTTTTCCCGGCGGTTCGGCGACGGGGACTCGACGGCAATGAGTCTTGAATAGTTTTATGGTCCATACCGCTCGTAATGTTATCCACGGCTCGTTCTTCACTTACCCCTTCGTCGTTCGTTCCCCGGCGCATTCTCGCTCCTCCGCGCAGTTTCAGCCGCCCTATCTCCTGCTTTTCACCGGAAAGACGAGCCGCGGGGAGAGGGGTAGAGAGAGGGGGGGGGATGGAGAGAGTCTGGAAAGAAGGACGAGCCGAGAAGGCGAACGTGTGTCGCCTCGTTGCACAAATCCGCGATAACGAAACCCGCTACTCCTATCTCCGGGCAACTTCCCTTCCCGGCAATAAACTCGCCTAATTCTCGGCCACGAGCCAGACAGAACGGGCGCACGGTCATTTCTTACTTCGTTGATTCTCGCTCGGTTTCACCCGCGAAATCCCCCGGCGAAATGTGCCCGAGCCCTTCTTAACGACGCGGCAACGCGGATCATCAGCGGCGTACAAGACAGGGCGAAACCTGCTTATCTCCGGCCACTAATACCCCACGAACAATTTTCTACAACACTGGGAATCCCACGGGAATTTGCCCTCCCACTGTGTCAGGTTGATTAAGGAAAAAACGTTCATGAAAGTCACGTACCACTTGACACGTGTCCTCTGGTTTGCCCATTAATTTGTCATTTTTCGTTAAGAGTAGATGATCAGTGACGATTTGAGGTCGAGCCAATCAACTCTGTTGCTGGAGAACCGTTCACAGTGATCTCTTTAAAGTTCGGCGCTGCGTTATCCTATAGGAAACTTCAGAACTATGATAGTTTAGCCCTGATAGAATCTAAGGTCTGCTAAACTCTATCAATGCCCGGAGTTTGGATGGTACGAGGAAAGTCTGATTAAAGTACCAGTAATAACCCACACCGTGACGATACTTTCGTCATGCCTCAGTAATCCTTGCAACATTGGTTTTACGTTAAATCGAACAGGAAAAATAAGTTGACCGAAAGAGCCAACGTTGCGTAATGAAAATTTTACGTCTACGGGGCGCAACGACAGGAAGAGAAAATCGTTGTTACCTGAGCTTCCAAATCCACGGACTCACTCGAACGCATCGTGCCGGTACTTAATCGTATCAAACGACTTTTAATTCCGTCGCTGATAGTTAAGGAAGTTTATTAAGCGCCTGTTTTCCCGTCGCGGTAAAACGGCCGTGTGCCGATACTCTTGGCAAAGAGGAACAAAAGGGGATCAAAAAGCAAGTAAGAGACAGCTAATACGGTCGGAGGCGTCTCGCGAAGGATTTAATTGGCGGAGGAATTGGTCCGGCGAAGCTTTCTCTAATCGTCTACCAATGGATCGCTTGATCGCGCAACCGTGTCGAATTTTCCGCTCGAGGAACGCGACTCTCGACGGACTGCCCCCCTTCCCCTTAGCCCCTGTAGAAATCTCTCAGTGGATTTGGCGGGGGAGGGGGGGGTGGTACCGACGAAAATTCTCCTGGAAAATAGGAGGGACACGAACTTTCGATCTGATAGCCAACCGACCGTGCGCCGCGGTGGCTGCCGGGTACGCGTAACTCCGGCCCGAAAAGGGGAGCTTCCGCGTTCGAGTTTCGTTTAAACATGTCGGAAAGTTCCCGCGTGGTAATACCTAGGGCCTACAGGGATATCGCCTTTCTTTGTCTGGCCGGTGCGCCGAGCGCCGCAGTTTCCGCAGGTAAATCCTCGCGTTAAAAGGAAATGTTCCGGAGGTGGTTCCCCGCGAATATAAGAAACATCAACGGTTACCTTTTTTCCCCGGGACCCGCCGACCTACCGTAATTCTACACTTTTTCACCCCGTGGCCCGATGTTCTCGTAGACACAGTTGTACGAAACTTATCCGCGGAACCGAATGCTGCACATTCGCCCGGGGAAATTCGCGGAAAACTCGAAATAGTACAAAAAGCGAGCGGCGCGTCGGCGCTGGTCAGATTCCTCGAAATAATAAACAGGGACTTATCTACAGTCTCTCGTTGCCGTTGTATCTTGTTTCTTTTTTTTCATGGAACTATGAAGGATTTTCCGACATCTCTTCTGTTTTCCCTCAGGTTTGGCAAATCTTTCGACTGGGAAAGCGCCCTGAATAACCTTTGGACTAGGCGATCTACTGGTAAAGGGTGTGAAATGGACTCCTAGGGGGAATTCCGTGGATATCGAAATCCTCTGTCCGTGGCCCGTGACGAGCAGACAAACAAGGATGGCACTTGGGACGAAGGCGGAATTCTGAAAGACAGGTCGACCGCCATTGTAGAACGAGCCACGACAGCCAGCGAACGCAGCAAGTAAGAGTGACAGAGTGAGAGAGAGAATTTAGAGAGAGTGGAGAGAGGCCAGCCATCGTATAAATTCATCGAACGTATCGAGGGTCGTGTTCGTCCTGACAGGGGTGCCCTTCGCCGATGTCGCAATAAGGTTTTCGGGGCCGAGAATAAATGTCGTCGAATCTTGAAGGACTGGTTAATGCTTGCCGGTCGTGTCCGACCACCCGAGAACTTACGAACTTGTGCGTGTAACAAGAAATAGGATTTATATAAGCAACGAGACGTTCATTTAACCCGAGAAATCTCCACCCATGTTTTTTCTCTCCATTCATAAAGACAGACAAATTTCTACTTCAGTGGTAACGTTTCCAATTGAATCTTGTACCTTTCGCACGTGCATGTAAAAAGTGTCCCGGGTCTTACTGATACTTAACTCTTCGCGGACTGGTAGTGAGCAGCATAAAAGGGCAGGAATACTGTGTAAGCATTTGAAACGTTTCTAGAAGTGGATAAACGCCACGCAATTGCGTTTAGTGTAATCTGATTCGCGGACCCGCGTTCGTTTTGCCAAAGACGTAATGCCACACTCGTACATTGTCTAAATTAAATTCCAGTGACAACGTCCTTCATCACAGTTGGCCCAAGTACAGCGTCGACTGGATCGCAACGAACCCTACTACAGCAATTAGTCTCCTCGTTAGATAATCTTGCTACAGCACTTCCCATTTTTAACGAGGAGGCAGTCCGAAGATTATGCTGAAATAAATACTACTTTTTCTGTAATTCGTTTTGCATTTTTTGGGACAAGCCGCATATTATGACAATTATGTAAATCTAAAATTCTGTGAAATTGGATAT
The DNA here is from genome assembly GCA_963989215.1 of Hedychridium roseum. Classification (NCBI taxonomy): domain Eukaryota; kingdom Metazoa; phylum Arthropoda; class Insecta; order Hymenoptera; family Chrysididae; genus Hedychridium; species Hedychridium roseum. Next base: position 5,298,969 of record OZ022311.1, on the reverse strand, counting down.
AAGGTTTGCCGGTATTTCCAAGTACTTTTCTCGTCGATTTACAAAGCACGCTGAGTGTGTTATTGAAAAGGGAAGGCGGAAAATGCCTATAATAATGTCATTTGCTAGAAAGGACGGGTACAGAGTCGAGCATTAATGTGTGACAAACGCGACCGCTCATTCGTGTATGTGTGCACATCGTGGCGTTTCGCTTTAAAGGATTGCCAATTAAACACCGCGAAGCGTGGCAATTGTCAGCGTAAAAATCGTGATGGAACTGCGGTTTTCGTGGTAGACCGCACATCTGGCTACGGTACGCACACGAACCCAGTCCCGCACTGCTTTTGCCAAATCGATAAAGAGCGGCTTTACACCACGATGCGTTGGAAAGTGTGAATCAAGTCAAATGTTTCAATACACGCTGATAACCACTGTACCGAGTGTACTTTCAAGTGCACTCGGCTAATGATGAAATTAATGCGAGTAATTCGTAATGGGGAAATCAATGAACACAGAGACGGGCCCGTATTCCGAGCGATCTCTGTGAAATGACACAACTAACGTTTCGAATGATACGTTCGATTTTTGCCACGCAATTACACCTTTCGCCGGACGAAATTATTCGGTTATTTAAAAGGTTCATATTCGACGTGAGACAAACGATTTCACGACTACCTGAATGCAACAGATCCGGAACACTCGAGGACGCCCTTTTCTTCCCGTGTGTTGATATGATACACGAAAAGCCAAATTAGCGGGTAGATTTGCCACTTGAGCGAGCGTAAAACAGCGGAACGAAGTTAGCGAATGATTGGTGCACAAAACGAGCGGCGGTATACAGAATAGGCCTTGTGTGGAGTCGTTTTGTCGGGCGGTGTGGTTTGAAAGGTTTTACCAGGGAGGAACGAGGAGAATGCTCGATTCGGGCCAAAGTCATCGTGAAATGACGATCTCCTCGAGGGACGATTCAGTCGGTAACGTCGGACGACGGTGAATCTGGCCAGAGAAGTTGTCCGGGTGACGAGATGCCACGACGTCGACGACGTCGACGACGGGTACAGCGGGTCGACGGGCTCAAGTGGCGCGTCGAGGCCTCGGAGTAGTCGAGTGGAGTCGAGAGAGAAGTCTGGGCCCGAGCAGACTGGGTAATGCATCATATTAATGACGATACCGCCGGCACGGGAGTTCCGTTAATTCGAGGGCGTCGAGTACCGCACCAATTAAGTCCCGTATCATTACGGCCAGACGAGAGCCGACTCGCCTCGATGTGTCAACCACCTTCCTATTGAGAATGGATACGTGCCTGCACGGTCTCAGCGAATGTCGATCCGCGAATAGACGGAAGATCTACCATCAACGTGCCTTTTGTACATGCCTCGCTTTTTTACATCTGTACCCATCCAAGAAAGACGCACGAAAAATACGCTACTATTCTTACGTTCGTGTATTACCGTATAGTCAAATATTATCTTTACCATGAAAATCATATAGAAGAAGAAAAAATGAAATATGTGTAAAATTAAATATTAATGGAGATAAGAGCGTATTCGGCTGAATATTAAAAGTGAAGCTTGCCTTTCGTTATTATTATTATATTGAAAACGAATAAAGGATGCAATAAGGAAGATGCGATAAGGGTAGTTTGAGAACAGATCATTTTTGCATATAAAGCTTCGCCTGCCAGTGAAATGTGATTAATCGTTCCAATCGATCGAGTGCCAGAGTCGACCCGAATTAGACGGGCCCCCGTGGAAGCACGTTCCGTCAATGAGAATCCAATAAATCGCTCGTGCTCGAGAAATAGGGAATCTCGTAAAAAGAAGAAAACCGGCAAACCAATTAATTTATAGGGGAAAAAAGGGTAAGTACGCCGGTGTATTATTTAAATTTCCGTTGATCAAACATTACGCAAATGAGGTAATGATCCCGCTCGCAAGGATTTCGTCGGGAATAATTTTTGTCGAGTTGTAAATGTATCCTCGCATTATGATACAAATGCGACAACAGTCGTATATTTTCCTTCGCCTAGGAAGAAAAGCGGGTAAAACGATCTGGCGGAAGGCGATAAGACGCGAGGGAGAAGGAGAATCAGACGGGAAAGTGAGCAAGGTGGAATGTGAGATGAAGGGAGAGGGGGTCGAGTGTAGAGCGAATTCGTAATCCTTTTATCGCCGGCCAGAAGCGGAATGAAATATTAACGAATTAAAGGAAAGGAAAGGAGGGATAGGCGAGAAACGACGGTTAAAGGGGGGCGGCCACTCCCCGGTTAACCACTTAAACGTCTTCGCCGAACGAATGGAGCAGCTCGGCACGTGCAACTACCACACGACGTTAATGCGATTGGTTCGCGGTGCAGGAATTAGAGCAACTCGCTCCTTCCCCTCGCGCGAAACAACCTGCTGCAAGATCAGCCGCTGATTGCGCGATACCCCACGACTTTTGTCCGTTGATCGATGAATCAACCGCGAATTCTTTCGTTCCCTTCGAAATCTCCTGCTATCCGCCAGCAAATTTTCCCACTACTCAGGATCCGGCGAAATCCTTCCACAGATTTCTTAATCTCGAATCTCCGAACTCGCGGTAAATTCGGGGTTTATAATACCATTGAAATTTCCCCTACAGAAATTATTCCCGATTCAGGGAATTATTCCTGTTTCGGTGAATAGTTTTTCGATGTACGGGGATCGAAAAGATTCCGTGACTACCAGTTCCAGCGGATTTGCCGCTAATTACAGCAATGCTCGTCGGCCTGAAACCGGCCATAAATCGTGGCGGGTTGACGCTCGCTTAGCCGGCCATAAATTCGTACTTTAACGCGGATTTTCCAGGAGCTTGCGGTCCCTGCCGAGGTCAGAAGCGCGAACGAGCGAGTGCGCGCGAGTTAATTTGCAAGTTCGTCGATTCCCCCGCGAGAAGGGAACTTTACGAGCCCTCACGGCCGCACTCGCCTTCCGCGCTTTAAGTTCCGCTCCAAGACTCCGCGGTAATACGCCCGGTATCAAGACGTACGTTGCCGGCTGATTTATTAATTCGCTCAAGACGTTACGGTAACGCGAAGATACGCGATACCTGCACGCCCCGTCCCACGTCGCCGCATAATTGCTTTATGCATGCTCCGTTTTTTAGGTCACCTCAAGCCGTGCACGTGTCTGCAGTTTGATAACTCACTATAAACCAGCGCCAAAGAAAATAACCCATCACAACGTTTCTGATCAAACAAAAATCATAAGTCCAACAATACTTTACAGAAGCCAGAAAATTTATATCATGCACGAGAAAGTAATCTATACATCCCAGTATATTGATGAAACATTGATCAAATATTAATCGTCCACGACACTGATCATCTAAATCAGGGCTTCTTAAACTTTTGTCATTCCCGACCCCATTTATGATTGCGAGTTTCTTGACGACCCCATATAAATATAAAAGAAAAATAAATTAATATTTTTAGATGATTTATTTATTAGGTAACAATATACATATACATATGAAAATATATAAGTTTAGAATTCGTTTTGAAACATACAAAAATCTAAAATTAAAAGTCTCTCGCGACCCCAGAATTTTGCTACGCGACCCCAAATGGGGTCGCGACCCATAGTTTAAGAAGCCCTGATCTAAATCATTTAATTATACACTTACACTGTTACTAATGGCTCCATTGATACGGACGAAGGTTATTATCGACGTATGGGAGATAAGAGGTTCCTTTTTAGGATCGATCTCCGTTACGTATGTAAATCGCCGGGCGTTTCGGCGAGTTAGTGATCCGGGAGGATCGTGCATATTTCAGGATATGCGATTTCCGTTTCCTCGTAGGGCGGGGGGAAGGGGGGGGGCGCAGATGGATGCGCGACATTGGCCCGTGGGGGATCGGGCTGCCGTCTGGAGCCGGGTTATGGGAATATAAATACTCGGGAAGCCAAGGGCAAGAGGGGTCGGAGGGGTTCGAGGGGACCTCGTGGGCGCCACGTGCATCCGACCGAGGATCGCGTTAGCTGCAATAATGTCAGCGTTGTCCTGCCACGGCGGCATGCGGACGCGGAGGAACATTAAAATCTCTTCATACATATGTATAAACGCTGCCGAGGAGGGGCGAGGTGCGGAGGGCGGAGGGAGTGGGGCAATATTAAAAACGAGTTGGAGGAAAATAACGGGGAATGAAGGATCCGCGGGGGTGGTCGACAAGGGAGGGAGGTCGGTAACGTCGGATGTCGAGGTAAAACTGTTTAGCCGTGCTCCGCCGCTTTATTAATATTGATGAATCGATGGGATATGAGAAAAAGTCAGGCAGGGACCGAGGGAGGGACAACTCAGAGTGGCCCATTTTATCTTACACGTCGACGGCCCGTAAGGGCCGTTAGTCTCAATTTCGCGGAGCTCTCCATTGCCTTCCTTTTGTTTTGTCCACTCTGCCTTCGTGAATGTTTACTAGACAGCGGGCTTTTACCCCGGCCGGCCAGCGCCGAGTGCGGAATCGCCCGGAGCCTTTGAAAGAGGGTTATTTTTTCCCATGCCCCCTTCCCTCTACAGTCAACCTGCCAGAAGGCTATCAATTTTCGTGAATCAGATAAACCGTGAAACGTATTACCATTTTTTTTTCTGCACTTTCCAGCCCGAACAATCGGGCCTCGCCCGTTGTATCGGGCAACGCATTGAACGCGGAAAATAGTGAATGGACGTTAATTTGTACCCTGCGGCCACGGTCCGCCGGCGAGACGTACGACTGCCTGTCCAACGGTCGTACGAATTCTACGAAGGCATTCCTGTCACAGGTGAAATGCACGTCGGCCGAACGGAGCTAACCGCTCGCCGTCCTGCAATTCCTTAACCGCGACCTTTAGCTGCAGCGCCGGTTAGCCGAGTGGGTCCCTACCTCGCTACTGGCCTTTCTCTAGGCATTCAAAACCACCGGGCACATAATACGCACGGTCGTAATTCACGCTTTATTTGCCGCGCGGGCCGTATATTCCCGGCAAAGAAATTCTCGCCCCTCGGGGAACACCATTGACAATTAGGTACTTACAAGAGATTATCTTCCTACGAGGTTACCGGCAATAAGCGCTCTACGAGCTGTTCTTACGAGCTGTCTTAGAAGCCCGGCTAAATGACTTCGAAGCAAGGAAACCCGAGAAGTCGCGGAAAAACAGCCGCGCATAACTCCCGACATTTTTCGGTTTCATTGAACCCACGCCGGCTATTGGAATTACGTATTTTCGCGAATGCTCATTAACTCGTACGGCGTTTATCAACTTTACCCGAAATAACGATCGATCAGCGCGCGGGGGAGATTTAAGCGACGGCATTGAGATTCTTCTGGGGACGACGGTGCAGTTTGTAAACTGCAGTCGGTACGTCTGGGGAGTAGGAAAACGCAGTGCCAAGTGCACTGGCAATGTTTTTGCGGTCTCAGGAAAACCGTCGGAGATAAACGACGTCTTTCTGCTCGACGTACGCTAGACTGCACCCCCGCCGTTCCACCCCCCCCCCTTTCCTCCTTGGGCCACGCAGTATCGTGGCAGGATGGTAAGGGGGCTTTGCGAAGTAGGACAATGCACTAAATATGCTCGCCGCTCGACTGGCACAATACGGATGCCAGTCGGCCGACGTTCCTTACGCGTTTTCCGTTCTTTACGGCCGAGTGGCGGATGTGCAAGTCGCGCGTGCCGGCCAATGGCTTCTGGTCGGCCGATTTCCAGGGGGACGTTACTGCCGTCATATCGCGGGGCATATCTTCCCCGCACGAGAATCGTCGTCGGTTGCCCCCCCCCCACCCTCCCCGTTCCCAATCCCCCTCCTCCCAGGTCCCTGTTTATATGGTCGGCGCGGTGCCCACATTGTATCCGCGGCAGTTACGTTTCCCAAAAAGAGTAATATCTGGATTTTCCCGCTGAATTCGTTCAAGGTTTATACCGGCCGCGACCTGCTAAATTACGCAGACGCGGAGGAAAGCGAAGGAAAGCCGACCGGGTAGAAGGAACTATAAATCGGGCCCTGGAAGCACGGAGAAAAATAAGGCGGCCAATGTACGGCGGTTGTGCCGCGGTAGAATGGAAAAGCAAAACGGCCGGTAAATTGCTTGGCCGAGGACGCGGAAAATGATTGTTTATTATTTATCGTTCGAAAGCGTTTGCCGAGTCGCAACGGCGGATAGGAGGAAATATAACAAAGATTCTCGGCAAGATTTTTCCATTTCCTGTCCGATGGCTTAAGCTTGCTGAACTCACAGGAACCAATGTACCGGGAAGCACGTAAAAGCCTAGGAAAAAGTGAAAGGGGGGAAAAGTGAGGAACGTTCAAGGTTCCAGAGCTCGATACCTTTTTCCCTGCTCGGCGCATTTCCTAAGAAAACTTTGTCCCTGCTCTCCCCTTCCCGATCCTTCAGCATAAATTTCGCGAAGGACAAGAAAATTTACGGACGAAAGACTTCATTATTTTCTTTCGGCATTTTCATACCCGTTCCTCTGAGAAGAACGTTTTAAAATGTATTCTTTAAACAAGTGACGAACGCACGAGAAACACGAGAAACATCGGCAATGTTTACGTAAGATTTCATGTAAATTGGTTTGCAGCGGTAACATCCTTTTCTTACTGCGATTTTCGTATGTATAAAGCCGAGCGAACCGAATGTGTACACTTCACCAGTTTATAGAGGTAACATCGACGAAAGGGGAAGGGTGACAGAAGGGGAAGTGGCAAGAAGGGGGAAGCAGGGTAGTCGGGCCAGGGGTGATCGAATAAAATTTTATTGGAAAGTGCGCAGGGTTATAAGAGATATTGGGAGACGAGACCTAAGAATTTCTATTTTCCCCTGCCCTCCTCTCGCCCACCAATTTTTTAGAACCCTTACGTACTTCCTGGTAAATTAGTTTTCCGGGCACGAAGCTTTTACAGTTATACGAAGGATATAGATAGGAAGTTTGGAAATCGTCTCGGAATATCTCGAGTGAAGATCGCTAGAGTGATACGTATATTTTCACGGGGGAAAACTTACCGAAGTACGGAAAAGTAGGAAATCAGTCGTGCCATTGTCGACGGATATCAGCATGGAGATAGGAAAATTCAGTTTATCGAGTCACACGTGCTAACCGAACCTTTTATAAGTCACCCGGGCTATTGAAATATCCACTAGTAAATGCACAGATCCATGTCTCAATCAAAGCATAGATATACGTTCCTCTGAATCATGGCACACAAAGGAAAATTAACGAGAACAAAAGCATTCCGTAATACCCGAGAATCCCGACATTTCGACGATTCCTGCCGCGTAGGCTTCTCAATAAAATTTTATTCTTCCGCTGCCAGCCGCGAATTCCGGCGCAGCCCGCATCTCCAAAAATCGGGTCACTCTCCCCCCCTCCCCTCCACCCGGAAAAATCCTATCGGCTCAATGAAGTCGTCGACGGCGGTGCGATTCGGTCGTTATAAATACGCGTTATGCATGTATAGATTTAGTTAGCCGAGTAATAACCATTCGTTCCGCTTATAAAGACATGCATCAGGGGGGCAATAAAAGCGCTGGGTACGCGGGGGAAAGTATTTGTTTTCATTTACATGGGCGCACTGCCAAAACGGGGGCGGAAGGGAGCGGGCCGCGTGGCGCTTTCGGGGAGACGGAGAAAGGAAAGGAAATCCCGCGAGCTATTTATGGTATGGTTATTGAAATCTTACGGACGGGGCAGCATTCCGCGGGGCATGTTTTTGCACGCGGGATCCCGCGGCGATTTTTCGGCTCAAACGGCCGACCGTCGTCGCCGACAGAAGCTCAACGGCTATTTACTCCTGTCAGAAAACGGCCAATGCCTGTGAAAGCCGTTTTTTTCATCTCCCCCGATGCAAATAAATCACTAGGATCCACCGTCTCAAGAGAAGCTTCTCAGAAATTTACCCACACTGCGACCCCGTCAAGTCCGAAATATTTCTCTACGAAAAGTGACAAATAGGATTCCCAATGACTGAAGATTTTCCTACGGCAGTCGCGTACTTCTTGCCTGTTCGATAGACTATATTGTGCACTGTATTGCGCAGATAAAGGAGGAAAGGGCGTCGAAAGAACTGGAATTTCATGCATCCCAATAGGAATTACGATAAAACGTTAACTCGCTTCGTGTATCGATAGCTTCCTACTAACAGATACCGAGGTACGTGAATCACAGGAATTTTCCCATTGCCCCGTGCGATCTGACACTTCACATATGCAATATATATAGCCGTACAAAATGTAGGAGTGATCGTGAGTAATGCAGTTCAACATAACTTCACAGTCTCGATTAAGAACGTTGCACAAAAGGTGATCCACATAGCCAAATAAATTATTGTTTGAATTGAAGATTATTTTGAATTGAATACTATGTGGGTAAAATTTGCCCTCAGCCTGGACTTGTTGGAAAATGATGCAGAAAGACCGTGGCAACGTAACACGCTAGAAGAAGGTGCATCTTCGCGCAGTGGGTCTAGGGCGCTAATTAGCCGGTGCTTAAGCATACGGTGCATCAATTAAAGGCACGTCACACCTCGAGGTATCGCGGCAGCCGGGGACGGGCGCAATGCAGCGTCATCGGCGACGGCAGAAGAAGGTGGAGAGACAGTGGAGTGGGAGTCGAAGTGACGGGAACGACAAGAGGGCTTTTGTACTACATCATGCATTCTCCGTGCACCGCGTAGGCAGCGGAGAGACAAAAAAGAAGCCCCAGACGGCCGAAGAATGAGAAGAAACGGGAGGCGAGAGTGAATCGCGCCAAAGGGAGATCGAGAGGTAAGGACGTGGCAAAGAGGGAAAAGGGGGGCTGAGCAGAAGGAAGCAAAGAAGGGGAGAGGGAAGACCGGAAGAGGTAAGGCAAGGCAGGTGAGAAAGCAGGCGCGACGGGGACAGCGAGAATAAGCGATGGTTAAACATAAGAGAAAGATACAGAGGAGGGAAGTTCTCGGATGACAATTATTTCTCGAGTGCGCGTCGGAGGACGGGACGATAGGGAAGAAAAGACAAAGGCCCACGGAGAGGGTGTGGTACCGCCAGAAGATGGTCCACCCCCCCCCCCCCTCTCCACGGGCCCTCCACACAGCCGTCGTCCGCTAACCTACCTGTCTTTTAATTTATGGAGAAAAATTTATGGCCCGCCGGACATTGTATTCAGATGTCTGAGGACCCGAGAAACACGTGTTTCGCGTACCTTTTGCCGCGATAAAGGGAAAAAAGATAATGCAGTCCGCGCGGCATGAGTGCCCGACGTTCGTACTTAGCTCGGCGCCATTGTTACGTCGCTTTGTCGTTTCTCCACAGTCGCCGGATTTCCGAGGATATTAACGGCGGAAATCGCTGAGTGGATCGCTAGCACCGGCACTGCGGAGTATCACTCGATGGCAATGATCCAAGCGTAAAGCAGGTCGTCGCGTGTAATGAGAACCAAGTTGAAGATGTCAGCTAATTTTCAACTGCTCGTACAGCGGTTGGTTCGAAAATTTTCACCGCGTTATCGCGCATGGCCGACTTTCCATTGAAAGTCAAAGTCACGCGATAATGCGCGTCACTGTGTTTGATTAAACGCATAAAACACCGAGGTAAAAAGACGGCCGGGGAAGTTCCGAACAAGTGATCTATAAACGGATTGCATTCTTCGGATTGTTCGCTACAAATTAGCCGGGTCGTTTAATTACCTAACTAGGCTTTTGTGCGCCATCACATTTTAATTCAAGGTATTTCGTCTCGCTGAGGAAGTTTAATTAAAGTATCCTTTACCTTTTTCTTCGATGGCTACGCCAACGTAAAGTTCCGACGGCAGTTAGAAAAGTTCAAACATCATTAACTGTATCTTGGCCGACGAAATCCCCGAGGACATGAGGAGATGCACTAATCTTGTAACGGGTTAAATTCTTCAAACGTCCTAGTCCTCCGTCGGACCCGTATTTTTCTTTCATTTTGCAACACTCTTAGTACACCGTAATCAATGTTAACAAGATTAAACGAATATGCGACATCAATGAAACGAAATCAATCTTAATCAAACAACGAAAAATCGGAAGGCATAAAGTTAATAAAATCCGTGGATTTCTCTCCATAAGCTGCCTACCATGGATTGCCATTAAAATGTCGTAGTGCGTAGTTATACATGCGCACAATTGGTAAAATGTCCAATAAAAAATGTATAAATAAAAAGAGTACGAACTTCAACCAACGGATGAATTTTTTAATGAAACTTTTACATCATCCGCACAGCATTTGCCGTAAATCCAACTGGAATTTCTGGAACAGTGCGGAAATAGCTTATGACGTATTTATTAGCGTCAATAAATCCTATGCCATTGGATTTCTATTGCGCGATGCTTTTTACTTCGGATAAAACATCAAATTGTCTCTGACATTTATTAAATCGCAACTGTATAACTCAAAAAGACACTCTCTTCAACTCGCACACCAATAAGTAACAGTCGGATGGATTGTCCTGATTTATGGTACTTTCATTATTTCGTTAGGCTATACATCTCTCAAACCGTAAGTGCACTGCCAGACATAAGCTTATTAAAGTTTACTACTATTTTCCGAAAATGATAAATTTGCCAAAATACGTGCCATTAGTACAGGATAGTTCTGGAAATGAAGGATAATTTAAGCACTTAAGTCTGCTCAGTTTCATGGACTTATTTATGCGTGAATTTTGTTCACCGTCTGATAAGCTATGTTAATTCTAAAGCTACTTCCCCAATAAGATAATTTACATGAATTCGTACTTCACCCACGGAATTCGCCAGTGTATTTCTGCAATTCTAACAAGAGAATACGCTTCGCACGTTCCTGGAATTTCGCTGGATGTGATAATTCGCTATAACCTATTTAATCCTTCTGCCGTTATCCCATACATTCCATTTTGACATTAATTTCTGTTAGAATTATCGCTAATAAATACAGCGAGATCGAGTTTATGCGTCACTTCTGATAGATCCCTTCGCTCGGTGAATACTCGACTCCATTTTTTATGCAAATCCTTGCCGCGAAGAGGGACGGGGGAAGGGGAGTGAAATTGTGAAAGTAGTGCCGGGGAGTGTATCTCGAAAACCGAAGGAGCGATCGGCCGATGAAATTTGATATGTAAATCGCCGGGGCGCAGATTAAGGGCGGTGAATCTCGTTTCGCAGAGATCAGTCGATTCGTTCTTACGATAAGTCCGACGTCGAAGGGACATTCCCAGGGAGAGTAACGACGACTCGAGCGGCACTTCAGCCGGTTTTATAGCCCGCGCGTTTTTTTTTTCCACCTCACTTGAAACTTTTCCACTTTGGCGGGAATCGCTGGCGGTATTTCTCGGGGTTGTAACAAAGCAAGAATTTCTTATGTAAAAGGGCCCCCGAGCTCCCCCTTAAATTCGGCCGCTCATTTGTGCGAGCGCGCGACAAAGCAAAAGTCTCCCGCATTCCGGGCATTTTCCGCGTATCACCCCCTCCCCCTCCTCCTCCTCCCTCAATCCTATATCCCCAGGGCGAGGGTTGGCCCGCGAAAGGGCCAGGCCTAGAGGGGCCGTTCGCCCTACCCCCGCCCTTCCTCGAGTTCTTCGTCCTTCGCGAAACTATTGATTTCCGTGGAACCGGCGGTCGGGGCTTCTCCGTTGGTGCGAATCATTCTGTTTTCGAGGGGCAGGGAGATCGTCCTTGTCGGAGGGTAGAAAGACACCACCACCACCACCACCACCACCACCACCACCACCACCAGTGCCGGTGGCACCCCACGTCGCTGTAAACCAGCTCGCACCGGCGACTATCGCAGCACCGTTTGACGACGGCAAACGCGCGGAATCCGAGGGTAAAATCGAGCCCGGAGAATCAGCTGTTTCTGACAATGCAGCCGGAACGCGCTGCTTTAATTCGGCTTGATAAGCGTGTTACATCGATTCCCCGCGCACGTGCAACGTTGGCCAGGCTTTTTGCCGGCAGACCTCATATCGCTCAGTCGACGGAAAAATGCGGTATTGGCAAAAAGAAAAAAACAAGGAAGGGGCAGCGGGAGTGTGGTGGGAAAAACGTGGGAGGCGCGGGAGGGAATTCAATGGTCTTTAAAATTTCCCATTTTTTCCGGCTTCGTTCCGGCGCGTCGGAATAATTGGGATTATCGTTCGCGGAATTGCCATTGTCCGGGGATTGGAGTGTCGCGAAAGCGTTACACAGGAGCCCCGGTGCGAAGCTTGGGACGATCGCTCGTGAATTCTTGGGCGACGAGCAGGTAATGAAGGTGTAGAGAGGAAACGGAAGGGGAAGAACCCCCGTGCGGGATCCCGGCTTGATCACGTTTCGGTAGGCGTTGCACAAACTTGGCCCCTGCCCTTAGCCGTGCATACACACACGGCGAGAGGAACACTCTCATGGCGGATCGATCTAGAGGCAACAGTGTACACAATAAAACAGTGTCGGATGATGTATTCACACGCCGCACCTTACACACGGGGGAGGCCCATTCTGAGCGCTGCTAAGCCGCAGCACCGTTCGCCGGATGCAAGCGGTACACGGCGTTTCGTAGCCCGAAACGGCAGACAGGTAGACGGCAAACAGCGTCTGCGTGAGGAGCTGAAGTATCCCTATTATACATAATAGAGAACCCTGCCCCGCCAAAACGACGCTCGCTCCCGGAGGCAGGTGGTCCTCCGTATTTGTGAAAGTGAGATCACGTGCTCACATGCTCAGGTATACCTGCGTGGCGCGTGCATGCAAGAACACACATACACACACACGTACACGTACGTACATAGGCTTGTCTCTGGACGCGTTTATAGCTATAAAATATGTGTATCGTGCGAGGATGGCGATAGAGGGACCAGCTTGCGTTGGATAGCCTGAATTACTCGGGAGAAATCCATCGCAAAGGGTTGTAAAAATGGGGGGGAACGGTGCTACACGGGGCTCGTAAAGCTGTCCTTAAAATAAACATGTTCCGGGGGCTCGTTCGCTGGGGTCCCTTCTCAATGGACATCGCTCACAGTCGAAGCATCGTAAGATCGATCCTCCCCGGATATCCACGAGCATCTCTACCGCCACAATAGAACGGATCCTCTTGCCCGGGTAGCTCAGTTTATCCGTAGATGGCGAGATTCTTGACCTACAGGGGGAGACCGTGTATACAAAGGGAATCTGATGGTTTAGGGGAAAACTGGGGGATTCGTACATTCCGTGCTCTCCGATATGTCGAGGGTCTTCACAAAAAGCAGAACGATTAAAACGCCGCTAAACGAACACGAATTGTGCCAATCATAAACATGTTCCGTTCAAGGGAACCATGGGAAATTCTAACTTTCAATCAAGCGCAACTTAACGAACGGGAAAAAAGGCTACGGAAGGTTATTCCTTCAGGATTTTTATTACTATTCTCGGATTACCTCCAGCCGTTCCTTTTTTCCCGACTCATTATCCACGTTTTATTTCGTGACAGCTACTTGGTATTCCGATCATTTCTCTCCGGGTTAACTAACCTTCAATAGATCTGGGGATACACGTAGCAGGTAATTGAAGGGAAAGAGAATATCGCCGGGGAAAAACGGGGAAAAAAGTCCCCCCTGCTGCGGGTGGGAAGGCAACAGTTCTGAAAAATACAATTTTATGAACATAACCCGGCTTTTCACACTTCGCCGCGTTTTCATTTGCATAATCACGATATACATTCCGCTTGCTTCTCTCCTCGTTATACCATATTTTCGTAATTTGTGTACACTCGGAATCCCCTTTCGTCCTTCCGAGGGTCCCTCGATCCTTGAATGTTTAACGAAAAACTTCGTCCATCCGGCGAACAAACGCGGACCGAAGTTACGGTTGGAGGATTCGCGAAATTCGAGCGAACGTAGAATTCGTCGGTAGAAGGCACGTGACTCTTCGTGCGCGACGAAAAGAGGGAATTCCGGCTATCCGTGACGTTCGAGGATTTCTTGATACAATGGAGACACGCTAATTGCGAGCCGCCATTCGGCGCGGACTGTAAATTTTCCCGATTTTCCCGGCGCGGCCCTTCGTTACGGCGGTTTCCCTTTTCCGCGATTCCTCCGTCTTTTCCGTGCGCAGGATGAGTTCCTTCTGTCTCGGCGCGATTCCGGCTTCGCCCGTGCTAGGGTAAACTCCTTAATTTCTTTCACGGGAGAGGAGAAAGAGACCGCAGGGCGGAAGGGAGGGGGGTGAGGGGTAGTGGAACTTGCCCCGTGCGCGGACGGAATGGCAGGTCAAAGAGAAGACCCGGTCGTTTCTTAATGAAAGGGTCTTCCTTCGTACCGGCTCTCTTTGCGACGGCGCCATTGTGATTACGGGCACCTCGCCTCTATCAGCTCGCCGGCACAATTATAGGAGTGTAAAGGCCATTACGCATACGGAGAATGACAGAAAAAGAAAGCACCGACCGAGCGGGGACGAGGTAGGCGTAAGCCCGATAGATGCGAATTAATGCACGGCAATTACATACTGTCCTATCGTAATTGCCGCGTACCTTGCCTCGCCGAAGAATATGAGCGATGTGTCAGATAGCATCTTTGATTCGCAGAAGCATCCATACGTATGCATCATCAAGACAGTGTATAATTTGCCCTCAATACAGTTTTCGTCAAATCCCTTTCACTCCTTTAGTTCTTTCTCGATTTTACTTTTCACAGTTACCGAAGCCCGAGCTTCGTGAACCGCTTAACTTCTTTCACACGCGTGTGGGCCGTTTCGTAAATCGCACGTTTAGTAGGCGTGTATTTTCAGCAGGTGAAGGGGACGCGGACAGAACGGTGAATAAGGTAGTGATGGTGTGTACGTTATAGTGAATAACTGCAGTGCTCGCTCATTTCAGATGCATTAAATTGGATATCATTATGTCAAGGTTAAGTGTTGAGCAGGTGGCAGCCATGGTGGTCTCCGCCGGAAGACGGCCAAGTCTGCGCGCGAAACGTCTCATTATACTGAAAATACACGGCGATCGAGGGAGCCTGCACCTCCCGCTACTTTCATATTTTTAGAACGCAATTTCCGTACCGACAAAAATTGAAATACACAGTACGGCGGCGTGTAATCTTCCTGGGCTGGCAAGAAAAAAAAGTAGTCGCTTTTCAGACACGGGCTGAACGCATCTTCGCGTTAACTCGACGCACGGTACTCTCACGGTGGTCCGGACAGAAAGATTCTACCATGCAAGTCAGTTTCTTCCCCGGCTAGTGCCAGTCAAGTAATTTCCATTCGACTTAAAGCCAACGACTGTACAGGGTTTAATCTTACGCTTCGATCAACATTGATTTACTGTTAAAAGCAAATTATGGCTAAAGCTGGCGACAAAAGAACTAAGTCCATTTTAATTCGCCATTTAACTCTGCTTCCGTGTAAAGCCATTTCCGCTTTCTTCGTCTTACGAACGTACAGTAAATTATCGACGAGAACTGTGCAGGTATCTTTTATTGCAATAAGCGGTAGGAAATGAAAGAATATATGGGATGACGGTTAGCCGATGCCCGTTGCGGGGAAGAGAGAGAGAGGCGGGGAAGGGGAGGGCGAAATCACACGAACGAAGGAAAAATGGTGGCTCGTTGCGGGCGATCAAGAAATCCCGTAATAGAGAAAAAGGATCCTCGCCGTTCATCGGACGGATAGAAGGATATCCGGGAAAGTTCCGGAAATGAAGGGACGCGTGACGAGGCTTCAGACTAGCTTGGCCCCTGCCTTCGTATTTCACGCTACGTCAAATCCGCAGATGAGTTGGCCTCTTTCAAAAGGTCTTTCTATTCCAAGCAACTCGGTATCCGAGCATCGTAAGTAACCCATTTAGATATTCCAAGGCATTTAGCATTACGTCAACGGGCCACGCTGTCCTCGAATAAATGGTCCAACGGACGATTATGATGTCCTTGCAAATTATTACTTCCGCCCTCGACCGTTGAGATCTTCATTAATCGTCCAGCGTATTGCCAATGACGGAACATAATTAACGATGCCCTCGCAAGCCCTTGATTTCGGAAATGTTCTAACCGTATCGTTAATACTAATCGTCGATCGGCGTTACGATTTTTTCGTTCGCTTGTTTGCCAGGCTGCTAAATAACAGGATGATTTTGCATAATTTCAGTGAGGGTCGTAGAACGCACTGAGCTATTCCGTACAAATTGATTACACTAAAAATGTAATGGCGGGGATCTTTATAAAATATTGAGACACCGTGGCGTGATTTTAGTCGATTTCTCTTCTTGTTCATATTTCACGCTACGTCTTGTTGCATGCGTCGCCTACGTTCGGGTTCTGGCGAACATAAATTACCGGAGCTTCAGCAAGTCTCGAGTGGTTAATTTAATACTCATACTGAATAGAATTAAAATAAAACTTTCGTACGCTCGTGATTTTTTTAAGGGGCACTTTAAAAGAAGATAGTACTGAATTGAATGTAAATTATGGTCGGTGTATCACTGTGAATAAGGACGGACGGTCTATCGTAACGTAATTAAATGAGTAATGTCCCCGCATTCCGCGTGCTCTTCTGCATGGAATAAACGAGTTTCTACAAAGTATAAAACAGAGCCGCGCAAGACCGTCGACGTCGGTTTGATGCTGGTCAACAGTGGTAATATCACGAAAACCACAGTGCCACCCGCGTGGACGGTCGGCAAACAGGCCGGACTTCTGGAGGGAACGACCGCGGGGAAAAAAGAGGGACAAACGCAGTGGCAGGGGGCAGGCAAAAGAGAAGAAAGCATGAAGAGAGGCAGCAGATAAAAAGAGTAACGAAAATCCCGGAAACAGGGCAACAAAGGTAAAAAAAGGATGGGAATCAAACGCAGCAGAAGGAAAACAGGGTAAAACAAAATGCAGGAAATGATGAAAGGACCAAGAAAATACGTTGAGAAATTCGTTATTTCGCCATACAAAATGCTTCGTCAAACGTAAAAATTAAGAAAAAATTGAACACGCGCTAACGGACACTATCGGAAACGCATCGTGAAAACCGGTCACAATTTCGCAATGCTTTTGGATTACGCTCGCCGGGGAAATATTGTCTGGCATTCTTTGTATACGAGGGAACTCATCAGCACAGTTTCGTTGATTTCATCAAATTACAGTGAATGACGAGAACGAGCCGGGAGACCGCGTGAATAAGGAGAATGTGTGGGAGAACGAGAAAGACACACACACACACACACACACATACAGAGAAGGCAAGGAAGGGGGGAGGGGGGGGAGAGAAACCAAGAAAGGAAGGAAACGACGGTGGGTTTCGAGCTGAACGGAGAACGGCGTATTTTATAGGTTCGCTCGTACCACATTGTCGTTTTATTTGCCATTATTTAAGTGGCACGGCGAGTTAACAAAAAACCAGTCCCCGTGGCGGGGCATTATTCCCAGCATCCGTGGAGGCACGATGGGTCTGATGAGTTTCTCAGGTGTCCGAACCGTCTGCCGTTCTCGTCGCTCACCATAGCCAATAACACGATTACTCCGTGCGCTTCGAGGGCATTACCTAAGAAGTACCTCGCTTTTCCCTCGCCCCCCCTCTCCCCTCCCCCCGCAACGGTCACTGAGTCGTACAACGTTTCGCCGACCGCAGGCTGTGATCTGCCGAGGAAATTCTACCCACCTCGCGGTTAACAATAATTACAAGAAACGTCCTCGTCTTTCTCTACGAAAAAGGCACTGCGACGCAAGGGCCGATCGATCATTTGCAAATCATTGTTTGGCCCATTCGTGCGATGCGACAAAATAGTTATAGCAAGTGAACAGCTAAATGAGATATTTATTTTCAATACCGTTACTCATTTTATCATTCCAGTAAAAATGACTGCTTTTCTTACACATCTATCTTTCAATGGCATCTTTATATCTACCTTTTATCGATACGAAATACTTAGACCTCTAGTCGATTTTCAGGCTCTTATAATCATAGCCCTTGTGGATTGCTTCTCACCTGTTGCTCGCAATGTTTGCATTTCAGAAAATTCTCATCTTCCCTTGGCATCTACAAACATTCCTGCCGAGCGGGGCAAGAGGGGCATTTTCCTCGGCGCGGTAAACAAGCGTAAGTATGTTACATTTCCCGGCGAAAACTTGTCAGGGGAAAGCCGAGATATTTGCCTAACTATCGTACCGTTTTCCTGAGCGTTTCAAGCGCAATCGTCAGTGGTATCGTAGGACCTTTGGAATCGAAACATTGAACGTATAGAGACGGTTCGCGGTAATCGACTAATTACCAAACCGTTAGCCGGGGGTGTACCGTTCCGGCGTGACACGTGTAGCATAGCGCGAGGTTTCGTCGCGATTAGGCACGGCGGTGATTATGTCGGGGCATCGAGGCGAGCGGTAGCATCGATTAAACGGCAGGCGCACGAGCCTCCTCGACAGGGCGACGTGCTCGCTTACAAGAGACTCACTTGGGCATCGATCGCTCCTGACCTAAGGTTCTCACGGCTAACAAGAGCATCGCGCGTGTGGGGGCATCGCGCCCTTCGACCCGTCGCCAATAATCGGGCCAATCGCCGCGGACCGTCGGGATTTCATTATTAACCGTGCGGCAATCGATCACGATTATTACCCGTGAACTGGAGAAACCGGTGAAAATCGATGCGACTTATCGGCCCACTAAGGAGCGAGAAGGCCGAGGAACTTAGACCGGCGTAAAAAAAACTTTTACCGAGTAACGTCCTCGAGTGTCCCGGCAAGTTTTTCAACTCTGCAACTTCTTAGGGGGAATCAACGTTCGCTCGGGTGTTCGACTCCATTTGGCATTCACCGATCGTACCGTAAATTTCCGCAATTTTTCGCCGCTCTGACGATTTTTCGTGGAATTCTTACGGTTCGTAGTAATTTCCTTTTCGATCGCTGGGTACAGGGAGTATGGTGGATCGCTTTTGGCAAATACCGTAATCAAATGGCAATGCGATAGGCTACTGATGAATCCGGGAATGCATCATTAGCATCGGCGAATTACGAGAATGGCACGCATGCTGTCCGCTTGTTCCAACCGGCAGATGAAGCGAATGGAATCTGCAGACACAAGAAGTCACTGCAATGACGGACGCAGCTATTCGAAATTCCTAACCCGTCAAAATTTCGAGAAAACAACAGTTCAAAATTCGCCGTCTATTCAGACCTGACAAGGAAAACATTCTTTGGTCCAACATAATGCCTTCCTTTCTTATTTGGTATCGCTAAATGCAACGTCAGATTATTCGTATTTCATACTACCGTGAATCAGCTTTAAAGGGTAAATTTGACAAAGCTGCTGAATTAGATCAGAATTTCGTTTTAAGAGCTGTGTAAGTCGCAGCTGTTTAACGAAGTACCGGATGATATTGCAGAAAAACGTCAGCGTTAACACTTGTACCATAAGTCAGAAGACACAAGGATGAAGGATACTGCAGGCAATTAGAAGAAGGTGTACAGCATTTTCTGACAGTACAGGCCTATCTCGTGATGGATTCAGGGACGTGTCGTTAGGACCGTCGGGAATATTGCTGGCCGATCTATCTGGGAAACGGACGGACTGATGAAGCAAGGTGCATCGACAGTAGAAACAGCAACATCAGCGGCTGGAACACCAGCTGCGCAGGTTGGCCAGGAAGTGAAGAACGAAGGGAGAACGACAGGATTGGAGGTTGACGTTGATGCATGATGCAGAAATGAAAGGAACAACGGCGCGTATACACATGCAGCTCTTAACCAGCCAATGCGCCCAACAATAAACTTCCTCCCTTCCTCTCCCCCGTCACAGTTTCTCCGGTCCTGCCTTCATCGTTGGCGAATACATCGACTGGCAATAACCCCCTCCCACGGTTCTCTGCCAAAAGGGTCACGCTTTTCCGGCGGGTACACTTTGGAGAAATCAACGACCGTGACTTCTACTAACTGCTTCTTGCGCTGTGCACGTGGATTCCGTTTCGACGTGGAGAATCGTCACGACGAGCCCCAGCTCTGGCCCGTCGGCCTCTGGCAAACTTCTAGCGGGAAATTCCAACGGGAAGTTATTACTCGCCGGCGAAGCTTAAGAATCTGTTTCGTCGGAGAATTGAATGCCCCCGTAACAGTACTCGACGTTCCACGTATTATACGAAGATTATGAAAGATTCAGAACTTAATGCAATGAATTATGTCAAACTATTTCAAGTATCGTCGGAACCTATCAAAAGTTTTCCCAGAAACTTCGAGTTCACGAAGAAGGAATATTACGAAGCTTTCTACTCCCTTCAAACGAAATTCTTTGAAAATACGTCGGATTTCTTGGGAATTTGAGAACATTTTTTTCGTGTACTGTTTAATCATCCGAAACCCGTTAAAAATGTTCCTCGAAACTTCACCTTTACGAGACACATTATCGAGCTTTTTTGTTCCCTTCCGATAAAATTCTTCGAAAATACGTCGCAGTTCTCGGGAATTTGAGGAAATGGCTTTCCCCGTGAGCGCCCTACAAGTGGCGAGAAACCGGGCGATCGTCGTTTAACACGTCGTAAATTCCGCGCGGACCACGTGGGGTCCTTCCTCGTCCTTCCTCCCGGAACCGTTCGAAATCGAGCGTGTCGAATGGCGGTATTCTGCGCGAGATTCCGCTCCGTCGATTCCGGCGTGGAAGGACGAGTTCCCGTGACACCCGGGCAAATTAAAAGGTCCAGATAAAGGCCTGCCCACGCGCACACACACACACACACACACATACATACATACACAGACGGGAACCGGGCATGAGGACGCAGTCGACGCGCGTTCCCGCGGCCATCGCAACTTTTCCGTAACTGTTACGGTCCGTCGGTCGTCGCATTTCCGAAGGAGAAGCAAGCCGACCTTTTTCCCCGGCGATTGTTGTCACACTAGTCGGAGGGGCTGGCTTCGAGGGCTTTTACGTTCGCTCGTCTTCGTTCCGATCGAGAAGATAAACCACCGATAAAAAGCATCCCTTCCCATCGCTACTCACTTTCTTCACGGTACAACTCGACGAGAAAAAAGTTAATGAAAGCAGTCGTACGGTCAGCCCCAACGTTCCTGCTTGTTCTGTTCATCAAAGCAATATGGGCCCTTTGCTGATCCAATTCTTCCCGCTCCCAAATCAATGCCATACAACTACGAGGTGAAACATAACAGCCATTATTTTCTAACGACATGGCTTCGTGTGTCAGAGTTACTCTTTTGTCATTGGACTTGTTAAGCTCATTTCAAGGACATATTAATCTTAAGTATCAGCTTGTAACACCTTTAATTTTCTACTCTTCACAATCCACAATTGATGACCGCAGTTCCCATTTACACATTTTCTCGGGTATTGCGCATGTTAATCGACTTGATCCTTTCGCAGCGTCCATTTTCCTCGATCCTTCGACGGGCTTCTTGTATGTTTACTCGGCCGTTCGGTCGGTTCTCTTCGACCTCGCGGCAATTGCTCCCCGGCTCCCGGGGCTTCCACAGGAGAATCTCGTAAAGGCTGTTCTCGCGACCGATCCCAGTCCGTGTTCTCTGCCGGACGGCTTGCTTTGGCACACGAGCCTCCTTCTACCGATTACGCGCGAGACAGCTTTGATCCGTGGCAGATACCGTAGCGATATAACCCTGGCAAACGCTACCATGCCCCCCTTCCCCCGCAACGACACCGTTTTCATGTACGTGAGGCTTTCGGTATTGCCGTTTGACCGTTACCGGTAGTCCTGCGCCGTTCAAAAGGATTCCGCAGAGACGAACCGACCGGCAGTAACGTTACTCCCGTCGTGCAGCAGGCAAATGATGCCGGTAGATTGGCCCGTCAGTGAAATCGTACGAATCGAAATGGCAAGAGATATACACGAAATACCCTCGGTCTATTCTCCCTTCCACCGAAATCGACCTTCAACGGACGATCTAGACTGTTCTACACAGTACACGTACAATCAAATTTACCACGTCGGAGGAATAATACACGACAGGTCAGTGTATTAACTCTCATAGTTTTTGCTATTTAAAACATTTAGACTTTGCTATTCAAAGCTTACTGTATACTTAACGATACTGATAGCCGGTAAGAGTTGTCTAAAATACCGCGGTGGTTGAATACATAAAGCATTAAAGACACGATCGTATACACGCAGCATTTCCTTCAGAGCGGTCACGTCACGATAAGTTCCTTAATGAAAATTTATTACGTGACTCGGGCAGTTTCGTTTATGCCCGTATGACGTATTACTGGCAATAGTTTTCGTTGTGCTCCGGTTTTTGCGCGGTGCATCGGTGCATCGTTGCGCGACTTTAAAAAGGCTAAGTGGTTCAATAACGTATGAGAAACGGCATGGCATTCCCGTAAACACGCACGTGGAATGCATGATTCACGATACGATGACAATCTGCGAGGAGTTCTAAGGGAGGTTCGCCGTGCTCTCGGTAAAACATAGGCCGGTCTGGTCTTGCAGGCTTTACCGCCAATCAAATATACATTAACTGCAGTGTCCTTCGCGAGTGAGTCATGAATATTAATTAGACCGGCGAGACCGATCCGGGGTTGATAAGGCTTCGTTCGTTAGGGTTCCTGTGCGGCGACAGGATCATGCACACATAATAGGATCACGAAGCCATCTTTGGTCGGCATAGGTTTCTAGTTTTCTCCATGACCATTCTCTCATTGAACCATTATTCGTGTGTAGATGAAATTTAGAAGGAATTTTCAAGTACAATATGCATCATTTTTTTTCATTTCCTTAATATTCGTATGAAATAGATTCAGCAATTTTTATTGTTCGCAATTTAATAGAACTTACCCAAAAATGGTCAGCTCAGCGACAAGTTAATAGTACTCACCTGAAACAAGGACAAAATTTTCTCGTCATTTTCAAATTACAAATCGTACGTAGTAGAATTTCGTGGTAAATGTAAGGGACATTTGTTCATCAAGTCGAGCTTTTCTTAATTGGCTTGATATTCGGGATTTAGACGGTACGCTGAGAAAACGTAATTGCTGGATTTAAGGTGGATCAGGAAGAAGGGATGGGGGAGGGGGGGGGTAAGGATTACACGAGTATGCACCTGATGCTGTCCTATACGGGGGAGGCAATGGCGCGCGTGCTTAAAGTAGGGTCGTGCCACTTCATTAACACCGACCCAACCATTATGTGTCACGCCATTAGAGCCATGTGCCGCACGATAGGTGTAAAGCACTAATCGGACGTTTTCGCCGCCACGCCGTCTAAGACCAAGCGAAAAACTCTAGCACATTGACTTCATGGTATCTGCAGCGAAGAAGAGGAACGTCAAGGCGCAAAAAACAATGAACTCGCATCGCGACAAAATTACAATAATTGGGAAAACTATGCGATGCATTTAAAGAACTTCTTATTTACGGTGAACCTTAATGACTCTCGACTACCCCATTCTTTTGAACCTTTTATTATGAAAATAAAGGACAACGGTGCAGAAGGAGAAGGAATGTTGATGGGAACAATGGCGGTTAATTGATTTGCCGAATGATGCCGACGAAATTAAAATGCCTTTTCCCCGGTGCCCGGGTACGAGGCTCGCCGCAATAAAAATTTCTCATCGGACCACTTTTCGTTCATTTCTGCCTTATGGATGGAAAAAAGAGAAGAGTGCACGGGGCGGGCCGACGGAGGGAAACTGCGGAAGGGGCCTGCGGACGGGAGGGAAATGAGACGGAATAAGGTCGAGAATCGGAAGCACGATGTTCCTTGGCGAACAAACGCCATTAGCCATCGGCTATCCTCGAAATTCTTCGACGATCCAACGAAGATGGAAAAATTCTCATCTGACATTTCGTGAATCATACACAGCTAAGAAGGGTCTTTAAAAATGCACATAACACCGGACGAAAAGCCCCTGTTCACGATAAACTACTTCTTTTTCAAAAAAATCCTTGAAAAAGTCCACGAAAGTCCGCCTTTTTTGCAAGAATTATTAGCTATCGATGACAATCTGGGGGTCAGAAAGTGACATACGGCCATATCGTTCGGCGCCGTCGTTCCGCGTAACTAATGCGACGTTATTACACGGTCAATTACGGCATAGCGTGCCACGTGGTTGGCTGCCACGTAACACGTAGAGTTGTTATTTCGCGTGGTGGTTCGCCAAAGCGTCCATACATGTGGGGAGGGGGTGGAGTGGGGGGCTGGGGTTAAGGCGTCGACGGTGACGGCAGGTGTACACGCGCGCGCGCGTTCATGCACCAAACACTTTCAGGTGATTAACCAGTCGGCTCATAAACCGCCGTGTATATGCACCGGCTTTACCTGGGACAGGACTGTACTGCAGTACGCAACGTGCGGTCGGCCAGTCACAGGCAATTCACCTATCTTCTCCGATGGTAATTATAGCGACAATTCTGGCGCGATTGGTTACTGCAAAATAGCCTAGTGCTCGGATAATGCAAAGCATACTACAATTCGACAAGTAAAGCTTGAGAATGTGCATTTAATTCGAAAAGTTGTTCTAGGTGATTCTATAGCTCGCGAAGAGAAGAACAGTCGTGAAAACTACTGTGTCGACAAGTAAGCATATAGAAAAAACTGAATGTAATGGATGAACCGCATTCTGATTTGTCCCATTGAGTAACGTAAATTGTTTTAATAATTAACCTTGTTAACCAAATTACGATGTCCAATTACGTAGGGGTATTGAACTAGGTATAAAATCGATAGGTCAAACGGGAGGTGTATTGTATTACACAGGTGCACAGTAGCATTACACGTATCGCTACAATGCATGTTCCCGTTGGGTAGAAATTAGGTGTGATTACACGGCCAGGTAATAGATCAATACCTAGAGGAATGGCTGACACAAAGTTCACAGCTTAAGCACTTATTACAAGCGTGCGTCATTTGCATAAAGCAACAGGAGCACCGTGTGGGCCAAAGCGGTCACAGATTATTCACATTCCTACTAAACGCGTAATTGTACGCATGATTGCCGCACGGTAGGCTAAAGCAAAGTAGCTCTGTCTGTTTGTGAAAGACTAGCGTGTGCACGCGCATGCATAAACGTACAGCTGTACGCCAATGCGAGCTGCTCTAAAGTGTGTTTGTCCAACCGAGATTTCAGCACGAGCAGAAAATACATCAAAATTACCTGCCAATCGGCAAACTGCACTTGTTGATCCACAAAAGGAATAATTCGAATAAACTTAGGTCAGAAAGAAGGGTGAATAATACTTGTTGTTCCTGGGACAGAGCTGTGATTGACGCGTATGACTAGAATTTTTCTTTGTAAATTACTACAACCACTGCTGAGATGCTACTAGTGTTTCTGGAAACAAAGGAAAGGTTGTGCGTGGCCAGACAAAGGTAGCTAATATTAATCTACGGCCAATGTGAATGTGGATTTCAATATATTCACGCGAAACCACTACCAGCAACGTAACTGCAAACAGTTCAGGAGGAGCGCGTTTCAGAATCCGGATTACGGGATAACAAGTGAAATATGCATGAATTATTCTGCAAATGCACATTCATAGTACGTCACAGAAAGCCCTGAATGTGTTCTAAGGACGCTCGTCGGGCTATTCCATTAGCAGAGTAACACGATACCAATCAAAGACAACCGGACGAACAAATATTAATTAACAGTTTATTCAAAGATAAAAATATTAGCATGGTTCATTGAAAAATAAGTGAAAAGAGGATACAATCTTATTACACGTTAGTATATGACGTTAAATACAATGTCAGAATAGTGGTTTCAGAAAACGTATATAACGTTTACGGCATTTAAGAAGCTTAACTAAAGTGTACCTTTTAATTAGTCACAGTAACGAAGTCTGCACTGGGTAGGAAGGAATATTTGTACAAGCAGTTGGAACTTGCAGCAACTTACAGCTATTAGCAAATAAATATAGAATTTATTTAAAGCTGAGTATGAATTAATATAATATATTTTACGTAAACTTCGGGAAAGTGTGCTTTATGCGTGGTTCATAAAAGTTTATTATTTCACAACTTCGTGAGTAAAAAAAATTGCCGTAGATAGGTAAATTTTTATAAAACTTCTCCGATGGGTAACGTTTCGAGGTCCCATACCAATTGCTATATGATACTTTACTGTGTTCTACAAAGTATACCCTACTAAGAAAGCCAGTTTTAGCTTTACTGCTGTATTAACTTCAGCCGAATAAACCACCGACCCTGCCAGCCCTGTGGTCATAAAAAGCAGCAGTAAATAAAAACACGCTTTACCAACACACACACACACACGATCTGGAAAATAAATAAATAAAACGTTGCTATGGATCCTTTTGTTACCCAGGAAACGTTGCTGTACTTGGATTTGTAACTTCTCATAAATCCATTCTAATGCCTCTTAACTGGCAAAGAAGCAAATCACGTCGTTACCACTTTACGCGCGAATATACAGTGACACAAAAAATTGCTCGAGTGTTTGAAAAAATACTACGATATTTACGCTTTCGTAATTTCATTTGTAACATCTTTTTAGTTTCATTTTCTGAGTTACCGTACAAAAGAAACTTAAAACTGCGGAAAGACAGTGAAACTCGACATATCGTTCTTAGCAAATCTGGGGCGAGAAAACGAAGGGTGAAAAAAGCAGGCGATGGTGCGATTGGGCGCGAAGTCACGGAAGGGAAAATACCGGCGGAGGTTGAACGCACGCCAGCCTCGAGTGACAGATATTACAACGGCGAGCGCGTGCATGATGATGTTCCTCTTTACGTACGCGCCCACGTGTTTTCTCCTGCTTCTCCGTGGCGATGGTCGACCAAGCACGCGCACGAATGATCCTTGCCTGGCCGCTCGGACATTATGTCGAGTCGCTTCCATAAAACGGCATTTTTACAGCAGCGCACTTCATTCGTTACGGCTGCCGCCACCCACGTTTTATAGGCGGCTGCACAACGTTGCATAAGACCCCGGCTCAGTCTCGAGAATCAACGCTAAGTCCTCTTCAGAAGAAGAAGAACCTCGCGTTGCATTCTAATGCGATGCCTAATACAACCTGACAGACCGACACCAACAACAACTCAACAAACATTCCACTTGTGACATCTGAAGTAGGAATAATATCGTTACGATGATAGAGATATGTTCGAATTTATTTTTCTGTGTAAATACCAGTGTGTGGTAGACGCGTTTGTCATTCATTCAATTATCTGTGTCAATACGGATTATTCTACTTCTTAGGAAGAATTCAATACTTATCGGTTTACTGTTAATTACTTAAATATTGAATCTCACGCGTCATTACTATTATGGTTAACTAAAATAACGGCCTTTGCACACGCATATGAATACGTTCATGAGGAACATGTTCGACGATAGCAGGTGTGACTATATATCGCTGTGTACATACACATTTGATGCTATCGTGTGTACGTAATTAGCGGTGATAGTACAAAACAGTCGTACTCAACAGGGTTCAATTTAACCATCGCTAGAACTGGATTATGAGAAATCAGAGCCCTAGGCAAATGCCATTTTTCAACAAATAATAATTTTCTAGGACACAATCGGAGCCCTAGTTTGTCTAGTTCATAATTCCTGGATATAGTAAATTGATTATTTTTTCCCGACGTTCACCTGAAAGCATGTGTCGCTCATCTACTCTAACCTGTTGATCCGTTCATCTCTCTGACAGCAGTCCGTAATAAAGCAGTGCCCGGGTTTGAAAAATATCCTGTCAAATGGCTCGCGTAATTGCAACTGTCGATATCACCAAATGTTTTAAATAGGCGCATCCGAATGGTATTCAATCACAGTTTCATTAAAATCTCTTCACAAAAATGTACAAAAAAGCCGTCAGAAGAGGAACGATTAAAAGCAGTCCGAGAAAATAGGAGTAATTTTATCAACGCATTGAAATACCTTTGAAACTGCAATGCATTAAATTTTATTACCGATAAAAATCTGCAAAAAATGTTCTAATTCAGACGAACACCGCCAGGCAAGATTGCCTTTCTTTCCGAATTTCAAATACCCGCATTTCCCATATCCTTGTAAATGCATGCGCATGTGAAACAAATTGCGCGCCCTCGGAGGGACGTTCAAGACTTAATAACTGCGTCGTCCACGCGGCGCTAGCTTATATTAAAAAAAAGGACAGCTTGAACCTTCACCCATGTTGATTTTACCGAAAGACTCACGTTTCACGTGCCACGACATCGTTCGACCGAACATAGCATTATGCCAAAAAATTCATTTCAACTTTCAATGCAACGCACAGATATTCCTTCTTTCTTAACACACATTTCCGGCTACGATTTAAAGTCAAACACAATGAAAGTTTGAATGACCGTAAAGAATGAATCTTTTATGTAATTCGAAATCTTTAACCGTCCAACATTCCCAGTCATCGTTTCTAGCGGCTGAAAAATGTCCTTGTCTGTCCCGGAAGTGGTTCGATGTGTTCGTTAGGACCGGTCGTTAAGGGGTCATCAGCGTGTCCGTGTTTTGACTTATCGTCGGGCTCGTCGGCGACGTTGCGTTTTCGGTTGTATTGTTCGATTGCATTTCGAGGGGTGGGGAGAAGGCGCGAAAAGGGGAGAGGGTGCGGGACTTGGAAGAATCGGCCGGGGGGAGGGGGGACGAGGGGTGAAACGGAAAGAGCCCGTGAACGAGGAGGACAACCCGTGGGGTGGTTTCATATTAAATCCCGGTGACTGGCGTGTCCCGGACGAGGCGCGGAGAGGTTCTCGCAACACCAGATGGAACTGACGTGCTGAGTGACGTCAAATTAAAACACGCAGAGCCGACGCGACGATTCAACGACACCCTATACATCCCCCCCCCCTCCAGCTCATTCTCTCACTCTCTTCCCGGACACCCTTTACCCCGTTCTGCCCTCGTCCACGGGCCAGAACCGGCTTTCTTTCTCTGTTCCTTCCCGTTGTCGTGCGGGAAAGTAGACGCGTTTACACCGCATCAATGGTGTCACAAGTAATACGACAGCTATGCGGGTATTCAGCGGGAAGATGGGTTTACCCACGCCGGCCAAAGAAATAAAACGACCTCGCCCGCGGGGGCTTCTTCGTCGATAATTACCAATCATAACTTCTCGCCAGAGTTTTCCGTGATTCGGGGGATGACAATTTTCTGTTCTTTAAATCGCCGTAAATGTTGAAAATTATAGCAAAATATTATATTCGTTGTTACAGTCGTACTGTTATATTATATTCGTTATTACATTCGTATTATATTCGTTTGTTGTCATCGATTATAACGAGTCTCTTAGTTTCATTTTTGCATGTGTTGGAAAAAACGGATGTTTATTGCGTAATATCGCGAATTTTAATGGCGTGATCGAGATTATTGGTAGACGTAACTCGCCGTTGGGACGTGTGAAAATACTCGTGGCAAAAACATTCATTTGCTTCCGATGGTTGAACCGCCGGATAGATAAGCCAGCCTCTCCGTTACGGGGAAATGTTCCGACTAGCGTAAATCGCATCGCGCTGCAACCGCGGCAATTAATTACCAGCAATCAGATCGCAGCAATTAATAGCATCCTAGCTGCGCCACTTAATTCACTTTATTCCAATAATTTTTCCTTCGGCGAATCTCCCGGTAAATTAATGGCAAACGACTACGCGTCGTTTGCACACATCTACTGGAACTATCTTCCAGAGTTCAATTCTACATTTACATAACACGAAACAGTTGGATTAACGTATTTAGCAGTAGCTATATTTCACTTCATTAACTCGTTTCCCTTGTCACGGACATTTCAATTTTAATTAGCCCGTAAATTGCAAATTAATAGGCAAATTCATTGGTTGCGAACAGAGAAAAGTGCAATAAATTGTACGAAATGGAGCGTACGAATATAATTTTCGAACTCCTAGTCGTACTGGTCCGGCTGTTCGTCACAATTCCAGATAAATCCCGACACGTGCGACGGATACGGCGGGATTCATTATTATTTCCAGAGGGTGCAACGGCGGCGGGATTAAATAGGGCGAGGTAGCAGAAAGAAGGACTGTACGCGATGACGCGGATACCAATGGTCCCCAATTGCGTAGGCCTAGAGTGACTCACAAAGTCGGCCGATCGCGCTTTATCCGATTATTCGTCGTTGTCAAAAAGCTACGGGGCGAATTGCATTCACCCTCGGTCCGCCGATCGTTTTGTGTGCCAGAGGAAACGGTAGTCTTGTTATATCGATTAGGGCGCGAGACAATCGTTTTGTGTTGTCACACTTTCCGAGTAGGGATCTGCCTCCGTACGTTATAATTCGCAGCGATTAAAACACAATAATGTGGGGAGTACAACGGAAGGAGTACATTTATCAGGAAATCAACGTAGTCACCTAAATACACTCTGCGGTCCTTGTAGGGTAAAAACTTGACTCC
Source organism: Hedychridium roseum (assembly GCA_963989215.1). NCBI lineage: Eukaryota > Metazoa > Arthropoda > Insecta > Hymenoptera > Chrysididae > Hedychridium > Hedychridium roseum. The sequence continues at coordinate 5,268,759 of OZ022311.1, read as the reverse complement.
GGTGTGCAAGACTGTACGTTTAAAAAGTCGATTGAAGCATGACTCGTGCTGTTTGTATCGCGAAGTTTACGTGACTCGTTAATAACCGTTCGCTAGAGCAAACGGAACAAGAAGTTGACAAGCCACTGAACCGAATCCTACGGTTCAATTAAATATTATTTATCGGTGCCGACTATGATAATTCATAAGTACGTGCCTGCTTTCCGACAGCTTTAGAAACAGAAGGGGCGTGGCTATGGTCTTACGAACAGCGTGAATCGGAAAAATCATTTACGTTACATTTCGCCGTTCACAGCAACCGTTAGCTAATACAGTTTATCACACTGTTCCTATTGGAATCCTCAAGATAGTTTTGTTGCTCTTGTCAGGTTGTCACACGCTTCATCGTTTGTCGTAAAGGGAAATACTGATCGACAGGAAACGTTTCCGATGCGATTTATGTAAACGAACACATCTCATAAGTCTGTGATTAGAGGTATTCCTATTTCACTGATCCGTAAGATAATTGATTTAAGAAACGAACGACAAGACGGCTCAAAAGAACTCCTTGAACACGCATTACAGACCGTGTAATTATCATGCACGTACCTTACTGGTGGAATAATTCCCGTTCCCGTTTAAATTGTGTACATGAACGTTACTGATAACCGAGACGTCGATACAGATAATTCATGTTTGTGGAAAAAAAAGAAAACTATACCATACATGTCGTGTTTTGTAACTTCCCGTGCTGCGATCTTTCCAGCAGATTTCGCCTTTGCTGGGCGGCAAATGCAATAACAAATTGCGCCAACGTAATACCTGCCGAGCCGCGAGAAACTCAGCGTCGAAGAAAAAAGCCACCGTGCACCATTAGTTTCTGTCAAAGATTGTAAAACACGCGTTTAAGTGTACCGTGTGTGGGTCGCACGCGAGGACTAATTAACAATATCCTGTACGGTCATTTGTCAACGATAACAATGCTTCGTTGTGAAATTACGTGACAAACGAGTGATCCATGCGCGCGGGCATTCTCGCCGATTAAAATGAATGCCTACGAAACCTCGTTTAATGGCAAAGTACACGTGCGAGTCGCGTGAAATATCGTCGCTCGTTAACGGAATAATTGTTATTGAGCTCAAATTGCATGTCTTAGTTTCTCCGATAACCGATATATATCGGGCCGAGCAGGTTTACGAGTCTTGCAGTACATCGCCGTTATATTTTTTCCACGCTGTTATAAGGCTCGTCCGGGCAGACGGAAAGTTTGCGTTCGAAGAACTTTTTCATGCGGGAGCTCAAGTGCAAAGTTCCCGAGTTTGTTCATTAAGAAGGTCGTTATTTTTCCTACAACAATTCCGAATAATGAGAAACTATAAGTAAACATAAATACGTCTGCCGTTAAACGATAGCCGATAAGCACTTGGCTCTTCTAATGAGAATTTTCCATCATTTCTCGCCAAATTAAAGACATTGATTGTCACGATAGATTACTGAATTATTCACGGTTTATTTTACTTTGCAAATCACATCGATTGCAAAGCACGAACTAATAACTTATCTTGTCAGTACTTTTTTTATTTAACCGAACGTACGTTATGGTTTTTGTATTAATCAATATTCAGCTGCACATGAGCTGATAGCTGTTGCAGAACTCGCGTTATCATCTATACATACACTTTGATGATCGAGTTTTTCTGTTCGGCGATAAGGATAAAAAGCTTTCATGCCTGAAAAATTCTTCACATACAGGATATACTTCTTTCGTAGCAGAAAATTGATGGAAAAGTCGCGCATAAAAACTGCGCTTAAGTCGCGGTTAGAAATTTATGAAAAGTCGGTAGCCACGTAAAATGATCATCTTGTGACACCATTTTTGCATTAATAATTGTCTGCCGGAACATGCAAAACAGTGCGCCACGTAACGTAACGTCGGGGGATTGTAATACGATGAATGTAATTTCTCAGCTTTGAAACCGGCTCCATCGATTTCCTTTCAAGAGTTGGCCGGCTAACAATGCATCTGATAGCTCGTTTATCAACAAAGTTAACAGTCTCTATGCAGTTCGAGCAGATAGATCATCAATGCACACGCTACGCTTATTGTACAGAGAACTGCACGAAACACGCTCAAGATCAGAGTGCTCCGAAATATAAACTCTGCACGGTACTATTAATTCTACAAACAGACAGGTACGTGAATTCAACACGAAACGGATGTTGCGAAATTTAAGGTACATTCAGAAGAACTAAATCCCAGCAACGTCGCATAAGCCACTTAATTTGTAAATTTCTTTTTTAAGTGCACTCCTTACCTTGTATTTTGTTGAATCTTTTTATAAGGAGCTTTTTAACGAAAAGATCGTTGATGCTAATAAGCCGAATGATACGTGGGGCCAAGGCTCGGCACGACGGACACAAAGTATTCCGCTGATCATCGGCAAATGCCAAACAGTTGGGAGCTCAGCGAGAAACGGAAAGGACTCCGTCGGTAAAGAGGCGATAATTCGAAAAATTGCCGGCAAAACAGCGGGATGAGGGTAATCGTTTAGACTGCTCTGTCCGCGTTTGCGGCTAAACGAGAGTTTAATTAGTTTTCGTCGGCAGCTGCTGCTGTTGCACGAATCTCGGTTAAAAACGCCACGGAGATATGGATCCGCGGTTATTGCGCCCCGCTTCGACAGTACGAAATTTTAATTAGGAACCGTATAAACTTGCGCGAGCGTTGTCAGTATAATTAGCGGCAACATGCACGGACGACTCTGCCACGGAACAAACAGATTCAATCGTCCGTTTTCTATCTAGAATACAACACAAAGCTCACGAGCTCCTACGGGCGATACGATTTCAACGGATCGCAGGTAATGACAGACACAAGAAAACACCGAGGCCAATGTTATTCTTTGCCGAGCAATCTCGCCCGCATTATTTTAGAATCGTACAAGTTGCTTAACGAGTCGCACGACAGACGCGGCAATTTGCCGGACCATCAAGACGCCCGCGGGATACAACGATCCCGCTGATTAATCCCGGCCAAAGTTTCCCGCGTGTCCCGTCTCGGCGGATTACTCGTGACAGTCGTAAACGAGCGGAAAAAATTATGCAGGGCGTAAAGCACGATGAAAGCCGTGCGGTTGCGTTTTACGAGGACAATGCTGTCCCGGCGGACGGGGCAACAGCAGCGGGGCGTCCCGGAGGAGCGGAATGAAGTCACGTGCAGAAATTAAGTACGCGGTTTTACTTGGCCATAATAAATGGGGATCCGGCATCGCGGCAGAAGGAGTGGAGGGGCGGACGAGGGAGTAACGAAAGCTCAGGACGAAGGTAGTTTTACAACCGGCCGGGTCACCCGGAAGCCCCGATGACGGGCACAAAGCGGGGGTTAGAATTATTTCATTTCAAAGTTCCTTGCAAGGATCCCAGCCGGCTCCTGTCGGCTGATAACTTTATGACTCGGCGGCCCCCGCCGAGAGAACCCACGCCTCGTTACGCTGGCCGTTTGCGCGCGGGGAACAATTTCGGACTGTCGTGACGTCGATTTATAAGGGGCGCCCGATAAAACAAACTTCCGCCAAGAAATCAAGCGAGAAGCGGATAAACGCCGCCGGAGGTTATCCTTACGGTCGCTCGTATTGCGCGCTCCTCGCGGAAAGACACTGCTATTGACTTTTCGACGAGTATTGCCAATTACCAGGACCATTTCTCTCATACAGCTGCGTGAAATGAATTTTAGAAACCCAAGCGGGTTGAGAGTTTTTATTAAAATCGACCGTAGCGGAGAACGTAGCTGAGAGGAAAAGAGGGAGAAGTGATTTCTTTTAATTGGGAATATTTAAGGTTTCCGTGAAATATAAAGGAAATACTTAAATATCTTTAAATGGAATGACGTGAATTGATATGATTGAACAGACGTGAGAATATTATACGACGTTGTTCTTGCACGGTTCACCTGAAATCTCGCTTAGAGACGAAACGCACAATAGGAACCGGTAGAAATAGCAGTCGGTTTTAGTAATGCGTTAATTCCATTCGCGTCAATGCATAGTCAAAGGGTTGTTGAAAATCAATCGGTGGTGGGTGCCGCGGCAGTCGGAATGCAGGTATTCCGCGATCCGATGTACAAATTATACGGATTCGATCAATAGACGGAAGATCAAAAGACTCTGCTAATGGGAAGTATGTACATCTCGAAGTTTCTCAAGGGCTCCATGTCGAAAGGGGGATGAATGAACTCACTCGACTTTGTTGGCAAGCAGATAAATTTCTGGTAACGTGCCAAGCGTGGCCGAGGCCACGGCCGAGGCCTGCTCGCCGCGAAGAAAGACGGGAAAAGGAAAGGAGCGTCGGCCAGTGGGGAACCGGTATTGGGTTATTCGGCTATGCAAAATAAGCGAATGCGCGGACCGAGTTATTGTTATTGGTTTACCGAACGGCCGGGCCACGGCGAAATCCGGCGACCACGCGACTAGCTCGTCCGCGCGCCCATTGTCCTGCCTCGTAAAAAAAGGGGGGGGGGTCCGGCCCGGAAAGTGGAAAAAAAATCAAAGTCCATCTCGTCGACACCTGTTCAAACAACAGATTAAGCCGATCGATTCCGACGGAAGGGTTATTGTGCGCTGAAGAGTCGATCTCCTGTCAAGATATATTGGCTGATGGAAACACAAAGAGTGCACGGAAGATTGGATTACGCGTGGCTTATCGCTGTTCTCGCTTTGAAACAAAGCGAACTGCATATCGGCATTTTGCGACATCCTATCAAGCGGGCAAACTTTCGCAGACGTCGTTCCCGTTTGCTTTCCAATCTCGTACATTCATTTGAATTTTATACCGTCAAATCACCCGCGGGCTTCTTCGTCCAATTTTTACCTCGAAAGCCCGACATTAAAACGAATCCGCTATGCAGCCAGATGTCGAGGACAAGTGTGCCGCTTATTCGCGCGGGCGATATGTAATACAACGTAGAATAGTACTAAAGTACAAAATTCTATCGATCCGGATGAGGGCAAAGTGGATTTAATGGGCCAACTCAAAAACCGGGATCGGCTCATTCACCGACGATTCCAATGATTTCCGATCGTCATGTTGTTGAAGCAAGCGGCAAACGTAATTCCTCGGCGAGATGGAACGTTTCGGAACTCGCGATAGGAATGGTAAAATGTACAATCGCGAAAGCTCACAATCGATATTATCGAATCGACGGTGCAGCGAAGTTTCTTCGCCGATATTTTTACAGCATTGCCACACCTTCTCTCTCTGCGTTCTCTATTCTTCAGGTATCCTTTACATTCCTCAATCTGCACAATGCTAACCGATATTTCCATCTCGTTCCGTTACCGTTTCCTTTTGGGCCAATTCCTCGGGCGTCACGTCGTGTTTGCCGGTAATAAAAGTTTTAATCTATCGGATTAAGCGTTTTCCCCGGTACGAATGGATAAATCCGCTCGTAAATAAACGCGCACGGCCGGACATGGTCCACCCCCTTTCACGGCTTGTCTTTTTCCCGCTATGTGCATTTCCCGTTGGATCCGCCGAGAAATCGCCTTACTTACGCGCCGTATATTTTCATAGGGAACGTTCGAGAGGTTTTTTCCTTATTTGACCGTCGTCCCTTTTCACGTGGCACCCCTTCTCCCCCTCCAACGCTGTGGACGTTCCACCTCCCCGGAGGAATCGCGACAAGAATCGCAATCGCGCGAATACGAGGCTTGCAGAATCGCAGAAAAACTTTCAGAATCCGGCGGGGCAAGTTTAACGAAAAGAGGAGGAGGGAAGGGGGGTAGCAGCGGGGGGTGGGTCGAGGGGGCGAGCGGGTCGGGACTGTTCCGAATCGGCAAAAAGCTCTGAAAACCATTCGTCTCTTTCTATCGCCCAGGCCGAGATAGAATCGCGCGAGCTGACTTGGAATCGCAGCGACGGGCCAACTTCGCCGGGACTTTCCGCCGTGTCTCGCGTAAATTTCCGAAGGTCCAAGTGTACATACACACACGTGTAACGAGGTTAAATCTGGCGACTGTTAACAGAGTTATAATTCCCTCCTCAAGTTTTGGGCGGAGAGTCAAACAACTTGGGGCATTCCTCTTCCGACTAACCGGCGAGCGCAAAGTCCCCGAACTTGTCCGGCAATTTCGATAGGCAGTTTCCTATGAAAAGCTCGAGTAGGAGCGCGTAATCGGACGATCACCCGCTATCATCGCTATCAGGTTAATTGGGCGATACTTGAGATAATGGTTAAACAGGGAAATACGGAGAAAGGTTAAGGCCGTAGCAATTGAAAGCACCTTTGAACTATCGCTTCCTGATAATCCTCGGGGAATTCAGTAGGTAGTTAAGCGGTTGTGTAACCTCGATGTGGGGGTTATCGGCGAAATAGCGAAATTACGAGACGATATATGCCGGGGCTCGAGTATATCGGGAAAGGGTTAGCCTTGAAGGCACAAAGCTGTTCCCCTAACGCCGTCCTACTAACGAGCCCGCCACCAGTCAGTATCGTATTTCACGGGCCGGTGCGCGCATAGTAAAGCTTATTAATTCCATTTAACGGGCTTAAGTCCGGCTCCCCCTTCTTCGTTATCCCCTCCGACAAAGTAGATCGGGAACACGAGTAGGCAGGCACCGAAATGGGCCCGATGTTGCGATCGGCCCTACCGGCGACGAGCGTGAGAAACGAGTCGAGGAGACTTCGCCGAAAGAGGAGCAACAAGACCAAGGCCCTGCGGAGATAAAACGAAGGAAAGGACCGACGGGAGACCCGCGTTGCGTATACGCGCTTCCCTCGCGAAACCAGATATAGTCGGCGATTCGCCCACCACGACTTCGCATTCTGCCCGCTCGCAAAAAACAGAGGAGCACGCCTTACCGACGTTACTACGGAAAACATCGCCACAGTTTTATGCCATAGACGGCTCACCATCTTACAGTTCGTCACAGGTAAACGAATACTATTTGTAACGAGAGTCGTCATTTCGATTAATACTTAAAAAAGTGAAAAATGTTATCACAAAAAGAAAAAGTAAAAAAGTCCATCTGATAATCGAGTAGTAATGTAAATCTAGTAGACGTGATTTTTTTGTAATTCTTTATCTATTATTGTTGTTGAATTCGGAACGTGAATTGCGAACAATCTGCGTACAACGAGGCACGTAAAAATCCCTATTTTCGAGTGCAAAGAGGATCATTTCGAAAATTTCGGGAACATTTTCAATTCGTGGGAAGAGTGTCGTCCGTGGGTTTTGAGATTTTTGCGAAATTTTTCGGTTTTTATCCCAGGTATTAATTAAACGTGCGACCGTTACCCCGATAGATTGAATTAAAATTGATTTGATATGTTTGAAATTTATGAATGAAAAATATTGCGTTTTTGTAATTTTTCCGAACGAAAGCCTGCTTTTTTGTACCTGCTCGTAGCCGTGTACAACACGGTATTTTTTAGGAAGCGGAACACCGTGTAATACGGATTTTGCCTGTGTATGAAAAATATTGTTCGAGGAACGAATTTCCCGGGTTGATATGCAAAGCTTTCTAATAAGGCGTTGACGGTATTTTCCGCAGTGCCTCTTTTGCGGTCGAGCCTGCAGTTATATTGAAATAGTATCTGACATTAGCACCTTATCTTTCTTTCCCAGCCAACTTGTGATATATAGTCGGCATTCCACGACAGCAGTAGGACACGAACAGGACGAGAGCAGTAAGGAGCGAGGACGAAAAGGAGTGCGACGAAAGGCGGGAAGGCGAGACAGACGAGCGGCAAGAGAAAGCGAGAAATAAAGAGAGAAGGAGGAAGGTGCTTTACATTAAGGCGAGATCGTTTAAGCGAGATTCCTCGGACCGAGTGATTTATTCGAAACGAAGCCGAGCAGCGCGTGGAACGGGGAGAAAAGTCACTTGCCCCGGAGTTCCCAGTACCAATGCCTATGGGACAGTTGATCATGGAGGCGCCGGAATTGCCCGACCCCATTTCCGCCTGCAGATTCCCCTACATAAAATCGAGCAACGATGAAACGGCTGGCAAAACTACAAAGCCCCGGCCGATTGATTCCGTGTAAAATGGGCGAACGATAAAACCGGGGGACGCACTAAAACGTGATTGCTGGCCACTCGGCGGAAATACGTCGAGAGTTAATTAAATTAGGTCAGGTAGGAACGCCGGAGAAGGACAGGATGCTGCGCTATGGAGTAAATGTCAAGTAAGTAAGATTTCGACGAGCGCTTGGATCTGGGTAAAACGAGAGGAACGGACTCTCCTGTGCTTTGCGATCGGCCGTTCCGATCGGACGCGAACGTTGCGAACTCCCGTGGCGAGTCATCCGTGGAGAAACGGGAAACCCAGAACGAAGCTCGCGGGAACAAGCACGCGAAACGTAGCGTGGCAGCTCGCCACGGTGCGTGACTTCCGTTGACTTGGCCAATCGAGCGCGCCAACGATAACCATTCCTTCCACAGGACGGTAACCGTGTACGCCGTACCGGCAATGAGAGCCGCGAATCTCGTTAGTCCAATACGCAATGGCGAGCTAACACGACACATCCGACGGTGATAAATCTTGCCCCGGCAAAACTCCGACCTTGAAGGTAATTAAAAACACCGTAATGACATCAAGGGAAATGTCGAGTAGCGAGCTAATGAAAAGTGGATAATCACAATGCGACAGGCGATATCGGTTACCTAATTTCATTTGTCATCTTCAAAGTCTTATTACCACGGCAGCCAATTAGCAGCCGTTATGCTCGCAGGAAGTGCCTGAAAATAACTACTACCCGTGGAGATGCAGTCGGATTTCGCGCAAGTAATTAGACTGTCGAACTTATCGAAGAATTAATGGACACGCGAAACGAGATAACGGATTAGGAAATGAAAATTATCGACCGACGCAGTGGCTACGTTCCATCTGATTCAATTGCAATTATCATGAAATTCCATTAATCCATTTGCGGGTCTTCACGTGAATTCTCTTTTATCATTCCTCCTTTACGTCCCCTTTTTTGCCTCACTCTACTTCCGTCGTTATTTACTTTTCTCCTCAAGAACTCTGTGATATTCCTCCGGTTTTCCCAGCGTTGTGCCGAATAATATTTCAGGTGGGCTCTTCGGTGTATTCCTTCGGAGTCCTGCAGCCTTGCGTCTTGTCTCCGTTGCTCTAGCTTTAAGCCTGACCGTCTTACTTCGCTCTGTCTACGTGTTTTGTCGTGCATTCCGTGCGCACAGCGCTGACGGCAGACATTTCGTCGGGCCTGCGAATCCCCCGAGTCTCTCGCTGGCCCGACATACCTTGGCTCCCTGACATTCTCACCCGTGCGTATGTGCACACTGCACGGCCGCTTTATGATATATCCCGAAGAAAGCCCAGCCTGTCGGTGGCACGTTCAAAGTTCGTGCTGCCGCTCCTCCGTCCTTTGTCGAGAAAAACTCTATGTCATCGCTCCGAAGTTCCTAATCGACCAACAGCAGGCCCGCAGCATGAAAAGCTAATGCCCGGACAAGTCGGCCAAAAAATGGCCTATACATTAACAAACGCTGTGACATCAATGACTCGAAAACACCGTCAATTACCGTCCTTTCCCAACGATTGTTCAACGTGTATTACTTACTCCTTGAAAATTTTTACCCCCAGGTGATGAGACTGATGAAATCCAGAAACAATTCTCGCTAGAAATTGAAGTAAGTATTAAAGTACAAACATGACGATGTCGTTGATTTCTAAGTAAACATTAATTACAACATCAGAGTAAGACTGTAGTTATCGTAAGCCTGTCCTGTCGGAGCGTTACTTTTTAGAATCGAGTGCAATTAAAAGTTCATAATCGGGTTTCGCTAGTTTATGTATTTCGTAATCGACGAGACTTCACCTGAAGCTCCGCATTTTGCTTTGATCTTCGCATGAGTGACGTGAAATTCGAAATTCGCGTAGAATAAAGTACGTCCAGGTTTAGATACATTCCACATGGCGACGAATTGATATGTGTAATTGCTGCCGTAATTGACGTGCAGGTCGGAATTAAATGGAAATTCGCGTGTCGCGCTTACGCGGACTAATTATTGCGTGGAGAATCGACTGCAAGGGGAAAGACAGTAGGATTTCCGAGGGATTAGTTTTCCGCTTTGACCCCGTTGTTCTCTATTGGCCGGCCATAATGCCGTTCGTGTCGCAAAAAAGGCTCCACCGCGTTTTATCCCCCTGTTATTTTCGATAGTTAAATCCCCGCAAGTGGAATTAATTCGAAAATGAATGAATCATCACGGTCGAGCGATTATCGTTAACTTCGCGTTATAACGTAACCCAGCAAAATATTCATACTGTACGAATCATTCTCCTCAATACCAAATTGATACACTATTAGCATAAAAACAGAAGCCTGTGGCAAATTTAATATTGATAAGAAAACACTTACCCATTTGTTCGAGAGATACGTAAATTGATGAAAAATACCAATTAATCCGTTTAGAGGAAACTGAAGAATGAAAAGAACGATGCCCGTTCTCCGGTCGACGTGAATAGTTAATCAAGAGAAAAATCACGCGGCAGCGCTGCAATCGAGGAAGACGCGTGCTGGCGAGGCAGGTCGGTTCATGAATTGTCAAAATTAATTAATTCGCCTCACTAGATTTTACTTTCCTCGCGGAAGGAAAAATGGGCATATACGTGGCCGACTGATGACTGAATCGTCACACCGCCGTAGCAACGTTTTAATTAAAAAAGTCGGAACGTACGGCACATTCGGGCGAAATGGGTATCTGTTTGAAGCGGGTCAGATGTACCGGGACCATGCTTCATCAGCGACGGTGACTCTAACTCCTAACTTCCGCGCCGTGTCGTCCTACCTGTGTGCTGCGTGCAATTTCAGATAAAGTGAAATGTCGCAGTTTTTGCCACCCCCCCCCCCCTGCCACCCACTTGTGACGGAGCAATCGCAAGGAAAGTTCAACGTGCGTAATTTATTTCTCACTTGTCACCGAGAACTTTCGTCAGAATGATCATCTGAACTGTGGATTACGAATAATTTGTAAGAATAATGGGAAAAAACATTGAGCAAAGTTACGAGACACCTGGAGTCATTCGGTGAAGATAATTGTTTAAGAAAGTGTGGCGTTTGGTAACATAATCGCCAGCTTTTCACGGAAGGTGCAGATAAAAATTAGCCGCATTAACCGGCTAAAGTACCGTTTTTAAAATTCTGCCGACAACTTCCTACGGTCCTTCCGTTTACCTATTCTACGGCAGATATGGTAGCTCTTTTCTTTTACAACGTCGTTTTCATTCTCACTGGTAGCCTCCGTTCTGACTGCCACTATCCTCCTAACACGCAATTCCCTTTTGCGCTGGCAGAGCCTGCGACGAAAAAGCGAGAAAGAAAAAGAGCACCGAGGAAAAATTATACCGTCCGATAGTCACGCAGTAACGCGAAGTACTGCATCAGATAAAAACATCGCATATTTCATTAAGACTTTTTCATAAATTCATGCATGTAGCATGATTCATGTGTATTTAAAGCAACAGAGGCGCTAATAAAAACAGATTCTTACGTCACACGAATTTAGTAACCTCGATTTCAGGGGCCAAAAGATACACTCGTTTAGTAACGGCTACGACGAAATATTGCACCAAAATTTATATAAAATAGATGTGTAATTAAAATACGCGTCATCATTAATACGTATTCGTAATTATTTTTATTTCAAAAGAATTTCTATTCCTTTTAAATTTTATGTAACCCGACTACAAAGTTTTTTAAGTTCGGTATACTTCTTTTAATCATGGATAATTAGTGCGTTGTTTTACTGTCCAGTTTTTTCCGGGAAACATGAGTCCATTGTGATGTTAAAGAAGGCTATCACATTGTGAACATTTTTCCAAGAAGCTACATTTTCCATCAGAATTTTCAATTTTGCCAGTAGCTAACTGTCTTACGCTTCGTACCAGTAACTGGATGTTATTCATTTTTAGCTTCGTGGACTTTTCCTAGAAAATCCTTTGTAAAAATACAGCAAGTACCGTAAACGAGGGACCTGCTTTATTCTGTTTCGCCTTCACAACGGCTTTAAATTCACGATTGACCGTAAAAAGATATTCCCTTACTTCTTCATAATTATTTACAATATTCGACTCGTTGTCCCCTTAACTTGCGCTTATTTAATTACAACATTATATTCTTTCTTCAAAGCAGTCCTGTAACTGTCAAACAATGTTTGAAAATTAGTTAAGAAAGACGATGGCGAAGGATTTGAAAATTTCCAAGTTTATATCAAACATTATACTTCTTTGAAACATTTTAAACGGTGCATAAAGTTGTTTGCAAGATATTCGTTATCTTAGGTAAAAGGCTACGAGTGAGGTATTCAGGAATGCATAAAAATTCCAACAATTCTGCGACACTCGAATGACGCGGATGGATTTTATCAGTGAGTTAATGCGCGATTCGGTTTGAAACAAAGAAAAAGGCAACAAAGAACTCGACGGAAGATCGCCACGTCATTCAGCGTTTCTGGAAGAATGCTTTTTAAGCGTGACTAATGCCACACGCTCGGCACTCAGGTGTTTCCGTGTGTTACGATCAGATGCGTCTAGAACTGGCCATTTATGCACGTGCTGGCAAAACGATCTTCCGGTGTTTCTGTCCACCTGCTTTAGCGATTCCAGCTTATTCGTCGCCTCGTTCGCCAGCTGCCAGCAGTATGCTCAAGATCTTCCAATTACAGCCCTGAGGAACGCTCGAGGATAATGCGATGACGTTAAGACCGTAAGCCAAAAAAGCACGGTCCTTCGAGTGGTACCGTTGAAAAATATATTCCTCCTTATATGGAATATAAATAAAACTAAAATATATAAGATATATATATATATATAAAGAAGGAAATTCCCATCACAGCTGACTCACCTTGCCCCAAATTCCGGGAATCTTACGACGGGTTCAGTAAATTTCCTGGCTGGCATTGGCGCATTAGCGGTTAACTGAAGAGAGTTTTATCGAGCGACGGATTGGACTGCTTTCAAGACGCCATCGAGTGATATTGACCGGTTGAACTTTGATCGGGCGGTGCTTCAAAGCGACGTAAAAATTAGTCCAGCTTATTGGTCCGGAGTAAGGTAGCGTGGCATATCGGTTTCTCGAGAGGAGCGAGACAGATGGGAAAGCAGTCTGGCCTTCTAGAGCGTCGGGTATGGAGCTATTTCCACGCGACCTTGAACGACTCGAGGGAAGGTCGACGCGCTTTGGAAACGAGGTCCGGGCACGCACGTTCTAAAGGAGCAGCCTGGCCCGTCCCTTTGCAATGCCATCGGCCGCCCGGACCGTCGCCCCCGTCGGCCCCCGCGAGACACCGAGAGAAAGGGGACGACGGGATTCAACCGTCTCGCCTGAGTTGCCTGACGGGTCGTGCGCATCGAATACCTCTTCTTGCCGGTCCTCAGCTCTCTCAGTTTCGCGGATCGACCTGCAACGCGACTTCACGGCCGCCCACTGACGTCACACTCATCGTCGACAATCGTTACTAACTGTACCGTCATTCTTGAAAACGTACCTGTTAAAAAGGATAATCGTAAAACGTTGCCCGTGTTAAGAGGAATTGTAATTGGACGATGCCGATGTCAATTGTCAAATGCTCAAAGTGTCAAGTGTACTAATGTACTTGTTAAACCGCTAATAAAGAGTCAAGGAGACGAGGCGATACAGTTATTACCGTGCACGGACGGTTTCGAGTTGTTACACAGTTTGGGCATCGGTGAATGAACCGTCGGTCGGCTTTAAAGGATGTAAAATTGATGAATTCCCGGCTACAGAGGATTGCGCCTTCGGAAGAGGCGGTGGATAAAATGTGTGTTATTCGGATGAGGATGGGCGTGAATCGAGCGGACAGAGGGTGATTGCCGAGCCGTCATTGAATTCCCATGCAGATCGGAATGAGGCGAGAAACGAAGGACAGAAACCGCAGGCATCATTGCCCGGAGCGTCGATGTACGGGCGTTCTCGTTTCCCAATTAAATTTTCAACGGGGCCACGGTAGGTCGTTCGGGCGAGAGGCTCGCATCGAGATTTCGAGAGCCGACTAATTAGCATCTCGATGACGGAACGTTCCCGCCATTCTCGCCGTACTACGTGAATACACGCGGCTGCAACGAGACATCGGCAATGCGGTCCCGATATCCGCCGTCGCTTTCAGCCACAACGCTTGCCAATACCCAAACAAAGCGAATTCGCACGCGAAACGAGGGCTTATGCAACGCGAACCAACTGGACCGGGACTGCGCGGAGGAGTAGAAAAAAAAATGACGAATGCCAACACCTTCCATCGTCGCATCTAACTGTACGGCCATTATCGCCGACCGCGGGGAACAGTCAAGAACGTTGATTAAAAGTTCTGCCAATTAACAGCGGCGACGTTCGCGCGGCAGGTTTAATCTACCATTTTATTATCTGGAGAACAGTTATCCGAGTTTCCGGGGAAAACGGTGTTATAACATATTACGCCGCCTGTTTGTCATGTCGCCCGGGCAACACTGACGAAAAGTTCGTGTAATTAACGGCGGGAAATGTCTGGCAATAAGCTTAATTCGTCATTTCGTTGCTCCGGGAACGGTCTGGGTGCGGGGAAACTTGGACGACGCGCTAATGCAACTGTCTGCTGAAAATGCCTATGGAGTTACGTCAAAGTTGAAGCTGCTACGCGAGAAAACCAGTTCCCCGTCGCCGTGAGAATGTCCCGCGCGGAGCTAAAGTACCGCTAATGATGATCCATCGCATGGAGAAACACACAGAGTGGCGGTTCTCGCAGCACCGTCGGCTCGTGCTCCAAGCGTTATGTATTTTGCGTATTTCTACGACGGGCGAGGGGGGATGCCGAAGGGGGGGAGTCGTCGAGCAATCGTGGTGTATGTAAGCCTCGGGAAAGGATGGTGCAACGCGCACGTGGTGTCAGCAGGCAGCTCATCGGTCGAACAGTGCAGATGCAACCGGCAAGAAATGATTTGCTTGACCCTACCATAAATAGTACATTCCTCCGCAATAATGCCGTACCTAACGGCACGAAGTTACGGCGCAAAATTGCGGAGCAACGATACGACACTGTTATTTGAAAGTAGCAATTCATTTGTTCGTTAATTTCATGGCGAGACAGCTATTAAAAGAAAGTGGATAAGTGTACAATTAACAGACGGTGCTTAAGTATATGGATAAATTAAAGGAAGGAAGTAATGGCACGTGTGAGTAACGATTCATGGAATGTGTTTCGTTGGAAATTTATAACTATGCACTCTATATGTGCCATGATTTTGACTTCGTGCAAGTTGTTCATGAAGTGACGCGATAAGGCTTTAGTGCGGCTTTAACACATCACTTCGTCTTAAAATATTGCTTTCGCAGACGTCCCGAAAGGAATTCGCCTGCAAGCTCCGCGTTTTGTCACGCGGGTCACGTGTTTAATCATACCGAAGATCCGATTAACGATATAGGTAGATCGACTATCTCGAGGGATCCTCGGGTCTTTATACAGACAGTAGCGTATATAACGTCGCGTCTGGCTGACGTCTGCGGTATTCCGGAAGTTTTCGGCTCTCGAGTTTCGTCAAGAGTCTTGCTCAAGTCGAGCGGGGTGTACGGAACCTCAAGCCCCCGTGTTCATCGAGAACTTCTCCACCGTCTTTAAAACGTTTAGCCTAAATCAATACTGTTGCACTCTCCGTGAAAATAATAACACATCATTTCAGATCATTTCTTTGTTCATAAAAATTTCAAACCTTCAACACTTGTCCATTAATTGAGCCATGAGTAGAATACCTTACTGTTGTGTCAAGCTAATTACGTACGTAACGATATAATTTGAGTGCTCTCTTTCCGGCAAGAAGGTACAAAATGAAAGGAAATATTCGCTCAGCAAATTGTGTGAAAATTTTCTTTCGATTGTCATCTTCATGCTACTTATTTGGTAATACTTATTTGGCGAAATTTCTGACTGGCTTTCTCGCGAGGAATTCGTCACCCGGTGCGAATAATACCCCGGGGAATGCAACGACGAGGTGCAGCCGGCTGCAGCATCTGTCCTGTGTAACCGAGGAGCAAGCTGTTATCCTGCACCTGCATTGCCATGTGCGCAGAGCGCAGGACCCCTGTGCATTGGATCATACACACCGTGCAACAACTTTCTTCCTTCGGAGGCACGCCTTTAAAGGTTACACGGGCGATCGTAAATCAACGGCCGCTTGGATCCTTCGCCTAGGACGTCGACTAAGCTCTCCAAAGTGGCTAACCTTTCGTCATTATTTCCCCGTGACCGCGGTCACGAGGAAAATCGATTTACCGGGCTAAGCATTAGCAAAAGCAGGACCTCATGACCCACTGCAAACATACGACTTCCAAAGTTGAGCGGTGAATTACGATCGTCTATGAAATAATGATCGGTCTGCATGGAGAAAACGCTTTGATCGTAGTTCAAAGCCTCTCGACTGAATTCGAAAGACTGAGCATTCGCAAAAACAGGACCTAATGACCCACTGAAAACACAGGACTTCGTGTACGAAGTAATGATCGGTCTGCATGGCGAAAACGTTTTGTTCATAGTCCGAAGTGTCATGGCCGAATTTGTCCTTCCATAGTGCGCAGATAAACGAGACCCGAGTAGAACATAGTTCCCGCTAACTCGCCCTAAATTTCGAATATCTCATAGCGACGTTGAATCGCGATATGTATCGCGAACTAAGTCAGTTTCTAGCTACTATAATAGGGTTGTTCATTTGCTCGAACCTCGGCGCAGGGCAAGAAGGGGATTCTCTAACGTTCTGACGCGAGCTCTACAGAACTGAGCGACCCATTCGTGTAATGAGATAACGACAAACACTCGGGCACTTCGTAGTATCTCGCTTTCCTACTAATCAGATGGTAATTCAATGCGCCTGAAAGGAAATTGTTATAACCAACTGGACCTTTCTGCGTTGCGTACGTCAACAAATATCCTGAAAAATTCCTCTATGTAAATATTTTTAAACTGCGCGCAAGATGTAAAAACTATCTGAAACTAATTCAATGAATGGAAAGTACGCATGTGAATTTCCTCGAAGTGAACTACGAATCTATGTGCGGAATTATATAATTCCCCGAAAAGTACTGTATTTGACATCTCGCTGACCTTTCATTATCGTTCTTCGATGCGACAGTGAGGTTCTTCTGAGGAATTAAAACGGGGATAGCTAGAATGTAGCGGAACTAAGCGAGGAACGGCTAAGACGAATGATTTCCAACGAGTGAAGCTTAAGCAACATTTACATCGAGCACCTTTGGTGATGATACGACGACGAATAATAAAAGGACGCTGTCAACCGTTGCTAGAAAGATGTCATTAACGGGTAACGGTACGGCGGGGAATTATGCGGCTCCTTAATTAAATTTCTCGATTCCATTGCGTTATCTCCTGACGCGATCTTCGAAGACCGAACGACGCTGAAACTGTCGTTAACCGGTACACAGGCGTCGGGTTGGTCAGAGATGCTTGGAAATCGCCGTCGTTTATCGTCTTTTCTCACTTCCATCGCCGTCAATTACGACGTGCTAAAAGGGGAGATGTCGTTACACGTGATTATTAACTGACGACGTCGAGCAACGGAAACGAAGGTACGTGAGCAAAGTCGTTGTAAATCATCACCTGGCTTTACCACTTTCGTGCGGATTTTCAGGGAAATGTCAAGAGAGGGGCAGGTTAAAAGAGCCGAGGAATTAGGGGCAATGGTAGATCGTGGCGTGTTGACTAGACGAAATCTTACTCGAGCGGTAGACGCGCGTCTATGATTATCTTGGGGGAGGGTCCTGCGAAACGAGTGGGATTACCTTTCCGGGGGGATAACCTAGTAGGGTGAGATTGATTACGAGAACTTCCCGCGCGACGAAGAACCGAAGGAAGAGGAGTGTACGGAGAAGAAAGATTTCTCGTGCAGCAGCAGCAGCAGCAGCAGCACGGAAAAACGAGGATCCGAGAGAAGCAGAGGCTTCGTTGTATGGTAACAGATGGATTTCCCTCTCGATCGTGGCCTATCGGTCAAGTGGACCGATAAATTATCCCGTCTCGTTTTGCCGCGCAGGCGGGGAGGCCAGCAACTTCTTTTTATATCGACTCATGAGATAGGTCAGGGCTGTTTTGCAGTTGACTCATAAATTATACAATGGTTAAAGATTGTCTTGCGCATAGACCGTCCAGACGGGGATAAATAATACAGACATGGAATTCTCCGTCAAGTTTATCGACTCGCTACGAAAGCGTTGAGATACATGCGAAATATACATCGACTTTTATAGGAGAACCGTCAGAGATATCATATCAAACGTTACATTTTCCGTGAAGACAAAAAAGGGAGGATGGAAAATCTTTACTCTCTCCTTCATCCGACATTAAAGTGTTTGAATTATTGAACGCGCAGAAATCAGCAGCCGTACGTAATCTATAAATAAATTGACCCAGAAGCGACTCCGAGCGAAGTTTGATTTTACGAGACGACGTTCCGCGCGACATAGTACAGTCACAGGAAAAATCTCGAACATTTTACGTACGTATTTTCCGCAGAAACAACAGCTCGATGCTTTGCGCAACGTTTTACAACACAGAAGAAGGATACGAAATTTTGAGGATATAAATTTCAGAGATGGGTAAAATCAGTTTCGTCGGTTCCTATGCGCATCGATCGAGGACGAGTCGAAGGTATGGGCGGGTATTTGGCCGCGGCAGACGTGGTTAAGTACGAAAGTTCGTCGATTCCGGTATCCACTCGATCAAGCCGATCGAAATGCAGGAAGGTCGTGGGTCGCGAAAATACGGCGAGCACGTCTCGCCGGCGAACGGCGTCGGAAAGTAGCCTAGCGTCACGTGGCCGTGTAATCATTAGCGAGGAAGACAGATGGGCTAATGGCGTTCCCCGGCACGACCTCGTTTCCAAAACTCATTGCGGACCCTCGTTTCGCCGAATGGCTGGCCACGATAAAGGGATGATAAAGACTCGACCCCGTGAATCTCGTTTCTGCGATTCGGCGCTCTCACCAAATTAATATCTGCTTTTCGGGCCTCTTCCAAGAATTCCCTCTCGCTCCTCGCCGACCGAATAATTTCATTTCGTAGCAATTAATTTAATAAATGCCCGTCTCGTTATCTTGGGTCAACTTCATCTCAACTGTCATTAACCCAGATACGGATGCGCGCGGAAATTTCTTTCCACGCCGTTCCTCTGTACTCTGTTGTCGAATAGTTCCGAAGTCGAGAGAAACGAGGAGGACTTCGCTAAACGTTTACTCGAGTTTTCAATTTCATAGAATTTACAGGCCATAAAATCCAAAGGACTAACCAATGAACACGTAGAAATTGTATTAACGTCAAATATTTCACAGCGTTGACGTAATAATGTTTCTTTTGAAGTTTTATGAAGAATATTGTAGGAATATTGTTTGGGTTGACAAATAAGATGATATGTATATTTTTGTACAAAGGCCATTAATCTTCTATAAATCCTCGTGAATACTCGTCCTCGATCGCCCATATTTTCCGACGCCCCATATTCACACCATAATACCTTCTCGACATGTACATCAAACACACATACACATTTCCGAGTTATTTCCACAATACTCCTAGATCATGTTCTCTCGAGCGGTCAGTGCACACGAAGTTGGAGGGAAAAGGGTAAAGAAAGTGTTTCACCTCGACGGTAGGTTTTTCTTCCTCTCTCTGGGCGGGTTCAACAATCAGGAAGGATAAAAGTCGTCACGTTCGAATGGCTGGCTTAATCACCGGCGATGATGTGGCTATAGGAAAGGCCTGGCTCACGACCTGAGAACGGGATCGGCCTTATAAAGGTCCTAGCCGTGCGAGAAGACCGACGGTTACGTCGGCCGCCACGATATTTATTTAGCGGCGGTTGCGCCGGTGCACAGGCCTTTGGGGCCGGAAGAAGGCACATAGTTACTACTAAATCTCCATAGTTGCAATGAGCCGTGCGGCAAACCTGCAATTTTCGGCAGAGCATAGCAGCGGGGCTGGCAATTACAAATTAATATACGGTTCGAGATAGAGAAAGAGCGCTCGTTACACCACTCACGTGATTTACATGCAACGTGGAGGCTAATTACGGCCCTCCAGTCGACGCATCCCCCTCCCCCTCAAGGGGGGACAGCTCGAACAGTCGCTCGAGTTCCAATGACGTTGCGTACGGGACGAAAGCACCCTGGCGATGACGTCCGTCTAGCTGGAACCCCTTCACGTAGGAGCTGCTCTAGCGGGCTTCCTACCCTCCGGGCTCCTTGCACCCTCTTCCCGACGGCCGCGTCATTTGTCATCGTGCACGTAGGAGAAGAGGCCGGGTCTTCCCCTTCGGCCTCGGCACGACCCTTTTGCATAACCATCGAGACTCGCCTCCCGACACATGCTGCCGGAAAACTTTCCTTCCACAATGTTGCGGTCTACGTGCCGCATATCAAACGCGACGTCACTTTCCTCCAGATTCAGCGTCCAGGGGTAATTCATATTACGACGCCATTATGAACTTGTTTACGGACTACCCCATCAACTGCCGCGAATTTTCCGTCCGTTATTATCACTCCGCTGACAAGTATATTATCCCGCTAGTTTCCCTCAAAATGTGCAATGTTATTTACACTTGCGTGGGCATTTTCACGTTTACACGTACGAAAATGATAGAATCGCGCAACGGTTTACCTTCTGTCGCGCTTCAATTTTAAACTTATTGTTGGTCAAAGAAATAATGTAAACACGAGCACCTTGTATTCCTACATGTGATCCAACGACAAACGTTTCATTGGATGTTTTTCGTAAATCATCAAGGTACTCGGCATGTTTGCATTTGACACACGTGGCTGCCATGAGATAGCGATAAAACGGAATTTATTACAACGTGCACGCAAGCATGATACCGTGCATTCTGAGCAGCCTGTGGGAATCGTAGAAAAACCGAGGCAAATGGAGCCAGATGTATTAGGCCATTGCTCTTAACGTGCGTATTACGGCGCTGCGATTTCACCATTCGGTACACGTTGTTCCTGGCCGATGAGTTATCGCCTGCAGAGCGCGTTATCGCGATAACATCGCTGTGCTATCCGCATACCTCGTGTGACGTGACTCAACGGCCGAATAATCGATCGAAACGCCTATGAATAATCAAAAACCGCGCCAAAGTCCCAGCGGCGATTGAAATCATCATCCGCCAGAGATCATTCATGATTCACGCTCCTGATAAAACGATTATCATTCGCAGCCCATTGTTAACCCGCTGCACGTGACGAGAAGATATTTAATTCTCGGCTCGGTCTAGGTGCATCACCTCGATGTACCCGAAAAAGGTACTACGTAGATGGCTTTCGAAACATACGAATTTTCAGAATTTTGGGAATTTTGCCATCTAACGATCCATTGTACAAGTCAGGAGCGTAAGAATGGCGGCACCGTTTCCGCGGGCGCCGGCGGAGCCGTAGGGTAAGCGCTTTAAACGGCATAAAAAATGCAGATAACGTTTCAGACAAGCCGGAAGCGGACCGGCTAACGACTGGAGCCAAAACAAATGGAGGGGGCAGAAGGCGGGCTGTATGGGAAGAAAGGTAGGGGGTATCTCGAGCCGGCACTTCCTCAGCGCAAATTATTGTAATTTGCATCGGTTAACTCCGTAATTACTTGGGGTTACAGGTTAAAGGGCCATTACCGTCTCCTCGCGGCACAATACCGCGTAAAACCGGCCTCCGGCTCTTACCACTGCTCTAAGCGCAATCAACACCTGCCGCCCGTGCAGCGGCCTCGACTGATATGGACGTGGAACGACTCGTTCCATTGTCGCGTCGGCATATTCCTTTCAAAGAGACGGCAATCAGCGTGCTAACTTCAGGAAACAATGCTTCCAACAGTTGTCCTTTCATCCGCCATTCTATTTCCATTCTATCGGCTGATACACCCAGCTACGCGCCAGTCAATGTCGTTGCTGAAATGTTTATTGATCGTACTATTCCATTGTCTCAATTCGATCGCGACCCTACCCATTCGACCGATGAAGAAATAGGCTCGTTAAATTCGACAATTTGCATCTATCAACCTCGATATCGAGACCTGCGCTGCCGCATTTATACCCAGCCAATACTGGCTCGCCGACGGGGACGAAGGGAACGATATCGAAAGGTTGTGCCACAGATCCAGCCATATTTTCGGCCTGCGCTAGGTAACGGTACTTTCACGGAGTATGCGCTTTCGACGTTGTTCGAGAACGGATTATTCTCGTCGTGTCATTCCGCAGAATTCCCTTGCTTATTCCTTCATGAAAAATTTATCTAAAATACATCCTTTTTCTCGAGTCCTTATACCTAACTGACCTTTTAACTGTAACATAACCTGACTATTTTTAATGCCCACTTTCCCTCGTTTGTGTTCGTGCGAATAAATCCACGTTGATTCGCGCGTGTCGCTCCATTTTTCTCGGCGCAAGTAAATCCGCCTCGTTCGCAAATCGTTCGAGACCGGGCCACGGTGCCTGGTTTGCGAGCGACTTTTTCGGCGACTCTTTGCCCCACTCGTGGCAAACCGGAGTTAAAGGCGGCTGATATATCGCGCGGTTCGCACCCGGCTACCCGGAAACGGTTATAACTCATATCGGTCGTTTGGTTAACGGGACAGCATTAAAGATTCCTGACTTACGGCATCCTTACACCGCCACCTGCCAACTCGCTCTTCTGCGTATAATATGCCCATTACACCTTTCAGAGCAGCAGGACGAGCGCAATCGAATATTCGCGGTTCTTCGCGGCGAGTCTTAAATCTTCACCTGACATTCTGTCAAATGCCCTAACAGTCCAACCAGCCGATAAATAAACATAAATTTACCATGGCAGAGGTGGAATTTGCTAAATTACTTTGCTATTCTATCTGGGACTTCAGGAAATATTTATACTTTTTACGTGTCTTTACCCAGAATTTTGCTATGAATTCAATTGCTCACTTATCAGAACTTGTACTACTTTTAACAATTGTACAGACCGGCTAGATTTGTTCTTAATGTCATTAAATACATTCCTTACCAAAAATACAGACGATGATGATATACAGCATCGAATAAACTGGGTACACTCATCCTTGCCCTTTTGACAAATTTGTCCTGTATCACCGGCAGGTTTTAACGGAACTTGGACTTCATTTTTATTTTTCCAGGTGATAATCTTCTCACTGCGACTCATTTTCGAGAACAGTACGACAAACTTTCGGTCTGCTCGTTGCATGCGATTAAAGCAAGCGTGGAACCCTTACGCGTTTCAAGTTGCTCGACGAGTCGATGGCGCCCCAACTTTTGCGATTCCTTCTTGTTCTAAAGAAACCCACCCTCGGCTGGCGACACAGCCCCTAGGCCGTTTCTTCCTCTGTTGTTCCTCCCGTGGGTATTAGTCTACGCAGCTTTTTGCTTTCGGGCTCGCTTAATCCCCGGTAACGAGGCTATGCTTTTGTTTCACTGCAGCTCCAACCCCTAGACGATTGATCGCCGGGGCTGATAAGGCCGGAGCGACTCGGCGACGATTTTATCAGACTTCGGTGAGTGCGCGTGTACGCGCGCGACGCAACCAACCCGACAGCACGCGAGTATCACGGAACCGTATGGCGTGAAAGTCTTAGTCCGTTGATGGACGTCCAGATCCTGCGATATTCAACAAATCGTAATCCGACCCACCTGATATCAGAGCTCAACATAAACTATTCACACCTGCACTCGTACTTTAACAGGGTTCCTACATTTTCGAGTGTTAATACGTGAGCATTAAATCACTCATCTGGGATAACATGATTTATCGGCCAGTTGAAGTGTAAATGGCACAAGTCTCGTGGCACAGAAGGTGCCAATACTCATATCGTCAAGATACTTATAAACTGGGTAAGTAAGCGGTCTCGTCAGCAGCTATTAGCCAGCAATTTGCGCTTAATGTTTGAATTACGATAAATATGCGGCACTGTAAAGTCGGCTATTTCATCGCTGACGACCAATGGAGTTCCCTGCCCTATCCACGATAAGGGGGGTGCGACGTGGCGGCGGCTGTTGTCGGGGCCAAAGGGTTCCTGCACCCTCTCCCGCGTCATTAGCGTTGCAATTAAACATGTTTATTACCTGGCAGCCGTAATACAGCCTGCCGAGTCCTTAATGCCACCTAGATAGCACCGCATGCAACGCATGGCATCCCACTCGACTCGACGGGGGAATACTGCGCGTTTGTATAATGCGTCTACTTAACTGCGAGAGAGCGAATGAACGCGCAGGTGCTAGTATGTACGCGAAGAAGAGTAGACATTCTAGCACGTATGTGCCAAGATCCCTGCATGAATGTACATGCATACGGACGGGGAAACGAGGAACGCGCTACGGTTGTTCCGGAAAGAGAAAAGTCAATGGGCGAGAAGCTAGGGACAAAACGAGCGAGAAACGCTGGCCCAGTCTAAGCGGGAAAACAGAGACGAGTCGCTGATGGATGAGAAAACGAAGGGAAAGGCAATGGTAAAAGGGACGGAGGAATGGGGAATTGTACAAAAAGGTAGGACAAGTGGAAGCTCGAGAGCTTATACGAAGGAGAAGAAGAATTGTCATCGCGAGTAATGGCCGCAAGGGAGATCAGACGAAAGGAATTCTAGCTTACTAGTCATTTTGTCCCCTCTCTCTCTCCCTCTCTCAACGGAGAACGTTTAAGAGTAACACCGGCAGGTTGTCGACCGGTAAATAAACGCTCTAGCATTCGTACAGCAGCGTGCTTTGCTCATCCTGGACGGCTCAAGTGTCTCGAGAATGAACTGAGGACTCTGCCAGGACCGTCCGTCAAATTTGCGGCTCTTCCATGCACGTTCTTCCACTCACGTACGTGTACCAGTGACACACGTTCCATGGATTTAAAGAAGTTTCACGGGTCAGCAGAATTACAATAAAAAATGTCCATCGATAGAATGATTCTCGTCTTATTTTTATACCCGAGAATATCGGGCTTAATCACCGTGTATTTACTCACGGGAGAAAGCAGCAACTTTTTAAGTAGTACGCGTAAGCGTCTTACGAGTACGTAAGAATAAGTCGGCTTAAATTTGGCGAGACGTCAGTTCGCCATAATATTCGGGAGAAGGAATCCCCGCGGAAGGCCAATCGAACGTAGGGAAGAGCCGAAGGTTTCTTGGGAGAACCTTCTGGGAAGATTACATTATTGCCCACGTCCAAGCTAACGTCTACGAGGCACAGTTGCCCTTAATCGAGACTCTTCGAACCCTCGTCTTGGAAAAGTTTCCAAGTAGTGGTCTCGAACGGTCAGTACTCTCGTTTCGACGGTCCCGCACACGCCAGGATCCCGTGAAATCCTTCGGAAAAGGAAATCCCTCCTCGTGCATTGCCGGCCGTAATGAAGGTAGCGTCTCCCGCGACTTCGGGATGTATCCAACTCCCGAGTCCAACCTGACCCGACCTAAGTCCCGGGAACAGTGGCTTAGTCGTCTGGGACAACGACTAATGCTACTCTCCAATGAACTGCACCGTTATTAATGTAACCACGTTAACTCGTACATGTGTACCTTCGCTAAATATGTTATTCGATTACGACAAATTACGGCAGCCCGATAATAGCCCATCGCTAATTAATAACAAGGATCGTATAGATAACACGCTCGGCTCAGCGTATTATATTAATTTATAAGCCACGGGCTCACAGCTGGCAATTGTATTTCCCGGCAAAACCGCATATTGCCGAAGTTTCGAAAGCAAACAGGTACGCACAGTGGGTTTCCGCTACGTTAACGAGATACTCGTTTACTCTCTTTTTCCGGGTAAGACACGTCGTCCGCTAATTCACGGTACATCAATTTCGTGTCTGCTTGCTCGTTTAACTCGCGCGATGGAGTTTAAGCACCGTGTGGGTGGCAGAAAGCGTGTATCGCATCGAAGCCACCAACACCGTCGAGATTTAAACGTAGGATTGGAAGACAGGAGGAGAAAGAGAATAGCCGGAGGAAGGGGCAAACAGAGATGGAAACAGCTACAACCATTAGTTCAGTATACATATCTGGTCCTGACCGCCCAGATAACGGTTTAAAATTACACATCGGTTTAAGATTACAACTTTAAATTATTCCCACCGGCTGCAAGTTGGATCACATTTAATTCCAACAAATCATCTGCCTTATATAGATAAAGCTGCAGTAAATCCTACGATTCTTATTATTTCGAATAAAACATGCGGGTGTCAAGTGGTGAAGCGTGATGTCACGATATAGTTATTAAGACTCGTCGTTTAAGACTTTCGTTAATGAAGATTAAGCTGCATGTAGGTTAGGGAAAACATAACTATCTGAAGATTAGAATTAAAGGAAATACAAATTATTGACATCTCTTTGCTTACTGGAATCTTTCTTAAAAATAGATGCTATATTTTAGTTGAATGCAAACTAAGTAGGATTATCTTTCTTTACCGTGTACCTGTATATGCTATACTTTGCATATGAATTCAATAAACCCATCATGTGAATAGTTAGCCATACCGAACGCTCGCCAGAGCACAACGAGCATCTTCTTACGTGCGTATATCGTCCCGTTGTAATCCTATACCCATCCGTAACAGGAATTTCATTCTGCCTTCGGAGTGCCCATCCCTCCGGTTTATTTTGCCGATCTCACTTACCGCGGCGATGCGTGCACCATTTTGCGGTGGGATTGGAGTATTATGAGAGAACTCAAGAACGGCAGTCTGAGCTTTAAACACTCACATGTTCCGTAGAACACGCATCTCGTTAGCACAAACGTGAAAGAGAACGAGTGGGCGATGAATATGTATGACAAAGTAATGGAGGTAGGAAAGTACGATACGAAGCGGTATAAGTCCCAGGACAGGAACAATATGGAATAAGCAGATAAGTCGAAAAGTAGTGAGGATCATAAGAAAGCGGAAAGAGAAAACAAACTGGCGGTCCGAGGAACACAGGGCACAGACGTACATTTGCCCGAGGAGAAACGTGATTTTCTCGCCGGGATCAAACGACGAGGAATCCATTTAACTGAGGAAAAGAAAAACAAAAGCCCGTCTCGTTCGCTCTCGGTTTACCCGCCGAAACCGCTACTTCAGAGACGCCCACATAAATTTCTTGAATATCTCACTGAAATATTCGAGCGGCTGAGTCAATGAAAATCGACCTTCAGCGAATAATCATTTCATTGCGATGCCGCTTACGGAATTCCATGTTAAATCCTTTCCCTTCTCGGTTTCACGTGTGATATTCTACCGAGCGAATGTTTTTGTGAGAAGGGAGGAACAATGTAACAGTGACAAATATTTTAATCCTCAACGAATATAACGAAGGTAGCACACAAAGAATGTTCGTAGGATTCGTAGGATCAACAGTACTAAGAAATTGTAAAATCCCTTACAACCATTGGATCAAAGATATCTCATTAACGTAATATTATTTTTATTAAAGCATACCTGCCAGTTTGTAATTGCAAAGCTGACCTATGTCTTTTAACATGAAATATCTTGTTAGTTTAACTAGCTTCATTGACGAATTTCAGGTAATTTCCTATATTACGATGATGTTTACCATTTACATGTACCTGGGTAAGAAATTCCTTGCGTCTTTGGTAAAGTATCGAAATAAGAGAATGTCATTTGAAATGTTTGCTATTCTTTGAAAACGTGCTCAGGATGCAGACCGCTAGTTGGAACGGGTTAAAAAGGACGGAAACGTCGAAGGGAAAGCTCAGTAAGAACTGCTGCGGGGATAGGTATATCGATTGAACATTCGTTCAAATATTTAAACGCTATTACCGACGGTCCGCGTATAGTTGTAGCCGGGGTGGTCGGCCGAGTGAGTTGGTGCACGGCAAACGAAGGTACAGCTCGACCTCCCCCTTATTCTTAGTCGAGTTTCTATTTTTTCCCCGTTATTGCAGACGCGTGCGACGCACGGCTGATAAAACGCAGCCAACTGGCCGACCTCGCGGCTACCGGCAACTTTCCTTGCCAGGGTGCAACCACGTTCAGCTACAACAATAACGACAGCTCTGTGGGCGTGAATACGGAGATTCGCCAGACGGCCAGCAGACAGAGTCAAGGATAATAGAACGTTCATTGCCAGCCATTGTATCGCGCGGAAATAAGGGTGCTACATAAAGCGGTACCTAAGGAACAGAGGGAAAGGATCGTTGCGAAGTATTTATTTCCAATCGCCGAAGGGGAGTGAGTCGAGGGAAATATCCTTTCTCGGAGCGTCAAGAACCGTAGAGATCGTCCTTCGAAGGCAAAGGAAAGCTTTTAAGTACCGATAAGGAGCCCGGGACTTTAACTTACTTCCAACTTGAACGGTTTCATGCCGATGGAAGTTTAGGTTAAATACTTCATGTACAGCCACTTCAAGCAACAAAGGCAGCCGACAACTGGCACAATTCGCCCGCGGCACGAGTTTTCGAAGTGTATACGATAAAAAGGCAGAAACGTCGGTCAGCAACGGATCGTCGTACGATTTCGAGTTCCTTGGATTTATTGATAAACCTTTTTCAGCTACTAAACCGCTTTTAAAGTCCGCCAAAAAAAGGCCTACCATCAAGCGTGTGCTCGTTATATACTCTTGTCATTTATTCTTCCGTCTCGACGAGAGCCGATGGCCCGGGAAAAATTGCAGCCGGTAAATTTGGCCGAGCGTTCGGCAGCTTGCAGTTAGCGCGATATTCGTAATGGGCCGGTCTCATTGCACGTTACGAAAGAGCGGGCAAACAAATAAATAGGCGTATAGTGGCACCGATTGTATCGGCAGTGCCGTAATTGGCTACGTTGCTCTCTCTATGCTTGGAATGTTGATTGGCGAGATACGGGCCCTGCCGAGGCGCCGAACAAATCGGACCGTCCGCTCTGCACGTTCGCGGATCGAACTAATAAATACCGAGAGTATAGCCGGCGGAGGTGCCAAGAGCGTATTCCACGGTATTACTTTTGTCACGCTGAGCTGCACAGCTACACGCACGAGAGCCTACACGTGTGTCCTTTGTATGTGTGCACGTGTCTCTGTGTGTGGGTTGGAGATGACGTGCGTACGGTGCGTGTTCTCCGCGAAGCAGGGGGAAAAGCCGAGTGACGACCGGACCACCGTGCTCTGAGAGAAACTGGACTTTTATTTTCTACGTCCGTATGGAATAACCTCGTGTGTCTTTGCGCAGCCACGCTGATTGGGCAAAAACAGACGGACCATGCAGGCGTCCATGAGCTTGCCGGCGAAAATGAAAAATAATCCGGAAAATTGCCGCGCCGGAAAAACACGTTTTCTTCGTGCCGATGTTTTGCGTTGTTAACGCGCGGTAATCCAATTATATCAGGGGCAAACGAAAGCGAGAATGGCATTTTTAACGGATGCAAATACTCGGAGATTCGTAATTCTCGCTGAGCATGCGTACATTGTGTGCTAAACGAAATGAAATTAAAAGGAGCATGTGCCTTTGTAGAGTTATCGTATTTTTTATAATCCATTATACTAAATTCGCGCAAGTGTTGTGAAAGTTACTCCGAATGACAGCTGCGAGGTATTTACCACTGTCAACATTTTTCTATGAGATTAAGACTTCTAGATGTATTGCGTACCTGTACATTCGATCAGCATTTTTACGGTACTAAAGCCGCGGAGCAATCTGAAAAATTATCTTCACCGTTCTGCGAGATAAAATTCATCCACGTACACACGGTGAAAATGCATAAGACGAAAAGTATAGGTAAAATGGCATTTCAGTATTGGCATTTATTGAGATCCGATACGTAAATGTCATCGAGTGTCCGGTCACGCGACAGTCCACAAATTAATTGGCGTGCATAGGTAATCGATTTCGCCGTGAATGCTTTTCGCGAAGGACGGACATGGTGGTGCCATGTAATTCACATTTTTGTTACCGATACCGTATCCGCGGGTAATAAATCATTCCCGACCTATAGATTATTAATAACGTTCAACCGGCACGGACCGTAGTTGTTCTTCTTCATTGATAAAATTAATGATTCACTGATGCATGACAACGTAAGACGACGTATTGAAACTTCGTAGAATTTCTATCAGGACGAACGACGGTGAAATACTTTCTTTTGCAGGATAAGAATTCCCTACTTAAAGGACACGAACATTCGTAAGATAGTTCGATCAAATATACCTGCTTATGAATAGCAAATTACAGCACGGAAAGCGAATCACGCAGGCTTATTTATCACATGAATTCGATGTAGTGAGATTTATTTACGCGCGGGCTTGAGGAATAAGCTTAAGAGCCGCAGGAGCAATAAACTCGTGAAATAGGAGCCGGGGTTGCTCGCCGGGGGTGGTATTTGGCGTAAACGTCGAGCGGTAACGTTGTACGGCACGGATCTACCCGTGAGTGTGCGTGCGGGTAAGTAAAGTTAGGCTGATTCGCCCCATCAAGGAAAAAAGCACTTACACTTTTCAATGGCCCGGCCATATCTTTACATCTGCGTTCACATCGTCACGTGGTTAATTAACGTTCGTGGGTAGTCGCGCAGTGGGACATCGCTAAATTGTGTGAGTCATTAGCGATGGAACCCACTTTCGAGCTTGCCAGTGCCACGATAAAACGACGTGACTTTATAGCCCCGATAGCGGCGACACGTGACCAATCCATCTTGAAATTCATTATCGCCCGGCTTTTTTCCGACAGTGGATTTCACTCGTTTTATTACCTTATCGGTGGAATGTAAAAGGTTTCTATTAATAATCGGCGGAGCGGCACTTTTTGTTCTCATGGAGTACAAAAATAAGACAAAAGATTGATTGTCTCGAAACGAAAATCGTATTATTGGGTTAAACGCTAACGCGATCCCGTAGAACGTAATAAAACTCATGGAAGTTTCTTTGCAATGATACGAAATCCGCGAGTATGATTGGTATACAGTTCGGAGAATCTTAAAGTACACACTTTAAACGCAGTTGATCCGCGAGGCGGATTCGATTACGTCAATGGGATCCCCTGACATTCGAGTCAATCGAGAGTGACTAACAATAAGTAGAGTAAGGAGATAGCCGCGAGGTAAGTACAACAAAGTACCGTATTACGGGCCCGTTGAGTCGTCTGCCGGCAACGATAACACCCGTACAAGTTTTCCGAGAACCTTATCCGACCGAGTGAAAGTCCCTTAACGATGTCAGGACGTATCTACTTCTCAATTACCGTAGGCGAGATCGCAACGGGAAATACGTTTTCCTGATTATACGCTGAAATGGTTGTCTAGGAAGCGTGTAAGGCCGTGCAGAAAAGGAGAAGCCACGAGCGTGGCATGCATCTTATCTCGAGCGGTAGCTAATGTAACGAAATAATGAATCAGACGATTATCTACGCTCGCGGGGTGTGCCTACGCGTTTTCTGCATTATCTTAATTTCACGGGCTCGCACGGCTCTCAGGCGGTTGGGCTTACGAACTGATAACTCGTATTTCATCGTCCACGCCCGCGATTACTTCCCTAATGGCGCTCCAAGATTCCTCCTTACAAGGGGCTAGGTGACATTGAGCTATGTAGGAACCATCTAGGTGCACGTAATAAATTCATAAAAACCAACACAAGGCCCTACTGTCAGGATACCAGCGGGGTCGAGATAATTTAGACACCGACTCGGTATAACTGTATTTTCTGATATATCTCAATGGATAAACGAAGACGCATGTGCTCGGTATAATCGTGAGTTCTTTTTTTCGTGGAACCTTCAGTTAAGAGATCGGGGCACGACGTTTCTAAGTTATCTCTTGTCCCGAAACTACAAGTGTTTTCGTTTCGGTTTGAAGGTACAAATAAACATGTGACGTGATAGCACAGAGTGTGAGTTAACTCACCGGTGTAGTGTAAGGTTGACAGGCCAGCCTGATGCCGTCATCTCGTAGTTTTTCCTGTAGGAGCATCCTCAGCTGCATCCTGGGGATCCTTACGAGCTCGGCCTTGCCCTCCTCATACTCATCGGCGAATTTCGTAAGTTCCTGTCCCCCGCTGGAGGAGCTCGCCGTTGGCGATGCCCTCTGTACTTCTTTGTCGCTGGGTGGTCTCTCCGACGACGTCCTCGAGGACTTGGAGCTGACGTTGTCGCAGAGACAGTCGTTAGTTTCCTCGAGGGTGAAGTAGACACTGGCCGCACCCTCTTCTCTCAGGGTCTTCACCGACTGGAGCAACCGAGCGCGATGGGCCTGGTTGAAAACCCCGATGGCATCGAGATCGGGGTCTCCGATTTGCTTGCAGATCTCCAGGTCGTCGTAACCGTTGTCGATGAAGGATTCCGAGTACTGGCCAAGGTGGAGCGAGCGCAGCCACTCGACCACGATGTTACTGGCTATCGTCATCTTGCACCACGTTCCTCGTCCACTCCTTGCGATGCTCTTCAAGGTCGTCCGCGGATCTACGAGCTGACCCTCTTTGTATCCTCGTGCGACATTCGTCGCGAAAAATTCACTTTCGTTTCACACTCACTCGTCGTAACTCCGATTGGATTTGCCCGGGCTCTCTGAATCCCTGAGGTCGATTAATAAGTGCCACTCATGCTCCCCACTCACGATTCCTCGACAATGAACAGAAGCGCACTGTACACTGATCACGCTATCGAATGTTACCGTAAGCTGCCTGAGATCCTTGCTAGGAGGTCAAAGCGAACCACGTCAACGATGTGTCGGGCTGCTTCTCTGTTTTGATTTGCCGTAACGTCGTCCGTGGGACACGGCGGAACAGGAATGTACGCGCGCTAGGAATTCGAAAGGTCCGATCGTTCGACACGACCAACGCAATTGAGAGGAATAGCGAGAGGTATGTCGATAAATCTTAACGCGAGACGAAAGGATACGGCGAGGATAAAGAGCGACAGAGAAAGAGAGAGAGAGAAGGGGGAGACGAAAAGGGAGAGAGAAAGACTCTCGTAAAATTCACTGGGCTACTCCTCCTCGACTCTGCAGGGTATAAGGGCGGGGGGAACCAACCGGGCGGTGTACTGCAAATTAGAACTGCAATTTTTATCGTCCCCGGAGTATTGCTCGGCAGTGCTAGCAACGTGTTCGTGTGGGTATGCGGCGGGGAATTAATTTTTCGGCCTCGCCTTCCACGCTGGTAACGCACCGGCGTGGCCGGTATCGTCTGTACGCGTGTGTTACCTCGTTACGCGTGTTCGTGCGTAAACGGATTCACGCACACCGACGACCAGAGGCGCGTTTCACTCTCTCCAAGGACGAAGAGACCGGGACAATCGCGAAACCTAACGAAAACGAGGCCGTGTGTTCCCTGACGAATTTTACGCGGGAGACCAGGAACCGATTACCGATCCTCCTCTAATAATTCAAAACTCTGTCGACCCGGCGCGCAGTACTTTACTGCCCTCTCAATTCTCCCATTCACGGTCAAAGTCAAAACGGCCGAGCCCCCTTTCGAAAGATTTGTTTTGACGCGCCGGCAGCTGGGTTAAAGGACTTTTTGAAAACTCCAGAGATTTGGCAACGCTGTTATCGGTCTACGGTTTCACCGGTCTTTCTTTTACACTGCTCCCGCGCTGACCTTGGGGTTCCCCTGTCGCACGACAGAATCCCCGTCGTTTTTATGTTCCCCGGCAAAAATTCACTCTGTCGCCGGTACGAATTTTCGGCCGACCAATGGTTCTTGCGACTGGTAATCCCTCAATGGAACTTCCGCCAAGAGTATCGGTTTTACCGGCGAAACGTCACTGTTCATTGATACCCGGAGTACGCGAGAGCTTTCGAGAGTGCGGTGACACCTGCGGATATCGATACCACCCGCTCGGTAATTACGATATCACCGACTGGCGAATTCACGTGGCCGGTTCCAAGTTGAGGACCTTCCTCGATGACAAGTTACGTCACTCAAAGGGCACGTCAACGTATCGTCCATGCCAAAAACCTTAAGCACGTGTACATACGAGGACAGTCGAATTGAAGCACGCGGTTTTGTCGTTGAATCCTTCAATCAATGGAATTCCTCCTGTAGATTTCTTATTTGTGTAAGTCGAATTTTGGGGCAACGCTCCGACACTTGCTTGTCAAGGCAGAAAAATAGCAACAGCTGTTTGTTCTAACACAGGCTCCTGTCACAGGATACTTCCGTTAAGGAAGAACTCTACGAAAATTCCCTTTTTACATCAGCAAGATGGTTCCTAGGACGATCCGTTGACAATTCACAGAAGTAAGCACAGTAGTTTCTGATGTTCCTAGAATTTAACGCGCGGGTGACGGTCGTTTCGGAGCACGCGGTCCTGTCGCGGAATGATTCGTTTCAAAAATTCCCACAAGTATAGTGCGTTTTGAAGACAATCCCGGTGTACACATAACGGTCAACACAGGAGAACATTAACGACAATTCTTGGCGAGCATAGTACT
Organism: Hedychridium roseum; assembly: GCA_963989215.1. Taxonomy (NCBI): domain Eukaryota; kingdom Metazoa; phylum Arthropoda; class Insecta; order Hymenoptera; family Chrysididae; genus Hedychridium; species Hedychridium roseum. The sequence continues at coordinate 5,234,422 of OZ022311.1, read as the reverse complement.
CTGATCTTGGCGAACACGGCAATCACAATGTTCTGTTCTGTCACACGATCGTCCCGTCGGGTCCACAGCGTTTGCTCAAGATTTCTCTTAGGACCGTAAGTAAGGAAGCATGAGGACCGTCCGGGGGACTTAAGACTCGCGTACCTGCCGATTCGGGGCACGCGGTCCCGTCTCAGAATGTCCCTATTACACCGGGAATAATTCCGGCTGAGACTGGTGTCGGCCACGTGGGGGTGCCATTTGCCGCTTCTACGGCGACCCTCGAGCACCAGGTCGTCGTCGTCGCACGCACGAGGCGCATAATCACGATGAAACGGCCGTCATATCAGCGGCGATTCGGAGAACACGAGACCCGGCACCAACGGCACGACACTCACGCGACGCGGCGCACGGCTCGACTGACTCCCAACAGCCGCGATGCGTTCCAGAGGGAGCACTACTCGTAACCCTGCCCCCCCTCCGCCGCCCTCAGCCCCGCAATCCCGATCCCCTATCCGACGGCGCCGCGACGGAGTCGCCACGATGTGTACCCCACCTCGTTCACTCGCGGTCCCTTCCCACCGTCGTCCCTGTCTCTCCTCCGGAGTCCTGGCATCCTTCGGCGGATCCTTGCCAATATCAACTTACCTGAAGAACGCGCGGGCCCGGCGATCCAATGTCAGCGCCGTTCAAAGGAATGTTTACATCGAACCGCAGAGAGAAGGGTAACGGTTTAAACATGCCTTGTTCGTATTTGTATATTGTCAACGTCAACGTTGTCGTTGTGCGTTTCATTTGTTTACTGTGTGTAAACAAGAAGTACATTGTTTCCTTATCGTTCTGGAGTGTGTGTGTGTGTGTGTGTGTGTGTGTGTGTGCGCGCGGATTAGTTACGAACATTGGAATTCCCTTGAAGTGTAGATATTGTTGGGTCGTTCCGGTCACTCTCGAGAAATGCATTCCAGCTATTCCTAACCTCCTAAGGGACCTTGGAGCAACGTTCACATAAACGATGTTTGAATGCTCTTACATGTATGTTAACTAAGGATGCGGGTTTTGTTAAGCACACCTCGTTAAACTTGCAACTTACCTACAACTTGCAATATAAACGCTGTAAATATATAGGGTGGCCACTGAGAAACTGAAGATTTTGAAAATCATACCTTGTTCATTTTCAATATTTTTTATTTCCTTTATGTAGGTTATGGGCCATCCCTTGGAGATTAGAATTACTTCTAATTTAATTTTCGAATGAGTTTCCTTTTGTGTAAAACAGTAACTGTTCGTTTGAGACTTTTATCGTCTTTAGAAGGATGTCGTAGAGAAACATTTGCGAGCTTTATGAATCGATTTTGAGATTCAGGAGTAAACGTCGTGACGTCGAGATGGAGTCCATTAAATGTGTATTAGGTAACGATACTAGAGACGCGAACCTTTCATACAGGAATCATCGATATGTACGCGCAGGTGGACGAAATTAATTGACTGATCTACGGGGACATGTCTATTCCGCTATGACGGCAAAGCAGAGAGTGACAAGTAGCTCTCAATAACGTGATATGACATCGCGTGCCGTGGACACGAAGGACCCCTTCAACACTACCCTCCCTATTTCCTCGCTTCGGTCGAGTAATTTACTTTAGGAGTGGGATACACGAGCACTAAGGACGAGTCACCTGTCAATAATAACTCGTCTCTCCCAAGCGGAAAATTGATGAATACCGACTGTACCCTCTGCATTTTTCAAATATATCAAACTGTTTATGACAGTATAATCAGTCAGAGATTTTTCTTATTGACGCAAAGAATTTCACGGATAAAGTGGATATTGACTTTTAACTTATCGAAAGGCGAAAGACCTTCAGAGACGTACAATCACGTACCGACAGATTTGTACGTATATTTATTAATGATAATTGATACGCGCGTGTTATAATTCCTCGGCGAAAACGAAATAAACGCGCGGCCGCAAAATGATATTTATCCAATGTAATTCGTTTTCAGGAACTCACGAGTGTTGCTCACTGTACCGTTGGGATACATCGTTACGTACACTGTCGTCGTTGACAAACGTTTTTAATGAAAATCATGCATCGCCGCAACGGTGATTGATGCATACACCGACGCGTCGTGTGGACGCGTGTTTCGTATACTCGCGGTAAACATAAACATCCGGGGATTCGCGCTTCGTTTTAAGGGAAAATCGTTTGTCAATCATTATGTCGAGTGAATCAACAACGGACCGTGACCATCGATTGCTCATTGTTGCCGACCAATCAAACACCCGCGGTCAACGGTCCACTGTCGATTACATTTCGTCGTAATTACAAGCCCGGCCGAATGACAATTTGCGTTCTCCGCGTCTTCATCGTCGCATTAACGATCATTTAAGCGACACCCGCCGTCGGGCCAGAAGCTTAAGGTCGTGACAACTGTTTCCCGGCCATGATAAAGCATGACTTCTAAGCGAGAACAGCCGGCGCATACGAATGAGGATGAAACGCAGGTTCCCTTCGGATGCTGCTTAGGTAGTCTCGGCTTATCTCGCATCGGCGCGATGACAGCCCACCACGCCAGCAGGAATTACGAGAATAAACCGCCAGCAGGAAACCCGCGTCCTCGGTAAAACGACCTGATACCTGTGGATCACATTTTTAAATGAGTCTATGTTCAAGCAGAAATCGATAAGCGAAGGACCAGCGTAACTATGAACTTTCGAACGACATACTTTGACATCTTCTAAACTTTTTCCCAAAAGTTATACTTTAATTTTCGTTAAATAATTTCAGACAATGTTTACAAATCACTCGTCTTTTTGTAGCTTTATTATGCTGTGCGTGCATGGATGGACGCTGCTTTTTGTTTAAATTTTAAAAAATAGAGTGAATAATAAATGGTGGATTGGTAGCACGGTAATAGATACTACAAGATTGGCAGGTGAAAGCTTATACAACGGATGTTTACGCCTGTAACTCTGCAACCAGAATTACAGCAGAGTCTGGAAATGCATTAGTCTACATGATACATGGTTACTAAAATTACTCATACTTCTCTTACTCAAATTTCACGGTTATAGCGTTAACCACAATTCTGAAACTCCCTGTTAATGACTGCTAAATATTTTTAGTTACTGATCAAGATAATAACGAATTTAATTTTAGAAGTATATGTATATTGACACTTTACTGAGAATTGATATTTCGCGAAAAATAAAAAATGATAATTCTCAATAGAGTAAATGATAATTGATATAAAGTTAATTTCGTAGGATTAATTTTTTTCAGCACTTACGTTTAATAAAATGACTAACTTCCACTTCTACCACAGGAGAAAGCAGATCAGTTCGGACGGTTAATTTCGTTTTTACGTTGCAAGTTCGTGCAAAGTAACCGACATTTGCCGAGCGGTAGGTTTGACTGTAAGTGAAAAACCATGTATCGCAGTGGGACTCGATGGTACGAAATGGCGATCGTAAACAATGGGTCTTGCCCCAACATAAAATTCGAACAAGCTCGGCCGAACTGAGTTGGAACCTTGCGTGAAAAAAGGGAAAGAATCAAGGGTGCAAGGACGATCAACCTGCGAAAAATGAGAAAGAAATTCTATGTAACTCAGTAGTAAAGGACTTTTTAAAATATCATTGCGATAATGTAAATACAGATAGTAGACACGATGTACGGCTTATAAATTTCGATGATTAATCGGTCGTTAGATAATTTACGGTCTCATCAGCATGTCATTAATAGTTTAACAGATCGTGGCATGTTCCCAGATTTCGATCTTTATGTACATTTTTCAAATTTGTTGTGATACGTGAACGACCAGGTGCAGCGAATGGTCCTGTCCAACAAGGCGCATAAGACGATAGTCCTTTATTAATTAATAAAGGATAGGTGAAAACCTCAACTTTGATAACCGATTTTTCCTTTGAAAGTGTAAACTCGATGAACGTGTGAGTATGGTGACACATGAATATACCTATATCGGAGTGCGTGATTGTGCATATAATACGTGCACGTAGCGTCCTACACAGAGGCGAAAGACGAGTGGAGTGACCGTAGGGCGGATACAGAGGGGTAACGGTGAAGCGCGGAACGAAGCACGTACGTCTTCTACGACTAGGAATGCCATTACGAAGATGACGGTGGGCAACTGAAAAAGTACACAACCGCCGAGCGTGCTTCGTCGCTGGTAAATGGGACGAGTGGACCGGAGATAACGGCCACGGGGGTTGGATATCACGAAATCCAGCGCACGTGAGTATACGTAGGAGGAAAGTGAATTAAAAGTTTTAACTCGTTTTGCGCCCGCCTTACCTTCGATAAACCGAGGAACCGAGCCCACGCGCGAAACGATATTTCACGTGGGTTATTTAACTTTTTTCCGAAAATTTTTCGAACCTATCCACCGGGAGATATGAACGGCACAGGGTGAAACTAACCGAAATCATTCCCGGAGGCGTTCACGAAACGGTTATGAACTAACGTCGTGTCCGTTAAGCAGGGGACCGAAGTTCGGCAGTTCCCAGCTTAATCACCTCACAGATCCCGTAGAATCTAAACGCACGTCGGATTCTCCCCGTCGGGTTCTTCAGTGTATCACCCTGTATCACGTTATTTAGTGGGCGAGATTAACGTACACTTTTTCAGAGAAAGTTTTTTGCCCCCCCCCCCTTTTTTAACCGTTCGGACCGACCCCTTTTTTGCATTAACGTTACTTTCAAACGTTATTTGATTAACACATTACGGAGATTAATATTATGCAAGATAGTTAAAACAAAGGACAACTAGTACCTTCGTTTTCTTTCTCCTTTCTGCGTGTATACTTTTATTTAACTGTTTTGTATGTATTTATTCTTCTTACTTCGTTACTTCGCAATTTATTCAACTCCAAGTTGCACGGATCATTACTGTGAGGAGGTCAAGAAGAATTTCGTATGGGAAATGTAAACAGAATACTCGAAAAATACAAATTTAATAACATTTATTATTACGATAGTAGAAAATGGTGGCGATTGCCGATGCAGTTAACAGCATTTGTCAGGTGTGAATAGCGCAACATAACTTTGTACTGGACTGCTGAATACATAGTCGTAAATCGCGGCTAATGCGGTATTTGTATGTGGAAACACACGCGTAGAGTATCATTGATGTCGATAAAATCTAGAGAAACTCTAGCTGGCCGAGTTATCAAATCATGCAGCCGAATTATCAAACATTTCCAAGATTCTCGGGTTTCCACGATTTCATTTTGATTTGGGCTCAGTGGTTAACTTTCACGTCTTCGAGTGACGAACAACATGGCATCAGTGGCGGGCGAAAGTATTCACTCGTTTACATTTCTGGGTCGATGCTGACCAGGAATGTTTCACAATTTGCATGTTGATGAGCCGAAGGAATTTGAATTTCCCGCAGAGCGGACGAAAAGGATGCTTTACTCTTGGAGCGTGACCCCCGAGAGGTCACATATCGATCGGCTACTAATAGTCATTGGAATTGCGAGAAGAAACGCTTGTCTAACCGAATTTAATACGTGAACTTCTTGGCTGGCGCTGGGTAGGAGTATCCCGCGCTGTCGCCGCCGCTCGGTACGCCATAGGAAGTGCTGGGCAAGTTGTAAGATTCGCTAGGTACGCCGTAGGAGGTGCTTGGCAGGCTCAATGAAGCACCGGAACTTCCGTGTCCATGTGCGTGTTCGTATCCATTTCCGAAGGATCCAGAGTGTCCGTGTCCAAAGGATCCAGAGTGTCCGTGTCCAAAGGATCCAGAGTGTCCATGTCCAAAGGATCCAGAGTGTCCATGTTCAAAGGATCCAGAGTGTGCATGTCCAAAGGACCCAGAGTGTACATGTGCGTGAGGAAGGGGAATAGCTACTTGGTGGACCTCTACGGGGACACCTGCGTGCTGGTGCACATGAGCAGGCTCAGCAACCGGCAGGACGGCTGCGGGACGAGCGACCTCAACGTGTTGATGAACTGGCAGTGGTGGTGGGACTTCGACAGCGTGGGCATGAGGGGCCAGGTAAGTCTTGGACAGGACCACTGGACGATGAACATGGTGAGCTACGGGGGCGTGATGAGCCAATGGTACCGAGTGGGCCACGTGGTGGGCCACTGGAGCAACCTGAGCTACATGGAATTGGTGAGCGGCCTGATGAGCAATGGAATGGGATAACGGCAGGTTCAGCTGAAGGCTCGGAACTTTGTAGTCGTAGCCGCTGCTCTTCAGCACCGGGAAAGATGGTGCGTAACCTCCGTGACCGTGGTGAAGGGATCCGTGGCTGATTCCACCTGACAGTCCGTGTCCATTGGAATATCCACCGCTGTAACCACCGCTGTAACCACCGCTGTAACCACCGCCGAAACCGCCGCTCAGACCATTCCCAAAACCGCTGCTGTATCCGCCGTTAACTACCGGCGCACCGTACAGTGCACCACGCTTTTCATGTTTCTTGAAAGATGAGGTCAAGTCACCGGCGGTCACCGCGACGACCAACAAAGAAACCTGCAAATTAATGTATTCTCGTGAGTTAAATTGAATATACTTAATCAACAACTCGCGTTTTCCGCAGTGACATTAAACATTAAACTCCTTGCCGTGTAAAATAATATCCGTACATTAAAGTGCATTTATCAAATAATTAGTAATACTACATTTACATAATTAGCGAATAACGTAGATTATATTCTGTATTTTATCCTGTTGTATCACTGTTCACACTGATCACTGTTTATATAATAATACCGTTTGCACGAACAAAGCAGAAACAAAATTATTTAAATCGAATTAAATTATTCCAAGCTGAAAGGGCTTAAACCGTCGAATGAGAAATGGTAATATGTAACTATCTGAATCGATTTTCAACAGTAAATTGAAATTTTGTTTTTTTTAATGTCTTTTGCTAGCTACTCACAAGAAATATCTTCATGGTTGTACTTGGTTTGAGGAGTGGTAGCTGAGTGTGCTTCTTGGGATGAATCCGACTGTTTTTATACTCGGCAAAGTGACAACTACTTTCACTAGGTGTCCAATACAACACGCCCTGTAATCTGGACCATCCCACTCCAAATTGGCCGATCTTCTCTCGTGATGTAACTGCTCAGCCGGCAAGGATGTACGCTCTAAACAGCTGGTCCTACTCCCAATTCCGGAAAAGGTTAATTTTTGCAATTTTGTCGATTCAGCACACGTATTAATTAACACGGGATTTGCATATACGTTTCTCCTCATCCTGTGATCTACCTTCATTTTTAATCAGCTATATAAAAAAGTCTTTTGCGATGTATTGGATTACTTGAATGATTAAGAGTTAGCGATTAAAAAACAAAGACTTACAGCAATGCCCACTATTTCATTTTTGTGGCATTAATAAATGGTAATCATATCGCTAATTTTGATGATTTAGTAAGAATATGAAAATTTGTACAATTAGTTTTTTATAGGGTCCATGTAATAAGTGTATTTTTAGATACAGTATTTTATGTCTCTACATTTAAGATAGTGGTACTGCATAGAGCAGGAAATAAATTTGTCGCTCTCTGCGAGTTATAATGTTATTGAGGGGCAGCAGTATTTCAATACAACGATTGATATTGACACTTATGATTATATTTTCAGCAGTCGAAAATATCGTTTTTGCACGGTTCCCTTTGGCTGTCGTTAAAATGGTTTACCGATTCACAGACCTAAATTTGGAACGCTTCACGACGCTCGATATTATGGTCCCTCATAGATCATTCCATTGGGAACGTTATGAACACGAACCGCGGGCATTTCCTTCAAGATATTTTGACTGGAAGCCAAACTAATGTCCTTTCATATCATGTGCAACTCGGTAATTCAGTGCAATCGATACTTAATGCTTCGACTACCTCTATATTGTCCACTAAAATGTTTTCAGGATGGTTATTCGTTACTTTCGATTTCTGAAACGTTTGTACTCTCGGGGTTTCTTTCAAATTTCTATAATTTATTTACCGTCCGTTATGGTATCGTGAGGTTCGTACTAAAAAATAGAAGATTTGTTAGAAAAAAAGGAATAGGCAGTAAATCGGGCCATATCTCCGTGGAAACGTGCGAAGCACGTCGAGTTGGAGCGGGAGCTAATGCCAGAGATCAGAGATAATCCGTTCTCGCAAGCAGTCGTCCAAGAGGATTTTTACTCGCAGTGAGTATAGTCTCCGACCCAGATAACAGATCGTCTCAATCACTGCCTCTTTCGCCTACCCTTTCATTCTCATTCTCTCCGCAATCCCCTATCTTCATCGAACCTCCATCAGGTTCCCACCACCCGTCTCTACGTAGATCCCGTCTTCCTTTGCTATAATTTGTTGAAAGTAGAGCTCAGTGTATTAGATTATTTCCAAAGCCACTATTTAAAATGCTGATTAGCATTATTTGACGAAATTGTTACTTTGTAATAATGATTTTTGGGAACATATCACTGATAGAATAATGTTAACAGTAAAAATAATAGTCTATGTCGTATAATTTATTTACTGCATTTCATTTCTATTTGCAGAGTTATACTCGGTATTTTTCAAACTTGTTCTCATCTACAAACTCTTTTAAACTTCCTACGCTATCTACCTGTTTAAATTCGTTAAGTAGATTTATACTCTTCCCCGATGCTCCTGACTTGTTATTTCTTCTTTCTTTTTCGTTGGATTTCCTTGGCAGGAAGATGTATCGCAGCAAATTAGCTGAGACGTTTCGAGTGACGCAAGCATTAAACTCTTACGTTCTGCGTACTGAAGGCCGTTAGAACAATTATCAAGCAGTCGCGGTTTTAATATACGTATTTCGCAATCTGGCAAGCGACACTCGTAAAATTATTTTAACAAAAAGTGTAAGCTACATTGGTTTCGTGAAAGCCTGTTACGAAAACCTCGCAAAACCTTGGAACTTGAGCTCTAGTGAGCAACGGAATAGACAACGGCAAGAAGGCTACTATTGTTTTCTATCTCTTCGTTCTTGACATTTAGCTTCCGCCGCGTGGAAAGGGAGAGCCACGTATGTAGGACAATACATTTATGCGAAAATGCCGAAATTATGTATGCATGAATGCGTAAGCCATATCGGAAATTTTGGGAATAACGGATACGTGCTCCGCATTTCTTTCGCAAAAAAGATATCGTTTCCTGACCATAACCCAACTAGTAGAATATGCGAAATAGTTTTGTACAGAATTTCATAACCCTTATCTCCAGCAATTCGGTGCGCGTCAGTTAAAAAAGTAATATACATGTATATATTCTCTCGTTCAGTCTTTTATTTCATATTATACTCTTTTGATATCAATGTTACATTTGACGACACAAATCAATTGTCGGTGTTATTCAACTTATATTGTTTCATCCATAATGGCGACCGTCATTTTCAGCAACCTGCGAGAATCAAAAATCAATTGAATAATCTGAGGAACAGTAGTTACAATAGTCTTAATCTGATAAAACAAGTTTTATAAATGGGGAATTACTATCGAATTAAATTCATGCCAAGAACTCATTTAGACATAATAATTTTTTCAAGATTTACTCTGTCTTCTTAGAATAATCTTTTCTATATTTTAATATACTATATTTGTTATTCTGATTACTTTGGGCCTGCGTATTTTATGCTTTTTCCGCTGATTTCGATTCATTCTTACAGCCGCGATGAGCCCGATACCTGCAGGCTGCGGCATGGCAGTGGCAGTTGTAGTGGAAAATGACATTACAACCACAAAAAGAAGAGTAGTAATGGCAAGTAACAGACTTCTGAAGGAGTTCATCGCTCGGCGACTTAAACTTTTCTGTAACAATTTACTGATGTAATTAAAGAACATATATTATCTGCCTAAAATTTTTAAATTAATATAAAACATTTATAAAAACCGAAGCTATTCGTTAATGTTTGCGCGCCAGAAATTACTCACTTGTGTCTCATTTGAATACAATTGAACAATTACCTCAGTATTTTAAGTATAAGAAAAAGATTCTTCGACGAGTTCACATTCTTTACGAAACTTTCGTTTGATAATATCACGTACTTTGCGATCAACACTCTGTGACTGACTGAGACAAGTAGTTCTACCGCCCAAACCTTTGTGCAGAGTGACATCACGTGATCATATCAAAACATCAATGACATAAGATTGGGGTTTATTACCCCTTCCTGTGTATGAAGCTGTAAGTTGCTTGTAAGGTTCTGAACATTGGTTTCATTAAATTGATCATGATCCCACGAAAATTCAATGTGATCTATTTCTTTAAGATATTTCCTACTTGTTTTTGTGCATTTATGTTTTTAAAAACAACCACTATTAATGTTTTTATTTTGTACTTGCAGTTTAATTCAGGTATGGATATTTTTAGGACAAACAACGGCGTAACGGTTGATACTTCCGTTGCCTACTTATTTCACGTGGAGTTATGAGTAATGTGATTTAGGTCTCGAGTTGATTGACATTTATATAATAGATAGTCTGATGTTTCCCTTTGAAAAGCCGCGAGTTAGTAGCCCTTGCATCCTTGTCTGTGGTCATAAACAGTCGTTGCGCAATACACGACGAAAAACATAGAGACAAATCAATATAACCTCAACCATTGCTCTCTAAGCGACGAAATTATTTTTATTTGAAAATACCTACTTTTTCCTCATGCTTTCACCAAACCAGTTTGAGTTTCTTTATATAAATTAAGCGGCTAATTAAAATCGATTTAAATGCATACGACCGAAAAGCAGAAGACATAAAATTTGGTATGTAGAAACAAACCTGTAGGAAGTAGTGAAAGTGAAAAACCTTTGCTACGTCACTAGTCGAAGAAGTTCGATTCGTTTCATCATTTTCATCGGAGAAAGTACATGTGTACAAACGAAGTTACGCACACTATTTCAAAATGAGATGCACGCTTTATCACTCCGTATATTAGAATATCTGCATGTAATTTCAAAACTTCAACTGTCTGTCGAGTTTTTATCCGACAAATATTGACAAACACGTAATAATTTTATTCAATGTACATTTATTATTTGTTACATTAATAACTCCCTTCCCAATATTTAATTTCGATAGAAAATTGCATTCCTGCGCTAGCATGAAACCCTGTATATTAGGTATAAATTTCGTTGAATTTCTAAGGGCGACGGTATTTCCGAATGCACCGTAGGTCTGTCACCAATTTTTATCGTGGAGTTAGGCAAGAGGAACGACGAACAGATGCAGAGGCAATAAAATGATGAAGAGTGGAAGGGTAGACGGGTGAGTATGCGCGCGTGAACCAATATCTGGAGCATGCAAATGAAGCGCGAACTGGCAACCCGGCTTCTAGTATTTGCGCCAATGTTTTCGTACGTTTTTTATCGAGTTTCTTCCACGTGGAGCCAGTTCGGGCCAGGCGGAAAGAAAGGGAGTCGGGTCACGAGGAATTGCCGGGAGTTTCAGTAAATTGCCAACGATTCGTGGAACTACTCCATAACCGAAATGAATTCCGGCGAGGGGGTTGGAAACACGGCGTAAAGTGCGACTGAAACTCACATCGTCTGGTAATCGTATTAAAAGGGGTGCTTAAGATCGAAACTCTCACGGAGGGAGCTTATTCTGACCCTTCGGCGAAGCAGGACGGCTCGGCGAGACACATATAAGTCCACTAAAACATGCAGATAGATGGGAAGATTGTCGCCAATGGTCAAAGAGCAGAGGACGAGAAGGTAAATATCCAAGCAATAAGCTGACGTAAAATAAGGACATAAATGACATTTACAATCTAGATAAAACTGTACAGGGTATACCGGAAATAACTGTGTGTCAGCAAAATGGTGCTTGAAATTTGCTTTTTACATTGAAATGGAAGGTGAAATCAGGGTTAAATCATATTGATTTGTTGGAAGTCGTTTTTATTTCGGGGCGCGAAACATGAATTCAATGGATGTGCGAAAAGCTCGAACGCGTAGACCGGGAGAAAGGCGCTTCGGTGGTACACGTTGGCCATGTTGGCGAAGAGGGGAGGGGGGTGGGCGGGAAGGATGAGAGGAATGCAGCGAAGGGGGACGAATAAAATAGGACGAAAGTACGCGGGCTTTCCGAGTTTAGCTCGAGAGGTCCTCGGAAGAATTTCGTCGCGGCGCAGCCAGCCAAGTTTTATCCGGCGTGGCTGACAGAGCGTTAATCCCCGAAACGAGTCAGTAAAAAGTCCTTTGTTTCCGCGCCACGGGCAGAGACACCCTCGAGAAATTTCCTTTCGCCAGGTAAGAGCCGCTGATGAACATCGAACCACAACGTTGAGCGTCTCCTCGGCTTTGAAGATTCTCTTGGACGAAGAAGCCCTATTCCTGCCGTTTCAGACGAAGCCACCGCGAAAGGGTCGCTCGTAAGATGCTCAGAAACAGTTCGGCCAAAATCTAACATCAGAACAGTCGGTTTTGTCCATTTCAACAGATAACACTATGACGATCGATTATTAATCAAGGACTAGTATTTACACTGCTCAGGAAATATAAAGAAAACTTAATTACTTCTAGAACAACATATTTCATCGTGTAGACTTAGTTTAAGACTTTCAAATTAATAATGAACCTAACAGAAGTAAACTTGCCACACTGGACGGAAGAATTTCCTTTCAGGATGCATTGTAATGCACACTCTCTTCAACTGCACGTTATTAATCTTGTGCTTATTTCTACATACATATATATGTTAATTGTGTAATAGGGGGGCCGGCACTTGTAAGTGCATATCATTTCTCTGTTACTCTTGCGCAGGGGAAATCAAAGAGAGCTTTGCCGCAGAAGCCGGAAAACATCAGTGAAACCGGCATATGGTATTTGACATTACAGTGTTACATTACTCGTTACTACGTCTGGCTGGCTGTGAGTTCATCGTCAGGCACAGCACTCTCGACATTGTAGACTGATACCTCAGCTTAATTGGAGTGTTACGTACTCCGTTTTACCCCGATCGTCATGTGTATCTTGCTTCTCTCTCATTATTACGACCACCACTCGTGCTGTAGCTCCGACTCCTGGTTACCTCGAATATGAGCATGCGTTATTATGCCGTCGAATCTGGCTATTATACGCCAAACCTTAATTTCAAACAATCCCTTTCCACTTTTCCGCCGTTGCTAATACGTATTTGTGTCTGTACGTAAATCAACAGTCCTATATAATTGGCCTAGCTCGTTCGAAAAAGGAACGAACTTAACGCAGTGTTCATTTTTCACGAGAAAGAGTACAAGGCTGTTTGTTTCCTTTAGACGATTTTCCAAGCAGCCGTAGAAGTAAGCGCGAGCGATTTAAGTACCTACGCATTTCCACGGTAGCAGAGTCAATAAAACCTGTAGATTCTGCAGCTCGTAAACCATGGGGAGTACCTCAAGCAGTAATTAATCAGTCGTTTCTGCCGCGCGCGCCAACAGTTCGTTCGTTAATTTTACGAATTCCCGTAATGGACTTGCCGTTTAATCTCGGCAGCTTTCGAGTTACCGACTTGGCCGATGAGATCTACCCGTTCTTAGGTCGACGGAGGCGAACGGGGCTCTTAATGCAATGAGTAACATCCACAATTATCGTAATACTCCATTACAGTGCCGACGCTGTCCGCGAGAGAATTCACGTCTACCAGACTGCACGTATAAACGCGTGCACGCGTTTACGTCTAGCGTTCCCCCTCAGCGGATTCTCAACAACGGCGATTCGTCGGAACTTTAATCGTTAATGCCCCCCACCCCTCGCGTTCCCCCTAGGACCCGGATAAATCCCGAGCTCACGTTCGCGGCGAAACGTCGACGCTCGCTCGAAAGCAGTGTCAAGGCGTCGACCGGCCGACCGGGAAATTCTATTTTCGCTCGACCGACTCGCTCGGGGGATCCAATAAATGTGTCCACCCTGGCAAACAAAGGATCCCTTAACTCGCCCCCGATGATATTCCCAACGTCCTCGTGATTTCGGCCAGTGTACGGAAGGTTAGAGACGTTTCAACGTTAACAATTGTTTCCGGAACAATGTGTAAATGAAATCTTCACGCGTGTCCACCAAAAGGAATTGTCTAACATTGGTATTATTAATAATTACTTTCCTTCTTTCCCGTTAACATTGCAGGATTTTGTGTAATGTTAAGCTTATTTTACGATTGATGAAAAGTAGTATTTGCAAGTTTATGTGTTATTATAAAATTCCTTACGAGGTCTAAATATTTCGTAAGGTGGGAAAAATAATTTTATTCTGGCAGACGCATGTACGAAGGTGCCAGTTAAAAACGCGAGAACCACCGAGTCATAATTAAAGGTACTCCGTGTACTCGGCGCAGTTGGTTAAACGTCGAGCGAGCAATGGCAACGAATACTTTTCCGGTGCTCAGCCGAAGGACCATCATGGCGGACGATCGACGTCATCAGAACTCCTTGCAATCCCTGGATCGTCGACTGAGTCGTAGGTCGGCTTCTTTTTGGGACCTAGCCGACCCTTCGCGCTGTTAACAAAATCCACAGGGATAAAGAAAAGCCCGCAGACGGCATAATTAAGGCCTCGACGCGCGGATTTCCTGCCTCGAGATATCGTTTACCGAAAAATGCTGAAATTTCGGCGGTGCTTCTCAGAGGGCGTGACTCGCGCGGCAGCAACGACCGACGACAACGACGACGACGACGAGGACGACGACGACGAGTCGCTTTAATTAAATGCCCGTAATTGCGTTTCCCGCTAATTACCGCGCTCCCCGAAAAGCCTCGTTCCGGCGGGGGCGAGGAAAAAATTGGTGCTGCCGGGAACTTTCGCCGTGCCTCTTCAGCTCCCTTTATTTCCGCGCTTCAAGGTGTTCGAGCAGGGGCTATAAGCTTGCGCTCGAATATCCGTGTCCGTTATCGCCTTTCAAGTTATTCGATCCGTTCCGACCGCCCCCGCAAGATTCCAAACGACCCGTTCTTTCGCGGAAAACGTTCACTCCTATGCTTAAAACATCCCAGATTGCAACCCCTATAACCCGATAAGTAGCACGCGAGTGAGATTGTCTTCCTTGTCATTCGAAGAAATTATACAGAATTTAAGTCATATAAAATAAATTAAAGTCAAACTTCGTAGGTAATTTATCGTTGGACTTTTAGCAAGAAATATAGATGTACGTAATTTTTGATGAGGAAATGCATACAAATGTCCTACTAGGACCTTATTGTCAATTTATGTGATTACTTAACTGCAGATATTCGTGGTATGTTACATAAGAGGTCTTCCATCTGTCATATCATGCCCACCTGCCATATCAGATAACGTTTAATTGAAAGCCATTTAACACGCCGCATAACACCGTTCCTCAGCACCCTCCTCGGTCGGCTTGCTTTCATCTTGCAGTTACGTCATTTGTAGAGAGACGTGACTCCTAATTGTCGGTGACATATTACACACCACTAAATTATAATTAAATGTTGAAAAGAAACGATGCATGTTGGACAGTTATTTAACTTAAATATATAACATAAATGTGGTCCATGGGATTGATATAAATATTGGAATCCTCCAAATGTTATAATAATTCTTTCGTTTCTTGTTAAACACTAAGATCGTACTTATTACTGAGAAAAAATTGGTTCGTACGGAAAGCCATATTTCATTTTTCAGGCAATATTACAAATCTGTAACGATCGCAGCACGGTCTGAGCACGTTATACGGGTTTCGGTATGAATTATTTACGATGTCGGAGAAGTCACTGTCCAGCGAGCACGTGTGCGAATCTAGAAGCCGATAAATTTTACTTTCCGAAGGTAAGTGATCAGCCTGATAACGGTCGATGATAAATCAAGCGCGCTTTTACCTCGCACCACGAGCATTCGCCGAAGAAAAATTCGCTTGTAATTATCGAATGGACTCTAATTAAATTAGCAGGGAGGTGGAATTGTAATGAGTCGAGCGTACAACGAGCGAGCGTTGGAAACTCGTTCCTCCCGTGTCGTCTTGATCGAAAGTGCAGTTCCAGGTAATCGGCCCTCTGCGTTGCGGGGATTCACGAATTTTGCATAATTTGTGAAAGTCATCAGCACGATCTGCAATATCCGGCGGCGCCCAATCGCTGTAGTTTATACGATCTATCACCTCTAATCCTCAGTGCCATCACCAAGCAAAATCGATGAACAAGGAACAACTTCCCATTAACTATTTATAACTGCCAAATATTCGTATTAGTCGTAACGAATACAATATGTTTTACAGTCTCCCCTATATTATACAATATTCCACTTGATCTCTTTTTAAACTATCGTCTGATAGTAACTTTGATAGTAACTACTCCTTTCATGGTTCCTGATCATTATTACTATTATATGAAAATTCATAACGAGTTATAATATTTTCAAACGCGTGTTATTAAAACACCGCCGTTTTAGGTTTACGTAATAAATAAAATTAGAGTCGGTACTATCTCGAGTGTGTATGTATGTATGTATGTGATATAATGAAACCGAGTCCAACCTAGTTTTGTCGTGATACACGTGCGAAACTATTTAGTTGGCCGGATAATGAGTGGAAGTTAAGCGAAGACGGCAATCGCAGGAGAAAGCTGACTAGGGGAATTTTAAGTTAATTGATCACAGGCAAAATTGAAGAGTAAAAGAGGAAGATAAGCATAGGGACGCATAAATTAAATTATAAATAAAGCTTACAATTACAGTAGCGTATTTCTAAAGTCATAATAGTGTTTTGAATGTCCTTAAATGTCATAAGAATGAAAACAAGTTACGGTGTTGATGAGGTTTTATGGCGTAAGCATAAGTTGGCTTGCTTTTTGAATGTTTCATTATCAAGTTCCTTCTAAGTACGCTAAAGCAAATGTATAATACACCGTAAGTGTCGGTATGTAAGATTAATTATTCACGGGGCCTTTGGGATTGCGTCCTTGACTGTTGCATAATTAAAAATGATTCCTGGTAGGCGAGCACTGCGTTCGCCGTAATTTATTCATTATTTACGTAGGCTACACCTGCTTTATTTCGGCTTTGCCGTGCACAAAATCGTTTCTTCCGCCGGGCGTAAAGTGTATGTTGATGCAAAATACAGCGATCGGATTAGTTACTCGGCGGCAGAGGAAAGCCTGGCTAAGAGTTCTCAAACGAGTCGACGCGCAAACAGGAAACCTAAGATACAACGGTTAACGAGAACGAAGGGGACGCGAAAAGTCGTGCGGCTTTTCTTCCTCTCGTCGATCTCCGGGGACCTCTACTGCGAAGGGCTGAATCGTCTCCGGCCTGATCACAAGTGCCATGCCCCCCACCCCCGCACGTTCGCCGGTTTCCCCACTTTTCTCACGTACCAAACCCTTCTTGTCCTTCGACCGACGCCGAGAGGATGAATTCGGCTAGATCTTCCACGCCCGGTTTTCCCCCGGGACGCGGGAAGGTCGGCCGGTGAACTTACTTCCAGACTATTCTCGAGATTACGTCGTAAGATATGACGGTTCAACATTCGCGCGCCGAGTTGCCACGTCGCAGCGAGAAATCGAAAAATTATGCAAAATCCGAGAGATCGTCTCTCGGAACGATCAATGATTATCCGCGATGACCGGCTTTAAAAGAGGTTCCTCGGGTCTACAGATTTCGACTACTCAACTGAACTTTAGCTTTCACCCAGATGCTAAAGCACGCCTTATACTCTCGCTTAGGGTGTATTACCCAAACGGAGCTGCCCTTGCAGATTTAGAAAATGACACGGCGTTTTACATGACGTTGAGTAATTACACAGCCGACTAAATTGCTCGGATTTACCACGTGACATGGAATTCAATTTCAACTACAGGAAAAACATTCTCCCTGACTTACCGACCGATTAATCTCCCCATTTTCTAGAAACAAAATGTTTCCGTGTGTTCGAAGGAAATTAGATACGGTTAACATTTGAGTGTGTATTAATGAAATTAAATGCGAGAGGAACGTGTGAGTCGAACGGTAATCGAAATCCTCGGCATTTGCCTCGCCTCCCATTTGCCTTCAACGAAGAGTCGAGCAAACGTAAAATCGTTGAATGCGTCGAGACGAGAGTTAACTAGTCGGCAATGTCTTGCGATCTGCCCGAAACTTTCCGTTGGCAATCTACTTATACCATTGGAAACGGTATGACAATCTCCTTAATTCCGATTCAAGATCGAATGGCGCGGCACGATAGAAGTTCCTCCGTGAAATTCTCTATTTCGTGCGTTTCCTGTCGCTTCTTCCTCGCTGGCACGTGTTTCCCTCCTGCCTGTCTTCACATCGGCAGACACGCTGCTCGGTTTAACCGAATTAACTCGATCGCCTTGACAGAATTCGATGCGATGAAACAATTCATTATGCAGATGGAGATACTTTCGGATGAATTTTACGGGCGATCACTTCGATCCGGTTTATATAAGACACTATCGGCTTGCCTAATAATGCCAAGGCAAGCCAACGTTTCTGTTTTTATAGTGCCATTTAGTAGTTTCCATTTACGAGGCATAGATTTCATGACGATAAATGTATTCTACGGAATCAATCACAATTTCGCCCATGATATATGTTTAACTTATCCAGTACGTTTTCCCGCCATTTGTTAAAATCTTCAAAATATTGTATATTTTGTAGCTACTGTTAATATATTGTGCATACGTTATGTAAGAAACATGCTCAATCGATCAATAAATGTAGAAACTTCTAACAAACTGTCGTAATTATAACTTGAGATAGTAATCTATCAATTTAGACATTTTCGGTTCGTTAGATTACTCTTTAGATGAAATTCCTATCCATCAATTTATTCGCTAAAACCAAATTAATTATTGCTCATGTTTAATACAGAGCCAATCTTCACAAAAATATGTATATTTTGAAGAACAATATTTAGTATCAGTAATCGGAAATTGATCATCAGGAGGGAGAATGAAAAGTATTCTGTATCGAAGGTCCATGTTGTCCTTACAACCTTGAAAAGTAGCGTGCAGGCTCAATCGGCAGGAACGAGCGGACACAATGAAGTCCGGACTTCCTGCAAAGGATACAGACCCTCTTACCGGCGATCACCCTTAACTTAACGTTCCGACGAAAGACGCTCAATCAATTTAGTCCAGCCGCCCCCCGTTGGTCCTCGTCCTCTCTCCTCCGTGTACGGCTCGATAAATCCTTCAAAGGGGATCTTTGGCCGTACGGTCGGTATAAAGGCGTGGGCAGGGCGAGCTCGTTTCCGGCGCGCAATCTTAAAGATATTCCCGGCACTGTCCGAAGATAAGGCCCATCACGGCTCTCGATGGCTCCCGGGAAAAGCTCTCTCTCTTCCTCTCCCCGCCCTTCCTCGCTACCGACCTTACCGTTGACGCCGGAGGTACACGTACATAAGATAATAGCCGCGTATGGCAGTCTTGGAAGAATCGGGGATGGCCTACCCTCAGCGACGCCCTTGGGACAGATACATTATTACCAAAGGGTAGGGAATTTAGGAGCCGCGAACCCCCCGATGAAGTGCAAGAAGACCGGCGAGAATGTCGGGAATGAGAGAGGGAGAAAGTGTGAACCGCCGGTACGAAGGTTCCGCAGGCTATGATAAAGGAACAGAAGCCAACGGAAAATGACGCGTGTGAAAACCGCTTTCCAATAAAGTTCAACTACTTTTTCAAGAGAAATCTATTCTGTCTCTGAATGTTCAGTGTAATATGAGTGATCATGAGGTCAATTCAACTGTGTTGGACAGTTCAATTTGTGAAAACAGTACTGAAAAGTTTGCTGAAATTATGAGAGACATGTGAAAGACAATATAAAGGAAATATAGTAACGTTGATGTTAAACAGTTTTATTTATGTATTAACACTTTGCTGTAGGGTTGCTAGATAAAATACGAAAATAATTGCGATTTTTCACGGGCACAATGTCGTTATCTTCCGAGTAATAACTGTTCGAAAACTCACAATCGATGCAAGAATAATCTGATGGCCTATCAGCAAATATTTCGTTTCCATCTCTTTTAATATCATTCAAATCCATTTCGACAATGGATAAATTTACGAAAACAGTACGAACTCTATCTGTGAGACTCGAGAAGTTTCCGCGACAAGTCGAAACGCGTTTAGCGTCGCGATGTGAGAATGATGGAGCGGGAGGAAGGGGGTGGGGGGTAAGGGTGAGTGTGGGAGAGAGAGGAGCGAGAGGGAGGGAAAGTAAGGGTGGGAGTGAGAGAGAGCGCGTGAGTCGAACGAGACACGTCCTGACAAGTCGTACGAGACAGGTCCTGACAAGTCTCCCGCTGTCGAGCGTCAGTACTCAATATGCGCCCACTGTAAAACTAGTCTCTTGACAACAAAGTGTTAATTCGCTATTATTGGATTTCATCAGAAAAACATGCACTGTTACAATAGTTCCTGTGTATTATCAATCATCATGAATCAGCAGTTTTCTTTACGCTTGGGCAAATATTTTCCATTTGGATAATTTCGTTAAGTTTTATCTTCCCACTATGTATGTATGTAGATGTTTAAAATTGTCATTAAAATTCAAGAGTATGAAAATTAAGTCTTATAGTGAACAGTGAATTCTTAATGACATTCCTTACTGAATGAACAGAACCAATTGTTTCGATGGTTAATTTAGTAAATGTGTTAATAGAGACTATTTGAATTTACATACTATGAATTGACATAGTCAAGAGATGTACGCATGTGTCGGCGGTAACGTACCTTGCATGGCAGGTTAATTTTGTTATCGCAGGTGCTTAATCGAAGATAAAACTTGTTAAGAGAAGTTTAAAGCAAAACAAGAAATACTCTCTTAAATTTTGTTCTCGTTCGGTCTCCGTTAACATTTGTATTAATATAATTAATTGTCTTATGACTTATAACATTCAAAAGAATAATTTTATGAATAAAGAGTATTGATTCGTTTGCATGCTTACACGAATACGCATCAATCATTTTCTGTTATCATGCGACTCGATCTATAAAAGCAGGTGTTTTTAACTTTTGCTTTACAGTCAATTTTCGAAAAAGAAAGCACGCAAGTACTTCTACCGTAATCATCTTATTCCTTGTAATTGCTGTATAGGTAAGCAATATATATTTTTCATTAAATATATTTTAGTTTCTTTCAAATCTTTCAAATATTTGTATATTTTCAGTATTATTATTAGGAAGAGTTTAAATTCGTCTTTTCAAATATTTTTCACCTTCAATAAAAAATACTTGCCATTTTTTTTTAATTAACATGATAAACTTGAGTAATCCAATGAGTAATAATATAAAATTTATGATGTCATGATACTTTCTCAAATTGTTATTAACGGAACTTGGATTTTCAGCAAGGAGAAATCATGCGTTTCCTTATTCTCTTTGCCTTCTTAGCCATTGTTCTTCAGTACGTAAGTGGTGTTTGCGAATGTGACTTTCACCCAAAACGCCCACCCAGAAGACTTTGTGCAAATAATGGAGTCACTTATAGAGGTTATTGCCAATTCGCCTGTGCAAAACGTGCAAATCCAAGTGAGTTGTGATTTCGTTTCTCCAATAATTGCATTAAAGCACATGTCATACAAGTTACATCAAGATATATAGGTATACTTATTAATTTACATATTATATTTATATATTTCCCCATGTTTTGCAGAGCTTAAGATAGTATATCGCGGTGGTTCGTGTAATCGTATGAATCGTGAACGGATTTCGATAAATCCTTAGAGCCCGAAGTACCAAAGTATTAACAGACCATCACACGAATAAGAAAACCTTCGTTATACAAGGAAACCCTAAACAGTAGGTAACCATATTTTAAACGGTCGTTATTTCCCATGTTATTCATTAGTGTGTATATGTAACATTTTTGCAATGAGTTAAACTGAAATAAAATGTTTAACACCTACCTGAATAACGTTTCCTTCGTCAAATACTTATTAAATAAATTATTAGCAATATACGTTTACGGTCGCAAAATCGCCCGATAATCGGGTTTAATTAATACCCGTAAATCCTGATTAACTTTAAAACATATTACCTGGCATAAAAACTTACTAAGTCGGAAGAAACATTAAGAGAGTAAAGCCACGGGGAAGTCAGGGAAATGGTGAGTGAAGGTAAGGATGAACCTTAGCGTAGGAAAAAAAATACGGTTGGATAAAAGGCAGAAGAGGGGTGAAGGGCAGGGTGGGTGATGGTTAGGGGGCGTAATAGGGAGAAGAACAGAAGGGACAGTGGGGGGTTTGCATTAGTAGAGTGCGACTGGCGCATTGGCCCTTCGAGACCAAGCGTTCGCGGTGCCGTTAATGCGTCCGTTCGGGCAAATCGATAGGGAACGTAAAACGGCGCGAAGTTACGTTACCCCGAGGATACGCAGGGCGCCGAGGGCTCGTCGACCTTCCCATCCTGTGGGCAGGTTTCTTCATTCCAGGCACGTTGTACGGGCCGTGCGGCGCTCGTCTCACGACTGCTCCAAAGATCAAACCGCCGAGGAACAGGCCAAATGGGATTACCGTCTGACTCGATTAGCAAGTCCTCTCACCAACGTCCCCTAATTGCAGAAAAAATCATGTGCGTTACGTTTCACGCCGAGCACAATCTCGCGTCGCGGTCTTACTGTGCCCTTTTACGAGCTTGTCCGGAATCCCATGAATTGCCAGAGTTCTGAGTAATGTTCGTGTATCATTAGCGCGGCATTTTAAATGTATAGGAAGTGCGCGCATGTTTTGGTTAATTGCGTGCTCGCGATGCGTCGGGTGTAATGGTTGATTAAATTGTAAAACACGTTACAAATCGCAACAATTTATTTACAATTGGCGTGGCAATTTGATTTGCGGAATAATACATGAATATGCGGGCTTTCATATGTATTCTGCGATGTATGGAGGTTACATTGCCCCTGGGGTCGCGTTTGCAGGTATGTTTCATCAGTTTCCTTGTTCTATTATAACTCAGCATTATGTGTACCTCGCGGAAATACTAAAAACTGCAGAAACATGATTCGAATACCAAAACGTAAAAACAGCATAAAGTCCAGGTATACAATGTTAAATATATTTTTCATAGCTGATCGCGTATCGTGGAATCATGTATAAAATTTATTTTAGAGGTTAGGTATTACATTCGTTGTTTTTTTACATGTAAACGCATACGTTGTGACGTTGTTTGGATGAGATTATTTCAAGGTTGTTACCACGAAACAGAAATAAAAGTGGCAAAAAAGGGGCATTATTTTGGGTCGTCTTTGCGTCAGAAGTAAGACACTGATTATAACTGATGACCGTCGTAAATAGCAGATGATGAAAAACTCGATCGACGTATACTTTACGAAAATTCAGCAGTCTGGCTTTATTGGATCCCGATACAAATTTATATCCGTTAATATGCCAATCATCTTATTAAGTACATCGATTGGTGCTTAGCTTTCAAACTTATTACCCCTCAGCGAGGAGCCTGCGGAGGTTCAACATCCACTTTCCGCGCCGTGAGTTGGTTTCTGCCACGATTCCTCCCATACCGAAACTCACATAAACCTGCCGGCAAGGTTTACACGGCACCCTTAGGCAATCCTAATTTTTACAATGTCAGATTTTTACGACCCCGCGGAGCCTCATAAACGCTGTTTCCTTCCTACCAATGATTTCGATGCTTCTCACACCAATCGGCATTACTCATACGTATGCAAAGATATCGATTACTATTGAGTAAAAACGTAGTGTTATTTATACAGTTGTCCTTGTTTTCTAGGATACATACCTGACCTGGATATATCCTGATATATGCGGATTGAATTCAGTTCCTATTTTCTGTCTATTATTCCGCATCTATGTTTTGATGGAAGCAGCATATATCTCGTTTAAGTCGCATAATACATGAACTTTAGAGAGGTTCATATATCGGTGTCCCTTTGTTCAAGCTTATGGCAGGGTCTTATTGTTAAAAGTTAAGTGGCCGCTTCTTTATGCTCGACTAATCCGTGGATGGATCACGACGAAACACAAAAGACTGCCTAGCCGAAATTCTCGACAACCCGCAGTACTCGTGGATGATAAAAGACAATCGTAATGTTGAGAATCTCGCACACAAATGCATGCCCACAATTCAGCAAACCGAAATCGATCTCTGACGTTTCTACGATTCGCTTCAGTATTACTGAGATAGAAGTGCTTCATCTAATTTTGACAACTCTTTTTGTATCTAAATCTGACTGGTATCGATTTCACGAATCTCATGCATATAAAAAATACAGTTTCTCCATTTGACAAGATTGATAAATATTTCAGAAGAACAATACACCAATGTGGATGTGAATAAGGATTGTATTTCAGTCAACATCATTTCTCTTTCAAAGTTGTTTAGATTTCATAAGATATACATTTATTAAAGAGTAAAAATTGTGTACTACATTTTATGGGAATGGAAGAAAACATGACGTAGCAATCTTATCTCATCGTCACCGGCATTCGTCAAAACTTAGAATTTCAAGCTCTGTGGAAAGTTGGAAAAATTTAGAAAATCCGTGAAATTTCTAAATACTAAACCTTTACCCACTAATTGTAGCAATACTTTAACTTTTTGTACAGCACTTACCTGGCTTTTCTCCTCGTGTGCAACTGAAGAAACATTCATTCCTATAAGTCGTCTTGTCACTTCCGCAAACTGGTGAATCCTCACTGGGACACGGACAGAAAGAGAGATCATCCGCCGAGACGGCCGTGATAAGGACCACCATCACCATTAAGGTAATTATACGCATCGTTGTTCACCTTAAGTCAAGTCTAGTCGAAATATTACAGCGTACGAAAACAAGCATACTTGAAACCCATTGCAACCGTACTGAACATTGATTTTTTCACTGATGTTTTACCTTTCGATGGAGTTTAATCTCCTAAATATGCCTTCTTGCGATATTTGTAAGTCTTGAAAATCTCAGTGAAGCCATAAACCAGACTTGCAGAATCGCGAACAGGGTTTTGTGGACATTTAATATTCAAGTTCTGTGCTAAAAGTGGAGTGCAGCACTAACACGGTGTATTTATACGATTGTGTGAAAATCAGTTCACGGAAAAGAACATTCGCTGTTTTAAAGCAGTCGTAAAAATTATAGGCGGTGGGCGAATAAGAAATGAGGCAAAAGAAAGATAGCTTTATCAATTTTGTCCAAACATTACCTCGTAAGTTTTATTTTGTTGGACTGCAGTTTCTATATAGTAATAAAAACTATTTTTTCTTTAACCGCTGACATTGAATCGTTGAAAAAAACTCAAAAAAAAAAAAAAAATTTTGAAAAACTCAAAAAGACCGTAATACGTAGGAATAATATATTCTATCCAAATCGTCAGTAACCTATTTCAATATATTTCCGACTATTTACGACACGCGATAATACGACAGGTGGGCAGGCAATTCCTCTTGTAAGAAAATTGACAGTGAAATGTTACCTTCTTAAGCATAAGTATATCCATGTACAGCGGAACTTACCAATAGCCAGGGAGAAGAACTTTCTAAGAGCGTATTTCGTTCCACCGGCTGGAAAACACGTCCATCCCTTATACCCGGCTGTTCTCTTTTGCTCGTTTTGTATTCTCCCGCCGAATGGGCTGGTCCTGGGATCTCGTATCTCTCGAGGAATAAGTGCCGCGGATAAGCTTAAAAATAGTGAATTTTCCATAGGACGTCCCAAGTGCAATGTCCTTTATCCCACATGGACCTTCATCCTATCTTTATAGGAGCCTTTATAATTATCGGTCATGAGCGTAATCGATACGTAAACCATCGTTTTTTAAACTCAATACGCAGTGTGAGGAATATTCAGTATGTAAATTCTGCGAACAATCGGGGCATTAATTTCGCTTGGAAGGCTTTTATTGTAATGACATTACCGTTACCGGCATTTCCGCAGATTCGCGCGTATTAAACGACTGCATTACCCGGAGATTGGGGCTGGATAAAAGTTAAAACGAGTTAGTGGGATGAGGCGAATGAAGACACAATCGGAACGTACTCGCCCAAATGAGATGACACTTGAGACGCGAAAGAGATGTACGGGGGATCGATAGCCCGGGGTAAGTAGTGTGAGAGGCTTTCACCGAATGAAAAAATACGGGGACGTAATGCGATAGGCGTGTGCCACGGCCGTACGTACGGTTAATTAGCAGCAATTAAGAGCGCCGCTGGGCTTTTGCATAGCAAGGACGACGGTGTTAGAGTGCAAGGCTGTCCGCAAAAGGTTGTGTTTGCACGAGGTGCGAGTGCTTGGTAATACCGTCATTCTCCCGCGAGACGAAAGCGAGTGCAAAGTGAAAGAATAACCGAGTACCTAAATATTTAATCGCATTAATCGCGCTATGAATAATTTATGGGGCTCGTGCGACGCGTCGGTAGGCGTCCAGCCAGCGTTGCAAAGGCAAACGGTATTCACCTTCGACCCCTTTCCTCTCATTCTCCGTCTGCCTTACAAACACTTCTCGGCAGAATAAAGACCGACTGCTCCCTGTCGAAAACTTTATTCCCTAATTACGGAATGTTACACACACGGAAATTCGACATACATTCGTTCATTTCCGGCGCGCATTTAATTCGCGAATTATATGTTATAACGCTCATTACATAACGCTGGATTAAACTAATCCAGAAATAATCATTTTTCATTCATTATCCCCAACCCTTGGTAATTCGTGTTCTAGTACTGATTGTTTACGGTTCATTTATGAACCATTGTAATTTGCGTGTGCATCCAGTACAAATGCAGTAACAAGTTTTGCTAGAATTAGACACATCGATGCGCGGTTATCACTTGAAATTCCTGTGAATCATGTATAAGAAAAAGTGATGTGGGAGCGGCTCTTCAGGCATTCTTATTGGTGGTAATTTTATCGAGGGGTCGATAGGTCAACCGAGGAGGAGGGGCGAAGGTTGACGTTCGCGCGAACTGGAGGACGATCGTAAAACTTTGATTAATTAGCTATGCCGCGAACCTCTCGTGACGTTACCCCGCCCCTGCCGTAACACGACCGTTCGTCGGCATTCCATTCTCAGCTCGTGACCGTTTAACGGCTGTTACACGCGGAGAAAAAGGAAAATTCAGGCCCAAAGGACACCATTGAATCGCAAAGATGTACGGCGCGATAGAGGGTATTCTCGTTCGTCTTGTTTGTTTGCCACGATGAACAGTTTTATGATTTATTTTTGAAGGGAAAAAAGGAAAGTGTGAAAAATATGAAGTGCATCTGTAGTATCGCAGTGATCGAAGTTTAGCAATAGCTCGACTATTTCGTGCGCCAGGCAAACGTTATTTCAAGTAAACGAGATTCAAATGGATTCAAAGGTATTCAAATTTATTCAAGAAGACTAGAAATGACATCGATCATTAATGCGTTTTTAAAGAACGAGGCTGGCTGGCCGAATTGTGAAGGTAGTTTAATCAAATCCAACGTTCTTCCTTTGCTCGCGATTTATCGGCAAATATTGTTTCATCCGGGCGCGACACATATCCGCGCGAGATTTATTTCTATGGCTTTTAAACGGCGAGGTAAATAAATTTGCCGAAAGTGTTAATAAGTATTGGGAGAAGTGCGAACATGTGCGTGAAGCTAAGAGTCACCGGACGTTTCGGGCTCATTAGTCGTCCCCCTTGTCAGGGAATAAAGAAAGAATTATTGGCGCGTGTGACCGCGAACCCTCGAATTCCGTAAGAAAGCGGAATTTAGTAAAGTCGTTAGGTACAACGAGGCAGTGAGAGTAAGCAGTTATTTAGCCGGTGGCGCCGGCATGGCCGGTCCTAAAAGTTTATAACTTTATCACAGATATTCCCGGAGTCCCGGCAAGAATTCCCTGATGCAAAAGTTTGAACGCCCCCTCAGCCACTACTCCCAGCTACCTCTTGCCCCTACGACTCTCCTCTTCTTCCCGGCCATTTTTCCCGTCCCTTTCTCGCACTCCACCTTCCTCATTTTCTCCCGTTTATTCTGCCGTCGTTTTACCGTCGGCCCGCACGGCCGCTCGTCTCTTCCTTCCGAAAATATTAAACTCGAGATTTTCATGGAACCCCCGTGCGAGGAGTCGAAAGGGAGCCGTTTGCATGGATCTTGATTTCCTGTCGCCTCGTTGAAAATTACTCGTCTGTGCCGTGTACGTGTTTTCGTATCTCGGTGTAAATTGAACGAGCAAAGTTTCCGCCAACGACTGCCGACCGCTGTTTGCGACCAATTAATTCGTCGGGGAAGAAAGAAGCTGCCAGGAGCGTGTGTACACCGCAGGTTTACTCGCCGGCGAACTTCGTTAGAATGCCTTCATTTACCGGAAAGAATTCCTTTAGCTTCGGAAAAGTCATTAACCTACTCCGTTCCGTTTTTAACGACTTATTAATTCGCCGGTATTTTCTGATCATCTTAGAGCAACGGCTATATATAATCATTTATGCAATACCTAATTACTACAATTGACGAAGAGATGTATTTTGGAAGAGTAAATTTAAAATGTCGAGCGTAGAAGAAAATTGAAGCACTGAAACTGTTGGGGAACGAAAAATGTCACCATGGCTAAGGAATATGGTGGTAAAATCGTGTGAGGTATATTTCACGAGGTTTGCCCGAGGGTAGACGGGTTTGTCCTTTCGGCCAAGAATATTACAGTATTATGGAGAATAATAAATCCCCGGGAGATGAGCCGGAATTAATTGCAAGGCCGATTGCAAGCAATTTACGACACTGATTGCAGCCGAGATGAGAACCATCTTGGGAAAACCTTTCGGACGGTTGAAGAAAAGGAACGGGCCACTCTTTCTCTTCCTCCGCCTCTCGTCTCCTCTTTGAGGCACGGATTTGAATCTACGTTTTACGGCGCAATTAATTCCCCAAGGAGAGTTGCATTTCTGGCTCCGTCGGGGCAAGGAAAGGGATTTGCGAACCGAAAGGTTCGTGGACTCCCACAGGGACTCGAAGGCCCGTCGGTAGGGGTTGAGCTATGGCAAAGGGAGAAGGGAAAGACGGATATAAGACGATGGAAAAGGAGCCGAAGCGCCGGAAAGTTGGCAGAAGACGGCAAAACCGTTTCTACAAGCTAAGGGATACTCCGAGACTCTGCGCCGGCATTATCGACGACCGCTAAGCGCCTCCGCTTTATCCCTATATCTCTGTAAAGTAAATGATTTGAGAACGCCTTAGCACCGCGCGGGAATTAATTCTCCTCCGACAACGAGCGACAGCGATGTAAGAAACACCAGACCAGTCTAATGAATTTCCCCTCAAACTGCCGTTCTACAAAGTATTTATGCCGTCGCATTAATTAGCGTTTTCCCTTTTCTTCGTGCCCGGCGAAATATCCTCTAATTAATCCGCGGAGCTTTCCTCTTGCGAAATGTCATAAAATATGTACTCACGGAGGAATCGTAGGAAAGGGCCTAATTTCGTATGCGTATTTCTTGCCACTGCAGAGTCGTTTTTCTTTTGCTCTCGGGGCGGAGGGGTGTTTGGCTGTACGGGGACCGGTTGGCCCGATTCTCATGACGTGAAGCTCGCGGCCGTCGTCAGGGTATTCGGAAATTCAGGAGATTTCTATATCGAAGCGTGCACGAGCGTGAGTTCGAGGGGTCGCCAGAGACCCGTATCACGTAGGGATGTTCCTCGGCCGACCTTAGAGCTTTGCGGGACGCGTATTCGAGACGGACAAACGGCAGCTGTGTACCTGACACGATACGTCGGCAAAGGAGCTGCTTCTTATTCGCGCGAAGGGAAATACCGTCGACGGGTCCGCACCTTCCTGCCCGCTAGGGAAATTCGATACGAAGTCTATCCATGTATATTTGAAGATCGACGCCGATTCGGCCCCCAAGGCGAAAGAGAAAGAAACGCCACGACCATGTAAAGCTCGACAGGGCTTTCCCGTCCCTTTTTACCTCACTACCGGCCCAACACCCTTTGACAAATTCCGTGATGTCGCGTGCGCCTTTTGTATACAATCGGATGTTTATATCGATTCATCTAAATGGACATGATTTAATAGAAGGAACTATTCTCAGGTTTTTTCCATGTTTAATGAAACTGTATATCATTTGAGTTGAGTAAAAAAGACTTTTTTCTTTCAACCTTGAAACGCTCTTAAGACAGACACACTTTATTACCTGATACCGTTATCAAATTCGTGAGTTTAACGTATATGTCTTGACGTAAGTTACGCACGAGAAACGAATAGTGACTTTATTATCAACGGCATAAAACGTAGTGACGATAACAATAAAGTAACAATGCCATTTTCTGACTGTTTTGTTCTACTTTTATAATGCTTTTGCATAAATGGTGGAAACGAAAAATGTAAAAGACTAATCCAACGAGATGAATTCTATTGCATTAGGGAAGTCTTAATCGCGTCGGGCCTTCGTTTCTCGGTCCGAATCGTTTGCATAAGAAATCCCCATCATCAGGACTCATTCGTCGTAGGGACTGTTGCTTAATTAAAAACGTTATCTGACTTGATCACGACGGTTCCAGCCGTGTAAAATCCCTGCACGGCGGATCCCCTCACGTCGTTTGTCAAATCTTAGAGTCCTTCCTCGGGAGTTACCAAATGAAACTAATTAAGCAGATAACGTCGAGATAGCATCTTGTACGACTACGCGTATTGCCCGGACGAATCGTGTCTCTCTCAGGAACGACCTCGCGTTTGTTACTGCCTCGGAACTCGACGGCAAGAAAAATAGCGGGCCCGCGGATAAATTACAGTCGATTTGGGAATTCGCCGTCGCTAATCATGCTCTAACCTAACCGATTTTCGTATAACTGTAATTCCCCTCCCCCCTCTTCCTCTTGAGTGAAGTTAGATGCATAGTTTTAGATAACGCCGAAAAAATGATACTAATTTAACAAGCCGCTATCTTGAGATGTAGGAGGAATTTCATTCCCCCTTTTTTCACATGAGAAATGTTAATTCGAACGCTTGACACTGAAGTATAAAGTTGTTTGAGCTAAGAATTAGACATCACTGCACTGCCGGACTGCAGTTTCTCATAGAGAATCTAGGAAAGGAAAATAAGGAAAGATAGTCAGTAGGGAAGTTATCCG
This sequence comes from Hedychridium roseum, assembly GCA_963989215.1. Taxonomy (NCBI): domain Eukaryota; kingdom Metazoa; phylum Arthropoda; class Insecta; order Hymenoptera; family Chrysididae; genus Hedychridium; species Hedychridium roseum. The sequence continues at coordinate 5,203,480 of OZ022311.1, read as the reverse complement.
CGACTGTGAACGTCCGATCGTAGAAATGCAAGTTAAACCGATCCCGTTAAGTACACGTCACGACTGTCGCTGCAATCAGAAGTTGGGCGGAATTTTCGTCGTCACCTCGGCGGCAACTTAGCCCGGCGTTTCGACGACCGCATGCGAAACGGACGCGGTTCGAGGACCTGTTTACACGACTCTAATTCAATCGAATTCGCCTAATTCAGCGAGGCGCCCCCGAAATCCTTGCGGGGCCGAATGCCCCGGCAGGAAGTCGCGAGGGGTGCGATGCATTTGTGTTTCCTTCCTCGGGCCTCTGCTTCCGCTTCCACAGCCGCGCAGTTTGCCGAACAACGAAGATTGGCCGGATCCGGCAAATTCGACGGAGCACGGATTTGCATGTTGTGGACTTAGGTCCTGCGACGACGAGGAGGTTTCGCGGAAACGACGGAGAACGGGGAGAAAGGAGAGCGTTTAGCTAAACTCCTCGCCGGCGACGGTAGAACAGTTCCAACTAGAACTCTGCTCCTCCTGCGCAACGCTCTACGACGCGAGAAGGATCGATTGATATCCATACGAGCAGAAGCGAACGCGTATAGAGACACTGCAAACGATGTAAAAGCGTTAAAACGTCCCACAGTTTTCCCGGAAAAACTGCTTCTATCCGCTGCTGAAGAATAGGTTTGACGGACCGAAGTAATTGACAGAAAGGCAGAATTAAGACACGAAAGGGAGCTCGATATAGAAAACATGCTAAGAATCCAATCGAATTGATTAACCATGCCGGTTAAGAATGCTTCGCAACGTGTAGGCAGGTAGAAGCCAGAGGAGAAAACGGTTGGAATGGATGTAGCTCCATACCCAGGCAAAACAGGGTTGTGGAAGGACCAGGTCGGAAGGGCCGGGGTGAGTATAGGGAGAGTATAATAGGAAACTTCCGAGACCTGCAGTCGAGCAGTAGCGTAGTATCCGCGATTTTGTCGCGTCGAGCACCCTCCGCCTATGGCAAATCCTTAGAAACACCAGCCATGCGTCACTCTGCATGTGTGTACTTCCCGACCTGTACAAGACACAGTGCGAGCCAAAGATGTGTGGATGATTGTGCACGATGTCCCCTGGTTTCTCGTGCCCCCGCGAAACTTGAGACCTTATTAATTCATTAGCTTCTTGCGACTTATTAATAGCGTCGGCGCTGCGCGTGCCAGCCGCATGGCAAAACGATCGATATGTGCCATGGCCATTGGCGTTTTTAATATTGCCCCAGGGCTAAAAGAGATTTGCCGAATCGACGACGCAAATAAAACAGGACACACGGTGCTTATGCCATCCGTGACTTCGTGAAACGATTGCCCTAATTCCCGCTGGTTCCCTAAAAAAATGTAGCGCATTGGAAAGTTTTTTGCAAGCCACGCGTCATTATGTAATAATTCATTGCGTCGTTTATGTAACATGTTACGTGTTTGCATTTCTCGAGCCATGCTAAGCCTTTTCTCTGCATCGATAAATCGTAAGAACACGGCACGAAGTGGTAAGGAGGGAAACGGTAATAAAATTTCGAAGTACGGGGCGAAGTATAGAAGGAACTCCAATGGTAATATGCTTTTACGAGTAAACGTGATCCTTTGATATGTAAAACATGGGCGATCGGCGACCCTCTTGCCAATAATGTACCTTTTCAAATTTCCATTAGGCACTCAAAAATAATCGGGTTATCAGACTGTCTGGCTGATATGCAAATTCAGTCCCTTTCGTGGCAGTCCTTCCCAGTACGCATAGCGGGTCTTCCTTTACCTTCCAACAGGGAAGGCCTGACTTCCTCATTCTTATAGATGAAATACCACGGCTGAGTCATTGAATTTTATTCAGCTGCGCATGTTATTGAGATGATAAATTATAGTGGCAAACGGCAAGTTGTTGATTATCTGAAAAGTCAAGCGAGGAAATTCCTTTTTTTACCACCGTGCATCTCTTGAAAAATATGTCTTACAATAGTATTCAGATTGCGAAGCCACGAAAATTGTAATATCCCTGGGGCATCTTAAGGGAAGGAGGAAAAGAGTGGTGGAACAGAGGAAAAAAATACTGTTTTTACGTTACATGTAACTTTTCATTTTCTCTCCGGCGAACAAAGGTTTTCATGGTGGTTTTACTGTCACGCGAGCCACTTGCTAAGGTCAAAAATAATGCGATGCGCCCTAGTAATGCCCCGGGGATACACGCACGAGCCATAAACACTTCCGGCTCGTTTCGCGAGTACATCCGTGTTTCGCCATTTCCCATCACGTTCGGATAATCCAAATGTATCCTAAATTGCGCGCAACACCGAGCCGTGTATCACGCGTAATTAACATTTTATGCGTTAACATTAGGACGTTCAATCCGCTAATTTATGCTCATCCACGTTACATAAACCTCCGGCTTTTAATACATCTGCCCGTGTTTTGCCGGTAGTTTGTACTTAACATTGCGGTAAAGTCGTAAACAGATTTGTTACAAATTTGTCGTTTAAAGTCCCGCTAATTAGACATTTTTCGTAATCAACTTATGAATTCATGAATCTGTTATAATTATTTTCTTTGGAAAGTGCGGACAAACAAGCAAAGAACTTAAGACGACTTCGCAAGCAAGGTGTTGTTCTGTATTTCTATGTATTTTTCTACTGAGTGCTTGTTTGATGAAGCTGCTATAAATTATCCTTTTATCCGGAAGGAAACTTGAGCCCGGGCTTTAATTTTGCATTCCAGCTTGCTGCGGCGTTCATTGGAAGCCGTAAACAGAGCTGCAAAGCGCGACGTGCCGCGAAGAGGCGTCTGGTTTTCGCCTCCGTGGCGCTAAATCCACTCTTTGTGCAATTATTTATGGTAAATACCTCGAATTAATCCCCGACGCATCCCTGGCATACTCGGCAAATAAACTGTTTCTGAATCAACGGCCGCCTAGTGGCTCTGTCCCCGGTACTTCGTGAGTATAGGGCTAGGGAAACGGATACGGAAGGCAAACGACGAAGAGGGGAATGGAAAAGAGGAGGAAGGGCTGATAAACGTGGATAAGCCAAGGGGGAGAAGGAGGGCAGGGGTAAGGGAGAAAGGAGGACAGAAGGATAAGAGCGAGAGACAGCAGGAGCTGGGCAAGCTGACGAAGGTCCTGGATTACAAACGGAACATCAGACAATATAAATTAACCAGCCACGTAGGTACTCGGCCTGGCAAGGTGGGTACACGTAACCATTGCGCACTAGCCATTCCGTCGTAGGCACAATTTGCTCGCGTTCCCAGTGCCGACGGTTGCTGATAAACAGCAAATTTGCATTGCTCCTGTATACCGAACCAGTTCCGAAGACGGCATAAATAACTACTTGGAATGCAGTGCCATCCGATCGTTAGAACTTCGCGCTGGATACATCTATAACATTTTTCCTACAAATAAGTACCCTTTGAAACCGGTTCGATCAAGTTTATAATATTGGAGAATTTAATACACAGTTAATGTAGCTCGCCAGTTCCACAGCAAGCATCAGATGTAACGATACTAACAAATATACATGCGTTTTCTTTGACTAAACTTACGTTAAAGTGGGTCGTACTCTGAGCTACGATGAAAGTGTGTTAATGAAGTTTGTAGTCGGGCGCGAGACTATTCTAGGGTCTAATGGACCGCGAGGAATCACAATAATCGTAATCTTCTTGTGGCGCTTAGGACGAAAGTGAGGAGGACCATCCGCGAAACGGAGACGGAAGCCATGGATCGTCGAGGATGGATTGGAGAGGGTGGCAATCCGTCCCGATACTGCCTGCGTCCCGCTCGCCGTCGATGGATATAACTATAAGCCGGCGGGCCGCGGTACTTCCTAGACAGATCAATTTGTACGTCTCCTAGATCCCGGATCGTAGATGAGCGTGTAATTGGGTGGCCCAGATCCACCATGGCGGAGGGGCAAGTGCACGGTTCATCGATATCTGTGATGTTAACCGAGCCGTGCTTCCCTCCTGATAGGCTGGCGCATAATTACCCGAGCCCTTCGCCTAGGCTTAATAGTCGCATCATCGTTCGATAAACATGTTATTATTGGTCGGCAATATGTGCATCACGGCGGAATTTTGCGGACTGACCAGCCAAGCGCCATACAATCGTTTTCTGGAACGAAAAGACAGTCGTCAACAAGAATCAAGAGTATGGAGTGTAACTTAGACTAGGTATTTGTCGATTGTTTTCTAACGATAAATTTGTAAATAATGGAAATAGAAATACCAAGTATTTCACAGACACCGCGCCATTCCTTAGGTACAGTAAATAATTCTTGTTCATCACCCGTTTATACACATAATTCGTCCATTCTCGTCTTTTTTAAGCTTTTCCTTGTTATCAACTTATTGTAAATATCCTTCGAAGCATGTACAATGAGATGTGAAAATATTTCCCTTATCGGGAACAGCGTGAACAATGGCACGGCGATAAAAGGACGATTTGCCGTTAAGCCTCGAGTTTTCTTTTCCGCTAACCACACGGGGAAAATGACTGTAGAAACATGATGGAGTTTTCACCACGATGGATAACGCGATAACGAGAAGGTAATCTTCTCACAGGGAACTGACTAAACAGCGATTACACCTCTAACAACTCGTCTTTCTCGCGCGAATGAGAATATCGCAGTATTCGTTGGAACTTTAATGCAGGTACGCTTCAACGCCTTAGTCGTTTTCGTCAACCCTCAACGACAATGAGTATCCTTAAAGCACCTCTTCGTGGCAGGATTTCTTGGTGCGTCGAACACGGCTTATGCACAGCTCGTTTCGTTGTTTTAACGGTACATTATGTGCTGAACTTTCGATACCCTTTCAGAATTCAATTACAGGGAAGGTGGTTTCACGCGACAACCTTCTAAGGCCTATCTCCGACGGTTTCGAGAAATTAATCGATGGAACGTGCTCTAACAATTAAGATAGAAACTTCCCAATCGCTAAACTCATTTTCAAAAGTTGTAATATAATCGCGGACTTTGCTAACTTCCTAATAGTACTGATTAAACGTTACATATGCCAAGTATTCAAAAGTGGGATACAATCTTAATCTTCGCAGACGAGGATACATTGTCACTGGGTTTGTAATTATTTATTACGCTTATGACTTTCAGCTAATTGGCTTGTTTATATAACCGGAAAACAGATGCATTAGCTTGGAAAGTTGTGCGTTTGTTCGACATTGGAGACAGTGCTTTGTTGTTTTATCCGTTGGTCCTTTGCATCTTATTTTGAATTCCAGGGGACTCTCATTAGGGACTTGTTCGTTGTCATTTGAGGTATAAAGTCAGAATTTCGGATTAACTTTATTCGCATTGTTTATTTCCGTGCTTAGCAGAGGGACCTCCGTTTCTGGTTTGGTTGGACAATCAACAACGAGCAAGAGCGGCTTTAATGCCCGCAACCAGGACACGGAAGGGCCGAAGTTTCCTCTCTGCAACTAATTGTAAGGCGTGCCTATGTCTGCACGGCTGCGGTTTTTCGTCCTGGCGCAGCGCCGAACGAGTTGTTGGTTATAACGTCCGCAAAATGGAACGGACGAGGAAAGCGATAGAGAAAACTCACGGAAGATGCCGGCACGGTCGCCGCTCGAGGATGAGAATATACAAAAAGGGGGAAGACAAACGTTGAGATAAAAGGGAGGAAAGCTCACGGGAAAGATAAATAAATGAATCGGGAGAAGAAGAAAACAACACAGAAAAAGCTCCTGAACTGCGCTTCAAGATAGTAATGAAGGAAATGGATAAGTAAATGGAAAAATCGTTAAAGAGTTTTCACGTAAAATCTGCATAAAGTGTTTATTATCGAAGGAAATTATGATAACAAGTTATTTGAGGTTATGCGATGAATTTCACTTACATCGTTTGATTTTCTGACGACTGTAAGGAAAACCATCTCTGTTTCGCGCGATCATGTACATATACTTGTCGTCATTTTAATAAACTACCGAGTTTTCTGCGTCAAAGTGAAAGGCAGACAGGCCCAAACTGAATAACTGTAGATATCAGGGGACCGGCCATTTTATGGTTACCCACGTGACTAGGCATAACAAATAAATACATCGGCGAAAAGTAGTTGCGCCTAACTTACGGTGCTCACCCCCTCCCATAAATAAGAGAACTCGTGGCGTTTATGGGCGCATACTTGTACCAACAACGTAGACCTATGCTTCTCTTCGCCGACACTGCTAGGGGTGTGGGCTGAGATGCTGGGGCCAAGGGCCAGTGGGGCAAGGGGGGAACGTGGCGCAACGGGCATTGCTTTCGAGAATCAAGCGTGGAACGAGCGGAACGCTTGTACAGAGATTCCGTACTATCCGAGGCACGCCAATGGTCTTCTCAACTATTTCGCACGTTCCCGCGGAACCAATGGCCAGGGAACTTCCAATGGGATAGTGGGTCAGAGGTCAGCGTGAAACTCGAAAACGGGAAACCCCTCTACGGATCAGGAACCAGACCCTACAGTCAATGACAGCGTTATCTCCCTATCTATTTTATCCCCTTCTGTCTATCTATTAAAACCTTCGTTTGAGACAAATGAAAAGTTCAGTAATACGGAAATTTTAAATGTTACTTATTTAAAAAAAGATGATAAAGTTAGATTTGGAAACGGTTACCCAGTGCAGTGGAGAACTGGATATTTGAAGCCGTATTTGTAAGGATTCTCGAAGTATGCAATTATTTACATGAATTCTAGGACTGCAACCAGTTTCAGTGTATTTAGGTTACAGAACAATTGTCCCCGTCACATATTAAATTACATAAATTGTTGACGGTTGATTAACGCCAATTCATTGGACTAATTAATCATCGACTGTCTAGCGAGACTAACAGAAATATAACAATGACGTGGAAAAGGAAGCTTAGTTGGTATTGACTGTTGGATATCACGTTAATATGGAAGTTTTCGAAAAAATGCGAACTGCCGGCATTCATGTGGATTTCGTCGAAGGCGTTGGAGTAGGAAGAGTAAAGCACGTAAATTTCGTCCAAGTATTCATGTTGCAGGATGAAACATTTAGTTCGGCAGCGAGTAAACACAAACTTCTTAGTGCGGCAGTTGGAGGGGCAGTGGGAGCCAGTAAAACGTGAACTTCGGGCCGAATAACTTACGAAACCAATATACTCCCGCGGCCAACTAAATGAAACAACTTAAGTGGAAAGTTTGCTTCTGACCCACGAAAATGCTGCACTGTATCCCGACGTATTGAAAACGCGTCTCAACTATCTTGAGAAACTACTTGCTCGTAAACGTAAAGAAAAAATATTATTGAACACCGAATAGCATTTCACATGTTCCATAATCTCTTTTCCCTGTTTCAGTTACTCGTTCAACAAATAAATCCATACACAGAAGAATTAAGATGAAATTCTTTAAGCGACGGAGATGAAGAAAAATGTTAGACCTCAAATTCGCATTTTGAAGTCCCGCTAATTCCATTAGAAAATTCAGGTGATACTCTTAGTTTATAGCAGAGTTGTTGCCAGTTGGCCGCATCTCTCTTGTTTCACGAGGCACATACCTCATGATAAGACTTTACGGTTTAGAGCGGCATTCGCACAAAGCAAGATTCATTGCTTATTTCGCCTAAGAGCTACAGAGAGACTGACAATGAGACACGAGGCGAGAGCACACACGGGCACAGGCCAATTTACCTGACGAGTCGAGTTTCTCACGTGAAGTGTTACTCCCGCAAAAGACACGGTACGAAGCTGTAAGCCGGCTAATATCAACATCTGTTCTGCCAATTCATACCAGCAATTTCGAGGTAAAAATTGCGTAGCCGACTATCGCAGACACGAGCTATGAACGATATTCCTCTTAAAAAAAATTTACAGCCCACGTACACACAAATAAATCCGAAGATGATATATTGAACAAAATTACAAATAATTCTAATTCGCGATCAGAAAGCTTACGTATTTTAATGAACGATTATTAGTTTTACAATATTTTTTGAAAAAGTGGCTGGTGTGAATATCTGTTTTTAAGGATTTTTGAATATCCACTGCTAAAAGTTGTAGTTAGCAGGGTATGCTACTTGCAGGAAGACAACCGGAGAATTTCACGAAGCCAGGACACGGCCTAGAAACTTTCTTGAAACCAGGAATAACTTTGTGACGGTTAATATGATGCTGTGAAATTCGTGGTATGCCCGTTGCAGGTCAAGTTATGCGGGTGTTTGTGCGGTTCCAAAACAAAAATATCATTGGTATCGTAAAATTCCACAGTTTTTTCCTTATACTCTCTTGCCTTTCCATTACTCAGTTCTTTGCTGTCATTCGTTACATTTACTTTACTGATGCGTAAAGGCAAACGTATATCAGGATATTATTTCTGGGGTTTACGTCCTTCAATTCTTGAAATCATTGTGTTCGGTAAAAGGAAATAATGTTAGAAAAAGAATGAACAAAGGAATAGTTCACTAAGATTTATTAAATTAATTTTTTTTTAAATGACATTACTTCTTCACCTTATTTTCCATAACTCGACGACGACAATTGTACCTCGAGATTTTCTTAGGTTTCTCTCCTGTTTCTTCTTTTCTCAGTTTTTGTGCTCCGAAGTCTTCCTTCTTCTTTTGTTCCCATTTCTCAGTTGTTCCTTCGTTCCCCATTCCGTACGAGAGAAAACGCATAGACCCTGCTACCCCCCCTTCCCGCGATATAAATCAACTCCGGCACTACCGTAAACTTTATTTGAAAGTACCGAGCGAAGATTTAAAGCCGTAGACAAAAATAATCTCGGGAAGAAGGAAAGCGGGAAACCGGAGGGAGAACGAATCAGCAACAGGCCCGGTGGTGGAAAAACAGGGCGAGGGGAAAGGAAACGGCGCGAGGAGGAAGAATGAGAGTTTTCCCACGTAGATGGGATACGAAGTAAAGTCGATAAGATGTATTGGACCGTGAACAACATTGGTTGCGGGGCTAACACTTCTTTACGTCTAGCTGAGGGTCGGAATTGCCGTGGCCACTGTTGCCACGGTCAACGCTTCTTAGCCGCTAAGGCGTTTTCCAGTAAATGAAAATGAAAAGCAAACGATCGACCGTTTAACCGTTGAAGCAGCCGTGCTCTCTCGAGTCGAATGTTTACAGCATGGATTAACACTGCGGCATTCTCGCCCTGCAATTGCAAAGCAAACGGAAAAAGCTTTGGTGCCCACATCCATGGACTTATTTAAACAACCCCCTTAATTTCAGTCGGTACCTCAAGTCATCATTATTGTGTGCCATCAGACAGAACGTTAAAGTAATTATTTTTACAACTTTTTTATTACTTTCTTTCGAGGGCTGGACAGAAATTTCTCGACAACGGTATAAGTCGTCGTCAATCTTGCGGCAGTGGCCCGCATATTTGCATAAAGAAACTTTTATACAAGCCAAGGTCTGGAGGGTCGAGAGTCAGGCGGAAAAGGGGGTCGGAGGCCCAGGGCCAATTTTCCAACCGCGTGTCCCGCAATGCGAACTTCTCGTCCCCATGCTCCGTTATGTACTTCATTTTCGGCACGTATTTTCCAAGTCCAACAGATGCCAGGCTACAGTGTGTATATTTAACCTTTTACGCGCTGCTTAGCCGCCAGTCATGTTTAACGTGTACACAGGGCAGTCGCCATTCGTTTTTTACATATTTAACTTACGTGGCGTTAAATATATCCGCGACGATAGAACGATGATAATATACTAAAGTTTTGTGCTCTGTGTACATCGTAAATGTTTCAATGAAATACTAAATTTATAATTGAAAATTGCTTAACTTTTACTAGGTATGTCATTCAATACATGACGATGCTCTTAGAAGGTTCGAATAAAATTTAAAATGTTGCACCCTTCTGTATGACGCATGCTGTACAAGTTAGGGGAACATTTTATTGCGCATATGGGATGCTTTAACTAAATTACTTTGCGCATAACCGCTGAACCGGTATGACATAGCTGCATAGTTGGTGGATCAAAGGTTGTAGCCGAACATTCTATACAGTATGGACACTCTTTGTTGAAAGGGATAATTTCATAATCACAACGACCAAAGAGCTGGATTTCACGTATAAATATTTTCCGCAATCGTGGAATTCAACGTTATGCAAAGTCGAAATATTATAAAGGTCAACGTTTTGTAAAAACTGATTACAGTTAAATCGATATGTTTGTGACAAAGAGTAGACGAACGAACGAATGTTGGAAGTAATGCAACATATAAGGCAATTTGCGTGCTGATGGGCATCTGCCATCGGCGGAACATCAAAAGATCATAGATATATATATTCACCGATAAGTCCGGGCATCTTAGTTGGCAGGCAACATTCATCAGAAATTTACGACGACCCAGAACGTCCGGCACTACGCCGGGGAATCTACCGCGGGGTGAAATTTTAACGAGACCGGACATTATTAAATTAGCGGCATAATGCTCGTACCGGCAGGAATGGCTAGCAGTCCGTGGCATTAAAGAATCATGGGATCGCGAACACTTAGAAAAAGCCAATACGCATACTAATAACTTTAGACTACCGCTGGTTCGTTGTAATGGCAGTCCCAGCGGGAGAGCCGCAACTCCCTGCTCCATTTGCGAGCCGAACCACAATCTCCAGGGGATCTACCGCAAGATACTGCTCGTCGAGAAACTCTACGTGCGTACGTTGTACGGCGATTAACGCCACTATCGGCAACAGAAACCTTTGGTGGTCAGAAAAAGACGATCGAAGAATCATTCAAGATTGCAGCACTTCTATGTAGGGGAATTATCGTTTTCTTGCAACAAGTTTGATATCATCCTTAGACAATGAAGAATCTAATCCTTATTATACGAAGATATTACGCGAGACAATTAGATCATGGAAATACATTACCCATTTTCGTTTCTTTTTAACGAGTGATGAAGAAGAACTAAAAACAATAGCACTTAAGTAAGAGAAACATTCTACCTCGACAGTGTGTGATGTATGTGAAGAAACATGAGGGAATTAAGTCGGGTGCGAATGTACTGTTTACGTGAAACTTTTTACACACTCGTACGAACGTATGTGGACGCAGACCGACTCACGTCTTTTTCCGAGCACGTAGGTGAGCGGGGACAGTAACGTATGAGTCGAAAGAGGGCGGACGTAGGTGGAAGGTTTCGTAATAGGCGCAGGGGAAAGGGCGAAAATACGGGAAGAAGAGGCACGTACGCGGTGGCAGGGCGTGGTGGAAGGTGAAAAGCCACTTCGATGATGTATCGCGTCGGAGAGCAAAGAAATCGGGGTAATAGGACTACTGAAGTACGTGAGTAAACTCGCACGCGCGACAGAGGAAGTGCTGCTTCAACGGGTGAAAGGATATACCGAGAACGTGCGAGGTGCCGGAATGAAGGGTCGTGCACAGGCAAGGTCACAATTTGGATCTAGATAACGCTCTTTCAAGAATTTCGTGTTACAACTTGAACAAAATAAGATCGAACAGTCTTACATCGATTTAAAATTAATCTATTCAGTAATATTACGCTGAAAAATTGAATTCACAAATCTTTTCTTTTTGTAATTGAGCACAGTTACAATTGTTGGACCAGTAGCTAGAATTTTAAGTTTGATAGGGTAAGTTGCCCAATAGCTGACAGTTTAACAAAAAGAAACCAAATAATTTGAATAAAGAACATTTGAAATCAATTAAAGGTCATGATGTTCATAACACCAAGATAGTAATGATTAAGATACACTTCATTATACTTATAGTCAGAGATAAGTATTGTTTATAGATTCCTTATTAATTTATTTCAAAGTTGTCAGATATTGAGCAACTTACAGTTACCGAATGTAAAGAAGTAATGAAAAGAAGTTTAACGAAAAATTCGCGTTTTTGTCGTTGACAAGGGCACATTTGTTTATTTCTAGCAGTTTAAACGCTCGAAACTTTAATTCCTTTCATTTCGTTTACGTGACGAGCGCTCGACGTTTTCAGTAATGCATTCTTCAGGAAAAGTGAAAAACGCATATACCTGGCATAATAGCAGAGCTCGCCGGAAGCGTACCTTTGAATTTTTAATTCTCATTAATCTTAAAAGCCCCTTAACATAGCGCTATTTCGAGACGACGACGCTAAATTTCTGTCTTAATAGCAGAACGGGAATCTTAAAAAAGGCTTTCGATGGACGAAGACGACAGGTTCGTTAAGGTGTTAGAGGAAAGTCTGTCTGCCGAAGAGTCGCTCGCGTCTGATGGGAACTTAGGTGAAATACAATTCCGCGGAGCGTCGCATTGTCCGGCCTGCACGGTCCGTCTCCACTTTGTCGCGCCTGCGAGGGAATTTATCACACAGAATGTACTCTTTCATGCAGTGCTCGACAGCAGCCCCTCGCTTTTGTGCGAAGGATCCCGCTTGTTTTTGATTCGCGCGATGAATAGGCTGAGAACTTTAAAGCTCCGCCGAGCCTATAGATGTCCTGCACGGCAGAGCAACGACGCATAACGGCCCGCGACGGATACACGGACACGGCACGTGGATATTCGCACGCGTACCGCGTTGTAAACGTTGCCCTACGCGCCGCTGTAACTAGAATTCAGGAGACACAAAAACGCGTCGGGAATAAAGAGGGACGGCGCAGTTTCGTCCTAAAGCGGGAGATTCCGCCTCGTACGCAAGCCCCACGTACTACCACCTAAATATACCCACTATTCCCCGGTTACTCGAACTGGAAATGGCATTTTTCCCGACCTACCGTATGATAATTCTGCCGACTATCCGCCTGGACGCGGACTAAGATTTCATTCAATCGTCATACCCCTGGTATTGTTTCCCCATGTGTCGATCAATTACCGAAATGGAATATCGTGATGGAGATGAATATTAAAGTTACTTCGACAATAATAGCGGTCATATTAATCATTATTTTATACAGAATCCAGGACGCGGACTTTACATTCCGTTGGAAAAGCTCTTCTTTATAAAAATGGAAAGCATTTTAGCGAAGATCAACAAACAGGTAAATTATTCCGGCACACAGGCCAAATTCAGAATCCAGTTTGGTTACTCATAATTTATTATTTTATATCCAACGATCATCCGTTCCCCGCGGTTGAACATTGCTGTTGACACGTGGACTATTTGCTCGTGCAATAACGCCAACGAACGTAATTATACGTGGCAGATTTTGTTTGATTTTAGGTACGTGATAATTCAACTAAACAAGCTGTTATGCCCAGACGCAATTGCGCAAGTAATAGAAAATAAATGCAAATGAGAAATGTAGTACATAAAAAAGTTATGTCCATTATTATAATTAAAACATATTTCTTTTTAGGATAAGAAGGCGATAAATTTGCCAGGAATTGTAGAATCAATTCACGAATGTTGGAAGGATCTCGCGAAAATTATCGAAACGTGCGAGTGGGTAGAATAACATATTGTTCCCAAAGTCAGATATCGCATGGTAGACATTGCATGTCTTTTCACGGAAGAGTTACGTACGATGTCGCAGCTGCTGACTTAGCTTACTTGAACTTTGATTACGCGGAGAAGTTAGTTCTGATTAGCATTATGGTTTCGGTTACCCGGCGACAGGCCTTCACCACCTCCGACACTGTCGTCGGAAACTTGTCTGAATAATTTTAGGCGTCCCATTAGCCTGAAAAATTTTCCCACCAACGAGACAGGACGTAGCCTTCGTGAAATATGGATTACTCGGTATATATCTACTGCCGCTTATGCATTTACGTATTTCTTAGAAACTTAACTTACAAGTCAAGTAGTATTTGGTCTGTGGCTGTCAGAGCATAAACTTTCGTCTCATGTACACACATGTGTCAGGAAATATATTTCGACACAAGTAAAATTATTGTGACCTACCCCGTAATTTTTTATATCTGATCTTCCTGTAAAATGATAAAAGTAAGTACAAAGCCGATAGCCAGCTGCCTTCTAATCCAATATGAGTAGTCCCGTAAAAACATTCCGTGGATTATATAGAAGTATTCAATTTTGATATTAAACCTGCGAAAGGAATTTTCTCGAATGCGCGATTTGTGTACCTCCTTAACTTCAAAGGTCCGCATTTACAGCGGTATAACCGAGTTCGGGGAGTATGATGGAAATTTAGAAAATTGAAAGCGTCGTCGACAGAAAGGTAGGGCAAACCGAGGAGATGGAAAACGTTCGCGATCGTCGGCCCTTTTTCGCCGAAAGAGTAGAGAAATGTTCGTGCATGCGATGTACGACACGCCGGTCTATACAGCAAACGAAGGTGGTAAATGGCGATGTAGGAACACGACACAGAGGCAGATGTATTTCAGTCCACCTCTGCATTCCCATAATGTTATTCGTCGGACGAAGTGCCCTCAAACATCAAAAGCCCAAATATACAATATTATATATACACACACTTTTTTGATGGAAAGGAACACAGTATTTCGTACGGCAGCTATACGTGCGCGCAACATGAAAGGAACTCCGTTAGGGAAAAAACGCATGACAGTCGTATGTGCATAAGTTTTTTACGCTGCTCAACAAAGATGCCCAAGAGTATTTTCCATTCACATCGTCCCTTTGCAAGATCTTTACTAAGAGCGAATTTCTCTGGGTTTTCATTGGAAAGTAACTAAAAGTTCAAATTATTCTGGGATAAAAGTTGTTCGTAAAACTTATTTGAATTAATCATTTTTCGCAGCCAAGGGGTTTGTCCAAGTAGAAGCATTTATTATTTGTATACGGTCCTTTCTCCGTGGACTTCGCCATGATCATGCGGGGCGATGTATTGGAAAGTACTTTTTAATGAAAACAAAAGCCAAGCGTGCACGCTTGCATAAAGTTTCCTGATAGTCGGACGTCTGCAGAGCGCCAGTACGGTCCGTATACGTTGCATACACGCATGGAAAGAATGACACTCATTTACATGCACTCGTGTACGTTAAAAGCATAAGTCTAGCATTTAAAATATAAGCATTCCGCGGAAAAATTCTTCACGAGTTCTTGTTTCAGCAATATGTCGTTAAAGTTTTTATTAAACCAAATAACTCGATGGCTGTACGGATTTTCCTCTTATAGCGAGGACAAACGTCATCCTTTTCTTTATTCAGGAATAGTCGTTGGCGATAGTCGAATATTTAGTACAGCTAAAGTCAGGGGCAAATCGCGTATCGAACGCATGGTCAGTGCAAATTTTCCCTTTCTCCTCCACGACGTTTTGCTCGCTTCCCACTGCCCGCGTTTGCTCTATCCGACAGAAACGTATAAGGGGCTCGCCACGGGCGGGGAATTTACTGGAGTAATGAAACTATCAGGTGGCTTGAGTTATACCGGAGCTTTGCCGCAAGCCCGCTCGCCAATAGCCCTTGGCCACTATTTGTCTGCGTGCCGACTGCACCGATTAAGATACTTACGCGATTAAACCGTCCCGCGTACCGGATAGAACCTCGCTCTGCCGCTTGAAGAAACTGGAGACAAAGCGGCGATATATCATAATTCTAACTTTTATTCCACGTTGTAACACGAACTCAGTATGCGTATACGTCTCCTTTCATTTCCCACGGACTCATACGTTAACCCTGGTCATTATTGTCAACGTAAATTTACGCTCAGCATAAATTTCCACGCCTTCAAAATGGACATTTATCTGTCATTAATTAATAAACCGTGTCGTAATTCAACTGAAGTTATACGTTCAGTTTATTTTGCGTGTAACTGCGTGATCATCATAAACTGATACATTATTAATGACATCCTTTATCGAGAAATGTCTTAATTTCGACGGTCCATCTAAATGCTAAGCGGAGTTCCACGACCACTGTTATTTCTTGCTAATCCAATAGCGCATTTCTAACAGGTAATTTGTCGCGGAGCGTTTCTACTTTGCGCGGCTCCGTCTGCCGTGCTAATACTGGGAATTCAGTTAAAAGAGAGCCCGAAGGCGGGTATTTGCGCGAGGTTCCTCGGTGTTCTTCCGCATCGGTGGATCTCGAGTGGAAAGTCTCCCCAGGAAAGAACAGGGCGTAAGGAGGAAACGCGTTCGTCGTTTCCCGTCGAAGGACACTGCGGGTCCTCGTCGTCCCGTGACTGTTGTACCGTCAGGCCGAATAAGGTCGCGAAATTTACGTTCTACTTCATCCGAGGCGGGGGGGCCGTAGCACGATGCATGCTTCGATTGCTTTCTCATACGAGGCCGGTCCCCGGAGGGCGACGAGAGCGCAACCATCCGAGCCGTTAATAATATACTGCACATCCGATTCTCCCTGTCCGTATGGGTTGGCCAGAAGAAAGACGGGACATAGCCGTGTATTCACCAGGCATCGATAATAATGCAGTTCAGAGTGTACACTTGGAGAACTTTCCTTCAAATATTCTCCGAACATCGTTCTCAAAGCCCTACGCGGAACATGTCGCTCGTGTAAACTTTTATTCGAGTACCCCCGCGTTGTTGAATGAACCGAGAAAGCTGTAAAGCTCGGCGCACTTAGCGCATTAAGGTGAATCGCTGTTCGCGCCGTAAGATGGTAGATGCGGGAGCGATTGGTCGGCAAACGACGACGAACGCCGTGTACACGCGAGCCTTACACAGGCCGGATGTATGCGCGAATAAATCCTTTCGGGGTTGACCACGATATGCGGGGTGGTATAAACCGGGCGATAAGACGGGTCCGGTGACCCAGTCGGCTCATCCGGCCCATAAAGGAAGATACGAGGCCATTCGAGGCGCATGCCGAAATGTCCGCCGACGCGGCCAGCTGTTACGAGGAGGAAAGCCAGGCGTTTTCAGCCATCGCCTTGGCCACGATTCCCGGCCTGCGGTCGATACATCCTCGCCGCCGGGCTATAATGTCCCCCGTCGGCTCGTAGATAGAGCGTCGACTCTACTTTGTGCACGGCTGGATAAGTGGATAGAGGCTGGCCAACCAACTATAGATGACACCGACTCCGCAGGACCTGTCCACGTAGAGTCCTCGCACATTACCCCACCCACCCCCACTTCTCCTCACCCGACGAACAGCGCTATATAAGCCGCTGATAAGGCGACTTCGGCAGCCCTATTGCTTCCCCCGATCCATAAAGAAGACTGTGCTCATACCTATCCCGTGTCCCACAGAGATATACTCGTTTTTACTCGTACTTATACCTTATCTGCATTCATAAAAAGTCGATTGCGTAACGTCAGGATACTCTCTGGTCATCGTGTTCAACGTTCGATTATTATTTCCATCGACATGCGTTCTTGTCGTGTTGTGTTTTTAATGAACTATACTCATATTTCGATGATCTTTTGTACTTAATACAATATATTCTGCCACGTTACGACTAACTTCTGTTGTTTACCTGGGCCGTTTAAAACAAATTGTACCTGACAAGAGAAACAGACACTATCCATCGTACAGTAACATTAATTTCGGAATATCCTAACACCTGTAAACGTGTACATTTCTGGACTAATGAAGTTTCGAACGTTCTGCGAAAGCGTGTACACCGTTGAAATGTCCTGGCCCGTTTATTCAACTCTAAATGCAAGTCATTAATAATTTATGTCGTGTTTATTAATCGCGTATTGAGCACAGTTGATTGCAGGTCATTTAAATTTTCCCTCGACTAACAATTTTTTATGCTTCACAAGTTCTCGTCACTGGTATTACTTGTTATTGAAGTCCTTACATTTTCAAACGAACTACTACTATACTTTATCAGAGACCAACGATACTCGTGAACAGTAAATTATACTCTGGATACGATCGGATTAAAATATTTTTGGAATTCAGCGTATTCCAGAGCGAATGATGAAAAGATGTAACAAAACATTGGCTCTCTTGAGATGCTGGTATTTAAAAGGAAGTTTTAACGCAATTAACGGTGAATCTAGTTAGAGTACACTAAAATCTCAGTGAAGCTTGTAATGACTTATTTGTCGGCAGTGCGGCCCATGTAAATATGTATATACGTGAAATTCATTTACTCGAAGCGTCGCGCAATGCATATAACGAGAGTGCCTCCAGTCTGCGGCTGACTGAGCTTTCATCTCCGCCCCTACTATGTCCTCAAACTGTGTGCATTTCATGTTTACCTTATTATCAGCAATAACAGACATTCCTGCGTTTCTCGGCATACGTTAAGTGTCCCCGGGCAAGTGTTTCTAAGGGCAATCCCAGCTGCGGAAACGTCGTTTCCCAGCAATCCATAATTTATTCTACCACTTCGGAAATGTCGGCTAAGTTTCCGTCAACCTTAATTACGTGAGAAATACACGAGATTTTCGATATCGTGTCGCTGCAGAACTTCAGCGCCGAGAAAGTTTCAAAATCAACATTAAGATGTGAAACAGAGACAGAGAAAATAAATCTTTATTATTCTAAGACTGTTATTCTATTATTCTAAGACTTTATTTTTCTAGACTTCTAAATTAAAAACTTATGAAGAGAAAGTAAAAAATTGAAATAACGGAAGTATAGGACATACTCTTGAACTATGTACTTAATTTAAAATTAAAGAAAACCATGAAATCACTGCAAGCAATAGTAAGAATAAAAATGAAAGTAACACATAAATAATAACGAGAATAGCAGTGCTATTATAGTGATAGTTTACGCTTGTGAGTACTTATGACAAAGAAAATACTGGAATATCGAGCGCTATTTATTCGTCGATAAAGACGATCAGTAGTACAGTGCAGGAACGGAAGTGCAGGAGCTAAGGAATTGGGAAAGACCCCTCCTGATTTGGCCATCTTGCAAAAAGGATCTTCATCTGGCGGATTTGCTCGTGAAAATACACGTCGGTCTCGGAGAGATCCGACGATTTCAGGGGAGGGCACAATCAGAGTTTTTAGATGTCGCTTACTTCTGTCACGCGCCAGCGGTTCCTTTTATCTCCGATGACCCCGGCGGCAGGAGACGAAAAAGATGTGTTAGGTCGGCCGAATCGACGGCCGAGACATCTCGAACGAGCGTGTTCGCGATTTATATTCAGAAACTACCCTCTGTTCGGACCCGTGTTATTTTCCGCCGGAGCGCGTCCGAATAGAAAGCGTTTTATTCGCGCACAAACGTGAGACTCTACACGGCCTTGGCGTATTCTATAAATCGCAGGACAACGACGACACGCGCGCCGCCCTAAGAAACAAAGGAACGATGACATTCAATCAAGAATATATTGGGGTCGCGGCTACGTGTATTCCTACCCCTCTTCCATCCCTTTGTCGATGGGCAGAAGATTGGTTCCATTTCCTGATTTTCACGGCTGCTTGCCGCTAAATCTTTTGCACAAAGAGTATTAAAGACTTTGACGAAAAGCTCACAGTACTCAAGTAATATAAGAACAAACGAAACGTTTTTGAAAGGACGTTAATTGTACGGGAAAGACGTCACACGAAATGCAATTATTTCTCTACATGATTTGCTGTTTCGCACAGTTACGTTCTGTCTATTGCAGTGACCATTCGAAGATGTAACTTCTGCGACTAACCTGTAGCGGCGAACCACTAATGACTGCAGCTTGCGTACCAACGGCAAAGCCGTCGAAAAGTTTCCGCGTCCCTCGACCGAGCGATTAATGAGATCGTTCATTACCCCCGCCTTCAGGACTGGAATTTCGAGCGACTTTGCCGTGTGTCTAATCGTTTTAATAATCCACTAACAGCCTTCTGATAGAAGGCCCGTAATTGAAAAAAATTTGACGCAAACTAGTTTGAACCCCCTTTTTTTATTGTGCGTTGAGTAAAACAATGGATAATCCTATAACAAAGGAATAAACTAGAAACGTCCCGAAATCGTTCAACATATTTATTTCACGTCGTAAATATAGTATACGCAATTTTTTGTATTATTTTTTAAAGGTATAACTTTGCCGAAGAAAAATGTTCCCTTGTATTTTCCTGCCTGGGAAACACAGTGTCGCGAGGCGAAATGGTAGAAAATCTGAGGCGGCCCATTACCCCTGAAAAGTTGCAACGGAATGGTTTTCGGTTACTCAGTTCTGCGAGGCGGAATAATTTGCCGGGGAAAACTTTGGGATTGACGTTCACAGATCGCGGTTCGGCCGAGATCGTGCGGCGCGACATTTATAGAAGGGAAAAAATGGCGGGCGCGTGCACGGCAAGAGTCGATCGCGGTATTTCGTACGGTAAAAGTTTTCCATTCAAACTGCGGGGCTTTTAGCGCACAAAGTGAGGACGGACGGGGATGGTTCGGGTTGCGGCACGCTCGAAAGCCCTGGAATGCTACCCCCATAAACTCAGCAATGACCCGTCAAACTCCCCGTCCCGCGGCCCGCGTACCCCCGCCTTTCCCTGCGAGCCCGGCATCGCGTTGTTCGAGAATTTTGATGGCGGCTATACGCGAGTGAAACTTTCGCCCCGTGTTTTTCTCGCGTCTCCGTTCGCTCCTCTTACCATCGTCCACGGAAACTCTCGATTTCCTCTGGACAAACAATGGATGAGTTGAAACGTGTTACGTTTCGCCGAGCCGCGCCCGGAGCGGGGATGAATGTCTGCTCGGAAGGATTTAACCGGCGGATCATTGCTCTTGGAAAAAGATTTTTTCTCTCCTTCGCCCTTATCTTCTCGCCTGTCCATTTTCGTTCCATCCATCGGCATTTTTCCCCGCTTTCTTTATGTCCCTCGGAATAACCTTCCGCTCCCGTTTGTTATTCCATCGTTATCTCCTTCGCGCCCCCTGCACCCGCCCCCCCCCCGCCCTTGCTTCGAGACATCTTTTCTCTCGCTGGCGTTGGGTGTAGCGAGATCTCCTGGGGAATTTCCCTGTTTTCTCCGGTTAGGTGGGGAGATGCAGTAGCGCCGTTACAAACGGTCGACGTGAAACGGAATAAAGTCTCTTCCAGGTCGACGGTATTCCCAAGGAAACTTATTATCGTACAATCGTCCGAGCCGGATACAATTCATACGATCTCCGGGTGGCCGAGTCATGTACACCATTTCTGCGGATCCCACGCCTGCTCGCGTAACCGGCATACTTACACAAATTGGCACATGGTCCCCAGTGGTCTAGGTCTTCCCTTTAAGAATACTTTTACAACGTGTTTGCGAATAAACAAAATCTTAGTCCTTTTCAAATTGACTGCCAAACGAGATCCTAAGGGAAGGTTCCCGATTTCACCCTTCACGCTCGAGCTTAGTAAAAATATCGGAGAAGAATCTTTGGTGGATACTGTTATTTAGCTTCGACGAAGTAACATGTAATTTTCTTACGTCTTGTTCACGGTCAATAGATGTGTCTATAGAAGATCCGTCAGCCTCGTGATGGAAATTCGATTGGCCAGTTGCTGAAGTTGATAACTGAAAATGGTTTAGGTCAGCTGCTGAGCAAAACGGTTGCCAGCCGGTCTGATCGATGGGCAACTCGTAATTTAGATATCCTTGGTTCGCTCGATTTTCCAATATTTCAGTTACACGTTCGCCTAAGCAATCGCTCACTTATAATACCATTACATCACATTCATGCACATCTGTAATTATAATATCGCGATGAAACGAAGCATTGGGCGTAATGTGAGGGAATTTGAGAAAAATATTCTTCTGCCTATCGTGTAATTATATATTCGTGAAGTTTATTCTCGAGAATGTATACCGTATGAAACAGTTCTAAAAAGCTGCGGATGAAACAGCTGGTCGGAAAATACGACCGCGAATTTCCCTCGATCCTTCCCACAGGGTTTCAGACATTACGTCCTTTCGTCCAAAACCTCCTTTCAAAAGCCGACGATGGTTTCGTTGAACGTCCGCGATAACGGAAACGGCTGTGCGGTGAGCTCGGCCGTCATTGACAAAACGGCACAGCACGTGACGCCATGCGTTATGCCATGACAATGAAAGCATTGTTTAATCCGCATGATAAAGTTCTGCTGTTTCCCTTCGACTAACGCACGTCGGGAAATTATGACCGTACGAAACACGCAAAATCTATCCCATTATAATTGAGATTATAAATGTTCTATGCAATATGCAGGGAATTCAAGTATCCACAGGGTTTTTCTTATTTTAGTATGCGCTATTTTTCATCCGTTTCGGTATTAGGTGAAAGTTACATCCTACGGTCGCAACCCCTCTATAACTATTATTATCCCCCACCAGATCCAACCACCACCACAACTACCTCCCACCCACAGTTTTCCGAAGCGTTCCGAGTTTTCCTTCGGGATTGATAACCCAAAAACCCACAGTCGTTACCTAGTAGTTAGTAAGTTGCTACTTGGGTAGTTACTTTTAGTTAGTCTGTGTCAAGTTTGGTTAAGTTTTAATTTAATTTTAATGTTACATCGAAGCAGTTATAACACAAAGATACTAAATTGCTCTCCGCCTACCACTTCGCTACACCAAACAGTAAATAAATAAACAAATATCTCAGCAACAAAGTGTTTCTCTTCATATTTAACCTATCAACACAGAATCACGGTGCGGCTCGTTACAATGGTGATGTTGCGTAAACGTTTTAAATATTGACGTGCATATTAACGTGTATATTAAAGGGAGCGTTTAGCGAAGGTAAATTCTGCCCGCTTGACGATAGGAGGTGTTCCGAGCGACTGCGCGTCGGATAATTAAAAAGTTTATAATCTTCATTGGACTCATCAAGGGTCCTCTGTTTTCCCGTTGCTCGGGAAAAGCAGGTGAGAAAATGATCGCGGCAGGGCAAAGTTCGAGCATGAGGACCCCACGTCGAATTGGCGTTAATTGCAAGGCATTCAAGAGATTCCTTAATGCAATTTCGTATGATTAACTCCCGGCAAATTTATCCGTACTCGTGGATCGCGGCATTGAAAGGATTTTCAACGGCAACAGGAGAAACCCGCTTGAAACTCGGGGAAATTGTTTCTGCGGAACGCGGAGCTTATTGTTATCTACTCTTACCGGCGAGAATTCCACTCAAGACATTTCTAGACGTAGTTCGGAACTTTGACCAGTTTTCACATTTTTACTACGGCGGGAAATTTGCGAGACCAACAAGTACAACAGCTCCACGTAATCAACGATCGAGGATATCGCAAATCATTTTGCGCGCTATTGCAAACTCTACTTTTTTCCACGATAGGTCAGATGTACCATTACGTAGGTCTAATCGAATTTCAGTTTCCCGACCCAGTGTTCCACTCGTTATAAGGAAAGTTGCCGCACTTCTCGCGTAATTAGCGAGGCCACGTGCGAATGAAACTTGGCCCATAAATTCCGAGTAATGGAAATGGGAGCAGAGTCTGATTCCTCGTCGCATCTCTTCCTCTTCACTGCGGATATGTTTCTTCCGTTCTCTATCTCCTCTTCCGCCGGCTTTTCATCAAGTCTGACTATCATTCTTGATCGCATAAATATGGCGCGAAATAAAAGCAGAACATTCCTTAATATCCCGCTAACGGAGGATGTTCTTCCTCGTGTTTCATTTTTCTCTTTTCTGTTAATCCATCGTACTGGCCATCTTGCATGAATTCCCCTACGATAACTGAGAAGTCAGAAGACGAATTAGCCAGATTGCGTGCAACGCAGGGGTCAGTCTGCGGTTGTTTGCTGTCACGTTTGACAGTTTATGACTCGATTGATATCCATACGTGTCACCTTGCCAGTCAACTCTGACGAATGTCAATCATCGTCCCTCGGGGTGCCTTATACAATTCTAATCTACCACAGAATCATCCCTGTCCTGAGGACTAACGTTAAAAAAAGTCAAACAATTCATATTTGTCCTGACATTTCTATACCCTTTTTTGCTAAGTCTTGTGGGACACGGGGCTATTGATTTTGCAATATTTGCATGAGTCGGTCATGTATACGGGAAAACATTGAAAATATATGTATACTATATATTTGACTGCAGTGAAACGAACCATGAGAGTGTAAAGTAGCGAGTGATCTGGAGCGTCAGTTGATTTTAAAAAATAATCCACCACTCGAAACTAGTTTTTCGAGCGAAAAATAAATAAAAGCTAAAACGAAGTTGGTTTACCCATCGTGGTTTTCAATGTTCCTAATGATAACACCGCCGAGGAATACTCCATTTGTCTACAAACAGTTTAATATTAATTTACTTCATACTAATGCAAGTTTCCCTTGTATCATACCACTGGTCTGCAATGCTTCTGGTGTTGGAAAATTTGCCCAAGACGTCATTAAACTTAATCAAATTTTAGAAAACTTGACAAATCGTTGATCTCAATACATGATTTATGTTTATCAAAATGTAGAGACAGCTCCTCTTTTTAATCGGACTGGTTTAATCGCGTAATTCCGTTCTACTAAATATTTAATTCAATTGAAAAGATAACCTTTCCAGTATTCCATTCTTTAATGTCGGTTAAAAAATTATAGATCCTTGTAGACTCCTTAAACGCTCCGGTCCCAAAGGAAATCAAGCTTTGTAAGGAAGCACAAAGGATTTCACAGACGCCAAGGCTTCGTTAAAGTATATAACTCAATAAAGAATGATGTTAATTCAAGCATAAAAACCAAAAAAATTTGATCACGTCTGACCTTTAAACGTCACCAGTGTGAAAACACTCCTTTTAATACCATTCGTCTAAAGTGCTTCTTTTCTAATCAGATTCTTACTTTTGTAAAAACCAGATTGGAACATATTTCAAGCAAAACTTATTTACAATAATAGAGATTAGAGTTTAACTATATACGACAAATTTGTCGACTTCTGCCGTCAGTTTTCCTACAGGATGACCAAAGCAGGATTGCCGAGATCACGTGTTCTGATGTATGTTGATATTAATTTAATGCCCCAGATTTTTGTGGCCCGCAACGAACTGACAGGAATAGAATGGCTTCATAGAGGCTCGCGTTCTTTGTTATAATTCTCAAGAGATTCTTCTAACAAGGCATGAAGTGCAACTTGCAATTAGATCTGGTTCGTCCAGCATTCACGGTAAGTTCCCCGGGGTTATCACCCTCATTTCCCTTCACCCTCTTGAGACTGCTTTTATTTAACTTATACCAGCATTCCCATACTCTTGTCACACTTAACCCGAGCTATCCCTGTGACAATGTGAGTACATGCGAAAGTGTCAATTACTCAAAGCGAATACCAAAGTATAATACAGGCGAGTATCAACGTAAACAAAAGTTTTGCCTAACTATTGTCTGCAGGATATATCTCCCATTGCGTTGCGCCTATTTATCACATTCCATTGTCACGGACTTAAATTTACATTTGTAAATTATAAGCAAATGCAAACAAGTACGCATACTGTGCTTTCCCGTCTTCGTGAAATACGATAATACCTCTACGTAATATCTGTTTGGTAATTGGTATAGGTCAACAGATCGAACAAATTTTAACGTAGTCCGAAGACTGCAAAAACATCAATTCATTTGTACAACTTTTTACAATTTAACCAATGAAATATGCATGTAGCTTCTCTTATTTCTAACGTTACACGATTTTTGCTACGAAAAGATTTCTTTTTATACAGGAGTACATATCGTTATTATCGCCATGCGCCTACTATAAAAGAGGCAGACAAGTCGTCAGCAGGCAATCACGTAAAAATTTCGTATAATTTCGTGCGATAACTGTCAGACGATATGATATAAAATCTGGCTGAATTAAGGCGCCCCAGCACGGAATCGCGTAGAACAGTGCGGTGCGTGTCGGGAAAGGTAACGTGGCGAGACAGTAGTTGCAGGAGCAGAGCTTCGCCCACGCAGCTTGGTGGTTCGTTGAGTAACGAGCAGTGCATATTTAGAGACAGACATGCAAAGAGACATGCAAATGCACAGCGGCAGTTCCTCTCTACACCCGCGGTACAGAAATCCGCATGAAATATACTTTCCAATGCGCTTAATGAAGCTTCGTAAATCATCGTCATGCGCTGCCAAATAATTTTGTCTTATTAAGGTGCATTCCGGCAATTCGAAATTGATTACCTTCCCGAAGTAATAGCTTTTCTTCTAAGTTCGAACGACGCAATGAAGATTAACAAAAATATGGGAAAATCATGTTATTTTTAAGCAATGGAACATCAATGTATTGTTACTAGATACATGGTGTCATTATTCGCAAACAATTTGAGTACAGCAGTCAGGATAATCTTTTGAATAATCTTCTATAGTTATATTCACTAGTTTTTTCCCACCAGGACACCCGACTACACCACACCTGTATTAACGAGTAGAAGTCAATATCAGATTGTTATTGTTATACAGATTGTTATACACACTTAATTGTCAATAATTAATATCAACGAGTAAATAAGTGATTCAATGCCTACTTTTTAAGCAGCAAAATATCTCATAAACTAAAACGAGATCATCTTACATAGTAAAAACCAAAGAATACTTACGCCAGCATCCTTGGAGGAGGGGTTGTACAGTCGACAAAAAGACAATGGTTAGCGAACTCAGGATTACTCATTACACTTTCCGGACAATTAACTGTGACAGGTAAGACAATAAGAGACTTAATAATATACTGAGATTAATTATAACTAAAACATTAATAATTATATTTCATAGAACTGTAGAATTATTTAAATTTTTTCGGATTAGTCATTCAGCTAGTAAATTGCTAATTATTGACACAGAAAGAAATATACATTACATTTGGTTTATACTTACGAAATTTTGCCAGCTGTTCCGATTGGCTTATTAAAAGCATTACGCTAGCTAAGACAAGAAGTTTCATGGTGATGAAAGCTCTGCACTTGTTCAGAAAGAAGAAGCAGAAATGAGTGACTTTTAAACTGAGCTTGTATCTTATATATGATAATTCTATATTTCCACCCGACTCGGCAAACAACTGATAAGAAGTAGACTTTACATAATTCTGATGAATTCTAATACAAAATGATTTGCAGTTGTAGTAGAAAATAGTGTGGACTTACATAATACGATTACGTGTGAGACTTGTCCTAAGTATATGCGTTCGACCATAATTTTTTACATCTAATATTATTATAAATTTAAACAGATGGTAAGGGTGAATACCAAACTTCATTATTCATACACGTTTCACTCCACGTTACAGTCGTTAATTTAAATTGGACCATCACAAATTGGACCGCCACAACATTCCGGATAAACTATTGTTTGATCACTTTTGCGATGTCCAACAAATTTGTAGTTTTCATCACATTGTACTTCTGGGCACCCGGGGTATATACCAAGGTATTTTCCAATATTGTAAATACAATTAGAATTATGTAGTTAGTGAAAGTAATTTATAACGTTTTCATTATTCAACTAATTAGCCATTGCAATTATACGAGAGTGTATAGTATTCATTTTGGTGTTTCTTATCGAGAGTATGCATTACATTATCATGCCTTCTGAAAAACTTACAGATATCTCACTAATGCATCGTCGTGACACATGATTTCCGCATAGCTGTCATCAAAACCTGGACTTCGCCCTAGAGAGTCTTCACAGTTAGCTCGAATGTTTTATGAGGATAAAATCAAGTGAATTTATAATAATTTCCAACATAGAGAAATTTACGAGTAAATATGTTACGCAACATGGGGCACGAGTTTTTAATGTTGATCTTAATAAATTTTGTAACTTGCTCCGAAAATCCAATGAGCAAGAAAATTCGGAGAAGGATGCAGAACTCCATTGTAAATAAAGTGAGCAATAGTTATTACTTGTAAAGGAAACGTGTATTGCAGAAATCTCAGTACCTTTATTGCATATCTAATTTCATGCTTGGCATAAAACTACGCGTCAACGGATTAACTACGGTATTATATAAACGATGTATGTACAAGTGCAGTATTTTTATTTAAGAAGGTCTCAGTGCAATTTTGCTATGAACATCAATATCACAAGGTGAAATTTATTCGCGTGATTTATAACTCTTATAATAATTTTAATTCGCTCTTGTTAATCATAAGGTCAAGATTTTCAAAGGCGACAAATGTTAATTTAACAAAATATGTCAATTCTTCTGTCTTGTGCACAATTTATTCGTACTTCGCAAATAACGTGAAACTTATAGAACGTTTTCATGAAATATGTACCAAATATCTTTCTTTGAACTTACGTCGTAACAGCTACATCCGTCGCAGATTTACATTTGCCTCGACACGTGCGGACTCGGACAAAGCAGATGTTAGTCATTTCTTAGTTTATGCAATACGATATTATTTTAGAGAGAGGGGCATGTTTAAAGTGTGCGTGTTGAAACAGTCATGTACAGAGTGTGAACCAATAAAGGACTCCTTAATTAGCCACACAGTCTTAGACCCTGTTTAGTTAGAACCAGCAACTTAGAAAACCCAGTGTCTTACAGAAGTGAGTGCTTTTCAAGAGACCTTTTCGACTTGGTCACGTAGAAACGGTAAGAAGGACGTAACAGAGGAACGTTATACTACGGAGGTGTCGTCGGGCTGGCTGTGAGTCCATTCCCGGGGCTTTGTCGAACGGGATTGGTACCGAACCCAAGGGACACGCCAGCTAGAAGATCTCTATTATGTCAAGCAAGGGCAAAATGAGCTTCCTGGGACTTTCGTTTCTATTCATCCCCGCTGGAAAAACCGATCGATCGATAGGAATCATTGCCCCTTGAGGCCTCCTGCGAATCTAGGTTTTCACGAAAATGCTTTCCTTTATAACAGGTTCAGCGAAGGACCAAGTCAACTAACTTCTCTTGGTAATAGTTTTCGAGGGGAAATTATCCAAAGTATGAAGTAAATAAATTCTCTTGCAACCGTTTAACATTTACTCGCATATACAATTCTTAATCGATGATATTACCTTTTCCCGCGGTGTATATACCTACTAAGATATGTATGTGCTGATATATTTTATAACTTGTATTTTAGTTTTAAGAATATAATAAACTGACAGAATATAGAAAAGCGAAAGGATTATATGAAGTACGTTTTAAACTGTTGTACTATTGTTGAAAATTGTTCTGCAATACGTGTAAATACATTAAATTTCTGAAATACCCGCCATGCTTTGGATCCTTGAATCTCTCGCGCCCTCTGCAGAAATTTGCTTCACTTCAATGCACTCCGACAACCACTCAGGATAAAGCATAATAACACTGTCTGACAGTAAAGTATTCTTTATCAAGTTTAGATTTAACCGACTGTCAAATATACAAATAATCACAGAAGTGGCATAGGGCGATTACACATGTAATGTATTTTTGTGTCATCTCATTTTGGGATACTATTGTCACATTACCATTTCCGTGTCACGCCCAACGTTATCCTCTGGGGGCAGGATAAGATGATAATTACATATGCAGTAAATGTAATAGGAAATATATATATATATATATTCCTATATATTTCTATATATATATATATTATTCATTCCTATATATTCCTATATATATATATATATATGCTGATATTATCAGCGAGGAGGTATAAAATAGACCTAACATCCAATGAAATTGTTCGGCCACATCCTTTACCATTTTAGTGTCACGATTTATATTACCAATACAGCTTGAGAAGAAGAAGAAGAAGAAAGAGAATTTATTTGCTCTGGGACAGCTCCCCTAAGAGCAACCAACCAAAGTACAAATGTATAGCAAAATGTATAGCAGCGCTATAATTATAATTTTAGTATAATTATATATTACTATAACTATAATTACTATGATTATTTATTAGTATAATTATAATTATATTACCCCGTAAGATGTTAGGTCTATCCTATACCACCGACGAGGTATAGGTATAGTGTCTATACCTCGTCGGTGCTTCGTGTCACCAGGTATGAATTACCGACATCGTCAAAAAAGAGTAGCGATCGAGCGAACTCTATATTTCATGACGGTAATATTTGGAACTGTAAACGCTTTTCTCTTGCTTTACTGATCAAATTTAGCGATGTCGTCAAATGTAACCATTGTGACGCATGATTGCCACATCGATTATTTTCGCACGATCCTTTTGCCTCGGATCCGGCTAGAAGGGCCATCCGACAAGCAGAAATCGTCAAATTCGGGTGGCCGATTTTTTACAAATTTTTGTGCATGTGGTACTTTCTTTTGCATACAACAAGTCTCAGATATGATTTCTTTTCTCCATGTTACTGTGTACTAAACTCATGTAACTGTGTGCAATAAAGACGTTTTTAAAGTAAATGAAATTAAATTAAATTGATAGCATTTTGAACGCATTTTCGACACATTTTAACTCATTGTCAACGCATTTTCCACGAATTTTCGACGCATTTTAACAGATTTTAACACATCTGCGACGCATTTCTAGTCATTTTTAACGCGCTTTCAACGCACTTTAACACATTTAAACGCATTCTTAACGCACATTAACTCACTTTCATGCACTATCGACGTATTTTAACATATTTTCACACCTTATAACGCATTCATAATACGTATTTTCGTGCACTATAGCGCATATACAACATACGAACTATACACCTATTAAATTAAATTATTAAATTAAATTAAATTAAATTAAAATTATATATACTATAAACTTACTATGTATATAAAACATACATACTACATATAATATATGGACTATATACATATGATGTGTACTGTATACGTACTATATACCTATTATATATGCTGTATACGTAATATATATGTTATATACGTATTATATACTCGTTGTACATACTATTTTATCATATTTCAACGAATTTTAATGAATTTTAATGCTATTTCAACGAATTTTAACGCATTTCAACGCATTTTAATGGATTTTAATGCATTCTTAACGCATTTTATCGTATTTCAACGCATTTTAATGGATTGTAATGCATTTTTAATGCATTTTATCGTACTTCAACGCATTTTAATGGATTTTAATGTTCTTTTAACGTATTTTAGCGTATTTCAACGCATTTTAATGCATTTCTAAATATTTTACGCTATTTTAACGCATTCTAACCTACCCAGCACATTTTGATGCATTTCTAAACGTTGTAACCTATTTCAAAGCATTTTAATGCATTTCTAAACGTTCTAATCTATTTTAAAGCATTTTCATACAATTTTTAATGTTCTAATGCATTTTCAATATATTTTAACGTATTACAAATTGTATGTTCAATTAAACATTTTGGTATTCTGTCGGTAATCAGTAGACTGATTATCACCGTTCTCAATTTACATCCGTGTAGAACATCGGTAACCAACCTGTAATCGCTAGACTGATTCAC
Source organism: Hedychridium roseum (assembly GCA_963989215.1). Classification (NCBI taxonomy): domain Eukaryota; kingdom Metazoa; phylum Arthropoda; class Insecta; order Hymenoptera; family Chrysididae; genus Hedychridium; species Hedychridium roseum. The sequence continues at coordinate 5,172,440 of OZ022311.1, read as the reverse complement.
CCCGTCGGCAATTTACATCCGTGTAGAACATCGATAACCGATCTGTAATTGCTAGACTGATTATTACCATTGTCAATTTACATCCATGTAGAATATCGGTAACGAATCTGCAATCGCTAGACTGATTATCACCATTCTCAATTTACATCCATGTAGAATATCGGTAACGAATCTGCAATCGCTAGACTGATTATCACCATTCTCAATTTACATTCGTGTAGAATATCGGTAACCAATCTGTAATCCCTAGACTGATTGTCACCGTTCTCAATATAAATCCGTGTAGGGCGTCGGTAATCAATCTGTAATCACTAGACTGCTTATTACCGTTCTCAATTTACATCCGTGTAGAATATGGGTAACGAATCTGCAATCGCTAGACTGATTATCACCATACTCAATTTACATTCGTGTAGAATATCGGTAACCAATCTGTAATCGCTAGACTGATTCTCCCCGTCGGCAATTTACATTCGTGTAGAATATCGGTAATCAATCTGTAATTTCCGACGCATTTTAATCGATTTTAACGCATTCAAATCATTGTCTACGCATTTTCGAGGAATTTTCGACGCATTTTAACAGAATTTCTTATTGCAATCTGTATCACATAGATCATAGTAATTAGGTATTATATTTTGATTAGGTAGCAATATCGGGACCATATCGGGACCATATCGGGACCATATCGGGACCATATCGGGACCATATCGGGACCATATCGGGACCATATCGGGACCATATCGGGACCATATCGGGACCGGTATACGTAATATATATATTATATACTCGTTGTACTATTTTATATACTATTTTATCATATTTCAACGCATTTCAATGGATTTTAATGCTATTTTAACGAATTTTAACGCATTTCAACGCATTTTAATGGATTTTAATGCATTCTTAACGCATTTTATCGTATTTCAACGCATTTCAATGGATTGTAATGCTCTTTTAACGTATTTTAGCGTATTTCAACGCATTTTAATGCATTTCTAAATATTTTACGCTATTTTAACGCATTCTAACCTATTTCAACACATTTTAATGCATTTCTAAACGTTCTAATCTGTTTTAAAGCATTTTCATACAATTTTTAAAGTTCTAATGCATTTCCAATATATTTTAACGTATTACGAATTGTATGTTAGTTAAACATTTTGGTATTCTGTCGGTAATCAGTAGACTGATTATCACAGTCCTCAATTTACGTTCGTGTAGAATATCGGTAACCAATCTGTAATCGCTAGACTGATTCTCCCCGTCGGCAATTTACATCCGTGTAGAACGTCGATAACCGATCTGTAATTTCCGACGCATTTTAATCGATTTTAACGCATTCAAATCATTGTCTACGCATTTTCGACGAATTTTCGACGCATTTTAACAGAATTTCTTATTGCAATCTGTATCACATAGATCATAGTAATTAGGTATTATATTTTGGATATCGGGACCATATCGGGACCATATCGGGACCATATCGGGACCATATCGGGACCATATCGGGACCATATCGGGACCATATCGGGACCATATCGGGACCATATCGGGACCATATCGGGACCATATCGGGACCATATCGGGACCATATCGGGACCATATCGGGACCATATCGGGACCATATCGGGACCATATCGGGACCATATCGCGACCATATCGGGACCATATCGGGACCATATCGGGACCATATCGGGACCGGTATACGTAATATATATATTATATACTCGTTGTACTATTTTATATACTATTTTATCATATTTCAACGCATTTCAATGGATTTTAATGCTATTTTAACGAATTTTAACGCATTTCAACGCATTTTAATGGATTTTAATGCATTCTTAACGCATTTTATCGTATTTCAACGCATTTCAATGGATTGTAATGCTCTTTTAACGTATTTTAGCGTATTTCAACGCATTTTAATGCATTTCTAAATATTTTACGCTATTTTAACGCATTCTAACCTATTTCAACACATTTTAATGCATTTCTAAACGTTCTAATCTGTTTTAAAGCATTTTCATACAATTTTTAAAGTTCTAATGCATTTCCAATATATTTTAACGTATTACAAATTGTATGTTAGTTAAACATTTTGGTATTCTGTCGGTAATCAGTAGACTGATTATCACAGTCCTCAATTTACGTTCGTGTAGAATATCGGTAACCAATCTGTAATCGCTAGACTGATTCTCCCCGTCGGCAATTTACATCCGTGTAGAACGTCGATAACCGATCTGTAATTTCCGACGCATTCAAATCATTGTCTACGCATTTTCGACGAATTTTCGACGCATTTTAACAGAATTTCTTATTGCAATCTGTATCACATAGATCATAGTAATTAGGTATTATATTTTGGATATCGGGACCATATCGGGACCATATCGGGACCATATCAGGACCATATCGGGACCATATCGGGACCATATCGGGACGTCCCTCAAAATTCACTCCGTCTGTCAACCATGTGATGTATATTTTTATCGAAAAATTAAAAATTTTATCAAGAAATTACAGAAATATTATATTATATGCGATTATATCTGTGACTGTACATCATGCCTACGAATCGGTAACCCATCGACACAGATGAGATATGGGACAGAACTATTATCTAAATTACACACATTTTATACAATTACCGCAGTATTCCGAAATTTCAGAATATATTTCGCACATATTATTCATGAATCAATAGATCGCCAAATAATCCAATGTTTACATATTTTCACACTGAAAATCATCAAATAACCTAAAAGTTAAGTAATTTAACGCCATAATCGCTTAATGTATTCTAACGCATTTTAACGCATTTTCAACGGATTTTCACTCATTTTAACGCATTTTCAACAGATTTTCAACACATTTTAACGTATTTAATCGCAATTTAATTCATTGTAATCAGGGTTGAGAAGTAACGCGTTACTTGTAACGAAGAAAGTAACTTCTTTACATTTTTCGATAACGAGTAACGAATTTAACCGTTACTTTTATCGTTACTTTTTTGAATTTTTTGATTTATTTAAAGTATTGTTCTTACCATTACGCGTGACAAAATTTTAATCTTAACTGTAAAGCCATAAGTAAATCGGTCAATCGACATTCAAATATTCCTATTGTAATGTATTTAATCGCATTTTCCACAAATTTTAACGTCTCTAAATGCATTTTCAACGCTTTTTATCGTATTTCAACGCATTTTAATGGATGTTAATGCTATTTAAACGTATTTTAACGTATTTCAACGCATTTTAATGGATTATAAATTATAATACACTATTTATATTTATACTATATAATTTTAAATATTTTAATATATGCACTACCTACGTATTATATATACTATTACTACCTATTATATATACTGTATACGTACTGTATATGTAACATACGTACTAGACACCTATTATATATGCTGTATACGTAATATATATTTTATATACGTATTATATAATCGTTGTACATACTATTTTATCGTATTTCAATGCATTTTAATGTATTGTAATGCATCTTTAACGTATTTTATCGTATTTCAACACATTTTAATGGATTTTAATGCATTCTTAATGTATTTTATCGTATTTTAACGCATATTAATAGATTTTAATGCATTTTTACCTTATTTTATCGTATTTCAATGCATTTTAATGGATTTTAATGCATCTTTAACGTATTTTATCGTATTTTAACGCATTTTAATGGATTTTAATGCATTTTTAACGTATTTTATAGTATTTCAACGCATTTTAATGGATTTTAATGCATTTTTAACGTATTTTAACACGTTCTAATCCATTTTAACGCACTGTAATGCGTTATTAATATAATTTAACCCTCTATAAAGCATTTTTAACGTATTTTAACTCATTCTTGACGGATTTTAACACGTTTTAACGCATTTTAGGGCACGCTTTATTAAAAGATCGTATCAGTTCCACTATAAATTTCTGCCAAAAATGCATCCGCAACCAGATTTGGCGGCAAAGAAAAGAGTAATAATCCTTAACACATTTTCCTAGAAATTTAACTTGCCATGTATTGCCCAAGTTATAGCTTTCGCTTTTACTTACAATGGTAAAAAAGTGTTGTATATTACCGGCCGTGGGAAAAGAGATAGATAAAACAGAATTCTACTATAACGACCAAAAATTTTGAAAAATATTATTTCACCCTTGAGAACTTCCAGGTATCTTTGAGTGATCTTTAGTTTCATATGACTGTTGTATGCGAACATAAATAATATAATATTCATGATATTTAATATAGTGTTCTATATTACCGGCTGTGGAAAAACAGATTGATAAATCCTGTATATTATACATTGTGTGTATGCTATATATAACGTATTATAATCCATTTTAATGCATTTGAACGTATTTTACTGCACTTTAACGCATTTTTAACGCACTTTTATGGATTTTCACGCACTATTGGCATATTTTAAAACATTTACACGCCCTACAACACATTCTTAACGCACTTATAACGCACTATTGATGGTTTTTAACACATTTTAACGCACAATAACGCATTCTTAACCCATTTTAACACATTTTCACGCACCACAACGCATTCTTAACCCATTTTAATACATTTTCACGCACCACAACGCATTTTTAATCCATTTCAATGTGTTTTCACGCACTATTGACGTATTTTAACACATTTAATTTATATTTCTACTTAAATGCATTTTAATGCATTTCTAAACGTTCTAACCTATATCAAAGCATTTTAATGCATTTCTAAACGTTCTAATCTATTTTAAAGCATTTTCATACAATTTTTAATGTTCTAATGCATTTTCAATATATTTTAACGTATTAAAAATTGTACGTTCAATTAAACATTTTGGTATTCTGCCAGTAATCAGTAGACTGATTATCACCGTTCTCAATTTACATCCGTGTAGGACGTCGGTAACGAATCTGCAATCGCTAGACTGATTATCACCGTTCTCAATTTACATCCGTGTAGAACATCGGTAACGAATCTGCAATCGCTAGACTGATTATCACCGTTCTCAATTTACATCCGCGTAGGACGTCGGTAACCAATCTGTAATCGCTAGACTGATTGTCACAGTTCTTAATTTACATTCGTGTAGAATATCGGTAACCAATCTGCAATCGCTAGACTGATTGTCACCGTTCTCAATTTACATCCGTGTAGGACGTCGGTAACCAATCTGTAATCGCTAGACTGATTACCACAGTTTTCAATTTACGTTCGCATAGAATATCGGTAACGAATCTGCAATCGTTAGATTGATTGTCACCGTCATCAATGTAGGTCGAGGCAGCGGATCAGTAACATATGAACACAGATGAAACATGGGATAAAACTATTATCCAAGTTACACACTTCGTTGACAATTACCACAGGTAATTCAACGTTTTCATATGTTCACACCGAAAATCATCAAATAATCTGAAAATTTCAAAATTTAACGCCAACAATCCCTAAATGTATTCGATCGAATTTCACCGCATTTTCTGCGTATTTTAACTCATTTACAACGCATTTTAACGCATTCCTAACGCACTTTAATGTATTTTGATGCACTATTGAGATACTTTAACATATATTCACGCACCATATATGCATTACCTACGTATTATATATACTATTACTATCTATTATATATACTGGATACCTATTACATGTCCTATATATGTACTATATATGTGACATACGTACTATATATGTGACATACGTACTATATATGTAACATACGTACTATATACCTATTATATATACTTTATACGTACTATATATGTAACATACGTACTATCTACCTATTATATGTCCTATATACGTACTATATATGTAACATACGTACTATATACCTATTATATGTCCTATATACGTACTATATAAGTGACATACGTACTATAAACCTATTATATGTCCTATATACTATTATATGTCCTATATACGTACTATATATGTGACACACGTACTATATATGTGACATACGTACTATATATGTAACATACGTACTATATATGTGACATACGTACTATATACCTATTATATGTCCTATATACGGACTATATATGTAGCATACGTAATATATATGTAACAAACGTACTATAAACCTATTATATGTCCTATATACGTACTATATATGTAACATACGTACTATATACCTATTATATGTCCTATATACGTAATATATATGTAACATACGTACTATATACCTATTACATGTCCTATATACGTACTATATAAGTGACATACGTACTATAAACCTATTATATGTCCTATATACGTACTATATATGTAACATACGTATTATATACCTATTATGTATACTTTATACGTACTATATATGTAACGTACATACTATATACCTATTATATATACTTTATACGTACTATATATGTAACGTACGTACTATATAGCTATTATATGTCCTATATACGTACTATATATGTAACATACGTACTATATACCTATTATATGTCTTATATACGTACTATATATGTCACATACGTACTATATACCTATTATATGTCCTATATACGGACTATATATGTAACATACGTACTATCTACCTATTATATATGTAGCATACGTAATATATATGTAACATACGTACTATATACCTATTATATGTCCTATATACGTACTATATAAGTGACATACGTACTATAAACCTATTATATGTCCTATATACGTACTATATATGTAACATACGTACTATATACCTATTATATATACTTTATATACCTATTATATATACTTTATACGTACTATATATGTAACGTACATACTATATACCTATTATATGTCCTATATACGTACTATATAAGTGACATACGTACTATAAACCTATTATATGTCCTATATACGTACTATATATGTGACATACGTACTATATACCTATTATATGTCCTATATACGTACTATATATGTAACATACGTACTATATACCTATTATATATGTAGCATACGTAATATATATATTATATACGTATTATATACTCGTTGTACATACTATTTTATCGTCTTTCAACGCATTTTAATGGATTTTATTGCATTTTCCACGTACTTTACCGTATTTCAACGCATTTTAATGGATTTTAATGCATTTTCCACGTATTTTATCGTATTTCAACGCATTTTAATGGATTTTAATGCTTTTTTAACGTATTTTATCTTATTGCAACGCATTTTAATGGATTTTGATGCATTTTTCACGTATTTTATCGTATTTCAACGCATTTTAATGGATTTTGATGCTTTTTTCACGTATTTTATCGTATTTCAACGCATTTTAATGGATTTTGATGCTTTTTTCACGTATTTTATCGTATTTCAACGCATTTTAATGGATTGTGATGCATTTTTAACGTATTTTATCGTATTTCAACGCATTTTTATGGTTTTTAATGCTTTATTCCCGTATTTTATCGTATTTCAACGCATTATAATGGATTTTGATGCATTTTTCACGTATTTTATCGTATTTCAACGCATTTTTGAGGATTTTAATGCATTCTTAACGTATTTTATAGTATTTCAACGCATTTTAATGGATTTTAATGCTAATTTCAGTTTCTTTAATTTTTTCGGCTAGTATAGTAGTTTTTTCCGGCTAGTATAGTAGTTTTTCTGCTAGTATAGTAGTTTTTTCTGCTAGTATAGTAGTTTTTTCCGGCTAGTATAGTAGTTTTTTCCGGCTAGTATAGTAGTTTTTCTGCTAGTATAGTAGTTTTTTCTGCTAGTATAGTAGTTTTTTCCGTCTAGTATAGTAGTTTTTTCTGCTAGTATAGTAGTTTTTTCCGGCTAGTATAGTAGTTTTTCTGCTAGTATAGTAGTTTTTTCCGTCTAGTATAGTAGTTTTTTCTGCTAGTATAGTAGTTTTTTCCGGCTAGTATAGTAGTTTTTTCTGCTAGTATAGTAGTTTTTCCGGCTAGTATAGTAGTTTTTTCCAGCTAGTATAGTAGTTTTGTCGGCTAGTATGGTAGTTTTTTCTGCTAGTATAGTAGTTTTTTTTGGCTAGTATAATAGTAAAAAAAACTACTATACTACTATACTACTATACTACTATACTACTATACTACTATGCTACTATACTACTATACTACTATACTAGCCGATAAACCTACTATACTAGCAGAAAAAACTACTATACTAGTAGAAAAAACTACTATACTAGCCGAAAAAATTAAAGAAACTGAAATTAGCATTAAAATCCATTAGAATGCGTTGAAATACGATAAAATACGTTAAAAAAGCATTAAAAGCCATTAAAATGCGTTGAAATACGGTAAAGTACGTGGAAAATGCATTAAAATACATTAAAATGCGTTGAATTACGATAAAATACGTGAAAAATGCAACAAAATCCATTCAAAATACGTTGAAATACTATAAAATACGTTATGAATGCATTAAAATCCATTAAAATGCGTTGAAATACGATAAAATACGTGAAAAAAGCATCAAAATCCATTAAAATGCGTTGAAATACGATAAAATACGTGAAAAAAGCATCAAAATCCATTAAAATGCGTTGAAATACGATAAAATACGTGAAAAATGCATCAAAATCCATTAAAATGCGTTGCAATATGATAAAATACGTTATAAAAGCATTAAAATCCATTAAAATGCGTTGAAATACGATAAAATACGTGAAAAATGCATCAAAATCCATTAAAATGCGTTGTAATATGATAAAATTCGTTAAAAAAGCATTAAAATCCATTAAAATGCGTTGAAATACGATAAAATGGGTGGAAAATGCATTAAAATCCATTAAAATGCGTTGAAATACGGTAAAGTACGTGGAAAATGCAATAAAATCCATTAAAATGCGTTGAAAGACGATAAAATAGTATGTACAACGAGTATATAATACGTATATAATATATATATTACGTATGCTACATATATAATAGGTAGATAGTACGTATGTTACATATATAGTCCGTATATAGGACATATAATAGGTATATAGTATGTACGTTACATATATAGTACGTATAAAGTATATATAATAGGTATATAGTACGTATGTTACATATATAGTACGTATTAGGACATATAATAGGTTTATAGTACGTATGTCACTTATATAGTACGTATATAGGACATATAATAGGTATATAGTACGTATGTGACATATATAGTACGTATATAAGACATATAATAGGTATATAGTACGTATAAAGTATATATAATAGGTATATAGTATGTACGTTACATATATAGTACGTATAAAGTATATATAATAGGTATATAATACGTATGTTACATATATAGTCCGTATATAGGACATATAATAGGTATATAGTACGTATGTTACATATATAGTACGTATATAGCACATATAATAGCTATATAGTACGTACGTTACATATATAGTACGTATAAAGTATATATAATAGGTATATAATACGAATGTTACATATATAGTACGTATATAGGACATATAATAGGTTTATAGGACGTATGTCACTTATATAGTACGTATATAGGACATATAATAGGTATATAGTACGTATGCGACATATAATAGGTATATAGTACGTATGTTACATATATAGTACGTATATAGGACATATAATAGCTATATAGTACGTACGTTACATATATAGTACGTATAAAGTATATATAATAGGTATGTAGTACGTATGTTACATATATAGTACGTATATAGGACATATAATAGGTATATAGTACGTATGTTACATATATAGTACGTATATAGGACATATAATAGGTATATAGTATGTACGTTACATATATAGTACGTATGTTACATATATAGTACGTATATAGGACATATAATAGGTTTATATTACGTATGTCACTTATATAGTACGTATATAGGACATATAATAGGTATATAGTACGTATGTGACATATAATAGGTATATAGTACGTATATAGGACATATAATAGCTATATAGTACGTACGTTACATATGTAGTACGTATAAAGTATATATAATAGGTATATAGTATGTACGTTACATATATAGTACGTATAAAGTATATATAATAGGTATATAATACGTATGTTACATATATAGTACGTATATAGGACATATAATAGGTTTATAGTACGTATGTCACTTATATAGTACGTATATAGGACATATAATAGGTATATAGTAAGTATGTTACATATATAGTACGTATATAGGACATATAATAGGTTTATAGTACGTATGTCACTTATATAGTACTTATATAGGACATATAATAGGTATATAGTACGTATGTGACATATATAGTACGTATATAAGACATATAATAGGTATATAGTACGTATAAAGTATATATAATAGGTATATAGTATGTACGTTACATATATAGTACGTATAAAGTATATATAATAGGTATATAATACGTATGTTACATATATAGTCCGTATATAGGACATATAATAGGTATATAGTACGTATGTTACATATATAGTACGTATATAGCACATATAATAGCTATATAGTACGTACGTTACATATATAGTACGTATAAAGTATATATAATAGGTATATAGTATGTACGTTACATATATAGTACGTATAAAGTATATATAATAGGTATATAATACGAATGTTACATATATAGTACGTATATAGGACATATAATAGGTTTATAGGACGTATGTCACTTATATAGTACGTATATAGGACATATAATAGGTATATAGTACGTATGCGACATATAATAGGTATATAGTACGTATGTTACATATATAGTACGTATATAGGACATATAATAGCTATATAGTACGTACGTTACATATATAGTACGTATAAAGTATATATAATAGGTATGTAGTACGTATGTTACATATATAGTACGTATATAGGACATATAATAGGTATATAGTACGTATGTTACATATATAGTACGTATATAGGACATATAATAGGTATATAGTATGTACGTTACATATATAGTACGTATGTTACATATATAGTACGTATATAGGACATATAATAGGTTTATAGTACGTATGTCACTTATATAGTACGTATATAGGACATATAATAGGTATATAGTACGTATGTGACATATATAGTACGTATATAAGACATATAATAGGTATATAGTACGTATATAGGACATATAATAGCTATATAGTACGTACGTTACATATGTAGTACGTATAAAGTATATATAATAGGTATATAGTATGTACGTTACATATATAGTACGTATAAAGTATATATAATAGGTATATAATACGTATGTTACATATATAGTACGTATATAGGACATATAATAGGTTTATAGTACGTATGTCACTTATATAGTACGTATATAGGACATATAATAGGTATATAGTACGTATGTGACATATATAGTACGTATATAAGACATATAATAGGTATATAGTACGTATATAGGACATATAATAGCTATATAGTACGTACGTTACATATGTAGTACGTATAAAGTATATATAATAGGTATATAGTATGTACGTTACATATATAGTACGTATAAAGTATATATAATAGGTATATAATACGTATGTTACATATATAGTACGTATAAAGTATATATAATAGGTATATAGTACGTATGTGACATATATAGTACGTATATAAGACATATAATAGGTATATAGTACGTATATAGGACATATAATAGCTATATAGTACGTACGTTACATATATAGTACGTATAAAGTATATATAATAGGTATATAGTATGTACGTTACATATATAGTATGTATAAAGTATATATAATAGGTATATAATACGTATGTTACATATATAGTACGTATATAGGACATATAATAGGTTTATAGTACGTTTGTTACATATATATTACGTATGCTACATATATAGTCCGTATATAGGACATATAATAGGTATATAGTACGTATGTCACATATATAGTACGTATGTCACATATATAGTACGTGTGTCACATATATAGTACGTATATAGGACATATAATAGTATATAGGACATATAATAGGTTTATAGTACGTATGTCACTTATATAGTACGTATATAGGACATATAATAGGTATATAGTACGTATGTTACATATATAGTACGTATATAGGACATATAATAGGTATATAGTACGTATGTGACATATATAGTACGTATATAAGACATATAATAGGTATATAGTACGTATAAAGTATATATAATAGGTATATAGTATGTACGTTACATATATAGTACGTATAAAGTATATATAATAGGTATATAATACGTATGTTACATATATAGTCCGTATATAGGACATATAATAGGTATATAGTACGTATGTTACATATATAGTACGTATATAGCACATATAATAGCTATATAGTACGTACGTTACATATATAGTACGTATAAAGTATATATAATAGGTATATAATACGAATGTTACATATATAGTACGTATATAGGACATATAATAGGTTTATAGGACGTATGTCACTTATATAGTACGTATATAGGACATATAATAGGTATATAGTACGTATGCGACATATAATAGGTATATAGTACGTATGTTACATATATAGTACGTATATAGGACATATAATAGCTATATAGTACGTACGTTACATATATAGTACGTATAAAGTATATATAATAGGTATGTAGTACGTATGTTACATATATAGTACGTATATAGGACATATAATAGGTATATAGTACGTATGTTACATATATAGTACGTATATAGGACATATAATAGGTATATAGTATGTACGTTACATATATAGTACGTATGTTACATATATAGTACGTATATAGGACATATAATAGGTTTATAGTACGTATGTCACTTATATAGTACGTATATAGGACATATAATAGGTATATAGTACGTATGTGACATATAATAGGTATATAGTACGTATATAGGACATATAATAGCTATATAGTACGTACGTTACATATGTAGTACGTATAAAGTATATATAATAGGTATATAGTATGTACGTTACATATATAGTACGTATAAAGTATATATAATAGGTATATAATACGTATGTTACATATATAGTACGTATATAGGACATATAATAGGTTTATAGTACGTATGTCACTTATATAGTACGTATATAGGACATATAATAGGTATATAGTACGTATGTTACATATATAGTACGTATATAGGACATATAATAGGTTTATAGTACGTATGTCACTTATATAGTACTTATATAGGACATATAATAGGTATATAGTACGTATGTGACATATATAGTACGTATATAAGACATATAATAGGTATATAGTACGTATAAAGTATATATAATAGGTATATAGTATGTACGTTACATATATAGTACGTATAAAGTATATATAATAGGTATATAATACGTATGTTACATATATAGTCCGTATATAGGACATATAATAGGTATATAGTACGTATGTTACATATATAGTACGTATATAGCACATATAATAGCTATATAGTACGTACGTTACATATATAGTACGTATAAAGTATATATAATAGGTATATAGTATGTACGTTACATATATAGTACGTATAAAGTATATATAATAGGTATATAATACGAATGTTACATATATAGTACGTATATAGGACATATAATAGGTTTATAGGACGTATGTCACTTATATAGTACGTATATAGGACATATAATAGGTATATAGTACGTATGCGACATATAATAGGTATATAGTACGTATGTTACATATATAGTACGTATATAGGACATATAATAGCTATATAGTACGTACGTTACATATATAGTACGTATAAAGTATATATAATAGGTATGTAGTACGTATGTTACATATATAGTACGTATATAGGACATATAATAGGTATATAGTACGTATGTTACATATATAGTACGTATATAGGACATATAATAGGTATATAGTATGTACGTTACATATATAGTACGTATGTTACATATATAGTACGTATATAGGACATATAATAGGTTTATAGTACGTATGTCACTTATATAGTACGTATATAGGACATATAATAGGTATATAGTACGTATGTGACATATATAGTACGTATATAAGACATATAATAGGTATATAGTACGTATATAGGACATATAATAGCTATATAGTACGTACGTTACATATGTAGTACGTATAAAGTATATATAATAGGTATATAGTATGTACGTTACATATATAGTACGTATAAAGTATATATAATAGGTATATAATACGTATGTTACATATATAGTACGTATATAGGACATATAATAGGTTTATAGTACGTATGTCACTTATATAGTACGTATATAGGACATATAATAGGTATATAGTACGTATGTGACATATATAGTACGTATATAAGACATATAATAGGTATATAGTACGTATATAGGACATATAATAGCTATATAGTACGTACGTTACATATGTAGTACGTATAAAGTATATATAATAGGTATATAGTATGTACGTTACATATATAGTACGTATAAAGTATATATAATAGGTATATAATACGTATGTTACATATATAGTACGTATAAAGTATATATAATAGGTATATAGTACGTATGTGACATATATAGTACGTATATAAGACATATAATAGGTATATAGTACGTATATAGGACATATAATAGCTATATAGTACGTACGTTACATATATAGTACGTATAAAGTATATATAATAGGTATATAGTATGTACGTTACATATATAGTATGTATAAAGTATATATAATAGGTATATAATACGTATGTTACATATATAGTACGTATATAGGACATATAATAGGTTTATAGTACGTTTGTTACATATATATTACGTATGCTACATATATAGTCCGTATATAGGACATATAATAGGTATATAGTACGTATGTCACATATATAGTACGTATGTCACATATATAGTACGTGTGTCACATATATAGTACGTATATAGGACATATAATAGTATATAGGACATATAATAGGTTTATAGTACGTATGTCACTTATATAGTACGTATATAGGACATATAATAGGTATATAGTACGTATGTTACATATATAGTACGTATATAGGACATATAATAGGTATATAGTACGTATGCGACATATAATAGGTATATAGTACGTATGTTACATATATAGTACGTATATAGGACATATAATAGCTATATAGTACGTACGTTACATATATAGTACGTATAAAGTATATATAATAGGTATGTAGTACGTATGTTACATATATAGTACGTATATAGGACATATAATAGGTATATAGTACGTATGTTACATATATAGTACGTATATAGGACATATAATAGGTTTATAGTACGTTTGTTACATATATATTACGTATGCTACATATATAGTCCGTATATAGGACATATAATAGGTATATAGTACGTATGTCACATATATAGTACGTATGTTACATATATAGTACGTATGTCACATATATAGTACGTGTGTCACATATATAGTACGTATATAGGACATATAATAGTATATAGGACATATAATAGGTTTATAGTACGTATGTCACTTATATAGTACGTATATAGGACATATAATAGGTATATAGTACGTATGTTACATATATAGTACGTATATAGGACATATAATAGGTAGATAGTACGTATGTTACATATATAGTACGTATAAAGTATATATAATAGGTATATAGTACGTATGTTACATATATAGTACGTATGTCACATATATAGTACGTATGTCACATATATAGTACATATATAGGACATGTAATAGGTATCCAGTATATATAATAGATAGTAATAGTATATATAATACGTAGGTAATGCATATATGGTGCGTGAATATATGTTAAAGTATCTCAATAGTGCATCAAAATACATTAAAGTGCGTTAGGAATGCGTTAAAATGCGTTGTAAATGAGTTAAAATACGCAGAAAATGCGGTGAAATTCGATCGAATACATTTAGGGATTGTTGGCGTTAAATTTTGAAATTTTCAGATTATTTGATGATTTTCGGTGTGAACATATGAAAACGTTGAATTACCTGTGGTAATTGTCAACGAAGTGTGTAACTTGGATAATAGTTTTATCCCATGTTTCATCTGTGTTCATATGTTACTGATCCGCTGCCTCGACCTACATTGATGACGGTGACAATCAATCTAACGATTGCAGATTCGTTACCGATATTCTATGCGAACGTAAATTGAAAACTGTGGTAATCAGTCTAGCGATTACAGATTGGTTACCGACGTCCTACACGGATGTAAATTGAGAACGGTGACAATCAGTCTAGCGATTGCAGATTGGTTACCGATATTCTACACGAATGTAAATTAAGAACTGTGACAATCAGTCTAGCGATTACAGATTGGTTACCGACGTCCTACGCGGATGTAAATTGAGAACGGTGATAATCAGTCTAGCGATTGCAGATTCGTTACCGATGTTCTACACGGATGTAAATTGAGAACGGTGATAATCAGTCTAGCGATTGCAGATTCGTTACCGACGTCCTACACGGATGTAAATTGAGAACGGTGATAATCAGTCTACTGATTACTGGCAGAATACCAAAATGTTTAATTGAACGTACAATTTTTAATACGTTAAAATATATTGAAAATGCATTAGAACATTAAAAATTGTATGAAAATGCTTTAAAATAGATTAGAACGTTTAGAAATGCATTAAAATGCTTTGATATAGGTTAGAACGTTTAGAAATGCATTAAAATGCATTTAAGTAGAAATATAAATTAAATGTGTTAAAATACGTCAATAGTGCGTGAAAACACATTGAAATGGATTAAAAATGCGTTGTGGTGCGTGAAAATGTATTAAAATGGGTTAAGAATGCGTTGTGGTGCGTGAAAATGTGTTAAAATGGGTTAAGAATGCGTTATTGTGCGTTAAAATGTGTTAAAAACCGTCAATAGTGCGTTATAAGTGCGTTAAGAATGTGTTGTAGGGCGTGTAAATGTTTTAAAATATGCCAATAGTGCGTGAAAATCCATAAAAGTGCGTTAAAAATGCGTTAAAGTGCAGTAAAATACGTTCAAATGCATTAAAATGGATTATAATACGTTATATATAGCATACACACAATGTATAATATACAGGATTTATCAATCTGTTTTTCCACAGCCGGTAATATAGAACACTATATTAAATATCATGAATATTATATTATTTATGTTCGCATACAACAGTCATATGAAACTAAAGATCACTCAAAGATACCTGGAAGTTCTCAAGGGTGAAATAATATTTTTCAAAATTTTTGGTCGTTATAGTAGAATTCTGTTTTATCTATCTCTTTTCCCACGGCCGGTAATATACAACACTTTTTTACCATTGTAAGTAAAAGCGAAAGCTATAACTTGGGCAATACATGGCAAGTTAAATTTCTAGGAAAATGTGTTAAGGATTATTACTCTTTTCTTTGCCGCCAAATCTGGTTGCGGATGCATTTTTGGCAGAAATTTATAGTGGAACTGATACGATCTTTTAATAAAGCGTGCCCTAAAATGCGTTAAAACGTGTTAAAATCCGTCAAGAATGAGTTAAAATACGTTAAAAATGCTTTATAGAGGGTTAAATTATATTAATAACGCATTACAGTGCGTTAAAATGGATTAGAACGTGTTAAAATACGTTAAAAATGCATTAAAATCCATTAAAATGCGTTGAAATACTATAAAATACGTTAAAAATGCATTAAAATCCATTAAAATGCGTTAAAATACGATAAAATACGTTAAAGATGCATTAAAATCCATTAAAATGCATTGAAATACGATAAAATAAGGTAAAAATGCATTAAAATCTATTAATATGCGTTAAAATACGATAAAATACATTAAGAATGCATTAAAATCCATTAAAATGTGTTGAAATACGATAAAATACGTTAAAGATGCATTACAATACATTAAAATGCATTGAAATACGATAAAATAGTATGTACAACGATTATATAATACGTATATAAAATATATATTACGTATACAGCATATATAATAGGTGTCTAGTACGTATGTTACATATACAGTACGTATACAGTATATATAATAGGTAGTAATAGTATATATAATACGTAGGTAGTGCATATATTAAAATATTTAAAATTATATAGTATAAATATAAATAGTGTATTATAATTTATAATCCATTAAAATGCGTTGAAATACGTTAAAATACGTTTAAATAGCATTAACATCCATTAAAATGCGTTGAAATACGATAAAAAGCGTTGAAAATGCATTTAGAGACGTTAAAATTTGTGGAAAATGCGATTAAATACATTACAATAGGAATATTTGAATGTCGATTGACCGATTTACTTATGGCTTTACAGTTAAGATTAAAATTTTGTCACGCGTAATGGTAAGAACAATACTTTAAATAAATCAAAAAATTCAAAAAAGTAACGATAAAAGTAACGGTTAAATTCGTTACTCGTTATCGAAAAATGTAAAGAAGTTACTTTCTTCGTTACAAGTAACGCGTTACTTCTCAACCCTGATTACAATGAATTAAATTGCGATTAAATACGTTAAAATGTGTTGAAAATCTGTTGAAAATGCGTTAAAATGAGTGAAAATCCGTTGAAAATGCGTTAAAATGCGTTAGAATACATTAAGCGATTATGGCGTTAAATTACTTAACTTTTAGGTTATTTGATGATTTTCAGTGTGAAAATATGTAAACATTGGATTATTTGGCGATCTATTGATTCATGAATAATATGTGCGAAATATATTCTGAAATTTCGGAATACTGCGGTAATTGTATAAAATGTGTGTAATTTAGATAATAGTTCTGTCCCATATCTCATCTGTGTCGATGGGTTACTGATTCGTAGGCATGATGTACAGTCACAGATATAATCGCATATAATATAATATTTCTGTAATTTCTTGATAAAATTTTTAATTTTTCGATAAAAATATACATCACATGGTTGACAGACGGAGTGAATTTTGAGGGACGTCCCGATATGGTCCCGATATGGTCCCGATATGGTCCTGATATGGTCCCGATATGGTCCCGATATGGTCCCGATATCCAAAATATAATACCTAATTACTATGATCTATGTGATACAGATTGCAATAAGAAATTCTGTTAAAATGCGTCGAAAATTCGTCGAAAATGCGTAGACAATGATTTGAATGCGTCGGAAATTACAGATCGGTTATCGACGTTCTACACGGATGTAAATTGCCGACGGGGAGAATCAGTCTAGCGATTACAGATTGGTTACCGATATTCTACACGAACGTAAATTGAGGACTGTGATAATCAGTCTACTGATTACCGACAGAATACCAAAATGTTTAACTAACATACAATTTGTAATACGTTAAAATATATTGGAAATGCATTAGAACTTTAAAAATTGTATGAAAATGCTTTAAAACAGATTAGAACGTTTAGAAATGCATTAAAATGTGTTGAAATAGGTTAGAATGCGTTAAAATAGCGTAAAATATTTAGAAATGCATTAAAATGCGTTGAAATACGCTAAAATACGTTAAAAGAGCATTACAATCCATTGAAATGCGTTGAAATACGATAAAATGCGTTAAGAATGCATTAAAATCCATTAAAATGCGTTGAAATGCGTTAAAATTCGTTAAAATAGCATTAAAATCCATTGAAATGCGTTGAAATATGATAAAATAGTATATAAAATAGTACAACGAGTATATAATATATATATTACGTATACCGGTCCCGATATGGTCCCGATATGGTCCCGATATGGTCCCGATATGGTCCCGATATGGTCCCGATATGGTCCCGATATGGTCCCGATATGGTCCCGATATCCAAAATATAATACCTAATTACTATGATCTATGTGATACAGATTGCAATAAGAAATTCTGTTAAAATGCGTCGAAAATTCGTCGAAAATGCGTAGACAATGATTTGAATGCGTTAAAATCGATTAAAATGCGTCGGAAATTACAGATCGGTTATCGACGTTCTACACGGATGTAAATTGCCGACGGGGAGAATCAGTCTAGCGATTACAGATTGGTTACCGATATTCTACACGAACGTAAATTGAGGACTGTGATAATCAGTCTACTAATTACCGACAGAATACCAAAATGTTTAACTAACATACAATTTGTAATACGTTAAAATATATTGGAAATGCATTAGAACTTTAAAAATTGTATGAAAATGCTTTAAAACAGATTAGAACGTTTAGAAATGCATTAAAATGTGTTGAAATAGGTTAGAATGCGTTAAAATAGCGTAAAATATTTAGAAATGCATTAAAATGCGTTGAAATACGCTAAAATACGTTAAAAGAGCATTACAATCCATTGAAATGCGTTGAAATACGATAAAATGCGTTAAGAATGCATTAAAATCCATTAAAATGAGTTGAAATGCGTTAAAATTCGTTAAAATAGCATTAAAATCCATTGAAATGCGTTGAAATATGATAAAATAGTATATAAAATAGTACAACGAGTATATAATATATATATTACGTATACCGGTCCCGATATGGTCCCGATATGGTCACCAAAAATGTGGCCAAAAAATTACATTGGGTGTTAGGTCTATTCCTATACCTCGTCGGTGCTATAAGTCGTCGGTGGTTTGATGATTAATTTAGTGATTATCGGTACGTTATCTATGTGCTACACGGATCTACATTGGCGACGGCGATAATCGATCTATTGATTACCGACAGAATACTGGAATATTAAATTGCTCATAGAATTTTTGATACGCTAAAAACAGGCTTAATCGGTTTAAAATATATGAAATTATGTTAAAGTATGTTAAAAATGCATTAAAATATGTTAAAATGTGTATGTAGTATGTACAATTGGTATACAGTACATATAACAGGTGTATAGTATGTATGTTTTATATATATAGTTCGTATACATAACCTCTAGTATATATATATAATGGATACATGGTACGTTTATTATATACGAAACAAGCAGACAAGTTGTCCGGCAATAGTGTAAAAATTTCGTATAATTTCCTGCGATAGTCGTCAGACGATATGTCACAAAATCTGACTGAATTAAGGCGCTTCAGCACGGAATCACGTAGAACAGTGCGGTGCGTATCAGGGAAAGGTCTCGTGGCGAAACAGTAGTTGCAGGAGTAGAGTAGTGGTTCGCTGAGTAACGAGCGGTGCATATTTAGTCGTGGATTTTTTACAGCCACATACAAATTCACAGCAGCAATTCCCCTCTGCACTCGTGGTACAGGAATTCGCATGAAATGCCCTTTACAATGCGCTTAATCAAGCCTCGTGAATCATCATTATATTCTTCGTAATAATTTTGTCTTATTTAAACACTTTGCGACAATTCGAAATTTAATACCTTCCTACTTCTTCTTTCCTGCTATCCCCAAAGTAATAATTTGCCTTTGTAAGTCCTAATGGCGTAATTAGAATTAACAAAGATAAGGAAAAATTGTGTTATTTTTCAGCAATGAAACGTAAATTTATTGTGACTACAGACATTATATTATTATTCGCAAACTATTTGAGCGCAGCAGTCGGGATAAACTTTTGATAAATCTTCGAAAGTCGCTTTAACTAGTTTTGTTCCAGAAGTACATCCGATCAGAGGACACCTGTGTTATCGTTTCAAAATTGTTAAAAGTATATGCGTGCTCTTTATTGAAATAATAATTAGAGCCAAAGGAAAAAGCACGATATCTAATAAACCAAATCAAAAATAGTTTATGCAATAAAAGTCAAAAAATACTTACGGAAGTATCCTTGGTGGAAGGACAGTACAGTCAACGTACAAACAATGTTCATACAACTCAAAATCTTTCAGCATACTCTTTGTACAATTATCTATGATAGGTAGCACAATAAAGGAGTTAATAATACATTGAGGTTCTTTATAACTAAAACAACAATTACTACGAGCTACGTTTCACAAAATTATACAATTCATTAGCTATTTCCGGGTAGATCATTCACCGGGAAACTACTAATTATTGATACACTAAGGAACATGTATTACATTTGTTTTATACGTACGAAATTTTGAAAGCTGTTCCGATGGACTTATTAAAAGCATTACACTAGCTAAGATGAGAAGTTTCATGGCGATAAAAGTTCTGTACTTGTTCAGAAAGAAGAAACTGATACGACTGACTTTTAAACTGAGCTTCTGTCTTATGTATGATAATTCTATGTTTTTATCCAATTAGACACACAACTGATAAGAAGTAGACTTTCCATAAGTCTGCTGAATTCGAAGACAAAATTATTTGCAGGCGTGGTAGGAGATAGTGTGGACTTACATAATACGATCATGTGTGAGACTTATCCTAAGTATATGCGTTCGACAATAATTTTTTACATGTAATATTATTATAAATTTAAACACATGGTAATGGTGAATGCCAAACTTTATTATTCATACATTTTTCACATCACGTTACCATCAGCGATTTAAACTAGACTATCACAAATCGGGCTGCCACAACATTCCGGATAAACTTTTGTTTGATCACCTTCGCGATTGCCAACAACTTTTTGGTTTTCACCGCATTGTGCTTCTGGGCACCTGGAGAATATAACAAAATATTTCCTTCAATCTCAAATATAATAGGAATACGGGATTTTGTGAAAGTAATTGGTAACAGTTTCGTTACTCAACTAATTACACATTACAATCATACGGACGTATAAAAAATTTATTTTCATGTTTCTTACTGAGTATAAACATTACACGCACAGTGTTTTATGAAAAACTTACCCTTTGCTCACCAATGCATCACCGTAACAGGTGATTTCTGCGCAGCCATGGTCAAATCCTGCGTCTTGTGTTATCGATTCATGACAGTGGTCTGGAATATTTTGTAAAGATAAAATTAAGTATATTTAAATTTACGAATAAATATGTTACGCGACAGGAGGCACGAATATTTAATGTTGATCTTACTAAATTTTGTAACTTGCTCCGAAAAACCAACGAGCAAAAAAATTCCGAGAAGAATACAGAACTTCATTGTATATAAAGCGAGCAATAGTTAATGCTTGTAAAGGAAACGTCTAACTGCAGAAATCTCAGTGCCTTTATTATATATCTAATTTCATGCTTGGAATAAAACTACGGTTACCCCCACTTCTGTGAAGTATATTAACGAATCACACCAATTGCACTAACGGATTAATTCCGATATTATATAAACGATAAGTGTATTACATGCAGTAATTTTTATTTAGGAAGATTCCAGTGCAGTTGTGCTGTGATCAGTAGTATCGGAAGGTCAAATTCAATTATTGACGTCGTGTACAGAAAGATCAGTACTTATTAATTATAAAGATATTCAAAGGCGACAAATGTTAATTCAGCAAAATATGATGGTCGGACAAGTAAAGGAATGAAGTTCAGTTCTGTAACATTTAATGTACTAATAATGGTGTTTACATATTTTTAACGGAACTGTATGTTTAATCTTGACAAATAGGACCACCACAACACTTGGGATACTCTTTTGTCATATCGACTTCGCGTTCGCCGATTTGCGGTTTCTCTGGACTGCAAACGTAAACGGCGCATCTGTGGACAATGAAAATAATCGTAGTTATAAATTATTGGAAAACAATCAATGCAGAATAATTTGCCTAAATCCAAGAAACTTACGCTATTGCACTTCGCCTATTTGGACCATCACATGAGACAGATATGCAGGTATCTTTATATGAGGGATCGTTTGTCACACTTTCAGGGCAGTTATCTGTAAGAACAAAAATTCAGCCTTGAAATTTTAGCGCAAATTTGTACGTACATAATGATATAACTAAAGTGACATAGCGGGGAATGTGATGTACTCACAAAATTTAGCAACTTGCTCCGACGAACTAATTAGAGCAAGAACACTGAGAAGAAGCAATAATTTCATTATGGACGTAATGTCGAACTTAATGGCAGAAATAACTATATCTGTCTGACATTGCACGGCACTTCTGACGTATATAAATATAACTCGGTGTATATAAAAATAAGCTATCAATCTGTAGGTCTTGGCCAAAGATTAAGCCGTAACTAAAAAATGACCTTTGACATCGTAATCTTATCTGCATTCAATTATAGTAGTCATTATTCAGAATATTCAAACTTTTCGGAGTACAATGTTTACACTCATCAGATCAAAGTTATCATCACGCACCAAGTTAAACACTACACATCCATTAAATGAATAATACAAATGGGAATATTAAAATCGGTTTTATTCCATTAAACGTTTATAATAATAATAATAATAATAATAATAATAATAATAATAATAATAATATTAATAATAATATGTCTTTATTGTAATATACATTATTACAAAAAGCGAGGTTCTGCGGTACGCTGCATTGCAACCTAACCACATGTTTATAAATTTAATACAGAATTAACGTTGTGCGAAAGAGAACAAGTTACAAATATCGTATAAAAAACATTTAAGAGAAGAAGTATTTGTGGAAATGATAAGAATAGTTATTATTTCAGACATTTATTGATTACAACATTTTCAGTGCTGTTCTGTCCAGTATGCATACACTTATTCTTCGCAAATGGGGTAACTACAACAAGCTGGATATTCTTCTGTAGGATTTCCATTGTGATAGCCAATTTGTTTTTTGTCACATACAATTAGTTTGCATCTGGAAAATAACGTGAAATTTATAGACCGTTTTTATAAAATATTTAACAAATATATTACTTTCCACTTACGTTGTGATATGAACATTCGTTTCAGATTTACATTGAACGTGCAAACAGTCTTTTACGCTTTCACCTGAAAGCACCTGCTTTTCACAATTCTCTGAAATGTTAAAATATAATTATTTATTGTGCATAAATAATGGTTAATAATATTCATATACTAATTTCGTATTTTTAGATGTGCATTGAATAGGAAGGCTTCAATAAATGTCGTAAGTTGCAATGTTTTATAATTCCATAATCAAAATCACATACCATATTTCGGAATTTGGAGAGAGCTGTTGACAAGTAGAAGAATAATACAGACGGGTATAAAACGTTTCATTATGAAATCAGGTGTTACTCTAGAGCAATGTATCGGGAACTAATACTAGACGAGATGTGCAACTAAATTTATACTCTGAATTAAAGTATGCAACGAGGTCGTAGATACTGATAACGCTGTTTCGCAAGTATTCATCTTTTTCCCGATCCAACTCTGTACGTTTTCCTGCGATGCTGACGCATAAAATTAAAGTAATATTGTGACCTAAAGAGTTAATATTAACCCTTATCGGTCGCTAGCTTGTATGTAGACCAAGTACTGTTGTCACGTGAGAGGTGACCTACGACCGATAAGGGTTAAAAGTTGTTTGTGTTATAAAATATACATCCCCGTTCGAAAAACCGATTGATCGTTAGGAATCGCCATTTCTTGAGTAAAAAAATGTATATGTTACCTCCATTTATAAATATGCATTGATCTTATATCCAAGTACAGCTACAGCGTCGAGGGGAACAATTTTTTGTATACTGATGGTAAAAGCTTCAACAAATCGAGTTTGAAAAAAATTAATATGGCATTAACCAGTTTTCATTTTTCCTAATTTACAGCAATACTGTGCTGTCGGTCTTTCTATTCCATTTTCTAGTGTATCAGCAACAGAACATTTCAGATCAGAGCAGATTCTACCGATTCCGCCGTGGCATGTACCATCGCAATTGCATTGGTATCGAACGATCCGTATAACGTGTAAATCACCAACGTTCGTGAACGTGAAATGATTTCCCGTTTTTAGTTGTAGTAGGTCGTCGCCATGATTGATACATTGGAACATTAAATTTGTATTATGCTCCTCAAGCACACAATCCGGTAAAATATCTGCATGCTTTTTCCATATATTATCTAATTCTTTTGCTTCCTTCCTGGCTCTCTGTAGAAATAATATCGTGACTAATTAATCTTCGGATAAAAATTAAATCAAGTTTTCTTATCTCCGAAATATGTGCTATACTATATATTTACGTTAATAAAATATCGACTTATGGTTTGTTTATTGTCTTACCAACGTAGCCATCTCGTAAGGATTATATTGATCTAATTTCCACCATTTAAGATAAGCAGCGTTATATGCATGTTTTGCTTTTTGATATTCTGGATAGATATCAGTACCGAGACTCTTATAACCAAAAGCACCTACATCACTCGTGTTACCGTCTTTGCCAGTAGAACTTCCGCCAAGAAACCACACTGTATACGCGTTTAAAATTGGATATTGTGCTGTACGTAAATACCAATAAAGCGAAAAATAAAGAGCGAGTTCTTGAATTGGTCCTCCTTTTCCACAACCGGCGGGTACATCGACAACAGATTTTCCACCCAGCAAAAGGCACAGTCCCAAACCCCATTTATCTTTAGCAGGGAATATTTCTAACACATCTTTTTCTGTCAGAGGACAGACACTGCTATTTCTCATTGAATCGTACATGTCTAATTTATTAATCTTCCCCTCGACGGCGAGAATCATTAAAGAAGCCATTTTCACGTATTCTCGCGCCAGCTGACGCACGGTTCCCGTGCACATAGAATTCAGTTTGACAGGGAACAGGCCAAGTTTGAAGGTTTCTGTAGCCATTCGATTCATAGCATCGTCATTACACGCTATCACGTATTGCTGTACAAATTTGTATTTATTCTTCTCATCCAATTGCTTATCTGCCGGAGTCTGCGATGTATTCGGATTTTCAAAAAGGTCTCGCATACTCTGAGACATTTTACTGATTAGACCATATTTCGCGAGAATTTTAAAAGCTGTTAAGTCTTTAGGATCGTAGGAACATGGCCCACCCGCGTAGGTATTTGACGGCTCAGGAGAAATGGCTGATGTTATTAAGACAATTATCTTGGCTGGATAAGATACCTTAGCAAGTTCTCCACCTGTGCAATTTTAAGAAAATTTAATCATTACCGGATACTAAAAAAAAATGCTTATTACATGGTGATCAATGCTTAAACTTGATTACTTCAGATCACCATACATAGTCCGACAATCTAATACCTCTTACTGCTGATAATTTGTTTCGGACGATATTAAGTTCCTCAGGAGTTGCATTAACAGCTTTTAATCTGTTCAATAACCTCAGTTTGTCTCTCAATGTAATGTTTTCTCTTGGATAAAACATTAGATCGTCCACGTCTCTTGATACCATGACGATCAGGAGATCTCGTTTCTTAAGTTTCTTGCAGTAATTAATAATTTTCTGTGTAGATGCTAGTGCTTTATCGTCCGGTTGTCCATTTGTCCCTGCTTCGAAGTAAGTAATGCTACTGTTTAACTTTGGAAATGTTTCTGGATAATTCCACATCATGAAGACAGATTTTCGTGGTACGACAATCCATCCTTTCTTTAGCTGATTGCCGACAATCCTTTCAAAAGCGGGAGCCATGCTCACCGCTTCTTTACCCCAACCGACGAGATGCAGATTATTCTTCACTTTATATTTCATTCCTTTAACCGTTAGCGTTCCTTTCCTGTCGAATTTTATTTTTTCACGAACAATATTAGACGTATACACCGCGTTTATTCCAGCTTGAACTATCGCACTCATATCCTCGCGGATCTGCAAGAGTAATCAATATAGACCTAACAATATTTCTAACGACACGAAAACATTGTTTGAAGTGTAGGTTAATCATGCCTATTTTTAAACCTTCATCATTGATATTTCACTTCGTGATTTTTTCACATCTCTTAATGCTTTATGTCGCGCTTTTAATTCATTTTCCAATTTTTCCTGTTCTATAGCTAGCTTTTCCTCGTGCCTTCTTTTAAGGGAACTTTTAACAATATTTATAACTTCTTGTCTTTTTGCTTCTACTCGAGCGATCTTCTCGTCTATTTGTTGCTGCTTAATCGTATCAATCACATGCTTACGTTTTTTATGCCTTTTTTTATGTGAGCCCTGACGTCGACTATGCGTTCCGTGCGGCATGTTATGTCACAAGTTTTTTAATGTTTCCGAAATCTGAGTTTATTAAGCTGTGTGCCATTAATTTTGTTTAAGTTTGTACACAAATAAATTCCAGGTAACGGAAACATGTTGTAATTTAATGTTAAGAAGACATTAAAGTGGCAGCATGTTAAAAAGTGGTTAGTTACAGGATTACTAATGAATGATATGAAGTACGACCTAAAGAAATATAAACAGAGAAAAGAAACATATTTCAAATTTCAGTTACAGCTGAATGAAATGATGGTGTTCCTGCCTAACTCCCTAACTCCCTAAGTTGGGGCCCTAAAAATCGGGTAGAGTAATAGCCGCTTTAATATGTATTTATAACAATACTTAATTTTCAACATTCCCACTATGCTTTGGATCCTCGAAGTGTTCTCTGTGGAAGTTTGTTTCAATTCATAGCAATTCGATAACATCCTACGATAAAACAGACTAATACTGCCTGACCAGAAAGTATACTTTCTCAAGTTCACATTCAACCGACTATCCAATATATATTTCTTAGAGATTCGTTAATCATCAATTGATAATCACATTGTCATATATACAACTTTATTATTAACTTCTATTGCAAATCAAAGTTTTAAGGGTTAGCGACTTACCTTGATAAGTTGTGCGTTCATAGGGTAGGTAGGCAATGCGTTAACTTTAAACACACTTCTCCATCCCTTTAGCGGATTTCCAATTTATCCGCATGTGATTCTCGTTTAGCGCCTCTTGCATTGGGTTGGAGTACCAGCTCTAATACTGTCGGTAATGTAAATTAACTACCGGCAAAATACGCCTCAGTCGGTTTCTGTTTGGTGCCCTCTATCGTATTCTCGAGAAATGAAGACGATGATGATCAGTCGATAGATACACGAGAAGTTCAAAGTATATGTAGGAGTGTAGTGTTTGGTAAATTTAGGTTAGGATAGATATTTTCATAATTACAAATATTCGTCGTAAAAACGGTAAAGCTGGAATGCCATGTGATTGTCGACAAGATTTCTCGACGTTAACATTATTTCGTACTCCAGAGTGACATTACAGTGTGACCTTAAATTTTTCCTGGGGGACAAAGTATGTTATCGTGTAAGGACGATCAAGATATCTTCCACCACTTCTGTCGAATTATTTTTGTAAAAATTTGATTAAGGATTATCAACGACGTACACAGCTATCTGCAGTGCGCACATATGTCAAGAATGGCAACAAACGAGCTTGGTGTGTCTGCTCATTCTAGGGAAGACAATAATTGGAAGAAAAACATAACATCGCAGTTGCGCGAAAGAAACAAGTCACAAACTGCGTGTTTCTCGGACCTTATCAGTCTACGTAAGGCTTGCTTTTCTTATATTTGAATGACCTAATTTCTGCGTTATTTCTTTATACATATTTCAGTTATCTGGTGTGCTTCAGTGGTTGTTAACATCCTTTATAATGTATCGTTACAATTATTGACACTTAGTTTTTATGCCTCATGCAGATAATAGGTTTTTTGAAAGTGTAAATACTTTGCGTGGAGAAAATCTTCAGTTAACATTAACCAATGAGAAACTACGGTGTGAAGTTGCTGATGGCATACCTGGGTCTGGAGCTAATGCAGCACTTGAAACTCGATTACTTGCACAAGCAGAAGAGTTAGCAACATTGCATAGGAGAAGGGGTGAACATACACAGCAAATCGTAGACCTTAATAATAAATTACAAGAAATGATAAAAGAGCTCCAAGCAAAAGAAGTTAGGTAATGCAACTGCTGAAATGTAAATTTAAGCTTTAAGATGAATCTGACAAAGTCAGAAAAAATGGAAGCTACTTATTTTAAACAATGTTTATTCTTATGATGATTAAACCTAAAGTCTTTAAACAAGTACAATCATTATTGAGATACTTGAAGGACAAGAATTTGTGTCATATGTAAATAACATAAAAATTGTGTTTTTCTTACAGCCTTGCAGAAAGTATAGAAACAAACACCACCTTGCGCATGCAAATAACTAAATCTTTAAACAGAGAGCGAGATTTAGAAAATATTAATCAAATGCTTAAAGATGAACATCAGGCTTTACAGCTTGCTTTCGCAGCTTTGGAAGAAAAGCTCAGGAAAGCACAGGTATTATACATATCCAAATATTTCTGAAGTTCCCAATTTTATGAAAAAAAGTCATAATTGACACTTTTCATATTCCACTGTATTATAGGAAGAAAATCGTCAGTTGGTGGAACGTCTCATCAAATACAAAGCGAGAGATGCCGATAAGATGAATGAAGAGAATGACAACTTCCTAAAGTAAGTACATTTCTTTAATTTACACTTTGTTCAATGAAAAATTTCGTGTGTGTATAAGGTAAGCTTCTTAGAAACTATTACTTTAAAAGTAGTACGATTTTGGTACCGTTGTTGCTAATCATTTGAATTACGAGTATGTTCAAAATGTTTTAAATGTTGTCTGCTGAAAGTAGACTTGCACGTTTAACATAAAAATATCGAGATTACTTTTAGTTGATACGTTGACTTAAGTTATACAAGAGGGCAAATGTCTGTACAGTTTGTCTGCATCAATCATGACTCCGTTCGCTTTTTTCTGACTATTTTTCTTGGAAGTATAATGCTATTTTGTAGATTTATCTTAAGGAAGAAATTTATGTTAAAAATTCTACTCATTAAATTCGTGATACGATGCAAATTTCGAACAAATTTTTCAAGTTTGTTTATAGTACTAAAATCCTGACAAGCTAAAAAATATATGTTCAGAATACAACTTTAAAAATTTATTTAATAACATGGGTTTAAGTAACGTGAAAAACATCCCTATCTAAATGTAATTCCTTCTTCCATTCTGTGCTGTACAAAAGAGCTGAAATAATGTAATATTTGATTTAATTCTACTAAAGTATTAAAAATCAACTTTGCAATTGATAATGTTTTGTCAAATTAATAATTATAATATTTGAGTGATTATTACTGATACTTAATTGCAGTTAATATAAATATTGGTGTAACAGTGTGGTGAGTGTCTCGCGAACTGCAGGTCGTAACGTAAGCGTAACTAGAAATGGAGATGTTTCTAATATTAAATGTATTAACCGCATTTATAAAATCAACACGTGTAAATAAACTGTAAATATTACACTTACAAATTTCAAAGCTTTTCACAGAACAAAACTGAAACTACGTTCAATTGCTCTAGGGTTTCTTACACTAGCACTTCACACCGCTTGACATTTTCGTTTCAGTGAGAGTTATACCAGTCCGACAGCCTTTTTGATGCATACCATTTCAAAATTTGGGTAAGTTTGATAAACTGACGTAGGATCGTTTACGCTTGATGCTAAACAGCTTTTGGGCTGGTACTTACACAAAATCACGAACAAAATATTATATATGTATTTTCTTCCTATACACGTTTCATTAATATCTACGTATTGTATCGTGAAATATTTGTTGTGATATTGTGCTTAAATTCGTAAGGAATATTCAGTGTTCAGCAAGTGTACAATATTAACTACTTAACTGATTTCATCATTAATATTCATAAATGTATATATCTCACTTGTTAAAAGTAATCGAAACATCTACTAATTGTCACTATAATAAACATTTATATATCAGAAACAAACTTGAAAAGTTGAACAGGTTTGAGGGTCGTTGCGTCGTATAATTTCACACATTGTGATTATTAAAAGATGCATTTATCAACGTATGTATTTAACAGTGAATATATGAAGTTTTATTATTACCAAGTCGTGCTTAGCTCATTAATATATTGCATGTTATACAAGGATTGTATAATGTAGACCAGGTTTTAAGAGAAGTGACACAATTATTGTTTACAGATGTGCAACAGGTGTTTTTGGTATTCACATGTACTGTCGTCCAAGAATAAAATCCTCTCGATCCTGCAATTTCATCATGGTCAATTTTATTTTCAGAAAAAGACAAGCAAAGATGCAAAAAGAACTAGAGGACGCTGCAAAAGATACACGTTCTGTGAGTCCCGATCGTTCCAGTTTGAAAGAAGGTCTTGTCGGTCTACCTACGGCTGTACCAACAAATGTGTCCGTCAGCTTTGTACGTTGAACTACATTCAAAATATGATATTCCATGAAACAGTGTTCGCCAAAGTTTTCGGAGCTGAGTACCAGTCTAAGATATTTGTTAACACAAACTGTTTAACGTCAAAAACGAATAAAAGATAGGTACTTGGTTCTGAAAATTATTTTCTTTTGCGGTCCTAATACGCGAAACTGGTAATGGTCTAGTAGAAAGGCTATTTGTACAAGCAAAGTAAACCTATTATTAAATAATCGAAGGGTGACAATGGCGAACGTAAATTTCAATTCGAAAATGGTCATAATGAAGATACACAATTGTACGTTGAAGTGTACGTTACACAATACAGAACTGAAACCAAGCGTATTGAACCGGACATTGACATCTGAAACATAATAGATGATTGGGGCCATCCTTGTGCTGACGGCAGTGATACTTATTGCCATTCATTTCAAGGTTTACAATGATACAAGCCTCTCATATTTGATGTAGTAACTGGCAAAATATAATAATGGCACTTTTTTGAGAGTGAAAGTTCGCATCATTTGGACCGCAAAGGAACGTGCCTAAATGGTCACGAACGATCGAAAATTTATAGCTGAATAATGCATGCCACATATAACAACGTAAGCGGCAATCATTTGTAATATTTAGGTTTGGGTGAACACCGTTAGCATCGTCGTAAACTTGATTGACCATTGTTTACGCGGATTCTTTTAGTGAAAATTTTATGCATCACTCATTGCTTCACATTGCAATAGTATGCACAGCGCACTTTACGGAAAAATTGAGTTAACATATTAATTTTGTTTTCTATGTTACTTTCGACTTATCACAGAAAAATCAGAAAGACTTTAAACGTTCTAGGAATTAAAGTTTCTAATTTTACACAGTATTATACATTATATCGTGTAGTGTTAGAATGTAAGGGTAAATATGAACGGAGGATCAGAACAAAAGGAGACATTTTTGTAGACGCGTTTTGTTATTAAGTCAACGACATTCAAGAGATATGTAAAAAGTTAAAGAATTATTTGTTATTTTTGAAATCACGAAACGCCTTTCTTTGTAATAGTTATATTGTAGACAACGCAGATTATTAGATTCTAAATCATTGTTAGTATTATCATTTGGTTATAAAGGTTGATCGTAATTATTGGGTAAATAATACCATTAGGTATCACTTTTGTTTTTACACCTTGTGGAAACTAACTCGCAGTCGATTAAAGTAGAAAAAACTAAATTATTCGGAACGTGATAATTGCTTCAGAATTGACCGATAATGGTCATATTATTTTGTTTAGGTATCCTTCAGTTTTTATTTACAGTTACATCATAGGTAATCAAGATAATATCAGTAAGAATCGTGATATGCTATGTTCTAAGTTTGTAAAGATAAGAATATGTTATAGAAATATTGATGTAATGTTAAATTAATCTAAGCGTAGTTCAGCTTGTCTTCAAGAGTACGTTTATATTTCT
This sequence comes from Hedychridium roseum, assembly GCA_963989215.1. Lineage (NCBI taxonomy): Eukaryota > Metazoa > Arthropoda > Insecta > Hymenoptera > Chrysididae > Hedychridium > Hedychridium roseum. Next base: position 5,138,993 of record OZ022311.1, on the reverse strand, counting down.
AATACATAATACTTCTGGGAACAAGTATTTCTTGCTTTATTTAGAACACACGTTAAGTACGAATTCTGATTAATGACTTCTTTACACTTCTGTAAATGACGTTATATTCTGATGATAAATATGTTTCCCATTTGGTTTGATACTTCCAGTATTGGTTTCGTTACTCATATAAACCTTCCTATCAAGCTCTACATTATTCTTGAATGTAGTGTCCATTATTGTTTTTTATCCTTTTCAAACACAAGCCTTCTTTCCTTAATATATTTACCACTATGATTCAGATTTTACTCAATAATCGTAAAGCTCAATCGTACAGAATAATACTCGTAAAGCAGTAATATCGGAGAGTTAAAATACTTTCATAGTTATTGAAGATCATTATTGAGTTATACTTGTAAAGTTTTTACAACGATAGATTATTTGATTTCTTCCACCAGATTATCCAAACTTTTTCATTGAACAATTGACCATAAGTATAATAGCTGCTTATTATTATTTTCCATCTAAACTTCAGTAGTGGTGTTTGTAATCTGATGGTTCAATGTTATTCATAGATCATGCAAGAAAGGGACTATATAATCCACAGTATTGAGCAACTTACGTGCCGTGGGTGACGATATTAGGAAAATTTTCTTTGCTAAATTTAGCGTTGTTATTAATTTGAAAATTTTAAGACAAGCAATTTGCGACGTTTGCAATCGTAACTTCGTATTGAATTCCCTAACGGTTGAATTACGTGTACGCATGCCGCGCACGAGAATCCTTCAAACTGTTACATGAAGTGTATGTAAACCTTGCAGAGTGCTCATGACGGGGAAGTCTGTGCCGTAAAGTGGTCTCCAGTCGACCGGATACTGGCGACCGGCGGCGGTGACAGGAAGGTTAAATTATGGACTGTAACGAAAGGTAATTACCAAAATTTGAAGTTCTCTAACGAGCCAGATATTACACAGACAACAAATTCTCAAACGAACATTTGAGAACAGAATGTTCCTTGTACCGCTACACGATGCTGTTGGTGTTTAAAAAATTGATTAATCCGATCGGACGATGAAAAAAATTAGGTCCCTGATATTCTTTACTTTCTTCGGATTTCAAATTGTTACACATTTTCTTATGGCCTTCGCACGTAAAGGGTTCCATTCCTACAGATTCGAGATAATTCGTAATATACATCTTATTCCCAAGTGCACGCTTTAGGACAAATGCGAAGATAAAACGACTTTTAGTCTAGAATGATGTTCGTGAGGTATAAAAAGGTTAATAAACTATTTTGGCTGGCGTGAATAAATCGCTAAATTCTCGTCGCGATGTTCTTCGTATCTTTCGTTTACTTAATAAACCATGTTAACGAATCAACAGGTTACCCCTTCACGTTGTATAGCCAGTGTGCAATGCCTATTAAAACTCGACCTGATATCCACGGAGGATTCTCTACCGTGGCGAAGTGATCGTGGATGCTATAATGCGCTTGGATGTAATCCTCGTTGCGCTGTAAATTGGATGAAACGTCCTTCCATATCGCTCGAGTAATATTCGCTTCACTTTGAGATCGTCTATGCACTTACTTTTAGCAGCAGTTACTTTTTATTGTCTCTTCATTTTGTTATTGGCCATATTCTGTTATTCCGTACTTTTTACTTTTTTTTCCTTTCATTCGATGTTTATACTTGGCCCCATGAAAATTCTATCTACTAGTTTGCGTGTTTACAGAATCACATTTCTGAAATAATACATTGTTTGTTGCCTTTTGCCAAACGTGTTTACAACGGTCATTTGTTAATGAACAGTATTCCCATCAGCAATAATTAACGATTCAGATCTCCGATTCAACCTCTTTGCAGCGCCCTTCTTTATTCTTTTCAGCTTTATCATCTTCTGCTCGACTTCTTCACATTTTTCGAATTTTTCATCACCCTTTCCCGACATTTTGCTCCGTTTGCCCTGCAACGTCGCTCATCCGGCTCACCTCTTTAGTTTATCTCGCTTTTTCATCTCTGCACCACTCTAACTTTCCTTCGTTCCTGCGGCTCCCCCTTTCCCTTCCCGCCCGCCGGCCGGCATGCAGTTAGCTTCTCTGTTTCCCGGTTGGCAATTAAGCCGAAGGAGCGTAAATTTAATTAGTCGCCGTTGGGACTATCGCGTTAGAGCGAGATGGTTGTTAATGTCCCTGATACGCGGATCTCGTTGCAGGTGTGTCCGAGAGCAAGGGTGTCCTGGTCGGGAGTAACGCCGGCGTGATGTCCGTGGACTTCGACTCGACGGGTACTCTCATCCTGGGCGCGTCTAACGACTACGCCAGCCGCGTCTGGACGGTCAGCGATCTCCGGCTAAAGGTAAGTCTTTGTGCCGGCTGTATGAGGTTCTTGAAAAACCATAGCACCCATGAAACGTCGGCCGGGTTATTAAAAAGGCCCCACCGGAGGCAGCGTTAATGAAATCATCAGTATCTTAATTAATTATCTACGTTTATTCGTGCGGAAGCTCGCACCGCGATGAGAGCTGCTTTTACTTCCTCGTCGTGGAAGGTTGATCGATAGGACCCCTCTCCCCCTCTGTTTGCCCATGAAAGTGGAGGATTTATCCGATCTTCCAGCAGCATTGCACGACCTGCTCTGATTACTTTTGCTTTTACAAGAAAATTGGTTGCTCACAGACCGGAAGTTCGAATACCCTATTTAGCTATATTTACAGTATAGTCTGCGATATCTATTTTAATATCTAATCGTATTATAATCCAATTCATTACCGTTATTTAAGTTGTGTTATTTCTCATTAACATCTCTAAGCAGGAAGTACGATCAACGATTATTTTCTCCTCGTTATGTTTATTTTCTTAATTAAAGGTGTTTTTCTTCATCTTCCATGTGTGATCAAAACAGATCTATTTAATCAAGGAAATGACTATGTGTCTATAAATTGGCTCACGTCAACGGTGTATGCTGACAGGAAAAACACAAAGAACCGTTGGACCGTGGGAAGATGACGCTTTTTAAATGACTTTCTATCATACGGATATCCTAGACGAGGTGTAAATAGACGTTTCACGCGGCAACGTCCGATGAATTACGTAGCAGTTTCGTTGGAAAATGATCCACGAATCTATCAGCGGTGGGGTTTGAAATTTATCGATGTTCCCGTTCACGTAGCGCGTCATGTAAATTCTACGCGTACTCACGATCGTAAAGCTAATTACAATTGGCAAAAACAGGAGGGGCGAAAACGTTAATGCCGTGACACAGATGAAAAGTCATTATGACTTCCTGGCTTGATTTCCCGTTTCAACGTGACATCCCATTCGCCTCATAACTCAGGGTTCGTTGGAATTCGGTTGCCCGGTAATATTGGCAGCAGTGTACACCTGCGGATTGTCTATTGGATTCTCTTTTTTTCAAGCGCGATACTACGGAGAGTCGTGAACCTTCGGCGCTGCGTGCGCCATTCGGGTTCGCAACGCGTCGTCGAAAAGGGAAGAAATAGCCGTCGTATATTCCTGCCGACTGGTTTTGCAATGTGAACTTCTTTGTTGGCGCCTAGATTGGTGCCCATATATGTACGTTGTTCGACGCAGCCACTGCGAGCGAGGATATTACGCGCGACCGTGTGCGTTTCTTCGCGTACACGGCACTGCGAGAAAGTGATCAAGAGTGATCGATTATGGGCAAGACTGAATCCTGCTCCGCTCGCAGTCGTGGCCTTTGCACCTCGTTATTTTGATGGGACGTTCAATGCGTCATGTTAAAGTGCCAAGAATGAAGCATCGCCGGTGATGCTGAATGATTGTCATTCAGACTCCGGGCTTTGGGCTTCAATGGTAAGGGAAAATCGGAGCTCCGTGTGGCCCCGTTTCAGGATGAACGTGCAGAATTTCGAGGTTGATGAGATCCAGTTTTGTCTCTGCATTCACACCAGTCTCCATTGTCATGTTACACATACATCTTCCTCCCAAAGTACTAATATTGCGATACAATTCCTTTTGTCAGACTTCTCGTTGGTACGCAATTATCTCTTAAGCTACAAACTCTAATGCGAAATCCGATACAAATAGCCTCGGCGTATTTTTCGATCGTTCTCAGGCGAATGCCGGAGGGTTAGGAATTTCCGATAATGACATCACGTATCAAACAAAGCGAAGATTTGGAGCGTCGTAGTTGTTTGCCGTTTTTCCGCGTAATCCCTGCTTGAAGCAGCGCTTAAAGCGTTAGATCTAATTTGTCAGTGGCGGACAATTATTCACCGCGCGTATTCATCGAATTACACCCTGACATTCCGGCGAGGGTGGCTGAGGCGAGCGGAAGCACCGGGAAAAGACGAGGGAGGTGGGTTGGGAACGCGATAGAGCTAGATGGGGGAATAGCTGGGCTTTTACGGTTTTTCGCAATTCCATTACACACTTGATACCGCGCTTCCCAGGTGTCATTGTAAGTTTCTGTCCGCGAACGCGCTCGTCCGTTTGCGTATCGCCGAAGTAATATCGCCGTTTATAGCGCCGTCGTTGCCCGCGGAATACAATGTGTAATATATCCGCCGGGGAGTAAGGGAATACGCGCGAGTATCGCTCGCGGTTGGTCGGACGTGTTAAATGTGATTATTCGTCGCGTTAGCTCCGTACGTTCCATTCTCCGCACTCGCTTCTCTTGTTTCTCCCCGATGGAATCCTTCTCGCCCCCCTTTTATCCCTCCCCCTCTGTTGTCATTCTTTTGCTCGTTTACTTATGCCATTCCTTCCATCCCCTTCTTCCCGACCCTCTTACTTCGCCATTTACTTTGATATTCGTGCTACATTCTGCGGGTTCTTTTCTTCGTCGATTTCTCTTTATGCCCTTCCTTTGTCTCCTTTCCGTTCAATCCCATTGGTCCTGTCGTATCTGCACGAGAAGACGCTTTACTTTTCCTTTTACCAACTTTCCACGATGTTTACACTGAAAGAAATTTTTTAAATGTATACTGATATACACGTTTCTTTGGTTTCCTGTCTCCTTCCATTACTGCTGTGTCTGATCAGTCCATTTCGTTTTTATCTCCGTTGCACTTTTACTTACTACGTCGGACTTTCTTTTTATTTCCCTTCTTGCCCATTCGTTCACACGTTTCGCTCACAAGACGGAGAGCAGCAAGAATGGGACGGCAGTTTCATTTCGAAGATTGGCGACCAATGGCGCGTAAACTCACGGGGAAACACTCGGACTCGTAGGGCATACTAGTGTAGCCTTGTTGGTGAGTTATTCAGACGGTGAGGTGCGAAAGAGCTGACCTGTCCCATACTTATTCCCTTTTGCTTTCTCTCTAGACGTTGAAAGACCTTATTGGATGCTTTTCAGCGTAACCACAAAAAATATCATCCCAATAATGTCTTTTAACACGGTTAATTATATCGTAGTTTATACGAAAACTGAATATCCTTGTTTAAAAAAGTAGCCATTTTCTCACATATTAATTTTTCATTTTAAATTCGAAGTTTTTTTGTCACATCTTTTTTCCAACATGAGATATAAGGAGTCGTAAGGATCTCGAAACTACCGAGGAACTTGTCTCCTTTGCTCCCCGTGTCAACGGTCTATTCTTTCGCGGAAAGAATTTACGGGACTTCGTCTGTCGTCTAATCTGTTCTTAAATTTTATATTTCTCAGCAGACCCTTGTTTGTCACTCCCTTGACGGGAAAGCGATGCGCTAAACGAATATCGATGGTATTGGGAGGTAGCTGGCTGCCACTATAATGGACTCAACTTAACGGCGTTGAGGTCAATAGTTCAGTTGTTACCTTTGTTCCTTTCACCACCCACCTCTGTCTCTTTCATTATTTTTATCCATAACTTGTTGTAGTTACATTCAGTTTTCTTCCATTACCTGTTTTTTCATATTTACTTTTGTCAGCTCATTCTTTGTTTTTGAAGTTCACCAAATTTGTACATTGGTTTACTTTCCTTCTCTTACAATTCCGCCTATTTGTATTTTATTTTCCACAGTTTCGCCATCTTGTGTTATCTTCCCGCACTCCTGTTTTTTTCTCCTTACTTTGCCATCTTTTCTTTTTTTTTGCGTCTCCCTGTCTACCATGGCGGTCTATCGATTCTCCGTGGGGCCCTCGTGACGTTTTCTCTACCGTCTGGCACTTTGAAACCACCGCGTCTCTCGGCAAGGTTGTAAGTTATCGTGCTTTCTCCCTCTCGCCTTCCACGTCTACCCTTTCACCAGCCGTTTTCCTCGGGTCCTTTTGCTCGGTCTGTTCTCCCCGAGCTTTCGCGTTCTCTGTTTGCTCTGCCGTACCGCTTTTCTCGGTCTCTGAGAACTCATTATATGGTATATTCCTCTTGTCTTAATCCTCGGCTAATGAGTTGCTGCCATGGTCTCGGCAAGTCGGAAGCGCGTATCCGCAAAATCGAGAAACCAAACGAAAGGAGAGGGAGCGAAACAGGACGACGAGTGAAGAGAGAGAAAGAGAGAGAGAGGGAGGGAGAAATTATGAGAGTAGCGGAGCCGAGATTGCGAGAATGGACTGAAGTAGAAGGACCTTCGTAGCTCAAGCGGAACGATCAAGCCTGACTAAAATGTTAATCCAGAAAATGCAACAGAAAACGATAAGGCAATTTCAGGTTAATGCGCCAGCCAGCAGCACTCGGCACGGACGGGTTCCGTTCAAAGGCATTACTTTCATGTCGACCTCCAGTAATTACCGTGTGAAATTACTGCATTTACATCCATAATAGGAATAAGTGGACATAGGGGAACGACAGGCATGCCGCTTGGAATGTCTCCACCGCGGGTGGCTTTGAAAATACGGCAAATTAAATCCAATGCTTCGTATTGTTCTTGCGCAAGGACGTGCGAAACCGAAAGTGTACAGTGTTCAATAGTAAGGGAAGCCATTGAAACAAGCTAAGAGATGTACGCAATGCCGATATTAATTATATTCTTTAAACAGTACACAGACAAGGAATGAAGGCTGGGAGATGTGTAAAAAAAAGAGATATTGCCGAGAGAACGGTGGATGGTCGTGGAGGGAATTCAGTAGACTATCAATTATGTCGAATTAAGACCAGTTCGCACGTAACTTCCATTAAGCCCTTCCGGAACGAGCACGTTGTCTTGCGTGGCAAGTTGCCATGATTTTCGCTTCCCATCCCCCTCGTACGAATTGTGCAATTTCATTCACGGCATCGTACCCCTAACAATTTAACTCGCAAGAAAAGTAACTTCCTCGGGAAACGCTATATGAATCGGAAAATTGCCCAATTTTTTATGACGTTTCTATTTTTATCATTTTACGAAAAATGTTATGTTCGTTTTGATAAAAGCATGTCGTTAAGAATGACCACATTATTTTATTGGCGACAATTTCGTTGCGATTAACAGTCTGTTATTAAATAAACGAAAACACAGCTATAAACAGGACTGCGGTAGGCATAAACATTGTCGTGATATTGTGAGGATTGACATGAACATGGTCGATAATAGTGCCATCGTGTAATTGGCTTGTAGTGAGTAAATCATCATCGAAAATGTCGGTTGGCGTGGAGGTACACACTCTCACACACAGGCACACACACGCACACACACACACACACCTACGCGAAAGATGATGTATCGCTGTACATCGTGCTGCTATACTGGTTATCCGTCGATATTTCCTGAGAGTGCTCGAACGGCTGACTCTCTCGTCCCCTGTCCCATTAGAGGACGTGTAAACCATGGGACCGTATATTATGAACCGTGTTCATAGCATGGGTCGCGTCAAGCAGGTGACAAGAGAGGATGCGGTGGGTCTTATATACGCTCCAGTGTTTTATAAGAACCTAGATTTTCTGTAAAATGTCCTGTACAAAAAAACGACAAAAATCTTTCACATTACGAGGGGCATGTGCACAAAGCACCTGCAATTTCATTGAAATTTTAGTATCCTTCACAAAGGGTCCTAAGGGTTTAAAATGAAACATTGTTTCCGAGGAATAATCATGTACCTAAAGCAGCTCGTGTAAGTTTATACCAAGTTCGTAAAGTACATTTGTAGAGGGCGAAACTTTTGTTTATCGGAACTGTCCGGAGTTTGAAGTTCCTTCGAAAATGCCGAGTAATCGAAACACGATACTTTTTGCACTTGTCGAGCGGTTAAACATTGGACGATAATTCGGGAAAATTTTTCCGCGCAGAGGAACGTTGAGGATAAATCTTTGGCGGGGGGCGTTCCCAGCGTGCGACTTTGATAAGTTCAGCCGGAAAGTTTACGTCCATCCTTGGCCGTTCATCTTTGTTTTCGTCGCGCGGGGAAAAAGTCTTTTGGCCCCTTAAGTGACAATGGGGGTGGCGGGCTGGGACGATCGAAAAGTTTCACGACGTCTGTGTCGTCGCGCCGTGTAAACGCTCTGGCCGGCAGCCAGAAGTGCGGCTAACGAAATCGGCACATTTACAGGGAACAACGCCACCGGAATAACGAACAACCTGTAGATATTTGGCGCGCTTATCAGGTTTCTTCTGCGGACTCGCGGGAAGGGCCGTAGAAGTCCACGTATCTATTCGCATGCACACCTGAGATCCTCTTCTGAATATCCCGCCAATGAAAACGTCGTTTATCAGCTGCGCACATTGTCTACTTGCCAAGTTTCTCGGGTCCAAACGTTTACGGCTTTATAAACGTAGTCGACAGACGTATGCACGGCTCAAGAAAATTCCCCGAGCGCCGAATTTACGCGAAACACTTGAGCTATCGAAATTTACTAAATTTCCTGATACTTCACAAAGTTTTTCTACGCAACTACGTATGTGTATACTTGTTTTCGCCGCGTTATAGGTCGGAGGGTAACTTTTTTTAGCCGACACTACGCGTTAGTCACATAACCGCGGAAGTAATTAGTATTTACGTCAGTTTCGAAAGCCCGGCACTGTGCACCATTCTTTTACGGCGAGAGAGGATGTTTTAACGCGACGTGGTACAGAGAGCCGGGAACTTTGTGCTAGAAGGCTCATAAAAAGCTAACTTTGCACCTGCATCTCACGCTTGCCTGATGAGGAAGAGGGTACTGACTTAACCAAAGTACCGGATGGTTTATTCGAAAATCGAATTCTCTCAGTATGTTAGAAACGGCTTGGACGGGAAGAGAAAAGGGCACTACCTTTGGTTACTCGCTGAATTGTATCTACTGTTGAAACGTCGAAGGAAAATGACTTCCTGAAAACTGAACCGGGGGACAAACACTTAGATCGGTGCACGTGAACGTAGGTTAGGTTGTAAAGCGAACTGCACGAAACGCCCATAGATACTGAACCGTGTGTATAGATAGGCGTAATATTCGCAAGGGTGCAGTCACGTGAGGCGTGTGGCCGTGGGTGTTGACCGTGTCCCGACGCCGGTTAGAGAGACGCTAATTAGAAATTAATGCCCCGCTCTGGACACGTCTTGAATAGCGTTAATGGTGAAGTGCGACCGGCCGCAATTCGCTCGCACGATTGCCGGTACACATCCTACGATCAAACACGAAATGCTGCTGCTGTTGCCCTGTGCACACACCCTGCCACGAGAATTACGGACTGCACGAACGCGTTTAGTTGGTTGGCCGTTTGACGCTCTGTTACGGAGTATATGGCCAGAGTCCCTGTGAATGCCTCGCACTGCCTAATGTATTACGTTGATTGTCCTGCGCTAAGGACGATTAAGATTCTCGCGTGGCTTTCGAGAAGCAATTTTATTGATTTAACGAGCACTACCGACCCTTACGGTAGGCGCGTCTCTCCTCGCTAGAGAATTAGAACCGTGCTTTCCCACTCTATTACCTTCATTTGCACACGGTAAATCCAATTAAGATTCTTGGCTATTGCAGAAAATACCGTCCATGTTATACCGCGCGATTAATGAAGACATTTAGCACTGCCGTTAAACATCGGCCGATGTAAGCTTCATGAATACGTCCATTCGTGTTTAACAATTTGTCAGGTCCTTATACTTTTCAGAACTGTCATATTTTTAATTAATCTATAAAAGAAATTGTCGATGGGATTAAATACGATGAAATTTTTCCTAATTAAAGGTACGTAGAATTTTCACATATTTACCTTCGTCTTGTAATATGAAATTCGTTCCTTCTGTCAGGAATATTGGATTATATTGTAGATACAGTTCTATCCAGTTTAGCCTACATTTGATAAAATCGATTACGTGAATACGGTTCGCCGTTGAATCTTTCCTCGGGTTATCCTACTTACAGGAGGTATGTTCCGAATCGCCGATAGAGCGAATAGTCGACGAATGCCCCCTGCCACCCGCAATTCTGCCGCTTCTTTCCGTAATCGGCTGGGCGGATGACGTTCGGCGGGTTTCTCAGACACGCTCCAATTACGCCGTCCTGAGCTCCCGAGGAGATTAAAGACATGGCACAATGACTCTTTCCGATCGAAATCGGATTTGGGCTTGATTCAAGATTCCATTTTCCCGACGGCCCTTGTGACTCGCCAGTCGTAGTTGTACCACTCCCTTCCGACTCGCCATTTAAAATGTTCCCCGAGCCACGACAAACCCCTGTAAAAGCGCAAGGGTGAAATCGGCCGGAAAGTGTAAGCTTTTACACTTTTGACTTTAAAATCTCCGTCTCGGCGTGCTTTCCCCGCGCAGTGAACGTTCCGCAAGGCCTCGCGAACCCAGTTTACCTGGTTTTTGCGGCCTCTAAACCAGACGAGGCAGGGTTCTTTGATACTCGACAGTTTGATCGTTCTCCAGTCGGCTTCGCTAATGCGCTCCCTAGATGTTCGCTTTTATGCCTTGCCTGCCGTTAATGACGTGTAAATGCCGGGCGTTTAACGCGCGAGGAGGATCATCGCCGTCATTCATAAAGCACGCCGATGCAGAAAAACAAGATTATCATCGACCATCAAAATAATACACCAAGAAACTTTTCCGCCGTTTTACTTTCCTCGTCAAGAAATCCTTCCCGTCATTCTACTCGCGTTATGTACTCATTGGAACAGGTGACTTATAATCACCTAACCTTTTTATGCTCCATCGTATGACATTGTGGAATACCTCCGGGCCATAACGGGCGTAATTCTTGTTTGGCACGCCTGGATCCTAGGGGAAATTCACGAGAAGCAAGATTTCAAGCAGTGCATAATTTTTGTGCGTACCCATTGGGGTGGTAGCATCGAGAGCGGCGACGGTGTTATAGCGAAATCGAGGAATGATATTATTGTACCGGGCCGTCGGGGCGCATATAACTCTGTTCTCTGTTTGCAACGATCCACGACTCGGAGCGACGTCGGCGGCGACATTATATTGCCGCGCTTCGAGAGCAAATTAGGCATGAAACTATTTATCGATTTCGCGTCTATTCAGTTCTAATGAACCGGCGTCTCCGTGCTGTTCCGGAAGTTGCGCGTGCCATCCGCCGTGCATCCCCTCCCCCTTCCTTCATTCTTCTCGTCCGGCATATCCGTTGCCGTTGTGATACTCCTTGGGAGGAATTTCATTAATCGAACGGGGTTTATGATATTATTCGTCGTACGAACGCTCGTCCGTAGACCAGCTGCAGGTTACGGGAAAATTAAAAAGTGTGCGGAACTTTTAATGGAGCTTTCCTATTGTCGACTTGACGGGCCACGGACCTAATTAAATCCCGAGCGCGGCGTTGCTGCCACTTCCATTGTGTTACTTAAGCGCCAGTTCGAACGGTGTGATAATTACGGTTTTCAACGCCGGCTTCCATCGTCGTCGCCAATAATAATCAAATTAATCGCTCGCTCTTTCAATCAGACGTTGGAAATTACGTGGAATAATGCGAGGGTTGGTTTAAACAGTGGTAAACATTCTTATTTATGTTTAGGAAATGATCGGAAACATTTTACTTACTTATTAAGTGTATATGGACAGATAAGATATGAGTATGCTTTGTAATTGTTTGTAATTGTTGTTCCAAAAAGTAATTAATGAATGTGCGGCGTAGGCGAATACAATATTCTAACCCCTTTCTACCTCTTTGCCTTGATACACAAATTTTTGCTAGCCCTCAACGCCTGTCTTGTGATCGTATTTGGCGCCGTTCTCTTGTGGTCTCTCTTTCTCACTTTCCCTCGTTCCAGCAACCTCAATCTAAATTCTTGGAGATAAGCAGATTCGCTTGGAAAGTGCAGAATCTAATTTATGATAATCATCATTAGCGACTACGGCTAATCTGAATACTCAGCAGGACTGTATTATTTCTCCTACCATTGCCGGATTCATGAATTTCTTAACAGTAATCATTCATATTACTCGCGTCAGCGGTTCCCTTAGAAGCGTATCTCCGTTGTGTCAGAGAAGATTCATTATTCGTCGAGAACTTTGGCAAATAAATCCACGAAATAGCCGCTAATATTAGGCAATTATTACGTATTTATCGCACTTCCCGAACTATTTGTATTCTTGTAACAATTTTCGAATTTCCTCAGTTAGTTTGATCGATTTTTTGACAGACAGTCAGTAAATTCAGCGGAAAGATATGTCTAGATGATGCTTTAAAACGAGATTATTGTATTCGAAAGGGCGTCGTCGCCCGGCGACTTCCAGACATGGATTATAATTAGAGACGAATCTTTATTCGGCCAGACGTTCGGAAGGTCTTCCCGCGAACCTCGTTGCTATAGTTACGATGAAAGCGGCCAGTAATATCGATCGAGGAACTGCAGCAGACGAACGCACTCACCGGGCCGCTGTGTTGAAGTGAAAACTCCGAGGATGGCAAAGGACGAAGGGAAAAAAGCGAGGCAATAAGGAGTGGAGGAAACGGAATGGGAAACGAAAAAGGATAATTACTTAATTCGCTGAAGTATAATTAAGTGGAAAACCTGCCTTCTCATGAAAACTGTTCCCTTTTGTCTGTGATTGTCTAACCAGAATCTGTTGTTCGTTCTGAACTGCATTTATTATGTAAAACGCTTGCATAATTCTCAACGAATTCATTTATCATATTTATCAAACGTGTACACTGGCAATTGCTAAGAACAAATTACTGTTTCTTAACATTATTTTTTCGGATTTTCTACTTTCAAAAGAGTGCATTTCCTTCGTTTGTACGTATAGGTGAAGTAATACTACAAACTTTGTACAGACGGTTGGCAGTTTCGGTAGGGCATTTAGCCGACTGACTATTACTTCTCATTGATCGTTCACGGAAAAGTAGACGTTGGAACTTTGGTCTCTGATTAAACTGATAGTACAGAATGACATTGTAATGGCAGTTTGAAGTCACCTTTCGAAGATCCTGCTCTCGCGGAAGTCTTTCGCTCCTGCGACGGAAAGGGAGGGTAAGAGCCCCGTTTTCTCGGGATATCCTCTTGCAAGATGGCGGCGCGAATGATAAATCGCAAAGTACAGGAAGGATCTCGAGGACTTCATACATTTTCGCAGCAACTCTCGGAGTTAAGCTCGAGTCAGGGTGATGAACGGCTTGGCTCGGAAGATTTGAGTTAAAATCACGTTAACGTGCTGGTTATGCGCGGCTCGTGTAAGTCTTACACCATGTTTAACACTTGAAAATCTTGTCACCGATGTCAATACATATTAGAAATATTTTATGCCTACTACAATAATATTTAACCAACATTTATTGTATTTTTTTGGTAATTTGGGGAAATAAATTTTTTAAAGGACGAGATGAAGTTTCTAATACATCAGTAAATTATCGGTGCGTAAAAAAAATGAAACGGGTGAACTACAGCGAAATAGCAGTCGTGAACCATGCCGGTCCAGACAGTGAATGATTTTCAGGGGAATAAGACAAAGGACAATCAGTGCAATCGCGTTCGAATTCGAATGGGACAATGCTAACCCCGCTACGTGAACTGAATACTGCAGTGATAATCCCGTTTGCCGATTCTGAAAGCTCTACCCAATTTTTCAAGGGCCGAAAAACAAGCACTTCCAGTAAACACTTTTCGTGAATCTTGTTCGTCACGTATTGCCATTCACTGCTTAATACCTTTTCAATGGCCACAAAAGCAAGGCATTCCCCGGAAAACATTTCCCCAGCCAAATAAATATCGCCATGGAAATTTCGGAGTTAATTCACCGATGTTCCAGGCGCAATATTTAAAACGGCTGCATTGGCAACTTACAAGTTTTTCGTCCGGGGGGGGGGGACTTTGTTCAAGAGGGCATACATATTTAATCGAGCAGAAAAACCGGGAATATTTCAGGGGTGAAAGGCTATTCTCCGGTTTATCGCCATTCTTATACGACGACTGCCCATAAAAATCCAAGAGCGTTGGTGCGCGGATGAAAATCTTCGCCTCGGTCGCTTTCGAAGAATTCTGCAAGTGCGCGAGGGCCTTTTTCCTGGTAGTTAGGGAATTACGGAGGGGGACGTATTGACCAGTTACGTGGCTTTGCGACAGTCGACGAGGGGCCAGCACGGTCTGAGTCTCAAGTGCATCCCTTTGACTGGTCCGCTGTAGGTTATTCGAGTGCAGCGCGTCGCTTTGATCGTGCAATTAATGTCGAACGGCCGACCGCGATCATCCGGTGGCTCTTGATAATTAGTTAATTGCCGAGTTGACGACGGCTCCAAGTTCGTTCGCTCCTGTTTCCGATAAAATTCACTACGTGCTCGGGATGTCTCACGGGAAGCGGGCGTTTCAAATTAGTCCACCTCTATCCCTCCGCGTTATCCCCTGAGACCTGTAATCTCAAAGCACGAAAACGGTAAACTCGTAATTTATGCGTGATTAGAAGAAACGTTATACGCCGAAATTTCTTTGTCAATAACTTCAGACACGGTTTTTAGATTTAAACGTATATTTTTGTTTGCGGTAATACATTTCTACTCGCCATTTCATGAAACTTTTTACTTGTTATTCGATTTTTAAATGTTATTCGGCTTTTTAATTGTTATTTACGCAAGAACAGCGCCAGGCTAGCACGAGCCTATTTTCAATAATATTCTCTCTGTGTCGAGGAAATTCTCGATACGAGAGCCCGGATTACGTCGTACGTAATATAAATCTAAAGCGATTTCTCAGCACGCTCAGCCGATTACCGACTGTGTCGTGACGAGAAACGTGCCCTGTAACAGTAATACAGTAATCGTATATTCCATTCCCCCGCGAAGCTTCTCCGGGTTATATCGGTCGTGAGCTTTCTCATAAATCCCCCCATCTATTTTTATCCCACGTCAAATTATCGATTCATTGACTGGCGGATTTCGTGGCGGAACTTTTTAAAGCACTCACGCTCTTCGTGATTAGATTATCGATCAGTGGCAAAAAGTTTAGCGTATACCTTTTAAATTTGTTGAAATAAAACAATTCACCGGCGAGGGATTCGGTTCATGTGAGCCCCGTAGGGGAAAATCATTCGTTTTCTACTCTGCAACATGGACAAAAATATGTCGTTCATTTCCTTTTGACCATTTTATTGGTCGATCGTGGCGAATCGGTGATATATCGATCGGAGGAGAGCTTAAAAATTTTCCTTCGGAATTGCTTCAATTCTCCGAGCGTACGGTCTCCCCTTTGAACTTAATCTCCCGCGTAGGATGGAGTCATTACGAAGTTTCCTCTATTTTCACTTATTCCGCGTCTCGGGGGTGCTGAAAACCTCGAGGACGGTCGACGCGAGAAAAGCGGGCGCTCGCTATTATCTTTTCCAGCCGGACAATAAACGGGACCGTCTCTTAGGAGACGCTCGACTTGAGCTCGGTTCAGCCCGGCGCTGCGGGAAGACGGAGGCGCACGATTGCTCCTTTTGTTCCGCCTTGTGTGCGTGACTCCGTTGGTCTTCCATTCGTGTGTGTACACTGTTTGGCAGGAGGCGGGAGAGCGAGTCGCAGTTTGTTATGAACGTTCTTAGGGGCGGCAGCCCGGGGGTGCAATGAAGTGTACCCCCTCTCCCTCCGATCCCCCGTCCCGTATCAGTTTCATTGCGCGTGATTCGCAAGCTTTAGTTGCATCGCCTCTTCTCCACTGCCGTCCACCGGGTCTCGGAGAAACCGTCGACCCTTTACGTGCTTCTCAAACCCCGCATCTCTAAACGTCAACCACCCGTCCGGCTTTCCGCGTGTCAATCCGGCATGCATCCCGTTTGGATGTTCTCCTTTGCCTTGCAAACTGCCTGCGTATATGATCAAGAGGGGTAATCGAATGACGCCGAGCGATGTAATGTGGTTCAAACGCAGCCAGTTCAAATTGGAAAATTAACGGTTAGATCGCAGGGTACGACTGAACTAAAAAATGGAGGAAAATGGAAAAAACGGGGTAAGGTATAGTTGACTGTATCGTAATTTCTACCAGACAGTTGACGCGTTGAATGTGAATTAAAGCGTTACAAGGATCTCGCGGATAGTGGGAAAGGATAGATGAACAATGACGGTAATACCGTAACATCTGGACGATTAAGACACGGGGAATTGCGGTGACGATGCATAGGAGATAAAGTGAGACGAAGTAAAAGCCGGCACGTACATAGATGCGCAGTACAGTGAAAGCAGGGGCAGGATTTCCAAATGGTTACATCTGTTTGATGGCCGTGTAGCCTGACAGCCGATGAGCGGTCGTATGAATTCACGCGGCCGTAAACGGCAGGTCTGCTATGGCAATGTCGCGAGTATATAGTCTTGTTAGATTTCCATGGCGGCGAGGTTTCGCCGGAGGGTAAAGGCGCGGAAGTCCTTTATCTCTCCTTCTCACCCTGTGTATTCGCCGGAGCAACGAGCGGACGAAGATTGATCCGCGCCGGTTTACAATGCCCGCGCCTCAGATTCCCTATCTAGATAGGACCGCGGACACGGAGGCGAAAGGTCTAGAGGAGAAAAAGAAAAGCAGACGTACCGGGCCGCACCCTCCCCCGTTTGTGTTGTTTATTAACTTTCGCCCGTACGACGGAAGGCGCCGGGGAAAAGAATTGTCCACGGGAGTATCGTTGCCCCGGAGCCAACGGAATTGCGGTACCCACCAGTGCTCACGGTAAAACGAAGGAAGCCTTTTTATTGACATTTTCTGCTTTATCTTCTTCGCTTGGTAATAAACGCCTTAAGATCATCCCCTATTGTCTTGTTGAGCCGTTGTCTGTTTCACTGTGTACTTGCCTCGTCAGTCTCATTAAGCGGTGCAAGGCAATACATCAATTTTTCCTCTTTTTCCAAATAATTTTTCCAAGTAACTTCAATCGCTTGATGTAATTAACCAAACTTCAACCCGTTGCAACTCTACTTTCTGAATGGGGGGGGGGGGATTCGCTGGTTCACTTATTGTGGGGAACGTCAAGAGTCATCGCGTATGTCTTGCGCAGCACGATCAAATTACGATTCCGTGGGGAAAGGACAGGGATGTAAAGGCGTCGACCGAAAGTCTCGTCTGGTCGTCTGGTCGTCTGGGACGCTGGTCGATGCGATGATGGAACGATCTCTCGTCGAAAATGAAAGTTTGCCGATCGGCATGCTCGATAACGGGCCACGTCCGGCGATGGTATCGATCCATCGTGTATGTGCACCGCAATGAGGGCCCAACAATTGACCTGCCACTCGCCCTGCGGTATTTCTCTTATCATCCTCCGAACCGATGCTACTTTCCTCCCTTTTTCATCTGCTGTTTTCTACGGCCCAGGCGTGTGCCACAATCAGCTTCACTCCATCCGTGTTGCAGCCACTCCATTCCACCGTTCGATTCTGCGATTAAAAAATTCCCAAGGTACCCTACGTTTGCACATCCCAACCATCTCCATCTCTCTTCGTTGTCTTTTTTAATACCAACCACCACGTGTTTTCTACTCAACTACTAAGGCTTACGCGTGTATCTATCGGTTTCTGGGGAAGTTATCTTCCCGTGTTGTAATCCATGAACTTCCGAGTTCTTAATCATTTTTTACATCTTGTCATGTGTTCGTCCTTATTAGCGTAACGAGTCGATTCAACACTGATTCTGTTAGGTCAAAAACGTTCGACGTATTCGTACATTGTCACGTCTGTCTGCATAAAAGTGCCTTCGATTTTCTCAGATATTAACTTACGTACTCAACAGCCGTCGGATTTGCGTTCGAAGCTCCGGGCCAATTTACGGCATTCCGATCTACCTAGTCGAAAACCCATAAAAACGTTATTAAAAATTCTCTGCATACTGATAAGAGTTATCCTCGGTAAGATTTTCTCGGTAACCTCAGCAATATTCAGGAGAAGCATTTTTTGAAAAACAAACCCCGGGCGAAGAGAATCAATATCGCACAATACCTTTGGACGATATCATAAATATTACTATAAACAATTTTGTCTAGCATATTTGCCAACTTTCATGAAATATCTTCAATGTTAAACTCGAGATTTTCTCTAGCAAGATGATTAGAGGGCTATACAAAATCGTACTAGGCATCTTATTATTCTTACGTTATTTTTATCCGCCCAGTGCAGGGAAGATCAGCGTGAAGCAGCGATTAACCTGCCACTCGCTGTGCAGCATTTTCCTCATGATCCTCATGATCCTCATGAACCGTTATTCATCTGTTTTTTCCCTGCATTTTCCGTCGCCCTTAAGTACCTATCCATCAAGAGCTTCGTAGTTCTGCCGGTTCAAATGAAAAGCACGCGATGCAGTGGTGAGAAGCACCTTTACAAGCGGATTGTGGATTCAAGATAAATAAGCATAAAGCAGGCAACTGAAAGCCAGCAAGATGTCCCATTTTATGATGATTATAATACGATTTCCCAGACTTTCCGAGCTTCCTTTCTAGATTTCCTGCTTGAATCTGTCATTCAAACGACACTGTCACGAGTTTGGCTTACACAACTTCGTTGCTTGCTCGCGACTATGGTTTCTTTTACTTCAAAGTCATACACTTGAATGGTGCACATTGCAGGACTACAAACAAGGCCATGCTTCTTGAGAAAATAATGCAATAATCACCGACATGTCTGTAATTTCACAAAATTCTTAACATTCTGCTCTGTTTCTAAACTTTATCCGGCATATTGGATTATAATTAAATTCCGAGTACCTCAAAGTATAGACAAATTTTAGCGAAGGATGGAACGAAATGCAAATTCAGGGGAGTGGGGAGTTGTTGGAGGATTTGTCGAGCTACAGCCCGCCAGTCGATGGTATAGGAGGGTGTGAAGAGTGGAACAAGCAGGCGGTCGAGCACTCTCAATCTTCATTGCACCACTTAGATTCCCGTGTAAATCAATTCCGCCGTCGGTGGACGACCACAAGGCACTGAAACTGCGAGCCGTTTTTCGTAATACGGTTACTGACAACTCACTCCCCTAGCCAGCGTGTTACCTCACCACTGTTTCATATTTTCCATGTTTTGCAAACGACAATGTATAAGCAAAAGGTGAAATTAGAAACTGAAAAAGAGAAACGGATATTTCTAAATAGTACAAAACGAGAAATACTGAAATCATGTATTTCCGAGTTCAATGCACTCGGAATTGTCGACGTGGAATAGAATATGCTCGCCTTTTACAGTGATACTCGTGCTCGTAATACGTGGTGTTTTCCGCAGCGATTCCCGCATAACATTTCGCGTAGAAATCGTGCAGAGCGGCTAGGCTTTCTCCGAGAGGGCTGTATAAGTGGGAGGTGGGCGGAGATCGTGAACCCTGAGTGGCGAACGTGAACCGGTAAGTAATTTAGAGATCGACAGGTTCCTGCCAGTGTGCGGTGGGGAATGAAATGCAAATCTTGGTCGGGACGGTGGTTGATCGGTGAAGATCCTCCTCGGGGATCTCAGGCGCGAAGGACACGAAACGCACTTGCCTCTCCTTCTCCGTTACTCTCTTTCAGTCTGACTCCCCCTCTCTCCGTTCCTCTTCCTCTTTGCCTGTCCCTCTGGCCAACCCCTTTGCCGAGGTAGAGGTGGAAATACTCGTGGTAGTCGGGATGTGGCGAGCGCCCTCAATCTTCATCGCGCCACTTAGGATTCCGCGTAAATTAATTCCCGGGTTACCGGACGAATACAAAGGACGTGGTACGTGCTAAGTCACGTTTTACGCCAGGACACTCTTCCTTCGAGCGTTACCCTCCCCCCCGTCCTCTTTCAACACTCCCGTTATTCGTCGCTGTCGTTCCAGTGATGGTCGATCGGAACTGCGTCCTTTTTAAATGCGCTGGGCGATCCCGCTTCTTCGTCACGTACGAGTCCTTATTCAGATTCGTTCGGTTAATAAAAGCAGTGCGCCGGTAACGAGAGAATTTTCTTCTCCGCTGGACCTTCTTCCTACCCCTTCTTCCTGCGCAAGTCGTTTACGAGCGCGGATACAGTGAGGTAAGTGCACACGGACGTCGGGTATAATTCGCCTGTAGACGCGGCGAATAGAGCACTTTGCATTTATGAATCCGCCGAGATTTTAATAATTCATTTAACGCCGACTGCCACATAAAGATCTGTCCCCATGATTAAACGTGCCCCGTGCACTCGCTCTAACTAAATGTGCTTTAAATTTATCATGTTGCAAAATATTCAACACAATCAGATTCATTGCTACGGAATGTATACTTTACTTCCAGTGCGTTTAATATCCAATTCGGAGACTTTTATACGCTCATGGAACAGGTATTTCAGGTATATTTCGAACTCCGGTTGAAATAGGGAGAGAGAATTGAATGGAGCCAAGTATGTCAGATAATATGCATAAATTAATTCCAATTTTGCATTAAAACTTTCATCATTTTATGATCATTCGAGAATCAGAATTAAAATCAAATTAATCTTTCCGATAGCAGGAAAGACAAAAGGAAATCACATTCAAGGATTCTTATTGGTTATCAGGTTTATCAACATTTTTTATGTACTTGTACTTGTAGGTACACTGCACATCGTTTTAATGGTACATTTAATAGACAATTCCCACACACGTGAGATAAGTCAGCCGAGGGTTTAGTGGATATTTCAACGTCGGCGGTTTAATACGGAATTAAAAGTTTGTAAACAGTCGTAACCCCGTGTATAATAAATTTTACTGCTTCCCGCTGTATCGTCACTTTTACCCCGGACCCAACTATTTTATGGTCCATATTATCAGGATGACTGAAATGCATGAACGATACCTGAAGAACGATTATTTCGCAAACTGTCGGAAAAACAGACATCTTGAATTCTCATCAACCGCCGCATTTTTTCGGCATTTTGGAAATCTGGAATTTTCGTCGTCTCGTTCGGAAAATCATTTCACCGCAGAAGAAATGCCCGGTTAGCCGTTTCAATGAAAAGACTGAGACTCACGAAAACAGGTCGGTAAGCGGGATAGTAACTTCGTTATCGAGACTGTGGAAAGCTTTCTCTATGCTTGAAAGGAACTCCACGGTGTACATGGGTCCTCGCTGATTTCTCGAAATCTTTCATTTCCAGCGTATACGAAGACGTTTCGCCGAGTAACTGAAACACACCGTGAAACATCAAAAGTAAGAACTGGACGTCCGTTAGTTAACTTCAATAACTCCGGCGCCGGTGCAGCTGAGTAATATCGACCTAAATAAAATCCCTAACGGCGTTGCTCCCTCGGGAGTATTTTCTGCGCCGTTCGAGCCGTTGTTCCCCGTAATTTCTCGATTTCCAGATACCTCAAGCGGTGCCTTTCGCGATAACGGCAAACCGCTTACCCGCCACGTGAATTTAATGAAAGACTTTCCTTTACTTCTCTTTATTAGTTTTCTTAACGGTTCTGTCGATTGGCACGCTGAAGAAAAGCATTTGTCTCTACGATATTCCTTTTTGAAAATTACCCCCGAGTTGCGTTGAAAATGTGAAGAATGGTAAATATTAACACGTTTCACTGACATCGTTATTAATTTGCTCGGTGCCCCAGTCAATTTTTTCCGGCTGTTTGCACACTGAAATGATTGGAAGGAAACCGTGATGTACGACCTGCGCGGCTACCATGGAGATTACGGAAAATGAGGCTGGAAGGGAAGATCAGCAAAAGCGGAGGCACAGGTCAGAAGCTATTACGTAAGGACGACGTTGAGGGCTGGAAAAGTTCGATCTCCTTGTCGAGGTTGCAGCACAGCTTGTTTATTAGCTCGTTTACGATAGACGTCGAGAGTTGCTGAGTCGCCGAGACCCATAAAGCACGAAAGAAACATGCTCGGTTATTGCGTTCGGTGACGACGGTGCGTACTGTGCACCGCGAAACAAACGGCGAGATATTTATGCATTCACTTAGCGAGGGCGCGGCGAAAGCCGCGAGTTTCCGCGACCCTCCTGGCTGAAAAGGAAGACAGGAGGATTGCCGACGGAGTTGGCTGGAAAATGACGTTTACGCCCTCGGGCTTATTTTCTGCGAATGGAATATGCGGCTCTCTAAGCCCACACATTCCCGCGCTCGTTTCTGGGAATACTATCTCGCTGCGGTAAAATTACAATTGCATAGAGAGGGTTTCCTCGTCAAAGAGATCGATCGCGGCTTTTATCAGCTTCAGGTCAAGGGTTCAACACTTTCGTTCCTTTACAAACGATCTTAAATATCACATGAAAAAGTTAACAGTGAGAAGTGTATTTAATGTTTCACGTTTCACGTTTGTTTGTTTCACGTTTAATCACAGATTGCGCTATTCACTTATTTATCAATAATAATATTATTATTTATACATTGGGAATGAAAACTATTTTCCCACAGAAGACTAATGACCTGTAAACTTACATTTTCTGGAGTTGTATAAATAACAGCTCGGTGTCTTCTGTCGAGTAACGATATTTTCCATTGAAGAGTGTACGGGGGTTCTACCTTCGCACCGTCCTCGGTAACTCAGTAAAAGGTGAAAACGTCATTACGCCATCTCCTTCGAGCGTGCTCAGGTCTTTCCTATGGCGTTTAGAGTGCTTATCGTGTGGGTGGTGTATTATTTACCTGGCTAAAAATTAAGAGGGTTTAAGCAGCCTTAGAAAATAGAGAAATATAAAAGAGATGGGGTGAGAAACAGAAAAATCTGTGCATTTGGAAGCTACGTTTATAAGCATTTATTTATCAGAATTAACAAACCTGGCAGATTTTATTGTTCCGAATGCTAAAAACTAATTAATCTCGAGAGCTCAGGGTGAGTTTTCATTATCTTCTATGAAGGGGATTTAATATCCTATGGAAGGACAGAAATAAAATTAACATGAACGGTTTTTGGCTGTAATAAATACCATTCCTATATACAGTTCACCTTCTCGTGATTTAAACTTACTTTGGGTCAGATAAATAAATATATGTACATATGTCCCGAGTGTATAAACAACTAAGAGGATAGTAGTCTAACCTGACGCGCGTGTAACTAATTGCGCTTGGATTCCGGCCGCGATCGTTCGTAGTTTCCTGGGTTCGGCCGCGCGAATAATATGCTTCGCTTCCGCGGATCGGAACATCGGTTAATTATCCACCTCCCGGCCTAACGACGGAATCCGCGAGCGGAATTATCTCCCGCTATTCCGGCGCGGCCCACCGGCAAGGAAATGGAATACCAAACAACTCCCCGTGTCATATCTCCTCGCACATTGCATTCGTGCTGATAATTTTGATTGTTTTTCAGAGGCCAGGCTTTCAGGTACCTCCATTTAATTAAAATGCCCGTGGCCAGAATCTTTTATTTCTTTCCTTCGGCGAGTAAATTTCGAAATCATCTCACGGGTAACTAAAAAGTAAAAGTAAAACGCTACAGGACACTACGTTACTCTTAAGACAATTGACAAAGGGTTGCGCAGGAATTTATAACAGGGGTAAAATATTAGATTTGTTAAAGGTGGGTCTTCATTAGAAGGGTTTGTTTGCGTTGATGGTTTAGTGACGCGACACCGTTTTCACGGCTGCCGAGACGATGTGGATGCGGGAAGGTACATCGCGCGATTACAAAGGAGATACTTGAGGGGCGTTTTAGCGGAATGTCAGCTTTAAACCGGGTCGCTGGATGGAAGGCAGATCCTTCTTGCACGCAAACTTGCCGTTGCGTCGGTCGACTTGCCGTCAGCAGTCATCCCGGCAAGCTCGCGGAAGATGCAAGTTTGCGCACGGTCGGAGGGCCGCCAGCAGCCACACTCCTGACGTTTATGGTACAACATGCTGACAAATGAAACGTCACTGATAAGGGACGAGCGGCAAATTAATGCGTCGTTCCTGCCGGAGTAATAATGCGAGATCTCGTCGACGTAGACGAAGCGAAAGCCCCGACGTAGACGTATTAACGAACGCCATTGAATCACTGTGAGAATTATACGCGACCGGCGGAACTTACCTCTAAGACATCCTTCCTTCGTCGCCTGGTAAGCGCGATATCCTGACGGTAATCTCCCATTTACGCTATGATCACGTGGAAACGAGATATGCCGGACAAATACGTTATGGCATTCCCCTGGTCGCCATTGAAGAAAATGCGGCAAAGGCCGCTAGGGGTCGCTAAACAAGTTCATCCGCAGTGAAGTTTCACTCTCGTGCATCGCGGCGCATGTCGGCTTGTTTCGAGTATGCATCACTGTGCTAGACGCGCATTTCAAATTTCGATTGCGGTGGAAACTCAAATTGAGCTGTCGAGTCGGCGGAACGTGCTAGTTAAAGGTTCCCCTCGACGTCCACCAACGTACATATCAGTATCGCGCAGGTGTGTGTAACTGTCTGTGCATACGTATATCACGGCTCTACCACTTACCAGTCAATAATGTTTCAGCCCCTCGAGGCTGCCAAGAAGTATCGCCATCTGTTTATGGCGCTCACTTTATCGTCTTTCAGTTTACAGACCCGTCCAAACTTTTTCCATCTACCCCCTCGCCCCTGCACTGTCGTTATTTAGATGATATAAGTAGGACATTCGTTGGAAAGTTCTCATTCCTTTTGTTCCTTCATTCTCGTGCGCTTCTTCGTCGTTTTGTATCGACATTGTATTTTCTGGCTTTTTGCAACGTACTTCTTTCGTTGGGTCATTCTTATCCTTGCCCCGTTGATTCGCCCTGCAGCGTATACTTTATACTCCTCTTCCCCTTTCCATTAAGCCTTGTTTTCCCTGTAAGAGGAATCGCTGCGCGGGAGCCTGGCTGGCCGAGAGAAATCGAACCGCTGCTTGCGACTGAAAATAGTGATAAATAACGATAGCGTTCCATTAAGATAAATCGACAGGTAATGGACTCGGTAGATTGTAACTGGCAGTCCGGTGATTGGATAAGTTATCACCCTGTGATGTGTACTGCATTATGCAATGCACAAACGTGCACTGCCGCGCGCGGTTTCTACGAGTTCGTGCGTTCTCCGGCGGTTAATGCGACGGACATGCCGACGTATTTCAGTGCATTTGTTGTTCTAGAATAGCCGCATTTCGAATCTCGTTATCGCTCGCCTCGTTTCCGTCCCACTAGTACGTAGTTACCCTCGTCGTTTTAACTTGATCCGTTACAAATTGGATTGTCAACGTATACTAACCCGCGACTCCGGCAAAAAAATCCAACGGCCCCGTGTGCAGGAAACAAAGAAACGCGGACAACGTGCAGAGCCGCTACCATATCGCCCTGCATTGCGCAAATGTGAATTCATCCTTTGTGCCGAGGATAACCGCGTGATTTATGATTTTATAAATTACCCTTTGTCTCGCAAAAAGAACGTCGTTACGGTTTTTCCGCGCTCTCCAAGTGCTTTTAGATTGTGTTTTCTTTAATTTAACATTACGCCCAGAAGAAGGTCAACAAATTTTCTTTGAAAACTTCGGCACCAAAAGTACACCACTGCTCATAATTAAGTATGCATCGTTTCTAACAGTCTGACAATGAACTTTAAAGTACTTACCTATTGGAAGTAAGTATTTGCTAGCAATATAATTGTGCACGTTGTTGTTTCGCGTGGGTAGACGAAAGTGTGAGAAACATCGATTCCTCTGGCAATCAGGATGATTAATAAGAAGACAGTTTTAATGTCTCGGCGAATTGACGCGTTGATGCTGCAATTTCCCGTTCTTCGACATGTCGTATTTCATTTGGCCGATCGTTATTCGCAAGGTATTTTTTATTAGAAACTTTTGCATGACGGATAGTGTTCACTTTTTCATTACGCTCACTCGGCGGCATGATAAATACGAACTATCTGCCATGGTTTCCACGTATTCATCTTCTTTACAAGCTGTCGGTGCGCGCATAAAACTCCCGCGGTACTCTGACACGGACGGGAACGATGTTTGGTAACGTCGATCGTAGTAAAGAGCGTAATCGAGAATGAATATCTAGCGTTCGCGGTATACGCAGATAAATGGCAAGACATTATCGCGAGTGGGACGCAGAACTGGCGAAAAGAAGCGATCGTCGGTATTGAAATGTTCCATTTCGACGTTATCATTCCTCCAGTTTAGAACGCGACGAAAGAATTGTGTTCGTTAAATTTTCGTATACCTTTTGGTACGTCCGAATTTTCATTTCCGACGTTATATTTCGAGTTTCGCTGGTTATCCTCGAGGCCGGGTAACATCCGTCGTTCCATCATTTTCCAATTTAATAACGAGCGGCATGTTTAACGTTGGATATTTCCAAGGAGAAATTCGGTGCCGACGAGCCTGCGCTACGGACGGCTTTGACCGTCAATCCACGTAAATTTGGAAACGACACAAAGCAGATTCGGGGTCGTTACATCGCCGGTATTGTGCGCGAATCGCTTTAACCGTCGACCCCGGCGGTACGGGCAAATAGCAGAGCCTACGACGAAATCTCGTCGTTCACGGGGAAAGCCGTTCTATTTGCGAAAGTCGCTTTGAAGAGTTTTGCGGGCAATATTCAAAGGCCCGCCGGCATCCCCCGGTGCTTTAAGTCAAAATAAATAGCGCGATTTAAGCAGACATTCTGCCGCCCCCTCCCCTCAACCCCTCGAGCCTTCCAACTTCCGCCTTGCAGCCTCCTTCGGCAACGACCATATGATTCACGAATATGTGAGTCACTCCGTTTGGAATTTTTTCATTTTACCAAATTATATTCCTACGGATTTATGTCGGGAGTACCAGCAGGAATCTCAACGAGGGGTTCGCCGTCGTTGCCGCCACGAGGCGCACCGCACAAATTATGGCAGCGAAATTAAATTTCGGCTGTGATTTTAATTATGGAAAATACAAGAAAAAACGCCCGGTCTACAGAGACAATTATACGGTCCTGTTTTTTTCTTCTCGTTCGTGCGTGTACTGATACGTTTGGCTTCTTCACATATGCACTCTCCTTCTCTCCCTCTCCTTCTCTCTCTCTTTCTCTCTCTTGTCGTATATTCCATTCCTGCTGTTCCATACAGCCTGCGCGAATACGACAACACGAAACTTATATTATTAATGCCGCTGCGGATGGGAATAGTTTAGCAGTCTGCCACAATTGTCGTCGAGAAACTCGCGGTGCAAAATATAAGCTGGTCAAACGACGAAACCACTGGCTCGTTGAAATGAATGAAGCTAAAGTATCCTACAATGTAACGAAAGGTCGGCAAACTCCGCAATCAATCTGCCATCGACGCGCGAACAGTTCACTTACTCGTGAATAATTGTTCGAAACAGTTCGCCATTGTAATACTTGAAATACGTGAATAATGCTGAATTCGGTAACGAACGAAGAAAAAAAGATAACAAACTGCTTTTCTTACATTGTGTTTCATATTTACGTCACATATTTACTAGCTTACAGTTTTCCTGTTGTATGTTAGATTTAGAATTCCTCTCATGTTAAATCTTTCTGCGAATTCTCGTAGGAAGGGGCAGTCTGTAGCTGTTATTCTCGTGTACATCGTGGAGAAAGGCCGTCGCAAAATTGTTGGAGCCACTTATAATTTATGGCGTGGCGAGCGAGAATAGTTTGCCAGTTTGCCAGAGCCCTCGCGGTGAAAAGGTAACCGTGGAAAAAAAAGAGGACGCTCGTTGGCACCGCTGGAGATGAAGTAAAATTCCGACCCCTCTCTGCCGGCCGGCCGGACGAAGGTTGAATCCGCGAGGACATTATTCTCGCTTCTAACGGGCCGTTGAAATGCTTTTCATCCGTTGACCTCCATTCACCGAGGCACGATCTTCCCGCGGATGTAAAATCACAACCGCCTGTATGCACTCTCATTCGTAAGGGGCTTCTTTTAAGGACGACTCTCTCCGAGGTCGGATATTCTGGCAACTTCCCACGCGAGTTATCGTAAAACGTTCCATTCGTTCGCGTTGGAAAGAAACCGCCGGCTCCCGTCCGCGGAATGCGGCGTGTCTTTTGTAAAGCGGCTAATTGCTAATTAAAAGCAGCCGACCCTCTTCTAATTGCGACAACTTGAGTAATTCCGTTCCGTTCCTCTCATTGTTACGCGTAATACGATAAATCAGACGGCGGTATTCGCCAATGTGTGTCGTTCAATTCCTACCATTCCGTTTTTCTGCGCTCCCTTATTGTTCACTCCGGCTAATACTCACTGGCCGGATAGTTATGCGTCCTTCCCCTTGGAAATATATCGTTGCGCCGTCCTTGCGCACTTACATTACTTGTACCGAGAGTAAATATAAATCCTGTATCCTCGGAGTACACGTTTCGGAAAGGGGTCAAGTTACGGGTCGAAAGTTAGCCACGATCAACGAGATGGCCGAACTTTTCGCCAACTTTTCGCGAGGCGCACTGCCTTCCCGGCGGCGGGTAGAGAGAAAAAAAGGAGCAAGGAGTGATTTGATATTATCCGGCTCGACGCGGGAACCTGACGGCCGTTGGCCAAACTCGCCGTGGTAGCAGTAAAAATTCCTAGGTTTTTCAACTTCTCTTTTGAGTTTTCTCGAATATCCTTGGCAGAGAAGGGTGCGCTTCTACTCGACGTAGCGCCGACTCATTGTCGGTAATAATGTTGCCGGCGAAGAGCAAAGTTTCGACCTGTTCAACGTACCTCCGTGGTATGAAACGAGACCGGCAGAAGTTTACCCTTCAATGTGTGAAAACGCTGGCTCTCGTGCTTGGCTTTTCGGTTCATTGATATTTTTCGCCAACGTTCCGTTGCATTCAGCCGCGTTTCACCATTCACGGGGTTTATTCGAAGCGCTTTCGATGCTAGTTTCGCGTCTTCTCCGCTCTGCCACGAACGAGGAATCGCTTTCAACCATCGTCGTTAACCACCACGACGCTATTAAGAATGTTGAAACAGAATACTTCTTCAGGTACATCCTGAACGTCGATGCGGAATTGAACTTCTTACAATATTCTTCGTACGCGCAGGTACATTATTTTCGTGTTGAGGTTCTCTTTATTGCAATTTGCGTGTAACGTTTTATCATAATCTTTTAAATGACGTTTGTCAAATCCATGCAGGATACTATTTCGAGGCGGTAACCGCTTTCCGTCTTTTTCATATCCCTGTTAACGATGTTCCGCACTGAATCGTCTTCGTCAGGCGGCTACGTTGCGCGACCCCCTGGCATTTAAGCGAGAATCACAGCGGACGCGTTTTAAAACGTTTCACGTGCAAATCTCGCGTCTCTTGTCGTCGGATGCACGTTTCCATCGAGTTACCCGCTTTGCGCGAATCGCGCAATGCTCGCCTTCGAGGTACCATTTCTTTTTTTTTATGAAACACAGAGTCGGGCTAAAAGCGTTGGACTGACACGCAAACAGTTTCGAGCTGTTGAGACGTCGTTTTCAGCATTTTTCGAAGCTCACTTCTGTGTTCCTGCTTTCACAAAACACGGTAATTTATTGGTATTTTCAACGAGATTCCAAAATATAAGACCCAAAGTACTTACCTGTGATTCATCTTTTTTCACGAGGTTTGACCTTTTCTTACGAATTATTTCCATGATTTTCACGGAAGGTTTGTGTCGTTTCCGTGACACAATATTTGTAGGGCGGCTTTGGAAATTGATTTTACCGTCCATTGCAAAAGTTTCGGCCGCGAAACGGATTAATGGATTCCACAGATCGCTCTTTGGCCGCGTCAGTGGAGTAACGTCGTTTCGAAAGCTCTGCCAGGGCCCGGGAGAGATGACAAATTGTACTTTAAAGCGCTCGCTGAAAGCTGTCCCGACGCACAGCCGGAACACAGAGGATCCGAAAGCTCTGTTATGGATGACAAATCGTCGTAGCAGGTGTCTGGACGGGTTGCGATCTTCCTACTGATTCACGTCTCGTCGTTCTTCGCCGAGAAATAAGCATTTTCAGCAACAGTCACGGAGCTGCTTTTTAACTATGCGAGCAAAAGGACTTGAATATATTAAATTAATCGTTATAGAAATCCCCTTATACGTTGACACATCACATGAAAATATTGTTACACGTAATATCGGTCTGCGAAAGCAAGTACTTACGTACTTTTGCCTGTACCAGCATGACCTGTGAAGGCAGCATTGCGGGGCAGGAAAAATTTTATCGACATTCTCAAAACGCCGTATCGTCGACTAAAGCTTCATTCGCCGGCGAACATTGACGTAAGGATCGCATTTTCCGGGAGTGGCATCATTGTCCTCGACGGGCTGCACTTTAGGAACGCCCGGTAAAACCGATGCCAGTCACGTCGGCATGTAAAAAGTTGCTTCATCGATCGAGTAACGTACTCGACCCCGGAGTTTACCAAGCTTTCGAAACTCTGCGCAGAACTGCGGCTAAAAGTGGAATGAAGAGCGGCATCAACGACGGCGCGGTTCGTAAGCGATTTCCGTTCCGTCGTCTCTGCGGGAATTCCTCTCTGTGTATCCCCGCCCTCTCTCTCTCTCCCTCTTTCTCCTCCTCTCTTTCTCGTCCCGCGTGCCCATTTTTCCACGGGACAGGGATTTCGCCGTTGCGGAAGACGTCCGTGGAGGCACGCGGTCCTTTGGGATATATGGGGCGGCTGGAAACGATAAGGGATCGAGCATAATAGCGGCTGGCTCGTCCTCCCGCGGAACATAGTTAGTGAGCTCTCCATGAAAAATACTAATGGGACGGGGTCAGCGCCATTGTGCAAGTAAATTTCTCCTAGGCCGCTGCCGGCGAACACAATGGAGATAAGGCTGGACGTTTTCGAACACCTATCTTTCTACGACCTCGACTGATTTGCAAATCTACCGCATATGCTCAATGCCTGATAATCTGCCATTCCTAAAAATGGAAAGACTATCGATCGATAGTGAGATAATTGCGTTGAGCATTTTTATCGGGTAACTGTGGTGTGTCGATAAGCCGAGTAAACGCCCGGCAAGTGCTCGGCAAAGTATTCTTCATGAACTGATTTTTTATTGCGCGGTCTGGAGGGCTTTACTACCGTGTAAAGTTTGCTTCCTTGATTTCCCTGCGACCACGGAGGGGAAAAAATCACTCGTCTACACGTGAAATGTGTCCGTTGACAGATACGACTGGCTTTACGACCTTTTTACGACTGCCAGTGCTTGCGAATGTCGGGTATGTTGACGTTCATTCTGCGTCCACTTGAAAAACTTGAAATTAGTCCACTTTCACGTCAACGATAGTAAAAGAACACTTGCTACCGCTCTGTATACTTTTCGACCTACGTTTTGTTCCTAATTCGAGGCCAGTTCCTGATAGCTATAAATTTACTTTCTTATTTTACTTCTCCACACAAATTTTAGTATCGATAAAGCAGTTCGCTTTATTAACAAAGTTTATTTGATGATATCGTATTGACTATTTCCGAGAAAACTACGTTTCGTCTTTCAATATCGCAGTCTTATTTACTTGCAATTTAGCCTTCCCTGAGAAACGTAGCGCCGTAGAAACACTGCTGTCGCGGAATTTCGGTGGATCGTTCTTGTAATTAAGCCACCATTCGTATTCAAATAAGGGCAAAGATAAAGGTATTCGCTCTTGAGACGTAAACGAGAATAAGGATTACTCACGCGAGAAACACCCATTCTCGCCGTTCCTTAATACAAACGATTTCATTAGCGATCGTCCGTTATTCCTTTACCCGGATGCAATGAGAGCACGGCGACGACATTCCCTGTTGCATAAAAATCGAGCAGGACGATCACCTAAATTTCACAAATGCAACTGTTTTACGAAATACGAAACTTTTAATGAGTTATTTATTAAAAAAAAAGACAGATAAATTCTTGGATTATCACATAATTATGGAAAGTCAATTAGATGATATTTTTTTGTAATATGATAGTAAGATTAGTTTATCAATATTTTTCTTGACCAATGTACTCGGCTGTAAGACGAATGTGTATTAATGATTCGTCGTCGTGAATTTGCGGTGCTTTTCTTGAGATTAGCTTGGCTCTCAGTATACAAAGATGGGGTGGGGTTAATCCCCGGCAAGGGGTATAAATGAAGATGCCTATTCACTTTGTAATCCGTTCCTCGTTCTTTGTTGAAAATGATTTCATTAGCGATCGTCTGTTATGCAGCAATCCGCGGGGCCCTCGGGGTCTAATGAAAGCCCGTCGTCGCAGCTACGGGCGCCGATGTATAATAGAAAGAAGCCGAAAATAAAAACGGCCGATGGTTCACGTCGGTCCTGTCAAGACAGACCAACGAGATTTGCCGACGGTGGGAAATTAATGAAATGCAGATTGCATTTGAGTGTGCATGTCTCGTGCTTTAGTTCGCGTTCGCTTTGGTAGGGAGCGGCAAAGGTCAGCCCTGGGATTTAATTAGCGCTATCCCGGCGTAAGGGATTCGAGAACGTTTTACCCGACCGCCTCCCCACCCCGGATTCTCTTCCCCCCACCCCCTGTTACTGCGTCGTTCTGTCGGATTTTCATTGCTTTTCGGAAGTTGTTAATTAAGAAGCCGACGAGCCCGTCCTCACGAAAGTACTGCGGCTTGTGTCGGCATTCCGGATCGCAATATTCCCTTGCCAACGTGGAATATGACGCGATGCGGCTGGGTTAGATGGGCATTCATATTCAGACAAGCCGAGCCTGTGTAATTCACGACGCTTCTACAACGCGACGAATTGTAATGGAACGTCGCATTCCTGTATTTCACGTGGAAATTTCGCGCTATTCATATTTTTAATACTTCGTTTCGTTTTACCTCCAGTGGCGTCTACTCGGTGCACTGCAGATAAGACATTTTATTTCATTTCCACATTTAATGGAGAGAAAAAAAAGTCTAAGTCTTTGCCCATAGAATTAGCGCAGAAACGGATGAGAGTAATAGGATATCTTCCATTAATTAGCTCATAAATAAATGAAAAATCAGCAAAGCTTCTACGATCCTCGGGGAAACTTTGAATGATAATTAGCAAGGTTTTCGGAAAGTCCTGTTTGTTGAATGTTTTGTCATGCGTGTCTCCAGGTATACAAGGATGGCAGTGACATACATCTCCGCTCGCCGAGAGTTTCAGTAGCATATAGTTAGACATTGTCGAGGACGATCCCTGTGACGCCGATGACGTGCATATGCGATTCTATACGTAGTTCGCGGAAGAGGTACAATCCGGCAGTCGCAATTCTCTGGCAATAACTCGACGGCACCTAACTTAGAGCGCACGGCGCAAATCCAATACCACGAAATACCGTCTAATTAGGTTAGTGGATAATGGGAAAACTTGCTTCGTCTTCACTGTTTATTGTCGGCTACATTCGACGCAGCGCTGAATGGCACATAGCTTATCCCAAGTTTAACTCTTCGAGATATTTCGTAGGTCTTTGCGCGCGAATGCGTTCACTTGTCAATCACTGAGCAATGTCGCAAAGTCGAAAACCACGTGGAGTTCTGCATCTGCACTGAAATTGTACATCGGAAATTTCATATAGATTCATACAGATCGCTTTCGACGTAGTGTGGCGCGTTTCTTCAACCGTGAACCTCGCGAAATTCACCGGCTTTGTAAGAATCCTGCGAAACACAGTGAACTTTTAAACCGGTACGGACCGTCGACCTAGACTCGCCGAATCGTCGCGCAGAAATTGCGAAAACATTTGAAAACCGTGCAACTGGAGCTGCGATCTTTTCATTCCGCTCTTCGCGTGCCGGGGATTCCATTTCCAGTGAAGCCGGAGTCTGACGAAGACTAACGCTCCGCGTGGCTGGTGCGGTATTTTCGCGGCCGAGTAACTTTCGATCCACTAATCCTCAAACAGTCGTCCTTGCAGCGTCGGCGCTATCTGCAGCGGTGTAGGTATATTAATAAGGACAGGATACTTGGCCCGACTTCGTAGGTAAACGCTGCTGGTTGGGCGCTGAGGGCTGGATTTTCGGGCTGAGGGGGATGAGAATGTCTGTGATTCCTTCGCCAGCTGTTCGCCTCCCGATATGCAGCGTATTAACGGCATAATATGCCGCACCATGCTCACCTACCGCCCACATTCGATATATCTAGCCGAGCTCTTCCCCTTCGCCCCCTCCGAACGCTTTACCTACCCTTTCGTGGTCCTACATTCACATTTGTCGTCTTCGTCAATCCGCTGACGGAGTTCACGTGCTTCGCCGGTCATGAAATATTTAACAGTCAGTTTCCCCTTATTTTCGTATCTACGCATACCTCGCAGTTTCACGTCGGGTGAAACACGTCGGAGAGTGTTGGGACACATTTTCTGCCGACGTAAGTTCCTTCTTATCCTTTTTTCCCTGCCAATTCCCAACATTTTTCTCTCAGCGGGGTATAAACTCGCCAAACATTTTCGGTGCTTAAAGTGTGTACTTCTATTTTCAATGGTTCGTTGCTTTTGCGTAGTTTTACCCTTTTAACACATCTCTAAATTTTACGTTCTAAGCGCTCAATATGTACAAACAAAATTTTCATCCAGTAGTGATTCAGATTGATGTGACGTGAAAGAGTCGCATTATTTCTCTTTTAATTTCACATAGACATTTACCTCGCTTCTTCTGTGCAGCTTTCTGTTTGGATTAACGTAAGTAAATGCACAAAACGCATACTCTACATTCGTACAAGGAATAAGAAAACAAAGTACATAAGTAGTCGTTTTACGAAAACCTTTACACGTATACGTATATCCCTTGCGCAAGTAGGACTTGTTGTGCGGAACTATTGATTTCGCGAGCAAAGGGCAATATAAATATTCATGACACTATTAGAAGGATCAAGCGGCAAGCATCAATGCCTAGCTTTGGCAGTGTGTATACATATATGCACGATGCAAACAGTCAACGTAAGCAACTACACGAGCAACCCTCTCCTTCCAAGACGGCGATGCGCAATCTCCAACCTTCAGCACTGATTTCCATTGCACACAGGCGGCCTCGAAAATTGAGTACGACGCACCCTTCCACTTTCCCCCTCAGTACCCTTAACTTCGATTAACTATGCTGTTATCCACACCGTGTCCCCCGCTACAACAATGGTTTATTAAGTTCGAAACTCAGACCCCTGTTTACTTGGAAGCACTTATTTTGAGGATAATGACTGTAGTGCGTGTCTTTAGCCCCTTGTAAAGTATAAAACCACGGGGTTCTACGGAATACTGAAACCCTCGTACACGATAAATATGAATGAAACGGTATTAGCGTGTACCCAGCAAACACAGATCGTCAACAGTTTAATGCCCTTTCACCCGGTAGGACCTGAATGATGTTGATAAGAGCCTGGTAATGGCCCTTTAACGATCCAATAATCCGTGTTTGCTGGAATGCCCGTTCTCTTTCGTCGTTCCCCTCAGCGGTAATTCCTCTTGCCGGAATTCACATCGGTTTCACCATACCGTAGATTCCAGATTAATTTTAGCCACGGTAGCAAGTGTAGGAAACTTAACATTACGATCCCGTCCTAGATGAAAAAAAAATTTTGACCTAAAATATCTTTTCGTCTTTCGCAAATCTTTCGTTTACTGAAGTGTTATTTCGCTGACGTAAGTACCTGCTTCGCTTCTGGCAAAAACTAGTTAGCAGTAGACGTCGATTAGGAATAATCAGAATTGTAAGGTGAATTTTCGGGAAGATGCTCCTTTGATTTTTGCATAAGTGTTACCGTTACAGTTTCACTTGTCCGTAATATGGCACTTTCGAGGTGAAATCTCCGTACTTTTACGTAAGTGGATCGTCCGCGCAAACGAGGAGGAATCTTTCGTGCAGCTGGACCAGCACCATTATCGCGGGAAACTACTCGGACAGTCAGAGAAGATGAAGCGAGGGGAAGAGTAGGGGACGGAGGGTCGTGGAACCGGCGGTGAGGGGAGGGGGGAGGTTGAGTTGAACTCTCGGCGCGATAAACCCGCTGACGCTTTTTCGTTCCCCGGGGTTTTCACGATCGGGCCAGAATCACCTACTTTCCGTTGGCAGGGTCGTGTATCCGCGGACGACCCGTGTAAACCTTCGCTTTTATACGACGCGGAGCAACGTCGCGCTTCCACCCCCCCCCCCCCTCGCCCTTTCCCACCGTCCCCCTCGAAGAAATGGCAATCGTTCCCCTGATTTATCGAGGCCGAGAACGTCCCGGCGATTTTCCCTCGCGACGATGTATGCCGCTATCTCCTTTTTCCGCGCGCCATTCCTGCTCTTGATTGTCATTCGATCGGTGACTTGTGTATACCGCGTCGGGCGTTCGCGGCATACAGAACGTCACAGTAATTCACGCCGTTAAAGTATTTTTATGCCGCCCAGGAAGACGTAAGTCTACAGTTACAGGAATGCGGGGATCAATTTACGGACGGACCGTACGATTTAATCCCCGCAAAGAAAGGATTGACTGGGATTGATACATGCCGGGAGAATTACATTGGAAAAAAGTCCCTAGGCGTCGCGTTGCATCATCGAATCATTCAATTTTTAATTTCGCCATTCGAAAAATGCTAAAAAGGGTGTCAACTAGCCTAGCACTTTGACCTACTTTGACCCTACAAATAAATCCAAGTTCGCTGAAATCTATATTTTTCAAGCTATGACAACACTACGACTTCATCACAGTGTTATTCGGAATGGAAGCGATTGCACGTGCGTCCTTCTTATACGTGCGTTGCTACCTGTTTATTGTCGAGGCTTGGAGTTTGATTACGATTCGTTCTGGATTTGCTTGGGTGCCGTTCTGTTGTAAGTGTCAGCGGATGAAATGTTTGCTTCGCTTTGAAGCACCGCGACACGCAAGATCAGCATTGCAGTTACGCTCGGCACTGCACCAACCGTCAGCTGTCATCGAATCCCGCCGGATATACGCATCTACGCTGCGCGGGAAATCGATTGCGTGTGAATAAATCAGCGATACGTCGATTTGCCGGCATCCTCGAGAATTCGATAATCACCTTATATCGGACTTTCGTACATGACCAGAAATAGATATCAGTATTGGAATATAAATTAAAATGACGCAAAGAAGGAGTTAAACCGAACCAAGGATTACAATAGGCAGCACGTTTCGAAATTTTAAAAAAAGTCGTAACTCTGGTAATTATTATTGTGTATATCTTTTGACAATAATGGTGATAAAGGAATCATCGGAAAAGTTAAAATTGTACGGCATATTCACTCACTGATAGACCGTATGAGTGTCAAACGATGACCTTGGATAAGCATATTAATTACGTATTTGAGGAAGTCAGCTAAATGGTTTACGCATAAATCACGAGATATTGTGCTATGTAATTCATGGGACAGAATTTCATTATAACATGAGTCGTCCTTACGGGACTGGAAACTTGAGTATGTCCCATGCTAGCAATCCAACCGGATCGTAGACCTTGAGTCCTTCCAATCCCGGCTGCAATTGGTCTGCTGAAATGGGATACTTAATGGTCTTTCTCCCTCACGTCTCAATATATTAGTGTAAAAGCCCTATTCCCATCTCATTTTCGACTAAACATCTTATTTCTCTAGCCAACAGTTGTTTACGTAATACTTCATCTTCGGTTGCCAGACAACGTAAATAATAAATTTACGACCATGGAGATGTATCAATTCCGTTGAATTCTACGATTACAAGTTAACTTTAAACACTTTTCGAAGGAAAGCGGTACAGTATTTTAGCAATCACAATGCTACCATTTACTTAAAGCCACTATTATGCCATATCTAATTCTCGCAATACCTTTGCAAAGACCTTTAAATCGGCTTTCCTATGAGCATCATACTAGTGAGAAATTCCTCTCGTTAGCGCGATACGAATGACTGGTATGACGATTCCGCGGATCGTTCGGTCCAGTGGATTTTCTCGTTTCGTTAAGTTCGTCGCGCCTTGATAAAGTCAAAGCGGCGTCGAGTGGTCGGGTAACGACGTTCACGGCGTTTCGCGGTCCATTTTTCCTGGCTTAGCATAATAGGAAGAGGGCGACGGTCCACGGGGCGATCGTAAAAGTAATCGAGACCGGGTTATCCGCACACCTTCTACCCCCGGTCGGAGAGGACGACTGGCTGGTATAATATCGCGGCCAACGCGGAGGAGCGGTGGGAGGCTGGCGAACGCCTGGGAAAGCAGGCAGAGGAGTAAATCGCCTCTCCTTGCACGGCGAGCATCGGAAGGCACCCGTTCGAGGCTCATCTCCTCGCTATCTATAAACCAGGGGAATCCCCATAATTCTTGCTGCCTTCCTTTTACGCCCTGTCTCGGCTCGCTCGCCTTTCCGCCGTAAGTCACTCCGTGTCTTTGCCGCGCATTCCCGATACCATAATTCCTGCGTTTTCTCGAAACCCAGGGCGCATGCCAGCATTCTTCTGCTCAAGGGACGAGATCCTCGTCTCGATGAAGTTATATACGGACATGTTGTACGGCTGAGTAGCAAAATACGATCTTGCCCCTTGGGCAAATATTCCGTCATTTTACTTCATCGTCAACGTTCCTTAATCGTTTATCAAAAGCTGATTCTTTGCAGAACACCAATCTGTCAGCGTCTTAGATGGTCCACTTGAAAAAAGGGAATTTACGTTGTTTTTATTTCCCTCTCGCGCGGATGACAGTAATTGGCGTAATCGGCGGGCAAACGTGCGTCGTAGTTTTGTTTGCTAGGAGAAATATGTCCGATCTTCAAGGCAGCTGCATCACGGTGTAAATCGTCCTTCATTTCCTTCGCGCTCGCTAAAGAAAGTGATAGGTGTAAGTCACTTTCGAATTTAACCATGAAGTTCCAGCACAGGTTTTTCCAGTGCGGGATTAACAGGAAGACCGAGTCATTTGACCGGAAAGATATGCCAGTAATTTTGTTTAAAGACAAACTTATGTGCCGCGGTTCGTTACGACGATATCACAAAAACGATATCCGTGTCGGCTTGGAATGATTTCTCCTTGGGAGCACTGATGGCAGTGCTAATTAGCCGGCGGGTATAACGCCCTTCGTCGACTGGTTTCCTTCAGTGGTCAATTCCTCCCAGTCTCCCGCTGTGCGTTATGCAATACCAAGCTAATCTGATTGCACGTAACTTGAAGATCGCGTATCTCCTCGCGATCCTTTCTCCTTTTGCTCGCACATCCTGCGATACTTCTACCGCATTTTCCCCGCCAAGCGAGTCGACCACACGCTTATTTTCTTCAAACTCAAGAACACTGGTCTGAGTGCAGCCTCCGCGCGAGCTAACTTTTTCTTTAATTGTCCGAAGCTGAATAATTCACAACTAAAGACGTAATAGGATCGTCGTTGGTGAAGGCGCTCAGCGAGGCTGACTTACGACGGATTATGAGGCCGGCAAAATAAAGCGCGAACGTTGACGAGAAGACTTATGGGGTAAGGAGGCGGACTTGGCGGATGCGAACGTTGGAGAAAGTGTGGAAAG
Organism: Hedychridium roseum; assembly: GCA_963989215.1. Classification (NCBI taxonomy): domain Eukaryota; kingdom Metazoa; phylum Arthropoda; class Insecta; order Hymenoptera; family Chrysididae; genus Hedychridium; species Hedychridium roseum. Next base: position 5,099,526 of record OZ022311.1, on the reverse strand, counting down.
GGAATGAAGAATAAGTGAAGAACGAAGCTGCCGGGGGAGTAGGAGGAAATAGCGTCGTAGAAGATTCTCCTATATGCGCTGAGGAAGCGTGTCGTTAGTCATCCCATTTCCATAACCTGAACCAGCGTCGCCTAGAGCGGGCAAAAATGGGACGTACCGGGTGGCGTTCAACAGGGCCCTCAAGAAGAGTGTGTACCCTGTGAAAAACGACTGGTTGCGTGGCAGAACCGGACGATGCTGCGTCCTCTCGCGATAAACTCATTCAAGGGACAATGACATGTCTTACCGTGCGACGCTCCCGCTTGCTACCCCCCCTCCATGCCCCTCCCCTGCCTTCCCCCCTCTCTTTCTCATTCCCTCTGTTTAGATTATTCACTCTCGTTTCGAGCTATTCTTCTCTTTTCCGTGTTTCTTCGCTATCTCTGTTTACCTTTTCTTCCTGCTTTCCTCATCAACTTTCACCTTTTCCTGTACTTTCTCTCGCTTCTTGCTTTTCATTATTATTTCCTGTCTTCGGAGCTCGCCATGCAAGCGTGTGTAACGTGCCTCGTAATAAGACTGTCGACATTGTTTTCGGTACTCGGGAAATGCAGTAACAATTTAGCTCTCGATATGGGTTTTTATTAATACGCCAAGGGAATAGGTGCATTGCAAATTGGAATAGCGTAGCCGCTGTTCTGTGATAAAGTAACGGAGGTACGGGCAGAATTTTCCGCGAAATTTCCCGAGAATCCGTCTTGTTACGGCTAACGAATTCCAGTTTCTTCACCGTAGACAGTTATCTTCCTGCGTGTTCAGCGCTACTATCCCTTTAACGTTGCGCACGATGGATTCCTGAACGGTCGTTAGATCGATCAACCGTTATCTCGTTACTCCGCTACCGCTGAATGTTGTTCCATATCTAATTGTTTGCGTATATTCTCATGCTACTGGAAACTGGCCAGTTGCACGCTCGCCGGAATTAAGCAGTTATTAGCCACTGCCAATGTGGACCCTGGCAGGTCTTCCGTCGAACACACGGAAACAGCTTATTACGTAAAAGGACAATGCAGCTTGTCGTATGATCAACCTGCAGCTATTTTCTACACACTAAGGCATCGAGTTGCCTTCAGATCCTATCGTCGATGAAAATAGCATCTTAAAATATTTACAGAAGCTTTCTTCGCCGGTAAATCTAATTTTCCCACGGCACTGCTCATTGATTTATGTTTAATTGTACCTGTCTCCGCGGAATGCCGAATTAATTATCGTGTAATTGCGCAGATCTACGCTTTATATTGTGTCCGTATACTTTACTTCCGTGCAAGCCGCGGATGTGACTTATTATCTTCTCGTGTTGAGTGATCTGTATCATCGCGAAGAACAAATTATGTTGCACTTAATCTGCTATCCAATAAAAATTTTAAATTAGCTCAGGGATATGGGAAATATTAAATGTTCTTACAGTGTTATTTACCTTTTTTTCTCATGGGTATACTTACAGCGATATAAATAAAGCAGTTTGCATACATAATAACTGAGCCACAACATTCCACGTATCTGCATTCTTTGTAGTTCATAAAATCACTTCGCTCGATATTTACATTAACGATATTAATTCCTGTCACTGTCCGAGGGTGTTGTGTATTCGTTTATCTCACTAATTACGCGCGGTAGTTTGCATTTAAAAACGATTTAAAGGGTCGCAGATCTCTATATCGACTTGGACGAATAAATAAACTAAAAACGCGGAGAGATAGAGGACATAAGGAGTTCCTTTACCCTGGCATGTTCATAGCTCCGGCCCAGTTAAGCAGATAGAAACTATCTCTTAAGAGATACAGCGAAGGACATTCTCACCGGTAATAGCGGCAGTGCAAGTCGGCACTGCGTACTCTGCGTCTACGTACATACATAACAATTAATGATCCTCAGCGTGTGCGTAATTAATGTGCTCGGCCCAAATAACACTTCAATGTGACCTCTAATTGCGAGAGCGGGCAAACCAGAGTGGCAATGAATCCAGCCCGGAGTACTTCTTTCTCCATAAACAAAGGCACACAGCGTTTACTTGAGACGAGGATTGCGTGATTTTGAGAGCCAATGATAGGACGCTTTTAGCCCTTATCTCCGTGACGTTTGGATAAGGGTCCGGGGAGAGGGGAGATTTGATACAGGGCGCAGGCGCGAATCTATGGAAAGGCTCTCGAGTATCCGAGGAACGGGCGCGAATGCTTTCCTAAAACACCTTACACTGATTCGCAAGGCAGAAATGCCTGGATCCCTGCGCGGAATCGCCGGTCGGGATGCCATTCACGGTTACCGCGACGTCTGGGCGCGGGTGCCGGGCTGGAATTTCGCGAGGGAAATTCCCCGCGAACGAGCCACGGGGCTCAGGGAACTGAGGATTTTCGTCGGGGATCTTTATACCTCGCCCTCGTGCAGGATTCACGAGAATCTCGCACGAACGTGAAGCAAATTGACTCGGGTATGGCTATGAAATCTTTAATGTATCTGAGGAATGACGTGGGGTCGAAAGATGGGGGGGGGGGGGTAGACACACGGATAAGCTGGTAGCGCGCTAGCGATTTCAGAAAACCGAAGGGACACGAAGGGAACTGAAGAATTTTCTCCGTCAAGAGAGAGATGATAGAATGTTCGAAATTTTTTTAAATATTCTCCTTACATGTCGCACATCACAGTTTTCTTCTGCATTCGGTTCTATTCTCTTCCACCTACTTTCGAGCAATAGACATTTTACGTACAACAGAAATAACAGGACTAATAAATTTTCGCCTATGTTCCCACGAGCTTCGGATAATTTACCGTAATGTCCTAAAGGCGCTTTATGGATAATTTTTAAAGAATCGAGAACTCATCTCGTTAGGTTTGCGCACGCACCGACGCAAGTGCATCGTTGAATGCATCGAGGTGAGGGAAGGGGGAGAACTTAGCGATATATTGCGCGAAGTTACGTGAGTAGAAGCTAGCTGGCTCGTTCGCTGATCAACCTCGTGGAAACGCGCAGCCTCGCATGATTTATGGTGTACTAATTAGCGTGTGGGCTGCATCGAGATATCGAAGATGTACGGCCGTGCATTGGTATACGTCGGCACAGAATAGATCGCTTGTCTGCGGGCACTCATCCAGTGAAAAGCTATTGCGTAATAATTTGTCTTTTTATTGCCAACGCCTCATCTCCGAAAAAAGGACGTCAACCTAATCCCCTTCTCCACGTCTTTTTCATTCCCGTAATAATTCCCCTTGAATTACTTAAACGTTATATACCTTTTCCTAGGAATTAATTAGGAAATAATCATTGCTATCTTCTGTTGCTTATTTTTGCCATGTTTCTTAATTCAGATGTACTGTACTACATCTGCATTTACAGAGACTTGCTAATGAATCGAATTTAATGGAACGAAGTAGGTGGAGGGTCGCTAATTGAATATATTAATTCACTTACGTGCACTTTTATTTAATACCGCCGGAAGGTAAGATGGGATGGTACGTTAATGTTGTTCGGTGTACGTCGATCAACTTCACGGAAACAAGTACGGGGAATGATTTATAGCTTACTAATTAACGTACTCGACATCACGTCCAGCGACCGACCGGCGGCGAATGAATCGCCATTTCACTGAAAATTGTGGGAGCAGCTCCTCGCCCGATGATTCGTAATGAACTGCAAAATGAACTTTTGCGCGGCCAAATGTGTCGCAATCATCCATCATGTCATACACTATTCGTAGTGTTGTTTTGAAGAAAACATTCGAATATGTAATCTGCATTTTATACATATATCATTTATTACTAATTTGCATTTATCACTAAAAAACAGTTTACAATTTTTTATTTTTCTTATATTATCACTTTTTTATGCATTTTATGTTCTTATGCATTTAATGATAATGGCTTTTCTTTTTACCCATTAAGATTTATTATCTTTCACCTTGGATGACTGCGGCTTAGAAAATGAACGTGTTTCTACCCTTTTTCCTTGCCTACCGAAGGCTTTTTAAAGCCCTGAGAGTGGTAACATTGTTAACCCCACGGCTAAACATTAATCTTTATGAACCTAACTCCGCGCGGCGTGCTTAAAGGAAATTTTTATCTAAATCATCACTCACCCAAACTAATTAATTACGAAAAATTGCGCGTCATTTTTCGCCGATACTTTTCTGTTAATTTTTCTTGAACAAGGACTTTCTTAGCCTGCTTTTATCCGTGTCGTGAGGTTGTTCGTAAGTAGCATGAAATCGCAATTTGTGAAAATTTCTAACTCTGTCCGATGGGACAGCAATTAGTGGCGAGACCGATATCCAATTTGCGCGCAAATTCGTCGTAGCTGTTGGACGTATCGTATATGCCGATTTGCACGAACCCTTCGCGCTTGTAAAGCAGGCGGGTGCATTTGCGAATCGAACGACACGGATCGTGCCGATTTGCAGGCCTCGTATCCGACGAACTCCGATTCGTGTACATATCGACGAGTGCCCTGTCACGCGCATCGAAGAGGTTGTCATTGGCAGGTAGGAATGGGGCTGTATTACTAGAGAGAAGCACGATTTCCCAAGCGACTTTAATGCCGGTACTTCGGTGCTCTATTATTTACGACAGGTATCTCTGTTTTCGCAGTGCATGCGTCATAATATTAAACAAGGCAGGTAACATCGTTCCCCCTAGGAACGTAATGGAATACTGAGGAGGATCACTTTCTAACTGGGAGTGTCTCTGAACGTGTACGAAAAATACATAAGATAAATCGTGGTAATTAACGATTTTATTTGGTGATCATCACTCTGTTCTTTAAACTCATTAATTTTTGTCAATTTCTACCGTTGTTCAATGACTATTTATTCGGCAGTGAAATCTTTTTTACATATGTTTCCGTCTGCCGGTTCTCCTATATTTGTCGATCTTAGGGCAACACTCGCGTCGGTCTTTCCGATCTAATTCCCATCTGCCGTGACTCCTTGCGGATAGAGCTCTTCTGGGGGTCTTTGTGTTTACCCTTCAAATCAGGGGATTACCGAAGCTGGGTTGGCTCGTATCTGGCGGTGCGGTTACCTGCAGAGTGAAATTGATAGATTCGAGCTTTGCATTTGCGCCGGCGCACCCATTTCCATATCCAAGTACCTATTTCCGCCTCTAAGCTTCCTTCTCGCCGAGCCTTGGCCCGCAAGGACGGAGGTGGAAAGGGACGCGGTCGAGACGGTGGGCCAGAGAGAGAGAGAGAGAGAGGGAGAGAGGGAGCAAAGGAGTAAGGGAAGATGAGAGAGATAGCGAGAGTTCCTCTTGGTTAGCACGACAAGCCGAACATCACTCGAATCCTCGATGGAATCCCCGGGACCGCTCACCCTGTCAACCGCTTATCGCTTCGAGCTCGACCTCGTAAGGAGCGCAGATATGAGCTGCATTGAGAGCAGATGCGGCCGCTCGGAAGGGTGCGGTGGGATAAGAGCTCAACTCAAGTGGAGGGCGGGGCGGTGGGGCCTCATCGATATAGGCGATCTCCGTTCAAGTCGCGACTGGAATGATTGAATTTCGTCGACGGCAGAGGAGAACGTTGTCATCTTGTTTGGATTCGTTGGATATGGACTATCCAAGTTCAGGAACGATAACAAATTCGGCCTGTCAGGCCCGATGATCGACTGACTGATGAAGTCATGATGAATCGCTCGTCAAGTCTCACCCTGACGTTTATGTAGTCCGAGGGGTAAATCGCGGTAGTAAATAAATCGCTCCAATAAAAATCACTTTATTTCAACGCACTCCAGAACTATCACAATTTCGTCGTATTACCTTCATTTTTATTATAACCATTGTATAATGCCATGGACTAATCAACATTTAATGTACGTTACGCTGAGCCATTGTTCCATATACAATACTTTATTGACAATCGCTGGTCTATAGTCGTTTATATTAATTCATGAGCAAATAAATTTTGTAAATTAAACGAAGGGAAGAGAATTTCGGTGGCTTTTGTGCAATCTGTCATATTTAATAACTAAGCGTATTACCTGTAACGAAATTCATCGTGGACCTGAAATTACAAACATTAAAATAGAAGTTCATTGTACATCGAATGTGCTCGAAAACTCATTATACCGAATTCCAGGATCAGTTCTATTTCTGCATTAACGTATTTAAGGATACATACAATTCACAATCTCCGACAGATTGAGGTACTTAGCCATGCACTAACTGTCGCGCGAGGTAAAGGACGATAAGACAGCGAAGAGATACAAATGGCGCCAACTTTCGATGAAACTGCAAATACAATGGTTATTCTACGGCTTCACGCTTCGCTTCGACGCGTTGTTTCGTAGTAGGTCGCCTTGATTCACACCCAGCTGTGTTGTCTGCAACACATAGTCAGTAAAATCAACAACCTGTGGATATTTGGCAATCTGCTTTACAGCGGGCGACAAAAGGGGTGAGAGAGAGAGGGGGGAGGGCGCCAGACCGAGAGGCCAAGGGAACGAAAATGTGAACCGTAGCGAGTGCTAATGAGTGAGGCCGTTCGCTTGGCCGAGGGAAGAAGGGCGAATTTGCAGGCCAGTGTAAACGCGAGCAAATGTGATAACCGGGGTGGGGGGAGGAGGGGTGAACGCAGCCTTGCAGGCGACCCGAAAGCTGCAGGCCACCGTAAATTGGGATGGCAAGAGGGCAAGGGGTGGAGGGGAGGGGGGGGGACCACTCTGTGGATACTCCGAGAGCAGGTGCGTGACGGTACACGAGATACCGTTGAAAGTAATATGGCTGCAACTATCTGAGGTGCTTCCTCGGGTTTACGAAGACCCTCCCAATTATGTGCTGGACAAACTTGCCAACAATTACTAACTTTCATGGCTTTCACTCGTGTAACAATATTCTCCGACGTTTGTGGAACGGTAGGATATTAGAGAAAAAATGTCAAAACTTGTTGTTCCTTTGATGACAGTTTTAACATGGCCCAAAGGTATGGGAATGACGGTGAGCTTCCTTGGGGACGTTTTAAAAATTAAATGTCACTTAAAGTAGGGAAGCGTCACGGCGTTCGCTGTGCCAAATGGCCTAAGAGTAACGAGACGAGATTCGAGAGGTTGAAATAGTCACCGGGGGAGCTGCGGTTCGTCGTCTTATACGAACTTCGCTGAGTTCCCTTAAGGGTTGTTAAGGCGAGATGAATAATCGCACTTGTGCGATTCCGACGAGTAACTTCGCCTCGGTATATTCGTCAAGGTAGACATCACAACGTATGTACCTGTGCCCGCCGTTCCGACTACCTGCGTTTAATTATTAAATGATTCCTACTGACTACGCAATTACACGGATATTCGCTGTAAATCCTGCGACGATACGTGCAGCAGGGCTCTGACATGGATATGAACTATATTACAAGTACACCCAAGTCCCGTTAGAGAAATTGCACTCCCCGAAAGACATTCAAATGTTGCCGCGTTGGATTACAAATTTATGTTGAACGTGTTAGCGGCCCGTATTTGCGCGGTTAGTTGAGAACGAGTTAGGAGCAAAAAGAAAGAACCGTGCTTCTTCCGGCGAAGTAAGCCTGTTTTACGCGAATTATTATTGTTAGGGAAATTTTCGCGTTATTGTAAGCTAAAGTTTCAAGTGAAAACCCACTTATTTAGAATACACAGGGTGTATTTTGCTGGATCTGCATTCTCTTGTACCTCTTTCCGTGGAGTTGGCTTTAAATGTAGCTCTCCTTAAAGGGGAGGAAGGATCCTTTTACCGCTCTTAACGGTTACGATAAGCTCGCGATAATGGTACCAATTTCACGTGACATCCTCACGGGAAACGGTCGTGAGGTCGGCTCAACTGCACACCTCCAGAACTCGATGTAATTTCTGCAGCAGTTCGCAGGTAATTACTTTCAAACATCCCCACGCGGATTCGTAAAGTCGATATCCACAAACTACTTTCATACGTTCCCGCAGGTTGTAAAAAATTCTATCGTCGGTAACGACGTCGTTCACCGATTCCGTAAAACACATAAGTCGATGCAATAAAGCATAACTATTTAAAACTTCAGTGACTTGCTGTAAAAATAATGAGAATTATACGGCTTAATAGCAGACAGTATTGCGTAAACCACTTAGAATCATTTCAGCAACACTCTAGGTAATTATACTCAGATCAGGGCCTTGAGCCGTTCGCCTTAATACCTCTTTCAGAAAGGACTGTGCGGAGTTTCGTATCTCTCCTTGCACGTCGTAAGACGAGCTAAACTGTTTGCACCTGTACGCGTACAAGCCCATCCCTCTTGCCGCGAACATAATTCTGCCTTGACTTTTAACAATCCGAGAATGCGGGATTTACGTTGCGGCCGGGAGGACGCGCGTGTGCGTGCATTTGTCGTTGCGGTTACACGGTGGACAGGCCTGTGAAGAGAGGCGAAAGGGAATGTAACGTTGCTACCAGCGTGGCCAAGTGGCCGGGAAGGGCGAGTCTCTAGCGTCCTGAAGGGTGGAGAGTGGTACTGCAGGAAATGGAAAAAACTGACAGCGGCATTATATGAAAATCCGCCTCGTCGCGGCGGTTTGTACCTTTGTGCTCGGAGGTACGTTTATATACGTCAACAATAGAAGTAATAATGGCGAACGCGGCTAAAATTACGCCTGGTATAAATTTACCCGACGATATTTCATTGCGAGCGTATCCACGCAAATTAGTTCGGTGAAGGGACGAAAAAATTCCTGTTACCTTAATACTCGAATGATCATAACAGATCAGAGTCACGCGGCTGGAGATGAATATCTACACATTTATCTGGATTTACTTGCCGGCATTTTTGTAATCGGCCAGGTACGCTGACTGGAGAATATTTTTTACAATTTTACGGTCAAACGCTCTCTGTGCGCTCGTCAGTACCTTCTCGAGGCCAGGGCAAATCCCGTTGAAGCGCCATCGTGCAACGAGTGGTCCATTTGCTCTTTAAAAAGCACATCTCTTTTCGTATTCGGCTTAACTGGCCGTTACCGGCAATAATACAATACAAAAATTCGTGCTGGCTTGAATACCGAAGGGCTCCGTAGTGGGATAAAAAATAGTGAACCCATCCAGAGCATGTCGACGGAGGATTTGCATTCGGGCCACGTAAATGCGGAAAATCCTTTGTACCATAATCCTGTGCGCACAGTGGCTGGACGAGGAGAATGCCGGGGCTTGGGAATCGGAGGCAAAACCGTGGCCAGCGCGGTGAATCGATTCACGCCCATCGACAACTTCCGGTTTATGGATCGGCAAAACGCCACGGGTCGGCGATCCTTGCTCTTTATCTCTGCCTACTGCTGCTTCGTTTACGTTTGAGAATTGTCACCGCGAGCCCGTGTTCCCGAAAATTCCCAGCCTGTATCGCCGACATTCGAGTTCGATCGTGCAATTCCCCGCCAACTGCACAGTTAATTTTCGTTAATTTTCGAACATTAGCTGAACGTTAGCTTCTCGGATATCTAATTTTATTTTACAAAAACGGAAATTCACCTATCGGCGTATCAAAGAAATGTTTATCCTAAAAATTGCTCATTATCGATAAAGCTGAATCCCGTATTTAAATTCCGTTAACTCTTATTCCATGTTATGTACACAATACTTTTATGTATTCAGTATAAATGACATCCTTTCTATGATATTATCGTCGCGATTTTAATTAAAGTTCATTGACATGCCATACAGGCTCGAATACGAAAATCAACGGAACTTCGTTGTACTGATTTGAAAGGGAATCGATGTGTATAGTTGCATAGATGGAAGCTTAGTATTGGTTCCAGTTGGCAGGAATTATCGATATGCAAAACTCAGAAATGTAGATCCATTCGGCCGATTGCTGCAACGGGTCGGCGTGTATAGTGTGTTTCATGTACACGCACCACGTGGCCGTGTATAGGTGTGAAACACCTCATCGACGGGGCTTCGAAGTTTAAGGGAATGACGTGCACCACCGTTCCAATTTGCGCGGTTGAGCCAAGAAGAGCTAGTGACCGCTAGGTCTCTTCCCCCTCACACCCCTGTCACCCTATCTTCCAACATGCCGCGCAGTGGGGTCACGGCAGATGAAATTAATTTCAGTCGATTCAATTAAAGCTTGGACGTGGTACACCGCCTTCCACCAAATTCACAGCTCTCTGTCGCTTCCTTCGCATATCATCTGAATCGATATACCCTCATAAATGGCGGCCAAATGGAGACAGCTATTCGTGATAATTTTCAACACCTTACAGTTAGATTGTTACAACTTGCAAATATCAATTTTCACTATCGCTGTCGTCAATATCTACCTAATGTATCTTGATCATTTGGTACACGACGAATCGTCATTTTGTCACAATAACAAAATGTTAAGTTGTATTGAATTAAGAACTCAACTGACACGATGTTTGCGGTGTCCAAGTATTTGCCACGTTTTTCCCTGGCTCGTGAGTTTCCCAGTGGCACGGGTGTTGGTTGACACGAGAGTCGAGATCCCGAAATTGAATTCACTGGTACACGATAAACGCACACGCTGCCTGGACTCCCTGTGCGACGCGCATATTCGTTTTAAAAAGCCAACCGGTACATGCAGGTGTACAAATTTCGGGCATGTTAGTTTGCCAAGCCCGACGTTGCAATGCGCATGCCATCCACATCCATATTGATTCGCTCTGTGCGCGAACATGAGGAAATTAAAGAGTTCCCGCCCGGTGTGCATGTAACTATTTACGTACGTACATTTCTAAGGAACTATGCTTGTCACACGCATGTATAGATTATGTCCAGTTGCGGTCTTGGCGTCTAATTTTATTAGTATTTTGTATAATTTTATCACTTATTGAAACAGCTCATTTTTGTTAGAAAGAAATGCACGTTGTTTTTCGATTAAACATTTCCTTAGCGCATCATAAGTGTTGCATTTAAACGCGAAAAGACAACACGACGAGTATGACATTTACGATATTTTCTATTTTCGGATTTTTATTTTCGCCCGTTTCGGACATATGTTGAAATTTCAAAGCTCCCAAAAAATAATCAACGCTGTACACTGAATTTTTTGCATCAGTCGTTGCAAGTATTAGTTTCCAGTGCATTTGCCGCGTGAATTCACTCCCATCTATCTATTTTCAGCTGTCGATGTTTGGGAATTTCCATTTTCACAAATCCCCCGAACCACGATATCAAACCGGCAGGTAATCACTCCAAATCCTCGTCATTGTATTTCCGCGTACTGAGTGTATTCTCTTACAATCACAATCACAATCACAATCGCAATAACGATAATAAATACTACTTTTCTATCCAGTTGCAAGAGACTGTAAAAACAGCTCCCCTAATCTATTAACTTGAATATGGGTTTTCTTTGCTATACACACCGCCATGAAAACTTATGATAGAGTTTTCAGCTTCTTTGGTCTACGATTGGACGGTAATACCTTCGTTATTTCCTTCGTAAGCCTACAATCAAAAGAGCATCGTATGGTGGCATAAAACGATAACGAACGATACGGTCCTAGGGAATAAGAGCGAGGGAACTTTTGAAATGCTTAGGCTATTGGTGGGCGGTTTTATAAGGAAACTTTTCGGGCCGTAAGCCCTGCGGCGAAAGTTTATCATTTCGGACAAAGGTATCCGCCGCGGGCCCGTACGGTTTCCAGGGACTGTTTGGTAGAGAGGACGGTGCAAACCACCCCATATGTCCAAGTTCTCGCGGTAAAGCTCTCGGTAAGATGGGTAGCAATCGTCCTCCCCTTTTTCGAGACCTTTCCCCGTCCTCTCGGCGGACATGCCGGCGGCCAGAGAAGATCGTACGGGTCGTTACCGGAACACCAGCGTTCTCCTTGGTTGTATTTAAAGGAAAATCGTCGAGCCGATGACCCTTCGGGTCTTCCCCGGCAAGCGAAATGCGGTGACTCAGGGAATCTTAGTCGAGTAGAATCTCCTACGACCAATGCCGTCCTTCCTAAATGTGAATGGCCCCTAATGTGCTACTCGCACCGACTTTACAGGTCCCTCGCTATCACGTGTTTTTCTCCGTACCATTCACTCGACGACTATTTCCCGGCAAAATGTGGGGTTTAAGCTTTTTCCTGCTCCATGTAAAACAGTGCCAACGTCTCTTGTATGAGCTATTACGATGTACAAATATATTTCGCGATGCAACAATTTTCCAAACGTACAACAACAAATTCACGGTATTTAAACTACTGACGAAACAGGTAATTGTAAGATAAGCCTTAATCGATTACGGGCCGGGCACGTCTGTTAACAAAGGTAAAAAATTGGCTCGGTTGGGTCTGGCAAGTTCCTTACTATCGAGGTTCGAGGAGTTCCTCGTGGAGTCGCTTTCCTTGACAATCAAAAGCCGATCGCTCGGAAAATAGTCTTCTCCGCGCGAATAAACCTTCAGTGCGGTTTATTTCGAGCTCAATACGCGGTAACGCAAGTCACAGGCAAATTTACACACACACACACATACGTGTCACATTCACGTGCGCTTCGGTTAGACGTAAACGGAGCAGACTCTTCCGGTGAGTATCTTCCTTTACGTAGTGCCGCCGGTACTTTAGAAACTTTCCGGCGACCTTTGAACCGCGACTCTCTTTACTCCAACTCGCGACGCTCGAGTCCGCCCGTAGCGGGGCTTCATCGTGCGAAAATAATCTCCGCCGAGCGTCCCGTCGTTCGCCAATACTTTTTATCGCTTCAATCGGTACATATCGCGGCGGAAAAATCGACGCCCGGACGGCTCATCAGAGCTAAACACGAATCGTCGAGGAAACGGCAAGTCATAACCGCTACTGACACGCACCATCGTCGTACATTGTTGCGACGAAACCGAGAACACTTGAGAGCGGTAGGGGGGAGGACTGTGGGGGGGAGATCGTACATTTTTACAGTACGAACGTATACGCTTGGAAGAGCGTAGAGGCAATTGGCAGCGACGTTTGCCGCCGTAAAACCGCGTCGATGGAATTCCGGTTATCTGTTCGGATCCGGTCCAATTTATCCCGGGGACCGTGGCCGCTCTATTCATATATATCGAAGGATAATATTCATCCAGCCATGGCATCCTCGTATTTTCGTCCAACATCTGCCCCGCCGATTTTTCCCGTTTTCCTCTATTGTTCGATTTGCGCGCGCACACAGACAGACACACAGACACACAAATGTATATGTATCCCGCGCTACGGTCATTTCTCTGCGAGTCAGCGGCGGCGGGTCGCGGAATTTCAAGAGAGCAGCCCTCGTTTCTGTGGCCGTTGCGCCACGTAATATATGTCTGCCGGTCCTATCATTGTTTTTCATCGGATGCCCGACGCACGGCTGGCCCCTAACGTACCGAGGAATACGGAAACGGCGCCGGGCCTTTCGCGCTCTAAAATATCGGCCTCCTGAGGAGTCCACGCTTGCGTCTCGCGTTTCCAACGCACTAAATTATCCATCGGCCCTGAGGAAAAAAAATCTTTCATCCCCCTAGCCGTAACGCGCGTGCGATGCCGACCTGTCGGCCAAACGGAATAAACGATTCTACCGGCCATTATATATTTCTGCGCTTACAGGTGAACCGTCGGCGATTTAGATCGTCTCTGCGCATGAATAGTATTCACCGGATAACCCTATCGCACGATGCTCAAGATTTTTAGCTAATTTTATCGATCTTTCCTTTATTGGCTTTGTGGATTTTTTCGGATACATTCGTGTTATCGATGTACAAAAATATGGTCCGTTTAAATTGAATTCGTGCAATATTTAGAGTGGCTGGGTATGCAATTTCAGCAATGAATTTATGTATTTACATACGCAATTTGCTGAGCCATTACTCTGTGGTATATCCATATTAATTGGAGTCCTCCAATAAACGTGTCCCAAACCTATTTTCAGGTAATTCCCAATGCGAAGTATTGTAGGCTGTGAAAATGTTTGTACGAGAGTGATTTATTATATTGTGCATAAATAATTTATCTCCACAGCATCTGATGCACGTGCCGATTTTGTACTGTCGAATAAAATCAGCAATGTTCCGGTATTCCATTAAATTGCGATTTTCGTGCTGTCAATTTAAAAAGGATTACTAATGATAACCCCGCTTATAACTCGTCAGTGAATTTTGACGATCATCGCAACACGATGTGAAATGATATGAAGTTTCTTTCAATTCACCTCGAGATCGACGGTACGTGTATGCTTCGTCCATGACTGATTCGTTCTCGATTACGTAGGAGAAAAATCTTGACATAACACGTCTGTGAAGCTCCGTAAAAATCCCATGCCTGTGACGTGTTTGTAATTACAAGGGTGTAACAAACGTGAATACCGGTCTCTCATTATCCCGTTGGCGAGGGGAAATAAACGATTCTACGGTCAATAGTATCTCGCTCGTGAGTAGGGGATAAATAAAGAGTTACGAACGCCCGCGCATCTTGTCTGGCACTTTACACACGCACCGTTCACGTGTGAAATATCCTGGACAATGAAAGACGCGTAAGTAAAGCCGACTAGAGGCATGCACCGCTCGACCGCAGACTCCGACCGCCGGGACGATACATTAAACACGGCTTGAAATTGGACGTCTTCTTATTAGCCGTCTCTCGAGTAGTTGGAGAAAGCGAGAGGCTTAGAACGACGGGGAACGAGGGGGGGGGGGGGGGGGGTAAACAGAGTGGGTAACTGGCTTTAATGAACGCGAGTTATATATCCTTATTGAATACATTTCCGCGATGGATTTCTTTCTGCGGTTTGCCTCATGAAAATTAATTCACTCGTCGCTGGGGAATTGAATTTAATCCTACCCTTTCGGCCCGCCGCTACGGTTCTCTCCTTCGCGCACGGCCGGAAGGTTAATGTAGACGGGAAGTGGGGCGCGGGGGGGATTACGAGAGAATCGCGCGTCAAAGAATTTGACGCGGTCGATACCGTCGACAGGATTCGCGATGCGTACAGACCATAAAGGCGAAGATAATGCCGCGTGTACACCGCGACGACGTGCGGCATGGGGGAAGGGGGGGGCAGAGTTTCATTTTAATTCCCCGAGGGATTCGACCTATTAATCATCATTCTGAAGTACGCGCCGATTTGCTCGCGGCTCCGTTCCCTGCAGGATCCCCATCGCCTTATCGCGTTAAAACCCTCTGGTGCCGCGCGCAGCTATTTACCCAGTAAACTCCTTATTGAATATCATGTTAAATTGAAAGCGATTGTTGTCGCTTTAAACGTAATGCCGTTTTTATAATGCACGCGTTTGCTTTTACTGCGGTAATTTGAGGATCGCCGGGGAATACGGCCTTGCGAGAAATCATTAACTCAGATGAATTACGATAACACATTGTTAGTTGAGATCGAAGCACAATCGGCTGAAATTGGTATTCATGGAGTAAATACGTTTAATAGCAAGCCTCACTCGATGACTTGTATATCTGAAAGAAGACACGACGAAATTGTTATTGTTGGATGGCCAATTAACATGAACGTTCGCCATGATGAATCGTTCGTTCATGAATTGGCCTGACTGAAAAAGACTATAATCAGTGTTCACCCTGGTCTAGTGAATCTGTGAGCATTATGTTCCATCGATTTTGTTATTCAAACATGGCCATACTGTGGGGACGACACCGCGCGAGAAGACTTAAGAACGAAGATCCCGTTTTATTTCAGGCACGTACCTAACCAGTCCTGGTTATTGTGCTGCCGCGGAAAGTGCCTTTTTCAAGTGAAACAGACGGATACCTCCACGTGCGTCCCCTCCTATTTCGCTGGGTAGAGTGATGAAAGGGAGCAAAACGTGGAAAAAATGAGCGAGGGAAAAAGGTAAACTATTTCGCTCGTCCACGCTGTCTTCCCTTTTTCCCCCGTTTCAACTGACCGGACGGAACTGCCTGTTTCCTATCGTTCGTTTCCGCCAATCGTTTCGCCCCCCTTTCATTTCATTGTCTATTAACGAATTTCATGGCAATTAAAACACCGTTAGTACCTTCCTCTCGGCTATATTTCCGCGCCAGCCTCTTCGAGCGTCACTGAAATCACCTGGTTTCTCAGAAACCTGCAACAAAATTCGAATTTCCGCGAACGAGTAGTTTGAGCGTGAGCCGGCCACGTGGTGTTTGATTACAATTTTTTTCATTTCTCTCTCGTAACACCTGGGCTTTTAGCAAACCCGATGCGGAGTTTCCCGCTAATACAGGAGCAATGTTTGGCCCTGGTTTTGCGTTTATCAGTAGTCTCTCGATTCTCTTCACTCCGGGACCGCGTGATCGGTCGATCGATTTTTGCCCGCGTCGTTACCCGGCCGGTTTATAATTGAACAGACGTACACGAGTACACGCGTGCATAGTTTGGCCAGCGGATTCGAATGATGGTTTAACGTGTCGTCACCAGCCGTTGTCCTGTTGTATCCGGGATAGACACGGCCGAGTAATCATTACGAGCGTATACATAGCCCAGGGCGGTTGGTAGTTCCGATAGGCGGATGTGTAAGCTGTGCACCACCGACACCCCCCCCTCCTTTCCCCCGCCCCCCTGTCGCAACCCCTTCATTCACGATTCCTCTTTCCCTCCATCTTTCCGCCGGTCGGGGACAACGCGGCGGTTCGATACGTGTCACGCTGATTTAAATCAGGTTAATTAAAATCATTCTGCGATTTACAGATGACATGTAGCATTTGTAACGAGCGACACAACAGGTTCGACATAGTAACGCGGAATTAGTCGCCAGTACGTTTTCCACGGTTATTCGCGTCCAACTGTTGACACTTGCCTCACCTTTCTCAATAATCACGATTCTCGAAATAAGCGCGTAAAATGTGATATAAACAGTTTAGGTGAAAATGTACGTGCAATAAGACTCCAATAGAAATGCTCAACAAGAGCTAAATGTGTATGATTTAAACAATCCGTAATAATCCTCATTAAAATCATGTTCCATCACTGACGAAGTTTCTGAGTTTATACTCGAGTCGATCGTCCGATAAAAATTCCTGACTTTCCGAGCGTCAGTGAAGGATGATCAGCCGCGTGAATTTTCGCTCAACGATCCTCCTCTGCCCGTTCTGTTTTTGGATAAGCGCATTGCCAGCAGCATCTTCCCCGCCCCTTGCCCCTACCAATAACGGCGCGGTACGTAGGGGTACGGGAAATCGGGAACTCGACGGCGATCGTGCACGTTATTAGAGATATCGCCGGTCCCAGGGTGATGCGGCCTCTTGCCCCTCCCTGCACTTCCCCCCTTTGCTCCTCCTCTCCGGGCAACGTAAATTGGACCAGTCTTGTAGCGGGCGAGCCGAGAGTCGCGTTCTCTCTAAGCCAGATTAGGGGCAGTAAGAAAAGCATTGCTCGGGAGCTTTGTTCGTGCTCGGCCTGGTACACCGTGATGAGCAATGGAGTGGCCGATAGCGTCTCTCTAACCATCCCGAGGGAATCTCGAGAGAACTCAACTTCCCCCCCCCCCCCGTAGTTCCCTCCGCGAGACTACTTCCTCTTCTCACTCGACTCGGTTCCGCGATACCCTTGTCCCCCGTTTTCCGTCTTCTCTTCGTAATCTCGCTTTACGCTCGCTTCGTTTCCGTTATTTCTTCGAAGCAGGGAAAATACTAGCGGCGGTCGTTATTAAATCAGAGCACTGCGTACCGTTTAATTGCCACGAAAGGTATTCCGCTGGTATGAAAATGCCAGTAAGGACATCATGCCTGTCTATGTAATTATTTCGCTTTTTTTTTTTTAGAAATCTTAGAGATGGTTTCCCCGGTTTGGGTATTTCTTTCCTGCGAATTTTCGTTGCCCTCTCGGCGTTCTACTTTCAGTTACATATAATTAAACTTTCCCCTCCCCCGTTTGTCAGTCTTCTCATTTTATTTCAGCCACTGGTTACTTCCCGTCGAGGGGTTATTCTGTCAGCCTTTACCCCCTGTCTGATCTTTCGACTCGAGTTTGTTCTCGTGTAATAATTTTCGTAAAAACTCCGAGGAGTTGCCTCCGTATGGTCAGTGGAAAATGTTGATTCGAATATAACTAACGCGACACATTAACCACTAATATTCATTAACGAACTGCCGTAAAAATGGAGAGCAATGTTAATACCGTCTTATCTGATTTCTTTTCGCTCGAACCCGTGTGTTTTCCTACGAAACCGTGCGGTTGACTCTCCCCGCCGTACTTTACCAGCCCGAGGGGGATACGTTTTCCCTGAGCGAATAAAAACACTTTTTTTCGCTGGCACGATCGAAACGTTCCGTCAACGTCTTCCCTTGCCATACGTAATCTGCTTCCTGCTACGAAAGGATTCGGCACCTTTGGGATTTCTTCGAGCTTCCAAAGCTGTACGGTTCTCTTCGATCACGGTGCAACGTAAATCCGTGGACAGGGTCGAGACCCCCTATCAGCGTTGCTTTCTCTGTTATCACTGGCAAATTGGTTCTTACACTTGCAGAAAATCTGTGTAAATTGATTCTCTACCTCTCGTGAAATGTAGCGTTTCACATTTGCGACAAAAAAATTCTCACTCCTCACGAGTTTGCTTTCTCGTATCTTCCTTTTGAGTGCAAAGATTTTCACGAAATTATAATGACGAATAATTTCAACTAATTTCCGCCTTGGATTTATCACTACGCGGAATTCATATATCATAAGTATTCGTTTGTTGTTGACTAATGCACTATTTATAAAACAATTGAAGATTCAGAGATACGTTATTCGATTTATTTTTCATTCACGGGTCGATTAGCAATCGCATATTGAATCATAGTATTTCTGTGAACCTTTCCATCGTAGTTTCCAGCGATATATGCGCGATGGCATTGTTTTTGCCGAAGCCAATAAACGATATGGGGATAGTTGCGGTGCGCGCAGTTCGTTCAGTAGACTAGGGTGGACAGGGTTGGGAGTTTCAGGGGGGAAGGGTGGCGTGAAGGCAAACGAAATCGTACCTACCTATCGATCTGTGAAAATCGATACACGCTGCCGTTTATTCATCCAGTCGTTGATCGAATATATATTGTTTCCGCAATTTCATTGGACGTTCAATGCAGTATTCCATCAGTTCCTGGATCGGCACAATTTACATCACTGGTTATAAATTTCGGTACTATCGAACTTTTACCAGACTTTTACTGATAAGGCATTTAGAAAATCATTATCTTCTTATATTCATTTTTCAAAAATCCATCAACTCCGGTACAATTTATTAGTCGTTAAACAATTCTCCAGAATGGTGCACTTTATGCTCTATATAACCTAGACTGTAGGAAATTTGTGCTCATAGAGCTTCATGCTGCATGTCACTAAGTACTCAATAATACACGTCAGAATCCATTAGGTCGATGAAAGTCCAAGCCATTTTCAAAATGTCTACCATACGTGAGATAAACTTCTGGATATTGTGAAACACTCTCCATATTTGATAAGGTAGTCTCGATTACGTGGAACTACGGAAGTTGAGTGCACCTACCTACTCCGCCGCATACTTCGGTCACGTAATGACTTTTACATCGTCAGCATAGAGTGTACAACGTGTCAATTTGCTCTCACAAAAGTAAGTTTCGTTTACCATGTACTTCCAGTTTTAATTTGCTCCAACAAACTAAACCTCACCAGCGAATGTCCAATCTCTTAAATTCCACTTTCATTCGTATTTCACGGGTTCGTGCGATTTTATGATACCCAGAAGGTTGGTGCGGATTTAACATTCAATTAATGTGTCCCTGTCGTAAAATTCCAGATGCTCAGGTTCGGGATCGAGATTAATTAAAAGTGTATCCCGGCGGGTGATAAAACATAACCCTGACGGGCCAAGTGAATTCTGAAAGTGTCAATAAAGGTGTGAGTAGGTGTATTTCTGTTTTATTAGGCGTCGGCTTGCTAGAGAAAAGTTCGGCAAGGTCGTCCAACAGCTACATCCTTTGGATGAAACGAAACGAAGGATCCCTTTTTATTATCAGGAGGGTTACAGGACCCCGACTCTTTTTTCCCT
The DNA here is from genome assembly GCA_963989215.1 of Hedychridium roseum. Classification (NCBI taxonomy): domain Eukaryota; kingdom Metazoa; phylum Arthropoda; class Insecta; order Hymenoptera; family Chrysididae; genus Hedychridium; species Hedychridium roseum. Next base: position 5,079,605 of record OZ022311.1, on the reverse strand, counting down.
CCTTTCAATATCCCCTCGCGTAAATTGTTCTGCCGCGGGGTTCGGAACATCCCCTGGAACCAGTTGTGGGTTATTGGCTGTCCTTCCGTTCTTATTTCCTCGTCACTCCGTAATGCAATTTAAGCATTTTTATGCAATTAAAGGCAGCTAGGGCACATGCACAGGCCTGAACGCCGTGAATGATATGCCTCATTACAACCAATTCATTCGGGGCTTTGATTCGATGCAAAGAAACCAATACGATCATAAAGACTGTACAGGCACTAAATCATGAAATAATGAAAGCTTACGAACGGAGATGCAAAAAATGATGCATTCAACTTTCTGCACGCAGGATACAGATCTAAAAGCAGAAATGAACTATTTTAATTTGGATTCATACGACTCACGAATGCGAAATTTTGCTTCCACGTCTGTTTCGTTCTTCAAGCTAATATGTGCTTTAACATCGTAGCTTCAAACATTTGGCATTCGGTTTGGTTCTTCGGGTAGTTATCGAAATAATTATTCCCCCAAAATACGCCTAGTAAACCCGCTGGACTCTGTCAAATTTGCTGGCAATTAAACACGGCATTCTAGCCGTAATGCCAATACGAGCGGAACTTGAATCAATGAGATATCAATATTACATGTAAACAGTATGTTCTTGATACGCGATCTATTGATGTGGCTTCTGGTTGAATATTCCCCCGTGTTTATGCACGTGTGCGTATTTTCATTACTCATAGACACGTGGGTTTCCGGGCATGATGGTAATTTCGCATTGTGAATTGATTGAACGACGTATTCTGACGAAGGGTGGGGAGCAACTCATTTAACCTACTGCAATATTAACGATTCACTGGAAAACTTGCAGGTGTTTTGATTGCGCACGACAGAACGCGTAGCGCAAATCACTTTAACTATACGTGGCATAATTTTACCGGTTTTACAAAAACGTGTAATTAACTCTGCACACGAGAAAGGAAAGAATGCCGGCTTGGGGAACGTCTCTCGAGATGCACATATTCTTGGCGTGTTTTGCCCCGTGGTAAACATGCGGGCGCAGTGGAAAAAGATTACGACAGACGACACATATGAAAATACTTTGATCTATGCCGCCGACGCAAGGTTCGCCGGCTGTCTATGGGGGACGATGCGAACTGTTGGAAAAAAAGGAAGCCGTGGAATAAATTTGCCGTCCTGTTTCCAATTTCTGGGGATCGCGGCAACGACACGTCGGCAGGCGAACGTCGTCGTTCGGGGAGAAGAACAGCCGAGGCCGAGTGAATAACGAAGTGGAAATTTCTCGACATCGGTCACACGAAGGGGGGGGGGGGGGGGTGAGGGGGTGAACGTGGAAGGGCGCGGGGAATTTGTATTCCGTCTGGCGTCGGCGGATTACACTTCTGTAACCTTATCGCCCCCACGGTCCATCATCTTGACGCCCTGGCCCCGACGAACACCGTTGCTATCATCGCCCGTCAATTTCCCAGATAAACCTTTCCGCCAGAACTTTGAACCTCTCCTCCCCCCCCCCCACCGCGCTTCTCTTCCAGACAAGCTTCCCCGATACTGTAGACTCTGCGACCCGGGTTTTTTGTTCGCGAAATTCATGGTCTCCGCGCGAACGTAAACAGCGAACAGCTGCCTATACGATCAATTGCGGGAAACAATTTGTCATGGCGGGCTAAAAGCCCCAGTCGGACGATTTAGTGCAGAATCCACTTATTCCCTGCTGATCCCACGGCCGATCGAGAATATACGAGGCTGAAGCAGGCAGAATTTTCATACAAGAGAATTGTTTCTCATCAATTCTTCGGGGGAACGGTACAAGAAGCAAAACCGAATAAACACCGATATTGTTCTGTCGATAAAATATTGCTGTATTTTACACACTTTTACATTAACATGACCCGCTGGGATTGTCTTCGAAGTAAGCGGCGAACTTTACCAATTGAATTTCATGACGTTGAAACATGTAATTAACCGAATCCTTTGCGTTAATCCTTTTCCGAGTAGAGGGCCGTTCTTGCTTTAGCTTCGCTATCAATGACGGTAATCAGCGCTCACTTACAGCCCGGGAGCAAGTGTTTCTCAGTGACGATGATATGACCGTGGAAATTGCCCCTCATCAGTTTCCTCGACGTCGGCTGTGCGAGCTGATTCTGCAGAACTTTGAACTGGAATGACGACCTTGCACGGTCGTCGCGCTCAGCCAGCTTTGACTCCTTCTTCTCCTGGCGTCTGAACAGCGGCTCCCCGTTTCATTGAGCGTATTATTAGTATTGTGAGCTCCTTTTTACTACCGGTACTTTGGAAAGCGGATCTCGCCGGAGGGTAAAGTCTTGTCGGTCCTGGCGGACGACTCATTCAGACCTGCTCGCCCGTGTTCAATTCATTCGTTCGACGAGACGGTCTTCCAGACGTTCATTTAATTTCACGCTATCGATTTACGGACGACGCGTTACGGCGCAATCCTCCGACTGTCGCAGGTAAAAGGGAAGTAAAATACTGTCACATCACCGTGCTCACGAGAACCCGCGTTTTCAAAAACAAAGATTAAAACTCGTAAATCCATACGTTTTTCAAGATATACTTTCTCGTATTTCTTCAATCTATAAAATGTATCATTAAAAAGCTATTTCTCTATTGATCTGTTACCTGGAAGTATTGATAATTTGTTGGAAAGCCTAGCTAGAGATTTATAGACACTTTATGCTCCTAAGCGAAAGACTAATATGGCGTTAGCGTTTTAACGACGTGCGACTGACGAACGCACAGGAGGCGTAGACCTTCGCGCGGGGCAACAAATCTCGCGATAACGACGGCCATCGATCGCCATCACTGACAGTCACGGGGCAATCAATTTTTCCCAGCTGGCCCCTTACTAAAAGACCGGGGCCGTTTAGTGCCCTTAACACGCACTTGTATCCGCTTTTACTGGCCCTTTCCGGTCCGCACTGGCGGGTTCCTCGGAGCGCGGATAAAAGTCACTAGCCGACGTGGCTCCACGAAGGCCGTCCGATGTGTCGCTGCGTGTCAGGAGTATCCGCTGTTATCGTTTTACGACTCACGTGAAGATAGAAAGTAAAAAAGTGATGGCCCCGGGGGTAGGAAAATAAAGCGAAAATTCAGTGAGCCGAGCAAGTTTGGAGCCAGCCGTCGATGACCCGCCGGTCGTTCGAGGCTCAGCGAGGGGTGGGGTGGGCAGGGAGGGGGGGGGGGGGGGACAAAAAAGGTGGCGGCACGGAACCGCGGCGCAGGTTGTAATAAAAATACCCGGAAACCAAGGTAAATAACGGGAAAGAAAATGAAAATGCTCGTAACGAGAAGCACGCGTTAAACTAAAAACGTTACGCATGAGGCGAATTCCGAGAATGAAAATTTCGCGTTAATATTCCAAAGTTTACCTTAAAAAAGTCCTGTACATTCCTCGGGTTCTATGAATTGGACGAACGAATTGAAGATCAGAATGTGACATTACGACACGAAGATCCCCCCGTCGTGGGGGACTGAATTCATTGGAGTAAAATTGGCCCCGTGAAACGAATGAACGCAGACCGCAAGCGATATAAGAGAATTCACGAAGAGACGTAAGTGACAAGAACGAGAGTCATTGGAGTCGGTAAAACGAGGAGAAAACAGACGTAGACCGCGGGGGGAGAAAGAAATTGAACGATTTCGGGCCGCTTGGTAGGAGGAGAGGAAGCAGGGCAGACAGAACGAATGAAACACATCATAGCGGTGGGCGTTGTAGGGCTCACTCGGGGGAAGGAAATGGGTAGTGGGGGGGTTGATGGTGGCACGGCGAGTGCACACGAGGGCCAAGTATGGGCAGAGCACTTGGCGTTACATACCTACGTGCGCGACCTACCTACCGTCTAGCCTATTATCATAAGTTTTAACCCGTGCTCGCTTCTTGCTGTCACTATAATTACACGTAATGTCGCGGGGTCTCGCGAAACGTTCCGCCCTGAGCATCGCACAGTTTCCTTCGTTTCTTCTTATCCTCCTCCGCAGCGTCTTCTTTGTCCATTTGTCTCTCTTTTATACGTCCGTAAATTGTTGTATTCCTCAGTGCCGTTTGCCCGTTCCGTATTCCAGCCGTTGTTCATGCGTTTACTTTTCGTCGTCGTCGTTTTATCCCTCCGCTTACTTACATTTACCACCTCCTGGCTTTTCCCACATTTTTGCCGTCTATTCCTTGCGGTCGTTTTTTCTTCTATTAACACAACTAATTGCTACTTGTGCGTTCGTCCCCCCTGTTTCGTGACTGGGACCATTTCCGTGTCCGCTTCGGGTTTTATTTAGCCCCTTAAGGCAAATCCCTTCTTCTTCGGCTCCTCCCCCCCTCCACCCCCCGAGTTATATCCGTAATGCTCTTTTTATTATTTTACTTTCCTCTTCCCTTCATTAATCTGTTCGTTCCTTTTCTTCCTTTCCGCTCCAGAGGGTCCTTTTTCCAGTATTTTTCATTCTGTCCTCCGTTTTGTTTCTCCCATTGCTGTTTCTATCTCGTTTCTCTCGACACGCCGTGCTGCTTGCACTGGCTTAACTGCACCGTACACGGCCTGGCTCGCGTTCGTGGACCATAATATACGCCTTCGTTAATTTAAAGGAGATACGTAATAACATGCGGCCCGGCCGTGGACGTACAAGACCCCGATGCAATTTCACGAGAGACGCGTTCCTTCTCTTCCCCTTCTCTTTCTTTCGCGTCGATGTTCCTCGCACTCGCCGCCTCAGATTCCCGCCGACCGTCTTCTTGTAGTCAATTACGTTTTCTAATTAGCATGTCCAACGTTGCATCCCGGGCGGTGGACATTGTAAGTGAAATCAATCGAAAGCTGGCGCGCGCTCGCGTGCGATGCATCACTGGTATAATTATCGCACGGTGCAATTTTGTAAAAACGGTGGATCACCGCAGTAATATACATCCTTAATAATTATTGTAATCTTCTACGCGCGGGCACATGTAACTAATTTTCTCACCGACGAAATATCGTTATACAATGAACATCCCCGAAGGTTGCAGTAACCGTGCATACGCAAGCAGTAAATTATGGTATTGGAATTTTTCAATTTCCAAGATCGTTTACCCTTCCGCAGAATTCTGTCGATATTCATCTGTTTTCTCGCAGGCACCTGACATGTATTTGCACCATACCGTAGGACTAGCGCTCGGTAAAGCTTGCGCAGTTTGATATCCCGCTGGGAAATCATATCGTTCAGATACAATCGGTTTCATCCCCAAAGAAATATACTTCATGCCGAAGAAAGCACGATCGTCGATACGCCGCTGAGGACGATTTACTCGTGTGATTTTAAAAAATTCCACACGCTCGAACAAGTTTCATTTAAGTTTATTCGCCGGTAGATAACGAAATATACAGAGGGGGAATGCAACCTCACCTCGGCGGTTTTGTTGGTCCCACGTAATTTATTATCGCTTAAATTTCGTAGGGAAAGAGAAAATAGGTTTTTACCGGCACCGCCACCGTGCTATCTCCTCGGGGATTACACGTCGACGTGGGTTTTACCGTAAACCACGTCCTTTTTTTACCTTCATGAACAACAAGATGTGCGAGAAGTGCAGGAAAATTCGCTCGATTCGATGACAATTCTGTTACGAGAAACGATTTACTAAACATCGGCGAGACTCGACGAACAGAGTAACGTGATTTGGGGTGCTAATAAAAATTATATCTTAATCGACGCTAATCTCGGTAGTCGCGGTATTCCATTTTAACGCTACGTTCGCCTCGGTAGCGTTGAAAACCGGAGAGTAAAATATTCGCTGGCTTTGCCGGCCTATTTCTCAAAGTCTTATCACTGTTTGGCCCCGTCTTTCGCTCGGAGCATTTTCAATATCCGAAAAGACTGCTCGTCGTTGGACTTTGCACTTCGGCATTGTGTTGCGTCTGTCGGTCGGTCGTCTCCGGTATTCGTTGCCATTGATATCGTCCTTCTATTTCATTACTTTGAAAATACCGCCGTAAACGTCGCCCAGAACGTCGTATCGTCGGAAAGCGGAGTATTTCTAAAAGGGCACTTCCGCCCCCACGAAATGGCGGCCTTGCGAGGCAACTTTCCCTGCTTCGATTCCCTGCTTTGCGACAGATAGGGTAAAAAGCCCGCACACGGAGATCGCGCGAAGTCGAGTGGACAGCTGCCGTCCTTCGGATATCGTTTCTACGCTAGAACGAACCAAAGGTCTTTCTGCTTCGCTCGGGAAATCGCGTTTCCGCGAGCGTCAGGAGCGACGTGAATCAAACCACTCTCTGTCTCCTCGTAAATGATATTTCCACCTTGATCTTTTCATACACCTCGGAGGATTACTCAAAGACTGCGGTTAGAATATTGAAAAAGAGTTACAGGTTGGAAGAATTTAGAAAATCATTTGTTTCTAGTGTATTCGTAGTTATTTATATATTATTGTATTACACAAATGTGAGATTTACTGGCAGAATTATAAAACATTGTAATTTTACAAGATAATTCAAAGATAATTCAAAAAGTCCTAGAAAGTAATTATACGAAATTTGAGATTTCGTAGAAGTTACTTAATGGGAAACATACAGACAGACAGATATAACAGATGTCCTTGGCGTGAATATTGTGAAAACAAGCACAGAAAGGACCTTTTCGTTGGAGACTTTCCATTGTCTGCTTTGCCAGAGCTTTCTTGGCTTTTATTTCACGGTATGGAGATGTCTTAAAGCCGAGCTTTCGGGAGGTCTCGAAAGCTTATTGGCAAACGACAGCGCGGTAGGATCGCGCCGGTCGTGTAGTCGTTGGAGATATAATCAGTGGATAAAAGGAACGTTTTCGTGATTCATTGAAATCCCCTGTTACCCACACGCGTCGTTTTGACTTGGCGTAACCGTCCGGACGGGACGACAGCGCGCAGTGTCCCCAACCGCAGGACTTTATTCAAACGTCGTCGTTCCTTGTAGAAACGAGTGGGTCCACCCCCTCGCCGTTCCCCCGGCACCCTTGTCTTCAGTTTCCTCTTCGTCTCTCGTCGGCGGGCCCCACTGTTTTCATTTGCATTTAAACGCGTCCGTCGTTGCTTGAATGCCGCGAGATTTCGCACACGATTTTACCAGCCGGCGATAAGCAAAGCTCGATAATGGCAATGAAGATGGCAATTTGTCGTTGACTCGCTGTCGTCGGGGCCGACGATTTTCAACGGTGAACTTCCCTCTCATTTCTCTCTCTCTTTCTCTCTCTGTTTTTCTCTCTCACTCGTTTTTCTGTCGCTACGCCTCACCTACTTTTCTCTTAACGCGCGGAGAAAAGTTTCTCGTAAAGACTCTCATACTTGGGGATAGTAAAAGAGACTTATTCCGCTCAGAGTTATAAGTACACCTAATACCTTCCACGAGTTATAACTATACCTATAACTCTGCCGGTCATAATGGGGATTAAGTCCATTCCACTATAAAAAAATGTGAGAGCGTGTAGGCGAACATATTCCGGCCTGTGTACTCGGCAATTTCTTGAGGTGTTCAAAACAACGTTTATGACATTTCCCTGTCAACTATTTCCTCGGCTCTTTAGTTTGGAAATTAGCCAAAACGTTAGTGGACATTGATCACTCGTACAGTGCGCGGTATATTTGATATAATTGGATATTGTTCCTGTTCAGCTGCAGGCTAGACAGAATTCTTTGAACGCCCCAAGCAACGGTACATATATTACAGGTTTTAAGTTGTTCTCCCATTTGCTACGCAATTCCCACGTGACCCCGCCATATACGTGCGATAATCGGGCAGTAGATGCCCTCGAAGCGGAGAAATTGCAATGTGTCTCGATAATAGTCGCGGCCGCAGATTGTTTGGAAAATTGTACCCTCGCGGTGCAATGACTGCGCCGTTTAGGGCCGAAACGGCCAATGGCCGTGCATTCCTTTTCTTGTTCCTCGAAATTCCGAGGACCGAAGACACGGCTGAACCGAGCCGGTGTTCCTGCCGGGGGGCCAGGAAGTCACACATTAGAACGGTACGCAGTAGAATCCATTATTAACCAATATAAGGAGCGCAATTAGGGGAGTTTACGGCGCCGTTTATGAGAAGGTGAACCCGGCGAACGAGGTGTTTTGATATGGATGGGGAACGCTCTGGGTTCTTCACTTCTTCCCATCTTCGCTACGTAGGTACTTACGTTGGCTCTTACTACTGGACTCCCGTTTGTCCTACTCTTCCCTACTTTCCCGCCTTCGCAGTATCCGGAGAGTGATAATTTTTACGATTTTTTCCGTCATCCACTCAACACTATCTGTGTATCTGCCTACGCGTGTGTGTTCGTTTGCACGAACACCATAATACTCGTTTCATCGCGTGATTTAAAAAAATAGAACGTGTTCGAGTTAATCACATTTTATTGTTTCTAGGCTTATCGCGTTACTGCGTAGAAGTAAGCACATTTTTTTGCCTGAATTCTCAGTGGGGAATTTAGCGCGTTATTCTACCCTGGCATAAAATTACTTCTGGTTATTTTCTCGAGAAAGCTTTCTCCATCGTATTTCATGACTGATCCTCGGGTATTCTTCGATCCTTCGGACATTCATAGGTGCATCCTATCATTGGAAGTCTAGGTTTATCCTTCAGCCTGGGCCTTTCGGCGTTTCTATCATCTATCATCAACGACGCCCTTTACCCTTGGCTTATTTCTCTCTTTCCCGTCCCGTCCATCCGTCTCCTGGCGTCTCCTCCTACGTTTGCTCCCGGCCACCGTCCACCCTCGCACCCGATTTGAATTCATATGCAAATGCGAGAGCGTAGAGAACCGAGCGCGGGGAAGAAGAGAAAGGCGGGGGATGTGCGGGGTGGGGGGAGGGGGGTAAAGGTTGCCAGGGAATCTGCCGAGCGTGGTGTATGTACGTTGGAACTCCGCTTAAGCCCTCGACGAAGTCCGGACGGTCGGGTACGTGGTTTTCAGTTGGAACGCAATTCATTTCACCGACGTTCCCGATAATTTCAGCGATTCCACGACAAGTTCGACGAGATAGCAGTGTATATTTTAGCCCCGGATATCGCCCGCGGAACGAGCAGTAACGGATAGGGCGCTCGCCCCCTCCCTTGCCCCGGACTTCTCGATAAACGTTCCCGTTTTTACGCGACTATCCGCTTCTCCTCGCGTAAACGTGGCTCGACTGTTCTAACGTAAATTCTCTACGCCCCCCCCCCCCCCCCACTCGGTCCTCCCCCTCTTCCTCGGGCGTTTTTTCGCCGAGCCAACGTAGCGACTGCAACGAAATTTGCATAATTGTGCGCGATTGTTTGTCCCCCTATCATGGCCGTGCCATACCTACACCCTCGCCAACATCGGGCTTTCTCTCCTTCAGTCTCTCTTCCTCTCTTTCTCTCTCTCTCTGTCGTCCTCTCGTCCTCCTATCAGCCTGATTCATATGCAAATGTCGAGGTACAGCGGCACACCACAGCGCGGAATTGAAGCCTGACGCTCACCGGACCACACATTCTTTCTCCTCGTCACAGTGTCTCTCGGTGTCTTTGCTTCCCCTTCCTTCCTCCAAAAAACCCCCGGAATTCTTTCTCTCTCTTCCTCTGGTTTCTCCCAGTCCTCTTTCATTGTGTTACTCTTCCTCCTCTTTCACCCCTATGCAATTTATACTTTTATCATCTTCTATCCGCGTTACATTCGGAAAAGCGAAGATAATTTTATTAAGTGGATGAACGGTATACATACATTAATCAGACAATATATATTACTAAATTAATGAGCGACGATTTGTGTAACGTCGCATTTACTTTAATATTTACTTCTGTCGTCCCTATTTTACCTTTTTATTCGATTCCTCGATCTTTGTAATGTCATTCTTTTAATAATCATTTCCCGAATTTCTTTCTCTTCGTGAATAATTCGTCCCTGCGTAAGTGATATCCCGAACTCTCGGAATACCTTTCTCCTTTTGTGGTTGTCTTTGGTTTTCATTGGGCTTTACCGTGCATCGCGGGTCCCGCGGGTCAATCCGAAAGTCATGTTCTTCCGAGCGTACGGGGACGGTTCGTGCATTTTCGTGGTTGCCATTTCCTCGGAATTCCCTGTACACGTACGTGTCGGTGTGCGTATTTGCACTTACGTTCGTGCAACTAGAATGGTGGCGCTCGTAATTAATGGCTGTATTGGAATTAGGGAAGTTTCAGGCACGATATTAGGAAATTATTGCCCCGAGATAAACAGACAGTTTCTGTGGCTCGACTTGCGCACGGCTGGCGAACAACGCGCGGGTATAATCAAGTTTCCGATATTGGATCCGACTTCCTCTTGGCTAGATAAAAAGTGCTCTCTGCATCCCTAGCAGTATTGCAATTGCCAACGATCCGAATGGTCCTCGGTAGCAATTAACCTCTCTCCGATGCACGCATTATACCATAGCGCATGGTGAAAAGAGTATCTAAAAGAAGTCCCCAAAATTACAGACGTAGCTATAATATTCAAAGTAAAGCCAAGTGCAATACAAGGTTATAACTCGGCAAGGAAAGTACCGAAGCCACACGTAGAGAGAGAGACGGAAGTGAGACATTGATTCCCGCGAGGTTAGAGTTGCAGCGATTGGACTGTCGGGCTGTTTAAACCCCGCGGAAAGCCAATAAACGTAGAAGCGGCCGGCGATAATAAGACGCGTAGAATCGAGGCGTTACGTCGGTGATGGGTGCGTCGTGCGTAGCCGTGCACGGCCGTCGAGTATAAATTGCCAGTGGCGCATAATGAGGGGTCGTTTGCCCTCGTCAGCCCTTTAAAGAGCCGACCGATGCGAGTCCTCGGCGGTGATTGTCGACGGTGGCCGTGAGGTTGACTCGTGCGGTCGACGAGCAATCAGTAAACCGCCGACGGTGATACGCGCGCGCGCGCGTATAAACCTCCGAATGGGCAACGACGTACAACGGCCGGGCCTATCGCGACGTTCCTGCCCATGCGAGACACTATTTAGGTACCGTATTCATAAATCCTCCGGCAAGGGGTCAACTTAACCGCAGCTCGCCCCCCGCCTCGTTCTGGCCCGCGCTACGAAGTCACCGGTAAAACGCACAACGCGGAAGGGACGCGGCAATTTCAGGGTTACTTGCTCGGTAACTCAGTGTTGAAGTAACGAGGAAAGCGTGCTTTGGGGAACAGTCTCGCCGGGGAGGAAACGCACGTTGAACCGTAGTCAAGAGAGTCCAAGTCGTTACACGTCATTTAATGTGTCCGTAAAATCAGCCTTCGCGGTGGTTCCACGCGGCGGGCATTAATAAAACATTGCCGGGTGAAACGACGGATAATTCAATGCGGAACGAAGCTGTTATTAGTTCTATTAAGTTGGAATTTCGATGAAATTCCTTGCGAGAAGAATCGCCGGGCAAACGGCGCCGCACCGGAGTCATGGAAATCCTGGAGTTTCCGCTCTGAGATTCACCCAACGAGTTGCAGAAAGTTCGTTTTATTCCCGGCGCGTATCCGCGGACTCGTTTGCTTCTTAGGATCAAGCTCGACCGCGGCTGAAAGGAGGATATCCGGTGGACCAATCGAATGGAATGCCGCTACCCACCCCCCCGCGCGGACGCGCGGTAACGAGGCCGATTCTTATTTTCAAAAGTTGCCGTCCAATGCCACGGCGGGGTACACTGTGTGCGCTCGGGAGTCATGGATGCGACCGTCCCGTGATTCGCAATGATTGCCGGGATCGAATTTCTTAAGTTCCGCGCCGGCTCGGCCGATCGATCCCACGGTTCCTTTCCTCCGGCTCAAAAGCGGACCATTCGATCATCCGTTGATTGTGCCCCCGACGATAGTGATTTACTGATTTCCTTTACTCCGTGATACACCGGCGTATCCTTCCACGACATTACGTTCTCGACATTTTGCCAACGTACGAGGAAATACGATAAAATAATCTACCGTATCTCTTTGATAACCCGTTCGCATTGAAATCCTGCATACTGGGAGGAACAGCATTAATACTGTCATCAGATACAGGGGAGAGTTCATCGCTGTGTTCCCATTATCCAATATTTGTCCTCGTTTACAGGAAACAGGAAAGTTCGATGAATTTCCTTCGACCTAAATTTCCTGAAGATAAAGCTAAGGCGAATTTTTGCACTGACAGTCGCTTGTAGTAGAAACTATTAGCGGAGACGGTGAGAATGGATTCCGTCGTAATAGCTTCTCATATTTTGCGCGATTTGTCTTAGGACGTGAAGTTTTTCGTATTTTTCTACCTGACCGCCTCGCGCGGCCTGGAGATATTAAGTGGATAAATGTAACCCTCACGCAGCTATTTCGAGCTTGACCAATGGCCAACGTAATTCTTGCCCGCGGCAGAAGCGAAGATAGAAATTCTTTGCACGATTGAGGTAAAGTACTGCAATGAGAGGAAGACCGCACGTACATATTCACTTCGTGAAAGATGCTTGCCCTCGATTGCTAGCACCTGTCGCCGACAGGTCTAGTCGACGGAACAAATTGGAGGTACGACGTAAAATCTCACCCCTTTACTCATTGTCCGTGGAAATTTCATAAAGGAGACTTCCTTCAATTAAATTCCATTCCTTCGCATTAGTTCGAAAAGAATAGGGTGGATAGTTCGGCGGAATTTCGTCCTTAACAGTGGGAGGAATTTAATGTTGATTAGTCAGTCAAGCGTGCGATTGTCGTTCTGCAATTAGTACAGGACCCACGGCATTTCCTGTACATTTTATTCTATCCTTAATTGGAAATGCCTATTTCCGAGACGCGGGGAAATCAGAAACCGAATCTAAGAGGCAGACATTAGCAGTTGGGATTAAAATATTACGTGGGTCATGATTGCGTTTTATGTAACCCTCCATTAATAACGTTTCCCTCATAAAAAAGCATTTGTCATATCTCCCTGAGGGGCAAATGTTTTAATTAAGGGTTAAATGGCTTCATATATCTCTAAGGAAATTTTTACAATATTCTTATATCTATCACGCATAAAGTAATTTCTGGGAGACTGAGCCTTAAATGCACTCTGCGAAATTACTCGTCTACAATTATAATTACCTAGAACTAGATAAATAGATTGATCATGGCGGAGTAAGTGTGCAGCAATATCAGCGCAACTAGCACAGACGCAAATTTACATTCACACGTGAGTATATTAATCTCCTCGGAGTCCGCTGAGAATATTTGTAACCGCGAAAATCCACACTAGGTCGGAGGTGAAATTGCGGAATGCTTCGTTAATTCTGCTTAAACTCAAACATTCATATTAATATCGAGCCATTCGTAACTGTTAAGACAGATACATTCTCTGCAATTACCCGTTAATTCCTCGTACACAGAAATGAACCGCTACATTATTTTTCAACGCTTACTTATCGCTCAAAGAATTACAAAAACAAATGTTCCTAACTGAAGTAATTCGTTACACTCGCGTGATTTTCCCGTAACATTTTGATTGTTCGTTAATTTGGCCTGGGAAAATTTGCTTTCGTACGTAGTGTCAATTACCTCTCATAAACGTGCCTTAATCGTTACTAATTGCCGCGTATTAATATAAGCGACGGGGTTTAAGAAGAATTAACGTACCTATCCGCGATAATTTTGCGGCTCCGGGAACGCGAAATCCAGTCCATTACAGATATCTCGTCGGTCCTTCTCTCGCCCTCTCTCTCTCTTTCTTTCTCGCCCCTATCGTGCCTTCTCTTTCTGTCTGCCTCACGGTATGGCAGACCGCGGGGAAATTACCGTGCTGCCATGCGAATACGAATCTCCGGCGCGCCGCGGTGGATTCCGAGCCCGGAGAAAAGTGCTTTTTGACTCTCCGTCTCCTTTCCCGAGCGTTTCCCTTTCCCCCTTTTACAGCCCCCCCTCCCCCCTCCTCTCCCCCGTGGCCGCTCGTTTTTCCCCCGGGCGTACGCGCCTCCTTTCCACGTCGCTTCGACCTCGAGTGGAGAGCACTCGCTTATTTTTCCGCCTCGGCCCTTCGTCCGCGTCCCTTCCGCGGTTTGTCGCGGTAGTCCGGATTTTTCCCCCTCCCCCGCCGCCCACGACTCCGCCAGGTTGGCAACCGCGCCAGCCATTACCGCGCGTGGCCCAGGCCTCATAATTCAACGGAGACGTTGCCACGTGGGTGTGCAGGACCCACACACACACACGTCTAAGAAATACAAAGCTTTCGGAACAAATGCACGCTGGGCCGCTGGACATTGGGTTACACGTCAAAAGGTCGTACCTGATAAACACTAAAAACCTAAACCCTTCTCACGATATTCACTTCGAGATAGACCTTCCACTTTGCACGATTTATGGGAAGGTGTACCAACATAGGTGTAATAACGATAAAATAATTCTTGGTACACCTGTGCGGGGAATAATATGTCGGACTTGAACAAAGGCACTTTCCTTTTGCAGGGTTGTTAATTTATGGTTTGGGAGTTTGGTGTACGTGTTCAGAGCGCTAACACACTTACCGCAATGGGCCGTCATTTGGGGGCGAAAGTTTGGTCCTGTACTGGGAGGTCCGGTGTAAGTAAATTGCACGTCTCGATACACGTCGAGGCGCGTATGTCCGCACTGGCCTGTATCGAGTTATCCCAGTTCCGAGCCATGGAACCCAGCCTTGGTTTCCACTATACCGTGTACTTCGAAATGCTTCTAATTCTCCCTGCCACACTAGCTGGCCCAGGCATCTATCTATCCGCCTATCTTTCGTTCCTCTGTCGACTGACCCATCCATCCAGTTATTTGTCTCCCGGCCTCAGCCACTCTAACTCGCACAATCACTCACTTTCCAACCTCACGTCGCATTTCGCACACCTGTGTCCTTCCTCTTTGTGCAGACCATCGCTCTCCCATTTTCATATTCCAATATTCCCAGTACGTATTCGCCCTCAACATTTACCTTTAATTCTCCTCATTTTCCAAACATAAAATTACAAAGTACCCAAGGAACGGCCAAACACTCCCGCTCAACCGTTCATATTTCACATTTTCTCAGACCTTTGCAGGTATTACCGCATTGGTTTCAAGGAATCGCGAAACCTTTTGGCTGGCTCGTCTAGTTTCTCGTATATCAAGTATACCTCGCCATAGAATCCGAGATCTAAGAGAATGCAGTGCTTAGCGTAAAGTCTACCGTATGCACTTGTCGACGTGGGTGCTGCCCTGTAAACAGACGCGACGAGGGGAAGAGAGGGGAGTTTAGTCGACGTAATACGGCTGAGGTTTGCGGCAGGGTGGGCGTTATAGTTAATTACGTCGGCCGTGCACGTCCGAGCTATCGTGCTACATGCGTAAGTAGTAAACGCTTCACTAAGTAGCATGGATATTAATACGTTGGCTTAGCGCAGGCCACTCTAAACGCAGCACGGGGGCTGCGCGAGGAGGATCCTCGCCGAGTCGTCGGTCCGCTGCTATCCGCCAAGCTGACTAAATATCTCCACCTCCCCGCTGGTTGGTAGTACGCCTTGAACACGCAACTTTGAGCGCTGCCGATCCACGCGTATCACGTAGGCGGTATAATATGGCCCCGTTGAGCATCAGTGAGCGTAAACAGTAGCGGGGATAATTCGAGAAACTTATTACGTTCGCTCGGAAACACGCGGTAATCTCGACAACTCCTAATTTGTCGGGACTGATCCTAATCGGCCGTACCAGTGGATGCGCTCAATGTTTCAGAGTAACGTGGTCACATGACCGTCCCCTGTTTTCCATGTACAAAGGAGGAAAAAGGAGGAATTATGATACACTAAAATTATGTCAGGTACCTTGGTCTTGTTGGAAAGAAGTTTTACGTGTTTTTCAACGACTGTTATTCATTTTTTCCTCTATCTTGGGACCACATCGGCTTTGTTCGAGTCACGATTACGAGCTACATGTCATACCACGGTATTAGGTAGTATACATATATCTTTTAGTCTTGTAGATCTAATTTATCTGCACCTATCTTCAGATAAACGCTTTAACACTGCGCGATGAGTCGGAGTGGAAAAGAGGCACGATGCTGCTGAACAAGAGAATAGTTGGATCGACTGGCGAGGAACGTTGTACCGAACGACGTGTATGAGACAGATAATATCTTGTAAGGGGTTGGGGAGGGGGTTAAACACACCCACATCCATACGTAGTGGTACTCTGATGTCCCATGGCCCCAGTGACCCTATCCCCCGGCCGTTCAAGCGGGTTTCTGCCTTTGGCTACCATGTTCGACTCGTCCATGTGTGTGTATCTGTATCCTGTGTGTGTACGTACATTCGAACTGTGCACCATGCTTCGTCGCTCTTCTCCCCCGTCGTCGGGCAGGCTTTTTATACTCGCGGTTTACCGAGGTACACGCGTACTCGCGTGATCGTGCACGCATACGAAGATTTACACGTGCACTTATATGCGAAATAGCCGCACGTTATTTCGCGCTCGAGCGCCCGTGCACGCAGACACTCGCGTCACTGACATTTACCGTGTCTGCAACTACAACTTCCACGAGAAAATTCCACGCCGTTTCCACGACGCGGGTGGATGCAGAATGGCACTCCAGTGAAAAAGTAGAATATCTCGTGAAGACGCGCGGCGCAGACAAATTTCTTCGTATTAACTGAACGTTCAACTGGCATATATATATATATATATATATATGTATATACTCTCTTGGCAGAAATGGACTTTTGCCGGGTCTCTGTTGGAAGACTCGTTCGACGAGTACCTTTTGCAAAGATCTCGCAGCCGGGCTTTCATTTTCCCTTTGTACTGATTATTTCCGTGTCCGTGCATGTAGGAATTCACGTACACCGAAACGCTGAACGCGAAAGAATACACGTCGGCGCGGGACATTCCTGCGGGTTTAAACGCACCGACGAGAACACGAGCGCGCGGCAAATATTTGCGTATAAAGAGATGCACCGTTGGACATGCATGCGTGTGCTCGCCACAGTTTTACGCGAGGGGGACATGCACCTGCGCCTTCGGCGCATACATCTTCATACAATGAACGTGAAGGCGAAGAAGCGTGTACGTGGTAAACACGATTCGTTTGTTCGTGCTGAATGTGTGCGAGGGAAAGCGCGCGGAACGGAATATAACAGAGGCGGAAGCTGCTCCTTACCGCAAGCCCGAGCAGCTTCGCAGACTGCTACACTGGCCGCAGAACGTTTCAATCGAAGCCGCGAACCTTCGAGACCCAACGACCATGATCCCAAGACCGATATTCACCATACAGCTAGATCCAGTCTTTTCCTTTAGTGCAAATCTCTACGCTCCGTCGCGACAAATTTGCGGCATAAAAATACAGAGGACTGTGATCAGACTAAGGGCTTACCAAGTGGTTCATTTGCCAACTAAATACAAGCGTCCCTCGAATAACACGGTACTTGTATTACACGAAGTCGCCGACATCACTGTCAAAAATTGCTTTAAAAAAAGTTTTTTTTTTATTACTACCCTCTTCGAAGACGGTCATTTTATTTTTTTATTTTTTTATTCTCAAATTCTTGTTCTTTTCGTTAATGAAAGTAATTATAATTATAAAAAACTAAACGTCCACAGATGTTACCAAGAATGTCGAGAGGTTAAATCCTCAGAACAAAATGTCCAGTTTTGTACGGATCTGGAGTATTAAGAAATGTGTTTTCCTTTGTTAGAAAATTGTTAGAGCCGTTGTTCTAAATGACGACAAGTGGTACGGTGCTTGGAACGTTTTCCATCGTGTTGTCCCGGCAAAGAAAAGGGGAGGAAAGTGACAAATAGTGAGAGCGGTGTTATGACTGTAGTGATGTGAGGTTTAAAGGTCGTAAGCAGGCAATAACGTTCTACCTCGGCGCTTGCTAAATATGTAAACTGGGTTGGAAAAAGGTTCGAAAGCATCTGCTTCGGAAGCGTTGGGATTCAATAACCGCAGGAGGGTGTCCAGATTTGTCCGTCCCCTTTCGTATAAGGCGCGTCAGTTTGCTTCCCCGTCGTGAGGTTCCCTCTCGCCGCAGGACAGGACAGCGAACACGTTGAATGGTCCTTGCCTGCTGCTCGACGGTATCGATTCCCGGCTGGAGACGCCTCGGGTAAGGAATTCGGACCGATACGAGAAACAGGTGTCTCCCATGGGGCATGTACAAGGACCGTCTCGAGAGTTAGAGACAGATAGCAGAAATTACGGTCGGTATTTCCTCCGGTTCACCTCTACAAACTCACCCGTGTCTGCCGTCTCTGTCCCTCTTATTTACCAGCTTTTGTCGTGTCTTCTCTCTCTCTCTCTCTCTCTCTGCCGTACCTACCTTTTTGCACTGTTCTCATATTCTTCGTTTTCTTTCTCTTTTTCACATCGCTTTAAATCATTGCCTATCTTTTCTCCCTTAGAGATATACATTTCCCTTAGTCAACCCTTCCGGTATCTTCCTTCCCTTTTTCCTCGATCTTCCGGCCGACATCGCTCCGTCCTTTAGCCCCTTTATCGACTGTGAGATTCGCCGTTCCTCTCTGATGCTCCCCTATCCCACCCCTCACCGCTGGCCGTCCAATTCCAGATTTGTGATTCGTGTCGCCCAGCAAAGGAGACGAGAGAACGAGGAAACCCGTGTGCGTTTATGTGCCTATGTGCATCGGGTATCCTCAGCTTACACGTAGATACTGGCCGTGTGTGTCTGTGTGAATTACATACCGACATATATATGTACAGGGAGAAAGGAGAATCGGGGGGGGGGGGGGGGGCTTGAGAGGGACCAGGACGATATTCTCGCCGGGTGGGAAAAGAAATTGGGAATTTCACGCTTCCGTTGGCCATTCGAGGGCTGGCTCCACCGATAAATGTGTGTCGTATGTGTGTGCGGTCTCTAATGGTCGAAAGAGAGCCCCTCGTCTTTCCGATCTTACGTGAAATCACATACTCCTCCCGATCCCTTTTCCACTTTCTCTCTTCTTTCCTCTGTCAGCTTTCCCTCTCCTTTGCTCCTTCGTTTATCCGTTCCCTTTTACGAATTTCTGGCATCTCTCGTATTCCGTCGCAGAAATCGCATCGATGGGCAACGCCAAATTTACATACTCTGAATTAAAGAGTTTCTCGTGGACTCGCAGAAGAGTGGTTCATGACTATAAAACCTTCCCCATGTATAGCATTGGAAATAATCACGGTTATTGTCTTTATTGTCCAAGAAAAATGTCACAATACGAAACGAAATTTCATCGTTCGTTCGAACATCGTTTCTTCGGCAATAATTTTCCATTCCTGTATAAACAGTACATGCTGAATTCATATTGAGCCAGTAGAGCCAACGTTTAGTCGACTAATAATTAAAGAACCAAGTGCTTCTTAGGTAGGAAACTTTTTGAAGACAACTTTCCGCTTGTAATGCTCGAAAAGATGCACTCTCGTTTAATAAAGTTTCAGTCGTCGCTAAAGACTTGCACGAGTTTTACCGGTTTTCTCAAATCCTCCGTAAAGTCGTCGTAAATTCATCTGTGATATATAGCTGCCTGTAAACAGTTCGTACCAATTTAATTACGCCGTGGACCGAGTTCAGTCCTCTTGATGAACCGCGAATTTGTCGATACGAAAAGTTTCGCTAAGGAAGATCGATGGAGTCTGGAGATTCATTAGGGGCTCATTCACTATACGCGTTTCTCATCCGTAATTCAATAGAAAGCTTCAACTACTTCTGCCCTTGAAAGTTATTATCACATAAACTCCGAATCATTTTTATCGATCTCCCACTTTATTTCCATACGTACCTCGAGATCTTACTACAAACTTTTCACACAATCTTAAGAAAACTGCAAAGTTTTCAAATCATCACCTGATAATTTTCTTACCGTGGGTTTGAAACTTTATTCCGCCAGAAGTTTTCTTATTAATTAATCTACCGGTTGGTCCCCGCACTCTGTCATTTTACCGTGGATTTCCCGGCGTTTAGTAAACATTTGCCTCGCATTCGGTGCATTAAAACTTTCCGAGGTGCAATCCAGAATTTGATACGTCCTATAATTGAACTTCTTGATCCGTTTAATACCTCGTTGATATATTTTCAAGAATCCCCAGCATCTCGTTCGGTTTATTTTTCCTTAATTAATCGTAACAGACATTAATGACAACGTGAATAAATTACTATATCGAAGGACGATTCCACTGTTTTTTCATGCCTCATAAAACGACCGTTGTTCCCCCCTTTTCTTTTGTTTGTCGGTATCCTCTAGTTTTTTAATGCTATCAGCCCCCGAAGTCCTAATTAACTTGGCGAAGTAAGATTGCTGCTCCCGGGGAACATAAGAGCCCCTCTTTCATAACCTTTTGCTTTTAAATTACGCCTTTGTAGATACTAAAGCAAACTTTTTTTCAATTTCGGTGATGAGACTGGAAATACGTATCCGCCCCCGCCTAACTGTTTCGCGGATAATAGCGCATTATTCAAGAGGTAAAACCAATGATGAAACAGCATTAAAAATTCGCATAATTTATTAATAACCTCGGTTATCTCGGGTTCTCAAGGTTATCGCATCCCGCTATCGGGACACAGAGTACAGTGAAATGATGGACACGTTCGGCTTATCGCAGGAATTTCAGTATAATACATTTTCAATTGGGA
Source organism: Hedychridium roseum (assembly GCA_963989215.1). Classification (NCBI taxonomy): domain Eukaryota; kingdom Metazoa; phylum Arthropoda; class Insecta; order Hymenoptera; family Chrysididae; genus Hedychridium; species Hedychridium roseum. The sequence continues at coordinate 5,059,092 of OZ022311.1, read as the reverse complement.
ATTGATTGCGCGTCCGGCGTTGCCCGCGCACAAGTTATTCGCAGTCTGTATCGGTAGGTTCTTGCCATTCGTGGCATTCCTTTTAGCGGCCACCTCGATCTTTCTTGCATCCTGCATCGGGCCTGGCCATCGAACGCGTCACGGAAGATCGCCTCTGATCGTCGATGAAGTGACGGGCCCGCCGTGTCCGGGCAATCGGTTGCCAACCGCGCACGCATCCCTCGCGCCAATGTACGCGGTTTGCTGAATCCGTTTTACGGGAATCGCGCTCTCATGAATACACCTGCACCGGGCCCCGTGGCATTTCCGTAAAGGCGGAATTTCGCGTTGGGCGATCGTCGATCGGCCCGAGGAAAAAGTGGAAAAAGTCTGGAAGGCGAGAAGGAAGGGAAAGGAACGGGGGATAGTGGGGAAAATGGGCGAGGTGGAGTGGGGTGGGAAGGGGAGAAGGGTAAGCGGACGCTGCGTGAAAGCGGGGAATGGGTACATTGAATTAGGGTACAGGTCTGAATGAATTCACCTCGGAGGTATAAAGGCGAAGCACTTACTTAGAACGCTGAGTGATAAAGGCGTTTGAAAAATATGTTTCGACCGCGGGACAGGGAAGGATGATGAAGAGCAGACAGAGCCGGCGCAAAGTGCTCTCGGTTAAGTGTTCTTATGGAAATCCTAAAGTAATATTCGCCGGGCGAAAGCCGGCCGAGTGCACAGGGCCGCGGCGCAATGAAGAGGTGTGGGAATGCCATAACGACGAAGAAATTTCCATGGCTTTATCAGCGGTATTATTCCATATGCACGATTTATGAGTTTCAATGAAGGAAGCAATGAGCGGATGCGCAAATGGTGAATCAGTAAGAGAACTTGCAAAGTTATTCCTTTGGATGCCAGTAAAGATATTTCTATGAATCAAACTTTCATAAGCATTACAGACTTTTGCGAAAAAATATTAAACACTGTGAGGAAGACTCTGCCAAAGTCATTGGCGCCAAAAGAGCATAAGAATCCACAAGTTTTTAAAACGGTTGATAACGGGAACTGCGCCAGATTCGTGTAATGCTTCTTTGTTCTTTTCTTACTTTTCGGTTTTCTTATATTACGAATTTCCGAAAACAGTTGTCGTAAATCCATCATTCATTTTTACCATCTCTACGATCTTTCTCATCGTTGTTCTGTTTGAAATTAATTTTAAAGCTTCACTGTCGGGGCTTCTTAATTTCCCCTGAAGAAAATGAAAAAATCCTCATATTTCATAAGTGTTTTTTTTCTCTTCCTTCGTTTCATTACATTTTCTGCCGTGCCTTCAAGTTACAGACCTTCGGGCAGTTGGCTTGCATTGTATTTCTGTCTGTAAATTTTAACGTACCACTTTGGTCGTCTGCGAAGGCGAAACCGAAGGACCGTTCCCGCTTTTGCCGTTTTCATTCCATCCCTTTGCACTTGCCCCTCCTCGCTCTCCGCTTCCGCAAACTAACCAAGCCGTTTATCCTTTTCCACGGAGGAACTCCTCGCGGAAGCGTAATAAAATTTCCGCAGAGAAAACGGAGGGCGCCACGACAGACGCCGAGTGGAATTTCCTTGTCTCCTCGAGACAGAGACTCTCGAGTTGCCGCCCTATTACCAACGGCTCTTCCCCCCTTCCCCCGTCCCCCACCCACCGCTCCCTCGTGTTCTTCCTTTCTTTGCGAGCTTCCGAAGGTAAAAGTTTTGTTGATTCCGCAAATTCATCTCCATTAATTCGATCGTAATGAAAGACTCGGCGAGCTACTCGCCTGAATTAGGAAAATTAGTCATAATTGATTAACTGTGCAGGACTTCCCTTACCCGAGGTGCATTGGGAAAACGCATTAGCTACTGAATTCGTACACCAAATTCTACGATAATGAAAAACCTACGATCCTAAAGTACGAGCAACGAACACCAAATTTCGTTGAAAACTTTTTTGCCATTAAACATGCAAGATTTTTAATGCAACAAATACCGTCATCAAATTAATGGGTTATTAAACTGTTTTTCATCTTTTTGTTTCAGGTAAGATCAGTACCGAGTATGCCAGAGGCAAACGGCACAGCTTGCAGTCGGTGAAATTTTCCACTGCTTGAATTTCCGTCCGAGAATTTCTGGCAGGTTCTATTGTGAATCCGTGTCGGTTCGGTATGTTTCCCGTCCGTTTGACTTGTGAGTCGAGGAGTTTCATGACAGGCGGTTTAAAGTCGACCGAGTGGGCGGTTTCACTTTGACGTAATTATCGTTTCTTTGCCGCAAAACTCGCGGCGAATGAAAGTCACCGGGGGTTTGCCAGTCGGGACAGGGCAAAAAGCAAGCTCGCAATGTCACTCGGGAGGGACGAGAGGGCCGAGGGTCGAAGAAGCATTGATGTAATTAATAGAGTCGCTCGGGGAGGGCGGTCGACGGGCCGAAATCTTTTGAGCTACGCGGACTTATCGTTGCGAACCAAAGGAGAATCGCCGAGGTACGTTTTATCGCGCCCATTTCATGGGCCTACTGATTTAACGATATACATGGTTTATGAGATGACGGGTCCTGCGTTGCCAGGGACTATGGTCACACAAGGACGATTTATATTCGATAGTCATATCCACGCAGTAACTGCTACCAGTGGTAAGGACAATTTGTTTCCTTTTCCTTCAAAGGGAAATGGGAATTGGAATCTCCGCTCAGATCCCGAGAGATAGTCTGTACACGGGCATTTCAAGGCATGCCATTGAAATAATCTTCTCAAGTCCTACCCGCTAATGCCCCTTCTTTCTCCATTAGGAGATCGGTGGTAAAAAAAAACTTCCTTACGCGAAAATAAGGTAGGTTGGAGGAATCTGATAACGAAGAGAACGGTTCGTTGATGATGTCTTTCGGCAAAAATGCCGTCGATAAAGAAGATCGGCCAAATTAATGGGAAATGGACTATGTCGGCAGTGGAATGTGCCCTCAATTAGTTAAATGCACGTGCGCTTTTACCTATATTACTACCGTAGGATATCGACGGTATATGTTTTCAGCTGCTTAACGACTGCTAACATTTATTCGTATCAGCACGCAAGGTTACTTCTGACTACGAACTTCGCCTTTACGATCAGGAATATGTAACGGTAGTAACAGGCACATATGTAACAGAATTAAAATCCCGATACTGCACCATACGGCAAAATACTGTCGTGATATCTTCGTTCTTAGTGCCATGATATTTTGTACATTATGAAAAAGCGAAAACCCTTCGGTGCAACGTGAAATTCCACTCGATAATGCTAATAGTGCATCCGTTTCAATCGGAAATAGCAAAATTAGTACGAAGGAATGCTAGCAGTATCAACTATCATATCTTCCTTTCGTTAGCAGCTACAGTTAACTACATCGACATACGAAAATTGCTAATCCCTCGAAAAACGTACGGAAAGTCGTATCGAGTAGAATTTTCTTTAAGGCGCGTGAAATTTCGTTTTCCTCGACATGGGCAATTTCGAAGGATTCCTTCAAAACGAGCGGCCTTCCCCTGTGAGATTCCTCGGTTTACGAATGTTTGCCCGCCGTCGTAGGGTAAGGAAAAAGGTAACGACGTACCGTCGCTATTTCATCGGCGAGTAGCTCTCGGGGATGCGGAAGGATCGCGAAAATCACGCTGCGCAACGTGGAATTCCGACAGACAGTACCAATCGGTCTGCCATAACAAATGGGCGGCTCGGCGGAGTAACATCGGCGTAAAGATAACATCGCCCCGGCCCCGTTACGCTTGGCCATGACGTCGGAGGAGAACGTTTTCCGCGGGGGCCCTTATGATAATCCGCCGGGGCACCGACGCATCATGCGCCCGGGATTTGTTTCTGCGATAAACCTCGCGCCTCGGCTATGAATTAGCTGGGCTGATGTGCGATCTGAAATTCAATAGCCGATAAATAACACGCTCCGGTAAATTCCGTAATCGACGCTTTATTCATTGGACATCAAGCTCCCGATGTGTGCCGGCCGAGGCGCGTATGAGGGATAAACATAGTCCTCCTATGATAGGCCGATCGTCGTCCGCGCTTTCCCCGAGCTACGATCTCGACGCGATATTAGCCCAGTCGTTTCCGTAATTTCAATCAGCAGTCTCGTCCTACGTACGATCCATCTATCCGTCCTTAATCATATACCCCCGGTGACGAGAAAGAATCACCATTCACGTGGGTAATCGCCCGCCAGCGGACTATAAAGTCGCCGTCTTATCTCCGGGAATGTTAATTGACCGTGCGCAAAATGTAGATTATCAACCGAACAGTAGAAAACCTACTGGCTCTAGGAAACTGCTTGGCAAAAACGTTCTCCCATGTAAGTGGATTCTAATTTAACAATCAGATTACGTAATACACGACGTGCCGATGATTCGAATGTAAATCTAGGACTTTACGTTCTTGTCGCCTGATTATCGTGTAGGAGATTCGTGTAGACTCTTGCGGTACCTTTTCTCGTAAGACGTCAGGCAGTATCATTGGTATATTGTAAATGGCAAGTGTCGCATGGCCGGTGTTATCGACTATCGATTATATTCCCTATGCAGCGTCAGAGGAAAGGAGGTTTGCTGCACGGTTTGCAGCTCCACGTAGGCAGGCCGTGCGCCGGATGTGCACTTCTTATGCAAACTGGCGTCGATCCAAGTTTCGGTATTACGAGGTGTCAGTTGTGTCACTCCCTTTTCTCGTAGTCGAGAGCTCCGCGCTCGATTCGAGTAGACTCACCTCCTACGTCGTTTCGCCGCGAAACTGCATCTATTCCGTTAGACCCGCGTTCCCCTGCCTTCGCCCCCCACCCCCTACCCCACCCCTACTTCGCCTTTCCCCTTTCCCGGCAATCGCGTTGTTTCGCGTCCGGAGTGCCCTTACGTCTCGACAAGATTTTTCTAGCCCGGTTCTGCCTTTCCGTTTTGTTCCGTTTCATTCGACACGAACCGCCAGATATCTCTGTGAAAACTCTTCGCCTAACCAATTCCCCGGAGGTCGCACGCACGACTGTCCTCTCCTTCCGTCTTATTCCCCTGTCCGCGTAAATTCCTGGCCATAACGGACTGTACACCTGCAGAATGGTTACCTCATCCCGGAACGTGGCCTCACGAACTTCATATTAAGAACAAAGTAACTGTCCTGGCGAAACATAAACTGCCGTGTCCTGTTGACCCATTAACCGGTCGCGGCATGTCCTCGTTAACCCTCGTCCCCGTGAAAGCCACTACTTCCGAGCGGTAATCTTCCAGTCACGATTTTCTGCCATCGTGAGAGCCCGAGATTTTTTGCAATCAGAGACAAGTTTATCCGTGCCACGTATCTTTTCCACTTTTACTCAACGTCATCTCATCAACGGACAATTCCTTTGAGAAGCAATACTTTTTTGCCCCCTTGTAAAAAAAACGGTTCTGCTTGAAAAAAATTTATATTTTTAACGGATCAAACAGCGAACGTCACGTACGGTGTGTTCGAGTTCGAGTGCCATGTGTTTACCGTGTTTTCGTTAACGAATTGAACGTAATGTACGAGGGACAAGTGGCTGAGGAATAATACTCCGAGGAGTTTTCGTTGGCGCGACGGTACTTTTGATTAGGTTTTCCGGCGTGCAGTCGGATCCGATTGGAAATCCTTGCAAGCGAAGTCTAGACGGCAGACGATGCGGATTGCCGAGGGTACATTATGTAAATCGCCGGGATAACTAGGTAATTAAAGTACGCGAATAAACTAGGAACGCCTGAATTCCCGCGCAACTTGCTTCGCATTTCACACTGTCTATTCCTACCCCCCCTTCCCTCCCGTTCGGCGTAGTTCTCCTCCGTTTGAACCTTCGTTTATTCTCCTTCGTTTCGTTATTCTTCCTCGGCCCCTCTTACCTCGTATTCCCTGCTTTTTATGTCACGGTCCATTCGGGGGCAAACTTGCTCGTATTTTTTCTGCGTTTTAACATAAACCGCTCATCCCTCCGGTGAAACTCTGCCGATCTGTTCGCGGTAGGACATTTTTTGCCTAACGTTTTTAACGTCCCGAGATGTCCCGCTTTATTCGACAGGGAAAAGGGCACATCGAGCGGCAGTCGAAGTTTCAGCTGGCCGCCTTCGTGGATCGTTCGGTTCGAACTCGGTTGCTGGAATCCTTCCGCCCTCCTTTCATCGGAACTTGCTCGTCCTTCGCGCTGGCCGGCCCGGTTGCCTCTGACCTTCCGCAACTCACGTCGTACGGGACTCCCGTTACCGGTCCTGCCCCACCCACCAAAATTCCAACTCGCTAACGAGGGAACCGGTCCGTTATTTTTGAATTCCTAATCCCCCTACTTTGTCCGTGGATTCGAAGGCGGACGGGGAGGGGGGTTCGCCCGGGGTAAACTGTCGGGCAACCTCCCCAATGCGGGGGATGGGAAGGGGGAAATGTCTCGAGAAATCGTTCGCAATCCCCCCCCCCTCCCCCCTTACGGCCACGCCCGGCAGACTGGGACGGTACCGTAGGAGGCAGTTTGAGAGATCCTAAATTCCGGCGGAGCATCGATTAAAGAAATCGAGATACGTAGCATGAATAAGAATTAGGCCCGGACGTGCGTTACTTCCTCACTCGGGCTGTACATAAACGTACCTTCTTGCCGGAAGGTCCCTTGTAAAAGCAGGGAAAGGGATATTGAAGAGAAAGAATGAAAAGGATTTCTTGAATTTCAATGTCAACGTAAGAAATCGCCGTTCTGCGAAACATGAAGGACGACGTTGTTACCCTAAATAAATATTCTTATTCAAATACGTAGTGGTGAAAGAATTTTTAGTTCGCTTTTCATCAAATTAATTTACCAAAAATAAACAGTTCTTAAGTTTGCCTTCGTCGCGCATACTAAATTGTACCTTACCGTACCTTATTAAAGAACAACCCTAGGTACGGAAATTCCGCAAGTTCGCGTTACCCATAAAAACGTATTGCGCGGCTCGTTAATACTTGGCCACCGAGGCGTACGTCAAATGGTATAGAGGGCCGTCGGAAATTTGGCGGGCGATTCTCGCCAATAAATTCGTCAATGAAACGGCCGAAGCGAGCCATTGAAATTCAGCATTACATCCTGACAGGCCGCGTATCGGCCTTTCACGGGCCTGATTACAACACGCGCTAGTCTCTCCTGTGGGAAAATCAGCATACGCTCGCGATTTCGAACAGCTGTAATCGGAACGCGCGTGCCCGGACAATTATAAGCGACGAATATCAGGCGCGTCAAGCATCGTCGCGGACATTAACGCTGGCAAAACACGGACGGGGGAGGGGAAACGACCGGTATAATCGATCGGCCCTCGCGGAGGATTCATCATTGTTTGCATTTCGGTGGTTAGGAAGGGGCCAATTCCATGGAAAGCTCTATGCACCGCGCATCGGCTTCGTGCTGATTATTCTCCAGGCTCCATAAACCGTCCGTCCTCGTCCATTCCATCCACGAGCCCTTCTCCTGAGCCTCTGTCTCTCTGTGTAACCCCCGACCTTCCCCCCGTCCCGCAGTCCATGTAAATAGAGGCCGACGCGTATTGAATATGCTCGACTCTTGATCCTTGGTCAATGCGTAGAAATAGTTCCAGGTATACCTGTTTCACATGTACACGAGCTTCGCGTGTTCGTATATACATGATTGTTCGAACGACGATTAGGAGGAAAATTTTCTGTGGGGAAAAGATATTTTTTGACAGGTATTTTCTGTATTTCTGTCATCATTTTCTCCTTGAATCGATGACATTGTCATTATTTATTCAGGACTGTTATTTGCTCCGTTACGAGGTTGAACGGGAAGAATGGTTTTGCATTCCGGAAAGCACCTTTGAATATTGTTTTATGAAGAACATGAATTTCAATGCACGGTCGCCGTCCCCACCGAGCCGAAGAAAAATTAAACACCGTAGCCGTCACTGCCAGCGGTCCATTATTCATTTATAGCGAAATAATTGGGCAGTTTTTCGCCAAGGGGACGTCGTAAAGTTTTAATGAAAACTCCTCGAATGCGCACTCCGCGTGAGTTGACCGTGGCACACGTGCACAGGAGCACCGGCTGACGCGAAAAGAAACGAATCTGAATAAAATGAACGCAATGGAAATGCCGACAAAGGAATTCTTTCCCAAACAGAAGTATGTATTAATCGCATAACATGAGTCACACAGTCTTTTACGACAACATCGACACAAGTTTATAAGGCAATTGCAGCTGTGGAATTATTTTCTAACAGATCGGATTATCGAAGTGAGCAGCATTTTAGAATTGACAAACGAGATTATTGTTGCATGAGTAAATGTTGTTTCGAGGAGCTTTAATCGACGTTCCGGAGGGGTCTGCATTAAATCCCCCATTTCCGAAGTACCGTAGATAAAGAGGATAAAACGGACTATTGGCTTAAAGACTTTCAGTCTCTTTCCGCTCGGGGCGAAGTAGCCTTTTGTTAGTTACTCGCGTCCCGGTGCTGATAAATATGCAGCGAAACAAGAGAAACTGCGCGGGAGATAGGGACGCCGGAAGTTTAAGAGAAAACGGGAGGCGACAGTCTCGCCGCTCGGGAAGCACCGCACATATATCTGCTCGTTTCGCAGTGCCATTTCTTTAATTGCGCGGAGCCATGGCAACTGGCCCGGCGCAGACCTCACCGAAACATACTACCCGCGTTTCTCACCTTCCGCGGGGAACGGTCAACTCGACGAACGAAATTGTCGAGAAATGAATTTTTTACAGCGCAAAACAAAGGACGAACAATGAATTCCACCGACGCCGGAGTTTCGAGAAATTCACGATTTACGAGGAATCATCGTAATGTTTGTTCTGGAAACGAATGTCTGCGAGTCCTCTGATCCCCGGGGATTTTACATGACCGGCAGCCGTGGAGGATGTGAAACTACGGCGAGATAAAAGCACGGCAGTTCGCGGAAAATTGCGCTCTCGAAATTTCATCAATGTTGCCGCCGTGCGCGGAGATGAGGCCAATAACGAAGCAATTGTACGTACGGAATTTCATCGACGACGAGCGGGAAAAGATATGCCGACTCGTGCGGTCACACATCGTTTTCGGCTCGATGCAACTCCCGTTCCCCCTATTGCCTCCCCACTTTTCACCTCTCCCCACCCCCCTCTTGCGCTCCTTGCTATGCATTTCACCTCGGCACTCGCGGGCCCGGTACTCCAATACATCAGCGGTGCAATTTTTTGGCCCGGGGACGCGCTTTTGATGCATCGCCGTAATATCGGCGATACATTAATTCAAGGTGAATGGGAAATATATCAGTCGGTCACATAATTTTCCTCGCTTTCCGCGCCACGATCCCCACCACGCGCCGCCTGCCCGCCGTCTATTTTCTCGTATTTATTACCGCGCGATCGCGCCCCGCACCGTTTTTTTCCCCCATGTGCCAACGTATCGTCGATTTTCAGCAAGGAAATTCAGCCTACCGGTCGTCAACTGTACAGTAACCATCTCGGAACATGTGTATTATGCGCGCGCTCCGATTGCTCCGATTTCGAGTAAAATTCGCTACTAATAAACATCCTTTTCGTCGTGTAAAAACATCTTTATGGCGAAAATTTTACAGGGTTACGCGGTTCATCCTGTCGCGTTATTTTCGCGAAATTACGAAAGACTACGGTGGCCCGATGAGATTACCGTATATAATCCCCGATGCTTTTGCGAGACAAGTCGGGGGCAAGTACCCTTAGGTGGGAACCGCTTAGCGGGGAAAGTTTTCGCGAAAGAAAGAAGCTATGCTGAAAGTAACAGTTGCGAGTCTTTAAGAGGTGTAGCGATGATAGGATCCGTCCGATTATCTGCGCGGGTAGAGGAGCCCCCTAAAGAGTTAATCCTCAAAGCGAGAAAGTTACTCCCCTTAGCCGGGCGGGGCGAGGGGGGAAGCTGGCGCATTAAGAGCTCGCCGCTTAGCCGCAAATGTAACTGAACTTTAGCGTGTGAGGAGGATCTTCCGGTAACACGTAAATTGCTTGCGAAGACGCGCTCTCGCAAGGTTTTGCCGAGATCGAAACACGGTACAAACTTCGTTACAACCGACTCCCAACTGGGATCCATAATAGCTCGGATTGCAACTCAGGAGCAACCGTTTTAACCGTCCGCCGCAGAATTGTACCGATCAAAGCATGCCCTGATCTATCGAGTAACAACGAATTACGTATACCATTTTTTCCTCTTCCCAACGGAAACAAGAAATCTCAGTGTTGAGGTGTATTAGACCAAGGCATATGAGGTGGAAGATGGAAGCTTGAAGCGCTGGGTTTTGTGTAATCGGAATTTCCTATTCCTTTTATGGCCTTTGAAAAGCCGGAGAATATGGTAGAGTTAATCTTCCGTCCGATCTGAAATATATTTAACACTTTACTCCGTTACGATATTATTTGACTTTTATTTTCGAACTGCGAGCTGTTTGAATCGGAGTAGCAGGCTGCTCGCGGGGGAGCATGCATAATAATACTTTGCAGAGAGCGCTCTCGTGAGACATTTAAAATTCCCGACAAAAGAAGGACCAAGGACCGAGCGCCGGAGGTGGAAGAAACTAATTTCCGATTAGCATCTTCTGGCCAACGCCAGCTGCACACTGGAATTACCCCCCGTCGTGAAATCCCTGTTTTCCAAACGAGTCCCCCGTCACAGAGACGGGACTAACGGTTTTCGCGATCAAAGTCGCCGGTTTGTAGGTGCAACGAGTCAGTTTAATACGTGTTTCTTAAGACATTCGTAGGATTCTCTGTCTTCTGCTCAGCCAACCGTACCGCGTCTGTTGGGCTTTTACGATCCACACCGAAACAGCTGACTGGAAGGGTCGCTCGTTAGAAACTACGATACGTGTCAGACGGTTCTTCTTACGTTTACCAGATCCTTGTCCTTACCACAGCGTTTATTCAGCCTTTCGTTAGTTTTTTTACCTTTACCGTCCTCCGTCAATTTCAACGGTCAATTTAGAATCGCCCAGGAGGTAATGACAGAAATTCTAATCAACCTATACGTCACACAACCACACACAAACCTTGTGTACTATACGCCGAATTTTCATTTCGACGTCAGAACTTATATTTTAAATGATACATTTCATAGACGTATGGAAGTAGTTGAATTCCTACTCGAAGCAGGTATTATTAGTTCCTTCATAGTCTTTTACTAAGCGTGTCAAAGTACTGCGATAATCGGCTTTACTGTAAATGAATGCTCTTTCTGATAACAGTGTTAGCATTTACCACGATTTATGCTGTCTAACTCTGTTCCACGTGCACGCATATTCTGTTTCGCCTTTGCGAAGATACACCCTACGCTGATCCCCGATGTAGGGTCATTTGCACGTTCACTAGAGGATTTAATAGATACCAGGAGCTTCCTGAGGAATTCGATACGACCAGGGAATCCAGATATAAATGTACGACTTGCATCGATATACATAAACCTGTACACGATTGACGTCTAAAGTACCTCGTTTACGTCATTTGTCGATTAATATTCTTATTTATTCTTAAGCCTTCAAACGTTCTTGTGCAGAGGACTGATTGCTCCATGTTTTTGCGGTAATAAGAGACAACCGTAGATACACATACGTGTGTTCGTAATCGTGACTGAGGAAATGGCATGAGAATACTTTGCCGTTAAAGCAGTTGTATCTTACTTAAATACGAATACCGACAAATACTGGTTCGGTGGGGTTTGATTGCCTCATTTCCGGTTTTATCAACGGTTACGCGGTTTCACAAGGTCGTAATATCCCATCGTACGATTTCATCGACATTTTACTTGTCGTATATTCTCGATAGCGGCTGAATATTTAAGGACACCTAAGGCGCTGTCAAGCCGCTACTTTCCTTCCTTATTGTACGCCATGATAAATCGATAATACGTCAATGGTCCCTTTTATTTACGAGCGTCGTTCACCGGCTGCACCGCGCTCGATTCTTCCCGACGACAATTTTCCACTCGTACGATCGTGTCAGACGGCAACCCGAGCTGCTGCGCTTTTTAACCGACACATTTTTATCCTTCCATTTCAGCATTCTTATAGCCACGTTTTCACGTTATTAGTCATCCACGATTTGCCCGTTAGGACATCTTACATTTTTTTATTTTCAATGTGACTGAGCTTGTAACACTTATAATTCTGCACTGAATTATTTAGCTTCCGTGAATCCACGCGTACTGACTTTCCTCAAGTTCCCCTGAGAAAAATTGTAGTTTTCTGTTAACTCGTGACCTGTGTTTCTCGCCGGAGACGTGTGCTCATTTCCTCATGTTCCGGCGGACACGGTGGAAAGTGTGTGTCCCGCGGACGGGACGATCATCGGCGAACTTTTTAGCCGGTGCGTTTGAGGATTTTTCTGCCGTCGGTCCGGGCCGGTGCTTGTTACAAATTGGCCCCATGCCTCATACGCGAAGCCGCCACGGTCGTTCCCTTCGCCCGTGAAATACCGTGCTCGCAGTCACGGGCTCGCACGCGGCCCATTACTTGCGGCTTGCAAATGGGCGCGTGCAGCACGCGCATTAACGCGCGAGGATGCACCGACTCCTACATAGCTGCGGGACGAAGGCAGGGGGAAGACGAAGAAAGTCAGGGAAGAGAGAGAGAAGGACAAGGAGCGACCGAGACAATGAAGGGATGATTCCGGGCGATAGAGGGAAGTGGTAAGGGAAGTTAGGAATCTGTGACGTACGAAGGATTTAAAGGGCAGAGTGTAAGGGGGCCGAAAAGGAAGAGGAAGACGGCACAATCTGGCCACGCGAGCTTTCCGCAACTTACCTCATGAGATATTACACTTCGACATCGTCCTGTAAATTCCCATTCGTTTACCCGTAATCCTCTTTACGAGCCTGTCGCAGTCCTTAAAATTTTTCGAACGTTTTAAAAGCAATCGGCCTACGCAGATTGAGATATTTCAAGCATAAATATGCTAACTTATCTATAACCGGTCCAGTGCAAAGCAATATAGACGAGTTCACGCGTCGTTTCTCAAAATTCTGTGCCATTTGCTCGCTGCGTGAGAAAAAAAAATGGACAAAAGTCGTAGCCGTGTATGATTAAACATCGGCAAAAATAATACCATTCGGCGAGGTAGGTATGAGTGGATAGGGCCGAGTATCGGAGGCAATCCCGCGAAGAATATTTATTGTCATAAATAAATGGCCAAAGATATACGTTTATGGCTACCGCTGGGAATTTTTTGCTTCACTTGCGGCTTGCAAATGAGCGCGTGCAGTACGAGCATTAATACGCATAAGTGCCAGTGCCAGGCTGCACGGAGATAAGCAGCCGGAAAAAGAGAAGACGAGGACCAGTAAACAAGTAGAGACTCGATCTGGCTAGGTGTCACGAATGTCTCGTTACCCGCCGTGTTCTTATAACTTACGGAACGAGTTATGACGCCTCCTCCTCGTCGTCGTCGTCGTCGTCTCCTATATTGTCATCTGTTCAGCGGCTCGGCATTTTACCGGCAAGTAAGTGGCTGCGTTATAACATTTTACAGACTCCCGGCCTTCGCGTAGCCGCGGCACGGAGATATTTATTGCCGTCTTTATTGTTGTAATTATTTTAAATCGGACGCACTTACCGTCTCGCATTTACATGCCGTTATAAGCGATGATAGTATTGTATAACACGCTGTGTTAATAGCCCACTGCGCGTGGAACAGCGATGTAGAGCTTCAGTTTTCCGATACTTGTCTTCCCCGTAGCAAATTTCATCGTGTCATTCGCGAAGAAACGTCTTTAGTATCCGGTTTGACAATCTCCCCTGATCGCTGCGTAATAATTTGTAGGACACGATGTGGAATTTTTGTGAAATACATTTCCGTCGTACGTCCAATTTGGGAGATCCGCTTTGGCAGGAGATAAGTTAATTTCGGGATCTAACGAAGTGGATATCGAGTGGACGGTGGCCGACTGTCGACTGCACGGGCAGACACGGGCCATTGGTGGTGCGCGGGGTTCTTAGAAACCGAAGAGTTGGAAGTGCTTCGAGCGGGCATTTGCTCTCTCTATGGGAAGTTCGACAATTGGCGACAAAGAGGTCACTCGGCGTTATTTATTTCCCTAAGTGCTCCGGATCGTTCGTTACTTGGCTCGGGCTCCGGTACGCTCGTGAAAATTTATCGTCCCTGCTGCACGCGTAACTTACTGATTCCACGCATTTGCCCGGGCAAGACCCAATGGACCGCGTGACCCCGATGGGCCACGTGAAAATTCTCCGTGCGTTTGCTGATGCAGGTGTAAACAGAACGACGAAGGATCGATCCGCGGTCCAATGGAGACCCGTCGGTCCCAATTGAAACATCCACAGGTCATTTGACCCATCGAATTTCCACGAAATGCCCGTACACAATATTCATGAAATTTACAAACCCCCATGAAACGATGAATGCATAATCCGTATTCTCCATTAAAAGGAAATTGCTAGTACAATTTGCTTCTCATCCATAATTGCTTGACTAATTCGCAAGTAACAGACTATCGGCGGCGGGTGACTAATGGTAATTAATGCGGACCTTTTAATTACCGTCAGTTGCCGTTTATTTATCCGCGGCAAAGCCAATTACGGCCGATGTTGTTCCACGTGAAGCATCAAGACGAGCAGTACCCAACGAACTGGGGGGATGGGGGGTTAGCCGGGGGATAGTTTATAATTATCTGCTACGTGGAATTTGACGACAGAGGATTTCACACGCGACTATCGACGGGAAATACCAACACAACCTACCGTTTCCTTCGTGATTCTCAACGATGTCGGCACTCGAAACGCGACCTTTATGGCCGTCCTTAATGATCGGCAGTGCGGACGCTCGTCGTTTTCTCCGCGTGTTTGTCACAGTCAAAGCGAGGATTTTCACTTACGTGTTGGCGAACGAGGGCGATTACACGAGAAGGAGCACAACTCCGTTAATACAACGTAAAGATATTTATGAGGAAATAGATGTCCGTGAAAAATCTGATAAAGTGTTATTTGTTCCAGTTTTCGGATCGGACATAATTCATGATACGAGATCCTACTAATTTTCTGCAATTTTGCATGGTCTGCTGAAGATTAAATAAAAGCCTAAAAACGTGGTAGAATGATCGAAGAATGTAAGATATTATTAAGCTTAGCAATACTACTTTATCCTTCCGGTAAACATATTTTTAACAATCCAGCAAAAATGTCTCTTATCTCCAGTAAGTAAATATGTCTATAAAAAAGTAAACCTTCTGATGTGGTATTATTTATTACAATTACCTGATTGCACATAATTCGCGTTACAGAAGATCTCACAAACTTCCCGATATTTCGCCTCTTCCTTCGACGGTTAAACGCAGGCTTGAGAACGTTCGAAATTTCGAAGAATGTCAAATATCATTATGCTAAGCTCTTGCTTTGCAGAATCGTAGACAAATTTTCGCTGCATTCCACCGTGTGGGATGGTCGGTGCGAGCTGCGAACACTCGTAGCGCGCTGTCAGGATCTCCGGCGGTGGAATTCTGCAATGACTTTACCCATCTCGTGTCCATTCTTGTACACTCCATAGCACAAAGTCCCCGCATACTCGCATTACCTGTTATGACGCTGACAGCGATTTCATTTATGACATACTGCACTGTCTGGCAATTAACACCCCCCCCCCTCCTACCACCCCGCAGTCGACTTCAGCCGTGCGGCAGATTTGACGAAGCTCACGTCTCGCATGGATGAATAAATTCGCGCTACGCGGCGAACGATAATAGCGTAGAAATCAGGGAAGAATATACAATCTTGGGGGAGCAGAATGCTCCCTCGCTCGTTTAACGACCTTACCGATGGCATGGACATTTTTTCATAGGGCTTAGCGACATGCGAACGGGAATGCCGAGGACATTGATTTACGCGCTGTTGCGTTGCATGCATCAATATTCTGACGTTCATCCAACCCGCTGATTGAGGAACACGCTTAGTGCGTTCCATATTACACGTTTGTAATACGCCGGCCTATGAGTAACGACACGTATGATACGCTATTAAATTCTCTCAAGCGAGACAAATGGCGAATCAAATGCAGAATCGTAAATGTAATACGTTTCCCGCATCGCTACTTGACGGAAGCGGTAAGGTCCGCTCTCTTATTTGTATTTGTTTGTACAGTTCATTAGAATACTGCTTATCTTAATTGGCAGGTAAATTAGCATAATCCGTTTGCCCTATAGATAAGACGGCCTTATTTTAATGTAGTTTAATTTCTGATCCATAAACTCGGGCGTTTCGCGTGAACGGAGGACGTGAAGGTACTTTTATCAATTACCCTTCAGATTTCGTCATGCCCCCTGACAGCATATGGACGCGAATCACACCATCGTTCGGACGTTGATTTACAATCCATTGCGTCGCATACATCAATGCTTTGACGTCGATTCATTCTCGTGATTGAGGATTACGCTTAGTGCTTTTTATATTGCTGGATGCATGAAAGATACGCGACAGGACCTGGAAGGATGGGAACAAAAAGGTACATAATGTTTAATAACCGTAGTGATAAATAACGTTTCTTTTCGATGCATAGATTTATACTCATCGATTGTAGTTATTTCGCTTTAATACCTGATCGTTCACTAAGCCATGTTCTCGTTAATTCGCCGATGTAAATCTTGGATAGTTTATGTCTGTAGACTTAAGCGATAAAAGATGCCCATTTAGCATCTATTTCCTGTAGGAGCTATAACCAGTTTTAATCAATTTACACGCCGAATGTCGAACTTTGCTCGGACAATCGTGTACTTTAATTCTTCAACGTATGACAAATATTAATTGTGATTATCGAGCAAAACTGATATCCCCCCTTAAATTTCATTATTACCTTTAGTGCTGTGAAAATTCAGCGCACAGCAGTACCCCCGGTGACGGTTATTAAACGTTACACACTGTTAATGAATTGCATGAAATATTACGGGTGGTTTCAGCGGGTTTCTGAGGTTGCGAGGAACATAGGCAATGCCGTGAGCAACAACGTTTCATCGAAGGAACGTGCAGGGTACCGCCCTGTGATTGAGAATCGCGGTTAGAGGCTTTTATGTAGCCAGCCCGGTTGGAATCAGCGACAAGACCGAGGAGGGTGGAAACGAGAGGAAGCTCCGGGAGAACATATATTAATATCGCGTTGTACGGAGTCGGCGGCAATGAGCGACCAAGTTGCCACGGCACTGAACAGTCGGTAATGATCTTAGCCATTTCATTGCCGGTGCCGCACACCCCATGGCGCGTTGCCTGCGTGTCGGCTCGGCACCACCTTCACGCGCTATTAAAGCTCGGAAGAGGGACTATCAGCCGGCTTTAAATTGTTTCCGAATGTTTACGAGCGCGCTGATGGTCACCGGAGGCTTCCTTCTTCTTCGTTGCGCCTTGCCGTTTTCCCTTTCGCTGTCATTCTCCTATAAATCCACCGTCGGCGCACATCGCCCGCCAATTCACTATCATATCGCGCCGAGGTATTCCGGAATACCACGCCGCGGAACTCGCTATTCGACATTGGAAATAGACGATGCGTGCTGTAATGACATCCTCGCTCGTACGCGGGGAGTCAAAGTGGATGGCGCCATTGCCGTGGGCTATGATGTGTCTCTGAGGATATCTCCCTGCCTTACGATTCCATTACGTCCCATCCGGCGGTCTATCCCGAGATAGACATGTACAGCAATTTTCCAATATCATCTAAATTCTCATGGACAAAGAATTATCTTGTGATTTGAAATAACAGCATCGGCCGACTAACGATAACACGAGCGTCGTATTTTAATCATTTTCTAAGCATAAACCGGACTGTTAAATAACGGTGTCATGTTTTTACCTATTTTGATAGATAATTCTGCCTTACCTTTATTAATTCGATTATGGTCAGGTGAATTTCATCGGCTTCGAATACCAATACCCCGGTGTTTTATATTAATTTTCATCACACGTCGGAAGTTCACCTCTAAATTCGCCGTAAGACCAATTTCTGTTATCCACTTTATAATCGATTTGAATTTGCTCTCGTCGCGTACGAGAATGGTCATTTGCTAAGAGGATTGGGTTTGTTTAACGCCGCGTTAATAATTTCTACGCACTCTGCTGCGCTGTCATCCATAATGCTTTTATTGTTATATAAATACAGCAGCGAAACACCTTATACCGCATTATCCATTTGAAATTGCCAATTAATCGAGAACTACCGTTTATGTCATGGAATAACATTTCGATTAACGCGTTTATATTGCTGAACCATTTGACCTTTGTTAAATATTACATTTCTTACTCTCGCACGTTAACAACGATGTTACGTCATAATCGTTTCATGTTAGTAAAACTGTCAGTCTTGATCGAGATTCAGTGACCATGATTAATATTACAAACACTAAACACGACACTGTGACCAGAAAAAAGACTTTCTGCTCAATTTCAGCGAATGTTTCGTTATTTCTCAATGAATTATATATCATTAAACGCACAATTATGATACTGTAATATTATTAGGCGACTGTTTGAAACAAACCGAGTTAGACGTCTGTAGCGCGGCTTGGTCCTTCACAATCTGGTATCATCCATCGTATTAGTTAGTTTGGGGTAAGCTTAGATAAACGAGAAATTCGTAAGCTTACCGGAAATTATACATCTCCCTGACGGAGTATTCGATAACACTGCATACCGGTTTCGTTCTCCAACGTAATCAGTTTAAACGGCTAATAACAATGTTCGTTCATTAATACAAATGATGTACGATACGTTAACAATCTACCTACTTGATGTACAATTTTACACAGTTAAATCATCCAAAACTAATATCATAGTTTCTCAATTACACTATTAAATGAAGAATAATCTTTCTGTTACTCTGTTACCGTTATATTTTACGTTACACGTTTCCACTCGTTGAGATGATAGTTTTATGAAAATTATTCGCCACGGCCGCAACATGGATTGTCAGTATTGAGAGCTGCCCAATGGTGATCCTGCATCATCAGTCGTCGAATTACGCGGCTCTGGTATTAGCAATTTTTAGCCGGCGGGCAGAGATAGGAAACGCTTGGCGCGAGCTTTCTATCTGGAAATTTCGAGTTACTGAGCGCGATAGGATCAAGCAGGTAGATCGATATCGATCGAGCAACAGACCGTGCGTAACGCGAGCCTTTCAGTCGGGCTATTATACACCGTGTACGGGCCGCTCGCTCAATCGTTTCAGCCACTGGAAGTGGATCATCGTGCTTAAAAGGGATCATTATGCCAATTCGTTCGGTATTCATCGTCCATAATGGCGGATTAAGTCATAACCTGTAAGCACAGGGCAGCCCGGAGACAAGATAACAGGGGGACCCTTTCTCGTTGCACCATTAAAATATTGCGCTTTACGAGCACGTTTGCTCATACGTATGATCTTCTCGATTTTAAATCCCATAAACGTGAGTGCTGCCCATAACGCTAAGGTAATATATTAAATTTCGTCGCATTATTCCATGGCCCCGATTTCAGTGAGCTATTTTTTAATCAACTTGGGGGAATTCCCTTCCGCTCGTTTCGAGCTTTTATTCATTAATTATCGATCGTTGAATTATGCGATTAATCCTTTCGAACTTGTCGGGTTAATGATCTTCCCGCTCGGCACGCTTTAAAGATTTTACCCTCGGCCGACCCCTATTACCAGCGCGATAATGCTTTTTCATACGGGGAATGAGATTCGCACGAGCCGGGGCAGTTTTTTTTACTGTGCACCAATGCGCCACGCTTCCTTCTTCGCGTCTTACCATCGCTGTTGACTCTTTCGCGTCCTAATAGTGCATCCTCCGTCGCGGATCATCGGCCAGTGCACTTTGCGAGCAACGGCCGTAGCAGAAACGTGGAAAAACCGTAGTCATTAAATGCCACGCACGTGTGCAGCCGGATGAGCTGGAAAAAATGTTTTCAATTTCGGCCCCCTAAGTACTACCTTCCATCATCTTTTCATTCTTCCCTTTACGCCTTTGCGCTGTACCTTGATAAAGTGTTGCATTCGTGTGAAAAATCCCAACTCGTCATTTCGTGCAAATCTTTGCCGTGAATCTGCGATTCATTACCCGCCGTCTCGCAGCTTGTACGTAATTGTCACAGCAATCAGCACTGTCCTTATTATCTCTCCATTATATGGTTACCTAATTAAGTATAATTCTGTCGTGCGTAATTAATTAATTATCGTTTCTCCCGGGTTCCCACTACGAGGCTCGAGGATTTCATCATCGTAATAAAGATTTATCTGCGCGATTATCTGTCTTCGTTCGGTTCTCTCCTTCCTCTCGGTAAAATCCTACCCTGCCTGGCTGTCTTGTAACTTAACTGCGGACTTTGACAACCGCGGGAGCCGATGCAGTGTGTTTGCTCGTTCCCTCACCGTCGCAACGTCGAAGATTAATGTTGAATCGCAATATGTCGCACTGGGATCTGCAGCTGGGCTTGTCATTGGTCGGTTAACAAGTGAATTGAGTTGGCTGCAAACGCGGATCGTAAATGCGTTCTCGGCGAACTTCCCCCGGGGCATATAAGGTTCGAAGGGAATTAGATATATGGCTACCCACAAGTATCTTCGTTTTATCTCAAATTTACAACGTAATTTTTAGATACTTGCCACGGACCTTGATTCATCATTCGAACCAACTTACCAATCCTGATAAAAATACACCCTGCGCTGAATTAGTCGAAGATTTATTTTGTCACATTGTTTTGGTTTGTTGCAATATCCCAGCGAGTAAATTTCTCGCTATCATAACTTTTTCCCAATGTCCACTTCCGTGTTTTATATCATTTGAATGCACGCAGCGCGCCCATAATGTACGAGCTCTTTTACATTTACAACAGTTCTAGAACCGCCTATTCCTACTGTGAGTTTCGCTGATAGCGGCTGAAATAAAGGATTAAAAGGACATGCACATTCCGACTGTGAGTGGTTCTCAGTTGTTTAAAACTCCAGTGATAAAGCTCAACATTTATTACATATTACCTGGAAATACGGTTCTCGCAAATACCGTGATTTGTATGTTCAATGTCCCGTGTAGGATCTCGTGATATGCTAATAGTCTTTGGACTTAAGTGTCAAAGGGGCATGCATCATTAATTCGTGAATTCATAGCGCACGGAAAAACGCATAGAAACCACTCGCGAGGAGCGCCAAGTAACTTAATCCCCACCGTACTTTTACATTCATGCGCGGATTTGAGAAACCACGTTTGGCAAATCGCAAAACTCATCCATTTTCACAGCCCCATAATTTTGTCTAATTTGTTGTTTTACAAAGCGATGCGCATACTCATTTCCATTAGAACGAAATGGCTAAGTAAACTGGCATAAAGTTCTTTACGAGACGTTCTCGTCGTCATTTTTTACCGTTACAAGCGGTACAGACGCATTAAAAGATTGGCTTTTATAGTTATTATCGCAGATATCACTGCTGCATACGCATAGATAACTACGTCGATAAAGATGAAGCTACGTTTCCGTTATTATGCTGATAACGTGTGACGGCAGCAAATGGTTTAACTGTAAAGGTACGCGAGAGGTTTTTCCTTCCTACCCAATTTTATCTAAAGCGAGGTTTAAAAGCTTACCGGAAAGTAGCATACGTCAATCCGCACTACAAATTCCCGGCAGTTTTACTCTCCGGATCTTGCCTGTCTCGTGCCAGTGGGATCTATCGCGGAACGTAGTAAAACCTTACTAATGGAACTTCGTTTTCTTTTTACAAGTGCGAGTAGTCTTTAATGCATTTACTCAGGAATACCGTGTGATGTCCCAGGCAAGGTGCGCATATTACGTATAGGACTTTAGATAATAATTGTACAGATACTTCCGCACGAACGGCGCAAGGTCGTAGAAGATGAAATTAAACGCTAAAAGCAGCGTACTTTGATAGAGAAGCTTTTAAGGATCATTTTACGGTTTTTCCGAAGGGACAATTTATGTACAAATAAAGCAAGAACATTACGTGCATTTAGTATTTTCAAACCAATTATTCGTGGTCAACATACGTCTCATTCCTAACGCACTGTTATAATGTAAATGCGGAATATAATTAAGGACGATATGGAAAATTCATTAATGATTAAAAAGGGAATTTCAGAAATATATGTTCAAAACATCGTTTTTTGTTACTCAACGCGCCACACGAAACTGATCAATTAACGTCGTTTATATCGCACTTAGCGGCATAACGTGTTTGCCATTAAAGTAATTATACCAGCTAAATTACATTTAATTTCCTTAAATTACCATTACGTACGTTATCGCATCTGTCATATTCATGTTTCGCACATATTTGATTACTGTACATTTCATTGGCAATAACAAGCTCCTCTGTTATTTCACGTATCACGTAGTCGGAATATGCAATCCTTTTAAATAGGGAATACGGGAGCAAATTTGGGACTCAACATTTATTTTACGTGCACACAAATCAACAGAATTTCGATTCATACACAATGTACATTTTATTACAGTTTATACAAGTCTTCTGATGAACATAATTTTGAAATAAATTGGGAAAAGCATTGGTACGTACGACGCACATTGACTTTTTGGCATCGAGATGCTAGTTAATTCCTTGAGATTGGAGTTGCTAGTGAGTCCGTAAGGTCTGTTTCACCTTCGATTCATAGGGTTTGAATACATGTATAGTAGCCGCGTTCCTGTGAAATGAGCTTTGGGATCCTCCCGCGCGGCGCTACCTGCTCGTCAAAAGACCGGCAAGGTACCACTTCCGCCTCTGCCGACGCGCGAATCAATCGCTCCATCCCCGTAGCGTTGAGAGCGTTGCCAGGGATTTCGATGTGACCCTGAGTAAGAGTGGAGGAACGGGGGGGGATCGGTTTCCTGCCTTCCATACGGGATATGATCGGCCTTCCTCCGTCCCGCTCCACTCGTGACCGGTGCTCGATAGGACGATATCGTGCGGGGCCTGAAAATTATCGGCGCGCAGCGATCGCGGGTATCATTTCCCGGGCGATATGTATCGACTGGCCGGCCATGAGGCTCGCGCGAACTAAGGAATTATGGAAGTTCGGCCCGGTCTTACTTGCCTCCTTCCGAGCCGATATACGCCCCCAGATCGCGCCTATCTCGCTGTGAAAAACCGCCGTGGAATGATGCACCGCCATCGGCGGAATAGCAAAAAGTCCGTGACGCTCGGTGGGATTACCCAGTCCTGTAAAAACCGATAGGTGCCAATGGAGAGGTGTGGATAAAGCTTATACGCAAAACCACCGAGCAATGTACGGCGAAGATTCTCTTTACAAAAACGGAATGTCAGGGAAACACGTAATTCCAATGACCTCTTATAAATGTGAATTAGACGATCGTTTTACGTTGTATTTATTTCTCCTTTTAAGGACGTTCATTTGGATGATTATGATTGAAAGTAAGTCCTTCGCTTCGTGGATACAGTTATGTTTTAAGTTTCCTTCAAATAGTGTATTGAAATAATATAATTCCATATTTAAGCATGATAAGAGTTAACAGAATATTTACAAGACGTAGTAACAGTGTACACAGCTTACGCATTTACCTTTCTAGCATCTCGAGAAAACTGACATAATGATTAACGAGTCAGGAAGTTCAAGTTTGAAACTTCAGGTCTTAGTTAGTTACACCTTCCCCATGAAGTACGTCTCGGACTAGTATTACGTCGATGTATTACGAAGAAGCATCATGATACTTACGAAATATCACAGTATCCACCTACTTAGTTTATTAAAAACGAGTTATTTCATGCAGGCTGAATAATTCATTCTGATTTCATAAAAATACATATGCAAGAGATATGGCGAAGGATTTTTGATATGTACTGAGTAATTTGGCCAATCACATCAATGTTATGTTATTTGATTTTTTAATACCTTGCCTGTAGCGAAATTCCGGTGAAATAATTAATCCTGAATGTCGGTAATTCCTGTATTTTTCATATTTCTGAAAAAGGCAGATAAGTAGTGTATAGGTACTGCTATTGGATTGGAAGCGAAACCCATTCAATTACTTTGCATTTTCCGTTCACATCGAGTCGTTACGGTACGTTACTCGGTTCGTAAATATCAATCAGTAAGCCTGATATACGTTCATGGAAATTACGATGGCGGGCAAAGCGTAACTAATATTTTAACGAGAAGCGAATAATGGACGTTCACCTTGCTTCTTCCGTCTTTGCTAATGGGACGAAAAAATTCTTTACACGCGAAGTTGGACGTTATCAGTTCACAACTGCTTTCATTATCGTCGTGAAATTGGCATCTCTGATGAAGATGTAAGCACACGTTACATTCCGAGTTGAGTGGATAATTTGTAGATAATTTCCACTTGCAGGAACATCTGTTGCCCAGAAGGCACTGCGCAAAGCAAATATACTTTGTTCCTGACACTTGTTATAATGGTCTAACAGGAAGTTGACGTTAATAATACGGTTATACCAGTCATAATGTCCTCTTTGCAAGTTAAATATCACGATTTAAATCCTGCAGAGAAATCAGCGAAATACATTTTTCAGTTAAGTAATACGGATAATTCGGATCCAACAATTCTATAATTCAACAATTTCAATAACCGACATGCCGTGCGTACAAAGGGCCTTTTTCCAGCTTTTCTGGAATTCAATTTCCACCCTCTGCCAGTTTTATCCTCAGGCTAGTATCATTGCTATACCTCCAACGTATATTTACATAAATCTCACTCTTGCAAAATTACACGATCATGATCGACGAGGTAATAATGCACCCGCGAGTGGAGCTCACGCAAATAATTTACAGTTATCGTATTATTCCGCTCGAACCACGGGAGCTGTTGCTTGAGTTCGAAATACTTATTCACTTTGCCAAGGGTTCGTGCTGACTATTTTAATTACGTAACGAGTGGCGAGTTGCGGAAGGTACGGGCATTCGCACGTCCGTTCTTACGCTGAGTAGTATCTCGCGGGCTGGCTTACACGCGAAAGGGAATAGACGGCTATGAGGAAACCGAAGATCTACGTGTGTTAGGAGCCAGTATCGTGTAAAAATCCATCTTCCTCCATTGATTAAAGGTGCGAAGGCGGCTTACGTGCAGATCACGCGGATACTTGGACCGTGGCTTCGGGTGCTTCGGCCTGAAATTCGAATTCGAATTGCAAATACGTCCATTAGAAAAGTACTTTGAACCTCGGAAAGGAAACCGCCGTTGAGCTCGCCGCGCCGAGCTTTCTGCGGAATTTACCGATCGATCAGTGTTCGTCTTCTAACAGCGACCACGCACTTTCTGTTTCATTTGCCCACTGGACAATATTCCGGACTCCGGCAAATAATCACCTCTGCGACACAGGAACAAGTTCTGAATGAAATAAGCTCACAAAAAACGTAACATTATTCGTCACTTTGGTACCTGATATGAAACAGAAATCTTCGGATTAGACATAGAGACTTGATTTGATGGAACAGAGAACACTCCGAGAAACTCGGGCCCGTTGTATTACACGTATTTACTTTACGCACGGATAGCAACGAAAATTCGTACGTTCGTGCGCGAAACGTCGAGTCACTACGATACGGCGATCCCTCACGGCCGTTATGTATATCACGTAATAACAAAGATCAGGGAAATGATTTTCTATAATGGCGGCCAGTGCGTGAGCGTTGTTCGGTTTCTCGTAAGTATCTATTAAGCATCCGTTCTCTCGGGCTACCGAGTCTGCTTTTCTTTCCGTCTCGCTTCCCCCCCGCGCGTGCACTCACACGTGCGTGCATGTGCGACCACGCAGAGACTGGCACACGGGAAAACGCATGATGATTAGATGATTCCACGGCATGCAGGGTATTTGCGACAATTTCACAGCCGCGCCGAGGGCTACGAGAGGAGTGCGACGGAAGTGGCGGCTCGATAGACGTGGGGGGGGGGGGGGTTGTGGAAGGAAGGAGATAGGAAGAAGAAGCGATAAAAGGAGAAAACCGCGGAGCTCCTGCGGGTGTAGATCGAGCGCGGCTTCAGGCAAGTCCGTTAGTTTCACGTGTCGTTACGGTTTATAAGCATAGGATGCGTTCGACGTTACATTGCTCTTTCCCCGCCTCCCTCGGCACGGCGGAAGGGAGACGCGCGGACGAGCGCAGGAAGGAAAAGACTCGCGGAAAGGGAGAGACGTGGCGGAGGAGGGCAGGGGGAAGAGTCCGAGCGCGGCGGTTCAATGCACTCGGTAAAACGAGCGAGCGCCTCGACATCCATCCACATCCGGAGATATCCAGCGAATAGACGCTCAGGTACAACGGCAGGGGGGAAGGGTATCGACTTACAATTTGACACGGGCTCGGTATTTGTCGCTGTTAAGTCCGCGCAATGAAGGATTTCCATCGTTCTCCGCCAACCCTCCAATCACTCCGAATGCCCGTTGCTTTCCGCTCTCCACGCTTTTCTTACTGTTCTCCTACTCTTTTCTGCCATCTGCACTTCTTACACGATCCCTGTATCCGCGATGAATAGGTTACGTACGTCTATTTTTGTACGATTTATCTATTGGATGTTGTTACAATTTCATTACGTAACTTTCTTTTATGAATAAATCATCTTGCAGTTAACAGGTTTGCTCGGTTTGTGTCGGTTTCGAGTGAGACGTAATATTATTTGTTGAATAAATTTTAATTGTCATGCATCTAAAAATTCTGAATTCTTTTGCTTAAGAACTGAGTACCTACTTAATTCATGTGAAAAAATTCTGAAAAATAATGAATTTATGTACCTTGTAGTTCTTGCGCCTCTATAAAATATGAACGACGTTGATTACATCGGCAAAAAGTCACTTGTCGGGTTCGCCCTGCAATAGAGCATTTAAAAAGTTTTTAGTTACATTTTACGCCCGATCTGCATGTCCAGCACATGTAGCGACTAATGCAATAGAAACCATAATCTAATTAAAGATCGCGTGGGCTTGCGTGCAGTGAAAGTTAATACGTTTATTACTGGCGGCAAAAACTGGGTTATTAAAAGACCATTACCGACTGAAATTACGCAAGTTGCATTATTAGCCAAGGAAAAGTTATTGTACTTTATGGCTGAAGCATCCTTTACGATCGTTACACCGGATAATTGGTTAACGTGTAACATTTTAAACACATAAAAGAAAATCCCGGGAATACGAATTTTTCTTCCTTGGCGTGATAGGAATGGATCGTCGGTAGATGGCCGTCCCGATAAGCCCTGAAAAGCCGACGGAGTATAGTTTGTAAATGTCCAGGGGGCAGTTTATAAGAACTAATTATTTTAATGATAGTTTCGCGTCTAAGCATTGCATTTATCGAACATTTATGATCATTACAAAAAGGCCCGTACACGATACTAACGACGATCACCGGCGACGATGTCGGACGAGAGATTGCATAACAAAAATGGCCATTTTCGCTGGCGCGGGCAAAAACGGCCAGTCACGATCGCTCTGGCCCTCCGCTATCGTAACCAATTAGCGACGGGGGCCTATGTCAGCCGGGCGATCCCCGCGGATGCTCTCCTCTCTTAATCGATCGGACGAAAAGAAACGAGACGTTAAAATTTACCGCGACCGACGGCCATAGCCGCGTCGTAAGAAGCGGCTCTCGCTCGCTCGGGCATCGCTTTACGATTCGATCGGGGCAATTTGCGAAATTTATAGTCCCGGAGGCCGGGGCGAGAGACGTGGTGTTAACGAAGCCCCGCAATGGCGCAGCTGAAACGCGCGGGGGGAAATCGATAGGCAGAGAACAGTGCTGGATAAAGTGAGGAAAGAAACGGAAGAACGGAGAAAAGATTGCCTCCCCGTGGAAAAACGGTCCGTGGCTCCGTTCGCACCGGCGGGGAAGCTTCGTTAAACGTATAGGAAAACCTAATTATCCTATTAATTATACTGCTCACATTTTAATCTTGTCATGTATCCTCTGTCGAAGGTAAATGGATCATCGTGTAATTGAAGATCTGTTCCGCCGTAGAGCTTGTGGATGAAGGAAAGTAAATTGCTGAAAATAAGGATATAAGGGAGACTCAATGTATAAGAGACGCACGAGAAAATAATCGGAATGTTAAACAAATAATACAGTAGCAATGTTAAATGTCCAACGACATTACATAATCCTTTTGCAAAGCGGTATTTGAAGCATTGTATTCGTCTTATTTCATTCACATTTATGTAAACCAGACGAGTGTTACAGAAATTTGTATCTGCGTTGGCTGATTAAAATATTCTCGCTAATTATTGACAATGCCAGTGGCGGTGTCGAAATACTTATAAATAAACGCACCTCGACCTGTATGGCATTCTCGACGATCGCAAGAAACCAGCGCGGAGCACGATAAATGAGACCGTACGATGACGAAGCGTCTTGCTGCGTTTCAACGTGATTTTCTTACCTACCGAGTGGATCGTCTTTTTCTGGACGCGGGGAGAATAGAGAGAAACAAAGAGACAGACACATACGTGAGATCGTGCAAAAGTTACGGCAGAGAAGGCAATGCCAATGAGAGGCATATCGATAACGAAAGTACATACCCTAAGCAAGTGCACGGAAAGATGACAGGGACTGAGCCTGGAGAGAGAGATTACCACCGTGTGCCAGAAGATTAGAACGTTAGACGAAAGAGGAGAGGAACGGTGGTACCGGCAGAGAAAGCCGACGAGGAAAGGAACGAGCCGAGAAAAGTGCGTTCATGCAACCGCGAGGTCGGAAAGAGGATGGGAAGAGGGAGGGGGGACAGGAAAAGAGAGAAGCTGTACGGAGTGTAGCGCGGTCAAACGGCGGAGGAAGGTACAAGGAGAGGGGGAAGTAAGAGGTGTGACGGAGAGGGCAGGCAGATAGAGGCGGATAGCCGTATATAATGCACAAGGAAAGCGGGAAAGAGTAACGAACTGGCAAGGTCGAGCGTGGTAGGCCAATGTCTCGTCCTCGTAGTACGAGCCGATGCAGCGCTGCTGCAACTCCTGAAGCCGCGTTCCCGCCGTCGTCCTCGCTGCCGTGTGCGGCGATCCCCGTTGCCGCTGCCGATGCTCCTGCAAGCAGCTGCAACGGTGCCGCTCGGCCGACGAGCGAAGGGGCTCGGGCCTAGGCCAGGGAAGGGGGGAGTGGTGTGGCCGCGACCGTGATGCAGCATTGCAAGGCCGCACCGCAACCGCGAGAAACCGGCTAGCAGAGGAGGAAGTGTCAGGGGTAGGAGTGACGCCGAGATGGAGCGCGAGTACACATACACACACACACACACACAGCTAGCCAGGAAGGAAGGAAGGAAACGCGCGCCGAGGCCCGGCCCGGCCACGGGAATTATAAACAACCGGGCGGGAGGGGAGGGAGTGGCAAATGCCGGGGAAACTCAAATGGCAAAATCCGACGAGGATGAACGCACGGGGAATTTGTGCCCGGTGAGAAGTACGAAACCGAGGAACTTGTAAAAAGAAATACGTACTTCGAGCGGTAAATACATGAAAGTACGTGGGTTTGTTTTTCATGTATGTTCCGTGTGTTTTCGTTTTTCAAGCCGACACTGAAATCTCGCGAATGGAATTTCCGAATGCACGTAAATGCAAATGTTGATACCGCGGGGCCAGGCGAAATGAAAATGAAAGGCGGGGTGTGTGAAAAACAGGAGGAGAGGAGAGGTAATAACAATGAAAAAAAAATTCATTGCACTGGTATTATGAAAAATCCAAAGTGGAATGCGTAAATCAGCGTGTTGCAATACCCTACGGACGTATTATCTGACCGATTTGAGGCAGGTTGTTGGTCACGCGAGGAGTTCACACTTTTACCAGTCATAATTAATATCCGTTCTCTCGATTAGACGTTTAAACGGTTCGTAGACCTTTAAGTGCCGTTGCTGTATCGAATTGACGATGCGGAAATTGAAAGTCTCTCGAACGAGGATCAAGGGAGCTATTGAAAGAGAATCTGCTTAAATAAAGGACACGTTCTATACGCGCTTTCACTGAACTCCAGCAATATCCAAATTCAATGGCACTATTTCTAAATCGGTATAATTTTCTAATTTCAACAACGACAGATTCTCAAGGACACGGTTAATTAAACCGTTGCCTTAGACCGTATTTCTGCGGATCAAAAAAGATTGTAATCTTACGCACCGTTGTTGGTTTTTTATTTTCGATTGACGTATCGGAATCTACGTGGACTATATTTAGCCGAAGCAATCAGCGTAGAAACAGGATCTACTTAATCATTATGCACGTAATATAATTTATATTGTACGCAAGTTTCCTGTTCATTTGCTTTCATTGACATACTTTTGTGTCTGAACAAGTCTGGATGTCGGGCAGGCGGTTTTGCATCTTTATAAATATCAGGTCGTTGCTGGGACTGAAAATTCTAGAACGCCCGGATCTTCAACGTCAACGTCCACTCGACGGGTCCTTATTAAGAAAAACAAGTGGTAGACGCGTTGCGAGGATCGCTTTATCCCAGTCAAAACGTTATCTGTCGCTCGACCTTAATACGCTTACGACCTGATACGTGTCAGAGAATTATACGATGCGATAAGGCATGGGGCAGGTTTCATCGGCCATGCCGCGCCGAAGAACCTGATCGCTGCTTTTTCGCACGATGTTTAATATTATGCGATTCGTTTAATAACTCGTCAATGATCTCAAACTCAGTGTACAATTATCCCGAGCTATCCTAAGGCCGGCTCTAGATCCACGTGAGAGATTCTCTTGTCCGATACGTCGCACCTCGTGAACCTGATTTCACAACGGGTAAAGTCACAATGCTTATTAATCACTTTGCGCAACGAAAATTCCCTATCACGAAAGGCTGAAATTTGTTAGAATTTTCCTGCAGGAATTGTCAATTTGGTAGATTGGTTTCTCGAAATTTTCGGGTACCTCTATTGCATATAAGAAATTGATGGTTTCGAAATTCATCCACTTGGCGGGGTAGGATGGGGCGAGGTAGACGTACGTAGCTATCTGCTGGCTTTCATTCGGAACGAGTGGATACAGCAACCGACTCCCGCAGCGTCGTCGATCGTCCCGCGTTAAAATTCCACCGACTTTTTCCCCCCCTCGCCGGTACATCCTTCGGCTCTTGTACGTCCTTCGCCGTGTAGGCTATCTCGCCATTACCTAACCCCGAACACAAGCGCGATGCGTTCGCACGGGTCGTCACGTAATATACCTGCCCACCTATCGTTAATCCTCCGGACGTCGTATAACGAGTCTCGGATGTAACACTCGAATATGGCGCGCGAGCCAGCTAAGAAGGCGCCTCGAGACGTGGATCATTATTGCCTGTCAGCATTTTTCCCCGGCGAGGATCCTTGCCCGCCGTCCGTGTCCTTCAACCTCCATGCAGCCTCCACGGCAACCTTCACCTACGAGAATCTCACAGAGCCGCCGCTCCTTCCGTGGTCAGTCTGAAAATTATCTGTTAAAGTACACCGACGGTTGGGACAATATTATCAGGACCCAGGGATCACTGTTTTGATTTGTCTAGAATAAACCGTTTTACTGACAACACATTTTTCCGGCCGATAAATACAGATAATTATTTGCTTTATGAAATAGTTTGCCGCTAAAAATACACACTGCTTAAATGTAAGCACTCTTCCAGTGTTTCTTTGAATACCTATAAGACGATTATCAATAAGGACTGTGGTTCACTTTGAGATGTACTTTTTTTAGAAATTCTCCACCGTCACGGTGAAAATTGTACTTCCAACTCGTTCTATCGTTGCCGACATTCCGTTTATCCGGGGTATGAATATATTATACATAGGAATGCGACTGCTGTTAAGGAGATACTTAAAATGATTTCACTGATCGTTTTGTTAAACAATTATAATGATTGCTGGTAGTAGAGATGTCGCCGTATTTATGCCTCATTTCCTGTTTGGATTAATTGCAAGGGTAGAGATTTAAAAACGATCGTGCAGGTCACGGTTAGTTAAACCAGAATCTAGACCGATACCGTGTAAATGACTTGCAGTCATTACTGAAATACGTAGGAAAACAAACTAGCCGTAGACTAAGCTAAGTAAGATAAGCCCGTCATTTTCTTTTTTCAGTCGTCCTACAAGACGATGCACTTGTCATTCTGTCAGCGACAGTGGAATGGCCTATCCATTTATCTCCTGTCATTTGTCATTCGTGAAGCAATCGGCATACAAATTCTGCTTTAACGGTCGCTCGCACGTATGATGTATTGTCACAATCGGCTTATCTATCTTTTAGAAGAACCGTGTTGTGGAAAGGCTGTGTGATTGTTTCCATACGTTTAATTAGTGACACCCTAAGCCTCGGGGATGATGGATTACCATCCTCTGCGTTATCGTCTACAATAAAAACTGACCGACAACGTTAATTGCTAGTTGTGAATATCGCGCGTTCCTGTAAAACTTATATAACGTATGAAATTTAACGCTTCAGATATCCTATTGGAACAGTTTGTATGGATGTAACACGTATTATCGCTGTTGGATAATGTATCTCTCGATTTTAATTGAAGAATTGTAACGTCGAACGATCGTATGGATATCTGCGTGGTTTTGATTGGATTAATGCCAATTTAAATCGGGGGATGATGCTTTGTCGATGTCGGCTCATAAAATCCAAATTAACGGGAAACACGAGTTACGAACTATTGTCGAATTTTCCCGGAAGTACGCAGAAACATGACGTTTCGGATCTATCAAGTGCGATGCTTCGGTCATCGCGCAGCGGTCTTAGAACGCTAGTCCGCGATTCGCTGAGCTCAGGGACTCGTCTTGAGATGCGAATCATTATTGCCCGTCATAATTTTTCCTTATCTCCTGGCTCGGGGCATAATCCGCGCCCTCCTATCTCGTCTATGCGGCTTTAAGACTGGCTTTGATACGCCGGCGAGTAATATTCGTTACGGAACGGAAAACCGCGTGTCCTCGGGAATAATTTACCGTCTGAAATCGCGCCGGTCCATTGAAATCAGAGCGTTGAAACGTCCGACGCAATTCGCATCGCACCTGACTTATACGGATGAAATCGGATTAAGTGTTTGGTACGGTAAACCCCGAGTGCAGTTCCACGAATGGCGAATAAATTCCTGATTATCATTGAACAGCGATTCCGCAATGCTCAATGGACTAAGGGAATACGTTATAGCCTTAATGGCAATATTCCTGGCAATTACGATAATAGCGAATCGTTTAAAATAATGATAATTAGTAGTTAATGCAGCGGAATAAATGCCAACATTGGCTAGAGGTAATGTTAAAAGACATGCAGGTTTATTTAACACATCAATATTTTCGGGTATTTCAGTCGTTTCCATTATTTCTTAATTATCTGAAAATATTCACCATTTAATACGATTCATTGAACGTCACGCGATGTTACAAATTTTTAGATTCTTCCTGTCGAACCAGGTTAATTATACATACTTTTTCCCTACGTGATACGTAATTTACGAGTGGTCAAAATGATTAGTAGTCAAATTTATCGTCGGAAATGGGGATACGACGTTGTTGGTACCGTGCGTGACAGTGGACAGTGGGGTTCGCGTTGGGCCTAAGCCGATGTGGTCGGATTAAACGATTGATACGGCCAACGAGGAACGGGGTTTACTAACGACGTGACGTCGAATAAATGCCCGATTGTGATTAAACGGCGGACGTATAATGGGAGCAGTGGCATGACGCTCGTCCTTCTCGTCGTAACGATCGCCGTTGACAGGAACGAGCGCTCTAGCTCTCACTCATCGCTCCCTCTCTCTCTCTCTTTCCCTCTGCCTGTCTCCCTCCCTCTCGTCGGATTCCTCTTTCTCGTTCCCTCCCTCGCCCGTTCTGTCCCTTCTTTCTGCTTCACCCTCGTCCTGTCTCTTCCTTTTATGCACGCGTTGTCCCATAGCTTGCCTTCCCGGAAAGAATATTCACCGCGCAAATAGACTCCGGGGAAATAGCTTTACCGCCGTGGAAGCGTATAGACATGCGGCCGTGCGTTGTCGGTTTATGTACACCCCGGCCCTTTTTTTCCCTTCCATTTATTTTCCCTTCTTTGCCCGGCTTTTTTTCCTCCCGTCTGTTGTAACGATGCACCTGGGCACCGCGGAGTACTCGCGTGGTTTTCGCCCCCCCCCCTTCTTTCCCCCTTTTTTTTTCAGCGCGCCGGGCCGAGGAGGCGAAATTTGCATGGAAATTTTATTCACGCATAAAACGAGCCGAGGAATAATCGATCCCGCACGGATCTTAATCTAATATCCGGCGTGAAAGCGCGGAATAACATTGACGCGCGCCGTTCGCGGAACATTTTAACGAAGCACCGTAAACTTCAAAATTTATTTACTTCCTCACACTGTGTCTCGCGCTAAACTCCGTCGATTCTGCGTATATTCCTCTCATTTGCGTGATACATCTTCGGCGGAAATTAGCGTTACGTCGAAAGCTTTCATCCTTCCCGCTTTTTCGCCCGATCTTTCGCACGAATTCGCCGAAGAGAGAAGATTATTTAACGACGTAGACTTCGCTTTAATGCGAAATTTGCATGGGAATATCGTCGGCTACACCATGAGCCAATGCTGTGATGGATTTCTCGTCCCTTTTCGTGGCGGCCCTGTAAAAACCTGTCGGCGCGGCTCATTAGCACCGCGAGTTCGATCGCAGCCGCGTAAAACAGCAGGGACTTGCGGGCGAATACCGGGGCTTAATTGTTCCGTGGCTTCTCCCTTACCTCGACTTTATCCTCGCGCCGATCGATGAGGACCCTTGGGCGCCCCGCCGCCCGATAAATACGAATACCTCGGATTTAAGCGCCTTGTTTACCTAATTCCTAAGTACTCCGGGTGGTCCTGGCCGCATTTACCCGCGCCGCCTTATTTACATGGTCCTGCGAAAACACCGTACGATCGCCGACACTGGCCGACGCCTTCGTTCAAAGGAGAAACTCAGGCCATCCGCGCGCGCTTGCAATCACCCTACCGTTCCTGCCGTGCCATACTTGACACGGTTGGCTCGTGAACGCTCGACAGCTTGTTAGACTGTACTATTAAGGGAAGCACAATTAACAGAGCGTTTTTCCCCCCTCCTAAGTGTGCGTGCACCGGCCGACTTCGTTGCCGGCGACGAAAAAAATATTGTACGTTCAGTTGTTTTTTACCTCGTGCGCCGGAAAAAAACGGCTCAGGAAGCCGAGGGTTTCCCGTTCTCAGGAAAATTACGTGATATTCGTTTGAAAAAATTCCCCGTTAATGCTCTGATGTTTTAATATTATTTCAAAATTGCTTCAACCCAGTCGTGTATTCTTTAGTTTGTTAATAATTCGCTCTAATTTTGAAATTTGTGGCAAATCATTTGACGTCACTGTAAAGTTCCTCTGGTCGTCATTCAGGTCGTCATTAAGATCTACACGCTTATTACTGGAGATATAGTATTAATAGAATTCAACCTGGACAGTATATCCCTGACGTGATATTTCGTGCTGTTTTGGTTGTCGGATGACGTTTGAAAGAACAATGTTTGTCGCTTGCACAACAAATACGCTTTGTCGGTTCTCGTACCGACCTGCCCGCGCAACGTGAGCATTGTGGCGTGATTCGAAACCCGCTGACAAAGCTTGCATCCCCATTTATCCTCCCATTCCGTATCGGCATTTCCCTCTCACCGCCATTCCCTCGCATTTCTTCCTATGTTCGCTCACCTTCCTTTACTCCTAATTTTCCCCTCGTTTCTTTCGTTTTCAAGATTTTCTTCTTCGTGCATTTCTTCAACCTTCATCGGCTTGTTACTTTTTGTAGCTGCCCTATTCTCCTTTTTCTTTAATTATTCCTTTTATTACACGGCGAAAAGCGGCAATCGTCTTAGTTGGCAAGAGATACATATATAGGTTAGCTGTGATTATTAATTTTCTCGTATATTTACGATATCTATGCCAGGTTACTCAGCAATATCATGGATGACAGGTATTAACAGTAGCATTATACGTGCGAATACGTCGACGGTTTGTCCTTTACTTCCAAACGTCCTTTTACAATCGTATTATCGTTTTCCTGGAACGAAAGTCTTGGATCCGCCGACATATTTCTCGGCGAACAGGACACGGACGATTGACTTATACGGGCTGCGTAAGGATCCGCCGATGCCGTCCTCCGGTTTCCCAGAAAATCCCTACGTGCGCGGGGATTCAGCGGGTTGCAGGTGGAATCGATTTGCCGATGCGGCGCGACTTTGACGTGCGGCTTTTAATTGCCGGCCTCTCATCGACACAGAGCGGCAGCACGTAAGAGTCGGGCAGTGGCAGAGAAAGGGACGAGTAACTCGGCAAAAAGACGAGAACAAGCCAACGGGGGAGAGGAAAAATGACGGAGGAGAGGAAAAACGAAGAGTCCACTCGGGCGTGGAAGGTTCGAGAGGTGTTGGAGCGGGTTAAAATTCGGTCGGGGAATTCCGCGAAGCGCGGATCGTGTACTGTCGGAGGGCATCACGAGCATTATCGGCCGGCATACCTGGCTTTATTGGTTACCACGCTTTCGCAATTGCCGCTTCGACGGGTGAGCCACGCTTGCGGTTGGACGAGGAACGGGGCACAGGCAGGGAAGAATAAGGGAAGTAAGGGCCCCGGCCTGGCGTATATTGTAGGGCGATGATGCGCGAGCGTGCGCGTCCGGTCTGATGCAATTAAAACGTCGATTTGAATTATGCCTAGGCCGGGCGGTGCGCTTCTGTGCGTCGAAAGGTAAAAAAGATCTTTGCCGTTTCGCTTTATTACGAATCTCCGTCCCCGCGGCACGAACCAACGAGCCGTTCTGACGTCACGTCCACATAAAATCCAGAGGAAAATTATTACTCGAAACGGCCCGCGCCCTCCTGGCAATTTTCACCGGCTGACAAGTAATAGTTGCACGTATACCCGGTACATCGACGTTTCATTAACATAGCCGCAACAAAAGTTGTCTAATCACATTGACAAATACGGTTGTTAACACACTGTGGAAGGGCCGAGGTATTCGTTTAAACGAATGAACGAGTCGTAAGAGACCCGTGTTCGAAAATTCTGTCATTCCGACGTCCATCCCCCCTTCTGAAAATTTCTTCTTTAAAACTGAGCCTCGCGCAAGTCCTTACCGAGAGATGTCGAACGTGTAGTACCTGCGACGTTTTGAGTGCCTGCGCCGGGGACCGTTTTGCTGGGGATTTCTTTGTTTTCGCACTTTAGCAGCTCGGATCCGCGATGCATTTTGCAAGCGAGCTCGTGAAGTGCAATCGACCGTACGGCCGGGGTGAAGCCCCTCCTGCCGAGCTTTCGGCTTTGCAAAGCTCACGGTATCTAATTCGTTGCGCAATGGGCAAACTGCAGTTGCTCTCTCGGCTTTGGGACATCGTATTCAAATGTAACTACGTACTGCCTCTGACGGGGTAATATATAAACCTGTTATATGGAAATAGATGCATGTTTTTACCAGCCTTCTACGACGACCACGATGCACTCTATCGCCTCCCTCGTGCCTCCCCCTCCCTCCCTCCGCATATCTCCTTTCGACTGCACCTAGCCATGAAGTTCAGTCAGTTAGCACAGCGTTGCCAAAATTGTCTGGTTATTCGTTCGCTGGTAAATACTCGATAGTTAACAATGCTAAACGAAGGTATTAGTTCCCGGTTCAAAAGGCTGAAAATAAGCATTTCTTCGTATTTCTCATATCCATAATATTCATTATTTATACCATTTCATTAACGTCATTTGACACTTCTCACATCTCGAAAACGGCATGAATTATGTCATATTTCCAGAAGAGTTTATTGTACCTGTCATGGACAGGAATTTTGCTAATAGGTAATGACGACCGGTATCGTTGACTTGTAAAGTAAATAACAGCCCATTGATCAATTTCTAATTACCGTCGCGTCTGGCCGGTAATTTCTGCGGGATGCACTTCGATCTACTATTTCACGTAATTGAGGATATTATCTAGCTTCCTGCGTGAATGCATAGCAGATGTTAGTTGATTCGCGTGCTTCAGGGACGTTCTCGCTTACGACGAATAATTCGAGTGGCTTCCCGAACGTGATAGTTGGCTCGATAATTTGACGGTTGTTACCCGTTCTCTGGCCGGTCATCAAATTCGCTAATGAAGCATCTGCGTCGCTCAGTGAAAGATTATTTAACGAAACTTCAAACAGTTTAATGACCACTGACAAGACTACCTGAAACGCTTGTCGGTTAAACGCCATCCCACTTCCGCGAAACTCCCCCCGAGTATGTCCTTTCTTTTTACATAATTGCTGGCTAATCGCGCCGCGGACATAGGTTTAATTATCTGTTCGTAGGACGAACGGGGAACTCCTCATATTACACGGCAGATGCGTTATTAAAGGCGACCCGCTAATTAATCTAGTCTCATTAAAGGTCTGCGTGTACCTGCGAAAACCTGATTCGGCGCGAACACTGCCTCCTCCGACGAACTTTTTCTCGTTACCCGCACTTCACCGGTAAGGCCCCACTGCACATACGGCCCCGAGCTATTTTTGGTATAAATATATGCATACCCGACCGTATGAATTGGCGTGAAAATGTCCTTTTTTTCGTTGTCGTACACGCCGCTCCTTCGAGTCACGTGAATCAAGTTTCACGTGTCTTCGGGAATTATCTTGACCCACTCGAACGTGAATAATGTCGAACGACGCACAAGTGGATCGTCCTGAGGAGGAACTCGGGCCGTCTTGTTGCTCGCATTGCTCGTTCCGACGTCTATGACCTTCTCGAAATTGTATTTTCGCCGAGCAAACCTCACGGATGTACGGGAAATATACTTTAATATTCTTCGCTGTATTCGCGTAAGGTCGTTTGGTACAAGAATAGAGAATCCCCATTCCAAGATATGCGGGAACTTTAATTCCTGTACTTGCTTGCAGGAAAAAAGTATAAAGTTTACCCGCAATACCGGAAAATATCGTCTTTACTTAAGCCAAATGAATGAAACTCGATAAATTGCTCTGATAAGAATTCATTTTCCGGAAACTATTTGCACTTAAATCTGCCACTGTCTCTGGTGCTTCATTTTACACACATTCGGCGAAGGTTAATGACGCTTTGTTGTACTTCTAATAACCGGTTTCCACTTAAGGTAGCCTATTGCGAAAAATCGACTGGCTGTTGCGATGGCCGTTAATAAAGAGCCAGGAGATTTTCATTACGCACGCTCTCCTTTCGTTCTAACGGATAAGCAATTTCCCGTCTATTACATCTTTTTCGAGTACAGTGGTGTCAAAATTGCCGAGCGTAAGACCCTCTTCTACGTTTAAATTACCTGCTGGAGGAACGACAAGGAGGACCATCAAAGAGCAAAAGGACGGTCCTGAGTGTCATATCGAGTCGAGAGAATCGAGGATTCTTGGAAGCAAAGCACCGCTTTATATCTCCTCCCCGGCGTTTACTGCAGTCTACTTCACAAAACGCAATTCTGCATGGTGCAATTTCTATGGAAAAATGTAGCGGCATTGCCTGGGGGTACCTCGTACACAACGTTGCAGTTAAATAAAAGACGGTTCTGCATAACGAACAAGAATCGTGTCAGAGACTTTTCGTTCCTAATTAGGGCTAGAAACGTTCCTCCCTCATCTAGCGAATCCTCAATTAAAATCCACGCTTCATTAATTCGCATTCAAAATCATTTCCTATTAATCGTACAGCGCAGTTCCCCTTGTTCTCCTGATGCTTCGGTAAACGAAGTAACAAAGCGAAAATGTAGCCCAGCTGTGCGTTGCAAAGGCATTCAATAAACACGATGCGTTGATAAAAATACCTTTGAAAACAGAATTGGAAAACAGCGGATTCGATTAATGGTAGTTACTAGGCGGAAAAAGCTTTGTGCCGTTAAAAAGTTCTCTGGAAGGGGTTTTCCATTATTGACCCGATTGTTTTTCCCCGCGGTTTTTCTTTGTTCCTGCATTTACGAAGTATCGAATTAAGAGGAACTCTACGCGCTAATTGTAGGGCGTTTTTTAACGTGCGCACTGTGAGCGAGCTCGGTAAATCTGTCGGGATGATACGGACCTTCACACGCGAGCGTAATGCGGTAAAAGAATTTCCTGCATCGATTCGCTCGATCTTCCTGCACTTTCCCTCTCGCATTCGCGCGTTCAGCCGTCACGCGTCATTGAGCTAAGGCAAACTCTCACGCTCCAGCCTGGCAGACGAATCGGTGCTATTATTTTTCCACGGGAGCACGTTTTGTGCGGCCAAGTGATTTATACGAAATGGATCCCT
Source organism: Hedychridium roseum (assembly GCA_963989215.1). NCBI lineage: Eukaryota > Metazoa > Arthropoda > Insecta > Hymenoptera > Chrysididae > Hedychridium > Hedychridium roseum. The sequence goes on along the minus strand of OZ022311.1, from coordinate 5,018,955 downwards.
CGGCGCTGAGCATGGCCGTCGGGCTGTTTATATCGCAATTGGCGGCCAATAATAAATCTAACGAACCGTCGGCTGTCGTATCGCCTAATTAGAGGTACATTTTAGCGGCGCGCGTGCGTTAACGCGCGCAGATCTTTGAAATATCTGTTACGAGGCATCGTCGTACATCAAAGCTTGTCTCGGCGAACGAGGCGGAAATGCAGCGCCGGATGAATCCCCGGCTCGGCCTTTAATTGAGTAGGTACACTTTATCGGGGAGCTTTTACGCCAGGCTGGGGCCCTTTAATCATTCATTACGGACGTTGCGGCTCCTAAGACTGCCGAGACTAGCATTCCCCTGCCGTTCGACCACCGTTCGCCGCTCGCTTTGTCAACTTTTAACGCGTATCCGCTTGAAATTATCACGCCGGTTTAAAACGATCTCCGAGGTATATGACGAGCACCGTGTCCCCCTCGCGCTTCGAGACTCACCGGCTTAACTTTCAATGCACGTGTGTGTACGGCCGCACTGGCAGACGTTAATAAATAGTGCCGCGGCGCTAGAGAAGTGGCTGCGGAGAAAAAGAATCTCAGAACAGAGCGGATGGAGAAAGAGGTTCGCTTGACTCGAGATAGCCTTGTATTTCCGACACTCATTACTCGCGTGACTGATGACACGTGAATGGAGGCGACAAGAAGAGCACGGTCACGGTTTCTATATTTCTTACTGCAATGCTTTCTCTTCTGCTCGTCTACGTGTCTTCGCGCCAATTCTCTCCCCCTCGACCCTTTTTCTTCCTTCTTTTGAATCCCGCCTTTTATGCTACACTTCCAGCCTCTTACGCGATTGGTACTAACTGTCCTCCTCTATCCCTCTGTTCCCGATACCGATGCCCGCCCCGGCTGGTTATTCCTTCGACACACTTCTTTTGCTCCTATCTCTGCCTAAAAGACCCTCTTGTTTTTTTCCCTACCTTTGTCTGCCGTTTCATTTACTACCTTTTACATCCTTCACACTGCTCCTCTTTCCTACGAGCTTTCTACCATTTCCCAGCTAATATGAGTTTCTTCTCCCGCCGACTGGTCATCACTTTTAACTGGCCCGCCGAAGAGATGAAAATATCATGCCGTCGTTAACAGGCCTATTTCTTCTTTCGAGCACGAAATTCCATTGCTTCCACTTGGCGTCGTGCACTTGTCCATAACTCGTATGATGATTACAAGCGTAGTTGTCATAACTGCACCGGCCGTAACTGCGCTCTAAATGTCTGGCAATTGCGGAAATAATATTGTGACTGTATTGTTATTACAGGGAGCGGATATTATCTTTCCCACTGCAGCATCTTTATGCGTATACTTACCTACGTATTCGACCGTGCTCCTATCCGCAGTTACCTTTACGCCTGTGGTCAGTGAATTCTCCTTTTTCCTCGTTCTACTCGACTCGTTACCGCACGACCGCGTTCATTAGAACTTATCCACCAAAGGATTTTAATGAAATCCCTCCCCGCCCCCTTTTTTCTCGCCCACTTCGCATGTTCTATCAATCCCAATTCACTGCCCATCTCCATCTCCGCTATTAACCGACCCAACTTTTCCTCACCTTCGTCAACATTACCTCTTCCCCCGTCTTTGCTGACAAATATTGAATTAACATTTAACCGAATACCTTGGCTCATATCTATTGTTTGAACTATCCCAGTTTACTTCCACGAAATCCTTCTTTCGAGTATTTTCTCCTTCGTATTTCTCGAATTACCATTAAACGCCTCTTTTATTCAATTTCGTTTTCTTTCAATCTTTCTTTGTTTCATTTCTCCCAGTTTCCCAAGAGTATCGTCCTTTATAATTGTTATAAGATGTTTCCACTCGTACAAGGGAGAACTGACATTGTATTAAAACGCAGTGAGGTATAGGTGGAAGCACTCACGCAAGACTGGTAATGAGCTCGCGTGTCGGAGGAAGAGAACGGTAGTTATTAAGCGCGAGTGGTCATCGAACATTGTTTACCGGCCGGTTCACTTTTACTCCGGCTCCTTTCCTTACGGCTTTTCACCGTCTTGCCTTGCGTTCGCGAATCTATTATTCCCGTGCTCGGGTTCTTCACAAACCGCTTATCGCCGCGAATCAAGCCACCGTGATGCGAGTAGGTGGACGGGAGGAGATTGTACGTTAATCGTTGTTTTCCTTCTCCGCCCTCGACTCACGCTTCACCCTTGCATTTGTCAGGTTCCTTCCGCCTTGGCTATCGCTTCCTACTTTCCTTGAGACAGCACCGCCCGAACAGGAGGAAATACTAACATAACGACTGGAATCTTCATCGTCCATTCATCCACGTAAAAAGTAACTGACTGCATTGTCCTCATTCGGGAAGTTTCGAGAGTCATTTTCGATTCTCAATAGTTCTGCATTGACCCGTGTACAAATTCTTCTCTTCCAAAGGACTGCACCACGCTGTTAAGGCTGATTAGAAGACACGTTTTCATTTTCGGCGCCTCTTAAGAACGTTAATACACACAACCATCATTGGACGTGGACACGATGGTCGAGAGCCGTTCTAACTGTATCGATATGCTCCGCTTGCATTCCATTTGGGAAACATTTTTTCCCTCCTCTAAGGGAGTCGCTGCGTCATCGACGATCCCCTCCCCCCCCTCTCTCTCTCGCGCAATCGAACGTATTATTAAGTCGGTCCTTTACGGGTTTCCACGTGCGGTTAGCGAGTGGGCATTAAAACTGACGACGGCAGCTCGATCGGCCGTAGCCCGGCTGACCAGCTGGCATTCTTCGACGTTGACGTGTGTCCGTTTCTCGTTTCATGGCTGTCTTAACCGCGCGGTCGCGGCACAAAGGAGGGGTTTCATTAGGAAATGAAGTCGTACGATGGATTAGGAAATGGACAATAGCGACTCCTTGGTTGAGGGCCAAAGCCGGACTCACGGGTCCAAGAGAAACATCCTTGCCGTTACTTCCCGCCGCACGATACAATGAGCACGTCACCTTCGACTTGTTTTCAGCGGGTTTCTATAAGCGGAAGCGCTGCACGAAGAAACTATTCCTTCACTGCGATTACAAGTTCATTTTTCTCATTCTCCAGAACGTTTCGCGGCTGTAAATCGGAGATCTTTTTTTAACAGTGCTGCTCCTACGAGTGTATAGAAATTAGAACTTGAAACCGAAACACGTGTCGGTATTTCGATGCAAAGTAACGGCTATTGTGTTAAAGAACTTTTGAAATATACCTATACGTGGTAAGTTATACTCGTTTAACCGAATTCTTTCTTCTGCTGAGAAGAACATTCTGAGTTTCAGTAGAGTCGACATCGGCGTTCATTGTATAACACAAGACGTCGCGAATTTACCGTGCGCCTATGAATTTGTCTTCGATATGTTCCCCGGCCGTGGGAACGTAGAGTTGCGTCGTACAATATTACGGCGGAGCATTAATCCACAAACAATGGGGCTCATAAATCATCCGGTCGGATTGTCAGGTCACGATCTTCGGCCGGTGGAATTTATTAAGTGGGCGACGTTGAACTTGGAAGCAGTGAAAACCGTGGCAGGGAGGACTGAAGCCGAGCGTTTTCGGTTTGCCGGCTCGTTCGCCAGGGAAATTCATCCTTCAGAGCCGTCGCTCTCGTAATCATCTACCGTTCTGCCTATCCAACACCTCCCGCCCCGTACTTCGGTCTCACTCCTCTTTTTGCCAGGGGAAAGTGCTTCAAACTTTTTTACAGCGTCTTCATTAAAAGCTGAAGTAGATGCAGCCGGTACACGGCTATATTCATTGAAGGGGCTTCCCGTGACTCCTGACGCTCCTCTAACCTCGAGACTTTCCCGTCGAGAAGGAACGCTCACGGCTGAATGCAGCCTAGTCGGGAACTTTCAAAGCTTTCCCGCCGTCAATTGATTGGAAGTCCGCGGGAATAGATAAGACAACGGAGAGTAAGGGATCCTCGGCCACTCAGTAGTTTTTCTCTTGATTACGACAGCCACTGATAAATATCACACCTCTTTGCACCGCGTAAAAGAGTTTTTAATATCCATTTATCGATAATTTTATGACTTCGAAATTTGTACCCAACTTTTCTTATGTTATTCTGTTAAACGTTAGAAAATCTTCGGTTTGTACTTGACAGTAGATCCTGTCGTGCCGGGCAAGTAAAGTGTCCTTGACTTTTTGAAATAACACCTGTGTATTAATTTGAACGTTGAATTTCCCTTGGAGAGCCGACATTTCCATACTCTCATCTCGTACATTCTTGCCTTCATTGAAAGCGTTCTCATGAGTCATGACAGGTCGCCAACCTCTGCTTCCTCTCGTCTGCCGACAGAACATTCCAAGGCCGAGGGCAGGTTAAACAAGAACAACTTCCAGGATAGACACGTCCTATGAGACAGTGGAACGGGAGGAACTGCGGCCCGTGACCGGGCGAAAAAAATTCATCGCACTTCGACAGCGTATGGAATGGCTAACCGGAGCATCGACGTGTCTTGATCATAGATCGAGGGAAGTGGAGGGGGGGGGAGAGGATGGGAACGAGGAAGAAACGGCCACTGAGAAATAGGGGAAGGATAAACGAGAGGAGGAGGGGAGGGGTGGAGCACAAGGGAGAGATAAGAGGAGAAGGAAGAGAAAAAGATGAGAGCGGAAAGGCAGAGTTGAAGCCCGCACCGCGAGTCGTGAATCTCACCTCCACTCTTGGCTCATAATCATAATAAACTCAAGCACGACGTCTTTTAACCGGAGGGTACATTTCGCCTGCGCTACGAGGGCGTGCCGTGCAGCAAAGGAGACAGCGTGTAACGATGTGGTCCGAGGAGAAGGTTCTACAAGTAACGCCGTCTTCTTCTTTTCGCATGCTCCTTCTCCTTGTTACTGCAATTTCCATTGGCCCGCTCGCGCTCGGCCAAATTTACACAGAACGACGAAGGAACGAAGGTTTAAAGGTCCTCGCGAAGACGGCTAGACCATTTTCCTGATCGTTCGTAAAAAACCAGAGTAATGTGAAATTGTACTGGCTGCATTTTTTTCCGAGCTCCCGAAGGACAGGGAGTCTGGCACGACCCACGCGCCGTGAAATATTTGCTCTTGAATCCCGCGAGTGCGCCACTCGAGAGGGATGTTAAATCATTGTTAGGAAACGACGGCAAACGCAACAACCTGTGTTTACACGGGGCCAATCTTGTAGACCGTTTTCGGCGCTGAGAAAGAATACTCGCGCACTCGATATTGAATAAATCATGGGATCGTCCTCGTCGTCGTCGTCGTCGAGCAACGCTACTGGATGCCACTATAATTCACGGGACGTAATCGAAAGCAACGCAATGGTTAGACGGGATCCTTGTTGCGCCGTTCACCATGGAAGAGAAGAATACGATGGTCCGATGGATTGGCAGAAAAAGAGCGAGGTGTTAAGGTTGTCGTTTTACCTGGGGATAGCTGTTTGCTTGGATCCGGTGATTGCCCAATCGGCCGTCCTTCGAGGTCCGAAGGTGTCTATTCAGTTACGTCGTTACGTTCTAAGACCCACACTTAGCCGCCTACCCTTCGCCGCGAATCCTTTGCCGCGAGATTAGTGTTTGAAGAGCGAGACTTTCCGCCCCTTGGTAACAATGCACTTACGGCAAACAGCTACTTAGAAGAGCCACGAGGTTCCCCGCGAGAACTGACCTTCATTCCGTGGCAAGCATTATCGAGGATTTATGTAGGCATAACTAACCGACTGTGACATAGCTGCGGATTAGCGGGCATCGCGAGTCTTTGATCTTCCCACAAAATGACCGGACGATCTTCCCTTAGTAATGCTCCAGTTCTCCGGAAGCAGCAACGCTGATATCCAACGTTCAGCAGCCACGCGTAAATATTATTTGCGTTCATGAACATCATTGACCATCGTGCACTTACGAGCGCGTAATAACTATTCACTACTGACAAACGTTTTCCAGCTGACAGAACGTTGAATTCCACTTTCCGCAAGGCGGATTGGATTTAGTTATTAGCAATCCACTGCAGCGTCTCGATTCCGAGCGTATTTCAGCCCGAAACTATTAATTCCATTAGTTGTTCGTTTGTGTAGACACACTGACCGTCCGTCTGCGGAGTCAAAATCAGGACCAGCCGAAATTCCCCGATTGAACGAGCTTTTAACCGTTCAATCAGTGTACACTGTTCACCACAATTGAAAACACCCTAACATTTACGATTCTTCTTGTCTTGCGTAATTAGCGACAGTTCAATTGTTTTGGGCATCTTATGATATTTATTTTGTTTAGAATGGCTCATAGTATTTGTTGTTACCTCATCGTCATAAAAATCTTCTTCTTGTTGCACACAGTTTTGATGAAACGGGACGGAACATAGAAGTAGGATTTTTCAGACTAATGCGAAACCTGTTCAGTCCGTATCACGGTATTGGCGTTCTGAGGATTACCCACTCAGACGCGAACAATCGGATCTTGCAGTGCGGTGCAGCCGTTGCGGGAAAACGGCGGGTAAACTGAGGTCGAACGCGGGCCAGCACCTCGAAACTTCGTCTCCTCGTCGAAAACTTCGGCTTCGTGCGCGGGTCAATTAGACGAAATCCGCTGAAGTTTGTTCGTATGTTAGATATCGTTCGCTTTCGCCCCACGTTCTATTTCGACTATTCAGCACCGGAGGTAATTTCCCGTGAATCTTTCCTCTTTCCCCTCTGATTCTAACGGAATTATATTTATTCGTCGTCTCAATTATGGACTTTTCTTCGGTTTACGCAGTGCCATTGTTCCTCGCTGTGATCTTTTTCCCGAGTCGTTAATGACCATGTGTGGATTTTCTGCGGCTCTTGGAAAGTAAATTACACGTGCGTGTGCTGTTGGAAAGAAATATCTTCTTTCCATAAGTTCCTCATTCTGTTCTCAAGGCTTTCGTGAACACATCACTTGGCAAACTATTGTAGCGCTTCGTGTTTTTCTTTCCTCGTTTCCCGCTTTCCGTTCTTATCTAACTTACGTTCTATCTCGTAATGTACACTTAGCAACAGTCAGATATTTGTAGACTTTCAGAACGTTACTGTAGTCCCTCTTCTCATTACCTCATCTTAATTGGTACTAGTCATATATGTGCAAGGGTTGAATTCACGTCGGGAAATTCGGTGCTCATGACAGCGGAAAACTTCACATGCAGCATTTCTGTACTGACAATTTCAACACTAATCACGAGTTCACTGAAAGTCAATTTACACAGTACATCACGATTTCGCGAAATGCATATCTGCACATCGTTGTGCATGACCTTAAAAGTTGCGAAGTCATCTCATTTACTACCCCTTCTCCTTAAAAAATTGTATCTGCGTAGTTTCGGTCGGTGCCTCAGACGCGTAAAAATAGCGTATTTCGTAAGGTAAGAACGCCGTCGTATTGTCTGGGCATATCTCTTTTTTCTGGACGTCTCTTTAGTCCGGGGGACGAGTAAGAAACGAGCCGTGTTCCTGCACGAAGCGATAAATAAATAGACGGATAAACGATTCGGCCGCAGACTGCTGTCGAGGAGACCCATAAGAAATTTATTGGCACGTCCTCAGCGAACGGTACACGTGTACAATGTCTGTACGTGTACACACACACACACCTACATTTCTCGAATATCCATTCGCAAAGTGGCTCGTCCTACCTTAACGCACTAGACGCGCAGCAGGTGAATCTTTAACGAGGTCTCTTGTCGAGGTCTCGGGGGTCGGGGACGATGGGAAATACCGTCATAGTCCCCTTGTTCAATAAAATGTTCCTCCGTCACGTAGCTTGTCAGCCCTTTTAATGAAAACCCTGTTACGTCTTAGCTTCGCGACTGCGACCATAACAGAGCTATCATCGAGATAAAACTTTTGTACAGAATTCATTTCACGTAACGTCCTGTTATACGTACGAAACGAAGACGGCTGATTTAGGACAGATCATGAAGTTCGTCTTTTTCCGGCAAACTACATTTGTCTTGTGAAATCTTGAACGAACGTTAGATCGCGTCTACACTCTTTCTCTTTCTTCCGTTTTACGGCATTTTCGTTGCAGTGCTAAGAAAAACCGAGGGGACTACTCGGTTACCGTCTGGAGCCGATAACTCTGTAATGACAATCGGGTCGCTTAGTTGGCCAGATGCGGTTTCCCACAGGACTTCGCGCTACGCCCCGGGACAACTGCAGCGATCCCGTCTAACGAGGGACAGAAGTTTCACGGGGATGTTGATATTAATGAGAGGGGAATGCGATAAAGACGACCCTTTGCCGCTTGTCTCGTCATACTTTCCTTCCTTCCCCGTCGACATTGCCCGAGATTAACTTTTTTTGTTTACTCTGCCATACATTTCTCATTTGAGTTTCTATTTTGACGGTACATACATTTCGCGCTTGCTTACACAAATGTTCCCTTTTCCCAGGGCGTATAAGTGTACTACCAATTTAACGATATTTAGCAAGCTGAAGCGTTGAAATTTCCTGCGCTCAGTTGTATGTCTTTTTCCTCAGTTTATCGTTCCTGTACCTTTTCGTTCTGTTATTGGCGTTCTCCTTCTACCCGATACTTCTCCTCCGCTAACTGTCACCGTTTTGTCCCCCTTGGAAATTAGATCAGCGGCCCCCACGGCAACTCGGAGAATCGAGTCGATGTCAAATCGACGGGCAGAAGTTCGTTCTCGCTCGACGCGAAAGTTACACTACGTCCTTAATTTACTTGCAGAAGTCGTGAGAACGGCAACGGCTGCATCGATACGTTCAGGAAATTCTGAAAACTTCTGAAACGACGAAGCTGAAGGGAGACTACGCTCCGGGCCGTGCCTAAATGAAACGTCACGGTGTTTTATGTAGAATTCTTTTGTTCCCTCGTATCGGTAATTCCTTGCATCCCATAAATCTTCGCCCTTAATAACCGTCGGTAAATCCACCCCGCGCAACCGTTCATTTTCAATTATCACCCCCGTCATCCATAAAAAACACACGCGGAGAATGTTGAACCGACCCTAATCCCAGTTTGCGACGGTTCGCGTTACAACCAATTAACCCTCAACCGTCCGTCCAATTACTTTTTTCGTTACGTTTCGACCCCCATCGTCATGCGCACTTAAATCCCGTACGTTTAACACGGGCCTTCCCACGTTTCCCGTCGTTGTATTAGAAAATTTCCGCGGCGAATTGCTTTTTGTTCCGTTCCGCCGTGTACTTGTCCGTATGCCGGGCGGCACGAAACAGTGGAGTGCAGAAAAGTATCACTCTCCGGAGTATTTACTTTACGGCGCGCCATTAGGTTCACTGCACGTACGTACTCGTGGGACTGAGATAACGTTACTCGTACAGCATACATCACCAGGGAACTTTCTTTCCTTCAATGAAACTTTCTTTCATTGCCCGGGCAATAATTCGCAGCGGAGAAATACCTTTGAGAGCAAAAACCCAGTAAAGACCGAAACACTTCCCTTCGAATCTTAGTCATTCTTACTCTCATCTACCCGATGAACTCAGACACTAGAACTAAATACAATACCATCTACACTTTCTCGAAACAATATCTGTTCACACCGATAATCAGGGACCCTTGATTGAGCCATTGATAAATATCTAAGTGTATACCATCAAGCCCGCGCCTTTCGCAATATCGAAATCGTTCCCCCGAACGATGTTTCCCTGCAGTTGCTTCCCCTGCGCGCTTTTCACCATCTTATCTCGTTGTTTTCATCCCCGATCGGCCGTGCGTGCCGGACGACCAGTAAGCCATTCCTTTCGCCGTGTAATCGAGCAGGGCAGCGTGCACACGTAAGCGCATTCGCCGGGTCCGTAATAACCCGGCATCGCGTTCACAGGCCGCGTCCATGGCGATCACTCTCGGTTTCCACGGACGAGCGACGTCCGCAGAATCGTGTGTCGGCGAATAGCGATTTGCGTGCGAGTGGGTGGTTCGATGCCTCCCGCGTCGCCCGTGGGGTGAATCGAAGCTACAGGAGCGACCATCTTCCCCTCCCACCCTCCCCTCTCCACGTAGAGACCTCCCCGTGATTCCCTCTTTTTGCCACTAGACCTCCGTGCAATTCCGCCGGCCCGCTGTGCGAGCTGCGATTACTCCTTGTAAGATAATACGTGTAATAACAATCGCATTAGCAGGACGAAAGGCCCCGGACGCAGAGCTGCGGGGGATTTCATAGTCTCGGAGGACCAGCCGAGAGTATCGTTCTTACGTTCCTCAAGATAGATTCTCCGATCGCACAGGGTGAAATATTTTATTAGACTATCGGCAACCACTTGACGCCATCTTTTTCCCAAAGGGGAAGTTGTTTCGTGTAATCCAGGAATGTTGCATTGCAGCAACGAAAAATGCTTTTGTCTTTATTGAAATGTAAGTAGTATCGTCCTCGTGGAAGACCTTTTCTTTGTGAACGATGTTTTCCGTGAAACGTTTTCCTTTTTCGAATTTCATAATTAATTCATAATTAAATCCACAATTAATTACAGTTTCTTTTTAAACTCTGACACGATGGTTGCTTTGACTTTTCACATAATCAAAATCCATGAAACGAACCAATTTTTCAGTGCATATTTCTCACTTGAAGTATACTTGTTCTACCAAAGAATACCGTTCACTACACCGTGCGGCAGGATTTTCTGAATTTTTGTACGGCCCTTTTTCGTTAGGGACATAAGCCATCCGATCACAGGGCGGTCAAACGTGCGCATAATTAATTGGCAATCAGGGAATGAATGCGATAGACGTTAAGCCAGTAGCAGCCGATGCACGCTCCATAAATTGCGATTTCGCGAATCACAGCCCCCGGAGTGAATACATCGGGCACCATGGCTCGTTGCCCTTTCGCAAATAACTTTATCCACCTCTTCACCCACCACTCCCCCACCTCCTCCTCCTCGTCTCTGTACACGTCCCGGGAATGACTACGCACCAAGTAATCTGATTTTCATCGGTTCGCTGTTTGCCCCTGACCACCGTCGACGCCCGAACATATCGAGTGCTCCCTCCCCTCCCCCCAGCCCCACCCTTTTCATTCCGCCTGTCACTGAAAAGTGGCCAACCTGCCAAGCCGGATCAGCCATTCTACGGACGCGTCGCTCGATTATTCCGTTAAATCGGCATTTTATGAATCTCAATTGGAATTCGATAACCGATAAACCACCGATCAGTTTCATCTTTTCCTTTTATTAGCCACGACGTGGCTGCCTGATTGCATGGTCCCACGAAAAACGTCAAAAATGAGACATTAAATGTGAACACGAGGGGAAATATGACGTATCGATGAACACGATAGGCGTGTTGTCAAAAAATTTATTGTGTATCATTGAATATTATTTGTGTGCTACAAGGGAATACAATGAGCTTAGTTTTACTTTGAAATGGATTTTAGAAACAGTGGAAACACTGATTTTTGCAATATTTGCACGTTTACATTGAACATCGACGTTGTTATTATAATTCCATTCTTTTGGAATAATCCCTACGTGTCTTTCCATCTCTCTCGAACTACCACACTCTGTTTTTCCCTGCCCTTCTTCCGTTCTCTTTTTTCCCTGGCTCACTGGGCGGACTATTTTCCATTTCCCGTTTCTCTGTCTACCTCGAGCGACGTTCGACTGCGGCCGATTCAATATCGATACCAGATATTTCGCGCGGTCCGCTCGACACAATAATTCAGTTGAGCAGGTAATATTGGCGCGGTAATGGCCGAACCATTTGGCTGTGTCGTTATGCTGTATTGCCGATTGCCACGTTTACGAATCCACCGGTCCGTTTTCTGGCGGCCCGCAGCCCCCCTTTCCCCCCGTCTCGTATGTGTGTGTGTGTGTGTGTCCCCGATCCGTTGGTTCCCCCTGACCCGACATACACCACTGGCCGATCCGCAAACGACCGACGCAACGTCCAAACGGAATGCTATCATTGGCCAATGTATCATTACAGCGTTCGACGCCTGGCAATTACATAATTCTTAACGAACGTACGTTACAGTCCAGCCCTCCCCTCCCCCTCCCCCTGGCGGCTGCGTAGCCACGACGCCAGGATTCGCGTATTTCTTCCCTTCGTTTGTATCACTCGTCGATGCGATTGCCGTTATTAAACCAATGCTTGGCATTCGTTACTGTTGACCGGAGATTGTCCTGGAAACCAACGTAACTTCCCTTTTCAAATGTGTTCTCTGAGAAAGTCTGTCGTTCTGCAAATGAATTGTTTGCTCATTTAAATGTGCTTTAAATGCTTTTTCCTCTTGATTTTCGTATAAGTAAACCTCGTAGATTATTCTGGAGCGTACAAGATGTTTGGTTATTACGCTTAATGCAAAGCGGGAAAAGTACATTTATGAAAAATTCAGTTCAGTGGAACTGGAATACTGGAAGATTGCATAATTCTGAATCGACATTGGTTCCAGCGCCATATAACTTTGTCGATGGTACGGCGATATTTCTCTTCTCGCTTATATCGTTTGTCGATACGATAACCATTACAGCACCAACGGCTGACACCTCATTTCATGGACGGAAAATTGCTCTTGGGCAAAAGTAGTCGTTCACATTGCCAATCTCAAGCGTAATTTTCCGTATCAAACTGTGCAACGAATTTAGATATTGATTAAATATTTTACAAGTATTTCTTCGCGATACATGTTGGCAGTGAAAACAGACAGAACGAAATTGTCCGGCTTTTTCGCTGGATCAAGTAGTTCGTGTACATGTATTATCAGACGGGTGAAGATATTGACACTACTGCGAATTGTTCTGTTTCCTAACGTTATGAAAGACGATGAAAGAGAAATGACCCGAGTGAATTTTTCGGCAAACTTTGTTGTCATCTATGTTTCTTCGAAACGGAAATTGTTTTAGTGCTCTTTGTCCCTACTGCGGGCTTGAGGTATTTTCATCCCGCCTCAACTGGATAGTTGTGCAAGTTTCATCCGTTGAAGATTGTTTGGGTATATCTGGCTATGTGTAAGTATATTAGGTCGAGCGAAAGTACCTAACCAACAACGAAAAGTTATACGTTCAGGATAGGATTAGTATCCCACGGGAAATCAGCCAGCGTCGCAGAAGCTTCTTGAACGTATTGTCAACCGTCAGCCAATAAAAGGATGGCAGATTAATTGTCATTGAAGGGCCATGCCCCTGTGGCAGTGCTTTTCATTTGCCGCGCCAAGTGCAGGGGCGTAATTAGATACATTTGGAGTTTATTCGCAAAGTACGGCGCAACGAATCCGCTTACTTCGCCGGCTAATCGAAAGCATTGAACCTCATCGGCGAACATAGACAGCCAACCGTATGGAGCAAACCGTGATTTTCCCATGGGCAGAGCTATCTCGTAATTAGTGCGTTAACTACGGAGCGCTGAAGTGGCCAATTGGCGTGTCCTGTTTACATTTAAACCACCCGGGATATCCCCGAAAGTCCGCAAGTTGAAATTGCCTGTCCGCGCAAGCAATTTCATTTTCTAAGTTTATAGTCCCCATTAGCATAATTGGCCGTGTGCGCGTCCATGTATGCTAACGGAACAAAGCCACCGGTCAAACGTCAGGTAATTTCCCAGTGTACATCTATAAAGCTTGCTGTAAGTTCCGTAAGTTTCGTGGTTTCCAAAATTTCGCCGACATCAGCATTGCACTTTTACGTTAAGAAAACACGACAGTGAATTTGAAGAAATACGAATGTAGAGTTGACAATAGTACACTGTTTTACCTTTCTGTTTTACCTTCCGATCTGGGCAAGTTAATCCTCGAAATTATTGGATACAATAGCACATTTCCCCAGTGCGGTTTGGCTGTTGGAACAACGGCTGCAAGACCTACAGTCTAGGGGACCGAGAAACACAGTCGAAAAGGGAAGGAAGACGGGATGAAGGAGAGGACGTGGAAGAGGGAAGAGAGGAAGGACGGATATGTCCGCCCGATGAGATTCACGAAGCTTGAAATGAGAAAACGTTCGGGTCTGCGACGTGACTCCTCCTACCTGTCTGCGTTTTGCGGGGGCCTAATTAAGGCAAAGAAAGGATAACGAGCTTGCGGCGAAGCTTGCTCGGGGGCGGTGGGGATCACTGACGACTCGCAATCACTCTGTGATCCTTATGACAGTGAAATCGAAACACTGGCTCGGTCGCTGCTCATTGCGTGTGGCATTTAGATGCCTTGTAATTAACTCCGCCTCGAGGTAGTACGTTCTTATCTGGGATTCTAGGCAGGATAATCAGGACTCTCCGCGCGCCGAGTATCTCGGGATATATCTCTGCATGAGGCTCGTTTATGGCTCTTGAACTCCACCCTTTTCACGCCTCTTTCTCAGCCACACACGCCAAATTACACACGGCAAGAGATCAACGGTTGCTCCTAAGCACGGCCGTACTTGAATTTCCCGTGCTATATGATTACCAATGTGCAATAACGAACAAGTGTAATTAATAAACCGCGTGTAAGCGTGCGAGAAAAAACTGACCAACAGCTCATATTCATTCCCATGCACCGTTCGATCTTGACTCCTCTTGTTTTACCTTTAATGGGCACTGAGCAGCGCAGCAACAATATTAAGTATTTTCCGCGGTCGATTACCGGATAAATGCCGATCGGCTGAGTGTGCAGCCTTTAAATACGATTGCAAATCCACGCGAGTGGCGTGGTAGTCGTTGAAAGATTTGTAGCATTGCTCCCGAGTGCTTCGCGGTAGAAGTTTATTCTCCTGTCTTAATTTCTCCCACGCCGCTCTCCGCCCCGGCTGGGGTATACGTTTCCCTTTTCAACATGGTTGGCTCGGTGAATGCCACGGCCGAGCTACGCCGCGCTAAGAATCCAAGTGGAAAATGTACTCCGGGCACGGCGATGGTCAGAGAAGGACCGTCGGCTGCCAACAGGGACGCACGGAGCTAAGACGAAGAGGTGTTTTCTTTGGATTTACGTGATACTGCGTGCACTCTTCGTTCCAGGGCCGATATAAGCGAAGGGAGATCGAAGAGGAGGTTCGCTCAATGCGCCGGTATGCTCGACCGCCCTTCGGGAATGCAAGCTTCTCGTTTGCTCTTTTACTCCTGTCCTTCCTCCGCTTTCCTCCATGCTCTACCTTCGCCGTGCCGTCCTCTCTTAGATACCGTCGGCTGCCACCTTTTTTCCCCTGTCGACACTCTTCTACCTGCCTTCCTCCCCTTGGAAAATCTTATCGCGGGGGCACGTGACGCTCTACGCCCGGTACTGCTCATCCTAGCGTAACCAGCCACGAGAGAATCTCAGCTAGCTTCTTTCGCTCTAACCCAGTCACCTACATGATTCACGTCTTCTACCACCTACACGTTCCGCGAAATTAAATTAATCGCTTCAACGTATAACCACACGTCACTCGTGCGCTGTTGTATCTCGCATTTTACAACGTACAGATATCACGTCTCTATTTCCAGTACCGTCCGGTGTTTACCGACAACTCTGCTTCTTGCGTTAGATTAGATTAGATGCAAGGTCCTACAGATTGATCGTCTTGTCAAAGTGCATACTCTCGACGTGGCCATTGCTCGAGGACTGAACCGGTCGAATCGAAAAGCAGGCATGCAGAATGGCCAGTTTGCTCGATAACCTGGCGTAATGTATAATTCTATGACGGATTGCCGGGAATACCGTTGGAACCGCGGCGCCAGCGGATAGATAATACTAGGGAGACATGCCGATAGGCCGGTGTCCTGACTTTTGACAAATGGCTCACAGTGGACATCTTATAGTCGTGGCCCTTATTCGGCACGACGTTCGGTGAATGATGATCCGCCGTGGTCACCGGTGCTCCGTCGGGATATTATCTACTTCTAATAAGATCCGCCTCCGGATCGGTTTGATCATCGCCGTTCTCCCCACGGTATCCACTCGTACGATCACGTCGATATTTGATGTATTTCATGTTGCTCCTACGACCTCACGTATATTTCTCCTCCGAAAGAAAGGGAAGGGACCCGCGGTTTTTGCGTCACCTTCGCCTCAGAATACCCGACATTAGCCGGTCTTTCCGTTTTTCCGCGCAGCCAACACTCCTGGGAGTGCTTCCCACCTTATATACCAACCATTCGTCTGTTTCCGTTTTCTCTGACAATTTTCTGCTGACAATCCGTTCTGTCGTATAACGGCAATATTCAACGAGCAATCTTGGGCTTTTGTAACGTGGGTCATTCCCACTTTTTATGACAAAAAAAAAATCTGGAGTATCCATAATGAGGCGCGGAAGTCCGTAAATTTTGTACGTCGTTGCGCTGATCGATGTACGTTGGTAAATTTCAGTTTATGCCTTGTGCTCGGACGGCGAATTAACCGGCATTTCACGCGTCTAGTCATATGAACGACCTTACGTGAAACAACAGAACCTGCCGTTACCTCGTTAGTGTACGGCAATTCCACAGCAGATACGCAACGTTTATCATCAGTCGTTGGATCGGTTGAATCAACCAATGACGAAGCGAGCCATTGCCGGGTCACTGAGCTTCCAGTCGTTTGATGTCTCAGAGTCGTGTCGTCGCTGTACGGCAGAATAAACACGACCTAACGTTTCAGAAGCAACACAGTTTCACCAAGTCTTTAGCACCAGAATTTCACGACAGTTTCAATGAACTTGGACCTTACGGTTTGTCAAAATAAGAGAATGTTTTTCACATTTTCACACTTTCGTTTAACTATAAATCGTAATTTATATATACCTGATGGATACGTATATACGTATATCCATTTTTTGTTATACTTTAATATCATTTTAATAAAATGTTGTTTCTTGTGATATATTCATTTTGTTTCATATCTTTTCTCTGTTTTGTATGATTTTATTTATTATAAGTTTTCTGAATTCGTTTTTCCCGGCGAGATTTATTTCGTACACACCTAGAAGGAAAGGATATATCGTTGGCTTTGCCTTCGTGCACCGACTGAATTAACTTGGACATATAAGTACAGCTGTAAAATCCTCTCGCTCCAATTGTCATTGTTACGGGCAAAGACGGGACCTTCCGTTTTCCTCGATTACTTTGGATTGCAGAAGCGATATAGTCTCTGAGGGGCGAGCTCGTCACTGATGAGTACGATTTTGTCGTCGTCGGAACGAGCTTATCCTCCGGAAATACCGAGAACCTATCAGGAGTTTTATGCCATCTACGCGTCCTCGTCTTCATCAGCGAGGAACAAAGAAAGAAAACAGAAAGGAGACCATGCGGCGAAAGACGGAAGATGAAAGGACGCGAGTGAGGAATAACAACTCAAAGGGAGACCGGAATATCCGTTCGGAAATGATCAAACGCGAATATGAATGAAAACACAAGCCGAAGAGAAAAACGCTACAAGGTTTGCACGGGGAGGAAGGAAGAATGTTAAAAGGCAGCAAGAAAGTGGCAGTTGGGTAAGATAAGCGGATAATTAGATCGAAGACGGAAGAAAGACGGAAGGAAATTAACGGTTGCGGGATGAGGAAAGACTGGAAAACGGTGGGGGGAGGAGAGAGGTGGAGTAGATGGATAGGAAACGAGGTTGATCGGGTCGATAACCCGGACGATACCCGTCAGCCGGTAGCTCCGCCGATATTTCCGATTGCGTTAGCAGAACCGTAAACTAGGAGAATCGCATGCCATTATCTCGATCCGATTCATTAACATAGCCGAGTCCCCGGGAATGGACTGACCGAATCGTTCTGCACCGGACAACTTGCCCCCTCGTTTTACGTACGATAAATTGCGTTCGCGCCGATGCTCCAGGGAAGCCCGTACCGCCGCGGAACCGAGGAAAGGATACCCCCGCAGTATATTTTAATCCAGTCCGATTGCATGTGCATCGCGGCCGCCAACGGTGGATTCTCTCACGCCGATCGCACCGGGGATCCGACGATCGAAGGAGAGACACAGCCATGGAAAAGGCCAGTTCCTGGCTCTTTGCATCAACGGCATGCAATCCCAACGAGAAAATTTGTATCGCGCCAACCACTTACTTTCGTCGCAGACCCAAGAAAACGGGGCTAAGGTAGCTGCGAATAGGTGGAATCGTTAAATCGTTGATTATTAGTAGCACCTGTGACTGGATTTATGTTGTAACCAAGGCACTAATGGTTAAGGTGCAATTAGAAATGGCTGGAATTCGTTGATTCTCAAAGCAATCGCTTTCTATTGGCGATTAAATTGTATTTCGTATAAAATAAATTACATCTCGCAGCGGTCGAGCTGTCTAAGAACAGAGAAGACGAGCGCGGAGAAACCTGTTCGTTGGATCATACCTGTCTATGGAAACTGGAATTCCGACCATGTGTGATACGAGTGGCGTTTCCGAGGTAATCGTGGAAAAAGGAACGTGCGGAAGGGTCGAGAGGATTGGAATTTCATCAAACCTGTTACGCGTGAAATTAATAGCTTGCCAGGGACAGTGTCTCGCTAATCATTTGACATGGATTACTTTCAATCTGTATTTTCTTTGAAATATTACCAATCGTACCTTTCAATTAATACACTTTCGACATTATTTATGGCCACGTACTTCGTGAATCATCGGCTCGTATAAAATAATAAATAATATAAATACCTGCATCCGTCTTCATTATTCATCAGCCCTATGGTTCCTGCGATACGATATCCAACTGCTGTAACGTAATTTCCAACATTGTTGTACCTCTTTTTGCGCATCGTCATTGCTTGACATGTCGTTAAGCAGCGAAGATGAATCGAATCGAATTTCCATCGTTTACGCGTTCGGTCTTTCGACGAGCGCTCATGGCATTCTGCTTTGTTCCAACGATCGCTGGTAACTGAATGTACAATGTAATGGTGCCTATGTATTCCTATAATGTGGCTGCGCACTCTCATTGGCCGTGATCAGCCTCGGCTCGATAGTCCGAATGGTGTGCGAATTTCAATTTCCATGCATACGAGCAATTTAAAAGGCACTTGTTAGGTTTCAACCAGGAAATACGTTGCTACAATCTACGAGTACATGCGATTGATGAATACACAGTGTCTGAAACCGCGGCGTGCCTGTCATTGTTCTTAACGATAATTGATTCATTACGGTGAACCATCGTTAAGAGTACAAAAGGATGGTAACGTTGAGAAGCGATCAAAACTGAACTAACCGAGAAAAAATATGATATATATGGTGGACGACGGTGGTTTTCATGTCCATAGGAAATGATCGTGACAAGTAAAGGGAATTATCACTTGGCGGAACTCACCGACGATCTCGAGTGGACTACCGATCTGTTATTAAATACTTAGCGTCAGAAATTATACGCGTTTAGAAGCGTTTACCGCTCTCGCCGGAGTCTTCCTTTTCTGTGTGCCTCATAATACTCACCTTTCGCTTCAGCGGCGACGAGGACACGATAATAGCTGCCATAAGAGCCCGGGACTAATACGCACATACGCGAAGCAAATTGTGGTCGTCCAGGTTGCACGGCAAAGGACTTTCCCTCCCCCGATTCCGTGGAATCGTTTGTCTCCCGCTTAATGCCCCTCGTTTCTGCGACTAGCCGGTTGTACAGCAGCTTCCTTCGTGGACAGAACGTAGGATCATTGGCTCGATGAAGCCTGTTAATATCCTGCTACAAGGTAACGAGAGCGCGGCCGCATCTTTTACCGGTCGTTATGAATTAATGCCGCTATTATAATTTGCGGCCCAAGCAATGGGAGCAATTATCGTCATTGTCGGGGCAATTGTACGAGGAAGTATATGCCGTGACTCGAACCTATCGTGTTTTTTCTCCCGTGTCTCCGGCGATAACAAATTGCTCCACGTTCCGCTTTAGCCTCTGACTCCCAAGGAAAAGTAACAAGTGACAGCAACGCGTACCTTCGATAAACACTGACACTTTAGCAGGAGTAATTCAATGATTCAAATTCACCAGGTGATCGGAATTTGCTGGAATTTATTGGATAGAAAATGTACGTATAAATATATATTTACCAAGGAAACACATGTATTTGTAAATTCATTACATTTACTTAAATTTCCTAAAATTACCTAAAATAAAGACAATTGCGTCACGTGTTCATTGGATGCTGAGGAATTGGAAAGGCGAGAAAAATCAGGAAGACCTTGGATTCGTTATAAAATGAGTTTATTTCTCTTTACCATATATGCTATGTACAAACGTGTATGATTACGGTACTGACAAGTATGATGCTCGGCGTGGAGGAGACGTCTCGGACAGTATACAAAAAAAGGATGAGATAAAAGGGAGAGTAATTAATATGATTCACGCGCACACACCAGCGCGCGCTTCGCTGTCGATGATGCAGTTAGTCGATAAATTACACTGCAGCTGTTACTGTGTATGCGGTGGGGAAATATGATTAAAGTCGCTAGGTGGTATACCGTTCGCGAAGGGTTGGTTAAAAACGGGCTGAGATGGAAGTGAGTTTGATGGGGGGGGGGGCAGGGGGGAGTGGCTGGCTGGGTAGGTGTACGGATGGCGAAACAGGATATACGAGTATTCTGAGGATGCGGTATGTATTTTAACGTAAAAAATAAATAAGCGACGTGATGTTGGTGCGCGCATATAAGAACGCTTTCGGTCGTCGGGTAAGCTCTGTACGTGACGGGTATCATGATTAAAACGGTTTAATTTGGCGAAGCCGACGCGCCACTCGGTCGGCCCCCGGGGAAGAAAAGATGGGCGGCCGGAAGGCTCCGGTAAAAAGGGGGGAGGGGAGCGAAAAGGGAGGAATTCGCGTGGCGCGGTAAACGTAGGAGGCACGCACGCTTGTCAGGGTACAGAACAGACTCGAACGACTCCGGCTTACACGGAGAGTAAGCGCGCACCTCAGGCTCGAGGACAAGCACCACCGACGTCTCTTGGCTCACCGTTAAGAAGCCATGGCATAAGTATAACGCTCGTTAAGTGCCGGCAAAGGACGACTCGGGGAAAGTCGGGACTGAAAAGACGGCAAGTGCACGCAGAGTTGGCCATTTCGCCGGGGATTTCGACCCTCAGGATTTACCGCGGAAATGTGAGTGCCCGACAAAGGGCCGGGATAGACATTCCTCAGGCCCACTCTTCGGAACTCGATGTCAAAGCGAATGGAATATGCCGTTTGAATGAAAATCGTCGGGTATTATCGGACTGAATGGTCCATTTCCAAACGTAATCCGAAACGTTCGGGCACCACTGGTGGCGATCGTCCATCAGCCTCTTACCACGCTATCAATCGCCGGGCGATTGCAACGCGTCCAAGTCTGGAGGACGAGCAGCCTCATCGTTCGAAAAGGAAGAAAGGGAAGCGCCGGAAAGAAACGGTGCAGGAGACGGTGGAGTAAGTGCACTCGGTACATGCGAAATTGACAATGCTGCGTTCCCCTGGACGAGGGAATTCTGTAGCCAAGTGCGCTTGAAGATTGTAATATCCTTTTGAAAAGCGATCGTCCTCGAGCCCAATATCACTTTTACTTCATACTTCCGCGCGTTTTTATCCCGATCGATGATCGACCGGTGCGCCTATCTTTTACCATCCTTATCGTTATAATTGTAATAATTAATATTAACCTTAAGGACTACGAGAGTACGTTATGTGGGAATACAAAAAAATGGAGATACATGCTGGACTTTACTTTGCCATCGTATACGCACTTTTAAAAAGGGGGAATAATAATAATGCAAATTAATAGTAAACCTTACGCACAAGAGGATTCGACAGTTTCCATTGAGTTCAATCAAACGCGCAGACCGCAATGGTTCTCGTTCACCGTTGGCTCGTTTACGGTTCGATTAACTCGATGAAAAGTGCCATGGGATTATTAAATCGTACTAATTGAGAGAATGTAGATTCTCCGCGGGGCGACGGGAGATAATTTCGCGACCCTTTCTCGGTCTTCTCTTTCCCAATTATCAGTAAGAGTTCTTCCTAGTTTCGATCGACTGGCGCTAAGAATCGATAAACTCGCTCATAATTCAATCCCTAAGGGTCATCGGAGTTCCATGAATCTAATGATAAGCTGTCTAAAGCACAATTAAGAATTTTCTCTATCGTCTACTTCCCTCTTTCTCTTTCTTCAAGTGCTTCTTTCTCTCCTGTTGCACAGATCACCATACTTATTCTATGCACAGGATAAAAACGTCTCTCTGACCAGCCCTCTTCTTGATTCTATCTATCTATATATATGCACTTATCTACCTGTCCATTCGTCTCTCGCTTGCTCTTTTCACTGCCGGTGCATCCCTATCATTTATATCCATTTATACCTGTCTGTCTTTTCCCGCATTCTATTCCCCATTCCAGTTCTATTTTCCGCCTGGCTCTAGTCTGGCAATTATTTTTATCAGCGCTATTCCACCGATGACCCAGCTACCCGTGACCGGAAAAGGACGAATTATCTTTTGTCGTCGCCCTCCCCGTTCGTGCGTTTGCACGTGTGGGCCTTAATTCTATAATATATCTATAATCACGTACACGCACGTATTCACAGACACGCACACGCCTAGTTGCGAGTTTGTGAATGCGCTCGTGTGTATAATCGTACGAACTTGTATAATTGGCTCTACCCTCTCACCACAAGCAAGTTGGATATACTACCTCAGCATTAGCGAAAATCCTTAACTTTACGTTCGTTAGCTCAATGTTAAATTTAATTATGTTATGTCATCATGGATCCCGCTGCTTATCGTTACGCGTGGGGACAACTTTGTTGAAGTGCTCATCAGTTTAGAGAATGCTTGGAGCATAACGCGAAGAGCGTGCAGAGCAGTGAGAATGTCGTTAAGACAAGTGCAGAGAAAAAATGGCCATTCATCGCCTCAATTTTAAAAGAGATTCAAATTTCATGAAAATTTACAAATATTCGGTGTATGAAAAATTTCTTGCGTAATGAAATTGCATTAATAATTTCATATGGAACCGTCTCATTGGGCAAGACTCTAGATCGATGAAAAAATCTCATAGCTTGCCGATAAAGAGCAATAGAAAAATCCCGGTCGTTTTGCCTTCGTGCGTATCGCAAATCAACGGTGTTTGATTTAAAAGCGAAAGTCCATTTCGTCGGCTCGAGTGGCGCAATTTCCACGGCAATCAGGAACGATAATTAAAACGCGTATCGGCGAATCGACGGGTCCAATGGTTGCTCGGAGGACCAAAGGATTGCCCTTTTACATATTCCGGTTTTCTCGTCTCCGGGCACTGCCCTTGGGCGTGAGTGAATTTCCATGGAATTTGTTTGTCGTATCGCCGAGGGAAGCCACATCCATAGCCGTAGGAGAATAAATCGCACCGTGTTTTCCCTGCGTTGAGTCGCGACGCTGGTCTGGCGGAATTGGCTTCTTCGAAGGCATTGTAAATCGCTGCACGAGCCGCGCCAGGTTGATATCCGCGAATTCATAAAACGCCATCGTCGTTGTACGTCACGTCTAGCCGCGTGGTTCGCTCGCGCCAGACAGGCAACAATTATCGCGTACGCGTGTGCCGAGTCGAGCATGCACGCTCGAGGGGAGATAAGCCAGTGCTTAGAATCATAGTCTACCGACGTACTGCCAGGATTTTCCGCTAACTGCAACACAAACGACCCGCCGTCCGTTCTCCGCCGAGTGCATTCGGATGTTCGGCTTTCACGATTCCTTGAACTCCGCTTTGTGCTTCCCGAAAACGATCAACCTAAACTCACCGCTTTAAATCTCCATCCAATCTCAAGTAACCCAAGTACCGTGTGTTTTCACTGTTCCAGGTACGTACGACAAAATCGTGAAGACGCGTCGA
Source organism: Hedychridium roseum (assembly GCA_963989215.1). Classification (NCBI taxonomy): domain Eukaryota; kingdom Metazoa; phylum Arthropoda; class Insecta; order Hymenoptera; family Chrysididae; genus Hedychridium; species Hedychridium roseum. The sequence goes on along the minus strand of OZ022311.1, from coordinate 4,995,303 downwards.
AGGGTTCCCGTCTAAGCCGGCAAACTCCAATGGTAATATCACTTTTCCTTGCCCCTCTTTACGAAATTACGGAATCTTCGCTTTACGTGCCTCGCGTATTCAACTGCGCGCGGTCTCGAGTTTCGGCGACGATGTGTACTTTACCGAGGACGTCATTCCGAGCGGGCATGGAACCGTCCTTTCTGGACAACGCCGGGGAAAGGTGGGGGGGCCGGGGTTTATTGTCGCGAGAGCGGGAATCGTGGGTAGCTGGAGCAGATTGATAAGCGGACGGTGTCGCGATGTAAATTAACTTGGCATGGGCCACGTACGCCGGGGCATGGTCGAGGTTAAGTCTGGAGGGGGGGGGGGTGACCGCGGTAGGGGGTAGATGGCTATCCTCGATGCGATCCGACGGTCTCGCAGGGTCTGGCAACCCCATCACGCTCTAGCGACCTCCGCGAGCTTAGCTTAGCCCCCGAGACGCCACAAGAGGCAATTAACCCACTGCCGGGCCCTTTAGGCGCGTAGACCGTTCCCCTCCCCTTGTCCCGTCTACCCTCTGAAACGGCGCGCGGCAATCCTCCTGGAAAGCCCCTCACCCCCCTCCCCCCTTCGTACACCGTCTAACCTTCCTACCTCGAAGCCCCGGCGACGACACGGAAACTCCCCTGCTCCGGGCAGGCCCTTCCCTCTGACGCCATTGATATCCCACTGGGAACATCTGCATAATCACGCTCGATTCCCAATGCTAATTAGCCGGGGCGCCGGGCCGCGTAGCAAATACACGTCGACCTCCGTCATCTTCCCTGCCAGGCCAGGCCCGGTAATCGGCCGAACTCAGCTGCGGATCGGGCAAAAACACTCGTGCTCATGAAGTCCCGGGCTTCGCGCCATGAACGATAGACTCTGACCGCGTTGATTTCGAAATTCAAACGTATCTCGTGCAGAACGAAATCCCCCTGGTTGGTGTTCAGTGAGTGTAGTATTTCCAGAGGAAGAGATTTAAACGACGGAAATGTCGGAATTTTGACGAAATTTTTCTGCTCGGCTTGTTTGTCCCGATTAATGGCTGTGATTTATCGCGATTGCCGAGGTCCCGAGGAATACGTCCGCGGTGTAGTGCATATGAAATTTCTGTCCGGAGGTCGACGACCGGCCGACGTCGCGTTAATTAAAGGCTGCCGGCGTAGATGATAATTGCAGCCCCGGCTTCTTCCATGAAAGCACCTGGCGCGAGAACGCGTGGTCGGAACCGACGGAAAGGGAGGACAAGGTGAGAGAGGGAGAGCGAAAAAGGAAGACAGTCCTCTTTCACAGCTCCCCCCCCCCCCGCGACTAATTCACTCGCGACGTTGTTCACGCGTTGATTCATCGCGTTTCCTGGAGAAAAGTTTTGCCCTCGGTCACCGCGTGCGCCTGCACTGTCTTCGTCTATGCAAATTCTTAATTCCGTAATTACGTATGGAACACACGACAGTCCCGCGTCTGCCGTCAAGGACGATGAACTTAATGTGTTCCGTTTTTCCTGCACAAAGGGTCGACCTGCTTTCGAGTTTTAGTCGAGAAATAACGAGAATGCGAATTTTGTCCATGAAGTCGATGATGTTACTGCTCTTCTAAAGTTCTATGCGTATGACTGATGACTGACGTCGCATTCGAAACATTTAACGGAAGTGTAGGAAATGATTTTTAAGAATTTTCACGACTCCCGAGGTATTACGCAAGCTTATCCGCTAGGTTGACAGAGTATTTTACTAGCTAGGTTGAAGGAGTATTTACTAGCTAGATCGTCAGCTAGACTGACAGATAGTTCGTCCGTATGGACGTGATCTACTTTTAGGACGGACTCGACAATGCGACGTTAATTTTGAAATTGTACCAAAAGAAAAGAGAATTCACTTAGATCGCAACAACTGACAAAAAACTGAGAATCTTGCCGTCGCTCCTCATGGTTCACTGGGAATACAGCGAGGCGGAATTATTTTGAGCATCGTCCGCCCCTCGGGGGTTTCCGTTTTACGAAACTTTGCCCAAGCAAGTCAGCCATGAAACCCTAGCAGCACGCGCAGAATTGGACAAAAGTTCCTGAACATTCATGAAAAACCCGAAGACTCGATGACCGTCCGCGAAACGTCGACGGAGAAGTATTCTCGATGAAAGGTCCATCTTAAATTCGTGGCAGGCGATCGTGCTGGCCGGGCGCGACTTTGAGCGGCACTGAAGAAGGAATACGAGACTGACGAGGTGGTCCGGGGTTGGTCTGAGTAGCTCAGAAACGACGCCCGGAATATCCGGCGTCGTACAACTTACAGAGGCTATCGGTGCGTCCTGACACGCCGGAGTGCATGCCGGGAACGGAGACGGAGACCGACAGAGCCTCCTGATGCTTGAGGATCTGCCTACGTCGTTGCCAGGTGAAGGTCCATGCGGCGATGATGGCAATTTGGGCCACGAGGAAAACGGTACCAGCGACTATGGCTTCGCCGAGGTTGATGCACATACCGTTGGTCGAGCTGGAGTCGTCCGTTTCCACGAAAACCGTATCCCTCGTCGCTGCGGTCGCGTTCGACAGCTTGCCGTCCCGCTCGAAGCCGAACTTGTCCGTGATCTGGATGGACTGCACGAGGAGAAGGTCCTCGCGGCTTTGCCCGGAGGACGTCGACCGACGACGACGACGTCGGCCGAAGGAGATCACCGAACGTAATTCGCCGGTAGATTCCTCCTGGTCGCATTGCACCGGTTCGCAGGTCGGCATGCACGGGGTCACCAAGGCACGGAACTGCACGACCTCAGAGCTCGGGAACTTGAAAGCATCGAAGTGCGAGAGAAGCACCTGCAAGAAGAAATGGGCCAAAGGTTTTCAAAATGGCGACCAAACAATTCCAGTTTTATTTTCGTCGGCATATTTCCTTGTCTCAAGCTGCAAGATTTATCTCTTTGACAGAAAAAAATTACACCTTTGTTTCAATGTTACCTGAAATTTAATGCTCCATTTCTTTAGATAATACTCAAAAATTCCTCACGATTATAGGTAAATTCGCACTGGCTCGTCTACTTTCCTGCTCACTCAGATCTAAGGTTTGAATCGTGTTGGTGCATAAAGTTCAGCACTTAGCATTTCCTATTCCCACACGTTTCGTGTTCGCGCTTACATTAAACGGTATTTATCGTCACTTAAACCTCGTTCCTGCGTCCACACGAACCGCGGCTAAAGAGTACTTGCCAAAACGGGAAGAATCAATAAATCCCCGCCGGTAAGTGTCTGTGTTCTCGGCGCGCGGGAATGGTGAAACGATGTGTTTTAGGACGATAAAGCCGGGAATTCCCTCGAATGAATTAGTTTGGTGAATGGCGCAAGTCACGGCAACGATTGTTCCGCAGCATCGCTTGTCATCGGCTTTAATACACGAATAGCTGTATAGAACTAGCTGCGTACGTACGTCCCCGGAGGTATTCGTCGAGGTTTCGGCGTTCACACGTCTTTTTCTTCCTCCATTCTCGGCAGATCCACCGTTATTCGCGGCGGCGCAAACCCCGCAATCCGGGGAAATCCTCGCTTTGATCTTCCCTTGCCCCGTGCTTGTATAATTTACGTAATTTCCATCCCGCGCAAGAAATGAATTAAAGTGCCATCAGCCGTTGATATTAACCGAGCATTTTCTCGCGGCGAGTACCTCCTGTCCCGTCCGCCCGCCTCGCCGTACAATAATGCCGCGAATAATCGATAGAATAATCCGCAGATTTTCATTTTCATTCTTTTTTTTCCCACCCCGTCCGTGAGATACCCCGTATCGGCGGGATAATGAAAAGTTCATACACCGGCACGGATTTCATTGTCGACCGTGCGACGAGTTGCCACGATATCGTGGCAATTAAAATTATAACGACCGCGGCAAAGAGGAACTTTATATCCCGTCAGACGTGCGTTCGTTCGAACGAAAAAAAAGAGGATCCCCCGTGTACCCTTCATCGGAGTTTTATCGAACATTTGTATTATCCGGGCGTTCAGTGCCGCCGCCGTGTACCGCGGTATTTATTTTCATCTGCGCGCGGGACAACATCGCTGAAAATAAAGGGCAAACTGCTCCGGCAGTTCTCGTTTTTTCCCCGCTCGTCGTAATTCAACGGTCGATTGCGGCTGGATCCGCCGACTGAAATAAGCTTTGTTGCATTAATCTTGGAATTCCCGGCACGGAGGGAGGGAGCAGGCGAGAACGAGCATGGGGGAGGGGAGGGGAAGGGATCCGGAGACCGTGGAAATAACGGTAATCTTATCCATATGCCGCTTTCACATAAATTGCCGGCGTACTCGAAAATTGAGGGCATGGCCCTCGGGCGGAGAACCGAGCCTCTCGGCTGGTCCTGTGGTAGGGGATGATTTGTCTTGTACCATCGGAGAAACGTGCCGGGGCAAGAAAAGGGAGCGACGAGTCTCACAGAACCGCCGGCGTTGACGATGGAGCAATGTATAGCGAGTTTACCGTCCTCGGGCGGCCTTGATATTTCAAATTTCCTCGGGACGGATAACCACGCGCGGCTTGTACAAGAAAAAAAAAGAAGAGCTCGCGTTGACTTTTGATTTACCAGCAGGAGGGCTAAACCCTTGGATCACGTCGAATCGACGGATCTTTCTCTCTCATTTTAGCCCCAAGATCGGAGCTTTGTTTTAATCGTTACGAAAGGATGCAGAGTTTTTATATCGTTCCAAGCCGAGCCACGATGGAACCGCGATAATGGCACTGCAAACGACCGTCCTCGCTGTAGAGCGTACGGGAGATAAAACGCGACGGGGTGGTGGTCCGGTGGCGCATTAAAAGCACCACGCTAGGTCAAGAAAAGGCAGGTAGATGCAGCGGGGAATGCGGATGTTGGCGATCGCGTAACACGGAGAGCGGGCGTCATCGTCGCACGCAAACGCATAAACGACGAAAGCGAGATCCCGTGCGGCCTGAAAACAGGTTTTTGCCAGTCGCGCAGCTGCGTCGGCCGACTTCTCCCTCTCTCTCTCTCCCTCTCTCTGTTTTTTTTGCTCCCCATTAGGTAAGGCCCGCATAACAGCAATTAGACGAGGGATTATGACACGAAGAACCGTCCGAGTGAACCCGTTCTTGCCTGTGGCATTAGCAGGACACGCATCTTGCCCCGCCGATTACCGCAACATAAAGCATATAACTCTCGGCGACGCTGGCTGGCGTTATATTCGACGACAGAGCAGCAAAAGCGCTGCCATTAGTGGCCCCGGCAAAGCCACGCCGCTATCCCCTAATCCTCAACGCTGAGACTGCCCTCGCGCGGGGAGTAAATCAATGCCAGAATCGTTTAGCCGCGTAGAAAAGGAAATTCCTAACACCCATAACTTTCATTGCTTTCTTAAACGCTGGCGTTTCGCTTTTATCCTTTGCCCATTACCCTGGTCCATCCTGCGGTCGTTTAAAACCGCGCACGCGCGCACACGTATTTCCTGGAATATTCAATTTTCTTCCGAGTGTTAATGTTAATGGTGCAGGACGTTTTGAAAGATCTCTTTTTTTGCTGTTGCCATTTTCTGAACGTTAGCGTTGTCGTTTTTTTTTCCCTCTTTGACGACGTGTCGGTGCTCAGGGAAGCAGGGCTGAGGTAGGTCGATGGTCCGGTTCACTTTTCAGGGACGCGTCAGTGGCAGAGTAAACTTGCGGCAATCCCCCCCCTCCCCCTTGGCCGAGGACCACACAGCTTCGTGGCAACGGATACAGCGACGTGGTTCTTGCTGGCCTTACCGCGGCGTACCCTCCATTAATCTAACTTTAGGAGGATTTTACGGAAAATCAAAGCACCCGGGGTATTGTTGTTACTCCGTCGCTCATCCGTTACTTTTTTCGCCCTCTCCTCCCGCCACGCTCCGCTGTTCTTCGAGACTCAGGACGCTCGTCTCCCTCGTTTGTACGAGAACCGATTTTCTTATAGCCAAATGGCTTTCGTACGTGCCGCGAAAGACTAATTTCCCCATGGCGAGTAAGGAAATTGTATTCCGTGCAATCAATGGGATACTTTTCGTAATCCTATTCTCTCTTTTCGTCATCGGGTCTTTCGGTCTTCGACACTTTATTTGGCAAACTATACTTTGTCGGTCAAAAACAGCTGACACAATGATGTTTATTATTCATAATGATATTGCGCAAATGATTCGATCGAGATGACAGTAAATAATCGACAGGGTTACGCAATATTTGTGTGAAAAAATATATTATTACTTACAGGTTGACAAATTCAACCGCGCAGAATCGGATATAGCTTCTCAATGAGTTTCTAAGAAAAGTCACGCTTTGTTGACGAAGAATGGAATATTGATAAGGAACCCCGTCCCCTCCCCCCCCCCCCCTTGACGTTGCCATTCATTACTTTTTCCCTTCCTTCTTCGTTACGCGCTAATTGGGATTTCCGCAACAGCGACCGCTTGAAAAACAAGTTTCCCGCGCGACACGCTCGACTTCTGTCGTATTTACAGAGAATTTTGCGGAAAATCAAAGCACCGGGCATCGCTATTACCGTCGGTCGTTCATTACTTTTTCCCGTCTCTTTCCCTTTTGCCTCCTTTTAGCGCGGTCGGCATTACACGACTGGCGTTGCTCATCTGCGCCGCGGAAACTGGTTTCTTGCGCATTCGGTATAACTTCCCTCGTATTTACACACCGGGCACGTACATTATCGAGGAAGTAAGACATTAAAATATGCCTCGCTCCACGTAGGTACGGCTTCATTTAGCCGCTTCTTTAGCGGCGCGTCTAGCGAAACGAGCGGAACTTTATTAAATTGACGTCATCTCGTGAGCCGAGCGAGACAGCGCGGAGGGCTAGAGGGGAGGGGGGGAGTCAGGGGAGACCGGAAGGAGACGGGAATAATAACCGGGAGAGGCTTAGAGCGAGAAACAAATGTACGTTGAATCGACGAGGAAACGAAGCTGCGGGGAAAACGGTGAAAATAGATGCACATCTCTGCATCGTGCGGCTCTACCACCTTCCCATGATTTGCTCGGGGGTAGATGAAAAGGATCGAGATCACGACACGGATAAGGAAGCTATAAATCGAGTGAGTGTGAATTAGGATACAGTAGATAACGACGCTACGAGGCAGGCGCGATGCATTAGAAGGATCTATATCAATGACAACGTAGATTAGGATACATTGAGTGGAATATTACCGTAGAATAGGGCCTGATGTTACAGAAATGTGCGTAGTAATTGAGTTGTAAGCGATAAATTAGGACGTTTGAGAGGCTCAGTTGATCATAAATTAAATCATAACACTGTAGGCTGGAGCCTAGGTACGAGCATCGAAGAGAATAACGAAACCAAGCCGTAGATCAGGGCGAGGTAGCTACAAGGACGAAACAAGTTCAACAGATTTACCTCGCAAAAAGTATACGCACTTCTTAAGCATCCCTGGGTAATAAATTGCTGCGATATTCAATAAGCACGTCGACTTAAAAACAAAACAATTTCATATATTTCCGATGAATTGTATCGATTTCAAACCCGTTTCGTTCGCAACTTATTAATAGACCGTAGACTGTATCTCTCCGAGATCGTCCTCCTTTTTTTTTATTCCAACGATCAAGTATACCGGGTAAGGATTTGAAAATATGCCACACGTCCAGACAGGCCAGTAAAACCGAACTAGATGGACAACGTAAAGTAACATATTACCGGCGTAGGTAGGATAACCCAAATCAGAATCCAGTGGACGAAGTGGACACGAACGTGGATGAAATAGGGGTGGAAGAGGGCGGTCGGTTGGGGTTTAACGCAGATGACGACGTGGAGTTTGAAGACAACGGACGTGGATAAGGTGAATGGGGCGGTCGGCGAATGAAAAGGACACAGGAAGAAACAGTGCATGAATGCAAGGCGCAGGCCGTGTCATAAATGTAGCGAGGCATATCTGTCAGATCGTAACCCCGGCGTGCTTTTACGGCACTCAGGCTGATCTCCTGTCCACTTTAAGAGCCTGCAGAGTTTCTCTCCGTCTTCCACGGGCGGGTCTTGGTCCCTCGTCTGCCGTGCACGCGTGTATCCACACGTGCCGTACGTGGTTCGGGCACGTGCGCGCTCGCATGCATGGCCGGGCGTGCCGCGGCTGAGAAATGTTTCCAATTTCATTCAAACCGGTTGTGAAATGGAAGGCCTCCTTCGTTGCCGAGTCCCGATTACGTGACGGACATACCGTAGAACGGCACTTTTGGCAAATTCCTCCTTAGAACCCGGCGAGCCCCTACGTACGCGGACGTTCCTTCGCGTTGACGGTCGTTTATCTTCTCATTTTCTACCCCGGCCCGCGCACATGTCGCGGTATTCCCCTCGTTTTCCCCTTCGCCTCTCGCACCGCCGGCACTTTGCTCTTATTTCGCTCATCTTTCTCTGGCCGCCGGGACCACGGGGGAGGAGAGGGTCTCATAAGAATAGCCGTAGTACGTATAATAAATTCGAGAAAGGTTTTTTACCCCTCTCGGCCGTTGCACTTCTTCCTTCTCCCCCTGCTGCACCTTTTCGTGCAACAATCTTCCCCATATTTTTCGATACACTTCCTTCATGGTTATTCTCTTATTGCCCGTCGTGGCTTCTGTTCTTATTTTCCACGGATTGCACTGCCGGCGCATCGCGCATGCGCGCGCCTCTTGCCTGCATTACAGGGTTAATAAAATGAACATGCGGCGCCTTCGGCCTGGCGAATAAGTCTACGTCAGTGCATGCGGCCTCGCCCTGCCTCGCGTAAACGCCCCGATAAATTTATGTTCCTGGCACACGCGTGGTTCGCGCACGACTCTCTGATCGACGAGGCGCGACTTCCCCTTGTCGTAGACGGCCCTGCCATTGGCCTTTTATCACGAGGAACGCCATTTCCAGCCGGATTATGCCCGGCGCGTTGCCGTCTGACTTTCATTTGACACGTTTTCATCTTATTTGCCAGCCGGTAATGCCTGTCATTTCTCACGTTCCGATGCAAGGGACAACGTAAGAGAGATCAGGAATTTCCTTCGCAGGCCTGTCCGCTCGGCGATTCTTTCAACTTTTCTACGAGCCACGAGTACTCAACTATCCCGGATAAAACGAAACTTTGGCCGATGTACGGTGCAAACTCTGCACGTAGCGCACTGTTTCTTACGTAATATCTTTCTTACAGCAACGAGACTGTGCCGAAAACAGTACGAAGAAGTATGCAGGAAATACATGCGCCATCTTCGCAATTTCGCAATTGTCCGGCCACGAGGAGTTTCCTTCGTAATTTCCGTCTGTGCTCATGCGCTCAGGTAAAACGAGGGGAAAGTGTCACCCTCGGTCGAGATAAATCATCCCTACGACCACGTAAGTTAATGCCAAATGCGAATCTCGGGCCGGGCGACGTAAACGTCCTGACAAATTTACGTTTACGCCGCTTTCGCGCGTATTTCATTGTAAGCGCACGATCGCGGAGATATGCGGCTTCCCATTGTCGTATAACGCAACGACCGGCGTTTTATCACGGTAGTCCGCGACTCTGAGATAACGCGGCCCATGTGCAATGCACGTACCTTTCCGTTTGGCACGAGTCTCAACGCTCGCCGTATCCTTCCCCGCGCGTCAGATACTCACGATATCGTATCCCGCTGCGATCTTGTCCCTTTCGCTGGCCGGCGATGATATAACATGCCGGCAGACGCGAAGGAATGACGTAAACGAATGCTAACCACAGGAAAAATAGGCGAACCGCAAAACAGTTAGAAACACTAGCGGAACATCGGATGATTGCGGAGAAATTCAGCCTGGTAATCACGCGCATAAGAAAAATAAGAAAAATTGTCGGTAACAGTGTTCGTTTTTTATCATGGATAAGTGATGTGAAGGTAATAAAAAGAAATGATTTCGTAGGTACCTGGTGGTAAAAGAGAAGGGAAAAAAGTGACTGAGAGTCTCTTGAAAATTTCTGTCCTATTACATATTTCACTATCGCGATTTTCCTCTGTAAGGCATGTTCTTTGTCAGAGCCAAGCATCCTTGACGTAACGACAGAGCGGCGTTCTATCGTCACACGTAGGGAGTCTGAACGAAACGGTGAACGCGCCTGCTGTCATGAGCTCAACAGGTTAATTTGTCTAGACGGCCTGTTTTGACATCTGCTTAACAAGAAGCGCACCATGTGCCACAGTACAAAAGATGCAAATGACTGTTACAGCACCTTTGGTCCTTCACCATGTATCCTGAAGGGGCCAGGAAAAAGAGTAAATTTACGACATTAAACCCCGACGCAATAGAGTCAACGACTTCTCACGTTTCCCGACGACTGCGATAATGGTGTATTATTAATGCTGCTCGCGCGAATACGAATTCAGGAATAAACGTGACACTAAGTAGGCAATTTCTTGTTTGCGCATAATCCACGTGGTTTAACCGTGGCTCATCGTCGTTCCTTAAGAGCAATAAAAGGAGCGGAGGATTTATCGCTCATTTTCAGCGATCGATTATTCGAATAAGCAGGACGTAGGGTTCCGCTGAACGGTTATCAAATCTCTCTCACGTCGAACAACGGCATCGTTATGGGTACCCTCGCGCACCCACGTGAATGTTGAATGCGAGAAATGAGCGATTCCTAACGACTTTGACTGAGCGCCAGTCGGGAACGGGGAAAGAATAAGCGTGCACTTCCTGCACGTCGTTCCTGCCTGTCTGCCGCCTCGGGTCAACAATGGTACTCGTTTACGGCGAGTCAACAGCCGCGGTTCTTACTGTAGCATAATGATGCGCAACATTGTCCCTTGTGCGTTGCGGATAAATGATCATCGACAGGATCGCGTATATCAAACGTTGTCGTCCATGCCGGACGGTTTATCATTCCGAGCCGGCGGAGCTAAGCAAATAGGAAGGAAGAGGAAGAAGATGCAAGGGTTTAAGGGTGGTTAGAAATTTCAAAGCAACAAAGATCGTACCTCAGCGTATTCTCATCGGCGCGTTAAGGTCTCGCAGGTTCGGAATAAATTCATACGAAGATCTGAAGGTACTCGAAATAATCACGTTTCAAGTAAGCCCATTATAAGACACTGATGATCACGAAATTATGGTCAATTGGTATTACGAAACTGGTTTCCAGTAAACGCTCGAGTGTGTTTCATCAAGCATGAGTTCTAGCTTGCACGGTGTATTCGACTGCGCTTTAATTCGTTGCAGTTACTCGTATTAGGGTATTTTTGCGTAAATTCCAATCGCCAGCGGGGATGAGTTAATCGTCTTACACGAGAAACTCGAGCTTCGGCCACTGCTGGGAATTAGTTTGAGCCGATCCACCAGCGAGTCATTACCATCTAATAGACTCGTAACCCCCCGAAGCCCGTCATTACTTTCTGTAAAACTAGACTGATTCGTACAAGTCGGAGGAAATAGATAGGCCCCCGGTTCGCGTGATTTTCGCCATCTCCCGGGGAACGTGATCGCGGGGGAATGGCTTTGCCAATCGACACACAAGCCCGTTCACACACGGATGGACGGACTTACGTGCCTAATCCGTGTGCCGGGCTTTCCATACATACGTAGGAATATCGTCCGGTGCCTCGTTTTCCCCCTCATTCCGCGCTCATTGTATGTACCGAGACTGTTATTACTTTCTAATAAAGCGATATTGCGCAGTATTTCTCGCGGCAACGGCAGAGGGAAAGAAGGAAGAGGGGGTGGTTGGTGGGGATCGAAAGAAAGGGAACTCGAGTCGAGCAAATGATGTGGAACGACGAGTTAACGAGGCGGTGTGCCTTCCCGACCTCCCCGTCACCCCCTTCGTCGGTTTCTCTTTTGACTCGACTCCTCCTGCTGGCTCTGTCGCGATCGTAACGATCCATTTGTTTTACTCGTTCAGTCGCTCGTACGGCAACTGCATGCAGCCCTCATGATCGATGCATATCGTCCAGCGAGACGGCAATGCCGTTATTCTTTCGCAACGTTTCGCACGGAAATATAAGCCATCTAAAATATTCATGCCCCCCATTACGCGAGCCTTTCGGACGTGCTTTCTTATCGACCTTTGTCCCAACTCCCGCGGGAAAGAAACTATTTTTAATCAAAGGAGAAAAGGCACCGCCGGTCTTCCGCTCCGCCACTTTTAGACGGTGTAAAATTCTAAAGTAGGCTAAGCAACTTTTTATAACGCACCAATAGCTCTGTTAAGCGACGAACGAAGGAAAATAGAGTTTAACAACTCGGCGAAGCCGCAACGCCCTACAGTGAACTTTCCGAAACAGTAAAAAATTGTGTAAAAATTGCGGAATTTAAGGGCAAGGAAAAATTGCTAAATCATTTTTATTCGCGCAGAATAAATTTCTGAGTATTCTGCGCGGCCTTCTGTTTCGTAATTGCCGCTTAATAGACCCTGGCGATTTTTAATCCGCCGTGTGCTGAAAAAAAAGACATTCTGGTGGCCGTGATAACGCGGGAACGTGAAAGTCGTCGTCGTTGGCGCGAAATTTTTTGTCCCGTATTCCGCGCTGACCGACGTGCCAGGATTTTGTCGGCTCTCGGGGCAAGAGCAACGATTAAGATTTACGACGGCATTGGGTCTCAACGGTCGCGCGGCAAATAGAACCGGACGATAAAACTTGCACAGACGTGTGTAAGCAAAAAACAATAGCGTTAACTTACTCGTCCAATGAAAAAGCCCGCCCTACGGATTATGTCGTACATAAATGACGCACTTATTGAATTTTATAGAAATCTGTCGAACCTTTGACGTTTTACCGGGAAAATCTTGTGACAGGAATAATTTACACAAAACTACGGGGAACAAAGTTTTTATCACGTTTATTGTCCTGACAGAAAGTAACTTTTTAGCGTGACGGTTTATTGTCTTCTTGTCTGTCGGATTTATTGCTCGGCCGAGTCAAGGCACACTACCATTACATAATGTACAGAATTATGAAGCGAGCGAACGTTATCGGTTATCGCAAGACGGAAGGTGAGGATGAAATAGTAGGTGTCTCGTCGTCGACACGCGCGTGATTCGTGATATACGGCGGAGAAATTGATTTTTCCCGGCTTCGACACGCGTAATTCCGATAATCGAAGAAGATGAAACTCATGTAAATACGTCCGTGGTAATCGACGAACGCCGTGCCGTGATATAAAACCGTCCGGGTACGTAGATCATTATAACAGCTGCATGGCGTGTTCGTTCATGGTAAACGGGCCAAAGTAACGACCGCGAACACGTTGTACAGGGGCATGCGTGTCATGGCGGGCAAGGGAAACGGGGGGGTGGGGGGTGAATGAGCGGGTACGTCATCACCAAGACGGAGGCGCATCATCGACGCGACCTATTACGCCGAGCAAATTGCTTTCCACCATAAAATCCGTTGGAGTGATTGATTAGCATGTGCCGAGGGCTCCCAGTTGACTCGTGCCATCTCCTCCGACCCTCGGCCCTTCCTACTGTTACTTTCTTCCGCAAGACATTTCATTCTCCCCGTTCTATTGCATCCCTTTACGTCCTCCCATTAACCTCTCTTGTCCCGCGGTTCGCTCATTTGGTTCCTTCGCCGTGAGGCGATATTTTTTTACAATTTCATTTTGGTTTCGCTTTTCTCGCTTTCTTAATCGGCCGCGGTCCCTCGCGTTCTTCCCGCAGATTTGTTCCTTTATTTCTCGTCCTACGTGGACCTCCCAGTTTGCATGTTTTATTACATCGTCCTCCTCCCTCCCTTCGTCTATTCACCGTCGGCCGGCGCGGTTTTACAGCTCTACCTCTTTCTCCTTCCTTTCCCTCGTAATTTCCACTCTTTACCATAGTGGGTAGAAAATGGATAAGCTCGACGCGCGTCCGCCCGGACTGACGAGCATGGACATTATCGAAGTCGATAATTTACAGCCGTCACGGGCTGGCGAAGATGTCCGTCCGCCAAATTAGAGTCAGTATTTATCATCAATTTTACCTCCAAGAGAAACATAGGTGACGGCCCGCGCAACTCGCTGGTAATCAAAGTTTTTGCCCGCTCCTCATCTTCCGTTTTTCTTCGCCTCAGTTTTCCCTGTACCGCGGTGGTTCTTCACTGTGGCCAGCACGGACCAAGGTTTACAACGGTAGACCGAGCCATAATGACTTAAAGAACTTTGCATAGGATTAACGAGCATGTCTGCCTCTTAGTGCACCATTTAGTTTGAAAATGTCGTTGAAACGCGCCGTACTTCTTCCCTGTTTCCCACGGACTTGTATAAAGTATAAGTCCCCAGCGCATTTACGTGAATTTACAGTAACCTTCGCTATCAACATTTCAACGTATTCAACGATACGCTATCTACGAAAATCGACTTTTGCCAATGATCAGAGTAAAAACAGTGTCCGATTAAAAGCTAAATCCACGGTTTCTCCACGAAGATCTCACGGTAAATCTCGTCAAAGAGGTTTTTGAAAATCGTTTGTTCATGTGTACGTGAATTTTGGAGAACCCATTGGACCTTGGCAAATCCGCGGTACTTGACAGAGCTTACCTTGCCGGTGGAGACCGATTTGTAGAGGGGTCCCATGATGACGTGATCGGTGGGACAGCCGTCCGAGTCGATAAGTACGATTTCGCTGGAATCGACGCCGTCCATGGCGACGAGTTCTCGTACGAAGATCTCGTAGGGGCTGTTGGGGTCGAGTATCTCGAATTTCAGGGCAAGGGGGTCGCCGACTTCGGCGGAGGGCATAGCGTCGTGGCCTGTACGGTCGGTGATCTTCATGGCGACGTTGGGCGAGTCGACGATCACTTCCTCGGACATGACGGGCGTGATGTCCCCGTGGACACCGAGGTCCACCTCGTTGGAGACGGTCTTGTTGGTGAGGTCGTACTGGCAGGTGACCGCCAAGCCAAGATCCGAGCTCGTGACGATCGTGTCGTGGTGCTGGATGACCACGTCGTTGAGGTAACGGCCCAACCCTTGCTGACGGATGTTGCACTCGAGGTCGTCGTACGCCATGCGGAGCTCAAACTCCAAGGCACCCTTCACGTCCTGCACGCACGAATTCGGCGATCCCTTGGCGTAGACCTTCCCGTAGAAGAGCTTGCTCGTCTGAATCCTCGTTACCATGTCGCCAGCGCGGCAGTCGATCGTCACGTTGTAGCACGAACTCAATTCGTAGGTCGAGGCCTCCGGCACGTCCAAGTACGGTTCCTAAAATCCCAAATGCCCTTCTGTCATTTCCCGCTTATCCGAGCGAAACTACCATCCACCTTCAGATGTATAAACTTAGATTTCTCGCGCACAGTGATAAAAGGAAGTTACTCTTTTCACGAAGTTTCATTTACCTTAATACTGCAAATTGCGATGTCTTTATGATAGATAGTAATTACGTGAAATCAAACGTATTGTGTGAATTTGGATTCATTAAAATAGCCAATTAAGGATGGTAAACACAGTGAATTGGACGGATTCATGAAATTCGTGACGTCTAAAATGCATCGAGACGTAATTATTCGGTCGCCATTACACGTTACCGTTCGGTCAATCGTAAAGTACAAATTTCATGAACATATATTTATTGCATAACCCTGGATGACCGAGCTTCTCTATGTGTACGCGTTATAGTGTACATCGCGCGGATCACGACAGTAAATAGATAAGCTTAGAGGTGACATATATGTACATCGCTTCATGCAATACAGAGCAGGTGCGGATAATATTTGTATTGGCACAACATTCAGTTTCAAAGGACTATTGCAAAATAGAAGGAGAGATTGATGCAACTGAATGTAAGCGACTAATGTAATTTCCCTTGCTGCAATACGTTCCCCTGTCGCGTTGAAGTGTCTATATTTGTACGCGTGAAAAGAGGAGACTTATTTTTCAGTCGTTGAACGTATCTTTTTTTTTTTATTCGCTGTCGTTGACGTCGAAGAAAGCACATTCTTCTCCGTGAGTGCGAAAATTGAGCTTTGTAGAACTATCAATGCTCGCTACAAGTAGTTCACTATTCAGGACATTCTGCAGTGAAGAAAAGGCATCTACAATAGAAACTCAATTCCCCGCGAATGCACTTTCGGTGAACCGTTCGACATGCTTCGTAGGCGTTCGACGTTATCGTGTTTGCTGAAAATCTGTTGGCCCTTTCAAGAGCCCGCAGCGCGATAAAGTAAACCCGTAACTTTCCAAGACACTTGTTCCGCGTCCCGAAGAAACAGTAATGTCTATTTTTATCTTGGAAATCACTAACACCGGTCAATCTTATCAGCCCTCTACATTGAAAGAAAGTCACAAAAATGTTCAAATCGCCTCTACTGACAGCAATACTTCTCCTTAAAAAATACGTTTGCACGTAATGAAATCGTTACGAATAATAAATTTTATTTTATCTCAGTTTCGTATTCTGATTCAAGCGACCGGCCATTTTCGAAGCAGCGTGAAACCCGTTAAGTGTTAGGAGTTCAGTAAGTTTTCTACCTGAATGTCGGAGAGCGTGGCCCTTGAGTGATGGCTGAGACGGCAAACCATGTCGCCAGTGTCGCCGTAATCGTAAGAATGGCAACGGAAAGGCGAGTTCAAGCACAATTCACGGCATTCCTCTGCGGTCGCGATGTCCTGATAAACCGAGTCAACAGTCTTAAGGATACGGCCGGTGAGCTTCTTGAACTCGCAGAGTTTTACCGGCTCGTCGACGCAATGGTTCTCGAGATAATCGATACCCTTGGCCGTCTGGAAGGCACTCGTCCCGGCTACCGTTAGTCTGTCCATGTCTGAGAGTTCGCACTCCTTCGTGGCGTTGGCGTAATTGGCAGATCTGCAATGAAAACGATGAAAAAAATTGATAAAATCTCAACTGCCAGAAAGACACGAAACAACACCGCTACAAAATATTACAGAATATTCAATTTACTACATGGCTAAACAGTTAAACTCTGAAGAATTTTTTGTGTGGTTACTTAGATATTTGGTTTACATATCCGAGTGGACAGGTAACAAGGGAATTATAATTACTGTCGTACCAGCGACATCGAAGTTGTCATTACTTAGCCGCTTAATTGCTATCAATGGCTATCATTCGCATTACGAGAGTAATATTTGCCTTCTAACCGCAATGAAATTACCGAGGCTTCGTCGGCGGCAGCGATGATTCATCGGTATTAGAGGAGCTCGGATAAAGTCTCGTGGTCGGCAATAAAACCATCAGTGTCCACCGCCGTCGAGACGCGAATCAATTAGGATAATACCCGATCAATCCCCCACGAGTATCCATTAAATTACGAATCACCACGGGGACGCGCTTGGCCATCGCGCTTCGCGGCTTATTTCCGGCCGATAATGCAACGTAAATGCGTCGCAGCGATATTGCTGTCCCCCCCCCCCCCAGCATTTCCGTGCCCAGCGGTCCGTGAAGCGAAATATAAAAATCGCGTTAAAAAAGTGCAGCGTTTTTCCAACGGTGACTTGACGAGATTTTCACGTGACTTTCGCGATATTATACGGGCCGGGAGCAGACGTTGAAGCGAGCTTCGTTGATTGCGAAAAGCACATTACACAAGGAAAAGCACTTCTAATGGACTTCGTTAAAACCTTCGAACGCGCAGCAATCAAACGTAACGTCATCAGTTCCTTTTGCATTTGCACTTGTCAATCCCGGTGTTTCGTTTTAACGCCACGTCGCTGCAGAGTTTCTTATAACCGTTCGCCACGGTGCGAGATAATCGAACGCGCGATGACTAAGAGATTAGAAGCTCTTCTGAAATTTTTCCAACGAACGCAGCAAGTGATTCGTAAGGTTTTGCCGTGCAGGAAGAATCCACCGTGCGTTAATAACCTCAGCGTTTCAGGATCTATTTGTTATTTCTGTTTCGTTGATGGACACGTAAAACCGGAGATTTCACCGTCGACGCATGCCTACATTATTCTGCCCACCATTAGAACATTTAACGTGCCGCGCGCGGTCTCGGAATATAATTACTTTCGACCGCAGTTTATTACATCGTAATAACACGTGGTTAGTGACGCGAAACGGAGAAAAAGCGCAGAACAATCGAGAAGACACTAATTTACCGTCATTAACGGAAGTTCTATATGTGTGTCCTTACGCCCTCCCCCCTCCCCCTTCCTGCTCGTATGCACTTTTCTGCATCTACTCCGTGTGCGCTTCTCGACCGCCCAAACAATTTCGCCTCTACCGTTCTTTCCTTACGGTTTTTGCGTTTCGTAATATTCCGCAGTATTGGTTTCCTTTTTTTTTTCCTTTTCCCCCTAATACCAAGTACGTTCTTCGTCGGCTGAATCTGTGAAAATGTGTATTTACATTGTTTGTTTTTCATTAGGAAGAACTGAGCTTTTAATGACGCGCAAACAGAGTCTTTCGCTCGTTGATTTCCCTTTGCTTTCGGCTTTGACTTCCCTCCTCGGTCCCTACCCTTTCTCAATTTTCTCGTTTGCACAGTGTGGACCGCAGCGAGCGCCCACACGTAGCCAGGATAATACCCAGCGGTTGGTATGTCAGGAAGGGAAAACCGACGACACGAACTTTGCTGCCCGTATTTCGCCATTGCCCAGACAATGGCGCGTTACGTATTCCTCTTGGGTGCGACACATTGCTTGGGAAATTTCGTCTGACACGCTGTTCATCGAGACATCGATCAATAAATAGAGACTGGTTGGATATACTAAAGTGCGGGTGGTAATTGCATACCTGGGGTACGTGAGAATGATAAACAAATCGACAGTCGGGGTGAAAGGAGCACGGCCACGGCTATGCAAATATTGATTGAGAATCCATCGGGCATGTTTCGCATAAATATTGATAGGGTCGCATTAGAATTTTCCGTGTAAACATTTACATTCTGATTTCGGTGGCGCGATATTCCACGACGACCCGTATTGCCCGTAGATACATTGGCCATTCTGACTTGTCTGCGACAAACGGGCAAGCCCGGAATTTACGAGTACTTTCCTTCTTAGCCGGTGTAACTTCCGTCCGAACTTTGCGCTCTGCGAATTATTTGTCGTTCCGGTATTAGCGAATCAACGTAATTCCTGATCGTAACTCCGGAACGCGTTGCAATGCCGTTGCTTTACGATAATGTAAGAGCGGGGTTCCTTGGAAGCGTAACGAACGTTAATTATTACCGACTCTCTTGTACTAACTCCCGGCTCCGGGGGCAGTACCCAGCTCTTTTCCCCTCTTCCTCCCGCCTCTCCGATCCATTGTGTTTCTCTCTTGCGCAGGCCCTTTGTACCGGCGTCGCGCAGAATCGGTCGGAATGCATCGTTCCGATCGAGCCATCGGTCCGATCATTTTTCAAATTACTTAAGAGCCTTTGGCCTCGACGTGTTTTAAGAGCTGACTTTCTAAGAGCCGTCCGTTGCCGTGCACCGAGCGTTAATTATTATCGGCCTTCCCGGACTAATTCCAGGGTAACGTTCCTTCCCGTTCGCCTTGAGTGCGTTAAATACGATCACTGTGAGCAATGAATCGATCCCTATTCAAAGGGCCACGCGTCCACTGTACTTACTTCCAACTTTTCCTACGCGAGATAACTCGCAACGTAATCTACAAAATTCACCTGACGCATAATGAAAGGCTGCCGGGCACAGGTATACGGCGGATAGAAAATACCGCGGGTACGTCTATTGTTAAGATTTAATGAAGGTTTATCGTGTAAACAACGTACACGCCCGAAAAGCGGTAAATGTAATGGAGTTGCAAGCGGTTCAGCTGAAACGAGGAGAATGGAGAAATTCTGCGCGGAAAGGCAGAAGGGGAGACATCAAGGAAACATTTATCACGACTCTACATCAGAGCTAAATTGTCGTGACTCCATGGCACATAACTGTTCCTATCCTTCTTCATTACCCTCACAATGCTAATGCTTTTTACATGGTACCTTAAACGAAATTTATGTGACGCAGTTTCGCCGGGCGCAAAATCTTCTCCCCACTTTGCTTCACGGGAGGGGATAATTTTCGATGGAATCGCCGGAAAAACCGGTCTCGGTCTGAATAACGATCGTGACCGATTGAAAGGGGGATGGAGGGGGGAGGGCCAGGGGGGAGATGAAGAGAGAATCGGAAGTTCCGAACAGTCTTCCGGCGAGCTCAGGTGCGCGAGTCCCTTCGTCATCGTCGAACTGAAGTTCGCGTCGAATTTCCAGCGACGACGAGGACGATGACGAGAGAACGTGGAAAGGGAGGGTGAGGGGGGACCGACGTACCAGGAGAGCGTCGTCAAATTTATTCCACGTCGCTCCATCGATTTCGGATTATATTGCCTTAAGACCTGAATAATATTCATGGGTGCTCCATTGGCGCCCCCTCGGCCCCCTCCCCCCTCTTCGCTCTTCGTCCCGCCATTCCGCGGCGTTATGATTTCAATATTCCGGCAGGGGTTCGCCGGTTCCGCAGTCGAAAAATCACCGCGGCCTTATGGGCAAGCCCGGCCGTGATAAACCCTCCTTCGCCGATAATCGAATCGCACTCCCCCCTCCCCCTCTCCGCCCTCCCGACCAAAGCCCCACCTTTTCCGTTTTTCACCGATTATCGGCAAACCCCCTCCTTTGCATATTCCCCTTTTTCTTCGGCGACGTCTTCGGTTCGACGTCGGGCTGCGCCACGACGCTTCAAGGCCAATGAAATGGACGGAAGGCAGAAATCAAATATTCCCCGGAGAAACGGGAGCCACGAAAACGTAGCCCCCTGTAACTGCATGCGTGTCACGTGATGGGAATTGACGGGAGGAAATTATTGCCCTCCGATGGCACAAACGCAAGAGGAAACGGTTGTCTTTGGAGCTAAAGATCATCGATCCGTCGAGGAAAAGAATGCTACGATAATTAGTGAGACCATTAACGGGACCGATTGTTTCTTCTGCGCACGGTTTGCAATTAAGCGGGAAATCCTTACAGTCTCGGCATTACAATTAACTAAATTCTCCCTGTATAAAAGAGTGATTATCTTAATAATTGGAATGCTGCATTACAGAATTTCAAAGTTATCGTCTTTCGTGGTCGTGAATGAGAAATGTATCTGCTCAGCCTGTTTCATCAAATCTTCTGTCGGCAATGTTTTCTCCCTTTCCTTCCCATTTAAAGGTGTATACGTATTGTGTGTACGGCCGACTGTTTGCTCGTTAAATTAACAAGTTTTGGATGGATTATTCGTGACTGGAATCGTCCAAGAGGATTCTGGCCGAACAACGACGGTTATTCCGCGTGATTATTATTCATTCCAGATGCAGCGCGTCGCTTAGGGAAATCAGTTTTAACGCCAACTATTTCCCTCTTGCAATTGCACGCTCGGAAAACACATACTCTCGTCGATAGTACGCGAATTAAAGGGACCGGCTTGATGGACGTCGATTTTTGCCGCACATTTTTACGTCAATGTTGCACGAGTACATGCATTTTTCTAAACTGCGAAATTGAAAACCGTTCCACGAGTTTTCCCGGTTACTGTAGTACACATAGACTTCGGGATTTAGCAGTTTTGGAGAATACAAATTGCTCCTAAAATATGCATTTGAATTTATCGGTTATTTATTTCGCGAGTGCACTTCATCGAGGTATGACGTAAAGGCAGGCCGTTAACGCAGAAGTTTGCAGAGGTGTGAGACTTTATTTCTTTGTGACTTTGGGGAGGGGAGGGAGAGGAGTAGAAAAGGAAACATTGGGGAGGGGGAGGGTGGTAACTTTTCGGCTAGCATTATCGCCGTGAGCCCTGTTCTTAAACAGAAACCAAAGGAAGCGATAGGGGTACTAAAGACCGAACCCAAAGAACTTTTCTCGGGTCCGTGCGATCCCGTATCTCCCGTGGTAAGTAATTAATGGACGAAAGGGGTGAGCCACATATATATGTGCCTCCCTTCCCCCTCCCGTCTCGACCACTTGGGACTCTCCGTGGCGTCGTCGAAAAAGGGTAAAACGCCCGTAGAGCCAACGTCTTCGAGGGGAGAGGGGGTGGAAGCTAGCGCGAAAGGGTGGTCTATCGAGGAACGATAAAGCCTCGGCTGATTTTCTCTCCTCAAATCGAGACAAAAGATATCCCGGCAGCCTCGGCGGGTGCAACTTAAAGTAAACCTCGGGGGAAATTTTAACTTCCCCGGGCAGATGTTAAATGCGAAGTTAACTTCGACGGAGCCAGGGCCTTGTTTTTTGTTTCCTTTCTCCGGCCGTTCTTTTCTCTTACCGATCGTTTCTTTCTTCGGTTCATTATCTTTCTCCCGCTATCGTGGCGCAATTAAGATAAACGGTATTCGCCGAACCGATTGAAAAACGACGAGTGCATTGCCGCGCTTTCCCCGTGTTGCAGGACCGGAGATTGTTCAAATATTATCCGCAATTACCGTTTGCGCATAGTCGCGGATACGTTTCTCCGATCCTTCCTTTCCCACTCGACGCTCCATTCGTAGCTGCGCTTTTTGCTTTTCCTTTCGCTGCCTGCGTATTTATTCGCTCGCCGACCACTGCTCGTGTCACTTCCTTTTTTCCCTGTTTCCACGAGCTTTGACTCTACGTCCACCCTCCTTTCATTCTCGTATAAATTCCTCCTCTGCTCTGTCCGCCTACATTGACGATCTCCCCGTTGCCCTAGCGCGGCTATTTTGCGCAAATGGCGAAACAAAAACGACGCAACCGAGGAGACGGAGGGCGGAGTGGGGAGAAATGGTCTGCGGTTAGAGAAAGTAGGGCTGAATCGAACGGCACCGCTGGAAAAGAATTACGAGTGGCTTGCCTCGCTGCATCTCGATGAATCTCAAATTATTCGTCGTCTTCGCAGCGACCTTCCCCTCGACTTCCAATACGCCACGATCAAGAAGAAGAGTGCAGGGAGGGAGAAGTCGGGCACGACCTTCCTGCGGTACATGGAGAACCGTCAATCGTAAAAACAATTTCCCACTCGACGAGGAAGGAATTTGGCATCTCTCCCCAACCTCCGGTCGTCGGTCCAATCAAATTGTCCAACCAAATATTTCTTTCACGCATCAACGGTTCTCCTTGAAGTTTTAATAGGTAATTACGGTACCTAATATCAGAAAAGAACCTTCGTACAACGTGCGTGGTTGTACGATGTTTTTAATCTCCATTTTATCTTGCATAAATATGCACCTACGAGTGTTTGACGCGGGTTTTACAGTGTAACGTGGAAAAACGATTAAGCGCAATTCGTTGTCGTTCAGTTCTCCTTTTCCCGGGCGATATGGTCTCGTGAGAAGAGCGTTTGTTCCATTAACCAGCACCCACAATGACTTGGGGACAAGCTAGCGTTGGCCGCGTTAACCGAGCACCTTTTATCCGAATATCAAATTACGCCTCGCAACGCACAAACGAGCCGGGGCGAAAAGACAGAACGATTGCGATGCATGAATCCGCGAAAGACATAAAAATGGGCAACACGGTGGAACGGGAAAGCGTTGTCAACCTTTCATATTTCTACGTTGCTCTGCGCTCAAAGTGTTATTGCCAGTTCTCGACAGACTTCAGTCGCGCTTTGTGGGATTAAAGCACCGTTTCACGAAAAAGGAATGGCCTGGCACGAACGGGAAGTCCCGTTTACACGTGGGACCAGCGCGTTTTTCGCACTCCACGTAGCTGGCCCGTAAAGCTTATTGATCCGCTAACCGTTCTCCGCGATAATCGGCAGAACGGTAACGTTGATATAAAGATCGAGGGAATGTAAATCCGATAACTGCCTCGTTCGATCGGCCATCATCGGTGTTCCGCAACGATTGTTGTTTTACACATCGAAAGAATCGTTCCCGGCGAATAAACGTCAAGTGGAATTGCCATTTAATAAACGGCCAACGCTAGCGGCGTTACTACAGAAATTCTCTGTTGTTTACGGTGTTGCGCGCGATACAATTAGGTAGAAAAATACTCGGTAAACCTCGTAAGTAGCCGTACATATTCGTGTCTCGTCTAAGTACGCTTTGATGCTATTTAAGCAAGCGCCCGCCTTTATTCGTGAGAAATTCTTTCCCTCAAGCTCTGTGTGTGTGTGTGTGTGCAGTATCAACGAAAAGGCAAAAAAATGCTAATTTCCATTACTCTTGTGCCAACTTTCCGCCGTACTCGAGGCAATAACCACACCTCCATTCATCTCAGCTCTCGTTTGACTTTTTTCGTTTTCTACCAGTGCTTCTCTATATTTCGCACTTCCTTTCACAAAGTCTTACACTTCTCTCTGAAATTTCTTCATCTCTTTTCCTTTCTTCCTTTTTTCCCTGTCGTTTTTCGTATTTCCCTGTGAATATCCTTCACTCTTTGAGTACCTCTTTTCACGCGTTGCCTTGCTCCTTGACTTTTTATTCCCTATCGTACGTTGCGTATTTCGATATTCCGGCCGCTGCTCTTCCATTCTTTGCCCCGTCCTTTTTTCAAACTTTTTCCCGTGAAATAAGTTTTCTCCTTCCTTCCTCCGCATTTTCCCGCCTTTCCCTCAATTACCCGCCGCCGCGCTCTTGCCTTCTTTTTTTTTTTACGACGCGGCTTTATATCTTTCCTGTGTCGCACTTTGCTTATCCATTTTTCTTTCTCGACCCGCACGTTTCTCTTTTCTCGCTTAAGTTGCGGATAAGCAGTAGAATTAACGATGGCGAGGCAAAACCAACGTCGTATATTTCGCACGTAAAAACAACGGACATTTTCATATCCGCAACATTAGGTCCACCACATTCCTGAAATGCATTAATCAACATTGCTACGCGTGCGTTAACCATCTCCCAAAAATCCACGTGCACGTTTTCGTGAAACCAATTGAATTTGTCCCATTTTAAGGCGGGCAAATTTTAAGCGGCAAATTCTTGCTCAACGGTAAGCTTTGCATTGTGAGCTGCAAGAAGGAACGACTGCCAGAAATCATGTAGAATCATCTCATCCCGTATGGAACGTGGAGGAGATCTTTTTAACTTGCCACTCGGCGCGCATCAGACGCAGCCCAGTGCATTTTACATGGCTGGAAGTCAAATATGAGTCGACACACAGGTAAACCGGAAGCATGAGTCACGTGCACGCGTAAATGTGAGGGAGTTATATGCGTCAACCTGACGCCGGAAGTAAGAGGCACAGAGAGGGCGAAACGGAATGCCGGGGTAAGGGAGTTGCCAGGGATATTTCGGTAGTTGCAAACAGCCCCACTGTCGGCACCCCAGACGCTATTACGCCAAGATATACGTCATCTGCGCAATCCCCTGATGCATCGCGCGTTAAGCCGTTTCTGCAGACAGAGAGGCAAACCCCTTTCTAAGAATCCGTCCTTTCCGTCCAACGTAGACTTCCCACTCAAGTTTCATATCTTCCATGTTTATCCGTTCCCCGCTACAGCTGAATTTCCTTAGAAAGAAAACCTGAGCCAGGGAGGATCCTAGAACGGCGCAGTGCTTCGCAAACATTGTACCGTATTTTTAAAGGCGTCCGAGCATGGTCACGGTTGTAAATTTCCATTGGTGAAGGTAAATTTGCGAAGCAACTGGCTTCGCAACTTACTCCGTCGATCCATAATATTTATCGAAGGGATGTTTACGTTCGCCGGCAAATATTCCCTGTATCGTTCGTTTGCAATGTCTTCCCCTCCCCCCACCCCATGTTCCCGTCTCTTTGTATCCTTACGAACTTTATTTTCAGTGCTCGTACGGCTGTGTTTTGCGTTTCCTTTTCTACCGAAATTCCCCTTGTCCACGGCCCCTAATTTTTCCCATTACGACTTTTTCCGACTTCCCTCTCGGCTTGACTAT
The DNA here is from genome assembly GCA_963989215.1 of Hedychridium roseum. Lineage (NCBI taxonomy): Eukaryota > Metazoa > Arthropoda > Insecta > Hymenoptera > Chrysididae > Hedychridium > Hedychridium roseum. The sequence goes on along the minus strand of OZ022311.1, from coordinate 4,969,653 downwards.
GCGGCATTTTTTGCTCTTTGCAGAGAAATGCGATTCCCTGGTGTGACCAGTGGCTTTCTCCCTACGATTCGTGCCGATCCACGCGCTTTTCCTTATGCCCTCTTGCCCGGCCGACAAATGGCTGCAATTACGTGCATGTGCCAATACACAAGCCTTAACCGCGGCACCGACAGGTCCCCCCCTCCCTTTTCGTCCGGACAAAGTGCACCACCACGAATCATCCCTTTTGCCGTTCCCCCGCTGTTCAAGGCCCGATACCATTTCTAACGTGTCCCCTGTCTGTCCGCCCCCTTCCTTTCGGAAGGGGGAAGTGCCGGAAGTAGCTCGTCGACGAGTTATCCAACCGGGACTAAACGAGCCGTCGTTTACGGGCCCTGTCGCGCGCTTTCTCCAGCTGTCATCGTAATTGCACGTTATAGCCTCGAGCCCGGGATTGTCCGCAGTTACCGGGAATCGTCGGAAAGAAACGCATTTTCCTCGGAGCTTGCGCAACTCGGTGCTCGCCCGTTTTTAAGTAGAAATCATTTTCGAATAATCACATAAAATAATGACGTGTTTTTCTTTCTAATCCGTGGTGGTTCGGAGAGAACATTTTCCGCGACATTTGTCAATAAATCGCGTACACAGGCTACGTTCGATACGTATTCGGTATTTCGCTGAATCGCGAATGTAAACGCAATTCCGAGGTTCGAGTAAATTCAACTGAGGACAGTGACTTTCCGCGGGGATACGTATGTCGAACGTTTGTATTTCCGTAGCCTCGGGGATACTTCTCGGAGTACCGGTGAAGTCTGGGGAACCCATCTCCGGGGCGGAAGGAGGAAGGAAACAATATATAATGCGGTGCGGAAGAATGTTCCGCGAAATTAAACTACTCAGGCTGCTGTAACGAAAGTGATTACAAAACAGAATAAATCGCATCATCTCTTACGACAGCAAAAGTCTTTTTACCGCAATTCTCTGATTTAACGAAACTCTTTCCCGGGACACCGTTTATACCTATTAACGTTGACAGGAAAACGATCGATTTAGAAAATGAAAACTGGCAACTCTATGGATATTTCGAACGTTTCGGGTTATTGCTCCCGCGCCAACGACACGTCGGCCTTACCTACGGGCGATGTAATTACGATAAAGTTAATGCAGGGGTGCGGCGATCGGGGCGCGAAGTAAGGGCGGAATGGGGTGTGGTACCCAGCTGGCATTGCGGTCGATCGACCGGGCTCAATGTAACAGGTGCTCACGAGTTTCGGAACATCGGTCCTCGCTTCCCCGGAATAGAAGTAAAGCCGCGTAAGAACTCTCCGTTGAGCAACAGCGGAAGGGAAAAACGAGGGGAAGGAGACCGAGGGGAGGAATCGCGGATCCTTACGGGCACGTACCTACGGGACAAGGGAAAGGGTACTGGAAAATTCGTAGGGCCAGGGGACGGGGGAGAAGTTGTAAACGAATTTATATGGCTCCCCGTAAGAGCCTAAACGCACACGCACTTGAGAACGTTCTAGCACACTACGTTCATGGGTAGTCCAATGCCACGCACATATTTCTGCACGTTCCGTTGAAATACACGAGTCTGTGCACGAATTCGCGCAAGCCTGAAAGGATAGTGAGAACGGGGAGGGGGGGGGGGTATAGCTCGAAAGCCAGAGGCAACGCAAGAGGACTCGCCGTGCAGGAGATTTGGCCGCGTGGATTTCGAATTTCGCCCGTAAATCTCCGTGCGCCGCGACGCCGGCTAAAAGCATGGACGGTGGCGGCGTTCGGTGCGGAGAGAACACGATGATTCGTTATCGCGTCGGCGCCGACGGCAGGGCAAGTACGTCCGCGAAGAGTGCTAGCAATGGCCAAGGAAAAGGGACGAAATTGGCCCGTGCGTCGAAGGCAAACGACGGCCCGGAAGAACGGAAGCTCAGCCCGGTGAACCGGAGGTAATTAACGGCGGGGGTTTGGATCCTCAATCGCGCGTATTCCGCTGTGCGTCGGTGATCGCCGCGCTAATTAATAAATATCGCCAATCCGACTAATGAATTGTATCTATCGTCCGGGACGCAACAGTAAAATGTCGGCTGATTGCGAATTAATTACTTATATCGCGGTATTTGCATATGCAAATCGCCCGGTGCCAACCCGCCGAGGAATTGAATGAGACGGATCGCACGAGAGGGGGAGAGGGGGTGCAGCGTGTTTAACAGTAGGAGCATGGGACGAAACGAGAACAACCTGGCAACAAGGCTTGCATTCGTGTGGATCCATCCGTGGCAAAGTGTGTCCACGACAAAATCATACGTATGTTTCACCGTACAAATATATGCACCCCTTCCGAGTGCTCGTCTCTCTGCATAGGGGAGAAAACGAACGAAAAAGAAAACAGAAATATTGAACCAACCGTGGAGTGTGTGGAAGTAAGGCGCTAAGCAAAAACGTGGGTGAGCAAAAAAAAGGAATATGTATGTAGGCTTAAGGGATAAGGACGACGAAGAAGCCTTGGAAGAGTATATCTGGAGGAGAACTAAGCAGGGCGGAGAAAGGGAAAAGGAGGAAGAGCAAAAAAGGTGCTGCGATCGTGTCTCGAACTTATCGTGGAATTCATTTCTATCGAGCGTTCTTGTAACGGCGCATGTTAACGACGTTTGATAGTTTCGCGATAGCGGTAATATGCATGCCGATTAAGGCCGTAGAATGCGAGTACATTATTCCAGGAGGGGGATGAAGCGAGCCGTACCTGCAAGGCGGATAGGCCAGTTGAAAACTGCTGACTAGCTTCGTAATTGCCGTCTATCGTTTCAGTTCCAATCGTGCGCCGCACACGAGATAATAAGCAGCTGTGGACTCATTGGATAGCCGTATTCCCCGAGTGGACAAAATTCCCGTGTCGATGTGCGATTGCGAAAGAGCCATTTGATCGTGCGAAAAATCACGACGGAGACCACGTATGCCCCCATTGAAGTCAAGGAACATCATGTACTTATCTTATTTGCCAACTGGCCAGAGGGGCTAAATCCTACCAAGAGTTATGATTCCGTACGATAGTATACGAGCGGAATAAGATCTGATAGGACCGCAAGGGTCGCGTCGTTGAGATCAGCCGGGTAGAGAGTGGAGCAAGGGGAGATTTTCGCTCGAAAGCGGAGGGAAACCAACGCGGGGAGCAAGAAAGGAACGGTGTAAGGGGTGTAAGCCGGGCTGGAAGGAAAACTGGCTGGGAAAAGCGGAATTGGCGCGAGGAATTTCGAAGATGGTTAGTGAGCGGGAAAACGGAGAAGGGGTGAGTGGGGAGGGCAAGGTAGAGGATATGGAAAGCGAGGAGAGTCAAGGTGAGAGTGGCGAACGGTCGGAGGGTGAGTACCGTGCCATACTGCACGGCAGTAGGTTGCTCGGTAGAGCCGGTACCGCGATAAAGTCGTATCTCTCTTATTGCTATCTTCCTCGTAATTCTCTCAAATCGTGTCGCGCCTCGAACGAGCATGCGAGAATGGAATGGTCAGCTCACCGTTCCTACGTTGCCCCGGAGCCTCTGTGTCTGGGTAAACCACGCCGGTCTGTGTGTATTTTAATGGTCGGATTTCTGCGCGCATGCACGTTCCCTATCTCGGGGGTAACGACGTTGCCGTACCGTTCTGCGAAGCAAGTGGAAAGTGAGCCGTTCCCCGCGCAGTTAACATGAGGGAAAAGGGCCTTGGCGAATCAACAGCAATTCCTACGGTATGCCTCCTACATCCACCCGCACGTGTCTCCATGTTCTGTCGTACCTTCTCCGATATGTTGACAGTTGTCTTCATTTACACACGATTTTACGAACAAAGAAACGATCAACGTGACGAAAGAAATATGCTAGAGTTCGTCAAATCGTACGAACGTCAACGCGTATCTACACTGGAAGGAATGCCTGTAAGAACACAGTTCGCTATCACGCACGACGTTGTCGCTTATTTATGCGCGGGAGTAGAAGCGGACAAAAGGAAGTACAGTGTGTAGCTTGAGTCAAGACAGGTACTTGGACTTGCACGGGTCAGAGTGGGTCGAAAGCGCGGCATGCGTCGGGAGATGCAGTTTAGCAATGCGTGGCCTTTAACCATATTCTTCCATGTGCCTTGAATGATTTACTCGTATTCGCTACTGTTCGCGACCCTCTGAAAAGAAAACGCTCTACCGTTTCGTCGTGAGACTGTATACGGCATTCAAATCATTCTCTGCCTCACGTTTAGTCTGTCTGTTTTCTCCTATCTGTCTCTGTCACACTCTCCTTCGCACTCTCGTCTCCTTATGCCATCGGCGCACATTGAGCTTCCCCGTTCCTTCATTCCCTTCTGCATCCCTCGTCACCCTTTGAATTGCCTCTGGCCTGAGCGTCGAGGTCGACGTGGCTGTACAGGTAACCCGGCTGGGTACTACTGTCACAGCTGGCATCAAGTCGTCGTAGAGGCTGCTCATCCGAGTCGGGGGCGGTACGAGGGACTCGCAGCGGGGGTTTCCACCCACCGAGATGAGTACCGACGATTGTGGGAGACTGCTGGTGCACGCTGCTGCTGTCTCGACGGCAGTCAGCGTGTACATACGTTTCAGTAGCCTCGCATCTCTCGGACGGGCAGTCCCCTTCTGCAATGCAGCCTTCTTGATGTTGTCGGTGCACCGGCATGCTAGTCTCCCCGTATACATCAGTCCCCGCTCGTACCTTTCAGTCGTCGTACTTAATCGACAGTCCTTCTGTAAGTCTCGGTATCCTCGCCGTAGCAAAGTAGTCTGCCTGTCCGGTCTAGTCGCTTTGTCGCCGCACCGGTACATTTCAGTCAATGTAACCACAGTCGTTGCGCCATATACACACATTTCGTTTTTACGCCCTTCGCATACCTGACACCGATGCGTTCGTTCCTCTACGGAGCCATTTGCGTCTACCACTCAGATAAGGTTTCGTCTTCTCGCGAGATACGCAGCATTCATTCCCGCTTATCAGTTTAATTTGTGTGTTCTACGCGCTCCGACAGTTTTCAGGCACCTTTTCTCCGGAAATCAGGGGAAAACACGTATTCAGTTTCACCGTGCTTTTGTGCGCGAGTTATGCGCGTGCATAGTCAAGAATGTTATTTGCCGGCTTTCCCTTGGCCTTTGCTACGATCTTTCCTCCTTTCCTCTCCATTTGTGGCTTTTCAACTTCCCCCCCCCCCTCTCCAGCCCATTGCCTTGTGCACTCTCTGTTCTCGTTCTTTCGGTTTCTCCATGTCCCTCCCGCGATACGCGTCGTTACATCGGAGAATGCACGTTGTCGTTTACTCCTAAGTGAATCCTATTCTCAACGCATTCTTAGGAGTCCACCATCGCGGAGCGACAGGTTAATGCGCGTTTGAACGTCACGGGAAATCCTTACTTCCTTCCTTTTTCCGTCCATTCATTCATGCTGCCTTCGCCGAGACTATCGTGATTCTCCGTGCTCTGGGAAAGCACGTTGAACCAAGTGTCCGGGAACTAAGGAATACTACGTTCTGGGATACGCAACTTGTACAATACTTCCACTGCCATTTTGTCAACTAGCAAATACACGCGGCTCACTGGATATTAACTTCAAATAAATTATGATAATCAATAATTTCTTGTTCATTTGCCCTTGGATCTCTATTTTCCTGTAATATCACCCACGCATTTACCGTGTGTGAAAATGAAGAAGAAAATTCCGGCGTGGACGAGACACAGGAATGCAATTAAATTCTCAGAGGTTTTTCTCGTGGGTCAGTTAGCGTAGGATAATGAGATTGAACCACGACCGAGAGTTCGAAGATTTGAATTCTAATTTAAGAGGGTGACTATCGCCGTGGAATTTTAAGAAACTAACACGCAGCTCACAGTGGGCACCGGCGAATCTCCCGATCGTGAGCCTTCACGCGGAATGTAATTAACGTCAAGTCGAAGGTTTATCAGGAAAAACGGGCAGTGCATATCTGCTTTCGCCCGATGCTGGCCTCCCACTGGGTTCCTCGACCTCACAGATCTCTTGTCACGGGTCAGGCGAAAACTTTCCTTATTACCATTCGTTCGGCCGTGCTTTCATTGACGATCCTGGTATGTACTAGGTAATTTCGTTAGAAATCCATTTGGACGATTCATCGCGAAGAATTCGCCGGTTCGTTTTAATCGTCAAATCGTACAAAGCATTCCGCCCGGATGGGTGAAGAAAATTGATTCCCATGTTGGAAAATTGCCCGGCTAAACGTGTCGATGGGTTTTTATCGCGCGATAAGGTTGAGCAAGCCGGCAGTTTACCGGCCGTTCATCAATGGTATCGCAATTGAGAAGTCCCCCCCGTTCGTCCCCTTTTGAAAGTGTAGATCGAGAGTAAAGTAAAACGGCGAATAACAAGCACTGCGCGTTCCAGCTGAGCGAGGCAGTTATCCCGGCTAATCCGTTAAACCGTCATACCGTGGAGCTTCACCTGGCAGGAAAAAATCACTGGCGGGAACGCCCAGTGCTCCGGGCCGAGTGGCCGATGTTGGCGCTTAACGATTTTCTGGCGTGTTCACTTATCGCGTGATTAATGACGGGCCGACGAGGCAGGGACGACTTAATCCCTTTGACGGCGGGCCTGGCGGTTCGCCGTGCCACCCGCGTCTCGCGACGTGGGGATGGTTTAAACGTACGTAAAGACCCTGGACCGCCGACAATGGAGGCGGAAGCGGCGAACGGACGCTCAGGATGAATGTTACATGAATACCCACTCCGGCGAGCGCGATTGTTCGAGTCGCAACGCGGCGCTGCCGTGCGCCACGGCGGAACGTGACGGAAAAACATTACTCCGGCGAATTGCCGTAATTCGTAGGCCTATCCGCCGTGCACACGTACACGATACACACGCGCACGTATACATAGAGACGCGCTGGTGGCCGGCCAGTCGAAGATCAGCTACCATCGTTCCACACGGGGTGTGTCCGTGAATACATTATCGTCGCGCTGGCACCCAACGACCGAGCGATTTCTCCGCGATACTCCTACGTTAACCGGAAGCTATTACTCTCCCTGACGTTGCTAAAAACCCGGCGAATCTTCGCTTGATATCCTAACCCGGAATAACGAGAGTACCACAGAGTGAATCGTAGTCCTCGTTTATGCCCAGCGATACATCTTGCTTTTTCTGTCTTCGACTAGGTGCAATGTTTCACGGGGTAAGGTGTTTGTGCGAGGCTTGAAAAAAGGCCCCGGGAAGTGGAGGAGTCGTGAAGGCATACCTTAGATCTCGAGTATTACGCAACACTTCCCTCCGATATCAATTGGACGACCGTATTCGTTTCAGTGCTGTAGCATTGTTGCCCGTGTTCAGATGTATTACCATACACCTGATACATTTGTAGTGAACGATATTGTCATACAATGCGGACGATCAGCCGTACGTTAATATTCTCTAAAAAATACCTTACTGTTATACATGATTTTTTTTCACCACGGTGCAGAACATTTTCTCCATTTATGTCCATCACTTGCGGGTAGTTCTGTTGAAGGAAGATTACACAATTTGCGTTTAAATTACCTCCGAGCGTTGCGATAACTGTTACGAAATATCGACTGTACGTCGTAATTACTTCCATTATTCCGTAATTTCCCGTCGTTCTCTGTTCTCGCAGTCTACTGTGACAGTGGGTAGTGTCTTGTTTGCGTGTCAGGACGATAAGAACGGCGATACGTCGAGATGAGGAGGGTACTGGGAGGGGGAAGGTACTAGGAGACAGTCCGATTACGAAGCAATCATCCGCGACATCGATGGCTTTCTCCGGCTACAATCTTTGTCCTTCTCCCTCCGCCCCCCTTTCTTTTCCATTATATGCCATCCCGCAGCCACCCCGCCCCCTTCGCGTGCCTCCCGGTGTTCCTCCTTTCAGTCCTTCCATTTTTCCAAGTCCCGTCGACTTTCCCTTACTCCCCTTGCTCTCCTTTCAACTTTGTCGAGCTTTTACTGTCGCCCCGCTTCCGCATTTCGCGTCCCTTTCTTCCTTTACTCATCTTCGTTGGTCGATCGGCTCTGTGCTGCTCTTTCAAGCACCCGTCACTGCTCCATTCGGCCATTCGGAAATACCTCCTAATGATCAGCCGTTCTCAGCGCGACCACCGTACCAGAAATTCCCTTTGTAAGATACGCACACATGGAGAAAACGGTGGCTTCTGCGCGGCTCTTCGGGAACTCTCCCGTCTGCTGGGGAATTCGCGGGAATTCGGATCGTCCGGCTCTTTGCTGCTTTCGATCTGCTCGACTAGTTTCAAAGTAATAAGATCTGTCCGTCCGCTTTGCCTTTTGTCTTCCATTTGTCACGTTCCCGGATTCCATGTATATATTTCAAGTTCGTTTCGCTACACAGGACTATTTTACAGCACCGCGCTTTCAATTCCACGGCATTATCAACGCTTTATGCAATTTAATACGGATTTAAACTGTACAATAAGTATGAGTAAAATGATATGAAATGTCCGCTTTTTTGTTGCATTACCACTGAGCACTTGCGAATGATGGGACACTCGTGTAACGTTTATCATCAGTCGCGTTACAAAACGTTTCGTGTACTGGAATTCAGCCTGGAGAAAAGTAAAAAGGCGTGCAATTACATGCGCAGTCTATTCGATACAACAGGCCAGAAAAATAATCAAATTTCTCCGAAATGCCGGCAATTTCTCTAGACAATTTACGTTACATCTGCTGTATTAAATTTCCGCAAAAATTCAGTATATTTTCGCTCCCACCCTTTTTCCGTCCGTCCGATTGCGTAGTTTCGTATTTATTCAATTTATTTTCGTTTTATCCTTTACACAGGACCGGCTCTTGATTGTCACTGATTGCCATTATTCGTCGGTATACACTGGGATTGGCCAGCTCCCCTCATTCTCCCATCCTCTCATTTCTCTGGGCGTTCGTCGTGTTTTTTTTCACTTGTCTTTCCTGTGCATGCCTAGGCTTGATCACCCCTGATCACCGGGCTATAAGAGGATGTATTGAACGGACGAAACGAGTCATAATTGCATCACGGACGATGGTATCCACAAGGTGGAGTGCATAATCATCCGGAGTCCAATGACTTCGGCTGATTGCACACGTAACGGCGTCACCAGTGCCGAGCATCTGCCTATTTGTTTCCGTTCCTCCGACAGCTTCGATTGAGTCTCGTCTCCGCGAAGAACCCGGTTTGCGTGGAGCTGTGGCCCCACGACGACGTGGAAAATGATCGGAAACGTCGAGTATCGAGCTGGCCACAGGTCCCTTTCGGCCTTATTTTACCGGAGCACACACACGGTTGTCGTGGTGTAATTACATCGGAACGACTACCGGCAACGATCAGAAACCCATGACTCTTCCTCCATTGACCCGTCGAACGGGGTTCCCTGTAATAATTACGTCACGGGAAGATCGACTGCCCGACGGAATGCCGTTAAGTACGCCAACGACTCGCCGGATCGCAGGTGTAACGACGTTAGTTAGTAACTCACGGGCCACTGTGCCGCAAATGCTCGTCCCTCCGTATGAACTCGCTTAGGCCCACGGACTATCAGAATGGGATTACAGAGCGACGCGCTAATTGACACTGAGCGCACCCAATCACCAGCTGCCATTTCTTACCGCGCAAAGGCCTGAAATAATCCGCTACAAGGTCGTTTATCATGACCGTCCAATACTTGCCAACTACCCTCTCGAAAGAAACAAGACGGAATAACTGCCCCCTCGTTCCACGGCGAACAGGTCCACGCAATTACAGACAGCGGAGAGACTTCGTACCTTTTCATGGGATTACTTTCTATCCTGCATCAAGATATACGACGAATGTTATCGTTTTCATCGTCTCTTGCCGTGATACAGCAACATTTGCTCAGATAGTCTAACAAATATCGCGGTGACACAATCTTTTTCTTACTCCTCTTTTACCCCAACCCGTTTTCCCACTTATCCACTTCGTCTGTGTCTTAAAATTTGCCAAGTACGTCCATTACGACCCTTTTTCTTCGCCTATTTGTCATCTCACATTTCCGCCTCGTTGACTTCCTTGTCTATTGTGTCATTTTCGAAATTACCCGGTAACGCGTTCTAGGAATTTATTACACGAGGCAAACAAAGGACCACTGGCCATGGCATCGTGTTGCCTCGGTTTTTCAGTCACGGACTTTCCCCGGCTTCGTAGGTTCTCTTCCCCTTAAGAGTATCCGGCTGATCCTCTCCCCGGGGCGATTGTACATTCGCCAGAGAGGAGCTCGCTGAACGTAGCGCCGCCGCGAAATCGCCGAGGGTAATCGAACCGTTCGTGAAATCACCTGGAAACGTACGGCGCTACGGGGAAACAAAGGAAATTACGCACGGTATCGCGCCACCGATCGTCCCGGCGTGTACACACTCGCGTTCCACGGCTCTTTATCCTGCCAGCCGTGGCGCCTCTCGCAGGAATATTCCGCCGGCGTAATAATGCGCGGGCAAAATCCGCCGCGGGAATTTCTGCTCTTCGTTAGCTACGAGCGCGCCTGCCTCCCACTGCAGAGCGGGAGAATCCGCGGGAATGGGGAATAGGGGAACAGGGGCGAAAGAGGCAAAAGACGACGGCAGAGAGGAATGGGATGCACGAGTGAAGGGAATAGGGCTGGATGAAAATCAAGCCCCGCTCGACCCCGACGTCTGATATCCGCTTGGAAAAGGAAACGTTCTCCGCCTCGGGGGAATCCCCCTAAGTTCATTATTTTTATCGTTATTGACGCGATAAAGAGCGATCTCTGAGAAACGCGATTGCAGCTACATTGATATTCACAGAGGCATGGATTTAAATGAAGATACATATATATATATATATATATATATATATTCTTATAAGAAGAAACAATTCCTTTCACTTTCGGGCTCCTAGTCTAGTTACAGTAAATTACTTCGTTCATTATCAGTAAAGAAGAAGAAGAAGAATTCAAACTAACTTTTCCCGAGATTATCTTCACGAATTTTCGAACTGTCGAAGATACACATAGAAATGATTCCGTTCCGCGAGTAGACGTTTGCGTCAGCCAGGGAACGTCGAAGAGAGTAGTTGGAAAACGAGCAGATGGGTTTACACATACTTGAGAGAATACACGAAAGCAGGAGGGCAATGCAGATGATCATGTGGGACCGTCGTAGGGGCACGGGGAGAGATGGAAGACGGGAACGTTGCGATGGTCAGCGTGGTGCAGCGGCCTGTGCATAGATTGCCGTCTGCCCACTGCGAATCTTCCTATGCAGGGCGTGTACGTTCGAGAGAGAGAGAGAGAGAGAGAAGAATTGGGTGGGGATGGGGAAGATAGAGTGAGACAGGGACCTTTACGTACCTCAACCTACCTACCTAACGTGGCCGTTGTGTGGCTAATGCTCGTTATCTCGACGTGTCGACTATCTAATGGTTCCCCGTAATGGCTGGACCCCAACGATATATTGTCCATTTCTCGCAATGCCCAGCCTAACTCGTCTTCCCAATCTATGGCATTATTCCGACGGTCATTTTAGCTAGTAACGCTCCCACTTTCTCTCACCTCCCCCCCCTTCTCCGTGCTGTTGGTGATTTGCATGAGAGCGAGCGCGCACCACGGGTCCTTTGACGTCCCTTTCCTTTCGAACACGTTGTGTAGTGCGATGCACCCGGTGGATCGGCCGAGCGCCCAGTGCTTACGACTTCCGCACGCTCCGGCATGTTTCGGTCAGACCGGCTACGAACGGGGAATGGGGAAACAATGCGAGACAAACGATGCAGGCACGTCGATCGAATCGCAGACCAAAGCCTTCCGCGAGGGGAAAGGTGAAACGAGGATCTTCCAACACAGGGTCTTCGACGGTCCAAAAACTTGCGTGGCAAACGTACTTTCGAGGGTTATAACCTTCAGCGACTCAAAGACTCGTAACTTTCTTCGGCAGTATTACTAATAATAATACTTAAGTAATAATAATACGAGGATAATTTATTATCGTGGACTATTTTCTCCGCCCGTACGGGACGTTCCGAGGGAGGATACAAAAAGAGTTGCGCGCATTTTTGCTCACGGGTAATACGATAATGTCGTGAGCCTGAAATCATAGTCGCGAACAATTTACGATGATTTTTGCCGGGGTCCCTGTGCGCCACGGAGCAGCGAGAATTGCGCGCACGCCGAGCGCACGAGCACGATTAGGTCGTGAGGGTGGTACGAAGGGATAAAACGAACGAGCCGAGGAAGAACAATGCGAAATAACCGTTATGGCGAGGGGGAGGGGGGGTCAGGATATCGAGAGACCCCTCGCGGGGAAAAGCATCGCCCGGTGAAGAAAATGCATCGGTCGACGCAGCCGTCGTAGATTTCCCACGGCGATATTACGGCTAGTCCAGATTCGGCCTGAAGATTCGGTCAAAACTCCCGCAACGTGTTGGCCGTTCTGTACGAATGGACCGTCGACGGCCGGGAATGCGCCCGGAAAAAGGGTGAGTCCCCGAGCCGGGAAAAATCCACGGCCAGGAATTCCAGGTGCTCCGGCGAAACCGCAAGCAAATCCCTCGCGTAGCCGTTTCACCGGCGTTTCTCCCCGCGAAAACGAGCGGACCACGAAGCTGAGATCGCAAGAACGTGAGAATCGCTTTCACGCATCGTTGACGATATCTCTTGCCCAGCTGATAAAATCCATGGCAAGAAGTAAACTTTCCAAGTAGGTTGACACTCTGCCAACGATCCTTCTTACGCGACGATCCCTCGAGCAGCAACGTTAAAGAACAAACGGAAATTCCAAATTTTCTTAAATTTATACAATTGTAAGAATCGTTGTATGCTCCATTTCCCCCTGATAATATTCCCTTTGAACGCGAACCACGTACGTAGATCCATGATCATATCTATATGTACAAAACGTTTTTGTCTCCTTTCTTATGCAAGGAGGTCGCTTTCTAGTTTAGGAGGAGATTTCCTTCGGTAACGAGCGTCCTGTGAATATGTAATTTTCGTATTCTCCTGCTTGAGGATCCGCTTTGTCCCACGTTCGGAGTATCCCGCAATGGGAATATTCGCCAACGAGGTTCACCCTTGGTTCTTACGAAGAGAGTCATCCTTCGACATTCTTCATATTTCACGTAGAGACATTCCCTTATCAATTGTCATTGCTGCGAATTCTTATTTATTGCCACGAAGTCATTGTTCGGTTCGTTGCGATGCCGCCATTCTATTCCTTTTGTGCAGTTAAACATCGTTGTTATATTGCTACAAACGCGGAATAACGGTGGACCTTTTAGATGTAGAAACAGAACAGGACGATAAATGTATAGTTCATACATATTACATTATTTCTCAAGATCCGGCCATTTTTTCGATTGTCTAGGTCATGGTCGTATATTGTTGTCTCGTAGGAACACGTGTGCACGGCATAACAACACTGAGGAACGACATAACTGTATTATTATACGATACAGAACGAGTCGGGGCTACTGTTACACCCACACCCCCGTAGCGAAAGGTCCTCCCGTTGTGAATCTATGCAATGTTATGCCTACAAGTACACCAAGTATTGTACACATGGCGCATTTGAAGGCCGTGGGAATTTTCATGATGGTCAAGCACGTTGGCGAATAAACAACCATGTAATCCGTATTCATGATGCACGAAACGATTCTATGAATTCCTATGGGTCATATAACTGGTAGTTTGATTAACCGGAAACATATTCTTTCGTTTTGAAAGGGAAAAGTGCTGCTCAAGTGTACGTAAGTACACGGGGCACAACGTTTCTTATTAACCGTACGAACTGGGAAAACAGTATTGGATCATTCCATTTATGTTCGTATATTTATCAGATATTTTTTTCTAAATGAACAATACATTGGCGAAGTTTAATTGGTTATCCATTTTAATTGAACGCGCCGAGATTATCCGCGGCGGACGTGTGCACGGGGAAAAAAAAGAATAATGCGTGTTTCTCTTCTGCGTGTGTACATTTAAAAAAAAATTTTTTAATCATTAATGGATCCGCCAACGAATCCGATTGAAATCGGCAATCCGCTAGTATTGAACGTACACGCCGTGCCATTAGATTGAAGTGCGGCCAAATGAAAAACCGCGATGAAATGAAATAAAGCATTTATCAAACGAAAAAACCGCGACGGAGAGACTGGGAAAAGGGAAAAGTGGATTTCCAAGAAGAGCGAACAAAACGCGAGAACCTGATGACACGGTCATTGAAACGAATTGCGTGTAGAGTTTCGATAGAGAAATATTCACGGCAAGAACCATGGATTTCAGCGGAGCACTACTCAATTTCAGACAAAGCCCCGCACCTGTCGGCACTTCCCTTGCCGACCGCTTTTCTCTTGGTGTCGCTTGCGTTTATCTCCTTGCTGCTAACTGGATAAAAAAAAAAGGAAGAAAGAAACAGACATCGCAGAGGCGGGCGACAGGGTTTCATGCAGACAGAAACGGCAGAGATGGGAAGGGGGGGGGAGATACCAATGGTAGGGGCTGCAATGCACAGAGAAAGTGAACGGCCGAGACAAAAGAAGAAGAAAGGGGGAGGGGGGCTAACGGCGACAAAGAAGGACTCGGGAAATAAGAAGGCAGAGATTAAAATACAGAGGAAAAGCGAGACAACGATGAAACGGTACATGAGATAGACAGCAGAGGGGGGAGGGGGGGAAGGGGTCTTTCGTCCGCATTGTGCCAGCATTCGTCGCAGCGAAGAGTGACTGTGAGGGGGGAGGGGGGGGAGGAAGGAAGGAAGACTACTGAATTGAAATCAGGATCCTATTCATTTCCTCCGAGGAAACGTCGCGGGCCGCGTCTGCTGGCGTGCGCACGCGCGGACGGAAATAACAATGCGGCTAGCTTGTCAAACCCACGGCGTTACACGGTGGATCCGCGGAGCAATTAAAAATGAGGAACGCAAACGAACGTCTAACGAACGTCGATTGTGCACCGGCCGGGAGCCGATTCAAAGCGAGCGGACACAGAGAAACGAAAAAGGAGACAGCGGCTGATCTCATTGCCGGTTGCCTACTGTAATTCGACGGGTAATGAAATTTGAATTAAGGGGCTTTTGGCTCGAGAGTGTTAGACAATGGCGGGTCTTCAAAGAAAGGGAGATAATGCGATATGATCAAAGGAGGCTGCACGGCAGCCCGTGAGAAAATCGTCAAAGGGAAGAAGTGTGCGATACACAGGATTAATTCTTTAAACTTCACGCCTGCTTCCTGTGAAACTGCCAAGAGATGTGCGACTGAGAGCTTTCGCGCAAAGATTTAACTGCACCAGCTGCGGGTATAATGAAGAATTTTTAACTAAGCCGATTACTCGTCAGTGACGGTGACTCGAAATAGACCGACGTTGTAATGGACAATGTGGAAACGGTTAATCTCACCACCGGCTGATTTTGATTCCTAGCCAGATCCGAATTCACAGCGTTATTGTAAGAATACAACATAGTGAAAATTCAACAGAATTCAGAAACTTTCGTTATTACAGTTTTTTTAATTATTTGTCGCATCGTTTCTTCACAAAGCATCTACTTCTAAGCTCGTTCTCCCTTTAGATACTGACTAATTTTTCGATCCGTTTTTTTAATCTTCTTCCCTAGTTTTTAGTAGTTTCTTTTCCCTCCGCCCCCATCGTTGCGGACCGAACAGGCGTTTATTAAATAAGGCCCGGAGTATAATGGCGCTAATTGCTATTGTTCATTCTTATTTTTTCCTTATGTCTGGCTGGCGTTTGGCACCCGGCTAAAACGATACCGGCGGTCGCTTGGAAACGGTGAAAAGGTCGGCAATAATTGCCGAGGCTATGGCGCATTTAAAATTCCTATACATCATTATTGACAGCGAAATATCGTAGCTTCGTTGGGTGCCTCGCGGAACCCTGGAATTAACGTTAATTCAAGGGACCCAGGATTTAAGCCCGGCCCGGTCCGACATAGATCAGGTATTTCGGGCAATTAGCCTCGAAAATCGCGCGCCAGCAACACGAGCAACAAGAGTGCTCGATCGATTTGCCGCGATAATTTCCATTTCGGGTCGTAAAGTGCGCCCGCGTGATGGAACAAAAAATTGAGTGGAACAAACTGGGGCGCGCCGCCTAATATTTGCCAAGCCGCCAGGATTGCTCGTTAATGTTGCACATTGCCTACGGAGACGACCACTTTGTTCCTCGATCGTTGGCCAAAATATTTTCTCGAGAATTATCGCGCGCCATCGCCCTTTATACCAGTCAAACTTCGCGTCGAATAATTCTCGAGAATTTCCTTCGGCGATTCTCTCCGCGATGTTCGTTATTTTCAATGCGTGGAGTATTTCAAGTCGTTGGCATGTTTTTTTTACGATCCCAGTACTTTGGGGTACGTTTGGCACGTCGTACATGTCTTTTTTTCTCGTATGTTGCAGGTGAGTTTGAGAGAAAACGGTGGATCCACTTCCCGGAATATTATGTAGAGTCAAGGAGATCCGCCAAGCTGCTACGTGACGGCCACGTGTCTGTGAGTGCAAGCACTTGGCTCTGTGTGTACCGGCAGGTATTCGTTTCCATTCCGTGACATAAGCTCGAAACGTCGAGCCATCTGTCGGCTTTGCAGGCTAAAGCTCCGCTATGACACTTGTTACGCAAATACGACACTATTATTTTTCACCGCGATACGGAGGACATTCGTTAAAAACGACTCCCGACTCCTTTTCTGCGGCAACGAGTAATCGCGGCAGGCAGATACGTCAGTGAAAAATATCGCTGGCTTTGCCAGCGTCGCGCTTCGTTCGTACGTCGACGAAAGAAATGCGGCAGACGACACGAACGGGAAACAGCGGGAAAATAATGTCCATCGTATCTCCCCCATTGTCAATCGCACTGAACCCCGTACAATGGAACCTGCACGATATTAGCCAACGACAACGCTCGCGTGTCTGTTTTTCTGTACGTTTGCCCTCCGCAATAGACGTCAGGGATAGCCCGTATTTTTAGATGGACAAATACATAGCCCTCTATATTTCTCGTTAGGAAAAATAAGAGATTCCCAAAACACAGACGGAACATTCGCATCGATCCAACGGTACGTGACATGAGGCAATTTAGCGGTTTAAATTCTACACAATGCAAGGAACTTCTAGGTCCTTGCTACCCATCTCCCAGTGGCAACGAAGGTTTCTGACCAACAGCGCTCCGGTATCGTTCCGTCTGCTTTTTGCCGGATCTTTCAAAATAAGCCAACGGTAAAAACGATCCGTACGTGCCAAAGGAGCGAGCCGAACTCAATTAAAAGCCCGTGCGGTATGCGGGGGAGCGTGAATCGGCGTGGCGTCCTGGCTAAATCCCTAATTTCACGGCTACCTTCGTATCGAGCGAAGCGTGACGCTGCGGCCGATCGTTTCCGTGACATTTTTCTTGCGGGGCACGCGAAGCCCTGGCATCTCAAGGAAATCAGGGACAGAACCGCTCGCGGGACCGAGCGAGCCCCAGCCCGGGCTTCCCTTCGTGTAAATCCGTGTAAACGTTTACCGGGAATCACGGAGGCTCCGGTGCCTACCGCGATGCGGTCGATTAAGTCTCGTCTTCGGCCCTGCTCCGTGCACTCCGTCGGACTTGACGGTACACCCCCCGTGGCCGGCCTCACCTCGCCGATGTTTTCATTTTCCTCCCGGATATTGCGATACGATCGACCGGCCGAAAAAAGGTACGAACATTACAATGGCCGTGAAGTAACGCTACGTCGAAAAATTACCCACTCTAACCCACGTGCTGCTATTTTTTCGCCGATCTTTCGACGTTAGACACTTTCTTTGTCGCCGTTGATTATTCGAAACTGATAACGGATCGTCCCGCGATAATCGATAGAGAGATTCGTGTACTTGTAGCCTCGTAGCCACGGGAAACTATTCCGCGAAGTAACTTTTCCAATTTTATGCTCGCGGCAGGCGGTTTAATTTCGGCTCTGGGCTTAGTGGGGGAAAAAAGCGATTAGAATAAAATCAGTTGGCGTTGTTTGGGTCGACTTAATACGTTGCAGTGGTACGAGGGAACGAATCCGCGGGCGAACGACGGCCAAAGAATGAGTGCGCGGGAACAGCGTTGGCCCTTCGCCTCGGAGAAATTGCGCCGTCCGGCCGTGTTACGGATTTTTTTCATATCCCCGGCGGTATTTCGTATCGCGAGGAGTTTGTTTACGATCTCCCATCGTCTCGGTATTGCGCTACCTCGGAGGAACCGCCCGTCGGTTGCTCGTCCATTAGTTCCGGGGATACAAACAACCGTGAGCGTGTGCGCACGAGCACGCATCGGTGAAGCGCGAATTAACCTGAGACGCAACGGCAGCTGGCTCCCTGCAGCAGCACAGTCAGTGGGCCGAGAGGGGAGGGATGGGGTACGGGGAACGGGACGGCGCCGGCGAAAATCGCTGCTTTACGCGAATCATAAAAGTTACAAGAGGCAGTGAAACGAGATGCTGCACTGCACTCCTCCGCCGGCCTCCCCCGCCGAGCCACCCCATCCCCATTCCCCCGCACCCAGCTTTTTTCGAATAGTTTGTATTGCGAGCGCCGGAGATCGGCGCTCGCCGAGTGGCACGCAGTAACGCCGGTTCCCGAGCAGCAGCAACGCTGCGGAACAGTTTGCCAACTCGTTGAGCGAGACTCGAACTCGATAGCGGTTTGCACACGGCTGCGGCGACCGGGCTGTCTGACCGGGCAACTTCGATTCTTCACGTTCCATCCACTCGTCCGCGTCCATCGTCTATTCCTTCACCCCAACCCCACTCTCTCTCTCTCTTTCCTCGTTCGACAAAACCGCGCTTGTTTTTGCACTTTTACGTCGAACCGAGGTCCTCTCCCACGAAGAACCTAGCACGTTTCCTGCCCTTCCCCGTAATACAACAAGTCGTAGCCCGAGGAAAATGCCGCGAAACGACGAAAACTAAAGTACACGGCTATGCGAGATAAACTTGTGCCGATATTTGCACGATCGTTACAAACGCGCGATATGTTTGCCCGAAGGGAGACTATGGAAGGATTTTTGCGTTAGAGGAATTTCGAGACTTTTTGCAGAGAAATTAAAAGCCTCGTTGGATATGATAGTTATTGGATTATGCAGCGTGAGTCGCGCGCTACAATTTCGCGAGGATTGCGATGACGATCGAGTGGAGTGATGACGGCATCGTGAAAGCATTTCCCGCACGTCACGTGGACATTTGCCCCCTCGAGAATCGCGGGGAGTAGCGTTCGTGCGTTCGTCGAACGACCTTGGGTGTTTTTGCTTGATCGATCGTCGATCTCTTCTTACTTTGATCCTACGGAAAAGGCAATGCCGATGGTCGGACGCAGCTTTATTAGGTATGCACCGCATGAACGACAAAGAACGGTCGATTGGGGCCAACAGCCATCCTAGTGGTAGTAACATTGTACTGTCCGTACGAACAGTCTTCACAGTTGTAACAGGAAAACATGTCCTATCAGCTTCGTAAGCAGTACGAGCAAAGTTTAACAGCGATAACGATTACTTTGGGCTTGATGATCGCAATTCGATGATAATCCTAATAAAATCATAACCACAGCAATAAAAGTCTTAAGAGTAGCTTTAAATTTTCTTGTTCGTCACAGAGGTGTGCGCGACCGGTAATGGCGAAAAAGAAGGCCAAACGTGATACGCGTTAGCGATTCGCCGGGGCAAAAGTGTTGTTATTCATGGCGTTACCGGGACTACCGATACTCGAAGTGCCGATATTAATAGTAGCGTTGATTGTCGAGTTCGTCCCGTTTGGTCACCGGGCAATGCCGGTAGTGGTAATATTAATGCTGGCCGATGCTGGCGATGTTGTAGTCCAGTGGTCGAGGCGGCGGAGGTGGAGGATAGAACTCGTGATTCGCCGGGCGTTATTAACGTCCAACGCTAGAGGCAAGCTCGATCACATCGGGCGTTCGTGATAAATCGCCCCGGTGTCTTCCCCGGCCTCCCTCGCCGGCCGCCATTATGTCTTGTACGTTTCATTACAAATTTCCTTTAGTGTCGTTACACGCGCACGACGATCCCGACTGGGCAATGGCGACAAGCAAAAAGGCAGGGCCAACCAGCACGAAGAAAGAAGACGTATTTATTGTCCAACGACAGGGACAGCTCGTCGATGCACGGCCGGCTGGGTAAAAGCGGACTCCATTTTTTCGACGTTTCCTCGGCCTATGGAGGATATTAATTCTTCTTACTCATACGTGTTGCCGCACCGATGGAAGACACACACACATACACAAACACATGCCGTGAAAACTGCCTGGGGTGCATAGCTTGTCGTTTATCCTTGTGTCCTTGTCTGTTCTTTTTCGCTCGCTACTCTTTCCTACTCTTACATCTAATCATTGCCTTTGAGATTTTTTCGAACCCTCTCGTGCACACCCACGCAGTAACATAAAATTTTTTCCCCTTTTCTTAAGCTAGGTTTCCATTTGAGCAGGTAATAATGGATTCGGAGTTAAGTTCGGTCTTTCTTGTCCTTGTACATTTATTTCGTTCGTCTTAGTTTTTATTTAGTTCTCCTGATACGATGTCATATTATCACTGAGACGATACACTTCACTTACTTTCGTTCTCTTTGAACGACCGGCTGATGCGTTCATCCTTCACTTTCGGTCTTAATTTCTCTTTCTTCTCGTTGAACTTGAGCAATTCATTTGTACGCCTCACAGTAGCGATCCACTGGAAAGAAACAGGGGGAACCCGGCCTACGCAAGTCTACTTACACGAGAAGACAAGTACTCTATGAAAGGGATCTAGTAGACAGTAATCTATGGAGTTGTCTTGTATATAGATGTGTATTTACGACGCCATACACTTTGAATAGTTATATGCTACGGTAGGATCATCTAACTGGCGATAAATTACTAATCAAACCGCAGGTTCTCAATCTTATTTACCTAAGTGATACGAGAAACAAGAACAACACGAGCTAGAACAACAACACAAGAACAACAAGAACTAGAACGACGAGAAATTCATTTTTCCAAACTAAAATGCAAAGCCTACGATAGCATCCAACGTAACTATTATAATGGACTATGGCAGAAAGTACAGAGAAAAATGTGACTCTACGATTTGAGCAGAGGTAGTCTAACGGAACGCCTACGTAGACAAGTGTAGTACACGTTCTATTTCGTGTAGCTGTGGGACGTGGTCATGCAGAAAGATATATGACAGTATACTGTGGTTTGCATGTCGCCATCATGTTATTGTCGTGAGTCGAGCATCCATGTTACATGGGTATTCCGTTTGCACCTTCGGTTGGCGTGTATATTGTCATCGGCGTATGGCCACGACCGAGGTAAATCTCTTTATGTAAGTTATCGGGCATGGCCAGTCGACGATGTACCGAGTGAAGCAGCAGTCAAAGGCTCCTTACAGTGGAATTCAATCGACGGGCCGACCCCATGAACACTGTCGTCCTTGGCCTTCCGCCTCCGGAGAGAGAAAGGCCCCGTGGGCGAGGGGGGGGGGGGGACCAGTGCACGGGGGGAGGGGGAGGGGGAGCAGCCAGTGGTACGTGTATACATCTACAACGCAGTTTGCATGTCCTCTCATCCTCGAGGGACGCGGGACTCTCCGGTAGGACGATCGGCTACCGCGTTGCAGTTCTCTCGACTACGGCACAATATACCTTGGTATGCCTCAGCGTTACCTGTACACTATCGTCGAATGGATGGTTGCACCCCAGCGGGACTGGATGTAGGCTATCGACTGAATACAGTCGAGGTAGACCAGCTAGACACCGGACAAGGGCTCCTTGCACTCCCGGGTGGGACAGAGACGAAGTACGGAGAGAGTAGAATAGGCAGATTCAGCCGTTTACGTACACCCCTTGGGCTTGTCATGTGGCGGCTATCGGTCGACCGCCATCGAGAGCCTCCCTCTACCCCCAATGCCACCTTGTACTCATCGGCTATGTCTGACCGGACAGCCGTGTACCCTCCACTCTCCATTATGCACTGTCTGTTCCAGCCCCTCACCTTCGCTACCCTACGTCCTCATTTCGTGTCCCATTCCTTCGTCTTTTAGCCCTATCGCCACTCACGAGAATTTTATCAACGATTCGTGCACCGCTGCAATCGCGTTTGCCTCCCCTCAGTTATTCCTTTCTCTTCTCTGTCTTTATCATTTTACTTGGACTTTTACGTGGATGTGTTACTGCACGTACGAACGTACGTTTTCCTTCGATTTTGGAATTCCGGTTTCATCTTGTGCGGACTTTGCTGACCCGGTAGGCTATTATGGGCCATGTGGGTGGCTGTCTAACGAGATATACGAGGAACGCGGTTCGAATGGCCGATGTGTCGCAGAGCATACACAAGGATGGAGGTTGTGGCAATGATCGTGGCGGGTATATCGGCGATCGATGATTCGCCATCATCTAAGCGCGCATTCCAACGTGATCCACGATTTGCAGAGGGCGGTCGCAGGTAACGAGCCTGCCGGTGTAGAATCTAAATATAGACACGATCGCGGTGGTATACTAATCTTCAATTAGGCGGTTTAAGACGTGCTCAACATGGTGTTTCGGAAATTGGATCTTTCGGGTGCTGGTGGATTTACGCGTACAGCCAACCGTTAATATCGGATTAACTATTTGTGCACTTCAAAGACGGCTTCCGAGCGAATCTTCTTGAGCGCCAGACAACTTTGGTACGATATGAATTATGGTTTAAAACGCGCTGGTACAGATTACAGCCTTGCTTGAGCAAGCAACTTAATGCCGCGGATCTATACTAACGTAGGTTACGAATTAGCCAGGCTTCGTTATAATAGTGTTACAAATCGACCAACGTTACCGTTAAACTTGGAAATCGTTTAAGCCGCTTAAAACGCTCATCTACTACCAGTTTTAAATAGAGAACCTCGGAAGGATGCAGATTTTATATCAGCTCAGGTACTAATTAATCTGTCACGTACGACTCACTAGCCGACGTGAGCAAGAATTATTATTATTACACCTGTGTATTAGAATTTTAAGTACGCATAAAACAAAAATTAACATTCCAATGTTACATCTTTCGCTATAAATGAGAATACAGAGTAAACTAATTCCATTCTTTGGTATACGTAGAACATTATTTACTCTCTTAACACTGTCTTTCTTTCGTTCCTCTGGACGTTGTATCGGTTAATCGCGACTAACAGCCAGCGTTTAGTGCTCTAGGAAATAGCACAGACCGCTATTCATTTTTCATCGTGCACCGCGAACACGGCGAACCCGTACGAGCCGTGTCTTGTCCGGTGGGAAGAGACATAACCAGCTGCGAGTCGTACACGTAGTTCGGGGGGAGATCCGTCCTGGGAGGATCCGATCGTACTCTCTTTCACCGTGGCCCCTGCGCGTCTAAGTCCGACTAGTTGGAAATGCCGGATTTGCCGTTCCCACCGTTCGTGGGCGACCGTTGCTCCCGGGACATTCGCACTTTGCATCCCGTGCGTGTTTAATACGACGCCGTGGCATTCGTCGTTGGCTGGCCCGTAACGTGCATGTTTCGTCGGTACATGTCGTACAGTAGGTGGCGTACAATGCTGTCGAATAACGGTCGCCGAGGCGGGGGTGTAAAAGTCCTTTTTTTCCCTCTCGCCTTCCTCCGATCTCGCTTCTTCCAAGTTTCAATTCTTCGTTCGTCCTTTGTCTATCCCTTCGAGTGTTCTTTCTCTCTCTCTCTCTCTCTATCTGTGTATCTATATATCTTTCTCTCTGCGCGTCTTCCGACATCCTTCTGGCGGTACCCTTCTTCCTCTTTCCCTTTTGCCCTCCTTTGGCCGACCGTCTTGTCCCTCTGCATCGCCTCGTTTACGCCTCACTTTATCCTCTCCTTGTCGTCTCGCTCGTATGCCCGGGGCTGGTATCGCGCTCGAATATTCGTTCGGCCGTGTGTTTCCTGCGAGCTAATTGCCGCGCGAGCGCCGTTAGTCGCTCGTTGGATTATGCGAGCGGCCAGTGCCGTTAATTTCGAGCGAGCTTCGGCTTAAGTAACCAACGTCGGCCGTTCCCAGAGAGAGAGAGAGAGAGAGAGAGAGAAAGATCGTCGCGTCGAGATTCCCTCCGACTGGATAGCCCGCGATATCTCGGGAACCGTATAATCCCGCGTTAACGAAACTTCGTCCTATTGATCGGCTTTTTCTAGTTCCCCTTTGTCACTATCCACGACTTTCCTGACATTGAGAACCCAGAAAATTTGTTGCAACGGCAAATTCAATGTGCTCATTTATCCCGTCTCGCGTGAAAAAATAACACGGAGCAAGAAAATATTACGTAATAAAATAAATATCGTCCGAGGTGTATTGACTCGTGGAAAAATTTAATCGCCAAAACAGGCACCTCATTCTACTTCCGCAAATCCAAGAGATCCCAAAATACGTTTACACATCCACACAAATAAGGCAATGTAGCCGACCGCCAATATAGCGGTATCCTCTTCCGTTGGATGGGCAATATACTTAATCCTGGCCCCCAATTA
This sequence comes from Hedychridium roseum, assembly GCA_963989215.1. Taxonomy (NCBI): domain Eukaryota; kingdom Metazoa; phylum Arthropoda; class Insecta; order Hymenoptera; family Chrysididae; genus Hedychridium; species Hedychridium roseum. The sequence goes on along the minus strand of OZ022311.1, from coordinate 4,945,231 downwards.
CGGACCACACTGTCGGTTGTGTACGGTCTTGAACACAGCTAAAGTGTTAGGAAAATTCGCTAGCGGGCTGGATAGCATGAAAACGTATTGACCCGTCTTGCCCGTTCCGTGAACCTTATAAAGCAAACACCGTAATTAAACCGGCAAAACATATTACCAAAACCCTAACCATATGAATTGAATAAAACACAACGAAGTAAGACAAATCACACCGATTTTTATTAATTTTTATATCATCGTGTTCGCACGAATCATGTTAAATGTCATAACTAATCGCTTTCTATGAGAAAGTGAAAATCTTCGATACGATCTTCGTGTGTAAAATCTTGTCTTGAAGTCGTGAATTTTTTTCGAAAAACAGGCTGACGGCGTGCTCGTGTACGGGCTGAATCTCGTATTAAGGGGTTAGTGGACACTCGCGTGGGGAAGATACGCCTGTGGAATACGGGGGCGAAGATGTCGGTGGGCCGGGAGAAGAGGGAAAATGGGATATTCGGGGGGGAGGGGGGGTTCATCCTCGGCGGGACACAGAGGGACGATATACGTAGGAGGTGGCAGCGGGACGGATGGAATGGATAATACGCGCCGGCAGGTGGGTAGCCGCGTGCACGAATAAATCGTAGAAATCAGTCACGTACTTCCATCGGCCTTCGGAATCACCGTTAAGCCCTTGATCGCAATTTAACCCCGGGGGCCGGAGTAATACCGGATCGTAACGTTCGGACGATTACCCAACGCTGTGTGCGAGGGCTCTACGGCTGTACGGTGCGTTGACGTTCATCGCACCTCTGTGTGTGTGTGTGTGTGTTCGTGCAAGGCCCGTCGCAGTGCATTCGCGTACGCGGCTAATACAGCAGATGCACGGCGATGGCCTTCCGCAATGATGCGTATCTCCACGAGTGCTCGTGGCGCGCTTGCGTTTCGGTCGGCGCTTTAAAGCGCATTCACACCCCCTCTCCCCCACATGTTCCTTCACGTGCATCAAGGCCCCTTGTTATGTCCCGCTTTTTCCGGGCTTTTTCAATCAGCTGCAACACCGCACGCTCGGCTTTGAAGCGCGCCGAATAAACGACGGGGAATCCCACTCTCAAGAGCGGTCAAGAGCGGAAATTCTTCTTTGTCCCCCACGGACCTTTTGCCGGCTTTTCCAGCCGGTGTTTCATCCCCGAGAGCCATTGAATCAAACGTGCGTACTTCTGTGTGTACTGTAATTCGATCGTGTCAGCTAGAGAGCGATGCGTACGCCTTATTTCGAGGGTTTACACCTTTGCAGCGGTACACGCACGGGCGAGACGTCAATTACCGGCTGATCTTAAGGTCCCGGGAAAAAAGAAGCCGCGGACCCACGGCGATCGATACCGAACTCAGCGAATCCTGTGCCTCGGCCATTGGTTCGGTAAAATGAAGATCAAGAGAGAGGGGGAGATGAAAACGAACTAGTGAATGGTACTCATGAGCACATATTCGCGAGGAGCTAACGAGCGCGTGTAAATGCGTTGAAGGCGGTTGAAAGCGCGGAAAAACGACACGTGAAGTTGAAGGACAGCAGGGAACGTGAGGGGAAAGGAAGGGGAGGGGGGAGAAGAGTTGAAGCTCGCGGAGATTGGATTACGAGAGAAATGATGGCGCGGTACATTGGCAATTGTAAGCGACGACTGATTGCGGGAACCGGGCTCATTGGCCTGCGCGAATGGATTTAATTAGGCGCATTCGCGGCCATGAGTGGACTGCAGGTGCGCCTTACCGGCAGGAAAAAGGGACGAATGTGTGCCCTCGCGCAAGTTCATGCTATCCGGCCGATTCATCGGCGTTTCGCTGACGTATGTACCGAAGGGAGGTAGAAAACGATCGGATCGTGGAACGAAGATAGCGGCGAACCGACGCAGAGCAGCAGCAGCAGCAGCCTTGAGAAGGGAAAAAGGTCCGAGCAAATGGGAGTCTGTAGACGCGGCCAACGGAAATATACGACGGCACAAGTACTCTCGGCAAAGAGTCCATCGAATCCTCCTACTTTGCGGCCCATGAAACGTGGAAACGCCCCAAGGAGATTTTTACGGAAAAAAAACCCGTGGACGCAATAACACGAAGTAATGTCGCCCTCTGACAAGTCAGTGCCCTGCTATAATTTAGCGTGTACGGGTTATTTGATAACGCTCGTGACGTGATAATGAATCGGCGCGAAGGTAATTACTCACGAATGAGAAGACGGAAGGAGATATGCTGGAAAAAAGATGCGAGTTTAATGAATATCGAAGGAGAAATAAAGGGCATGCTGAGTGGTAATTGATGAGTAACTAATGAGAGCCAATAATATACGAACGGAGAACAAAAGGGCTCTATTATATGCGATGCGCATGCAAGTACCTTGCACATAACGCGCCGTGTAAATCGTCTATTCAGCTGTACCGAGGAATTATTATACTTAATCTACATTTTCAATATCGCAGAATAAAATACTAATTATTCTCGTTTTAGTAAATGTATGATACCATTATGAATAGTTGTAAACAACTGCTCTTTCGCTGTACAGCTTAGTCAATGTATCAGATTACTTTTTACGATTTCCTGACGGTGATGAACGAATCAAAATATCTCACACACAGCATCCGAATGGTCTAACATTCCTCTAGAAGTATCGTTCGTAATGCGTTTGTATATCGGGTTCATTTGCTGGTGCGTTCACCTCAAGTAAACTGGTTTCTCCGTGCATATGTAGTTTGGATATGATGTAACGCAGCGATGCAGCGTGTACCTTGCAAACTTGCCTTTCGCAGGTGTGTATTGTTTAGGAGCGTCGTTGTGTTAAGCACAGGAACGTCAAAGGGGGTAGAACCTAAGCGCGCAAGTTATTGCCGGGATTAAACAACTTTGCCGGGTGATTGATTGCTTTGTGCTCGCCAGTGTTAAAACCTTTTTCACGGCGAGCTTACCGACCGTTCGCCCACGCGTCAGGTGCTTGCTTTATCCGTTCCACGCTTCGTCCCATCTGCCCATCTTCGGCACTCTGCTCTTCTTTCGAATTCTATCGTCTCCTCTGAGCTTTTGGCAAACCCTCTACAGTCGGTCAATCCGATTTCCGGCCTCTCCCGATTTTTCTTGATCTTGCCTGCTTTGTTCGGCCGCATCAAATTTCCATCACATTCCCATAGGACCGACGGAAGAATGCCATTCGACGGAAAATATTTGAAATATTTCCATTTCGTATACGTCTCCCCGAATCCGAGGAAATTCTATTTATCCACTGTCAGCTCTCGTTTTTCTCCTAATCAAAGTTTCTTTCCTCTCCCGTTTATATAGATTTGCGAGCACCCGTAATTACCCGCGGTTCATCCTTCCCAGAAGCGCATAGATCTGACCTTGCAATTGATCTTCGCGTGATGCCCACTCGTTATCCGGTTCGGACGTTGTTCCCCTTTTAGCGCGAACCTTATGCACTTTAGTTCCGTCCTACTGCCTTCTGTTTTGTTCAATCAAGGCCTGCCGTTGGCAGCAGTAACGATTTCGCAGGTAGACCACCTATCGATAAAATCGACCGTCCAAAGAATCTGGGAAATTCTTCTCTTCCCACTGGTCGACTGCTTACTTAGTAAAACCTCGCGGGTTTTTGCTGGCTCGCCATTGACCTCGACAATCACTGCGTCAGGTTGTTGCGGCTTTTTACTTCACGGCGTGTCTCGAGTAACCGCGAGAATCGCGCCAAGGAAAATAAGCTTGTTCCCTCCTTTCGGCTGTTCTTCCCTTCGTGCCCCCTCCTCTCTTGCTCACTCGCGTCTGCATTTCTAACCCCTCCCCCCCCCCCTTCATTTTTATTTAGCAGTTGGTTACTCACCGCATCTCGTTTTCTATCTTCTTCATCTCCGCTGCACCACAAGCTCCATTACTCCTAACTACCTTGCTGACCATTTTCACTTTTTCAGCGAGTCCGCCTCGTCTTATTCTACTTTGATGTATTCCACGGTTTATCTGATTTGGCCTGTTACACATATCTGTGCGCGGTCGCCCTGTCTACCACTGGCAATCCTTCCTGTGTTATCTCCTTTTGCAGCCTACTTATTCCCATAAGTTACCCACTCCATCAACGTCCTTTTCCTCAGGAAAGGAGACCCTTCATTCCCATTTTCTCCTTTCGTTTTCTTTCGTTTTTTTCCCCCTGCAGATTCCGTAATTGCCCTTGTCTTTTACTTCCGCCCCTTGTTATCCTCGTTCTCGCATGTTTTCAAGCAACTGTCGTTTTCCTCCCTTGCCCATGTATTTATGTACTCCTCTGGGCGTCCGTTTTCCTTCCTTCCACGTTCCCTCCTCCCACTCGATCATCTTACCGCGCATTCAGCATGTATCCTCTTACATTCGCAGCAACCCAGCGCGGAAAATGGTATACCGCGCCGTAGAAATATCTAAACCACCTGCCTGGCGATAATTGCTCGTTGCACGCCAGGCAGAGATGCCGTTGCGCGTTATGAGCTCGGATTTCCCGCCTTCTCCTCAGCGGCCAGGCACTTTCAACGCACGATCACCGCTCTGCTCTGCGAGCACCTGTCCGTCCGGCATTAAACATCACGTGTATCAAGTAAATGTCAGAAACTGATAACACCGGAAGCGGGGCAAGCCTCCTCGACACGTTCTCCTTGGCACAGTTTCAGTTCTTCCACGTAATTCTCGTTACGTTTCTCACAAAGATTGTCCCATCGCTGGACGGTCCGCAAAACCATAGAAATTCCCATCAGACTATCGTGGGAATTTCTATTGTTTCAGCTCTGCGGGGAAAACGTCCGTATCGAGGGGTCGTTCGAGCGGGCCATTTTTCTCGAGGTCGCAATGAATTTTATCCTCCCCCTGGCCGGGATATCTATTCGACTGTTATTGAACGGTTGAACGCGGCTGTCGAGATCGATGCCGTAGTCTTCGGCAAGCGGGTTATCGGAAGTTTCGCGAGAGCGCGATAAGACACACGCGACTGGCTAGGCGGCTCGTGCCGCTTTATCGAATTACTCCATTCGCAGGATCCTCCGGGTGCTTCCGCTTTGCGTCCTGCATGCACCCCAAGGGGGGGTGAGGGGGGATTTCTTGGGAGAGAACAACAGTTCCTCGATTTCGGATCGTTGCCGGGCCCCGGGAGTGCGCGATGTTTCTCCTCTCCTTTGTTTGTTTCCCTCTCCTTCCATCCTGCTCTCGGTTTACTCTATCGAGGAGGACCTCGGCTCAACTTGGCAGTCGTTCAAGGCCCGGCGACCGAAGGCTTAGACACGCCGTCCGTTCGTCCTACCGTCCCGACGCCTCTCCGAACAATGAATTTCCCACTTATAATTGGATGTGCTCGCTGTTACGGGCAGTGTTCCTAATGGTAAGTGCACCGGTAGACGCGAGAGAATAGTAACCCATTTTCGCGTGATACCAACGAACCGAGGGGCAGAGGGGAGGGAAGTCGGCAGACGGGCATCGCATAATCTCAAGCTCCGAAAGGGCTGACGGCAGTTAATGCATATTCCTCCATTCCGACAAACGTTTACGGCTGATCTTCGCCTCTCCACTGAGAATAACCTCGCGTTAATGGCACATTACTTTAATTATTTCCAGTTATTATCCTCCTCCTACCGTCCCGAAGCAGTATATACAAACAAGTGCGCGAATTAAATTGTTTTAAGGCAATCGACGAACTGGCCACTTCGATACATCTTGAAAAATTCATCAGCATTATTCGCGCTGAATGGAGGGTAGAGCTGACAGAGTGTTAACGAGTGAATTGTTTTCACACGGCAGCGGATCGAAAATTGACGCGGCCGCCCCTTGACACGTTGAGGAACGTCGCAGTATGTTTCTTTATTCACAAAGATCACAGCGTGCACTCGGAGCTGGACAACGGACGAAAGCCACTTCAACTGCAGTGCACACTCTACGTCGCTCCGTGTGAGAACATTAATTTTCCTGCGAAGAACCGGCCAGTCGCAGCAACAACCAAGTCATGGCGCGTAATGATACGTAAATGTTAATCCTCCTTGTGGCGAAGATATTAGAACAATGTCTCGTTAAAAAATCGCGACGAACTTATCTACACAATGGGATGATTCATAACAGTTTCATGAGATGTGCATCTGCCGTTGAACGCACACAATTTTCCCAATACGCTTCGAGCGGAGTTATGAAATTATTCGATACACCGGCGGAACGTAAACTAAGTTTAATTTAAATTTAAAATCGGCCAAGATTAAAATACAATGAGCTCTTTCTCAGGAACAACCGCAATGTCGGCGATACGTAAATGCTCGACCGTGCCGCTGCTAGCGGGAGATGTCACAAAGAACATCCGGCCGCCATTAACAAAATTAATTAAAAGTAAACGGAAAATTATTTTCCCGGGAGAGAAGGAAAGAAGCGGGCCAAGCGCTTCACCGCTGAAACGTTCCCGCAATCGTCGGTAACGATCTTTTCAGTTTCTTCCTTCCGCACGACATGACCGCAACTAAATTCAACTTTTCGCCCAAACCTTTACAAAACGTACAGCAATACGGGTACCAACCGAGCTGGGATAAACGTGTACTTCTCAATGTTTCAGCAGTTTTAGCCCATTTTCCTTCCCCCTCCATTCCGGCCTATTTCCTTCCTTTCCCACCCCTTGGCGAACCTACACTTTCCACATCTTCCCGTTCTTCGTTCCCAACTCCCTCTTAGCTTTTGCCTTATTTTCCTCTGCCCTCTGACATATTTTCACTATCTTATCTCCCATTCATCCTTTTCGTTTCGTCGTTGCGCCCCTCCACTAGCGTCGTTTCCCTTCTCCGACTGTTCTCTCCGCGTGACTTTATTACGAATACAGGAATTGCACGTAGCAGAGCGCAGAGGCACGTCGTTGCATATTACTGTCGAGCATATCGGCGAGGTAGGTAAATGCACCGACGCCCAGGCGGTCTCGGTCGGTCGGCCGAGCAACCCTCTCATTAGAGGGGGGCCCTCATTATACAGCTACGCGTCGCGGGACCACGCTCCGCCATTATATTACATTATTGTAATTGATTGGGGCGCGTATTACTTGGGCGTCATCCCCAAACAATAAACTCATTATCAGGTAACACACGGCAAGGGCCGCTCTACGTACAGACGTACGCTTACACGGTCGCGAATTCGAATAAACAGGGGGGGGGGGGACTCGGCGCGTTCGATTCGAGAGCGCAGCGTGTAGAAGGATCCTCCAATGAGTACGATTGGCGAGCGAGCGATCGATCGATCGATGGATCGGACGATCGATCAACCGATCGCAAACCTCGCCGTAACGCAGCCCCGTCCGTTCCTTCGCTTTTATCTCCGGCGTAGCATCTGTCTGCCGCGCTGTATATATTTTTATTTATTTCCTCGTCAATCTCGTTCGCCCTTCCCCCTCCCCTTCCCTCCCCCAGCTTTCATTTTTCCATTAAAGCGCGCTCTACTCTGTTTCCATTTCCTTTCCCCCCCCGTTGTTTTTTTTTCGATCCTTTTTCCTCGGTGGATTTCTTTCGCGTGACATTTGAACCGACGTAATGGCGCAGTTAATTGCTAATTGCGATTTATTATCTGCCGCGAAAAATTCTGTAACGGGTAAAGTTTCTCCCCGGAGGACAGAAGATGAAGGTACTTCTGTAATTGTGCGTTTATTGCTTATATAATTATGTGCTTACCCGGTTATCCAGTTCTCTTTATCCGCTTATCAATCTAGACTTCGTCTTTACCTTGCTCGTACGAGCCCCTATTTCCCCACTTTACCTTCCCTCCGCAGCGTCCTAATTTTTCCCTCGCGAGACAGGCATTTTCGATCTAACAATATCTCAGTCGGTGTATCGAGTTATTTATCAGCCTTCAACTGCCCGTGCGTCTCTCTTTGACCTCAATAACTTTTCATTTATACGTACTCCGGCTGGCCTCACCACCCTTTTATGTCTACCTCGCTATTCACTTTCTCTATCTTTTTTACTCTCGATCACGGGCCCTCGTCAGCCACTCCAATCTAGCACCACTCGAAGCGCAATGTTTGATCTTCGACATTTGCTAGTAATATACCATCAACAATTCGAGGGCCCTAGCCATCGTATTTCCGTTCACGTATCGCTCGAACGTCGTTGGCAGAGAACACTTGTGCACGTTGAAAATCGCCAGGGGGAAACCACGAAAAAATGGCCAACGTTTATCACAAAAACGCAATCAACTTGTTTAAAGAACGCTCATTCATAACGATCGACGATGCTGTACGATACATGAATTCTATATTTACCGTCTAATCGCGAAAATTGCTTTGTTTCTTTTTTTTTGTTTAATTTAATTCGTGCCCTTGTCCATCGGGAGATTATCACTCATCGATTATTGTGGAAATACAGAAAACGTGGCGGACGGATCGACGATAAACACGAGGTACAGGCACTAACAAGCTTCATTATGAAACCATGAGACGATCGATGAGATTGATACCCACGGTAGGCTGCACGAATCAAGATGTACGTTTACCCATGCCGGGTCATCGGCCTTGCAATTATGAGCTCCAACGAGCTACTTTGTATGCAACGGCAGATTGATACCGGCATGGCGAAGCAGCGCGGAAAAAGAATCAGCCAAATTCCGAGAACGCGGCGAATTAATATGTGCTTAATGTCACGAGACGTCATGCACGTAGTTGACATGCTTTATTTCGCTGCTACAAAACGCACAAAACTTCCGTTCAACTTCGATAAGCGCAACACGATGCACGTCGAAATCTCGAACGAAAAACTGTGCTCGTAAACGGTACAAATCTGTTATTACTTGCCATCGGTTTTAAATAATGTAAGAAATTTTATCAATGCCTAACAACGATTCTCGTACAATAGCCATGTAAGTCCAGGGATATAGGGTTTTAGAGGCAGAGTCAATTTTCGTGGAACTAACGTGCGCAGGTTTCGCGGAACTCGGAGAAGTACCGCAGCGGTCCTATTGAATTAAAAATAATTTCGCGGGAAAGAAGGCAGAAGCCGGGGGTAAGCGAGGTACTGGTTGCTCGCGCGAACTGCCTAATCAGGCGATTGTGCGGCGAGAATACCGTTCCCATGGAATGTTAATGCGATATTAACCGGCACGGCGGCCCGGTAATCCGAGCTTTCGGTTACATGTTACCGTTGCTGCATGCTCGCGGCTATTTCCTCGCGGTCGCACGCGGCTATTGTGTTGCGTAACACGCAGGCATGCCAACGGCTTGAGCTCGTTATACCCAAACACTAGCGCGTCGTGCACTTGCTGGCATCCTCCACCGTCTAGGAAAATCTTGCGCGCTGCAAAGAACGACTAAAAAGGTATTTTTGGTCCTTCCGCAACAAATTTCCGACATTTGAGCCAATTGCTTCGAATAGAAAATTATTCAATGGGGAACAGATGTTGAGCAAACATTAAGACTGGACTTTTATGGGAGTTAGTGAAGCTTGTAGGGCCGATGTTGAGAACATGTTCAATGGTGCTGGGCTAGTGGTGGTTGTGCGGTTGTTCAGTTAGACGTCATTGCCTTCTCGGGACTGCACTACCGTGGTCGCACGCACCTATTGTTGCATAACACGCAGGCATGCCGACGGCTTAATTACATTGGCTAAGTAGCACGACGAAGGCTCGGTTGATTCTGAAGCGCGGAAAGGGAAGCCCGCTTCCCTTGCTTCTATTCCTTCCGGTATAACCGTGTACAAGGCCATCGTCGTGCCGTTCCATTCCTCCTACGAATCACGAGCGCGCATCGCGGGAATATACGTGCAATTTCGCAGATAACAGCCTGGGCATTGACTCCGTGACTCGACGCCAAGGGGGAATTACAGTTTGTCGATGAATCGTAGCGGCTCCTATGCCCGCTTCCGTTTGTACCGGGGATAAAAATTCCGGCAATCGTACGAAAGGAATTGGATGCTTCCCAATATCGAGCGTTGTATTCCCGTCAATACCACGTAACATTCTTGAACACACGTTCGAACGTAACAAATCCTGCTTACTTTGCTTCCAAAGGTTCTTCTCTACTGCCTTGACATTGAACAAAACCGTGTATACCACCATTTCTGTGCAATTCGTCATTGGGATCGTCGTAGAGGACAAACTTTTTCGATCAGCTGGCTCCACTAAAAAGCGGAGCGTTCTGCGCAAACGGTTCGAGTGGTTTTGATAATACGGTCCCGCCTGGACAAGGACCTTACGACCCCGCCTAGGGTCAGAGCCAAGCTACAGTGCGCGGGGGTCGTCGCGACCGGCTGGCAAAGACCTTTCGCTTTGGACGCTCTCAAGGTGTGCACGTGCACGTTCACTCGGCACGCTTGGATCGTCAATGTGAGCCTTGACGTGTCGGCGTGATACCGCACAAACGCGTTGCAACTTCCCTCCTCCCCCCTCCTCTGTCCCCCTTGGTCCATCGAAATCGGCAGACTGAAAGGTCCGCTGACTTCCGCATACTCGCTTGGCAAAACGTGCCGACGTCACGGTTAATGGGGCCAAATTTTTGCGCAGCTCCCGCAGGTGCAGGCGATTCCTGTCTTGCAAAATTCATCCGTCCGCAAATGGATGTTCGGGCAAATTTTTGTAACTCGTACCGAATTTTCAGGAGGCAAAAATCTCGCAAATAGAACGGTACAGGGGTTTGTATTGTTTTATATGAGACCACTGAGTTTGAAAAACTAATCAAGATTCTTGCTTCAAGTTAACTGTTAGTTTTTACTTTATAAAATATTGCCACACGTAGGTTTTCTTTTTTTTTTTTAATCGGAGGTATTCCGCTGGGGATTGATGAATTTTGCTTTGCCGATTTTTTCTTTAGGGGGAAAATATCGGAAATACGATAGAAGCAGGTCCACATTGAATATCAGAGGGAATATGAAACGTATGGATTTTCGGCTACAGTTTGGAAAATTCCTAAAAACCGCCTACCCATCCTTCCCTTTATTATTATCACTCTTCCCTTTCTTCTCGCTTCTGCCTAAAACTTCCGACAGTTTTTACGTGCAATTCTTATATGTACATTGACCACGTTATTTATCCTCCGTGCGTAATTATTGTAATAAATCGTACGACTGGGCCCTCGTTGTTCATCAATTCTCGTTTCTGCTCATTTGCGCGAGCATGGACTCTCGTTTTCCTTATCCTTCATTCTGCCCGCTCGTTCGGTTCCGCTCGAATCACCCCATACCTCTGTGTATTCCAGCCTTGCATTCTCAATAGGAATATTCGCGGCATTGCTCGTGCATTCCCTTTCATTTCCTAATGATTGATAGATGGAACAAACTGGCCGATATGACGCGAAACCGATCACGATCGCGTACTGCAATGCCCTTGGCCATGAAAGAGGGTAATTAAATTGCGATAATAATCGTGCCATTGAGCGTAGAGGATCGGGCCCGTACCGCGGCTGGTATCCACACACTTCTACGCGGCCTTTCTCCTCCGCCGGCGATGTTATTTTCGCCCCCTCCCCCCACCCCCCACCCCACTCCTAGCCCATCGCCGTTTCGTCACGCGTACGTAATGAAAGTACATCGGTCATTACGGCAGACAGTGCCCGGCGTAAACGCATAAACCGCACGCTCATGCCACGCGGAACTGCATTATTTATAAGCTGCTGTAATAACGACCGGCTGATACGCATTATTGCGTCGGACTGTGGTGCGTGCCGTTACGCGGCAGATACGGGAAATAAAATCAGTGGATGGAAGGATCGACCGGGCTTCTCCTTCGGACATTCTGAGGCGTTCATCCGTGAATCGGCCGACTTGCAACTGTCGCTTGATCCGCGCCTTTCAAAAGACGTATGCCCCTCGAAGCTAACGCGAAATATCCTCTACCTAGCGCGCTCCAAGGATAAAATTAAATAACCCGCACGGAAGGGCAACGTCCGTTTATCAACGACAGGACGAATTTTTGAGCAATTAGAAGTGTCTGAGGAATTTACACTGCGTGTTATAGCCCGAGGATTGACCGACGATTTGTCGGTAAGCACTTCAAGGACGTTTGGCACTCTTTCAAAGAGTATTTGCGGAGAGGAATTTCTAGCTTTACAACGTCCTCGCGAGTGCCGGAAGAGGAGCGAGGGAACGAGTTCTCGAAGCACAACATTCCTCGGGAAGGCCCCCCGGACCCTTTGCAGAGGCGTGCACGGCAAGCACCCTTGTCCTGCATAAGGGGGACGGAAGCAGCGACGCGCATTTGCCTCATAGAGGAGAAAAATTGTGCGTGCTCGCACGAACGTACGATCCTTCTCCGGGCACCCGAGGAATCCAATAACAGGGAAAACCGGTGAAGCGTACGGGGATATCGCGGATACTCGAAAGCTCTCGTCTTCGAGTGCTTCCTCACTGTTCCCCCCCTCCTCTTCCTGTCGCATCCCTACGACTGTACGACCTCCCACCCCTCCGCAAGTCCCGTGAAAGCTCGTCCGGAGCGGAGCGGGAAGTTGAAGCGTACCGGACAATCGCCCTGGGCGAAACTAAAGGAACGTCTGAAAAACAGATGGCGGGTACTCACCGACAGAGGAAGTCCCTCTCGCCTAAGCAGAGCTCGAGGCAATGCTGTCGCGAGGACGCGGTCATGGTCCTTCGCGCGTGACCTTGAAGCCGGTGGCCCTGCACTCTGTCGATGCACCACGCTCGCTCGCAGGGCTTCACCGCGAGGCAACTCTTCTGGGCGTAGATCGTGAAGACCGGGAACTGCGACTGCGACAACGCTCCTGAAAATACAATGCACGAGATAACGTTATCGGCCTGTTGCTTTCCACCGACGTCACGCTCTAAACGGGCAACGTTCGTTTGTTGCCGGCCAAGCATGCAAAATACGCGCGTCTCCGTCTGACAGTTGTGACAAACAGAGAAGAAAGCTCGTCGAGTACTTTAAATAAACTTCCGCAGTGAGAAAAAGATTTCGCAGAAATGAACATTGAAGCAAATCATTAATGTAGTACATGATAATTCTAGAACAAAAATTCATTGTTTTCGTAAGTAGGACAAGATTTGATCCCGATTCATTCCCCCGCTTGTGTATCACTTTCGCCGGTATCTTCGTTAGAAACGCTTTACACACGATGGATCGAACTTCCCTGCCATTGCGTTTTCATTAGAATTCAATTTCCGTAATCGTCGCGCGAGCCAGCTCGTCAGTCTTTTATCACCTGTCACGGGGGGGAACCCATTCCTTCCCTTTTTCCCGGGGTGCCCTTCTCCCCTTTTCTCCCTTGATTGAAGCACGTGGCTCTCGAGAGTGAATCGCGATAAGCGACGAAACGGTATCTCTCCGTGTCGTCGTCGTCATCCGGACCTTCGGAACTTGTAATTAATCTCAACGGGGCCCGAAGGGAATACGGAAGGCTTGATGGTGACTCGCCGAAAAGTTTTCAGCCCGGGGAAAGGACTCGCTTAAGCTTCTGGGCAGGAAAAAAAGAGAGCCCTCGACGATAGAGAGAGTAGTGCGTGCTTAAATCCCGTCTTCCGCGTCATTTCTTCATTTTCCCAATCATTTGGCCCGTTTGCGAAATTTCGCGTAATCCCGCGGCCCCGTACGGTTTTCCCCTTTCCCCGGGCTAATGGGTTCGCCCGTTTGTAAGGTTCATCCTTGATTCGCGCTTCTTTTCGTAGGCCTCATCTTCGGCACATCGATCTTCCGCCGGCTCTAAAGATATTCAATTACCCGGCAGATCGCGCCTCGTAGCCAGGCAAACTCTTCTGCCTAATGCTCCACCGATTTTAATGGGCGCGCATGCACGGGGGGGGGGGGAGGCGAATGTTTATTCCCCTTCGAACAGGAAGGTACCGGATTATCCGTGCCACTTGAAATTGTAGGAAGACGTTACTCGTTACTGCACGCATGGTGGGGGTAGTAAGTCACATTACAGTAATCAGCGCCCACTTCCGGGGGCTTACATGCCGAAGACAGGTACCACTTACTGCTATAATGCTAGCGCATTACAAGATAATTGAACATCGCCCGGGTCCTAAGCACTTTGCAGCTATACAGTCAGAATTTTATCGGAAGATCGAAAGCTTCCTCTATTTCCCGTCTGCCAACCATTAGGTTCCGACTTGACCCTTTCACTTTATATCCGAGCTACTGCTGAAAATCCCTTCCCCTCGGTACGTACATTCCTTTCCTTCTCACAACTTTACATGTCGTATGTTATTCCCTTCCGTGCCTTATTAAACAAATCATCATCCTCTTGCTTTTCTTCTTATCTTTTCACGTTCCTTAATAATCGGTGTTTTCTTAAATTTACAAGGAAGGGGAGGAACGTCAGAAAGTACTTCTTTCCCGCTTATCTTTTGCCGATAAATATTTCATGCGCACCGTTAATCCCTTCGCGTTATTCCTTTTGTTTTTGCCGCCAGTCGAATACCCCAGAGACTGGTAAATGCGAATAGCCGGCGCGGTGAGTATTAATTTGTGACCCTTGCCCCGGGGCCAATTAGAAAAGCGTAAAATTGTTATTTCGATCGGCACGAAATGTTATTTACCAATTACCGGCCAAACGTTGTACGAAACGACGGGGAACAGGGGGGAACGGGTAGCTTGTATCCACTCTGTGTGCGTTGACAGTTATAACGAATAATCACCGTCGGAGTTTTATGTGTCACCGGCGCAGTTCGTTACGTACGTCGTGATAGAAAAGCACTTTCTGTTTATAGAGAACGTTATTTAAAATCGGTGTTTGTAACACCAAATACTCGCACAGAGTTTGCATCGTGTACACGTTTAAGCGCCTGCCAATTTGGCTACGTTATTGCTTGTAAAACACTTGTTTGAAAATATCATGTAAAATATCGTATAACTGTAAAAACATGTTTATCAAGTAAACTTTCTGGGAATTCAGTTTGGGGATTTATTCCTAAACATAAATTTTAATCGGTAGCTAATACATCCTTCGATTTATGCGCATAATGTAAATTTTTATTTTGGACTGGATTTGCTGTGAAACAGTCTCAAAGCGATAGAACTGCTGTGTCACGAATAATGAAAAGGAATAATTGAAATAATTTAAACGCCGACAGTATCCGAAATGGGAATAATTTCGCATTTCGATGATTCCGTGTGTAACGCGTTACAAACGTTCTGTACAGTTCGTTTGTACCGATCAGTGGTTGCACGTCGTTTCACATTTCCGTGCGATAAAGCAGCGCAAAAATGGGACATAATGTTTGGCCGGCAGATCATTTAATTTAGCTGATACCCAGGTAATTCCGCGAGCGCCGGAATAACCCGTAACATATGTAAGACAGATCGATAGGGAGGGAATTTTATGAAACATTATTGGAATTAATGCGGCCTCCGGGTACCCGTAATCACCGTCCCTTTCACAGGGCTCGTATATCTCGACAGAACCGTGGAAGTAGGAATGCAGACAAGGATAAAGGTACGAGTGCGCTGACAACCGGTACTTGGTGCGATTGATCAACGTCGTTCTTGCATCGTCCGAAGGAACCTGCGACGTCCTGACAGCGAGTCGTGGAACGCCGAGGTGCGGAGACAAGGGAGAAGCAAATCGCTATATATGAGATGAGAGAAACACACTGAAACGCGTGCGGATAAACAGCGAGCGGCAAAAACGGCCAGAAATAAAATTGATGAAGGAAATGGAAAAAGCTTTGAAAAAGGATGATGGAACGATATCAATTTGCTGCTCCGCCACACGGAAATCAGCAATTTACATACTTTATTTACGAAGAATGAAATCCTTAAAACGCACTTTCCTCAAAGCAACCCGAGGTAATCAATTCGTCGTGAAAGTAATTGAAGAATGCTGTTTTTCTGCTGATGTTTCGTAGGATGGAGAAATTTGCGAAAAAGACTGTTGGGATATTCGCGTTTGAAGTACGTTCTGAGGATATTTATATACAGCACTGTTGGAGATAATTTATTAAGCTATTATGCTGGTATTATTTTGCGACTTCCGCGCTCAATGGCGTTGCCTTCCTTTTTTATCCGGACGTGTACAGTGCGAGGTATTTTCATGGCATCGGTACACGTCTGTTTCATTCGCGGCTTTGCTTGGCGAACAAAGCCAGCGAAATGCCTTTCACGTGTGCACACGAAGCTCTCGTCTTCCACGGCGCGTCTGCGAGAAACCCCGGACATTCATCGGCTCTTGGCACGTAATTGCGGGTGGTCGTTATGCCAACTTAACGTGCCGTGTAAAGTCACAATTTTTCAGCTGGCCGCGCGGCCGGAAGTCGCGTAATTGTCCAAACCCCAGTCCTTTCCCTCCGTGCTAACCGTCCTTACCGACCGAGACCCCCATTACATGCCGCGATTCGTTTAGCCCGAAATTACGAGAATTCTATCGGCTAACGGATTTCCATTCGTCCGATAATGCTCTCGATGGTAGTTACATTTGAATAAACGATGCTCGTGGTTAAACATCATGACGGACGGGCAACGTTACCTGTGCGTGACAAACGTGAATTCATCGTCCTAAAGTAACTTAAAACATCGCTCGGCGAACTCGTTAGTACAACTAATAGCCCGAAAATAACGGAGCTTATCGCTCAGTAACAAAAACGTATTAGCCGCATGAAATTTCACTTAAAAATTACATTTCTTCCTTCTCGAGTGGGGCTTACAACTGTTCTTAAAAAATACACATTCTCGTGGAATTGAGCCGATGAAACTAATATCGTAGATAAGACGAGCTTCAGCGTGTCTAGGAAGTCTGAATAAGGGAGAACCCGTTGAAACCGCGCCAACGTTTTCAATCGGCCTTTGCACACGACAGGACCTCCTTCCCCTGACCCGCTTGTGGACAGTGACGCAATTCCAGGAATTGAATACATTCGTACTCTTAACATCGGCCTCGGCCGTACCGTTGCGCGTTCTCCTTCTTCAGGTTTCGGAACGTGTCTGTCCGTGACTCTCGCCAACGCACATACCGGCTATTTTACAAATCTTTTCCCCTGGCACACATCCATACATCGTCAATAGCACACAATAATCTACTTGAATATCCATAAATTGCCGATAATGTACAACTTCGGTGGAAATCGCGTGGAAAATTATTTAACACAATTATGTACAACATCGAAATTTTAGGGCTTCATCGAAAAGATTATCTTGGCCAGTGAACGCACGTATCGTGTGACAATACTTTTCACGTAGATCCAAACTTGGATAATTACAATCAACTCTTGGATAATTACAAATGCAATTACAGCGATGTTCCCTACTTTTTGAAACAAGTTCGTTAATTAACGATCAAGTAAGTTTCTCGAGGATCAGGCTACAAAATGTATTTGCATCGTTGGATGGCTAAGGTATTTTTCGTTAAAGCAGGAAGTGGCTCGGGGTCAGTGGATGAGCGGAAAAGGACCTCATCAGGTGTTCCGGAAACTATTTACGGAGAAGCACCGTTAGTCGCGCGTAACAGTTACGATAAAGCCCGCTTCGGTAAAGCGACTCGACCAGCAACGTACTCGACTATTAAACGTTAAGTTGTCGTTGTAAAATACTTAAGCTGTCCGAAAATGAACATTGTACTAGGCTCATACGAAGTGAAGTTAACAGCTGCATTAACAAACCATTCCATAATTCATAGGCTCTATACATGCTCGACGAAAATGCTCAGCACACTTGCCGTGTCTTCGTTAAATCTTAATCCGATTGATCCCGTATAATACTGTCATTATCTACGTAGTGAAACGCACCCTTAAGTGCCGCATTTTTGAAAAATCACTGTATTTCCCTTGTGGGTTTTTCATTCTCGCGGATGCAAAGTAGACTCTGTTCGCATGGAACTGCGCGACTTTAATATAGAAAACTGCATCTAGGGCGGAGTGTGCAACAGACACGGAGGCCCCTGGTGCATTGCACTGCACGACACCGGCAGAGTCACGAGCACGCGACTGGCCAACGAGTGGCCAGCACGAAGGAGCGGGCAGGGTCTCCCATAACGTAATTACTTACGATCGTTCTCCGGAAGCAATTCGCACTACCCAGATCATAGGTCATCGTGCGCCTCTCTAATTGAACAGTCGCCTCGAAATCATACGTGTTTAACCGTATTGGGTTTCGCTTGACGGATATTTATGGCATTCCGCATGAATCTCTCTTGATATTTAACACGGAGCTCAGAAAATCTATCTTTCTGCGCCGTAATATCGAGCCTAATTGTCAATCGAAATTGTGCTGATGGCCTGGACGTAACGCGGGTCGGTAACATTCTTAAATAAATGTAGCGTAGTCAATTTTTTACGAAAGGTGGAAGGTAATATTCATGTTCGAAGGAAGATTTTATCGATATCGTGTCAGGCGATCAAGTTTGATCGAAATGGCACGGTAGGAATGAGTGGATAAGATCGGTCAAATTATTCCGTCACAGTAATCAGCTATATGAATCTACAGCTACAACTACAACTACAACTACGATTACAAGTGCGATATAGCGCGTGTGTGATTATAACACGGACAAGGAACGCGTAGAGACGAAGAATCGAGAAATCTTTGTCCTTTGTCAACCGACACAAAACGTCGACGGAATGGACCATTCGTGTTCGAAAGTAGGCTTAATAGATGAGCCGTGAAGAATTAGTTGCCATCGTAGTGGCTCAGTTGGGATAGGTGGATAAGCTCGGGCAAATTATTCCATGATACTTCAGATCTGGCTGTAGATGGGATAAAACGTGCGAACGATTAATCGGCAAGTGTCTACGAGGGGCACAGAGGGGGGAAGAATAGAAAATGGCTAGTTGAGTATGACGAAGGCAATGACTACTGGTTCTTTCTTCGGGTCCGACTGTCGATAGCCAG
This sequence comes from Hedychridium roseum, assembly GCA_963989215.1. NCBI lineage: Eukaryota > Metazoa > Arthropoda > Insecta > Hymenoptera > Chrysididae > Hedychridium > Hedychridium roseum. The sequence continues at coordinate 4,926,499 of OZ022311.1, read as the reverse complement.
AGGTCTCGGCATGACTAGACAGACAGCTCTGTCGGTCCGCTGAGGTCAGAAACGCCGTGAGGCCTTCCTCTCGCGATGACTACACGACTTTTACGGTTGCCCTCTCCAGAGGACCGTGACTACCGTCTACGGGATCTGTCGATGACAGCGGCTACCGCGTATCACTTACAAACACGCACAAATCCCGCCGGAATAGGGTAAGACGGAAGATAGACTCGGGATCGTTCGTTCAAAGCGGAAGTATTATTAACAACGAACAAACGCTGCTGGATAAACTTCATAATAAGCTCGGGAAAAACGTCAAAACGAGAGCCCCGTTTTTCGCGCAATTAAAGGACTAATATGTATTATTCCGTAGGAGAGCCGAATCTTATTAAATCCACCTTGGAGAAAGTCTTGCCGATAAAATGGCCGGACATAGGACATTTATCGAGTGCACATAGGATCACCATAAACGCGAGCGACGATCCTCCGAATTCCCGAGCGCAATGGGGAATTCTGTGAAGACGATAAAAAAAAACGTTAATCGTGAATCGCTGCACGTGCAATATCTAACGGTGAGATTCCGACGGGTCAAGCCCTGAGCAATGGGCTATTGGCCAGGAACGGCCGGACGGTCTTCGGATCCGTGAGACGTTCGCATGGTGAGTACGTGAAGGTGTCGTCGGGAATCGTCGTCAGGGGGTGTCCTCCTTTCGCGCCGGTTATCTCGAGCTATTAGCGCGCGGCTCTATGCAAATTCAGCAGCAGCAGCAAGGCTGTAGCGGTGCCGTACGAGCGAACCCCATAAATTCCGGGCCGAACACGAGTGATCTCGTGGGCCCCGCACAGGAATGCCTTACCCGTCGCACGAGGGACACGCACACAGACGAAATCCTGCAGGAAGCTATCGTAGCTTCCCCGCCGCTCCCCTCGAGGTCCAACTGCAGTTCATGCCTACTTCATTAAAAAAAAAAATTTTCCTAATTGTGTTTGTTCATGCATCTGTGTCTACTTCTTTATATATTATTTTTATTGATATGTTTATACCTATTTTTCTCGTTTTTATCTATTATCTAATCTATATATATATTCATTCGTTTTGTTCATATTCTTTCTTACAATTAGTATTACACGCATAACCGATTTTTATTTATTATTTCTCAAGTACTCTGTACGCCTGTTGATCTACATTTTTTTATAATCTACTTCTGTTTTACTTGATTGGTTGCTCTTAGGGGACCTGTCGCAGAGCAAATAAATACCCATTCTCTCTCTCTGTCTCTGAGGTCCCGATTCGACGTACACGCAGGTAGAACTGGGGGAGGGGTGAAGTTTTAGCGCTTCAGTTCCGTTCGATGGGGCGTTATACGTGCGGATTGTCCGGCTACTTAGGGGTGTATTGGTGCGCGATCGTTCATGTATTTAGTATTCCCGCGACGTCGGGCCGACGTTACTTCCCACGGCTATTTGGAATCCAGTCTGCTGTAGCCGGCACACCGATCGGCGCTCACACGAACGCGACGCGTACGGTGCTTCGGTATTCACCGGCGTGCCGCGACCTGACACGCAATGCCCGTCGTCCATCGGGCCGGACATGCAAAAAGGGTCCCGGCTTTAGCCACGTACGTGTAAGTCACTTGCCGGGCTCTCGGCATTCGCGGATCTGGTACACGCAAGTCCCGGTAACGCACACGCGTGGCTCGCGCGCGTGCCTGTTTCGCTCTTTAGGTCGAGCCTAGATCCTTTACTGTGACGCGAGTCATTCGGCACGGACGCTGGTCATTGACTGATTCCGTCAAACCAGTTTCCCTCACGGATCTGCATAAGTTTTCGTCTCGACGCCCCCCAGCTTCCTCCCCCTTTTTTCGTCCCCTCCTACTTCAGACCCGTCCGGCTGAATCTGAAATATGTCGCGAGGTTCGCCGCGATGCATGTGGATTGGGTCATTACGAGGAGTGCATCTGTGCGTCGAATGCACCGGGGGACGTCGGAAATACTAAGCGGCGGTCAAGCGCTTCTTCACCGTTCGCCCGGACTTCGAGGCATTTGTAAGAGCTACATACGCTCCGGTCGAATGTCAACAGACACGCCCGTATGTCTTTTTTCCTCTGCTCTACATTTTAAGTACTCCCCTCCAAGAAATACCTCGGACCACTTATTACCCGCTGACGTTCTGCTCCGTGCAACGAAAACGCGATGAGAATTGTAATAAACTTAAGAGAGTCTATCCTTAGAGCGATTGAAACATGATTTTAATTTTTCATCAGTACTTATCAGTAAGATTAGAATAGTAAATCTATTAATAACAGGTAATTTGTGCATTGAGATGTACGTATTTTGCTTTAGTTTCTTCAAGATGTTTCTATACAACATACGTATTGTTCATTTGAAACGTATTATTATGTAAATAAACTGATAAATATCACTCTATCTACTTTGAAAAATTGCATTGTACCGCACAGGACGCAGCGAACGTGGAAGGGTGAAACACAATCCCCTCCGGTACTCGCGTTAATTCGAAATTATTAAACGCGTCCCTGTTTGCCTGTACAAAGTATGTAATGTCTCGCGTGTCCCTGGCCGTGCCTTCAATTCGCGGAAAGTGCGAGAAACGTGTATTGAGGCCCGAGCGTGCGTGTCATTAATAACGACGTATTACGTTAGGAGGAACAAGACAACTCTTGGCCAACGTAGGAAGCCTGCTTGAAGATGTTTTCAGGTTTCCCGGCCTTCCTAGCGGGCCCTCGTTGGGTTTCACGATTCGGCACAGCGTGGCCGTGCTCGACGGCTCTGTCTGTCCCCATGCGGGACAGCCATGTGTGAAATTGACTCGTGAATTATGTGTAATTTGTCACAGCGAGCTGCCAGCGGCGCCGAGCCTCGGCTCTGCGGTCATATCGGTTGTCCTGGCCGTACGTGCCAAAGTGTCTCCTTGGACCGCGCACTTCCTGGATGAATGTCGTCCGTGCGACTGGAATGCCCGAACCCAAGGTTTAACGTAACCGGAGACCCTGTCGAAACCCGCGTGAATTTTATCAGCAGGAATTCCGCACGAAACCGTACCACGTCGGTCGACTTGTAAAATATTTACTTCTGCGTCCCGCTCGAGACTCGTAACTAATACTGTCGTGGGTCAACGACGTTATTCTGCGCGATAACGTCTTCCTCAGGAACGGTAATTGTAAGAGCAGGACTACGTATATCGTCGTATCTGCGGCTATTGGGTTTATCTTAATTGCTTCTTTACGATGCCGACGATTAATTAATAAAATATGCGCTACGCGTCCCGTTTTTGCGCTCGAAATACGTACTCAGGATACGCGTGGACTTTATCAGCAGTGATTTTACGCGAGGGAAAAGAGAACGGTCGACGCAAAGCACTTTCGTCGAACAGGATTCTTAAAAGTTCCGCTATAAATTAATAAAGGTCCTCGGAAGAAACAGTTGAGCGCATTCCTTCGAAGCTATAATTGTGGTAGCGGTGCAAGGTCGTAATAATATTAAACTCCTGCTAAACTCCTTGCCGTTGCTCCTTGACGATGTGGGTAATTAATTAGCGAAATACGCGGTGCGTTACACGTCGGCCGATTCTACGCTGATCTCCGAACCGTCTTACGAGTTAGAAACCGACGATAACGTCCGGCGCAATTGGCTTTCCCTCGAACGGGCCATAACGCGGCGCACTCACGCTCGTATTTGTTCTTCCGGCACGGCGGATCCGAGAATTAATCGGAAAATTTATAAGCCAATGGGCTTCGATTTAACGGCGCTTCCTCTGGCCCGTAGTTAACTTTACGACACGATAATAACACGTGCGTACACGTGTCGCCCCTGTGAACCGCACTTCGCCCATTATGACGCGGTTTGTATCGGTCGGTGACGACCAGCAAGAATAAAGTGAGAGGGAGGGAGTGAGAGGTATAGCGAATCGCAGGGAAGTGAATGACATAGACGCGCATGGAAATGTTAATATCGCTCATTAAGGGACAGGCGCCCTAGCGTGGTATGAGCACCTTTCGCGTTTTATATGGCAATCATTATTATGCATCGGTGCCGGGACGTTATGCACGTGCAGCATTATGAGCCTGCCCCCTCCTCCTCCCCCGCGACCGTATCTCTCTGTCGGTCGTCGACTGGCCCGGCAGGACGCGGCATGGTATGCAGCCGGGACCCGTTATCCCGAGGACGGTTCGATGGCAAATAACCCATCGCAATGCCGCCGTTCGGCACAATAAATACGCTGACAATCGAATCCACGGAATATGTCCCCCGTGAAACCCGGTACCCGCATCCACGCGTTGGACCTTCGTCGGAGGAGGACTTGTCTTCCCCTTTGGTGGCGCGTTAACCGCGAGATTTACCGGCTGGAAAATTTACAAACGCGAGTAACGGTGAAACGGATGGACGCGTGACGAAAAGCACGGGTCTCTTTTTACTCGGCCGCGGGGCATCGTCTGCCGATAACTCACGAGTCGCTGACGAAATAGTATCGTCGCCAGTCCAGCATCGAAAGAGTTACGCGGGGAATTCATGTCGATTTCATAGCGGATTCCGCTCACGGCTCGAGTCGACTTTGAGCCGTACCGTCTGCACCTGTCCCCCCCCCCTCCCTCCCCGTAGGACCTATCAAAACCCCGTAACGCCGGGAAGGAAAGTTTCGATCCAACTGGCACGGGGCTCTTCCTACGAAAATACTCGTCAAGTTATTCCACCGAGGACATCCGGGGATTTCCTTCATTTTAACACTCATCCACGTAAGCTCGAGCACTGACAAATCAGTGATTTCCCGTTTCCCCGCGATATGGGGAATAAGGACACGCGTGTACGTTGCAGAACCGTTTAGAGCTTAGGGTCAAACTGGAATGCTATTACGCCTCGTCTACAGGTACCTGCGCGTGGTGAAACTGACTAAATATTTGCAAACATACCAAGTGTAAACGTACACTGTTGCACGCGAACGTGCAAAGTGCGTGTGACAAGAGCAAATATACAGTACGTAGAGAGTCAATATTCCCGGATACAGGGTCATTGAGAATCGCCGGGCAAGGATATTAGAAATATACATTTAGTTTCACCCCCTCTCGAAATCCTCTGTCGTACGAACTTTCCAATTATGCCCTCACAGGACTGACCCCATATCGAATTCAATATACACGTAGCTCGAACGACCCCGAGTACGGATACTGCGCAGAAAACGAACGGACATATTAAAAAAGAATCCCGGTGTAACGGTACGTCCATTTTCCATCCGCGGTTCTTGAATTTATCGGACGGACAAATTCCTGCGAGTCTCTGCAGCGTGAATGGCGCATTTGCGTGCATAGACGGAAGTGTCGTGTCTGGCCAGGAACGTTTCCGCGACGCGCCAGCGGAACGAACAAATGACTCGGCTAGACCTTCTTGTGGCTCGTCCTTTCGTCCAGAAGCTAATTACCGGCGAGCGGTTCGTGCGCGAAATCGTTGGCCCGGCGTGTATGTGTAACGTGGGGGAGTAGTCATGTGCGGACTTGTAGCGCGGGTTTACAAGGACAAAGAGGGACGGGGTGGAGGGGGAGGGGGACAGCTCTCGATCGGCCGTGTAACGACGATCCTATCATCGGTTAACGGGTCCCTCGGTCAACACAGAAGTTTCGTGATCGTGACGTCCCCTGTCGTCGTCGTCGCCGTTGCCTTCGTCTCTCGCCTTGGTCGATCAGGATCACGACACGATTCCCTCTCCCACGCGTCGCTATTCGTCTCGGTTTCCGCGCGGCAAAAATCCCAGTAGGTATTGGAATGCCAGCGCCAGGGGCTTTTTGGCCGTGCACGACCGAGAGTTCCATTGAGGAACCAACGTCAAAGGAAACTCCTGTCAGAAGGCCATCAAAGCGTGACCGACTATCCTTCACTCAATCTCTCTCTCTCTCTTTCTGTCTTTCTGTCTTCGTACTCGTCCTGCGGCCCAACGATTCCTCTTGGTACGTCTCAACAGTATCCTTTTCTTTTTTTCACCTACAGATCCTTCTCGTCCGTGCTACCGTTCGTTCTTCTCCCGAATACCACGAGCCAAGCCACGCCTGACGTGTCCGATTTCGCGCCACGTTTCACCGATCGGTCTCGCGTCAATTGCAATCCTTTTTAATCGTGCCACACGGTGCTCCGGTAACTAGTCGTAATTAGTCACGAGTATTCCAACGAGTAATTCGGAGCAACACGGGAATCGTCACTATCAGCAACCATTAATCAATAAAATCTAATGAAACATACGAAATGGTCGATACAAAACTTATCAAGATGTAGTGTACAATCACAGTGTCGCGGCATAGATTCGGGGACGTGAAGAAGGAATGTTGAAACTCCCGAACAAGTGGGAGAATAGGGGCTGACGGATGAAAGAATGCGAGACGAGGTAACGATAGAAGGGTAAAAGGAGAAAAAGGGCACTTTGTAGACGTCAAACTGTCGGGCGCAGATGTACCTGCACGGCGACGTTACTCGACTCTCTCGAGCTCCCTGTAAACATTTGTCAATAACGCGCAAACTGCTTCAAGTCTCTTACACTCTCGTGCCTTTCGTTACCCTCCCCCCTTTCCCTAGCTCCGACTACTTCATTCTATCGAGAGTAGATGCGTGCCGACGCTTTAAAGACCCGCACGTTCCTCGCCGATGAATACGCCACCCACGTAATTCGTCTACTCCGCCATGGTCTTTTCCGTGCCGAAATTTCTGTCAATTATCGTGCATGACTAAACGCGCGTCGAAATTTCGCGATTCGCTCGGCCACGGTACGAAAGCATTGACAGTTTTTAGGAAATTCGTTCCGGGATGGCATAACTGTTCACGTGTCGCTGTTGATCAGAAACGAATTACTTCTCTATAAAAATCGACGAATTACTTCTCTGCCGCATTGCCATCTTTAATTTCGTCTACGTATCCGGATTCTCTGCATTCGTCGCTAGTCTTTTCAGTGGTTTCCTTAAAAACTTGCTTGTCGATATCGTGCTGGTTCGTCAATTTGTCGAACTTTTTAACGAGACATATTTCATCGGAGGATGTGCGGATGATAAAAGATGGGAAACGTCTGGTAACGATGTATACGGCGCAGGAGCTTCGCCGCGGATATTCGCTTCCATTATGCATAAGCCCGAAAAACATCATAACATTATATCTCGGGACTTTGGCGCGTAACGACTACGCCGAAACTTCATCGGAACTCCGCCCTTAATTATGAAACAGACACGGGGCAACGTTCCGCGGAAGCGAGGTAAGCTCAAAAATCGCCGGCGTTGTACCGTTCATCCGCGTATAGCCGTGTAGCGATTCATTTGCTGCGTAATTAATGCTCGCCGTATCAACGCACGCCAGCCCCTGGTTTACATTAATTACGTCACAAGAGATTCGAATTATAAACTTTCTTTCTGTTTCCCTCGGATCGACGCGTTGCTCGTTTCCCGAAGAAATGCTGCAATCACCAGTATTACCCTTTGCGTTAAAATGCTGCACAGATAGAACTCGAATGGTACGGAAGTTACGGAGGAATGATTTATTAGCCGACGGAAATGAGAGAAATTTGAAGACGTATTTTCGAATGTTCGGTAAGATCGTTGCCCCCGACTTCGTAGGGCATGAGGAGTACGGTGAAACTCCGTGTATAGCTTCATCGTAACTCCGCCCTTAGTTATGAAACAGACGAGGCAACGTACCGCGGAAGCCAGGTAAGCTCGAAAAATCCAGCGGCGTTGTACCGTTCGTTTACCTATAGGTGTGCAGCGACTCATTTGCCATTTAATTAATGCTCACGGCCCGGGCGGCTGCGGACGTATAGTTTATATTAATTACACCCTGGAAGATTCAATTAGTGCGTTTCTCATTACACTTACTTATACCGGTATCCATTATTCATGAGGAACCGGCGCGGTAGCGTTCGCTGACAATGTACCGTGATCCTTATAACTCATCCTCAATAGGAAAGAGAATGCCGAGCCTTTGACAAAACTACAGCGGGGAGTTTATGTAAAACCGCAAATCCTCCGCGACCGTCCATTATTGTTCCGTTGTCCTTCAGAACGCTGCTTACTACTTTCTCCGAGATTCCCGCACTTCGACTCGAGGTTCGCTAACGTTCGTATCGTTAAATCTATTTTCATCGTCGATCGATCAAGATTTACGCGACGTAACTTTTTAATCTGAAATCGTTCGGATCCGAAGTGTTGGGAGCAACTGCGTAAAGGGATAAGAAGTTTTCAGTTCGATTGAGTCTTAATGGATATGAAGGTGATTCCCGTTAATTCCTTTTACGGCCGATGAAAAGCCAATTAGTTCTACAGTTTCAAGTCCAGTCTGTCTGGAAATTCTGTCGTCCAAGTATTATGCAACTCGAGAGCAACGGCTTAATAAATCAGTGAGACGAAACAGGAATTAATTGATCAACTTGAAAGGAAATGTTCCTAAACAATTACAGACTTTTTCTCCCGAAACATCGGGAGTGCTATATATGTAGAGCGATAATTATCATTCTTCCCGGGCAAAGCTTTTTAATGCCCATTCTGCGGACTTAACAGTTATTATACATTCAAAGGATTATCCCGAAGTAGCGATAAAACGGAGCCTTTTTATTCGAAGAGGAGGCGATATTTATTTGTTTCGCCGAGCACTCGACTGAAAATAACTCAAGCATGTCTGTGCAGTTGCACTCTTTTCTCTGGCTGCAATGGGATTCATGTTATTCGTACACTTAACAATCGTTGTAGCTTTCTCGCGCGAGCAGCCAAAAAATAGTCTTCGATTTGGAGCAACTGCATTTACATTCACGGTGAGTCGAGCAGTCGGCAGAGCCGGAGAGTGGGTCGAGGGGTGCTCGAAAAATCGTTTAGTCGACTGTCGATGTTTCGTTCGGGCTCCTTTCTCGCCGGGTCTGTCGTGGAAAAATCAACTGTGCCGCGAGCGCCAAAGCTCTCTGGTACTTTGCAAAAATTTAAATACGCTCCGAAGGCGAACAATTTTCCGCCAATGCCATTTACGGCGCCCGAACCGATCCAACTTCCATCGTATTTTCGAAACGTTACATTGGAATTTCAATTGCCGCGAATACGCGCAAGAATAACACCCTTATGAAACGAATGATCGTTATTCGCTGAACGTCCCGATGGAATCCATGTACTTATGTGCCGGCCTGAATCGAGTACGATTAAGAAAACCCGAAGCACTGGCTGTCGGTTTAGTTGAGACGGGAAGTCCTCGAATGGCTGTCATCAACATCGTATAAACAGAAAACGAGTCAAGTTTCACTGGATTCCTACGAGCAACATAATTTGCTCGACATGCATTTACATATGTTTCCATCACGTACATTGAAGGCAGAAAAATTTCGAAAAACCAACACCGCGTTCATTTTTCTTTCTACTCTCAACACACAGCTCGATACATCTCCGGCTTAGTACAACATTATTGCGTTTTATTGGCCGCGCGAGAGGCACAGTATTAATGTACGTCGATTATGAGACTAGCGACAGCGACCGGTCAATTAGGAGAATTCTCTCAGACGCAGTTGCTTTCGGTTGAGACAGTCTCTTCATTGAGACCAGTTTGACGTTGCCGATTGGTCCTTACCTGGATTGCTGTCTGCGTTGGAGCTGAAGAGGACGCACAAGCCGGTCTCGTAGTTGACCGCCTGGCAGGAGTCGTTCGCCTGGCACGTCTCTAGACAGTCGGTCAGCATCAACGTGCCCGGTATGGACTCGAGCATATTCGTGGGCGCCGTGTAGACGTAACCGGTGACGAGTTCGAATCCGACCATCTCCGGGTCACATTCGTCCGAACCGGCCGAGGGTCCGGTGTAGTCCGGTCCGGAAACGGCCGACGGTGGTTCAGCCGCGTGCGTCACTTCCGACGCGGCCTCGACCGACACGTGAGCGTACCTCAGCGTTGCCTGCAGCAGCAGGAACACGAGGAATTGCCGGCGCCCGTTCTGTCCTATCATCGTGCCTCGGCCACCTGTTTTCCTGCTATGCTCGTACCTCGCGATCGCGCGCTATCTGCAACACGCCAACAGAGATTCGGTTATCGCCGGTAAATCCACACGCACAAGATACCCGCCTACCCGCGGCCTGCTAGACCACTCGTCAAAGGCACACACCAGCGGTTTATCTTATAATTTCCTTCCGAACGTTATTTCCAGAATATATGTCACTGTCAATGAAGAACCATTATCGCGGGCATACCGACGCGATTATAAGTTCCCCTTTAATCCAGCTTTAAACGACCCGGGGATACGGATTATGAGACAGCCCGAACTTCCGGAAGTCAATATCTTAGCGCCCAAGATTATACTTCTACCGAGGGATAAGTCGGAACGTACTTAAAAATCGTTCGTCCGTCATTGAAATAAAATTCTCGCTAGAATTTCCCTGCTTCCTGGAACGTTCAGACGAGTTTTTCTTCCTTCGCTCGAATCTCACGCGTGAATATTCTTCGCGTAGCAACGTAAGCGAACGTTTCGTAGAGCCTTTTTTTTTCATAACGGACGTTCCTAAGCTGTACGTGTACTCCTCCATCCGCTCTAATAGCGGATAAACCGCTAGGGTTCCACGCACGGTTTGTACGTAAGTATGAACGCACGGCACTAAGCCGCTACGGCTCGGTGAAACTTGCATCGAGCAGCCAACACCATACAAATTTCGTGCTCTTCGTTCGTGGAAAATCGCAAACGAACCTAACCGATGATTGTTAGCGTGTTCCACGAACCGCGTGCAAGATCGTGTTGAACAACCTTTCAAGTATTACTCGAAATTACAGCAAAACTTGTTAAACACCGGCTCTCTTAGTTTTACCATCCTACGTGTTTCATTCAGACGTTTTCGTAATTAAACTTATATCCCGTGATTTTGAATAATCAGCCTTTCGCGAAGTATCAGAGAAACGTGTTGTTCGTTTTAATTGTGATTTTAAATATTTGATATTTTTTAGTGTACTCAACGTGATCTGCGTAGGTATATCGTAAGTTTTGTGGCCATTTTAATTAGTAAGTGTGTACCGGACGTACATTACACGATCACTCGGTGTTCACTCAGGAGTAACAGTACGTCGAGACATCAACGCGCGAATTCAATCGATTTGTTTCCGCGTACAACGGTAAATCCCACGCGTTTTCTCGTAAGGAAGAGGATTCTGAATCACCGTACGAATATCTTAAAATAACCACCGAACTGAATCTCACGAAATCAAGTGTTTATTCCCATTGAATAATTTTAAGATATCAATTGGTGCTTCTGTTGAGGTCAATGAATTTTCTATGATTCGTACAATCATTTCTAGGCATAAGATTAAAACACGTAGGTGTTTGTTCGAAATTGAATTAGACATAGTATAGCTGTCAGTACGAGTTACAGAGATCAGTTATTCTTCGAAATTGATACTTTAAAATAGATTTCACGTAATATTTCAAATTTTTAAAGACAAATACACAGAGAATACCGATATTTCAGTTGATATATTTGCTGTTACCAAAGTGATGCAAATTAAATTAATATGTACTGGCATATTTCAAAATGTAAATTCATCCGAGTCGAATTAGTACTTTGTCATTGAATTCATTATAACGAGAAATCGCTGCGGAGAGGTGATCGGTCAATTGCGATCGACAATTCCTAACCGAAATCAAATCTTATGCACCTGTTCGTTCGTGGAGAACACGTGAGGCTGTTAGAATCGCTAAATCGCAGTGGCCACGTAAAGAAGACTGGGACGCACCTGTTCGCTCTGCGGTATCACGTCACTGATATCGGCAGCACTGAAATTCGATCGACTGCTCGGTCAAATCCTGCCGACGAGTCCAGCTCCCTCAACGAATTCCACGGGAGGGGGCGGGGGGATGTTGATTTTCTCGTTGCCGATCGGTACTGTCTCGGGGTACCCGTGTATGCACAGGAACGTTAAAACCGTTGGCAAGCGCGCACGATCGAGGGCCACACACGCGGGTTTTATCTCGATGAGGGATGTGTAAGCCGGGAAAAGCTGGGAAATCTCTGGCTCACGGGCTCTCACGGGGGGAGGATGATATCTCGATCGTCTCTAATCTGTCGCGCACTACTTTGTAAAATCGCGGAAGCCTGAGAAAGGGGCACACGGGGTAGCAGAATTTGACGGTGGAACCGTCGGAGGATGGTTCCTTGCGCGGTTCACGACAACGAGGACGAGGACGAGGACGATGACGATGACGACGACGACGTGTACCAATGAGAGAGAGACCGGCCTGTGACTCGCTCGGCGCGCTCGGTTACTACACCTGGCCGTGTGCCTCAGCCGTGTGGCTCTTCCTCTCGTGAGCGGCCGAGGACGTCTGCCAGGAGGGGGGCCTTCTCGGATGGGCCTCGCGCGCGAGGCCTAAGGAGGACAGAACGGTACGCACAATTCGATCGACGGTACGACACACCATTGAAAACACTACAGCAGCCTCTACTATCCCCGCTCCCGTCTACCACCCCCTCTTCTCATCCCCTTCCCCTTTTTCCCTGGCTACACGTACCCTGTCCCTCCCCCCCTGCTCGTCCGAGCGGTCCCCTTTCTTCTCTCTCTTTCTCTCGCGATAGAGCACCTCGCGTGTCGCTTCACTGTCTCCGCCCAGGTGTACCTCTCCCCCCCTCCCACCCTCCCCTTCCCCCCCTCTGCCCCGCTCCTCTTGGACTTTTCGCCGCGATTCTCCCGCGTGCTTTGAGTCATTGCACTCTTATACAGCGTCGGATACCGCGCGTTCCTCGACTTCCGTTCTGTTCCATTAACGACTCCTTTCGGGACGTCCTTTTTCTGCGATCCTTTCGGTATCGTAGAGCCACGCGACGACTCGGCTAATGCCGGCTCTTGCGATTTTCTCGCTTGCCAGGAATTATGATCTACCGAGCTTTACGAGCCGCGCGTGCACGGCATATTGGTCGCTCGTCAACTTCATCTCGTCCCGAAATGCACTGTCGTCCCACGATTGGCCAAAAAGCGAAAGAGGCTCATGCACCTGTTTGTCGATCGGCTCAGTAGGGTTTGGCCAATTGTGTAGGACTTAGAGGAATTCTTTGCAACATTTGTTCCTCTTCCTCGGAGAACAGTACGGGAAAGTAACGTCTGTATCTTCTTTGGAAAAGCTACCTGTTTGACACGCTGTGCATTCAGTGGTATAAGGCCGCACTAAACCGGTCGAAATAATCGGGGTTCCACGTGTCGTTTACTTATGGACGTTAAACGGGTTCGTTTCCTAATCCGACAGCTCTACGGCGGAAGTCCTACCATTCGTTTGATATCGAGATCGTTGGTTCGGGATCGAGTGCGAAATCAATTTACTTGCACTGCCCTTCGTTACGGGATACGAAGCAACGTTGCGCGATACTCGTGTGGAGCGGGAGTTGGCTCGTTAAATAAAATGGCAAAAACGGTGAACGGAGATACGATCGTCGGGCGAGTGGCTCTGTAGTGGTGCTTCGTTGACCGTGGAAACACGTGTACCGTGCCGATCGATTTTTTAAATAAACATGATATTTACCCGTCGCGTGGCTCAATATTTGCATTATTGAAAGAGCGCGTAGGAAGGCATTTTACGCTCGAATGCTCAGAGCCATAGACGCACGGCCATATCGATTCGGCGAAACCCAGCTTTACACTTTGTGCGCAAAACTCCAGCTCCGTGCTCCCGTAGTTTTTGCCCGATAACGATAGCATACGCGTCGGCAGTTTTCGGCGATATCGCTGGAAATCGGCTGCGAAGTAACGTACTCCGAGGTTCTCCCGCGAGGAATACTCCGATGGGATTCGACGAGGTGGCGCGTCGCGTGAATTTTAACGATGATCGCACGAACGAGGGCGAAATAAAGAGTGCACATGCGAAACACCTACGCCAGTTGCCAGACCCGTCGATGACAACCGAGGGAAGGGGGCTAAAAGGGGGTTGGACGGGAGGCTTTTAACGGGAAGAATAATTGAAAGAGCCGATGACCGTGCGCCGAATAGGACTAGCACAGGCCGCGTGTGTTTGCGCGCGGACGTTCGGACGACGAATCGCAGGAAGGTGGATAACCGGGTTGTTTCCGTGTTACGAGAAATCCGCCATAGCCGGCTACTCTCGCTCGGGTCTGTCATTAAGAGCAGAACACACACACATACACATATGCACGGTGAATGGTAGCCGCTGCTCGACGGGTTCCGTGAGGACGTGGCACCGCAGCCCGATGATCCACGCGTGGATAAATAATAATTGTGACGCTCGCGAGACACGTGTATACACATACCAGAGAGGTGCTCAGACGGTTATCCTCGAGGAAGGACTACAAGATGCGCAGTACAAGAGAAACGAGAAGAATCGGAGATCAGAGAAACGGAGGTCCTTCCGAAGGGAAGAGAAGACGAACCAATGAGGAGTTTAAAATGAAAGAAGTAAGGAAATCAAGGAAGGCTGCAGCTGTTGAATTTCGCTGGACGAACCGAATGATAGATGTGGTAAATAAGATCAGGAGAAGCTGGAAATTGTAACGCTGGATTCTGATGGAAGAAGAAAGTGCAGGTGCCGTATGGCCAATGGGCAATCGTGTCATGGAAGGGAAACAAGCAGCGAATGGAGGGGGAAATGAAGCGGAGCAACGTCGTTTGTATAATACGTACGTGTGAACACCGCGACCCGGAGACTCGGGGATCTCGAGAAATACACACACGCCGACTAATGTTCACGCATTTCCAGAACAGTAAGCAAAAAGGCGAGGAACAAGAAACAACAATTGAAAATAATCCACCGCAATGCGAAAAAAGCGGCACAACGAAACGATCCTGTAAAACGTAGGAAATCATTCAACGTGCATGAGCTATTTTATAGTTGGCGGGATATTAGCTTTAGGAAGGAAGTATTGGAGAACGGATATTGACAGTATGGGAGACACTAGGAAGGAAAAATGGAAAAGTAGATGGGACTGGGCGAGAGTTAGTACGAAACGGGTGAGTGTGCACGAGTGGAAAAGAGAGAGAAAGAGAGAGAGGGGGGACTGTTTCTACCAGGTGCCTGTGCCATCGCGTCACCACGGCGAAGTAACGGTTCCCTGGATGTCCCATCGGGTTCAATCGCAATCGGCAATCTCGCGCCGCGGAATTTCGCAGGGAAACTACCGCTTCTCGTGGTGTCTCCCGTCTCGTTTTACCTGGCTCTTGGTCGGCCTCGCTCGGTCTCCGTCCGTCTCGTTCCCCTTACTTTCCCGTTTCTCGGTCCGTCTCCCTCCCCGGCTCCTTCCCCTCCTCACGGAGCGTCGCACCCCGCGTTTCTCTCGGTGTTTATCGAGGCCTACGTCGGACACGGTTACCGGCCGGTCAGCCGTCGTTGTCGTCGGAGCTGTCATTGTCGATTTACGAGCGGCCGCTATCCGTCCGGTTTTCTTGAGTACCGATCGACCCGATGGCCCCTCTCGACGCGTTGCCTTGCCCCGTCCTCCGGGATTTGGCGGCGCGAAAGCACCGGTGCCTGGCCCCGGGGGCAGGATTCTAATAAATGCGCCAATAAGCACGACAGGGCATAAGAGACTATTATCGGCTTATCGGCCGGCGTCATGCCGTTCCGCGTCTAATGGCGTGTCACACGTGAGATAACGATAACTTTATACGACCGGCATGGGGAACACGCCGAGGCCTCTCTTTATTGAACCGAACGCGCCGAGAGCGTGGGATGCGGATGAGATGGCCGATTCGCTGACTAGGGAGGATCTCCCCCGGTCTCTTCCTGTCATTATCTTATGCTTAAATATATCGCGCGTATCTACGTACATCTGCCCGGTATATTAGACTTTTTATACCGGCGAATAAGTTTCAGGGAAATCAGGCTCGTCCGTCAAACACAATAGAGGGTAGTTATCCTCCGCTGAGCTTCTCATCGTCTAAATTTTATCATTCACTGTCACATTATTACGCTCCTCCTACTTCTCTCTCCTTTCGTTTTTCTGTCTGTAATATTTGTACAGCGAAATTCGTGTCTTCGTTGTATCTTTCGAAACGAACGAAAAATTCGTCTTTCAATTGCGATTCAATTGTCTTTGCTAACACTGTGCGTACTGAGGAGAATGTCGATAACTCATTGAATGTGCGATTTATTAGCCTACCGACAGCGTCGAGAACGTGGGAAGAAATTACCGTCTGGTTTGTCTCGAGGGGATCAGTGCTTGAATACACTTAAAATTGGGTCAACTGCATGTATGCATAGCGCAACCTAGTTTCTTTGAGATCGTGTCTCGTGAGCACGTTCTAATAAAGCCGAACGGTAAGGTCAGCGTTGCTTTACCACGACGATGAGAATTCTCGTAGGTGTTGTGCCACTAACGGTGGTAATTCGATAGCAAGTAAATGTCATACGCCAAATATTTGCGGCGGGGAGGTTCGATACCGTTACTATCCTGAGAACAGGTGCCGTTCCGTTAAGGGTATCAGTTCAGCATATCAATTTCTTTTAAATTCAATTCGCCGTGATAACCAAGCGCGTATATCTTTACGTATTCGTTGCGGTTGTGGATTTTATATAACGCGATACAGGTACGTGCGTGATAATAAATTCATGTTAACTCACGCCAGAGACCAGTTTTCGCACGTATTCTCGTGCGGGTGCATAAACGGGTAATAATCTTTTCATAATGCAATTAACTGGCCTTTCTGTCAGCGTGCCGAGTATATCGTAGCTCTTCAAAACCGTGCGAGAATTACTCTCGTCTCATTAGCCGAGGATTTACGCTGTCGGTTATACTACATTGCTTACTGAGCATCAACGTGTCATCATCGGTATAATAATAAAAAGACTTATCGTAATAACAAAGCGGATAAAAGGATAACAGGTAGTCGTCATTATCGGATCATCGGGATATGTCACTCCGTTTTACGTTCGCTTGTATATCAGAAATGAGATAATGACGTGACGGGAGCTGCAGTATAGCCGATTTTGAAGTTTATTAACTGAAATGCGTCCACGCCGACCGTGGGAAGAAGTCCGATCGAACTCATTAACCGAGGGAAATCGCGTCTATTTTAAGAACAGGATGCTTATCAAGGCGGTTCGTTTTGCACATCCTACGCTTTACGTACTCTTTCAAGAGCTATTAAAATTTTACAATATCTCCTGATACAGATGTAATGCACCGTTCAACATCCAGCTGATAACGTGGTACGTAGGAAAAGCAAAACCATTCAACTCTGCTAGAAGGATTCATTCTCGATTTTTAAAAAATAACAGAAATTCATGAATACTAAAATTCATGAAACATAATAACATGAAATTGTTAATTACAAAATTGCGGATTCATTCACAGTATTTCGAACATTAGCATGCCTCTTTGCTGCTCCATCGTGTTTCAAGTAAGGTGGACGAACTACTTTAGGTGGATGAAAAAAATGAATCAGTCTTGGGAACGAACTAATGCCGTGGGTTCCACATATAAAGTGATCCAGACGCGTGCGACGTAGATCAACGAGTCGGTGATTCCCGCGTTAACGTTAACGGACGTCGGGCTTATCACATAACGGCGTCAAAGTGTTCTTGATACTGGTTCCCGGTCAAACGGATTCTTAAAGTTGTGCAAAGCGTGCTTTCGATGCCGTTCGTGGCCTATTCCGATATTCTCTCGCGCTCTTTCACCCTCTTTCTCCACGTCAGTCGGTCCGTCCGTCTTTCTCTCACCTGCGGCTCCAATGCACGGTCCTCATTGAATTTATGGCTGGTACGCGCACCATAAAGAAAGCCAGTCAGAATGATTTAATTCGTATCGAGTTATCGCTCGTGTCCTTAAAGGCAATGCCGAGCTTCTAAGAGGCTTGCGGGTTCGTAGTGCGTGTGCGTGTGCATGTGTGTGTGTGTGTTGGTGCGAGACTGAATCTCTGTTCAATGCGAACGAGACATTAGTCTATTAGAAGAAGAACTGCTCGTCTAGCGTTACTCGTAGGCCGTATCTCCGTCGACGCGGTAAATTAAGAACTCAATTAATACCACTCTAATTGCGGGTACGAGGGATAATAATAAATACGCGCACAAGGTGGGACAATTTACTCGTCGAAATAACTATGTCCAGTTTTGGCCGAATAATTAGCGGCTTAAACGTTCCTTTTGCGAGTAAACTTGCTTCACTGCAGAATTGATAATTCGTATTTTCTTCGCTCTGCGTACTGTTTCACGCGAGGAACACATTAAGATAGAATTCTACAAAAATGTGCCGTATAAGGAGAATAACTGGATTCTTAATAACCGTCGGTGGCGATCACATATTTCATTTCGCAGCGTTCCGCTCACGTGAGATTGAATTATTCGATCGGGATCGTAAATCGTCGTCGCGGATCGATAACATCTTCCCAATCGACGTGCCCCTCGCACTCTCAGCCAATTTATTTCTTAGCACTTCGAAGCCGACTCTATAGGTATACACGCCGGTATATTTAATTCCACTTCTCCGGCAATTATTATCAACGGTTTTGCACCTGTTTTCGTAAGAACATGCACCGATGAGTCGCATGGCTCAACTAAAAATAGATTTTGTATCTCGATGGACATTTAACCACGGCGCAAGGATTCATTAGTGAGAGTTACCGTTACTTTTCTTCCCGTAACCCATTTGCTTCGCTATTCATACTACAACACTGTGAATCCCGAGTACAGCAAGTTTTTCGCTTTGGCAACAACGAATTTTTTCGTATATCCATTTGCATCTCGACGGACGTAATAATTGTTTATTTTAGGTATGGTATAGATGATTATACTGGTCTTAAGCAAATTAACCCATCTATACGAAACTTTATGATATACATACAACTTTTTTCTGAAATTCTCGTACCCCTTTCGACACTTTTATCACACGGAATTGGACCTTGAAAGCTACGTGAACGTTCAGTTACTCCTTTTTTGCGAGACACGAACGTCAGTCTCCTTTAGAAGTCTTTGAACTCTTCTTCTTTTTTCATCCGAACGAGCGCATAAAATTCACGGGTGCTCCAGAATAGCGTCTATTTAACATTCAAGATCCTACCTCCGATTAGGGAGGTATTCTTTTTCCTTACATAAAATGCGTGAGCATTAACCTTATTCGAGGTCGTTTTTAGCGGTACTTTTGGCTAAAACTGGACGGTGAGTAAGGTCCGCACGTATTACGCAAGTATCGCTCTGCCCATTGGAGATTCAAGTCTTGCGCTCTGATCGAAGACAGTGCATACATAGGTATCTGCAATTTCGATCATTTACCGGGGGCCATTCGTTCGTACGCTCTTGGCGGCCGGTAGAACGGATAACGTCTCTCTCCGGAGATCATCGCACCGTGCTTATACACGTACGTACGTCGCGTACGGGAGCTCCTTACGTAATTATTCGATACTCCCCGATGGGACATATCGGGAAGCCACGACGTCTTCCCTTTCTTCCCTTCCCTCTGTCCTTTTTCCCCTTGTCATGCTGACATCGGTTTGTGCGGGCAAGCCTTTAAAGCGCTACGGTGCACCACCGGTTTCCGAGTGGAATTGCCGATCGTTCTCCCCTCGCGCCCGAAGCCCGGGGAACCGCGGCGAAGAGGGGGTCAGAGAGAAAGGGTGGAGGGAGGGGGGCAGAGTCAGGGAATCGTATCCGACGAGCCTCCGTTAATGGTACGTTCCGTGCGGCTTCGACGCGCGGTGCGTCGACCAGGAAAATGCGAGGAGTCGGATAACCAGGAAACTGGTTTATGCGTGGCTGCGCGCTCTGCCTCTAAGTGGTTACCTACTACTATCTTCAGTCAATGCATACGGATACTGTTAAACAAGGGCGCGGGGCCGCCGCGGAAGGTGGGAAAAGGTGCTACCACGCGGAGACAGTGGCGCTCGGAAAAAAAGGGGGGCAAAAACGCGAGAAGGGCGATGCGCGAATCGTAATTGATAACCGGCGGCGCAGAGAAAACTCGTCGGATTGCACGAAGAACTGCTGAGGTGAGCGTGCGGGGGAGGGGGGGACGGACGTCGTAGGAGTGAAAAATGCGACGAGCACGAATGGGAAACGGAAGCCGAAAGTGAGGAGGAACGATGGAAAAGTGCGAAGCAGCCTGCACTCAAACTATTAATCTTTAAACGTCCTCAGACGGACGGCATCGTGTAGGGATAAAGGGAAGCAAGAAGCATACGGAATAAACCTTTTAGAGGAGTAGGCGAATCCGAGTGAAACCCTCGAGGAACATTGGTTAACGAACGTTCAGCAGAGCTCGGGCATTTTCTCCCGCGTTTACCATCGTGTCTCACGGTTCACCGGCGAACTGTCGTGGGTGCTGATGGATCTTTCGACAGGGCCAAGGGGGGGGAGAAGGGTAAAGGGTCCCACCAAAGTAATGTGGTAATTAAACTTGGAGCGCATTATGCTAGACCCTCTCGCACTTTCTCCAGCTATTTCTCCCGCAGGCGTACCGCGACAACGTCCTCGGGAGATTGATGGTGACCCAGTGTCGTACTCCTTCATTTTCTACCAGTTTCCGCTTTATATTTCCCCTCTCTTCTTCTGCCCCGTCCCCTGCCCCTTCGTTTTTCTCGGCCTACTCCGCACATCTGGTCCGTTCGTCCGTCCCGTACTCTTTCCTCGTTTGTTTTTTATTCCTCCTCCCGCCTGTTTCCACGAGTTATCCCATTCTCGGGGCACTTTCTTTCCTCGCTCGTCGTCCATATTCATCATTCTTAATCCCCTTTCCGTTGGGTCCTTTTTCATCGGCCTGCTGGCCGGCCATCTTCTCCTCGGACAGACGACCTTCCGAGCAAGCAAGCCATCTTCATGTTCAGTCCGCGAGAGGAGCTCGTCGTCCACCGTCTAGCCTTGTTCCTGCGGCCTTTCATTCTCTCTTTATCATCCTTCATTCTTCGTCTGGCCCGTCTCTCGTTGCGCGCTGCTCGCTTTAACCGTGCGCCTTCAGCCCTTGTGCAATGAGGACACAATGGTGGTGCTCTGTTATCGCGACGGTGCCCGGCCAAGGTGGCGTGTTGCGACGTCGTGCCTTCAATCGCGATTAAGGATCTCGTCATGGGTAGAGCCCGCATTACGATCCCCGCAGAGCCCACCGGACCGTCCGGTCTATATCGCGACCTTCCCCTCCTCCCCAATGCACTCCCTCTGCAGTTTAGACGTATCTCATCTTTCAGTGTGTTTAAGAACGCCTTGTTTAATCACCTTTTAAATGAGGTTTCATTAGATTTTTCTTTCTATACTTCTCTTTTTCTTGATCTATTTGTTGATATTGATATAACACTCTTATTTCACGTGTATCAGTACTGCATAAATTCTTCTCTCTCTCTCTCATCTTCATATTTTTTCTATTTGTATATTCTATTTTATTTTTTACTCTTTTATTTTATTTTTTAGTTCCATTTATATTTTCGTATCTACCACAATTTGTAATTTCTCCTTTTTGTCCAAATGAAATTTTGTACATCCTTGGAATAAATATGTTTCTCTCTCTCTCTCTCCCCCCTCCCCCCTTCACCCTCTCTGTCTTCCCGCCCCGTGTAGTTGACTAGTGGATTATTTGCATAGCGAAGGTTGCCGCCCGTGTGGAGCCACCTCCTGGCAACTCTTTTATTTCCCCTGCTGGTCCGAGACAAGGTGGGTGGGTGGGTGGGTGGTTGCCGTTTACCCGTGCTCTTCCTTCGACGATATCTGGATCGTGTAGCCATCGTCGAGGATAATTCCCCTACCTTCGATACTACCTATCTCCCGCATTGGCTGTCCGCCGTGCGGATAGGTACGCGCGCAACAGCCCTCGGCCGTGTTTATCCGACGCGTATGCGAGCACATATGGCTTTAAATAGTTAACGAGCATGTGCGCTTCTTCCTGTGCCTCGGTCTATGCCTTTCAGATAGTTCGCATTGCTAAGCGTACACGAGGTAGACGTGACCGTACCTGTCCTTCGCGGATTTCGTACAGCGGAGATACGAATATTTCTAAGTTAAGCCTGGTTATCGAGCTTTGCCGTTAAGCCGACGCTTAAATTCGAAGGTTCGACCTTGCAAAGATCTAACGTACCTCTGCGGTTTCTTACGAGGATTTCATCCAGTGCGGAATTAACGGTAACGTTTTCACGTAAATAATAACATTAGAATAACCGTGTCGTGGTGGAATATTTCAGCGATGGGTAATTGCATCCCTGGAAGTATCGTCTGCATAATACCAGGCAAAGGAAAAGACATGGGAATGGAGGGAAAAATGAAAAATGTTTTAAGTACAGCCTGTAGTAAGGCGAAATTATGTACCGAGGTTAACTATAGATGTTAAGTAAGGAATGTCAGATATACGTTAATAGTCATCATGAGCATTCACGCATCGTCTAATACACATCACGGTTCCCTGGGTCGCTGAAAAACAAGTATTTACGTGTATATGGAAGGTAGGTTTAACGAGAGTATACTCTGCCCTAAGCTCATTATGAATGACCGCCGTGGATAATAAGGAATTTTCAATTTCGTAGCGGAAACTTCCGCGTATGTCGCCAGCATCTTGCACTCAAACAGCGTAACGAAAATTGTAATACCAATGAGTTGCGCAAACAAGTTCAACGATATCAAATCCTAACTAACATATGTTTTACTCGTAACAACGTTTGTTTGAATAATCCTAATTTAGATTCATCGTATTAGCTGAGTTCGCAATTACGAAATACTATAACAAACACGTAAACACTTGGTATTACACGGAAATGGCTAAGGTCGTGTACTGAGAAAGCTTTACATTGCACCCATAATTTTGCATAATAGCTCGAATAATTGCGGTTACCGCAATAGCAGTATCGCACTAATTAAGTCTATTACGAGTAACGTAATGTGTCACGCCATAAGCGGAGTCCTCCTTTTAATGCAGAATTGCACATTTAAAGTGGCGTAAAATCTCTTCTTATAATAAACCTTAACTAACGTCAGCGAGATCACAGATCCCACCCGATTTTTCGTTAAGAATACAATTAATCACGGACAGCAAAGGGAAGGTCATCGAAAATTGTTAACACGTTCGTTGAGTGATTAATTAGGATTTATAGTGGATTTAAGTGCCGGCCATTCGGACATGCTAATAAATCCTTTTTTTTCTAAGGCCCCACGAGTGCATCGATCCTGCCGGTAAATGTTGATATTTCGTAAAGGCTCGTAAAAGGATGTCGCGCGAAATTTATATATAGAGCCTACGCAGTTCATCAGACTCGGTGGCGGTGAATGGCGGGAAATTTTCGATCGCGGGGATTCGCCTGGCACGTACATCGCGTTCGCGTCTTCCGTGCGGAAAGCACAGGACACGACTGAGAGGGCCAGAAGGAAGGTGGAAAAGGAGGAAGCGCGGAACACGACAGACGGTTTCTCGCAAGGTCGTGGGACACCTGTGTATCATCACCGGTGAACCGACGGTTACGCGCATAATGGCACTACCGCTCTCTGATTGTCATTACCGTTGCTTCTCCTGCGTTCATCACCTCCGTAGCTCGGGTTTACTGCACTTTCCGTCGTGCACGGGAACGTGTCGATCGCGGGTAAAACTCGCCGCAGCGATCCACTGGCGTGGAATTCTTCGCTGAGAATTCACGTATTTCCGTCCGTTCTCGTTCGTCGAACTTGTCTTACGCACAATGATGAACTTATTGCCGAAAATGTCGTAATTTTACGTCTCTTTCGTTGGATAGATCCTCGATTCTTTCACCGGGAAGTACGTTGATCAACGTGCCGTACACTTAGTTAAGTTTCTGTGTTTTAATCGATTTAACAGGATGAACATTAAAGCTGTCATAAATACGTTTCATGGCTGACCGTCTGCGGACGTTCCTTTTCCGGTTTCAATCAACCTCGTGAGAGTCACGGTCGTCTGCCACGCGACAGTAAAAACGTAATAAAAATAGATGGCAACGACAGGCGCGGAAAAGTTGTAAAAGACAGTAAAGGGATGACTGGATTGTAGATATTGAGGGCAGTAAATTCGTCCTGTCGTCATTCGTATCATTAAAAGACGTTAGGGAACTTATTGGAGTCTTCATGCTTTTCGTTCGACTTCCCCCTATTTTTTCATCCTCTTTTCTATAATTTATCCCTGAAGACGATATTTCTCCTAGCCATCTTGACTTCATTCCTCGGCGTACTTTTCATTTTTGACATCCTCATCCCGCGTGCAGCGTTGATCCTTGGCGGTTCTTCGCGGTGCAATCATCTCGTTAGGAGTCACGGTCGTCCGTGAGCGGGTCGTAAAAAAAAAACAGAAAAGGCGCAATAAAAAAAGGCGCGACAACAGCAAGGCAGAGCGTCAGCGACGCGGAGGAAAAGGTATAAAAGTGGGACGAGCGGGAACGCGTTGCCGGAGATGGAAGCAATTAACTCGGCCCGCGTGGGAGTCGATATAACCACCGGTGGTAGAGGGTTAGAGTGGGTTCGACCGAAGCCCGCGTAAATCCTCGTCGGCCTCAGCGTGGAAAACGACAACGAGGAGGACTTTCGCGATCGTGCAGGAACGCAGTTGACTGCGCTCGATTTAGCGGATCGTTTAGTCACCTCGCCGCTCGCGTGGCTTACGTAAGAGACACGATGTTGAGAGGGAAAGAGTCGCGAGGGACGGGGAGGGGGGGTGTGTCTTTGACATTCTCTCACTTTCTCTGCGTTAGCTTCCCCACAATTTCTCGTGCACCCTTACTTCTGTTAGCCTTCCCGTCCCCTTCTTCCCGGTTGCCCCCGACTTCGGCCTTTTGCCTCCGCCATTCGTCGATTTCTCCTTGAGACCCTCTTTGGGAAACTTCTCACCCCTCCCACTCCCTCCCCTCGCCATGGCTCTTCTTACTGAAGCCGCTGAAAAGCTGATCGCCCGGCAGTCTTGCCGTGCCCACGTGGGCGTGACACGGCACAAGACTTTGAAGAAGACGACCACAGCCGACTGAGCTCGGAACTGACGGGTACCTACCCCCGTGCTCGTCGGTTTAACGATCCGATACGTCGTGTCCTCTCGCGAAAGTGATTTTCGAACTCTGAAATTGATCGGCGATGCGGCCATTCGATTAAACTCCCCAACATTACGCGGTTAAGCCACGGCGCTTAAGACATAATACAGTGTATAAAACTCGGGGAAAGTTTGCCCGCGGCTGAGTTCGCTGTTTTAGCTTTTACTCGTCGGAAATGACGGCGTTGTCGTTGAATTTGATTTCCTGAAAAAACTTGCTTTCGACGATTGAATTGGACGATCACGGGGCAAACGGGCAACGGGTCTTCAAGGTACGACTTTTCTTAGCAAATCAATACGCCTGGTACTGCGATAAAAAAATCGGCAAGCCTACAAATCCTCGGTAAATATTTGCTTCCGATACACCTGCTAATCTCGGCCAATTATTATCCTTACCGGAGGTGTTATTAACATTCCTATAACGTATACACGCTAGGGAAACACGCGAGATGGTTATACATTATGTGCATAAAGTGGATAGCGATCTTCGAGTATACTTACGCAACACATTCGCACAATTTCCCGAGATATTGCGAGCTTCGGTAGTTACATATTGTTCGCATAAGTGTGCAGTGGGCAGGAGGGTGAGGGGGTTGAGGGGGAAATTTCTTATGGACGAATTATTCCCTGGTATGCGCTTTTGATCTTTTTGCACAAAGCGCAGAGAAAGTTGAACGCGTAGTGGTGCATCAATATCTCGCGGGTGATGCACACAGGGAAAGGGCTCGTTTCGATCGCGTTCCCCGGAAAGCGTGTAATTTCGGGATTTTTTTGCCCTTCCATCGCCGAGACCCTCGCGCAGTCGACATCGATCCACTCAATTTTACTCGATAAGCACGAGCGGAATTCGAGCCCTCTGGCTACGGGCAAAGTACGCACATTGCCGTGCTCTCGTCTCTATCCCTCTCCCCCTTCCCCCCCCCCCCCTCCCGCGCTATTCTTCCGCAAACAAGCGCAACCCCGTCTGCGTTTTCTCTCTCGTCCGCGACAGCATGATGAAAACTCGAACGGTGAGAGGTAGACGGGATTTAAATATCACCGCGGAATTCCGCGGATAAGATGGACGAACGTTCTACCGCCGAAGTAAAATGGATCTTCCCCCTCCAACCCCTCTTTGCCCGTCCATCGAGACCGCGCAAATCGATTCTATTTCCCGGCGAAAATCATTCTCCCACGCCTTGAGCATTCTTCTCCGTTGCTCGTGTGTTTCCCTATTGGCGGATCGCTGTCGACGTCGACGTGGAAATGTTTTTCTTCCGTTTCCGAGATAATTTGTACACTCGATAGACACTGCGTCGCTCGGAAAATTTGATTTGCCTTTAGCTCCTTCTGGCACTTCGTCGCGAATTATCTGCAATTGAAATCTTTCCTCCGTCAACGCTTACAATTCCTTTCAGGCAAACAGTTGTTAGTTGCAATTTAATGCTTTATCATTATTTCTACCTTGCAAAGTCTGAAAACCCAAATATTTATATTACCTTCATATTTTTTAGGTGCGATGTATCTCTCATCTATTTCATTTCGTGAGCGACGTATTTAAATATTTTAGCTCTTCATTGCCGTTATAAACCATAAAAACGTGAATTATAAGAATATGAAACAGATATGAAACATTCGCGGTGAAACAAAATAGATCCGGTTCGCGTCTGCTTTGAAAGGCAGGAAGCCGGGAAATGGATTCTGTTTCTCTTTGAAATCTACCCTTTTTACCTTTGAAACTTTATCGGGCTTTTCTCCATTCCTCCGCCTTTATTCCGCGATAGTTTTCACATGGGAACTGTCATTTTGCTTAACATTTTCCACGAAATTCCTCTTAATGGATATCACGGCTTTATTATTTCGACATTCATAACCGTCGAATTTTACCCGGAAATTTACGCCCTACGAGCGTACCTTGGAAAATCATTTTCCCCGTGTCACGAGATCACGATTTATTTGAAGGGAAATTCCCGGGCAATCCTCCTTTTTTGACGCGGCCCAGACGGGAAAGCGGGGGCATCCGCGTGCGGGGGCGATTATTAAAAAAGTATTTCTCCCCGCGACTTTCCCGTTCGCGTCATGAATATTCCGCCGAGCGTCTCCGCTCCGGATCTTCCCTTTCGCCGAGTTTTGCCAGGACACAAAAGCTTCCGAGAGCATTTGCGGTCGGCGACCGACGCCGCTCTAACGAGGAGACTTCGTCATTCTAATATCGAGTCCGTCCGTAGAAGGAAATTACTCGGCGCGGCTACGAAACTTCAGAAATCTGCATTATTGCGAAACACAATCGGAATTGTGTAAAAAAAAAGATGAACCTAATCAGTATGAGGACGTTTAAGATATACGGGTTTCGTACAGTACCGTTACATTCATATTTATTTATAAATCACAGTTCCTACATCCTCTGAGAATATTACTTATCAGCATAATCTGCGCATCGAGTAACTTCGTATCAGGGATCGGGAGTTCCGCGTTGCTGGCCAAGTGTTTTTGTAAAAATCCTCGCGCACCAAGCATAAATCAGAGCATCAGTCGGGGGATAATAATTGGATAGGGTGAATGAACCGCGGGAGGATAATCCATCGTGTGAAACAGTATCCGTATGCCAGTTGATATCGCGGTTGACGAGGGTGACAGAGCGTAGGTGTTCGTCGCTGGTGTCCCCTACCCCTGCCCCTACCTCCCCCTCCCTCCCCGCCGACCCACAGCATCGCTCATAATAATTATTTTCCCATATGCGCGTGGCGTTCTGCCCGGCTGTACAGGCCAGTAGCTGGCAGCCAGTGTCCACGGATGATTTATAACAATTCCACGTAGCGAGCGGCATTCAACTGCTCCGGGTGAAAGAGTTTAGTAGAAAAAGATAAATATTCCACGAGCCAAAGTCACGAGTGCACAGGCAGATGCGGAAATGAACGATGACAGGTGGCGATTGCACGGCTAACGTTCAAGGATATACGCAGGAGAATCGTTACGGAGGGATGGAAAAAGGAGAAATCTGCGTGAAAGAAAAGATTATAGTCTCTCACACCGTAGATACTTGAATGAGCCGAACGTAAATCGTGGCTTTCGGCACGTCTGTTCATTGATTTGTAGTGTTTCGCTGGAATGTTTGATCTTACCGGCTACGTAGAAAAAAAGGAACGTTGCCACTATGGTTGAAGGAATGCCAATGATATTCCGTACAGAAAAAGGGACAGAATTGTACGAATGAGGAACGGAAGACGTAGGAAATCCCCGACGTGCTCGCGATTGCGCGCGGATGTTTTAAACATGCTCGGCATATTACTCTCGTCTTCTCTGACTGTCGTTTTTTGCCGATCGAACACGGGGCAGCGGGACGTGCGCGGGGATTTTTCCGAAGTCCCAACGTGACTGGGAGCGGCCTTCCATTGGCCGATCCCGAACGATAAGGAAATCGTTACGACCGCCGGCGTCGTTACTTTGTGCGTTAATGGCATTAATCGAATTAACGACGCAATAAAAGACGACAAGAGCAGCTACCGCTTATCTCTCACTCTCCTACCAACTCTCTCTGTCTCTCTCTCTCTCTCCGTTTCTTCCTTCCTTCTTCCCTTGGCGATTATTCTTAGCGGCATATAGAAGCGGAGATACGATACTAATCGCTCGAGTTTACGACTGGACTTGTTAATTCCGCCATACTATTAGGTACTTGTCGTTATCTCAAATATCGTTACTCCTCGTCCGAACTCAACTGCGCGGGGCACATAGGCGAGAACGTTTACCGGTGCCGGCAAGTGTCCTCGTTTTTGTCATTTCTAACCACAGTCATCGAATTAACACCAATTCCCCATTAAAAAAATGTAATCCCAGGATTTTCCCGTGCTTCGTAACAAACTCTTTCGTCCTGAAACCCCAGTTACGTTTTCTTGCAGCTCGAATCTTGTTCTTATTTACTAACTTATAAAGAGGCGTTAAACGATCGACACTCTTTTTTTTGTCAAGAACAACACTTCCGACAAGGAAGTTTAAATTAGAAAGTGCTATTTAATTAGTGCAGCCGACAGTGAGGATAATAAACGACACGGCGGTTATCCCAAAGTTTTTCCGGGCGTTCCGGTTTTTGAAAACGTTCGCCTAGTTGCCGCGACGGATAAAGTATTATCAAGGATCCACTTTATGAGACTTTCTGATTAAACCGCTGAGAAAGCGCGGGGTGCTGGCCGGCCCGGGGTACTTAGCAGCGTGGGTGCCGTTGCCACTGGTATTCGGGCCACGTGTACCCGACACTTTAACGTCGCTTCCGTGACATTTTTATCGGGCCAGCTATCTCGAGAGCCCAGGCGAGCTCCCTTCGTGATCCGTTATCGCGATCCTTTATCATAATCCGAATTTCATCACCACCCTACGAATGTTAGTTTTCATAAGCGCGCTTCGGCTAATAAAATCGACACGGAACTTATTAGCTTCCCGTCCAGCGGATCGGTAAATGGAAGAAGACATTTTAAATCTTCTTCGATATCTTAATGGCATCGAACAGGTCGATACACTGAAATGCAAAGCTCCTGAATTCCCCGAAGAAAGTATTATTAGTCGTTGCTTCGTTGGTGGCTCGGATCTGTCTGATTGCCGATTGGCTGGCATTGATTAAAGCACGACGATCGATCGTTTGGTGGGCAGAGCGGCCGGTATGCCGAGGCGATTAGTTATATCATCCAATGGTAGACAGGGTTAAGCGTTTCCCAGGGGCGCGCGCGCACACGGGGCAATACTCGCCAGCATTTCGAGTCTCCTTCGCCCTTTTCCACGGGGGCAGGGGCACTTCCTCGTCGTTCGTCAAAGCCCTCTTCGAGGCATCGTGTCGTTACGCGCGGCCCATAACGCCAGTTAGAACCGCGCGGGGAGATTAGTCATCGGACCTGAGGTACTTAGCGGTCGGCGTATTCATCGTTGTGCCGGACTTTAGAGCGGCGTAAGGACGACTAATTACGCACGGAGTTACGCATGCGGCCCGTGCGGTCGATCCAGAGCTTTCAGGACAATAAATACCACCGTGAGCGGCATTACCGACCGAGCGAACTAACCGGACGTGACCGAACGTGTCGCGATCTTTGCTTTCAAGTAACGACAATGTAATTGCTCGGAAATATTGTACGGCGGCATACATCACGGAGTTTAGGTATTCCTTGAGGTAATACTTACAGCTCTGCTGGCGTTCAACAGTCTAGCCTCGATCGCAACTGGACACCTTTTATCTTCTTTCTCTCTGTCTCTGTAAGCAAAACCGTACAAACTATTAGCACCGTCAAAAGAAATAACCATAATAGCGAGTCCACGCAAACACGAAAGTTGTAACGGCGGGAAAGGAAGTTTGCATTATGCGACATTTCTTGCCGTTACGATCGTAGTTTCGTTGTATACACAGTTTCGGTGCTCTCCGTTCCGAGCAAGGACTGTTCCTAATAGCTCTTAATGTACCGGCGGATTAATCGCCAGAGGAATACCGGTGTGTACTGTACACACCCCCCGCGCGGTTAATGCCACTAATTACGTAATCCGATGTAAAGCCGTTTACGCCTGAATTTACAGGTGCTTTTGTCAAGCGCTCTAAGAGGGGGAAGGGGAGAAGGAACTAGATGGGATCGAGGATTGTTCCGAGGACGTCGCCGTGTAAAATTAGTGACAAGAGGAATCCCGGGATCATTCCTATTCTCGAAAGCAACAGAGCGAAAGTAAATGACGCTATATTAAATGCAATCGGAATTGCGGGCACAGCAGTAACAAGGTTTCCCGGAACGATGTATCGATGGTTCAATGGCAATGGTATTATTGCACAGACACCAGTCGTATTCTGCCGCGAGAGCGTGCGAAAATTCCTTGCTCACCGCACGCAAGTGCGTTTTCGCCCTCATACACAGCCTCGGAAATGCATAAACCGTCTGCACGGATACGCGCGCTGAGCGAAAGTGTCTCGCGTTGGCCTACTCGCCAACACGTGCGTTTACAAATTAAACACGCACATAGGTAGAGCCTTGGCTGTGGAAGCACACGATGCCGTGGAAAGGAAATTTCTTTCGTCAGCGTGTACGTGTACGTGTGCAAAGGCACATACGCGTGCACGTGTCGATCCCTGCATACAAATTCGCCTTTACATCAACACAGAGGCGAATTAAAGTGCACAGGAAGCCCCAATACATACGCGCGCGTAGATGTGCGTTTGTACAAAGAGACACAGGTTTGCGGGGCAAGTTGGAGCTCGTTGTTCGCCGTTGGTCGGTAGAGGCTGACGTTAAAATATAATTTCCGCTCTGAGAAGCCGACAGGATCTGTCTCTATTACTCGTGCCGGGGTACATCGGACGGGGGCATTGGACGGTATCCTAGCGGCGATGGTGCTGCGTGTGTATACGTGTTTGCCGTGTGTATCTGTTCCAATTGCCGGTGTTGCCGCGCCGACCTTTATCGGCCCCCGGGAATTATTAATTCAACCCTGGCAAATCACCCGGCTGCATTCCATATTGGGACTAAGCGGGCCGGTTTCAACCTGGAAATCCCCGGCAACGTCATCGCCTTGTTACGACGGACGCGAATGTTCAAGTACCCAACTGGAAGTTCCTGCGGATCCAGTTCCCCGTGCAAATGACAACACGGCTGTTCCACAGATTGCCGGCCTGGACTTGTTTGCAAAAGTAATTAATGTAATCGTAATAGCGGGCAATTACAATCGCTTAACGCTGATGTTTATCGTTATTGCTGGTAGGAAGGTGATTGTAGGGCCATACAATCTTGCGGAATGTTTCTTTCGAGAGCTCGTCGGCAGGTTTAAGGCTGCCATAAATAGATAGCTATGGATTTATAGGAAGATAGGTGATTGCGCATGGAGATAGGCATTTCGAATTCCCCCCGATGTTTATGGTCAGAGCAGATACACAGATGGCAACCAGCCGTATTTATTCAGCGTTTATCTCGGCCGCGGCTCGGACGTGACCGCGCGGGAATTAATTTAATGACAGCAAGTCCTGCCGGTTTTCTTAATGACAACGAACGGCGCAATTTTCGCCAGATCAAAATCATCCTACGTTCCCGCGGCTCTACTCATTCCAATGTTTACCTGAACGTCAGGAAAACTGCCCAGTAATCCTTTCGATCCATTCCGACGAACCCGCTCTTTATGACACGAATTTTCCGTTAGGCAGTAGCCGTACGAATGCATGCACCGTTACGAAATTACGGATAGCCGTTTAAATTGACTAGATTTCAATCTGATCTTTCTCGGGAGCCCAAGGACACTGGGCATTTGCCTCGGTGTGACTTATTTCATGGATTTGCGTGAAACCGAGAGCAATGTGCATCGAAGGCACGGTACGCCGGCCTGGGGGAGGTATAATTCGAATTCTGCTGAAGCCTGTGGTGAAGGTCGATGGCCAGGATCGTCAGCGATCCAAGGCTGGCTCGAAGGTCCGAACGTCGGCGACCTGCGGTTGTCCCCGCGGAAATGACTAATTTAATGACGGCGAATCTGCTGGGCTTCCTTATTGGCGGTGACCGAGGTGGTTTCGAGATCCATCGACGGCCTCGTTCGCCGCGGCTGCCCGCGATACACCTGATGGCATGTCGACTTTTTTTCCCTCGAGGAATCGCGCAGCCGCCGACTATTCTCGTCGATCCACTCTCCGATCGGATCTGCGGCCGTCCCGCAGGAATTATTTAACGACGGTGAATCTGGTCGGCGATGTTCCCGCTCTCGCGGCTGAATCCTGCCCCGAGGAGGATCGCTATGACGCAGCTGCGCTTCAAAGCAACTTCCATGGCGTCCCCGGCCACTCGGCATGTCACCTTTTTCTCCGAGCCTCGGCTAAAGAAATGCCAATTACACTCTAACGCGTTATTATCTATTCGACGGCTACGTCCGCTCGGGCAAGAACCAATCCTCGGCATCATTACAGATGTAATCGATGTATGTAGATGTAAATGCCAATAAACCGGCGCGGAAGGTTTTCCTTAAGTTTTTGCTCTCTCCCCTCCCCGTGGCTGGTTTTACGCGGAATATTTATACCGGGTTATATTGTCCCAGCCGGTGTTCATGAAAAATGAGGAAAAATCGAACCGCGCGAGGATGCAATGAGGATGCAGAAGAAAATGATTTTCTTAGCATGACAATACGGTAGACTAGCGTTAATAGGTTAGATGGAGGTACAGGGCCAACGATGAAGGGTTGGCCAACCTGAAGAGTCGGGAGAAAAAAACACCTTGGTCCTCGGGGAATTTCCATAAAACAATACCACGAATATTAATCAAGCTTTCTTGCTCCCTCGCGCGTGACTCCACGGTTCCGTTTCTTTTTCTCCCTACGTCTTTTCTCTCGCGGGAGCCGCAGGGGAATCCAGCAGGATCGACTTTAAGACCCGACCTCACGTTTCATTTCTGCGCTCAGTCGTGAAACTTGAATGTAACTGTCGACTGTTTTATACGACGCAAAAAAGTATTATGATTATGCCACGACCACCCCATTGGCTTTCTTGCCGCGGAACTTCGAAAGCTGGTTAAAGAAATTTGTCAGAGTCAAACGTATGCTTACGGGGGGTCGACATAAGCTCATAATACATGAAAGAAATAATACCAAACGGCACGTGAGTTCCAGCGGCAAGTGATTTTCCATTTTTTAGCAGCCCGAATAATTCGACTTAATTAAAGAATTGCCCAGCCCCATGCATCCCGTTCTTCGTTGCGCCGCTAAAAGGCGTGAATATTTCGTCAAATAAATAGAATATTAAAGCGTGGTGAATGTTGCATTATTAGTTGTCGCGTATCTGCGGGGTTCGATCGAGGTTTTGTTTTCGGGCCGGTACAGGGATAAAGCCCGTTTAAATTAATATTCCCGTAGGTGCCTCAAAATCCCCGGGACCGGTCGTCGCGGGAGAACCCCGCCGCTGTACACACACGCCCTCGCGAGGCAATATCGCGGCCGTGTATTTTGCAATTACCCGTAAATACGGTTACACAAGATTAGAGAGTGAATTAGCGCATTCAATTAACGTTTACTGCCGCGGTGCGCCGGGCTTCGGAGGCGCAGGAAGGGTGGGGAAGGGAAGGGGAGGGAAGGGAAGGGCGGGATCGGCGAGCAGCATTGCACGCAATGCAATGGCACCGCACCTATTTCACGGGATTTCTCTCAACGGTCCGTCGTGTGTATTCCAATTCGAGCCGGTACACCCCCCCGGCACTGTGGCCAATTTAAAAGTCGTCCGTCACACCGCTGAACATCCAGAAACTCGGTGACTAATCGCCCGGGTAAAAACATACATGCTCAGACGCGCGCAGGAAATTACTTATTTCATCATAATTATCGGCCTAGCCGTTCGCGTCGATGTCATTGGCTATGTAGGTATGCGTGGAATACATTAAATTCACCCCATTGGAACGTTATTAATAACGCTACGTAATATTTCAGAGCATACGTGGGATATAATAAAATGTAATGCTGTTCAAACAATGAGGTAGCAATATTAACCGTTGCTTTAATTCATTGCCTCCAAATGGAAATTCATATCGTAGCGCTTCAAATGGCTTATTCCCATTCACGGAGTTAGCTGGAACAGTTAAAAAGGAATACGAATTGGGCGGTGCTGAATCTGCGAAATTCATTTGAGAAACGTTCAGTCTCGGGAGGAAATCGTTTCAGAGCTTCCTTTCTACGTGTTTACAATGGACGATGCAATTAACGAGCGCGATCATTGCGGTCGGCCATTCTGACGAGTTGAGCCGGCCAAGAGCGTGATGGTTACAGTGTGAGGAGTTTTCACAAATTTAATGCGGCCCCGAAGACGCTCGCTTCGTGGAAAACGTCGTAATTCGAGAAAAGGAGAATCTCAGAGAAGAGTCTTTTGACTACGCAAGAGTGCGGCCGGACGTAAACGTTGAAAAGCTGTCGGCCGTGGTTTCTCCCTCTCTCTCTCTCTCTCTCTCTTCCTTTTCCCGCATTCTGTCTGTTGCACTTGGGGTATAATCGAGTCCGCGGAATAATGTAATTCGACCAGTGGAAGCACCGCCGCCGCCGCCGTGGAAGCTAAGGAAACGAAACTCTCGAGAATGGAGCATCGGGGCAGCCTCGTTTCCTACGTTTTCCCACTTTTTCCTCCCCCTCGGCCCCGTCCCTCATACACTGGCTTTTCCCGCTGGCGGGAATAAAATTACAAACGGACGGTCGGAAGATTTCCGCGAAATCACGTGCTTCGCTACGTACATTCGCGAGTCCAGCGAATGTGCCGGGGTGAATAGGTTGGACCGAATGACGGATTTCAAGTTGATTCGAATTTAGTCGATCAAAATTGCGCAACTATCGTCCAAAAGATATCCCACTCGTAAGGATTCTTACGAGAGACGTTAAAATATGTGGAACGCGTCGGAGGGGAAAAGGAATTTCATGAATGAAAAGAATGGACTTAAACCTTCGGGTTCTCATTATAACCCGCCGTTCATTTCCTGAATAAAAAAGGATTTACACAACTGCCGTAGAATGGTGAATGGAGCGGCGAATGGTTCTCACGAGGGGACAGTAATGTGAAGAAAATATCTGTAAAACTACGAGAATATACGTTTGGGATGTGCATGCATCGGAGCATGAGGGACGGGAGGACACTGGGTAAAAGCGCAGGGGCCAAGAGGAGAACTGATATAAAGTGGGAAAACAAGCAGTGCAAATAAGCCGGCTATATGGCCGGGCGGGGTGGGACGTAGACGGCCCGTGAAAAGAGAGAAAACGGAGTAGGAAACAAGGGAAAATAGTGGAAAGGGGGAGACGGGGGAGATCGGCCGTCACGGCGGCGACCCGTAAGAAACGATCGCTTCCTCCACATACAACGTCACGTCACGCGCCGGGAATACAAATGGAGGATACCTTCTCGCGAAGGAGAGGCTAAGCGCGTTCACGTGGGGCGTTCTATACACGAGAGAAAGAGAGAGAAAGAGAGAGGAGAACCCGGCCGAGAAACGCGGCACGGAGCCGTCCATTTCTCCCGGCGGCGGCGGCTTAAATTTCTGCGACTCGAGCGGCCGACGTTGACGGATGCATCGGCGAAGGAGTCGTGCCGGCCGTGGGCGCGCTATCGTTTCCATGAAAAACCGCTAGGGTGATACACCCCTAAATCCTCGAGCGCGGCGAATCTCCTCCTGACGTTCCGCCAAATGCAACGTTCGTGCTAGGACAACGGCGAACAATCGGCCGAGCCACCATCCCTTCTCCCCACCGTGCTCTGTGTGACAAAACAGATACGAGCCGCGGATCTGGCGGATCAACTCAAAGGACGAATAAATACGTGGGAATTAAGAGATCGATATAAGTGCACGTTTCCAAGGCGGTTCAAACGTAACGTTCAACGGGGAAAACGAAGGACGGTAATTACAGTAAGTCAGGAATATACGAGTCCTATTATACGGTAGTTTCTGATTATAGCTATTCCTACTTGGCATATAGTTTTACTCGACTTCGCGCCATAAATAGAACTGGCCCCCATTCGCCGGAGAAATGCATAGCTCTTATGCGTCTTCCCGGGGATAACAGAACTGTTAGCGCGCTTTACTTTTTTCATAACAGCTATGGTTCCGTGTGACATGTTCTGCATGATTTCTTACGCGGAGGAAATTACATTACACATTCCTTTTGCCTAGTGACACGGTTCAGGCCTTCACCGCGTATTCACCGTATGGAAATTCCCATTAGCGAAACTGATACAACGATATTTCAGTGCCATAATAATATTCCGACGCCTTATAACATATACCCACGTACCATGAATAATGATTCGCAGGGTATATATAGCGCTATGGGGTACTCTTGACACAGTGATATCTTAATGCAAGTCTATATCCGGCTAAGAAGTGTACATTTCCTTCAAACGAGATCAATCTTATTTGAAAGTCTTGTAAGTGCAGGTAAAGTTATTCATGTCCAACGGTTTTCGATGAAGCCTTCTTGATTTCTCGATTGCTCGTGCTGAAATTCCGATGAAACAGACTGCAAAGGGGAATTTGTTCTTCTTACTTGGCCGACGCTTCGGCGAATTTATTAAAGGGAAGATACTTAACAAAGGACCCTGAATCGTCGTGCATCACGTTCTCGCGTTATCTGCTGCTCCTTTCGAGGAAGCAAGGGTTCCTACGGAGCCTTACGTAGCCCGCACGTAGATTTCGATCGTGAACGGAAACGGTAATGGGGAGTCCCTGATAATGAGACGCGCGTACCGTTACAAGTCGAGCGCGACGCACGACGGATAACAGGCCGAACTCTCAGCCACGGTAGCCGTTGTTAATGATAAGAAAAGGGATTCCTCGAGGATAGATGGTCGGGCGGCACCGTACTGCCCCGTCGCGATAAGCACTGGTCCTAGATGGTCGTTAATCCTAGTCGCGGATAAAAATTCAATGCAAGAAGAACCTGCAAACTCGTTCCTAACACCTGTGTGCAATTTCAACTGCACCATCTTAAAGGATCCAATCCCAAGTCCTTATTAAACCCTACGCATTAAATCGCACTTTGAAAAATACTCCAACCGCAGGAGCCGTATTGCTTCGGTATTTCCAATATTTTATTGCGGACCGTTAAATTAGAGGGAAAGTACTGGACGAATAATTGCCCGTAGCCTCTGCGAGGAATAATGTAATACACATATCTCGTGACAGGGAGAACGCGCCGCGTCTTTGCCGAGCTCGCGTCGGCAAAGAAGACGGCCGTTAACGTCGGCCCCGGAGGGGCGAATTTCCACGAGCCGTATTCGTAAATCCGTTCTGGCCGTGCGCGGCGGGGCCGTTCTCGTAAAGTCGACGGTTTGTCGGTACCAGAAAGCGATCGCGATCGTCGTTAAGCGTCGGTCTCGGCTGGACGGCCGGCGCCCGAGACCGTGAAAAAGAGAGAGCCCCCGATCGATGAGGGAACGACCGGTTCCCGGGTGCTGCTCGCGCGCGATACGAACCGGTACTCCAGTATGTAGATCGTTCCCTGCCGGCCGGGGAAGGAGAGCGCTGAAATACCGGACGGTATAACGCGTGACTATCGGCCCCGTCGAACGGCTCAATATTACCCGGGAGAGAAGGATCGCGGCTCGGTATCGCCGAGCATGTACCTCATCTGGCCCGTATATCGCACGACAGCGCGCCCAGAGATACCGCGATATCGCTTCTGTTACGTTGTAAGTCGTGCAGAACACACCTACCGGAACCCCTTGATACGATTCACCTGAAAATCTACGACTGCACCGATGCTGCCCGCAGACAGTTCGCGCTTACCCGCTTCTTCGATATTAACAGCTCCTTCTGCGTAGCCGCTGTGAATTCTCAATAATCCTACCGACGCGTCGTGTATAAAACTAATACCTCAGTGCACTCCAGCCGAGTGCAAGTACTCCTAATAGCTGTAACATTATTGGCTGATGGTCTTCACTCCGAGATGAAGATGGACGGGATTTTCGTTGCTTTTTAGACGGTTTCAATGGTTCGCTTTGAGTTGCAAAATGTTCGTCGGTTGTATCGCTATTGTTGGAAGAAATTTCTACGTGGACCAATGCTGACGAGCTTTTTGCAGATACGCTTGGATTCTAGCTCTGCTATTTCCACTATCGCTGCCCGTGAACTTGCCGGGACGGACCGATCGCGATCGCAGCGGTTATGAAACGCTCGAGTTGCAGGTTCCATTCCTTCCGTCTCGGTTTGCTCCACGGGCATCGGGCCTCAGATTCAAACCGCGTTTCGTGATAACGCTGCTCAGACGGAGATAGGCTGTAAACTCCCTCGAGGACACCGCCTTACGTCAAGTAAATACGAGCGTTGCACACATAAAACACCGGAGAAAATCTTACTCGCCCGAGTTACCCGCGCTAAGATAGTCAGAGATTCGAACAGTAGGACGAACGATTAGAAATATCCACATTTTTTTTACTCTCCAACGGTACGACGTCATTAAATTCTTCTTGATGCTTCGAACGATCAAACTGATCTACATCCTGGACAGTATTTATCTTATTTATTCATCGACTTCCTTACTCCTCAATCTTCGTAGTGCTTCTAAAGAATACACTTTACGAATTCCGATTTACGATCGAGATAAATTCCTGAGTCACCGAATTTCTTTGTCATTTAATCTATAACAAGGAAACAGGCCTTTCGATCGACAGTATCACTTTCTGAAATCACAGTCTCTTGAGATAATGAATTAACTTGATCGACATGTCGCTCTTTTGTAATTGCATCATTAATTACATCCTTGCAGTATGCTTTATCGCTGTTTCAGTTTGTAGAGTGATTTTCTCGCGGCGTTGCAAGTTCGAAGATTAATATGAAATAGCTGGGCCAGCTCTGCAGCGGGTAGAAAATATTTTCATGTCCCGAATAAAAGTATTTTCTGTGTGTGGAATGAAAAGTCCTTTCATAATGTGATAATGAGCAAGGCCAATAGGGGAGCTGGTAATAATAGCGCCGGGAAGGAAGAGTACCGCGGAAGCCGGTTTAATCGGCCAACTTTTTTTGCTGTTCGTGGCTAAACCGCTGATTCAAACGCGACTCGGCGTCGTATGAAAATGGATTAAATATGTATGCGTACGAACATGAGTTTCGTCCGAATTACGCGGCGAATTTAAAAGTTGTACAAACGCTGCTACGGTTTAACGTCATATATAAGTCCATCGACCGTTCATTATTTCATGGACGACCATTAATTCCCTCGGCTGAAAATGAAAAAGAAACGACTCGTGTAAGCAGATTTCTTTTATAACGCAATGTCGATGAATCCTTGTTATTTTTACTTGACTTGCACCGCGGTATAATAATTACTGATCCTACCGGCGCTTTCACAATTCTAATTTCCTTTTAATGTTAATCCCCATTCCGTTACCAAGTTGAGGCAAGGAAGAGGCAATTTTAACAGGTTCTATGCTTCTGGCATGGGAAATACAAGGTTCGCAGAGTTATTTTTCTTCCGCCTTACTTTCTTCAGGCTTACAACCTTGAATTGCTTCGGTGCATAACTTTACGAAGAGTCGTGCTAATTAAGACATTTAAAATATCATTCTGCTTTATAATTCATTTCCCTCAAGCAGCATAATATCGGGCAATGCTCTTAACAATGCTGATGATGTATAGTGGGCTTAATGAAAAATGTTGATTCGCAACGAAAGAGAAAAAGATTCGCTTTTCAATCTGAATGAAAACGGCGCGAATGGATGGAAAGTATTTAAAGAGGAAAACCCATTTCGCCAGGGCGACAATACAAATTCGATTTTTCTCTTTTCGTTCATCGGGGCGCGAATGTTTCTTTAACAAGGGTGCAGTTTAAATCGTGACACTTGGAAAGTAATTAAAGCTTCGGTAGTTAATTCCCACTGTCCATTATCACATCTTACGGTAGTTTATGCAGACTTTGCTCGTTAGACGGGCATCTCTTTGCCGTCTTTTCGACGTTTTACGATATTAACAATCGTCGCCGACGGTGCGCAGGAACTCGAAGAAAGGGGTACTTAAACTATGACTGAAGAACGTATCTCCATGATTTTCCACTTAAAGTGTCCGCCGCGCTAGCTCAGCGTACCCTTTGGAAACGTAATATCTGCGCTGTATACATCGACCTCGATCCCACGGACACCCACCGAGGAAACTTTTATTAGGGAAATAATTTCGTTGGAAGAGTTCGCTATGAAGTTACCCGCGTCTACTTGCCCTCGGCATAACTATCGGAAGCGCCAGTGCAGAGAAACTCGGCGAAATTTTCTCTTTCTTTTGGCCTCGTGGCGTTGACGGAACTTCCGTCCGGCTTCCGCGAAATTCCGTACGCATCGCCGGATAATGAGTCGTTGCATCATCCGTCAAAGTCGTCCATTTCCGATGACACGTTTTTCGAGCAATACGAGACTCAAAATCCTTCGAAGCTCGAACGAAGAAAGGGCGAGCTTCCAGCTCCCGGAAAAATCCGGGCCAGTGAGCGCCTAGCCGTGGAAAATTCGAGAAGACACGGCTAGCATTAGACGCGCAGAAGGGCGCCGCGAAGATAAGGAAATGGCAAGAGAAAGTTCGGCAAAGTCGCAGGAAATTCTGCGGGCGTAAAAAGAGAGAAAGAGAGAGACGCGCGGGAGGGGCAGTGCGCCAGGACGAAGAAAAAAGTCAAAGTTACGCGCTGGAGGAAGGTAAAATAAGGTGAGAAGGAGGTGAGGGGCGGAGGGTTAAGGAAGATAGAAAGGTCGGCCGAGAAGAAAGATCTCGGCGTAAGAGAAAAGTTTTGAAAAATGGACGACAGCGGCCCTGACCCCTCTTATCCGCGTACAAACAAGTTCCGCGTAATCTACTAAGGGCTGCCGCATACCCTTTACCGCCAGGTACAAGCGCTTCTCATCACTTTATCCGTTGGCTATGCGCATACCGCGCTACCGTGTACACCCGGGCTTGCACGGTGCACGCATGCTTGTGAGATGGCTCGAGAGAATTCCCGGCCACCGAAAGCACCGCGTTATATAGCTTCGCTCCGGGAAGGACAGCCAAGTGAAACTGCCGGGACGGAAGTGTCGGAGGTCCACGTAAAAGCCCGAATTCCACCAACGGTCCCGCACCCCTCCTCCCCTCCCTCCTCTACATTCACTCGACATCGTAGCTTTTGTATTGTGCGTCAAGGGTGGGCAACTGCGGACCACCCATTCTTCCCATGGGAAAAAAATGTTTGCCCCTCCCCGTACAGCAACGAAATGTTCTTTGCGCCGTTGAGCCGGTGTCTTAATTTCCTTATCGCCAGGACGAAATTCTCGCGAGAATGGCCCGGTTCCCGGGGCAAGGACCCAAGAATTTTGTGTATTACATGGCACTGATAACAAAAGATAATTTCCTGCGGTTCCCTAAATTCATTTCTCAGTGTTGCCGCTTAATCTTTAATTTGTTCGATTTTTTCATAAGTGTATCGTTTCTTCAGTATTGTCCACTTCTTTCGTCGGATCCTTCCCGCATCCCTTTTCTATATTCCGCAACTTGGATTCAGCTGGCACATTGCTTGCCCTTCTGGCTGGGTCTTTCTTGCCTTGAGTTACGTCTCCATAGGCTGTCCCACTTGGTCCCATAGCCCTAGCTTTCATTCCACGCCTGGCGTTCGGAGCAAACACGCATATGTATATAGCCGTGGGCTTACTTGCACGCGAGAAGATACACCTAAGCGTACAGCGCGTCTACATGCTTCGTTTACATATGTTACCACGAGATTCCCTTCAACTGGCTGCGCAACAATGCAGGACGGCTTCATCAGGAAAGCTTAGTGACGCGCCGAGTACTGGCCGTGGGTTTCCCCCCTCTCTCCCCCCGGTTTTTCGAACGTCGCTTTCTTCCTTGGTTGTCTTTCTCCCACATTCGTCCATGCTAGTCGGTGTATTATTTTCGCTCGACACGCACTCTGATTTACCCGTCAATCTCATCTGTCAGGATCATTCCTTGAAATTATGGCCAACAAATACTGCCGGGAAGAGGGATACGATTTCGAGGTCGAGCAGGTACGGGTTTTTTAATTAGCACGTAAATTTCTATCCTATTCTCAAAACACTCCCGTCCCATTATCCTTGGCTTTCCGAGAATCTCCTTCTTCTTCTTCTTCGTCTTCTTCCCTTTGTCGTCCGTCCAATTCTCGCCGCTCTGTTATTTCATTCGTCCCATTGCCTCATCGGATCTCCGTTTTCTGGGTAATTACATGTACTTTGCGTCACCACCCCCCTCCTTCGTCAGCCGGGGGGTAATATTTTCGTGGTGAACTACTGGCGCGTCGCCGGGCTTCTTTTTCCCCTCTTTCCTTCCTTTGATTCCTCCATTCGCCGTATGAGCCTTTGTCCCCGAATCTCTCCACTTCTTTGCTGGCTTGAATCTGACCGGTCTTTCCCCTCCCCGCGCAC
Organism: Hedychridium roseum; assembly: GCA_963989215.1. Lineage (NCBI taxonomy): Eukaryota > Metazoa > Arthropoda > Insecta > Hymenoptera > Chrysididae > Hedychridium > Hedychridium roseum. The sequence continues at coordinate 4,883,758 of OZ022311.1, read as the reverse complement.
AGTGTTTCGCGTCACCCTTTTCTCGTGGCTCCTCTTTTGAAGCTCGCTCGATGGGCGGCCGCGCACCTTCTGTTTTCAAACTAATCAAGCACCGTCAAAAGGCGCGTTATCTCCCGGCGACGAGGTGTGCGCCAGCCCCCGGGCGTTGGCCTTTTCCAGCGATAAAACACCGCCCGGTTTTTGTCCGCGTTGCACCGCGAAACGTATGCGCGGCAACGGCCCTGGCTTTTTTCCCTCCCGTCGACTGTGCATTTTTTCATGCGAGGGATCCGCCGGGGTCTGCTTAATGAAGATGCTGTGCATGCATCACGATGCTTCCTCCCCACGTGGGCAAATGTTTGCCCGCTCGGCCGGTGCCCGCGAGAACGTGATTTTCCAATTACGAACTTTGCGCTTCATCGTCAAAAGTCCAGCTTATTATCCTGCCGGTTAGGTACTTTGGACCGTAGAAAGCGGCCGTTCGATCAGATTGTTTTGACGGAGCGTTACACTTCGTCCCGTAAATCCGCTGCCCTAATTGTTATTAATTGTTCGTATCAAGAGACTGCCCGGTTTCTGCCCCGATGAAGAAGTATTCCTATTAGCAAAGTGAATATTCGCTCGATTCCGGCACGTGGCTGGCATAAATCAACAACGGCTCAACGAGAACGCGATGTAGAGGTAATACGTAACGGCTTTTCGACTGACCGAACGGGACGGTAATCTTCGTAACACGAAACGAAGCCCAGTTACAGAGGACCGGTGAATTGCGACAAGCACGCTGACAGACTCGATTACCGATCGCTACAAACTGTCGGTAATGCAATTATCCGATTGGAATTACAAGCATCATCATTATCATCGACACGACCCGTGCGCCTCATCGGGAAAATACTTTTCCTATCGAACGACCCATTTTCCTCGTACAAATATTTGTCGCTGTCCAACCATGCACTGTCGTTCAAACAAATCCAACGTCCCTACTTTGTTTTTTTGAAAATCCATCGTTTACCGGCCCGTGGCCAAATTATCCCCACGTGAAACAGTATTTTATCGCGTGGATGAACACTTGGCGAGCAGATCCTGAGCACCGGCGAGTCGTTAAATGGCGCGCCGTAGTCGCTGTCGAAATGACGAATTGCACTTTACCTTTGGAAATGCGCGGTCAATGACACGTGACGTAACTCAATCAATTGCTTAGCTTCGTTCGCGTATTTGCCGAGGGGCGTTTGCGTAGCGGCTGTAGATCGGCGCAAGAGTGGCCATGACCGGTGATTGATAAGTAGACAGGAACGAGATTATGCGCGCGGACGTACGGTCTTGACGAGGCGAATATCTGCGGGGGAGAGACGATCAGCGCTAATTGGGAACTACTCCTTCCTTCGTGGAGGCCCGGGGGTTCTAATTAACCGATGTTCCTGTCATCCCCACCATCCAAACGTCCGATCCCCACGTCCGATCCAAAAGAAAGGATAAAAGGTTCGCCCGGCAAGCGTATTCAAGGCGAATTTCAGCCCGTTTCATTCATTCAGCCCGTCAATTTTCAGCCCGTCCTCGTTTATTCACGCACGGTCGAATATTGTTTAATGTTCCGTTTGTTGAACGGATATTCCCGGCGGTGTGGTACAACGTTGCCGACTGTCACGCACGTACAGTGCTAAACACACGGAACACATTTAGCCCGTGCAAGGAAGATGTATCGTACTTCTGTGAAATTACGCCGATATGACGAGCGAGGGAAAATCGCGAAAAAAATGGTACCGTATAAAAATTCTTCTTCTGTTTTTCGTCGATCAATATTTCCTGACGTTCTGCATTTATCGCCGGAACGTATGACGCGTGTTGCAGGAAAAACACGATGAACAGCATGGTCGAACAAACACTTCCGGGCGTGTCATCATTTATCGACGGCCAGTCGAGTGTCCTTTATTTCGTTCTTTATGAAAGCGATAATTATCCTGGCCGGCGATGCATTGACGTTGCCCACAGTGCGGCGGAAAATTGCGAATTCCCGGGCATAACGAATATTTCGCTCGTGCGCAGGGCTATTGTATCGTAATTCTTGGAATCTGCGCTGGAAATATATAAATGGCACCGAAATTCCGAAGGAAAAGGGACGCTTCTGGGAAATCGGTTTTGGCTTGCGTATTGTCCACCGGGCCGCGGTATTTTCTCTGTTATCGTGTAAACCGTGCGACCGAAAGGCCGCGTCCTCGGGACGGTATAAACAGCGAAGTAGAACGATGACGGGGGGGAGAGGGGTGAAATCCGCATGCCTGCATCGGCCGACGTACAGGCGAGTGGACACATATCGGTTTTTGATGAAACCGGGATTTGTTTGACATCCGACGCGTTGAAAGCGACCGGCGCGCGTCTTTGCCGTCGTCCGTTTGCCCGTCGAAAATTTAATATGCACGGTACGCCGCCGTCGAAACGGCTCTTTGTCGGCCGCCCCCCGGGCGAGCCTGCGGTGCGGCGACGTGCTAACGACGACGGACGAAAAAGAAAGGAAGAACGAAAAAAAAAAAACGAGAGGAAGAGAGATCCGAAAATTATAACACGCCACCGCGGAAACTTTTATTAACAATCTTTTGCCCGGCAGGCCGCGCGAAAAACCGGCAACCCTGGCGCGGACACGCGCGAGAAATTTGTAGCGCGGTAAATTGCGTTTAGATTTAACTGTCCTGTTAAAACGAGAACGCCGCGGAACGTTATAAAACCGGGCCCCGGCGATTCGTTTCCCTCGAATTATTTCGGCGCTTGTTTACCGCCGGCATAATGTTGTAAATGTTCTGCCTTTAATTATCCCTATCCGTTATGCGGATGTATGCAGTTAACCTTGATAATACGACACGAATTATAGCTACTACATTTAACCGTCTAACTTGATTGGTTTGCCATCTGTGTAAGCTGCTTATTATCGACCTTCAGTTCGTCAGGCTTTCATCTAACGACAAATTCCTGTGTTTCCTTTTTCAACGCTGCGGCGCTAATCGATCGTAATTTCTTCGCCGAGAGATCCAAGGGTAATGTATCGGAGGCAAAAAGCGGCCACATTAATCCGTCGTTAAGGTCAGCGAGTGTCGATCGCATTTCGAATTGTTCTGATGCTTATTTTGCAGGGAATTTTACACGGGAGAACGGGGCAAACATCCGTTATTCGTAACGTCAGCACGTATCCCTTGTCGATACTCCCTGCTCCCCGGACATGCCGTGTATCTCTCCTCTTTCGACCGTTACTGCGGGCTTCGAAATTATTCGTAATGGGATTTAATCGGATTAGTAGGCGAGAGCGTGTGTCATACGTTACCGGCGAGAACGCCGGCCGATACATACAAATTTATTCAATACCGTTTTCAGTGGTGGTGAACCGCGCCGCGCCGCTGGAATTTCTGTTCAGCGAAACAAACGTACGTCTGGTTACTTGTCCGAACAGTTTACCGACAATTACATTCCGCAGTATGTACGTGCACGCTCCACGCATATCTCCCTTTCTCGTCCTCTCCTCTCTTCATCTCTTCGCGTTTATATTCCCCACTCCCGATGCACCTATGTAAATGCAAGTGGGCGTTCAGAGGGATTGCCTGTTTCCACCGAAAACGATCAATAGTACATAATTAATATTTATTCTACGGCGTAGCGTATTTTTCGACCGAAATGTAGGACCGATTCTCCGCTGTTCAAAACCGAGTAACGTATGAGCAATATTTCCCGATATCAAACATACATCGACATTTGCAAAAATTTGTTCGCTTCAAAAATGTATACTTAGAATTATGATATATTTGCTCCGTGGTTCGTATAAAACGTAAGACTGTGCTACTACAATTGCATTATTTCGGCCTGAAATACACGCTTGTTTAATCAAACTTCAAACTAATAAGCTTTTAATTTAAGAGTACATTGATTTCAAGTACAATACTATCTAAAACGGAAAGAAAAATATGTAGAAAAGCATAGAAAATATAAGAAAAATAGAATAAAAGAAAAGAAATAGGAAAAGAATTTACGCAGGCTACATTGGTGCTGTTAATCGAGCGATTTTTATGTACGGAAATATAATAGACAAGTATGTTTCTGAGCGGTGTTTCAGCCGGTCCCACCGGTACAAGTACTTTTTATAGCGCGAGCCTTAAAAGTGCACGGATAATAATACACGAATGGCCAGTCGGTTCCCACCGAGCCGTGTCATTTTGAGAGATCGCTTTTTATCGGCGCCTTCGTTCCTTCCTCGTCATAAAGACCTCCCTGTCTTCCATTCTCTCCCCCTCCCTCCTCCCTCTTTCTGGCCAGGAAGATCGCTTTACACGGTTCTGTAATCGGTTCAGAACAAACACGCGTCGATCGTAAGAAAAGGGCTGCATACTCCGGGCGCGCACTCGATCCGGAAAGTACCGTTAAACACGGAGCTGAGCTTCGATAATCGACTTCGTCACGTACGGGCACTAGCGGCATGGCTAATTAGTCGCCGTGACGATAATGAACGAGTACGGACGAAAGAGCAGGCCACATACATTGAGCGCGCGTAACGGCAACGGCGATCGTTACCGATCGGGCCTTCGGGGAGGATCATTACCAGAAAAACTTGATTACACGGGTCCTACGTAGAGCTCCTTGCTGCTGGCCGGCGGGTCGATGTATCGCCAGAACTTCCCTCTCTCTTTCTCTCTCGTGTCCCACTTCCTGTGTGTCATTCATAGTTCCCTCCGAAATTGCCCGTTTCGGGGATAATGGCCGGACAAAAACGAAATGGAAATTACGAAAGGCGCCCGTTGCCGCTTGTAAATCGGTAGCCAACACCGTTACCGATCTCGCCTAACGGACGGGTCATTAACGAAAATTATAAAAAGCCTAGGACGCCGAGGCTGATAGTTGTACATTTGTAACGAGGATTTCGGATCTTCCGAGACCCGCTCTAACGCGCCGACAAACGTCGAGGAATTTGTCTTAGGGGAAAGTGAAGAACGTAACGTATTCCCCTCTACTCAGCCAGCCCGTTACATTCGGCTTATGAATATCGAGTTTTGTTTCTAATACCCGGTAGTACTCATTTATCGCGGCAGTAATCACTGAAACTTACGAGAGCGTTGGCAGTTTAACGGGGCGGAAGTAGGTCTGTTAAGTCTCGATAAGCCTTAAGTCTCCCCGAACCCGGAGAATTTGCATTTATTCGGTACTTACCGGGGCAATCGTACGGCTGATACGAAATCTCAATGCCTACTACAGCCCTTGCTTACAGCAAAACCCATTACTGAAAGTGATGCGACTCAAACAAAGGATCGATTTCCAGAGACCGCACAGTATTTCTCCAGCTCAAAAATACAGTCTTTACAAGCTCATAATTTTACGATTACGTAGTAAAACCGTCACTATAATCACGTTTACTTATCATTAACAGGTAGCATTTGTTATCGGTCTTTATTTTTTAAAATAAATCGCGCATCAAGTATAGGGTTTTAAAATTCTCGTTTCACTCGAAAAATGCGACAGCGTTGGACTATTTTTAGTAGCACCGTGTCTTCGCCTTGTCTGGGGATAGTGTGAGGATCGTCGAAAGAATTCGTGGGGATCGTTGAGGCGATAAGTTATGCGGAGACTCGTGCAGGCTGGCCGAGAATTATGTTAACAGTCCCATTAAGGCTGGCCCTGCACCGCACGGGGGTATGATATTTTTTTCCTCCTACGTCTTGGCTTCGCCTTCGCGCTGGCTGAGGAGAGATGGTTCGTTGAGGCGAGGATTCGATTATAGCGCTGGGACGACGAAGAAGGGAGAGAAAACGGCGGCAAGTTGAAAATTCCGCCGGTGAGAATTCTTTCGGTGGTGGATATTATTGCCGCTCTGGTCGAAGCGTTTCCGCGGTGCTTCGCCTTCAATTACGCAGAATGCATTTAAACTCAATACGGCCGGTGGTCGAGACGAGAGTGATGTCGCTCGGCGTGCATTGTGCGCGCGACGTTTCTCCTCGCATCGGTAAGTAGTAACGACGTCAAGTCGACCGATGTCACCGCCGGCTCTAAGTGGCACCAATTGTTCCGGCAGCCTTTGTTGTCCTTGTACGTCGGCCTTATTTAATGACAAAAATGAAAGCACAATAAAGCGCATTAACTTTTTCCAACGACGTAGAATATTGCCGCTTTCAAAGGTATACGCAAACGCACATACATCAGGCGAAGAAGTACGGTCGAAATAGAGCATAATGCTTTCACGGGCCGCCAAACAAACGTTCTGTCGCTCCGAAAGGATTCCCCCACAGCGCATCGTCATTCATTCGAAATCTTTTCTATCCCCGTCCAATTAAGGTGCACGCGGCGGAGTGCGTTAATACTGAATCGTGCACTGTCGAACGTAAAGCCGTGAATTATGCGGTTACTTTTAAGTTTCCCATAATGAATACTCAGGAAGGAGCACAGTTTGCCGAGCTTTGTGTGTGCAAATATGGCGTTTCCAAGCTGGGCTCTGCTGGTATACAGTGCGGTTTACTTGGCTTTATTTATTTCTCGTAATCCGTGAGCACGAGTTAATCTCTGCCTTGAGCAATTAAAATGTTCTCCACGACTTGTGCGTTATCGCTCGTCTCTATCTTCCTTGAGCAAGTCACGCTTTGAGAATTACACCGTAAGAATAAATTCACGAACGTTGTGTCTGGTTTGAGAAAAAATGTTGTCATGGATCCTTTGCTGCATGTTTCGTCAGCTACGAAATGTCGGACTTTTCCACTCGACGGAGCAGAATCTCCCCTCGGATGTCGTATTTCAATAAAAACGTTATTTGCCACGGCGACCATAACTTTCGAGGGTAATGTCCTCTAATCTTCAATAAAGCGTCTGCGGGCGAATGTATCTGCGAACCTATCCGCTCGCAATGTTTCGGGTCATCCGCAGAGTAAATCATCCGTGTCTCCCCGAGCGAAGGAGGAACGAAACCCAAAGAGCGAGCTCCCTGCCCGGACGTTTTAAGCCCATTGAGAAATGGTCCTACGGTATCATTTTCCACCCTTCCGGAGACCAGTGGACCCTTCGTAGCCGACCGGAAAAGGATGGAATTTGCCAATTAATCCTCGGGAAAAAGGATCGACACAATTTTCACAGGAGCCACCTAGGAAAACGGAGGGTCCTACCGCGAATTCAGGCAAGCTCCATCTCCGCGAAAGTAAAACCTTCGAGTGTTCCGTGGAATTCTCTGGGAACAAGTGGGGATTAACCGCGGTAGAAGGTTTACGTCGGTTGTTGGATACGTCTTATCGGATTCGAGCACAACATTTCTTCGTTCTACGCCCCGGGGCTGTTCTCGTTTCCGCGCGCGCGTTATCCATCCCCCGCATATAAAGACGGGTACCGTAGGTACGATGGTTACCGGAGCATCCGGCGTTAGAGGGTTAACGAGAGCCAGCTGCTTAGCATAAAACCGTAGATGCCAGGGCGTTCTTCGGAGCGCTGCGTTTCATCATGCTCATAGCGAAAAGAGAGAGAGACCACAGGGAGGGAGGGGAGGATGGGGAGAAGCATGAATAGAGAGGCCGGAAGAAAAAGCGATAACACAGAGTGGGACTGCCGGGAAGGTGAGCGGAAGGAATCTTCGGGGGAGAACGTACGAACAAAAGGAAGGCAACGACGGGGGATATAAAAAAAAAGAACAGGCTACCGCCGATGAAACGAGTTAGCTAGGCAATAGACAATGATGAGAGCACGCCACTGGCTGGGACTCAGAAGGGGAGTTTCAGCCGAGAGACGAAATGATTTGCGCGGTGATTCAGCGCTGATATCGCTAAAGACATAAAATAGTGGGCTATCGTCGGACCTTGGCGGCGGCCCTTTTGCTTACCATGAATCAAGCACTTGTGCACGCGGAATGGGGAGCGCCGGGTAATCTCGAGGGCCATGGGGGCTTTTACTTATATGGTGATGTATTCCGCGAGTCAGAGCCAGTGCAGTCATCTAAATGTATCGCTTTATCTGCTTTCAAGGTGCTGCTCATCCGCCTTTAATCTTACCCTTCAACCAATTCCATGTCAAAAGATTTTTAATGCAACGTGTTCCTAAACGTGGGATACCCACTTTTAGAGCATAAATTCCCCGTTAAACGAGGAAAATCTTAACATGGGATTCCTGTAAAAATTTTAAATGTCCCTTACTTTTCGCGCTTTCTCGTCTTTCCCGCACTTCCTATTGGTCCTTCTTGTTCGTTTACTCGTTCATCCTTTTCATCCGGTTCTCTTATCCACTCACTCATCCCCGTCCGCCGTGATATAGTTATACATTATTCGATATTGCGGCATCACGAATTCCCTCGGGCCAATATTCTCATTGTACACCGTGCCGGCACGGCAACACAAAGAAAGCGGGACATAGTAAGAAGAAGAAGAAGAAGAAGGCGAGAAGAGAGGGAGAGAGAGAAAGGATCGCCCTCGTCCAGGCAGAAGGGTGGACGTAACTGGATGTAGGCGAGACGGTGAATCGAGAGACGGAGAGAGTGGGCGAACGAGAGGAACAAGGACAGAGGGCGCAAGTACAATTCAGCGTACAACGTTTGAACATTACTCGAATACTTAATGAAGTCGAGTCTTATACCGAACAATGCCTCGAATCGTTCCGTTCGTTTTGTTCGTATCTAAGCCCTCGCTACAAACTTTCGGTCTGTCTCTCTTCGGTAAACTCCAAGCTCTCTCTGTCCCTCCTACGGTTTAAACATTCCGATTCATTTTTCATCTCCTCGTCGCATTTTTGTCTCCGCTTACCATTTTTTACGTTGTGACTTCTTTCTTTCCACTTTCATATTTGTTTTCAAACCAATATTTCCCTTGTGATGTATTTCTCTGTTATTTTCCCTTTAATTTTGGCCTTTCGATAGCTAAGCTTTCGGTTTCCTGGTTCATCTTATTTGAACTCTTATGCATGACAGCGCTCGTGCTGAGCTTTACGGATATTCCGTTTCAACGGTCGGCATTTATCGCGTAACACTGCTTTTCCTCGTGACATTGCCTCTTCTGTATCAGAATCACAGGGAATTCACCTGAGGCAGAGCACGAAGTACGTCGTAGACTAACGATCCTCCGGCATTCCTCGAGAATATCGCTCGTTTCTGTGCTGGCGATTGCTTGAGAAAACAGGCCGAAATTCATGTCGGAATGGCTTTGTCCTCGCCGGTAATCTTCTACTGACGTTCTACTTTAAGTAACAACCTACTTATGCACCCACTGCCAGTGCCTCTAAGTATCGTTACTCGCGGAAACCTTCGTACAAACAGTACATTCACGAACATTAACGCTACGATGAAAGCGGAAGCAGTGAAATAATTTTCGATAAACGGTATAATACGTACTGTGTATATTATTTTTTACTCGAGGCCGAATTTTTCCTCGGGAAAAGGTTTCTTTCAGTGGCTCTGAACACAGTACTCTTCTACTTTACGACCTATTGAACCGTATAGTTACTCGACAAGATCGCACATCCTGCCGTTTCCCCAGTGATTCGGCTTGTGTGGTAGCCGCCGACGGATAGGATGGGATGCTGGCATGAATCACGCAACGACCGGGGTACCTGTATGCTCGCGCGACTTTTTCCCTCTCGGTAACGACTAAATTCACCGTACAGGATTATCGGGCAGCGAACGACGGGTCCAGAGAGAGAGAGAGAGAGAGAGAGAAAGTTGGTGGGAGGGGGTGAGGGACGTTCGATACTCCCTCGAGATGATTTGCGGAACAACGCACAGCGAAATTGTTCCCTTTAACCCCGGCGCCGCGTAAAAACATGGCCGGGTAATCTTTTAAGGCATCATCTCCGCTGGTCTCCGGCAACTCTTGCGGTTTATTCGCGATGCGATCCCGCTCGATAAATGATTGCTACTCGACTAGAATGCGCTGTTCCTGTCTACGTCGAACGGTTTCTGTTTTCCACTTTGAAATGGCCGGACGATGCGAGATATTCCGCGCTACCCACGGGAGAACCACCTAACCGGCGATATTCCACTCGCGTATTTCGCATTACTGTTATCGAATTTAGATATTACGTTTTAACCTCCGCTTACGTCTGAACTTGACCCACGTGAGAATGACCGATTCTCACGTAATGACTGCGTGGCCAAGCATTAACCCCATCATCTGTCTTTTACCTAACTGTGACGTCGTATTTTACACATTTTTTTTCTCAAGTAGAACCGTAGCATCCTTATTCATCGGCAGGACGTGTTCTGGGAATCGTAAGAGCGCGAGAAAATTCGCGTCGGCCGTTGGTGGGACGAGGGACGCGTATCTCGGCTTTAGTTACGTTTGCATTCGCAGCGGAAATGATCTCGTATCGCCCCGGAAAGTCTCGCGTGCAATGTATATGGCGTTACGTTACTGCGTGGTCCCCGTGTAAATCCAGGCCCTTCCTTTTTTTACGTCCCGCCGTTGTTATATCTGCGATTCTAAATAATCGCGGACGTAGTATACGAACGTACAAGTCCGCCCATGCGTTGCTGCAGCTACGCCCGCACACTTTCCAGGCTTGGGCCGCATTACTTTTGCAAAACCATATATACCGGTGGCCATCGTGCGGTTTATTTCCGTGCACTCCTAGCCGTCATAACGAACGACGTGTTGTATAACGAAAATAAATGCGCGCACATTCGGCGATACCTGCAAGTTTTACACGCTGCCAATATTTATTTTATCGGTCGTTACGCTGTCGACGTGTCCCATTGAATTTGAACTTGACGACACGAGCAACCTAAAATCGTCAACAAATAGCCGATAAAGAGCTCGGACTTGCGGAAATTCCTTATCGTGGCGTTATCATATGGCGGAGAATTGTTCGAACGTTTCGTCGTATCACTTTCGTTACATCACGATGCTTATGCAACCTCGGCACGTCAGGCTTGTCTTCCTACCTGGATAGGATTGAAGAAGCTTATTCCCTTTCAGATTAGCAATCATCCGAGCGCGCTGCTACGTCGTCTAGCGGGCATCGTCTAACAATGATGATGTAACGGAAAAGTATACATTTTTCCAGGACGATATCGTGTTCGACGTACTCAGCGGTAGGTAGGACCTGACTACTCCAGTTCTCCCCGACCTGTCCTCGCGATACCCGAGAGATAATAAGACGGCTGAAGCAGCCCGTAGATCATTCTCACCGGTAGGGGTCTTTCGATCGGAAGATCATAACGATTCCCGTTACGGCTGATCCCGATCGTGAAACACGAGCACTATCGCGTTATTACGCCAGTACATATGCCTATATAGAACTTTTTATATACCGCCGGGCTCGTAGGTATTTTATTTGTCAATTTACAACTCGATATGAACTCGGGAGACCTCGTCTGGGTTCCGATTCCTCGGCTCAACTTTCAAATTAGCACTCGCCGTTGGACCCGAGGACTTGTCCCTTCTATACGCATCATTAATGTCGCCCAAGAAATCTCAAACCCTCCGGCTTCAAGAGAGATACGTGCAGGAAATGCGCTTCATAATCTCGAGAATTACACCTATTCCTGTACGTACCATTCAGTGTCCAAGTGCACGAACGACAAGTACATTACGTCTGCGTAAATTGCACATTTGTATCAGCGCTGATTAACGGAAACTGAATGTAGCTGTGACAATTCACCGTCCGATTAATTGACATATTGCTCAAAGCAAAAACAATGCACTCTACCTTGCCGACGATCCATCGGGGAACGCAATACGCTGAACGAGAGCTACAGTATATTTCCTCGATGAATTTCCAACTCCTCGCGAACCGAGGGAATTTTCGTTAAGGGCTGCGGGCTCGTCTTTCAAATTAGTATTCGCCATCGTTCCTTGGCGGACCAGAGAATCTCGTCGGGGAGGCAGTCGGCTGATTCGAAGGGACACGGAGGGAAATCAGAGAGGGGGGAGTGGGAAGGGCAATGCTATTACCTTGTAGCTAAGCATTATTTTCTCTCTCAATATTGGAACGACGACACCCTATGTACTCTTCCCTGTTTGCCCGCGCTGCTCCTTCGCACCTACCGCTTGTCTGTTGCGCGTCTCTCTTCTTCACCGTCGAGACGTGCACAGTCGCATCCACGACTCCGGGGATACCGCTATTCGAGCCTGCTCCGATATCCATCCGATATTCCGCTTGCGTTGGGAGCCAGCCAGTCTCGTCCGCGTTGCACTTCGCAGCCGTCCGCGAAACCGCTACGAATATCTAAAGCCTCGAAATCGCGAGCGAAGGACGCACACTGGTGGAGGATGGTGGGGGGGGGAGGGGGGCAACGGAAAAGCAAGTGGATCGGGACGGTGGATACCGAGCGATCGTACAAAAGAGATCCGAGGAAAAACGAATATTTCGTATTCAGCCGCGGTTATCCTTCACTCCGCCGCGAAATATAAACCTCGGAGGTGTTTTGCGCCATCCTACGGGGATACTTTTTTTGTCTCGGGTGATAAAAAGACATTGAAGGAAAGATAACAGAGAGAGCTGCGACAGAAGAGTGTCGTAAGTAAGAGGATCTTGACGTCGGGGAGTAAAGGGAAGACAACGTCTTCGTATCTAATTCCGCACATATTGTTCTAAGCAGTGGTAAAGAGAGGCGGGTGGAGGGGGGGGGGGAGCCAACAGTTGTGCAGTTCCGTTGTTCCTGCTTATACGCTAACCGCCGGATACGGGGGAAGGGGCAAGGAGGTTGCGAGAAGATGAAATCAGGTTGAAGCTCAGTCTGCTGGCTTTTCTTCTTCGTCTCTATCACTTGGAGTACAAAGGTTACGTAAGGACTATCTTCGATAGCTCCGAAAGGCTTTAGGAATATACCGTACGCCGAGCAGGAACATATCCAACCGATAGTAATCGGCCAGTTCATACTACGAACGGCGCATTTGTACGCATATGAGTGTACTTGAACCAAGCACGTTTCGTTCAGCGAATTACGGAATCGGTTACTTAAGTATTAAGATAAGGCGAGAGCGCGGTAACGATTTCCTGGAGATTTACCGATCGATTCGTTTGTTTCATCAGTTCCTCCGCGGACGTAGGGGGAAACGTTTGAACGGACGAGGCATTGAAAAAGAGACGTCCCGTGTATGCCGAACGTCGGAGAACTCCCAAGTAGAGGTCAGGCGGGGTTTGACCGCACCTCGGGCATGTCGCCGCTCGCGAGCACAGGTGAAAATTCATCTCTCCGGGGGGATGCGCTCGTGCGTTGCAGAAGTGGGTCTCTGCCCCCACGTGGGCATAATCACCGTGCGTCGACGTGAGCACGGTTAATGTCGTAATAAGCGAGCTGCTCGCAGCCCTCGCCGTGCACACGAGACTGCACACACCGGTGAGGGCTGGGTAGACGAGGGGTAAAGGGCCAGAGGGGAGGAATGGGGATCCCCCCCCCCCCGCCGTGGAAGCGTTCACCTGCGTGTTCGTGTGCGTTTGGTGCACGGTGCATCGAGCTCCCTTGCATCGAGCGTGGAGAACAGCCGTGGCCGGGACAACGCGGCCCGTGCTCGTAGATCAATGGGACACGCTTCCAGCGGATCCCACCCCTCCCCCGCCGGACCCTCGTGCGCTCGATTGTTGTTCGTCGTACGGCCAGATCGAAGGAGAAACAGGAAAACACGCCGGCCCATTCTGGCCCACTGCGCGAGCCAGTAATTTACATATCGCCACGGCTATTCGGCCGACCCGTTTGCCGCGTTTTCCAGATTGCCTGATAACCCACGTACGGACGTACGAGTGAATGGACGCAATGCTAGAAACGATCCTTGCCGAACACTCGGCACAAAGTAAAGCGTTAGAACAGCGCACTTAAAGGTACCAACGTCTCCGCGTTTTGCGGACTTTTATAGAAATAACCTTTTTTATAGAAATTTTATAGAAGTAATAGAAATATTGATACGTGCGGCTGAATTTTTGTATAAATTTGTCGCTTTAATATCGGTTGCTTCATGTCTGAAAAATCGGTGGAAAGCGACGGAGTATATCGGAATACGGAAGACGTTTATTTTGCTCGGGAAACGGGGATTTAACCGCGACGTACAATGGATATCCACATTTTCTCGTGAATCAGTGGAATAATGAAGACGGACGAGAGTATCCGAAGGCGGGAGGAATACGCAATCGGCGCTTAGGAGGGCCTTGTCGCCACGGAGGATAAAGGAGTCGTGGAATGGTGGGGAGTAAGAAACACGCGGAAACGGGTGACAGTTCGTGCCGCGGCCATAACAGCTATGCTATTTCGCTGGTAATTTTTTCCCCCTCCCGCTCCGTCCTTCACCTCCTGCATCCGCGTATTCGCCCGCTTGCTCCGGCCGTTCTCGCATTTTCTCCGTTCCCCTTGTACTCGCGGTACTAAGCACCGCAGCGACCATTGCCGATCACGGCCGCAGATAGACCACGGCAACGGCGGCCCTGTAAAAACCCGGAACGAGCCTCGGGAGCTCCTGAAAAAGCGCGGCCTTCGAAGCCGATGCTCCGAAGCATTCGGCCGATCGCTCGACTAAACGCCGTGCCGCAATCGTTTCACCCACCCTTTATACCCTGACATCGAAACGCATCAAACTGCTAGTTGGGTCTATATAAACGTTACCCTCAACGGTCCAAAGCGAACGACTAAACGTACCGTCATATTTCCGAGGAAATCTTGACAATAGTTTTCGTGCTTTTACGTAATATTGCAATTTGAGGAAGCTGTATTAAAATTTCACGAATACTGTAGGAATGTTAGCACGGAACAGACGGTAAATAAAAATGGATCTCCCGGCGTTCACCGATGAAATAAACGTGACTATTGCGATGGCGCTAAATGTGCGGGCGCGCATACAGAAGGCGCTTTATTCTCGACGGAAGTGCGGGCAAACTAGATCGAAAGCCATTGTTATCCTCATCCGGCTGAAATTGGTACGGGCATAAGTGGAATTAGTCCGTATGTTGGCCATCGAATATAGGAGTACGTGAGCGAATTGCGAATATGCATCAGTGGAATTTTCTTGCTCGAGCCACGTAAGCCAGAAACGCATGCCAAACGGGTTTTCCTCTCGTCATCGACGGTCACGCGTGAGTTTTGTTAAATTCCACCCTCGGACCCTCGAATACGTCCGAAAACAAGGGCTCTTAATGACCGCATTCGTTTCAACCGCGACGAATACACGGAACTCCAGAAAAAAGTGTCCCCCAGCGAACTGCATTGCCCTTGCGTTGGAGCGCTACGGGGAGGTGGTCAATTATGCAAGGGCAAAATTCCTCAGATTAGGGGACGTACGTTCGTGAATTTCCATTAACTGTAACAGGAAATGCAGAGACGCGATCTGCCCTCTCTCGCTCTAATGACGATCCTATCTTGAGTACGCTGCAGACACAGCGCGGTCCCCCTTCGCGAGGGACCCGCGCAACTACCGCACAACTAATATCTTGTCCGGGCGCAAAACCGGAATGCCGCGGGGATTACAACTTGTATTAATTACGGGCGACATTACGGGGCGGTCAGATTAGAAATCGAAGGAGCGCCGGGGACGCTGCCGGGGAGGGTGGGGTTTGCCTGGCCAAGGCGTGGGGACAAAGAGGGGGGAAGGGGGGGAGGAATTATCGTCGGGACGAGGGAGGAACAGGACTTGGCGAGAGTCGTGAGGGAACCGCCGCGGTGGGAAATTTCTCTATCAATAGTACCGGGCGCTGGCTCTGCCCACCCACTGCTCTCTCTTCTTGCATGCCTTTTAATTGCCCCCTTGTCGCGCCCCCGCCGCATCCTCCAACTCGCACGGATAATCGTTTTCGCCATTCGATCGGACGACAGATAACCGGTACGGTTTTCATTACTTTTACGGCTCACCGATAACACCGACGGAACGTTATCGCCGCGCACGACTTCACGCCTCGGCTAGCTCGTCGATGTATTTATGGCTCCGGTCCTTTTTCAGGGAATAACGGTAACGCGTCTCAACTAATCGCGCATAGACGTTTCGCAAAAGTTCAGCGCATAATTCCATATACCCACACCTGTCAGTTCGTCGAAGGATAGGGAATTCCTTATTAGATTCGGAGCCAAACAAGTTTCTCCCAGTTCTTCGAACGGAGATATTGAAATTCTCCTGTCCCATAAGTACTCTACATTTGTAACAGATACATGAATTACCTTGGGAATTTTTTTTAGGAACCCACTCTGCCCGTTGATTGTATTTTGTTTCCCGAAGTCATTCTTCCGGTCTTAATAGTTATTACTCCTTTTTCTCCTCGTGTGTCGACTTAATTAATCACAACGCACCGTTCCTGTACATGATAAGACGAGACATGGGAACGACGATAACAGCGTAAGCAAGACTGACGATGATAGCAGCGTGAACGGATAAGAACTGCTTCCTCCTCCTCGTGGAATAATAATTTCCACGGATTGATCGCCGGGGATAGATAACCGTTATGGTTCCGTCTTCTTCCGTGACTCGATAACGCGATGCATAATAACCACGGTGAAGTCGGGTGACGAGATTAAGCTTCTCCCAAGCCGCCAAGAGCGCGACCAATTTACATCTTAGGCACCGATGCCAGAGAAGTTCCTTAATTCATAGGACGCTGGTGAAGTCCTGGCAAGATTTTAATTACCATCCCTATTTCATTCGACTTCGTTGAAAATAATAATAAATTGCCAAGCGTTTGCCAGTAATACATTACTGGGAAGAACGATCTTCCATACGTTAATCGTTTGAAAAATCTCTTGTAGCATCGTAAATTTGTAGGAAATGAAAAGTACGTTATCCTTGGTATCTTCGATAGTCGAGAGTGATTGGCTTATCGTAGGATCGGTTGTTGGAAGGCTTTTGGCGGGAATGTGGCAAAGGTATAGGACGTTCATCAAAAGGATAACGTGCCTTTGCTGCTCTTTGCGAAGTCATAAATTTCTGCAGACCAACTGCTGAGAATAGATAACCGTTACAGTTCCGTTTGCTGCCATTCCGCGATAAAGCGATATTCGATAAAGTCCGTGAAGACTATCGGAGTATTCGCGCTAACGCGATTCAGTTGTGCCGTGTTAGACCTGCAGGAATCTCGGGATCGATTTGATTAAGCCCGACTGAGCAGCCGTGAATGAAATCCATACATACCACTCGAATGTTGCATAAATCAGAATGCTAAGCAATACGGAAAACCGATACGTATAAATTAAACAAGTTTATTCAACTATCCCTGGCAAATATATTTGGCTTGTCTTGAAATTAAAGAGAAACTCTGTCTATAGACGGACAAATATTGCGGAATTTCTTGCTGGCCTTTTAAAGGCACGCTCCTCTGTGCCTCTGCGCACCATGTGTCCTGAGTGTTCGATTTAAGTTCGATTCAATGCAGCTCCAGTCGCACACACGGCCATTCGAATTCGTATAGGGCGCCGATTCGCACGGCGTGCAATTAGAGAGAAAACTTCCGGCGAACGTGTAATCTAATTAACTTTTTCCCATTCCGCGCGTTCCTTCCGAGGAAGAAATTGGAGGCAACGCTGGAAATGCCGATACCGGGGGGCCTGCGCGCTTGTTTTGCTCGTTGAATCCGATCCAGATGCCGGAAGAGTCTACTGGCTGGCAAGAATTCCCCGTTGAGATACGGCTGTCCTCCTGCCAGAAAGTAGTTTGATTTACAGTGGACGATTTTTGCCGGAGCTCCGGGGTACCGTACTTGCGCGCCCCATGCGCATTCCTAACCACGATCGCCCGCTTCACAGCCTCCTCCATGGGAGATTGAAAATCCCAGGCGTGTCTCTAATTGACTTTGTTCACCGGGGAGGAAACCGAAGTTCGAGGTCAAACGGTCCCCCCTCCCCCGTTCCCCCTCGCCGCCAGCGGGAATTGCCTCGGCATGACGAAGCTTCGCTCCTTTCACCCTCGACTAATAAACCCCAATCTTAGTCGCCAGTCGATTCCCGTTCGATTATGTCTAGCAAGCCCTCGTGTTTTACATGGCGTGACGCTTCAGGATCTGGCCCTTACACCGATCGATGCCTCACTGTATCGTCGGACATTTCTTTCAAGCAGATAGCAGAATAATGTAGTTTCGTTAAAGACAGCGCTCTTAAGTTTTCGTCATTGTCCCTGCTGGCGGTGCAGTTGAATGAAAATAGGTATGTTCTGTGAAACTGCGGCGCAGTCGAGACTGTAGTTATTTTATCGGTGAGGCGTATTCGCAAGGATATTAGCTCGAGAAGTAAATAGAGGTTCGGCGAAATCCAAGACGACGATAATTCCTCGAACGTCTGTATATCGACGCGGACGATTTGCGCGTGCCGTTGCCTTTATCTCCCTCGACTTTTGCTCCGTACTATCCAACGGGAAAAGTATGACGCCAAACGAGCCGTGGCCCCGCTCGCCGGGCGAGGGGCGGATAAAGTCGATTTTCTACAGTCAACAGAGAGACACGGGCCACCGGTGATTTCAATTTGTGTTGATTTGACATCGGCAAACAGAGAACTCTTAGTCCCTTCGCGCATCTCCGCTGCTTTATTTGTCTTTCTTTCGCGCTTCCCTCGCATCGGTTCATTTAACCCCGCCGACCCAGACTATTTACCATATTACTTGCAAAATGTTTCGTTTACGTTTTCACGATGCACAACGCCGTGAATATTCCTCAGGGAGGTGCGCCTGCTCGTGAGAAAATACGATTCCACGTTTTCGGTTCTAATCCGAAGAACGTCAGAAAATAGCTGGCTTCTTAGGAAATCTCGCCGAGGGCTCGGATTAAGTCGAGACACGGAATATAATCCCACTGCAGAGGACATTTTTAATGCATTTTTCATGAAACGTCTTTGATGCTTCGATTTTTATTTTATCATCTCCTTCAGCTTTACGTACAATACCGCTTAAAACGTCCCGACAGAACAGTGTTTTATCACTAGAGAATTGAAAGATTCATTTTCTCGCTGCAATCACCGAATTACAACGTTTTTCAAGCACGATCCATTTCGCGGAAGTTCTCGACCGTTTCATCGAGACACCATGAATTTGTCGAAGCAAGTTCTCTAGAAAGTTATGTTCCCTTAATATTTTTCGGAACAAGCTTTACTTAGTTAATGATATCCGAGGCGGATCTTCCCCGACTCGGATTTTCGTTGCTGCTCCGAAAACTCGTGAAAATTCCGATCCTTCCCTCTCTGGCAATCTTTTAAATTGCTTCAACTTGCACAGTGAGCGTAATTTCCCGTGGAAAGAGCATCGTCAGCGAGCTCCTATTTCCACGGGCATGTGCATTTCTGCATCCGTAGACGCGTCGAAATGCGTTCAGACGATTCTCCAGCAGAAGGGAATGCGTTGTTGGATTTTCGCGAGCCTAGTCACTGCCATAACTCCAATCAATCGACATGAAATTCGTTAACCTTCATTCTGGACATCCGTTTTATCTGTTGCAGGTAAGCGTATTTTGAGCCAGCCTAATGGACCCTGTCGAAGATTTTCTGCCGCTGCCGAGATACGTAAGCATTTGACAGAAACAATATTGGGGGGAGGGGGAACCTCGACACTTTATTGCGTCGATACTTTTTTACTAACTCCTTCGTATCCTCAGTTATTTGGGAACCGTGTTTTTCGGAGCGACGGAAGCGCTGATCATTCGAGGGAAAAATTGTCCTCTGTGCCGTACTTTTGTGCACGCACGTTTATCGAAGCTTTTTCCCCGACTGTCGTCGGTCTTCGTAAACGGTAGAGGAGCGCAGAGTCTCTGCGGAGAGCAACCACCTACAGAATCCTTACCCTTCTCCCCGCTCCTTTCGGCGAGGGAGGGAAAAACAGACGGTGCAGGTCTATGCGACATTTTCTCCGTGTGCAGCAGCACAGTTGAACGGCACGAACGAGCGTCTTTTCAGAGACAGCCGAAGGCTATTGAAATCCCGCTTACATGAGCAACTCCGACGTATTCGCCGTATAATAGCGGGAATAGACAACGCGCGACGACCGAAAACATGAATTTCCGAAGGACAGATTAACTCGTACACATGTACCGAGAAAAATTGTCATTGATAATTTGTATCCCAATGAGGGACAGATCGTGCGGTGAAAAATGTGGGACGAGCGAACGAACTAACGACACGTGGCGAATTTACTCCATGGAATTGGGCAAAGGACCTCCTGGCTCATCGACCTTCGCTATAATCCCCGGCGCAGAAGAAGAATTTTGCCAACACGAAAATAATTTCACGGACAAAAGGACGAAACTCGTAATCGGGATAAACTGTTTCGCTCGGACGGCCAGCAAGAGTCCAAACGACTTTCGACGAGGAACGCCCGGGGGTGGAAGGAGGCGGAGGGAAGACAAAGCAGGGAGAAACGTTGGTCCCCGAGATTTTTCCCGGGACGTGGGATCTCTCCTCGGCGGATTTCCCGCCACGGGAGAAGAGGATATTCCCCCGTGGTCTTTATGCTCTCGGACTTGGCGGTTTCTCGAGAAGCAAGGATAAGGGAACCGTCAGTGGGAGTCTGACGAACCGAGACAGTCACTCTTCACTCCTGCCGTTCTTCCTCTTACGTCCGCAGGCAAAAACAAGGGGTTTCATTCAATTGAGATGTGTACGTGCCCCGCACGGCACGTTTTCACGCGAAAAAGTCACAACACGTGAGATAATGGAAACTATGATCCCCGTTTACCTCTCCATTATTCACAACGTATAAAATACTTTGCCGAACGAATACTTTACAAGGAAACTCAGATATTTCGCTGTTGTCACAAGATTTGCGTTCCGTTATACAAGGGACGGTATAATTAGATGAGAATAACCTCGATGTAAAATCCGTGAAGATGATGAAAAGTTTCGACAAGAATGTGAAATCCGCTGATGAGGATGTACAGAGAAGCTTCCACGTAAGGCAACGAACTGTGCAGACATTCCGTTCTGCCGCCCCCCGGTCTTTCCTTGCATCCTTCGTCGAGGGAAAAAGGGAAGAAGTCGCGAGTGGCTATAAGAAGAGAGAAACGGAATTCAATCAGGACGCGCACGCAGGATGTATCCAGCGACCGCTGAACGAGATTGCTTACCGTTCCGAGGCGTACGAGGCTGAGTCCGATGTTGGCGTCGGTGCATCTGTATAGGGACGATCGCGGGGGCAAGGTACGCTGATAAAACCCGTGGGTGGAGAGCTCTGAAGGTGCGGAGACAGCGAGGAAAGGTGAGGACGGCGAGGTCGGGGCTCACGAACCGTACAACTCGGTCACAGAACGAGTGCGAGCCGGCAATTCGAGGGACTCCCCGACACATACATCGGAAAGTTTTCCGAGCAACTTTTAAGCCGAGCCTCGGATAGGTTCCACGAAACGGGATAATCGATTGACCGAACCACCTCTGCCTTGCTTCTTACTCTTCTCTCGTTTTCTGCTGCACGGGCCGCGTTTACGAACCTGTGCGACACCTAAAAGTCATAAGGGATGGGAAACAGGGAGGAGGAGGAGGAGGGGGGAGTACGAGATTGGAGACAAACGTAAATAAATAAACAGCGGGAACGAGAGCAAACCGACCGCCGAGAGCGCGGTCTACGGGGCACGAGGTGGAAGATAAAGTCCGTAGAGGAAATGAAAGACAGAGGAAGAAGAAGTTGGAGGACGGGGTAGGGGGGAGGATAGAAAGGGAGACATGGCAATCTTGTGAGATACCACTCGGTCCAGCCTAGCTGCGGAGAAGCCCGGTGAGAGTCAAGAACCTTGACTATACCCGCGGGCTGTTGCCACAATATTTTGCTCGATTACCATCGCCAGGAAAAGCCGAGTTGTTCGGAGCGTTCGGGGCAAAAGGCCGGAAGTGGCCAGTGCTGTGGAAAAAGCTAGATTCCCCTCGCCCCCCCCCCCCACTGTCCTACTCCTCCCGCTGTCTGCCTCGACCCATCCTCACTCGTTAGTATGCTAATTTATCGGGCCATTAAATTTTCGCGGCCCGCCCTTTGATACAGGTCAGAATTTATGTTCTATATTTCAGGCTCAAAGTAGATTACCGCACGGCGCGGATATAACGCCGCTGCCCCCCCCCCCCTTTCCCCTGCAGGTCTTCCCTCGTCCTCGCGAGCATCCAGATCACGGACCGGCGCGTCCCACCACGATTCCGTTTGACCGGACGAATCTACCGGCGAACGAGTCGTGACCAGGATCGTGCATCGGCTTCGCTTCCTGATGCATTGGACGTGATAACCGGTCTTGATGTCTAGCCCGCGCGTGCTTTTAGGCTGTGCGCGGCATTCTGCCGAGGATTCTGGCCCTTTTTCCATCCACGCCCGGCCCGATCGTGGCTTATCTTGATTTCACCTCTGCCATTGCTGTCGGTCATGCGCGGGCTTCTTTATCGAACTCGTTTCAAACGGATTAACCTACGCTCGGAAGGAAGACCTGTTCCCCCGGAAGTGCCACTTAATTTCGAATGCCTCAAAGGAGGAAGTAGATCAATGGCCAACGTGACGACCATTCGGGGCCACGGGTTCCTGTTTGACCAGTCAACTTCGTACGCCACTGGAAACTAGGACTGTCCTAGGTCAGCTCTTTTCTGAGATGTACATACCTATCGTAATGTCGGGCACAGATTGTATTTAACTCGACGAATTTATCAAGACTACGTCTTGTAGTACGCAAACATGGAGAAACAGGCTGTTGCAATAATATTTGTGTTATTGCATAGAGGATGTCAGTTACAACGATCCCTGCGGTTGAGATACTTGATTTTCTTTGCAGAGAACAGTACGAATTGAGTGCTCATCGGAGAATTGTGATTGCACTCGAGACAGTTGTATTAGAGGAAAATGTTATTCGGCAAATTTTGACGAGTAGCGGATTACTCGTGTTATATCGAGAGGCGGGTAGATTGATGAAATAAGCTGAATAGTCTTATTGCCGGCGCAATTATCGTGATTAAAGCGAGTGGAGCATAGTAGACTGCGGCGTATTACGGCGATTCGAGGCTCGTCCATTTACCGAGCATGCAATTTCATTCATCGCCGCATTAAGGAGAGAGGCTTCCACGTGCGGGTTCCCGTCTGGAGGATATCCGCGCGAGCGCACGCGTGTGCAGCCGAAAATATCGCAGATTTGGCGAGTAACTAGTGCGCAGCTGGCGAGTTCGCTGAATTCCCGATATTCATGGATCGACGAAAATTTCCCTCGGCCTCCTCCTCTTCCCTCTCTCTTGACTCCATGAGCTTGTACGCTACCGAGAGTCATGGTGGTTTACGGGCACTTCAAACCAACGCGAGGAGGAAACCTTGCCAAGCAGGTCCCCCCCCCCCCTGCGCCCCTAACCGCCGAGGCCCGAGCCCATCCATGGGGTCGCGCTGTGTTGAGCTTATTTCGAAATGCAGAAAATTATTTCGCCCCGATGCATTCGCGAACTTCCCACTGGCACGGCTGGCCAATGTAAATAACACGCGTCTTCGGTGTTCGGGAATTTCGGATTAGAAACAAAGAGATATGAGCATCGCGTCGGTAAAGGACGTAGCGCGTCTATCTTATTTGTTTTCAGAGGCATTCATTTATAAAAAGCTTATTTTTAACGTTTTAATTGAAAGTGGTCAACTTCTGGCACATGGTCAATGACTGGTGCCTTTACCTTAATTAGGCCCTCGAGTTAATGGGATTCCTGTTTGACGTAACGATGCCCCGTTGTCCGGTGATCTGTTTACGTTAAAGCCGGCGAGGATTGCCGAGGGAAATGTATCTCGAAGGGAAAATACGGTAGCCACTGAGAACCGTTAAATGTACTTTCCAGAGAATCATGGAGTTTGACTTTTAGCCGAGGTTGGAATAAACCTTTTCGCGTATACCCACGTAGAAGACCCACTTTGCTTTCGAACCAGTTATTCGCTGTAAAAGCACCGAGTAGTCTCTCTCTCTCTCTCTCTCCCCCGGCGAATACTGCACGTACGTACGCGTAATGTACTTGGCTCTGTTCCGCGACCTCGACGCGCCTTCGCCGACCACTTGGCCTTCTACCCGCGGAAATTCAATCATCCCCATTATTAATCTTGACGTGATGTACGCCCGAGCGCGTCTCGATATTTTACGGGCTTCGACGTTCGACGATCAATTTTAAAAGAACATGCTCGCGACACGCGCGTTACCCTATTCAGGCTAACGAAACTTTAACGCCGTCGTGCCAGAATGTCCTGCAAAGCGCCGTAGAACCAACTAAAAGGAGTGAACAAATTGCCCGGCACGAAACTGTGTTACTCAATGAAAGAGACCGATGGGTTCACGAAACATAATGCAAGTGCAATTAAGCATGAATATACTCGTCCTGGATTTCACACTGCTTCACTGTCGTAAGGTTTAAGAGTGGGGTTTTTTCGGTAAACAAAATTCTAGGTACAACGTTCCAATCATTTCCCCGAGGGCAGGCGAATTATTTACGTGAAATAGCTACATCTCTCTTCGGCGCAACTTTAATATAGGTAGTAACCCTAGCAACCTCGAATAGCCTCCGATGAATCTTATACGAAAACATGAGAAGCAGCATTATACGGCAAAAAACGGTATCTACATCAAATAATGTAAAAAATCGTAATCCCAGGTTGTACAGGATCGTGCACATAATGTACACGTGTGTGTAGATCACACTGGGTGAAAAACTGTAAGCCTTGTACTCAGCCGCGTAGAGGAAACAAGAAATAAATTAGTGAAATCTTATTAAAATATTGTAAGATGTTTCTCAAAATATTATCGAAGAAAGCCAGGTCTTTGAAGCTTTACCATTCTAAAAAAACACACTTCCCTCAGAAGAGACTATTAAAATATTTTTAGAGGAACTGACTTCTCTCACGTATTTTGTATAGTGAAGAGAAACTATTAAGCGTATTTCTTTAACTGCGTCTCCCTGGTTATTCTGACGGGTCGGTAGGTTATCCTAAAGATACATACTGTGCCGTGTATTATAAACCAGAAATGAAGGGAAGGCAAATAAAGATATCCGGGAATAACTGTACTGCGAGCGAAGCATTTCTTCCTCCGCCTCTCCTCGTTGCCCCCTTTGCTCGATTTCTCTTGCTTCTTCTGCCATTCGGGGTACTACTTCTCAATCTACGTTGCCGGTTCACGTCCATCGGTCTGTCTCCTTAAAGCCTTCTTTCCATCTGCCCCTACAAGCCACCTCCGTCTTCTTTCCCCGCATTATATTCCGCCCACTATGAGGATTCCCATTATCGAGAGCAGTCACGACGTGTATCGTCCGCGGCGCGCGGTGCCCTCCAAGACGGATCGTAACGTATTTCACTTTCTTCCCGAAGGCGCAACTCTCCCCTCTCCCCTTCGCTCGCCGTATGATGCATGCAGAGACCTCTCCCCCCCGTCACTTCCTCCCCCCCCTTCTATCGCGACCTGCCGGGGTACCGAGACACGAGCGGTCGGTTAATCGAACACGGAAACCCGCGATCGCCATTACCCACGGCGGTCTATACGTTCCAATAACTTCCCGAATGTCAGTAACAAGGGTACAGCAGGAAATTGACGGTCTCCGGGAAAAAGGAGAATTCCAACGGCGAGCGTGCAATAACGCGAAGGGCTTCTCTCTTGTCGAGGGGACGAAGAGAGTCGTCGTATGAATTTATTGACGCGGGTCCGTGGGGGGTGAAATAGGCGAAAAAACAGGCCTTCGAAGAGGTAGGGGGTAAATGAAAGGAAGAAGGATACTCGGACGCGGAGGGAAAGAAAGTCGCGCGGTGAGTGGATTTTTTCTGGCTGAGGTAAAATCGAATCGCTCGCACGTTCCAAGAGGTGGGGGGGGGGGAGACTGGCGTACGTAAAAATCGGCGCATTCGGTGATCCTTGTTTGGTGAGTTTGAGCATGAGCGCTCTTACGTATTTCTTGGCCGGCGGAAATGCGGCTCGATGTTAGATTGGCGCTCGTCCAAAACCACCCCCCGTCCGGTTTCCCCGCCCCCCTCTTTCTATTTTTCTCCTTCTCCACGGCTCAGCCGGGCCGGCGAGCCGTGCCAGCGTAACCGCGGAAATTTTTGTCTGATTAACGACGTAGATTTCGGTATTTTTCCGCGATCTGGGCCGGCTCGAAGAGAGCAACGCGTAATGTACGTAGGTCCGGCGCTCGATTCCCGGTTATATCCCCCCCTTCCCTGCGGTTCGACGTTCTTACGATGGCGCGTACACGCTGGGAAAGCCGAGACACTGGCGGAAGTGAAAAAGGCGGGGAGTTACGAGCGCGTTATGGGCGAAAAAAGTGTCCATTAAAGGGTACCGCGGTGCGCGGTCCATACGGGGAAAAGAATGGCAGAGCCCTGAGCCTCGGGAAAGAAGGATACATCGGTAAGACATTTAGCCCGGATCGACCGGAGATAAAGCTTCTCGTAAAATATCGGTCTCCACTTTCGGCCGATACGACGCGAACGATCTCGAATGGAGGACCTGTGAAAATTGTTCGCGAGGTCCAACAAATCACCAGCTGAGATCGCAATAATGACGTCGAGGAAAACTTCTAGGGTCCTTGGACGCCTGGACCCGTGGAAATGACTGAGAAGTACGTCTTCTTCTTTTGTTTCCTACGAGGAGAATCTTAAGAGCGCATTATAACGTCGCGGACCGTCCTACGTGATACCTTTCTATGCGCAACGAACTGTACTTGGTAATTATATGGTAATAAAGCGCGGTGTATTACAAGCGCGAGTACACGATGAACAAGACCGATGAAGGTTCGTGAAAGGGACAATGCTGCCTCGCGACTCCACGCTGTGTGACCTGTCCCTCCAATGGGTCATCGCGTCATTCTTCTTCCTCCTCAAAGAAGCGAGAGAAGTTCAACTAGAATGTCGGTAAAAAAAGGCAGATTGCCGGCTGGACATCCGTTTGTGTACAGACGCGCGCGAAAGTCTCTTAGCCCGACGATTCCGCTGACGGATTGCCTGAACCGCAGACTCGCGGAGAACTTACGTACCGTTCGAGACTTACACGCAATCTACGTAATTTCCTGGCATCAATTGATCTCGAACTTAACGGTCACGGGTACAATAGGATCGGTTTCGTTTCATCGACGAGAGCCTATTTTAGCGCGGCATTGTTCCACGAAGAAATCCTTACTTCTGTTCCAAGTGTTCCACCGCCGTTGAAACTGCTTGAAAAATTCTCCGGCAATTAGACTTTCCAAGTTATTTCCCGCGACTGATTATACATTTCAGCGGGTATTTGTATCGAGTGTAACGAGCTGGGCTAGATAAATCGTTGTTCTGGATAGAGTCGTCGTAAACTAATTGCCTTGATTGCCGGCAATTAGCGAGGCTTTTAATGATGTAAGAACTCGAATGGCAGACACGTTTTGAGTTATATCCTGGACTATCTCCTCGACAGACGTGTCTCTCTATTCGGACGTTGCAGTCGCTTGAGCGCGATCGCGCTCTACCAACTACCGTTAGATATACCGTGTCGGCGTTAAATATTCCCTCGGAGAAGACGTTCAGTTGGTTGGGCCGTCGCTCGATAGCCACGAAAGAGGGAGAGACCACCGTGTTCTTGAATTCTCCGGGCCGACGTGACTGCCGTAAAGGCGTTGGAGATTCGTTTTCCGTCGTCGTTTGTCGCCTCGTCTACGTTAGCCGGCACGCCGGGTCGCGCTCCGACTGATAATGCACTCGTAATGCATCCAATGCACGTCGATGCGAGACCATGTCGGAACGCACCGTAAGTTTGACCTCCTCTTTCGTCGGTGGAGAAAGATGACGAGGAAATGACAGCCTCGGCGACGATACACGGCCGAACGCGTAACAAGTTACAGGGACAAAAGTTTCTTACGATCTAACGTAATCGATAAGTGTTACGCTTTATTGCTTTTTAATAGAAACGACGCTGACGATGTCATTCATTTTCTTGCTCAACTCGTTAGACTTTTTATCGGTAGCGTCAGCGAGGCCAGACAAATTGCTAACTTTATCAATGTTACCCCAGCGAACGAGATAGGATTCATAACGGTTGTACCGGGCCAGTAATTAAATATAAAGCTACCTGTGCTGAATATCCATCGTGCGCCAATTTATTACAGGCATTCGAAAACGGCAATAAACAAGTCGTGAAATAACAGCGCGCCGAGAAATGGATTGCGGGTGAATGTAAAGCGACAAAAATGGTTGTGTGTATGTGTGTGTGTGTGCCATAGAGCCGGTGGGTAATGACGATGGAAATTAATGCAACGAAAACGTAACAGCGGTTAACCCATTGAATAAATGCGCCGGATTACAAAGTAGCCGGCAAGGTAATACATCGCTCTGGTGGAAAAAAAAGAGCTCGGAAAAATGGACATGGAAATCGAGTGACGAGAAAAAAAGAATGGAATAGTGCTAACGCTGGACGAGCGTTTCCATCGTTACGGACGGGCGACCAACTGGAATGTACACGTTCCGGTATACGAAATCGCGGCGCAAACACGTGTGCACGCACGTTAGCGACGGACCAGCCGTTAAACGTAACGTTCACGGCTAGTTGACCCTGATTATTATTGTCGCCATTCATGGCGTTCTCCTTCCGCAAGCAGGAATGACCAGTTGCCCTGTTCTACGATTATCGTGAGTCGTCGGGCTTCCAAAATTCCCTTCCTCGCGACAAATAATAGTCGAATTTGGGGCATTCTTATGCCTCGACTGGACAACAATCTTTAAAAGACCTCATTCGATGGATAAAGGGTAGGGTTATTATAAAGGGTTAGGTTGCAAAGCAGCATTGTATGCTGAACCTCGCCCTTTGCGTCACACACTTTTCTCTTTGTTTCTACAATTTACTTCGTATCTTTAATTAAGCTGCTCAATCTTTTATAAGCTTCGCATCTTCGTTCTGACGCAATAAAGACATATACATACATAAATATTTTTTTCATAATTTTTTGTCTCAGGGGGGTTATTGGTCGTTGAATCGTTGATATTTCTGGGCGGGTCTGTGGGGACGTTATCGGCAGAGACCGATCGTCAAGATGGCTGTTCACGGTGGACAGTCAGAAGTCATTAGGTTCGGTTATCGCCGTTCGCCTCCAAGTTGTTGGTTTCCGTCCTGCCATTGTACGTATCCTGAGATGCGTCGATCCACGAGCGGAGGGTTAAACTGCACGAGTACCTCCGACGATAATATTCCGGCAGCTGAGCACGATACAATGGAGACTTTATCCCACTCTAACCTCACTAAACGTGGACGTGTGATCAATAGCAGAAGGCAATGTCTCGAATGTGCCATCGATCGGACATAAACTCTCAGTTAGTAAACTACACGGTATTCTCGTCCATGTGTTTCCGCCGTGCATGCGTTTCACGCACATCCACGTCCAGGTAAAACCAACATTCAGAGAATGCAAATGTACGTGACTGAGGCTGCCGCGGAATTGTGCTAAAAACTGCGTAAAATGTCAGCGACCTGGGCGAACAAGGCCCGAGTTAAATCAATATAACTTGTCGGCGGTTATCTACGTACGCGGGTGTTTTTCATTTGGACACAGCGTATACGAGTATCACATATACGAATGGATATACTACGTGACTGGAATGTACACACAAGTCCAGGCGATTGCTTTCAGTCCCATCTCTCTCGGACTCCCTTGGCTTTCTTACGCTCGGGATCGAGCACCGACGATACTTATTCCTGCCGTCGACATAGCCCAGGCAATGGTGCAAACACCGACGACCATGAAGAACAGATATACACATACAGACGCGCGGCAAAACACACTGAATCGTACCAACACATTCGACGTACTTGGCTACTCGTTCACTCGAAGATCAGGGCTTTATTACATTTCGGGGTTTGTTAGTACTGACCTGCGGCATGACGGCCACTGCTCTCCCTTTTCGACTTCATCTCTCTCCTGAGGTCTGCAGCGACTTTAGTTTCCCTCTCGCTCCTGCCACTTTCCACTCCGGCATCGGCCGCGATCCACCGACTACCCGGCGTCGTGTAAATATTGAGCTGATGATATTAACGGATCAAGAAGGTCTTTTTCTAATAACGTCTGCTGTTTTCGACACACATACACATGCGTATATTCAATAACGTGGCACACGGTGGAACTTCACGTATAATCGTCCTCTGTATAGGTAAGAACCAAGGAGATGAAGCAAATATAAACCTATATGGATACGATGTCGAGTACACGTATTGTGCTTTTCCAACCTTACGTAGGTGTCGGTGCTATTGAACGGGCCTGATAAAATGCACCGCTGGGAAAGCATACCTACAGCTACCTAACAAAACTGTGCAAGTACGAGAAAACCTACGCTTCTACCGAGAAAGGACTACTTATAGCCAAAAAGTTGTCACACTTGCTTCCTGATATCGCAGATTCCATGAATCATCTACACCAAGCAACAATATTACCCTTGTTAAATGTTATTAACCTTATTAAAACGTGTAACACTGTTCAGGTAAATATAACATAACCAACAGAATCGGCTGGACAGATTTTCTTCAAAAAATTCTCTTGTCTGTCCACGAATGTTACAGAAATGATGTGCACACGTGAAGCACAGGATGCAGCAGCCGATGGAATACGTGTAGAGGCATGTGAATGTGATATACGAGGCACACACAAGTGCCGAGTAAAAGAGGAAGGAAGACGAGTACGGCGTTTCATTTGTTTGGTGTTCCTTCGGGGTATTAGAGGACGTGCCGACAGTACGTGGTATCCGTATAGACACCACCTAATAGAAGCAAAGCAATCTGATGAAACCAATAAGCGTGAAGGAATGCAGGGTAGCCGTCTCTCCCTTGGCTTCGGTTCCTTTCCCCCCGGATCCGTGTAGTGCCTCTCCTTCTCTCCTTGCTCGCAGCTTTTCACTCGTACTCGATTCCTTTCGTCCTGCACGCCCCGCGCATCCCTTCGACACTCTCATTTCGATCCCTTCGAGATCGTACCGCTGTGTAAGGCTAACGGAGTCGCGTACACGCTCGCCGGAATAAAAGGAGTAGGTGAGCTAATCACGCGGCTCAGTGTCAACTCGTGCACCGGGAGAACGCAAGATTCGCTACTGTACCTATCGAACGCCCGTCACTGAAAGTATCTCCGCGGAGAATCGTAGCACGGAAGTTAGTTCCACACGTTCCTGTACATGTTTACGTCCTTTACGTGCATTCGAACGAGTAACCAATAGCAGCCGGGGTTTTCTTTCTCAAGAGCAGTGGAATGTTTTACAGATCAATCGTGTGTATAACAATGGCATTTTTTCTCAGTGCAATACGAAGATATTGGTATTAGAGCAATATTGTGCAAGGAAGTTTGTATGTTTCATTTGTAGGAATGAATGTATAACTTTGTTTGCATTCCGCTTGCCGTCCTGTACGTATATTTTCGGAATGAAACGACCGTGCGGGTTAGAGTGGGTTATAGTAAAACAAATAGCTGAGCTAATCAGATGTCCCAGTGTGAACCACAACTTGGGTGAAGGGTAAGATTCAAGCTGGCAGCGTAACTATCGCTGGCGAGGATCACAGACGACGGAACTGAGTTCCACGTATCGTCGTATAGTGGAAAACAGGTAGACCAATCGAACGGGCAAGAGCATTCGATTAGTCGGGTCACTGTTTCTTACGGGCCCACGATCCCCGGATTAAACTCTCTTCTTTCGGTAAGAAGCACCTTTTTGCGACCCCACGTAGCAGGTTCCATCGGGTAAAACGACGCTGACTGAGGGTGAGGGAGACATAAAAGAAGAATGGACGAAAGGACGAAGGGAAGGATCCTGCAATAGTTGGAGTGAAGCTCGACGAAAACAAGCTCGAATGTCCGGGCAAGACGAGACGGGACGGGAGAGGCAAATACCAATGACAGACACCGCGAGACAAAGACATCAAGCCCTGACGAAGACAAGAAACAAAGATGCTCAGATCGACGCAGGTTGAGGAAAAGAAAAGGGAGAACAGACCTTAGCTGCTTCCTGTCATTGACGCTTACAGGAATTTTCTAGACAAAGACTACTACGTTTCTTGCTCGACGTACGTATTGTACTATGAACTTTCAACTGCATACCACCGCGTCGATGGTTTTTTCCCTAAATTCCATACGACACAAGGAAATACCCTTATTCGTACGAAAACGCCTTTAAGCTTTACGAAAAGGCTGAAAATCGCAGTTGAAAATGACTTCTCCCCCTTGCTTTGTCTGCACGGAATAATATTTGTTGTTTTAAGTAGACATTGCGGTTGGAAGGGCAAAGGAAAATCTTTTGTGAGGAATACATCAATAACTCGAGAAACGGGCTGATAAGCGAAATGCTCGGGGAAAACGGATGCGGTGTTTACTGCCACTACAATACCTACGATACCTACTACCCACTGACGCGGTGAACTGCTGCTGGCGCTGCTGGTACAGCTGCTGCTGTTGCTCCTGCTGTAGCGCCGGCTATTGAGAGTATAACGACGGACCTCTACGAGGTCGAAGTAATTTTCGTGAAACGTCTGGGAAACGCGGTATCGAGATTCCGCGACTGTTTAATGATCTTTCGAAGGAACAATGGCCCACAGCCGTGGGAAGTGCTACACCAAGCTGCCTCGCTACACACACTTCCACGACACACACGTCTCTAAATAATAAGATATTCCTGCAGCATTGCTGCTATATTATTTCCACACTGCGTTCAACCGTAGAATTCCTCCTCCTTGCTTCTCCTTTCTCCTTCCTCCTCCGCAACTCACCGTTTCTTGGTTCGTCCGTTTGAACTATTCACCGCCCCCTGGGTTCGTTATAATTTCAAAAATGTTCAAACACTTCTGTGCATCGTTGCGATAGATTTAATTGTTTCGTACACTCTGGAGGAAAATTTCAATGACGGTTTATCAATTTCGTCTGACACAACATTCCATAAACGGGAAATAATCTTTCTCTTGAAAGACCGTATTTAGCAATTGCCTCAATTCTAAGAAAGTTCCAGTCCATCTTTGATCGCCGGTAATTGGCTGTCGTGCAGCGAATACCGAACAGAATTTGTACATTTACCGGCTGCTAATTACGTCTACGGTATGTTAATTTCCTTTGACCTCATATTCCTATCAAAGGCTTATATTTCTAAACGCCAATTAAACTCGATGTGAAATTTACTAACGAAAATTAATAGCACACGATGAAACGACTGTTTTACGCGTTTGTGTTGGCACAAAAACAATGCTTTTTTCACTTTCCATTTCAAACGAAACTTTTTCCTTTAACACAAGTTCTGAAGTTTGTTGATAAATGACGTAGTGTTTCGAAGCTCATTACCGTACGTTCAGGATGCCACGATAATCCTGCGCTCATTATTTATATTCCTCAGCGAGAATAATGTGTACCGTCTATCGTGAGTTCTACGATCCCGAGATAATCAAGAAACTAGCTGCTGGCTGTCATCTGCCTTTCGATATGCTTGCCGGCCGTGGTATTCGTGCATTAATTACGTGGGCCGGACCAACAGCATTCTCATTAAATGCGTGCCGGGAATAGTAGCGCTGAGCCGGGGAAGTTTCCTCGCGGCTTTGACCGGTAATCTGCAAACTGTAATTGGCCGACGTGCAACGCACGTCGTTCGGAAGTCGCACTTTTACATTCGGCTTGGAGCGGGACGCACAAAGTTTCCGGCAAAGCCAAGTCGTTTAACGCGGCCCTTTCGGAGCATCGTCCGGCGTTCAGCGCGAACGATGCGATACGATGTAATTTCGCCTCGCCGCGGTGTAATTCGTGCTCTCGATATGCTACAATTTCCAGCGGACCGTTATAAATTCCCCAATGAAGAAGATGGTATGTCTATTTAGCAGCGATTCGAAATCGGATCAGTGGTACGTCTCGGTCCGCGTAACGGTATCGCGAAAATTTCATCGCATTACAACGGAGAGAAGGATCGTTCGCCTGAAAAAATGATACCCGTGACTTCGGACAATGGCGCGCAATTTAATAACGTTCAAATTCACCTTCTCACCCAGCTATTTTTTACAACAAAACTTACGACGATCGGAACATTTCGTCGCAACTCCGAAAACAATAGGATTATTTCATCCTCGTCTCTGATTATCGCCGAGTAGTTTACCGGCTGCGTCTGAGATTATTATTCCATTGAGTCCGGTCCGGGGAAGATCGTGGTTGATGCTACGGCTGGACCGCGTGCGTCGGGCCATTTCCCTCATTGTTGTCGGCGATCGCGAGGGAGCTCGGAAAGTTCGGCGTTATTGCCGGGGGATCGCCATTAGAGCTGCTTTCGCAGTAGTTTAAGGGGAACGGCGCTCGGGCCCGTGGATCGTGCGCGCGATGTGCGCGGTGTAATTTCGCGATGCCGCGGTGTAATTCACGCTTTCGATATGCCACAATTTCTGGGGGACGGGGAGGGGGACCGTTATGAATTCCAGGCAGACACCGCCGCCGAGTACCAGAACGCGGCCTCCGAGGAGCTGGCTGCTGGGAGCTCCTGCTTCGGCCCGGCAACACAGGCGGACAGTGCATGTTTACAGCGCGTACCGCGGATATAAGATGCCGGTGTAGTAGGAGGAACGGAGCTACGGACGAGGGGCGAAGGCGCGGGGAGGGATACACGAAGGTACGCGGCATAGGGAAAAAAGGGGGAGGCGGAAGAGAGTATATAATTTATCAATATCTGGGAGCAAAGGCCTCCTTAAACACGTGCAACGTACGGTATAGATGAAACGATCCTCCGAATGAGATAAAACCAAGTCGAGATAACGTCACAATAACCACGACTATTTATGCCTACGGACTCTACGAAAATACCCATCATTGTACTACTCCTCATTGCCATGTGTAAGCATGGAAAATCTCGGGGTACTGTTCCGAGTATTATACGTTAATGTTAAATAGGTCAAGATCCGAGGATTAAGCTACTTCCGAATTTAAGAACGTGTAAATGTATTCGGCGGCTTGAGGACCGTTAAAAAAAGCACTATTTATGCGCGCATGTTCGTAGAACTGTAAAATACGTTGAAAAATTGAAAAAATATGCGAGGAAAGGCAAAATATAACAGGGGATTGCGTGCGGCGAAAACACGCAGTGGATGTAATTTTTTACCATTTTTTTCCATCTAACTGTACAAAAAGTCAAGGATTTGCGAGCACCGTTCCTCGCGTAATTTCAATCACGCGCGAGTTTATGAATTTCGTAATTTCCATATATATTTATCCATAATCGCGTGTAACCTCGTAATTACGGATACTTACGCATAATTATACCAATGCTGCATTAGTTATACATATGCAATGGTGGCGTTACAGTTTTATCTGATAACATAGAAAGCTCTGTTTCATCCTGCAGATGAGTGGGAAACGTCTTATTTTATATCTCCGCAGAAACCAACAATCTAAACGCAATAACGCAATGTAAAAATCAACACAAAACCCTCCTGCCGCGCGTCTACTTCTTTCACGATTAATTATCAGTGCGCAAATCTGTTTGAGTCCTGTCCGCGGGGTACGCCGGGATATTTGAAACGAAACAAAGTTAATATTATGTCGACCGCGCACACACGCGAAAACGGATGGAGGGTCAGTGATATTACGTTAGTTTCGCGTCTCGAGTGGCCACTTCCGCAGTAAATATTTATGAAGTGACTTTTTAAATATACCACAATTTCTGCACGGGGACCGTTATGAATTCCGCGAGGAAGAACGCACCGTGCGCGCGCGGCTGCTCCGCGGTAAGTGAGCTCGCAACACGAGCGGACAGATGTAACGCTGGAAATACATGTTTACCGCACGGAGTATGGAAAAAGCTGCCGGCGACGCAAGAGGGATGAATTACAAAGAAAAAAATGAAGTCAAAGAGCGAGAGAAAAAAAGGAGATACGAGCGGAGATATGAGAAAAAATGTATGTACATCTAAAAAATAACGTATTCGTAGTTGGGGCAAAAATACGAAAAACCCAAGGCGTAGGGATCGAAAAAAAAATAGAACAAGCGGCAAAAGGGTACAACGGAAATACGTGTACGTAGGAGATAGATCCAATCGTGGTTATGACGAAGTAAATGCCACTGAAAAGTACAGCGGTAGAGGAAAATAGTAAAGATAGAGGTTAAACAGGAAGCATACTTAGCATGTAGGCCCGCAAAAAAGAGAAGCCTGAAACAGAAAGTTATAATGAGGAAGGCAGATAGAGACAGCGGGACAAAACAGATGGTAAAACTGAAAGCGAATGAGTAACAGGCGGCCGTGGAAACGTAACACGTTGCACGATGAAGAACGCTCGAGGCGGGACGGTGATATATAACACAACAAACGCGAGCAGAAAAACCGTCGGGCTTCCGGCCGATGTACGCGCATGATATCGAAGAAGAAAGGGATCTCTATCAACGGCGCGCAATGAGAACCGGACTGCAATTGCATTAAACTCGTCCGAGGGGGATCCCAGTATGGGTTTCCCTTTTCGAGCAACAGCCCATCACTGAGGCTGTGTTAAAAGCGGTACTTCGAATTTCAAAAAATTCACCCGTCACACACAGGGCTCGGCATTCGACTCATGAGCATCGAGCGGCTGTCGTTTTTAAAGGCCGATTGTCAGAAATGTATTCCAAGGATCTGTTCTTCATTTAGCGAGTTGCATTTAATAAGCCTCATGGACCTTCTTATCTTGCCGGGAGGTCATACTTTGTTGTCTCGTCTTCGTGCTTGTGAATAAGACGAAGCGCGGCACGACAGGGCGAAAAAAGTTTCGCTATTATTCGAAACGGAGAGACGAAAATCCAATGAAAGAACTATTAACTTTGTCAATAAATTCAAGAACGCGCGCCCGGGGTATTCCGGGTTCTGGCTTCGCCGAGGGGAATTCATGGCACTGGAGAGCTCGTAGGAATATGCTGATTTTACGGCCTTCGCCAGTTTCGTCGGCGCGCGGACGGCCATATTTTTTGGAAAATCGTCGGCCTCCGTAAAGCACCTAACGGCGTCTCAATTTTCACTTTGAAAGCGCAAGGGCTGTCTCTCTCCCCTCCCCCCTGCCTCCTGCCTCGGTCTTATCCCACCGACTTGGCGAATACCGACTTTAATCGCGTATATCCTCCACCCGTGCCGTTATTACACACTTTGCACGTTACTTTCTTCCACGTTTTCCTTTTATACGCTTTATTAAACGACGTTTAACCGCTCGCGGGCCAATCTCCCGCACTTGCGCCAGATTATGATCTCCCTTATGAAGGAGGAAACGTAAGGCGCCGGCCGACGCTGCGCCGAAAATATAAAATTAAGCGAAACCCTCTTCGCAGCTACTTCATGCGCATTCATATCGGAAAAGCAGTAACGTCCAGAGTATCACTACCGTTCGTCCTGCTGAGCTGATCCAAGAATTAATCAAATATTCGTGTAGTCAGTGAATCCTCGAAGATCGAACAGTAAAGATTTTCCAGAACCAATGACCGTCAAGGACCTTTTAACGTATTACGTCAATTGGAAAGCTCATAATTGCCATTTCTGCTGTTATCCCCGGAATCTCCGGTAATACGGACTTTACGACGGCCGTGAAAATACCGGAAAGAATGGGAATGGAGAGCACGAAGGCAAAGAGCGAAACGAACGAGGGGAGAGAGTAGTGGACGCAGGCGGACCGTGCGAATTGGCCGGGAAAAAACGTCCTCGATGTCACATCCGTCCGTGAGGGAGCGGTAAGGGTGTGTCGCACGATTCTGAACGATGCAGATACGCACGCGAGCTGGCCCTCCGTCGTCTTTTACGACTTTCTCAGAAGTCACGGAAAAGTTCGACAGGGACTCTCGCACAATGCCCGGCGAATCAGCTTCCTACGTGCTGTATAAACCTTGCCCCACTCTCCTCTGTCACCCCTTCTGTGTAGCATTCTCTCCGAATCTCTAGGGGTGTCTGTATTGTCTCTCAACTCGTCACTCGTCTCTTAGCCGTTTTTTACGAAACGCCAGTCTATCTGTTCGTAACCATTACGGATAATAAAGTCTCTCCAGTCATCCTCAATTAACGCACACGAATGCAGAATGACTCTTGCTCGCAACTTCGAATAAGGCACACATAAGTCTGAGGGAACGTTGATTAAACAACGTCGATACCGAATTCCGAGTTCTCGAAGTAAAGTTAATCATTAACTTCCTTAAACAATGATTCACATTCCTCCAAAGAATACGTGGAAAATGCCAATCGTACGTTTGATCTCGCGCTCGAAAAGTGGATTTAACGCGGCGATTGTATTGTTCTCTACGTTCGCGTCTAAGATCGAGTGTAAATCCGTTGGCTTCCCAGCGGCTACAGGTGAAATACGTGTAATTCCGTGGCTCGTGTTGTAAGTGGAAAGTGCGTTAACGGCCGGCAGGGAGCTCGCGTGCGTGGCATCGAGGGGATCGTTCGGCACAGATCATCGGCTAGTTGGACCGAAAGATTTCGTATCGTCGGCCACCGTCAGGTACGATCTTCGATCTAACCCCGAGCGGTCGATGCTGACCGATAATAATATTCCATTACGGCCGGCAAGGCCGTACATCACCGATCGTCACGCTGACTCCCCTCTCGCGCGCCGTTCGAAACCCGATACGATCTACATGAGGCGTTAATTACGTACCGTTCTACCGCGTTACACTGCCACTCGAGAGATACCTTGAGAGCCGAGCCGACTCGCCTCACCTTCGCACTCTTGTCCTCTTCTATTCCTCACCTTTCCCCCCACCAAGGTGCCTTTTCGGCACCTTTGTCATCGTATCGATTTCCAATCGATTTCAACCCTTAAGCCCTTTTTTCCTTGTCTAAACAGTCGGTAGGATCCTTCCTTCTTTACAAGACAAATGCGTGATCCAAGGCAAAATGGACCGATAGAAGCAGTAAATAAATTGAATTGTCCAGCACTTTGACCGACGATAATACCGACGCTCTCTGCTTAAGTCATCTTCTTCTCGCACTGAAAATTAGCTGTGGCTGTATTAAAGGAAGATTAAGGGATCGCCCTGCGACTGTCCACTGTCGAAGCATCGAACCGGTGGCGGATTTCGCGCGTAATGACGATGAAAATAGCCGAGGTGTGTGCGGAGATAAGCCGTGAGATAACGTCGCGGAAAAAGGAGGAGAATCCTCGCGTCCGGCATGAGATATGCGAGATTCTCGTCTGTCTGTGTTATATCCGCCGGCGCGTAGAGTCATGTTCATTGGGGCCCTAATATATCCGCACGGTAGGGGGGAAAAAATCGCGAACGACGCATCTGCCAGCAGCGCGTCAGGGAAAAAAACGTGTCCTGTCGGTCGTTCGGGCATTGCTCAAAGACAGGTCGATCGTGATAGTATAGGTTCCGCGCTAATTTATGTATCGCCGAGATGTCAATCGCCGACGATACAGCGTGGCGATTATACCGGATGGCAAAAAAAAAAGGAAAAGAAAAGTAAAACGAGGCAGGCCCCCCTTCGAGCACTCCCGTGTGACGAAAATGTATCGACTCGTTAGACTATCTAATCAGTCGTCGTTCGCGGCAATCGTAGACGCCGCGAAAATACACGCTGCAATTCCAGGAGCTCCATTAGTTCTGTCTGGGCATGTCGACACGACCAACTACGCCGATTTATACGCCGCCGTGATAATTGATAGAGAGCACTTAGTTCCACTCATTGCAATTACTCGCCTTAAAAGGCTGCTGGAAGATCAGCTGCGACTGTGGGACGTGTCCATGATAGTCCAGCCAGCTTATTAGGTATCTAATTAGCTACGTTTTCAGTCCCCGGCGACGTCAGCGACGCATAAACATTTCATACTTCATTAAATGTTCTCAGGGAAAGGGAATGTTTCCCTGTTTCATCCAGGAAACATTTCACTAGCAAGAGGATTAAGTAAAAAATAAGCAATTCAAGCTTGAATATCCATTACGATAAGTCGATCATCAAATACGTTGAGACAGGAAATCGCAGAAACAAGTAAATAGTCAGCAAGGTAAACGATACTTAATCTTAAATACAAAATTAAGTCCTTCCCTTAGAGTTTGACAGAAATGATTCGATGTTTATTTCAACGTGTTTAATAGATCATTGATTTAATACATTCAGATAAACAATTGCATACTGAAATAAATGGAGATCGCGTGATTAAAATAGAGAGGTAATTAAAGGACGACAGGTGACGCTTATCCGAATACGAAATTGAATTCGTTCATTAAAATTCGAGTGGGAATGACGAGATATTTATCTGGCCGTATTTAATCGGTCATCGATTTAATTCTATCCACGCGTTCTCGGAATATGGGAGTACGGTAGGATTCATGGTCTTCGCCATTACGATCCATTTCTCTCGGTACCGGGCCGTACGGGTGAGGGCAGGTAAAGAAGAGCCCAGTGCCGAGCGAAGATGTCCATCTTCTCTTCCCCTTGTCCCCCCTCCCCCCGTCCTTTGCTTCTGGCGATCGACTGCACGCAGCGATATGAATCGCCTCGGCGAAAGAGCGCAAGGAACTTAGGCGAGTCGTATGTCAGCCTGTCGGTTATCAGGTGACAGGGATTTCCGCTGGTTATCGACGACGAAAGCCGTGGATATCTACCGTCCAACAAGCACTCGTATACCCGGCTCCGAGGGAACAGGTACTCGGACGATCGGCAGAAATCAAGAATCATCGAGAAATCGGCTACTGTGCCGGCTGCACTCGGCTAAATCGTTGATCGCCACGACGATCCTTCTTTACGGCGGTCCCTCGTGCGATGATCGTTAGGACAATCGCTACTACATTCCCGAATATCTTCCATCCAGTTCCGCCCCGTTTAAGACGGACGCTCGTAAACTCCGTTTCCTCCTGAGCATAGTTCCTGGAAGCCCGGCTAATTAACTGTTCGATCACTTAACCGTCGATTCCGTCGTTACAGAGAAATCGTGCTTGAGATCGCAGCTAATCCTTCTTTACTGTTGTCTTGGCTTTAGTGCTATCGGAATAATCTAATCTAATGAGCACATCAGCATTCAAAAATTAAATGCCACCTTATACTATCGTTAAGATCTAAGGTCCTTCGTAGATGGCATTGTAATGCCCGATACCAATTTTGCATTCATGTTTTTTAATATTACCACAATTGTGCAATTATAATTATGTAGGGCTTATTATTTTGAATATCATTGACTTACCAATGACGAGGTTGATCACTGTAATCTCTTTCTCAGGACTTGCAAATCTGTAAGAAAAATAAGGACCGTTAAGAAAGTAAGTAAGAAAGTAAGAAAGACCGTTAAGACAGCTTTGTTCCAACTGTTTACAATTATTTGTATACAAAAGAACGTGGTGAGATTTACTGTCACAACTGTGAATATAAACCGTGAAAAGTCAATGAGGTAACTTTCGCCACACTTTACACCCCGAGGTTGAGTTTTCGTCACAAGGGACGGGGGTAACGAATTGAAATTCTTTTCGCACTTCCCGGAATAAACGATTCGGTGAGCGTGAATCCGAAAGAGGGTGAACGTAAGGCAGGAAGGGTGGAAGGTGAGGAGATATTAATACCGGGTCTTTTCGTCGGGCGATTCCCCTGAAGAAGGTCGAAACGGACCTACCACAGACTCCTGCGATTACCTCGGGTTAGGATAGGCCAGCCGCTAAGGCGCGCGAGGTAGGACGAATAAATTTTCGTCTAGACGAGGGGAAGGCGGAGGGACGGTAATGGAAGAAACTACGGGCACGCGTGGCCGGGTTAACAACGCAGACGAGGGCGGATTGTTAAAACGAGTAGGGAGCAAGCCTGAAATTTTCCATGTACCAGGCTGTCACGAGGAATGTCACTCACGAGAAGCACGGAATAAAGCTCTCACGCATTCAAGAGACATTCACCGGGGTTATGAAAATATTGTCCAAGATTATGTTCCTCGCGAACGTGCTAGAACATTTTATTCCCTTGGCAAAAAGATTCAATGTCACGGCGGCAAAGTCCGGGGAAAGGTTCAAGTGAAATTTCCGTCATAAATGCCGGTTCATTCGTTTAGCGAAGATTGAAAATTTCGGGGAGCCTGATAAAACTAAATATTAGAT
Organism: Hedychridium roseum; assembly: GCA_963989215.1. Taxonomy (NCBI): domain Eukaryota; kingdom Metazoa; phylum Arthropoda; class Insecta; order Hymenoptera; family Chrysididae; genus Hedychridium; species Hedychridium roseum. The sequence continues at coordinate 4,841,973 of OZ022311.1, read as the reverse complement.
AAAATCGTGGCAAAGGTTTACTTTTTCAGCCGTGAGGAACTTTAACAAGGCTCCCGAGCGGAAGGACGGTAATTTTGAAATATTGCGCAAACTTTATACGAATCCTCCATTGAATTTATACGCATAACCTGGCTTACATATAACTTAGTAAACTGGTACTTGTCCTTATCACTTGAATTACGTTATCCAAAGGCGAACAATGTACTGGCTTATTACAGATAAAGACTCACTCGGCAATGTCCCTATCTGCTTTATTGTGTGTACTGTAAGAGGGTATTAAACGGCGACGATACGTGTATTAAGCGGCGCAAAATGAATAGTAGAAGAGGACGATGTAGAGTAGGGATCTTCTTAACGAGACGGGGATCATCTAGATAAGAAGGAAGGAGGCCTACGGGGTTCCCGTGGATGAAGAGGAGAACTTTAAGGGGATTTTCCCGCTGGGGAGCCAGCGCTGCTGTACGTAGGGAACCGCGACAATGTATAGCCGAAGAAAATCACGACGGAAAATCCCGAAATGCCAGGCAATGGGCAAAGAGTTATGGAAGGGAATGACGGCCCAATCGGTTAGGGTGTTGCTTGTAGAATCGAGCGTCGTGGCACGCAGGTACTGTGCGTACAGTCGATCGATAAAGCGTTACTTTATGACGCGGGCAAAGCGCGCCCACTGCTGCGCGGGCTATAACGGTAATAACCGTAACATTAATAATTAGCCAGCTGTAGTATGTAACGTGCCACCGGCAACTAATGCGTCCCGGGAGTCTCATAAGGGGGAAAGCGTTAGGAAATCGAGGGAGAGAGACGAGAGATTCTGCCGATCTACCACGACCCTCCTGCTCTCGCTCCATGTTGCTCCGACTCTATCAGATTCTCCGGGTTCCCCGTACGAAGAAAAGTGATTTAATACCGATATCGGCGCGTTACGCGTGGAAATTTCTTTGAGACGCAAATTCACAGTCCCGCCATTTAATGCCCCGAGCCCCGACCCGATCTTGTAATTCTCGTTTCCTCGTGTACCGGGGAATAAAGTGTTAATATGAATTCATATTTTATGGGCTCCCATTGAGACGGCATGGGTTTTAATGGGACCCGTAATAATTTATGATAAGATATCCGAGCACGCTAAACTGCTTCAATCACTGAATCGTTTCATTAGAAAACAGTTATCACGCGAGCGAACGAGTCTATCTGGTTTACTTCCATGCAATTTGATATAACGCTCGACGAAGAGGGCCGTTGGACGTGGGTTGCTTCGATTCGCCCGTGAATTTCTCATTCGTACTTGCTCTTCCGGCCTGCACCGCTCCCACGGGACGGGTTCCCGTCGTTTTTTTCCTCCGCGCGATCCTGACTGACGCGTAGCGCCAGTTCGGAATGGCCGTTGGCCGCAGCGACGACATAAATCGCTTCTCCGGCGAACACGGATAAAATCCCCGTGCGACTTTCTTTCGGCCTCTCGTCAGGATCGGAAATCGGGCCGCTTAATCCGCTGATAATGGCTATCCGGGCAACGCCATTTTCCCAGCGCGATCCTCGGCTAACTGTTCCCGTCGCGGCGGTCGCACGTTTCTTTTGCTCGGCAGGTTCGTTAACGTCTCGGTAAGATCGTAACGGCTCGACATAGTAAATAGTGTCAACCCACATGCCTCCCGGTTATTAAGCGCCCTCGCGCCATTGTAAGAAGCCGCGAGACAGTCACGACATGTCGTGCCTTTACATTACCCCTTTTTTGCCCGACACTATTGTCTGTGTACCGACGCCGATTGTATTTACATGTTTGGACAATCGTTCGTGCTTTACAAGGCCTCCAATATGTCGCGATCGGTAGGTCTTGCTCACAGTTTTCTCAAAGGACCCTCGTATTTACGTGCGACGTTAAGTTTTTAGTAGTTAATTTTACGATTCCAAAATGGTAGTTTCTTTGGACCGATTATAATGGCAATAATAACCGCATGCTTTCTAAATGAACATTGGTAAGAAGATTATCATTATAAAAAGTTTAACATCGCCGGCTGTTATAGATGTTTGAGCATTTATGATATTATTAACGCCATTCGCCGAGTCTGTCATTAACGATTTTGCTCAAGACCAGTATGTAATAACACGATCTTTGGTTTATCAGCCGACACGAGCGGGTAACAACATTCCGTGAAACGTTATAACGCCACTAGTTATTAAATAATTAAGGCTATTATTTTACGAGCGTGAAGAAAGCAGCTGCGTTCTTCACTGTCTCGGCCGATGGTAAATCTTGTCTCTTCCCCCTGCCAACATTCGTTCCATTTTTCCTTCTTCTCTTAATTCTCAGAACTGAAAACTCCGCGCCATTACCAGACACACTGCTCCTCCTTATTTCCGTCCCTGCTTACATCAATATTTTCAGCATCTTTTCGGGTTCACCCTTATTCCATGCATTTTTTTTTTTTGAAATTTCCGCATTGGACGAAGCACGGTCTCTCGGCAGATACGTTTCACCTATTGGGTTATCCCTTTTAGCATCTCCGACTGCGTCCCTTTGGGTTTACGTGCGCGACCTTCCCCCCGCCCTTGCTCCGCCCTGTCATCTGGTTTCCTGCGTTATGTACGGGCAGGGCACATCGTGGCGCAGTTCTGCTGTACGTGTGAGCGTCCGGCACGGTGTGATGCTGGGGCACAGTGAATGCGAGCGACCGTGCCGTCGCTAACTCCATAGCTCGGTTATTATAAATTCCCGTGGAGTAAGAGCGGAGTAGGTAGCCCGCCGTAGGTACGCAACCAACACACGGGATGCACAGTTGTGTCTACCTCCGTAGCCGGATAATAGTCCGAAGCGAGTGCTGCCGCGAAAAGGGCGAGGTCAACGCGTCTGTCGCATATTAAAGACAAGCGCGCTTGTACCGCGGGCTGCTGCTGCTGTTGCAGGAGGGACAGGAATGCACACACCGATGCAACGATGCGCTCACACTGACCGCACGGAGCCTCCCCTCTCGCGTATAAATGGCTCGTATATATTCTAACGTACAGGCCGGCCTATCGACGCGTAGGCGGAAGAGGCTCGCCCGCTCATTGATACCCTTCAACGCTGTATTATCGCGCCGGGAGATCTGCGCGAATTAACTGTAAACCGTGCATTAAACGGCCACGTACCCACTGTCCGGGTACGACTGTTTTAATTGCACGTCGGATAATCGGGGATCTTGATTTGACGAGCTCTGCGCTACGCGCAAATACCTGCTGTCAAGTAAATCATACATCAGTTACGTCGCGTGGAAACATTCCCTGTGCTTAATCGTACACTTGATTGTGTGCCAAGCGTATATCACTATAGTGCGACAGCTGAGGGACAGTAATGTCGACGAGCGTACGAACGTGTACAATAATTGGATGAAGGTGCGAAGAAAGTTGCTTGTTCTCCCTTAAATGTGCATCTGCGTTTCAATTACGTTGAGATCCAGATAAGATCTTGTCATTTCCTTCTTTATATCCGGTAAAAACCGTTGTTGTTTGGCAAACGATAACTCGCTAGGCTCTGGGCTTAATTAGATATGTGCATAAGAAATTGGGTCACGCTCCGTTGCGCCAACTAATTAGGAGCAAACAATTACTCGGGAGAGTGAGGCGACTATAAAGATAATATCTGAGCGAATGATTTCTTTCATCTCCCCTTAATTCCCCAGGCCGTCGTAGAAACGACGATTATCGCTGGAACGCCGTTACCATGAGCGACAACTCCTCCGAACGTTAGCTTTGTGCGAGAAAAATTCTCCGCATACTTTGGCCCGTCTACAGCCCGGCCGAAATTCTTCGCCGGCTTCCGGGGCCGTTAATTCGATTAATAAATGTCCCGAAAGGGAGAAGGACGTCATCTCTCGGCAGGATAAACGCGCGTTCTCGACTCGCGTATCACCGTTGATTGCGGTTCTCTCACGCGCGGTAATTAACATCAGGGGGGGAGGCGGGAAAGCAGCCGAAAGCGTCTTAGCGTGGTTATTGCACGAGGTACAAGACGAGTCGTGTTTTGTACTCGCCAGAAGAAGCGAAACGGTGGATGGTTGACCGTAAAATTAGTGTTATTCGCCAGTGAGTTGTCAGGACAAACCAAAATACGGCCGCGACGAAATTCCCTTACCTTGGCCCATTTTTAATGCCGTGCATATGGAAGACGGGTATGCGGAAAATAGGGTTTATCCGTGGACGGAGCCGCCGGTTACACCGGTTTTGACGTAGTTGAATTTCGAGTAACCGCGGAAAGATGTGTGTAGATACCAGTGCAGTACGCTCGAGGAGCGTAGTCCAGCGAGCGAACAAGGCGAAATAGTAGAAAATGAAGGAAAGGGAGGGACGATGGGATGGGGGAATGATGAAGGCGATACAGCGAAGATGGTAAAAGGAAAAAGAGCGCAAAGTTAAGGACGGCCGAGTGGGTAGGCAGTAATCGAAAGAGCGAGATAAAGAAGTACGACGGTGCACGAGGGGGACGGGGGCAAAGGCGGTAAGATGGAGGAACAACGAAGACAATGTAGCAACGATCGGGAACCGGGAGAGGGTAGACGAGGTTTAGAAATAAAGGAGAGCCGATAGGAAGATAGACAGGAATGGCGAGAGTGCGATAGGAGCATTATGAAGGCCGGCGTGGAGACGGTGCGCTGGAAGAGGGATGAGAGCGTGAAAAGGGCAAAGGAAGAACGAGGAAGGTGGGATGCAGAGTCGATCGTGCAGCTTCCCCTCGTAGCCGATCATTAACGGCCATGAAGCGGTCCCTCGCCGATTAGCTAACTAATCATCGAAGGAGTCACTTGCGAGTTTTTCGTCGGGCCCCGTTCGCTTAATAAGATTAGTTTCTTGGCCTCTCCCCAGCGACGTCTCGGATGTTTCGCGCAGAGTAACGATTATTACAGTCGCAAAAGCGTGACGGCCATATTTCAAGTAGACCTTCTCTGGAGAAATTCCACGCTGCTCCCTCCTGACAAGGAACTTATAGATACATGTATATTACATGTGATGTAATTAATTTCGTACTCGCCGTAGATTTATGCCAGTACAAACGTCTAAATATGTTTATGCACGTATACCTGTTTAAGGCCATAAAGAATTTCATTAACGTTCGCACTCGACGAAATCCTCGCGGGTTCATAATTTCACGCGGCGCGTATATTTGCATAAAGTGTCGAGTTCTTGCGGTTCTCGCTCATTAGGCTTCCCGTTAGAAATTTAGTAAGTGTTGTCACGTCCGTTGACTCGTTATTCAGTGCCTTCAATGATCAACATTTCCTCGTACAGTGTTCTTTCGCTAGTACAAACAAATATGCTTCAGATTAAAACGCAGAATTGACATCGCGTTATCGCCATTGGGGAGATAAAGATTTCCTTGGAAACTTCAATTCCGGGAACTGCCGTGCGACAATTCTTTTCTATCTTCGCCGACGGATCATCTTTATCCTCCTGGCTCGCGCGGTTATTTCCTGGTCCGTGACGTCGTCCTATTTTCGGGAGCTCGGTCTCGAGGAACCGGCAGTCCATAAAATTTTCATAAAGAGCCTGCCGCCAAGCCCCCCTCTCCACCTCTCCCCAAGTATCCGCACAAAGGACCACGCGATGAGTTCTCGCGGCGGATCCACGAGGGCCCCCGGGGGCCGGGAAACGTGAATAATATGCACCTGCTGCGATCCCCGAATGAGCTACGTGCGCACCCGCTCGACGACGTTAAAACCTTCTCTTCCCGGGCCAACGGAGGTGGGGGGTGTGTCACGTTTTGCCGGCGAATGCGCGCCCACCGAATTCCCTCACGTTTCATCGTCCGAGCGGGTCCTGATTTCCCCGTGCACGGGGATTCGCGGATTATGGAACGTCCGGTTCTTGGCCGGCCATTGAAATTCCTTCGTTACGATATCCCACGACAGTGTCGTAACTCTCGACGATGACGATGGGAAAGGGCGACGTAGCGAGAAATCGCACGAGCGAATATCGCTTTCAATTCGACTTTACAGAATTTTTCCTCCGTTATGTACACGGGGATTCGGATTCTGCGTAAAGTAATCCGGAATATCTGTACGACGGTGAAAAATAATCTCTTGCCACGGGGGTTATTTAAATGTCACCGATTTTCGCGTAAAAACCGTTCGACGAGTTTTCACAGTTTTACGTGTTCCAAGTAAACACAGTGAGTTGGTTCGTTCCGATATTTCGACAGTACACCTCGCTTCACGCGCAAACGTTGAGGCTATGTTAAACTATTCCTTTTCCTTTCGACTGCGTTTCGCGGAAAATAATAACGATACTATTCTCCCGTTATTTCTTGCCAATTCTTGCACCTGTTTGACGATGTATTATAATATATTTTCGATTACCGGACGATGCTGGCCGCATGCCTGGCCCGTCCGCAATTTTTCCTGCGGCGGATGAAATTCCGGAGGTTACTGTCGATCATTCCGCGGACGAGGGCAAGCGCGGCCGTACGTTGGAAAAATATTAATTAGCCGCGAACCGCGCGTATGTAGGTTGCGGCCGTAGGCGGTACGCGTTTGCCGTGTGTGTAAGTGACGGTGCTATTCGCTGACCCGACCGCTGGCCTAAGCCGAGCTCGTTACATAAGTAGCCTAGGTAAATTACCGATCCGGATTTACGTAGAGCCAAGGAAAGTCAGGGACGATAAATGAACGCACAAGGAGTCATGCGAGAAAGCCATAAGCTAGAATTACTGTCCGTTATCATCAGCGGTAGATGCAAAACCTGCCATACAGAAACACAGGAAATCGTAATAGAATATTATGTTAAAGATCTTGAGCAACTCGTTTCACAGAAATGCTCCAACGACCCAAGCTGGTAAAGCACTAGTGTTCTTTTCACTGTAACATTGTGGATCGCGGTTGTTCTTACCGCAAGCTTTTCAACTTGCTGAATATTATATTTGAGCGAATGCCAGAGGTGTAACGGAGGAAACGGAGAAAGAAACGAAGAAACGTAGATAAAAATGCGGGAAGGTAATAAAACTAGAACGACAGCGGTAGAAGACGGAGTTTTACGTCACGGAGATTGCCTGGTAATGGTCGCGCGACACGCACAATGGAAATACGACTTTGGTCGTGGGTATGGAAGGTCTCTACGTCATCAAAAGCCATGCGTGCGATACTGGCGTATCGGTGTTTACGACGTTGCGAATCCATCGGATGACCGAAATAGTCTTACCAGCTCGTAGACGGGAAAAGTATCGTTCGACATTTTCTCGCGAACCTGTCACTTTCAAGTACGAAACGCACGTACCTAAATAAATCGCTCCGGTTAGCTGGCAGTCATGCAAATGATACACACAAGGGATCGTAGCTTTATGTTCGAATGGTTGTTCGAGACGTTCTTAGCACGTGTCGATCGTTTCCATAGAAAAATCGATAAAGATATATCCTACATGTTATTGCGAACAGATATGCAGTCGTCACAGCCCTCGGAGAGTCTCTAAAGCTGCCTTTAAATTCGCTCCGGGATACCGTATTTCCATGAAACAAGAGATCTCGGCATAAGAATCGACAGATACCCTGTCACCGAGTTCTGAAACTGCCTCACGAGACAATGTTACATTCGAGGCTTCGTCGCACTTGTCCGTAAAATAGCGGATTTAACAATGTCTAACTCCGTGGTGCCTGACAAGCTCGACACTCGTGACTTCCTGCTATAACAGTTTTACAAAAAAGTAACTTCAAAGAATCTCTCAAGAAATTCAAAGATCACTAAGATCCTATGAGTTCCTTACGCGAGTTATTGAGCAATAAATTTACATTCAGCTCCGCGAAGCAAAATAGAAAATGTGTAAATATCAATTGGTGTGATTTGTGGAATGATCTTGTGTTACCTGAAACAAGTGTTTACACATTTGCGTATTTAATGGCTCACCGTTCAAAAATCTTGAAATCCATTATACGCATGTCTCAGAGTAACGTTCGAGTGGGATTTCGTGTTATTCTTAAGTAGGCGTGTACCGTTTAAGATCGTTCACGGACCATCTCGATCATTTATGTAAACTTAAGTTCGTTGTAAGTACAATTCTCTGTCGATAAGCAGACATCAGCTACTAAGAAACCGTTTCCGCGAGACATTCTGCCGCTTGCTTGCCTTATGATGTGGATCCCCCCGTGGTATTTACGAGAAGGTCATGAACCCTTCTAAGGTGAAGCCCGTATATTGCCCAGCTTCTGGCGTAATCTGACGTGTCCTTCAGACCCGTTTGGCTACCTCGTCGTTACAGATATACGCAGTAGTACCGTCATTTTACGGCGCCAAAGGAGAAGGGACAAAGAAAAACAGGTACAACCAACAGGGACGAACATTAATAAAAAATACTGCAAACACGAGAACCATGCTTTCCGAGGCTGTCTTTTCATCGAGCCAATGAAATCATCGCGCCGGGAAAGCTACGTATAACGAGGAATATTTCTCTTGTCACGCGGATCGACTGTTTTTTTATATATGGGCCATGTATTTTTCTAAGACCACGGTGGAACAAGTGAATCGCAAAAAGAGGGGGACGTGCCGAAGGGGAGGGTGGAAACGGCACGTGGGAGCGGTGAAAACAAAAGGCAGGGAAAGAAGGTGGAAGGATCCCTGGATCCTGTTTACATTATTTCGCGAGCGTACGGTCGTGACATCCCGTTGGCGGAGAGGTCGGGACCCTTCCGGTTATAGAGGCGAGAAAACCACAGAGGCGTTACGTGTTATTTTGGCGCCTGCTATAACCAGACGCATATTTCATCCGTCCCACTTTCTTGTCACACGTACCATGGTCCAAGCGAGACGGCGAACAAGAGGCTGAGAATGAGGGGGGGAAGGGGAGAGGAGAGCAGCGCACAGAGTGCAGGCACCTTGCTCGCAAAGAAGGCACTCCTTTTGCTCCTGCTGTAAAACCACGCAGCTGCTATGCACCCGTACGTTGCGTGCCCCCTTTAAAACTGACGGCTAACGGTAACCCCGAGATCGAAAACCGTCGAGAACCATCCAGGTCGTTCGAAATATCGACGAATCTCGGAAAAACGTGTCGCCGTATCGACGATTTTTCGCAATGACAATAATTCAGGATATTCACGTCTCATTGCTAATCGATCCGTGCTGTTCTCAAGTTCCGACTTACTTTCGCTCCGTTCTATACTTTTCAAGCTACGAATTCTAAGGGTTAAGCGAACGTCTTTAAATCGAGTGACGAGGAGAACCTGAAGTGGATTGTGATTAAAGTGTATCTTTCCCGTGCATCGTGGCACTGTGAAATATTCTGTTGTCTCTTTTAGAAAATGTCACAACGTGTCTGTATTCACGCTTCGCCTATCCGGCGGAGTTGTAAGAGAGATTAGTAAGGTTCCCGGCGCCGTAACGTTCAGCGCGATGAGTATGAAATAATGGTAGCTGGCGTCTCGCGGGAGAGCAAAGTAAGACAAATCGATTAGGCTGTGGAAATCTCGGCGGGCCACGTCGAGTCGCGACGAAAAGACGGAGAAGCGTGTGGCAAACTGGCTGGCTGGGCAAACAGGAAGGTCGAGAGCGACTTTCAGCCGCGACTATCGGCCGGTCTTTAATTTCCTTAATACGTCACCGTTCGAGCAGAACCAATTAGAGACAGCCTGATATCGTGTCGGTGTTAGTCTGCCGACGACAATCTTCCGCGGCGCCATATCTATCCACCAGATACCAATTTCCTCCCAGTTTCTTCACATCTACCTGTCTCTACATGACAATATACCACCCCCCAATTTTTCCGAGGCTTTAAAAATATACTCGTTAATCGCCTACTCCATTTCTCCAACGTCGTAAAATTATTTTCTGTATATTGCTGTTCGTTATAACGCCTAAGACGTATATGCATTCTCGTCCACCGTTGCTCCCGATATAATAAAGTTTAATGGGGATCAAGTGTAATACACGGTTTTAAGCCTTGCGTCCTGTTTTACTGTATCATCATATAGGATAAGACCCTTTTATAGTGGCGGTGTACTAGCACACATTCCAACGCACTTTGTCCGCGTCTGATATTTATCATAAAAACCAGCATGATCGAAAGAATTGACAGGAGTATCAGTATCGGTTGTTACGTCAGGTCGGCCGACGTCCCTCAATCAATGCACGTCGCAAAACTTGTGTGTGTTTTACGTCAGTAGCACCTAACTGCGCGCGCTGGTAAATTGCGAAACGCGTGAGAAATATTGGTAGGGAATTTCAGCGATGGATCGACGTCTCGGCGTGGCTGTCAATTCTTGTCAGCGCGACGTCGTTTAACGTCGTTGCTCAGTTGCCTGTGCAATGTACGTTACTTTGCCCGTGTATATGTGTGTGACCCTTTCCCGACCCGACCTGAATACACATTGGGGGGACCAGCCACTGGCAATTGGGTATTATTATACGCCCTCTCGTGGGTGTTCCGTGGGGAGATAGAGATTCTGATCAGGGCTTGCAGCGGGACGTATATGTACCGTTGTCTCAGGAGTAATCGACTCCTCGACAGTGTGTCTCGTCCATATATCGTCGCCCGTGCTTTAGACCCGGCGACCTTTGCGCCGATATCGTTAGCCATCAGCAGTTAGGAATTATTTGGGGTTTCTCCAAATCATCAACATTACCAGCGACCCAATCATCGTAAAATGGTACGGTACAATTACAGCTGTTTGCTGTCCCAGCCACACAAACACACACACACACACACACACAGACATACCGAGAGCTATTTGCAATTGGATACTATTGAATTTCCCATTGTAATCCAGGGAAATTCCAGTTGAAGCCGAGCTGTCTGTAATGTCGTAAAAATAAGCAACCTCAAAGGGCTTTCGCCCGAGCCTATGGTATTATCGTTGCCTTTGCCGTTAGCAGGAATCACCACGAGGAATTACGTCAATGACGTGTACTTAACAATTCCACGAAAGGCCGTAATGCAAACTCTGTAAATTAATGGCAATGTAATTACCATCGACATACTTTAATATATATGCATGAAAATGTTCCTTTGAGAGTGAAGCGACTGAAAATGATTTGGCCTGAAATCAGCGAGATACACGTTCCTCCGGCGAGAGAACACGCCTGGAACGCAGTACGTTAGGTTTATCCGATTCGGATAATGCGGCGGACCTTCCGGTAATCCGTGGGGCTTGCAATCGAGACTAAACCGCTTGTAATATCGACACAACAACCCGCCGAGCCATTCGAACCACCGTTGCCTTAGTCGGCGCACGAGCAACGGGGAAGCGCAGTTCTGAGCTGCTCCAGTGCACGGGGAAAATTGAATTAAAGTCACTTAAGTGTTTACCCACGTTCTCAATTATACACGATGAACCCTTGCCATGGAAATAATTATCTTTTCAGCCTGCTATCCTCCGGCACGGCGGCCCGCTGTGTCGATACCGTTCGACATCTTCATCTTCGATACACTCGGTGTTACATATTCCTGCAGGGCCAGCCATACGAACATTCTCCGCTGACATTTTCATTCAAATTACAAGTATAAATGATGAACAATACTTCAGTTCCTTAACGCGGGGCATATTACGTTAATTCCATACATTTTCTACGCATCTTTGAGATATGTCCAGTCTTTTTGACGAAAATCAAATACTCTTAAGAGGTGATGTAAATACTGTTTAGCCGTTGCTATGGGTACATGGTGACCTATCGACTTTCGATAGGGAACAGCAGCGAGTTAACTGTAGCGGAATAATGATATGATTTTTCTTTGGATTCCTGGAAAGGAAAGAGAGAGCGGCTCGCGAATCTTTCGTCGGGGACTACAGGATTGGGTATTAGAAATGAATCGCGGGCGAACGCGAACGAGATTCAATGAGGGGCTCGACGAGGAGCGAGATCAAAGGAACCTTAAGTCGTTTTATGAGCGGGGGATTGGATCTCCGGTCGCGTATGATTGTAAGTCCGGTCTCTATCGATAAATCCGTCCCTTTCAACTCGACGTACAGAACCGCGTAGCCCGCTAGCAAACCCATTTGGTGTCCTTCATTGGTAAGATTTAGTGGACGATATTTCGTATCAGGTTGGACATCTGTCAGAAGCTGCAAAGGATTGAGAAAAGACATTATTCAACTAACTTAGAATCGTCTTTCAAGACATTTGGCAGTCAAGTAGATATAAGGCAATGTTCTTTTCACATGCAGAGCTTGCTTATGAATTGTTAAAATCGTTTTTTAAGCTGCTTACGAGCAACTATATGGGAGTGAGTGCATGATTAAAAAACCAGAACCGTTGGTGCTCGTACAGGAAATGTCGAAAAGTTGGTCAAAGAAACAGAAGGTAGACAGGCCGCGATTGCTCGAAAATCGGATAAAAGCCTCGATCTGGGGAGGAAATATAGCAGGGACATTTTGTTGAAGCATCTATGCATCGAAAACGTGGGAGAAAAGAGAATTTCACAGGGCATGATCACCCCATGTTCTGCGTTTATCCTCAAGCGAGTCGCGTTTATCTGCGCCTCACGGGCAATAATTTCATCGAACTGACGCGGGGGAATCGATAGCGCAGCAACACTCGAGCAATGCCGTTTCCCGTACTTTTCCGTATCGCATCTATCTTCACCTAACATCCAGTGCAACCTCGTTACTCGCGTTCTGATTTTCGCTCAACATCAAACACAAACAGGATGCTTCACCTCTTTGTACTGCAGAGAGCTCAATTCCAAAGGGGGGCAACTGTAAACCCGAGAACGGTGAGGATGCGTGCAATTTTCCGAATCTTAGAGAGACACAGTAGTGTTCTTCGGTTTATACGTTTCTCCATTTTATCTAAATCTTCGTGTCGCTATTAACATTTATTTTGTTTCACAAGAAAGATTTTGTGTACGTACACCTAGTGAGAAAGTTCATCACGCATATTATACATTATGTAAGAACCTTTAAAACGTGCTTGTTTCTTTTGAAAATTTACTTTAAAGCGATACAGATTCTAAATTCATTTCATCGACGACGACTGAAATTTCTGTCTCGATAATTCGTGTAACTTGTCGCCCTTCGATTGTTTCGTTAACGTTAACCATTCCCTGTCTTTCCCTTCCTCGTGAACACGATTGTGTTGCCTGCCGATCTGTCTGTCCTTCCTTTCCGTTTGTTGCCTTCGTTCGGTCCCGTTCTCCGGCGCTTTCCTTCACCCTCGTTCACAAAGCGACCGCAGCTTCCGTCGTTTCAGCACGTCGGGCCCTAATGAAATGCCACGCGCGGTAGAAGTAAAATCTTCTCGAGCGTTTGTCCGGGCTTAATGCGTTCTCACGAGAGAGCGGGTGCCGCTTGGGGCGCGCTTCCCCGCTGGATAATTAATTATCCTTTGACCTGACGGTCATCCCACCGGCCCGTGTAGGACTTATCGCGATCGATAGGCCAACGAAAGAAAGTTCGGATACGGCCAGTTCGATTCCGCGCGCCCGAACACCCCGAAGAGGGGAAGAATGCGCGGAGGTACAAGGCTTACAGATAAACGCAGATGCTACGTGGGGCAAGCTCTATCGCGAGCGACTCCCCAGAGTGACTAAGTCGAGAATAACGAGGTACGTTCGTTGATGTCGGCTGAACCTTTCTTGATGTCTCGCGACCGTTACCGGAGATTGCTATCCGGATCGCGCCGAGGGGAGAGGGACCATAGGGGAAGGGGGGGGAACCACCCACGACGACGTACCACGGGGAATAATGCCGTTTTTTCCGGCACATCGGCTGTTTTTTTCCACCCTCCCCCTCCCCTTGTCCACGTTGACAAAGTACGAATCGTTGGCCCTTAACGGCCAGGAAAAGGACCCTCCTCGTGCTTAGGAGAGACTTCCTGCGCTCTTGCCGAAGGCTGCTCCGACGTTGCAGCGTCACTGTCAATGTACCAACAGTTTCGAGAGCTGGTGCCGGTTGTCGGAAGAGAAGGGACGCGGAATTCCACGGTCTTTGAATAATAATGCCTATAACGATATGCCCGGGACTTTGCCTGACCGTGCGCGCCGCATGTACATACTTATATCGTGTGCACCGGTGGATGTACTTAGCGGGAAACGTACGGAGACCGGCGGTAAATTCAGCTTCGTCGTCGGGGAAAAGACACGCCGACCACTCGAGATCATTCCGGAATCGTCAAGAGAGAGAAAGGGGATCCCTCGTTTTCCTTAACCTCTCACCCCCCCTCTTACCCCCTCGACTTTCCAACGTCGTGTCGTGCATAAGACCGACGTCAGAGCGCGACTCTTGCCACGGTTCGCGAAACGGTTAAGTAACGCAGAAAATATCCATCACGGGGGCCCCGTAGATGGACAGAAGAGTTAACCTTTCCCCGGAGGGGGAGACGGCGGAGTCTCGGGGATGCCGGGAGTTCGCATGAGCACGTTAATGCGGGAGGCTAGACGGAAAGAAGGGACCAGATAGAGCGAGAGGGGGAAGGACGAAGCTTACCCGCTATCGTCCTCCCCCTTCCCCCCGGTCCCCGGGATTCGCGTTATCTCCGAGAGTGTGCATACATTTGCCCGGCGATGCAGTTCCGTTTTCTTGGCTTCTCCGTCTCTTCGCCAAGCCCCCGTTTCCTTCGGTCGACATCTGTCCGCTTCTGGTGGACTTCCCCTCTCCCCGCGGCATTGACAATCGTTGGACGAGCCTAACTGTTACGAATTGTCGCGATAATTTCGCGCACAATGGATGCTCATCGGCCACGCGGAATTTCGGTACGACTGTTCCCCCGCCGCTGTGACGTCACGCGGCAGATAAATCTACGACTATTCCCCCGTGTCGTCGGGGACTGACGTTACAAGCCGATGCCGGCCAGTGCGTCCATTCTGATGCGCAGGACGGATAAGGATACTGATTGCGGCTAAGAACGGCACATTCCTGGGCCGGACAAATACCCGGCCAGAACCGTTTGCTACTTTTAATGCCGCGTAACAGTCGGCGAATATCTGCTTTCGTTCATCAATGCTGAACCTTACGGTAACACAATGCATCGGCCTCCCGCTTTAACTCTCCGAGATAAACCCAGTACCGGCTCGGACTGTTACTGCAAGAGAGTCCAATGTGAACATTAAGTAAACCGCCGTTTCAGAAACCGCTGATATACCGATCGTCACTTCGCACCGCCAGCTAATACTTCCACACCGTTTTGGTACACGCACTTCAATCTTTATTGATTATGGAATACTCGACAAGTCGATTTAACTGTCAGACGCAGCGAAATTTCAAAGATATAAGGAATACGTGACGTTACAATTGATGGTACAAAAAGTTTATACAGCTCAGTGTTCGAAGCGTTGATCAAGGAAGCGTTTATAAATCCTCGATAAATCAATACAACTGACATACGCGGCGAACTTGGAGCCATGTAATTCGTGTAATACTGCAAAGGCATGCAATTAAACCGTCTTTCCGTGGCATGACAAGTTCTTAGAAGGCGGTACTGAAAGCCTTGCAGTCCGCATTGGTGGTTCTGTACGAGCGGGGTCTATCCCCGACGATTAATCGACGCATGGTTCTCGTCGTTACCCCGCGTTAACGTTGTCGCAAGACATTGTAACGGCCGTCCCCTTACGGCACAACAGCGCGTCCTACACGTCGCCTAGTCGCGGGTATTCAAAGCTACAGACTCACTCGTGCGCCCGTATTCCATCTTCCACTGAGCGTCGAGTGCTGAGTTTAATGACGCCACTGCCGAGAATTATGCCTACGGAGCCCGTGTGTCGTGCCCCTACACACTTGATTACTTCTGTATTCTTTACCGCTTAATAATGAGCGCTGAGACCGCGCTGTTCGTCACCCGAATACAATCAGCCGCTACGTCTTTCCCTTTGCAAGTTCTTTCCCGGCTGAATTGCGATATTACCGTGCAAAAAGTACTGTACTTTACTCGTGCGGAAGGACGAAGTCCATGACAGAAATTTAAGCAACGAAATTCAGGTATTAATTGCCCTCATCGTTAGACTCGATCGATAAAATGTACTGCTTCTCGAGTCCGTCCTTGAATTGAGAAAAAGACATTTCGACAGGTAAATACAGTTGAAGGCCAAGACGGATAAATTTTCGAGCCACTTGACTACCTGTACAGTCTGCTGAAACTTCTTCGCTGTGTTATTAAGGAATTTACGTATACGTTACGGCTATAGAAGGAATTTATGTGTGTCAGATAAAGTTGGTAATAATACGCGAATGTGTGGAGCAATGTCGATACGGCTATAAGCGAAATGAAAGTCTGTGGAACGTCGCGATCGTTCTCTCGTCCGAGGCGATCGCCCCTGACATTTTATTCGCCGGACGGAAGGGAACGACCCGATTGGTGCACCCTATACCGTATCGAGAAGAGCCAGGACCGTAGCAGGCCACCGCACGGGAATGTACACACAGACACACACACACATAGAGGACACACAACGCGCCGTACAATTCCACGGTTCACGGTATAAACATAACGTTCCCTCGTACGACGGGCACCGACGACGGAAGTGGTCGGGCGACTCTATTTTCCGATGCCGCGAGTAGTAAGCGGATTGCGGCGTCGAATGTTGACACAGCTTTCCGTGGACGAACGATAGCCATAAGGAAATGCCACGTTCACTTTATTCGTGTACGCGGCCTCTAGAAGCCCGATATACTGCTCGACCATGGGGCTTTATCCAGCGTTGTCCACTAGAAGACCGAATATGAGCATCCCCGGGATAAGTGTGAGTGCCGGGGAAAAGCAAAATCTTGCCAACAATGACCGCAGGAATGTTCTACCTATCACATTGGTTTACCGCCGTCGTGGGGATGCTATCGTATACACGCTGAATATTATCTCTCGCATAATCGAATAACCATTTATGCAAGTTAGATACTTAGTAAGATAGGAGTTTCATTAAAGTGTACGGTTAAGATGAGCGTAAAAAGATACGTGGATATCACGAGAACATCGAACGTCAGTGCGTTCGATTTTGTTCTCCGAGGTGGAATATCGATAGTTTGTGTTAAATGTGTCAACACTTGCCGAGATACGTCGTCGTGTACTCGTGTAAGAGGATTTCCTGTTTTAGTCGGCTGAAGCGTGTGCGTTAACGTAAATTTGAGAGACCTTCGAAAGCGGCAAGCGGATTGAAAGGACCGTCATTTCGCGACACCAGTCGACGAGTCTCGGTGCTGGCGAAGACCTGCGGCAAGCGTTCGTGGTGTAAAGCCGAAGATGACTTTTCCGGTGTGTCTTATTTTACAACGACCTGACGTATCGACAAGCAGCTCGTCGAGACGCGCCGTTCGTCTAACAGATCTACTTGTTTCGCGTCAGTGAAAACCCTGAAAAATGGTACGACCTCTATCCATCTTCCCTCGATGTGTCGTACACGCGCGTATATTTCCCTCTATGTCTGTCTGTCTGTCCCTGTGTGTGTGTGTGTGTGTGTGTGTTGGCGCGTGTGCAATTGAGAACGTAGCGTGGAAGTTCATAGTGACGGGCTTTCAAAGGAGTTCGTCTTCGTGCTTGGGTGTCGACGTAGTTGTAACACATGGTCCTTCGTGGCGGCACGAGGACACCGACGATGAGGACGAATAACCCAAGAGCCAATTTCCTTAATAAATGATCCTATTACCCGGTGCGCACGCGCCTTCCTTCGTGCACGGTAAAAACTCCCCGTTAAAACGTCTTATATATCATCCCAACGTGAAATTGGATATTTATTGGTGACAGATGGGACATGCTGGTTTCGCGGATCACGCCGCGCAATCAATCATATCGTAACACTATACACTCGCAGCTCCCTCTGTGTAATGAATCGCGGCTACTGTAATAAGGAGTCAATGCTGACGGTCGACGCTTGTTAAAGCGACGATGATATCTCTCTTTGAATAATGCACGAGTTCATTGAAGGCTTCGATTACTGATAAACATAATTAATGGCACTACTACTAAGTGGGGTTACAGCGTCTGTCGGTACAAGCTGTTACTTCTACCACTGATAATGGCTTTATGACTCCTTTAATGACGACTCTTACCCGCTTACTTCCTAATCGCGTATTAACCATACACCAGTGTCATAGTTTGTCATTGACTGCTCTTTAAAGTTGCAAACATTGTGATTGATAAATTAACATAACCGTTCGTTGTAACGACGATTAATAATTCGACGGATGACTGTTTCCTTGCTACGAGCGTCACTCAGGATTACACGTGTACATTTGTTAGAACATTGCCGGCGTTGCTTATCGCTATTTACAAATCTCACTGTGTGTGTATACGATACCGTTGATGCTCGTTCTACGGACATCGTTACGTTGTCAGCAGATTCCTAGCTGACGCGATAGCGACGTGGAAAGATGGAAAAAGGCTCCTGAAGGCGATATACGGCGAAGGACTTCGTGGGAGCTGTACGTTGGGCTTGTTAAATTTAACTTGGGGCTTTTCGATCTGCCTGTCTCTCACCTTGCCGCGCTTCTCTCTTCCTCCCTGGACCCGTGGGACATAACGGCACTGCCAATGACAAACGGCGCGGGGTACGGGCACAAATCACGCGGACCCGAGGACTGCTACGGGGAATGAAATCATTTTTCTGCTCGTCTTCCGTCTCGAACGTCCTTGAGTGCGCGGCGCAAGGAAATCCAACGAATCCACCGTTCCCCGCACACCCCTCCACCCGCGCAATCGTCACCGTCTCGGATTCCTTCTTACCCATTACACCCGAGCTCGTTACAATGTCCCGCGACTCTCCTTAAAGCCCCGCTAATTAGCGGTGATTAATATGCGCTCCTGATTAAAGAAGTTCCTCCAGGCTCGTCGTCTGATCCGCCGCAAGAAAAATCGGCGCATCAAAGTTGGTAAAACGGCAAGTCCAACGGGCACGATTAATCAATATCATAATTGCCGGGCGTTCGATCTTGATTAACGCGTGTTCCGAAGATTTCGATGGCGGCGCTCAGGGAGATCGGGGGATGGCCAAAGAGGTGTGGGATTCCGTCGTCGAGGAGCCTGATGCCCAGGCGTTCCGCGCTGCGGGAACGTCATTAATACCGTCGTAATTTATTACACAGCTGTCTGACTGGCTGTCTGCCCGGCGATGTCTTCGGGGCGTAGTTGTCGACTCCCGAGTTGGACCGTTCGTGACGACACATGCGCGCACGTACCAACGTGGACGAGCAGATGGGCGGGGATCGTTGTTTGAGATGGGTCCTGACGACGGTTCATCGGATGGAGATGAACAGTTGGACGGGGAAACCGGGGAAAAAGGGAAAGCCAGGAGAAGAGCAATCGCGCGCTGCCACGGAAAAAGGGCAGTTAGAGTAAGAGTGGTGTCATTTATTATAGCCCCGCTGCGTATCGCGGGATGTCCCGTCTGATCGATACGATCAAATTGCGATCAATAAGTTGTCACTCGCTGATGCGCGGATTAATGACGCAACGCAAGCGCATGTTCACTGCTTTATCAGTATTTCTTCGAAAAACATGTTATATATCGTATCATTACATCGGTTAAAAATTGTGCCAAAACATAGGAATTCAGGCTGAATAAAAATCCCTGATCATAGGTAAATACGTACCGGAAAGACGTTTAGTTAACGTTTCGAGGATAACAGGAAAACTAGCGGTGTACGAGCGAGGCATTCGATTCCTGCGTGATAACAACGACAGGCCTGGAATCGAAGTCTCGGGAGGAGAAAATCGGGAAAAATTGTAAAAGTCGAGAACATGCACAATAGACGAGTCAGGGTAAACAGGGCATTACGGGAAAAGCTGATGAAAGGGCACTAATATCGTCGGATTGCCGCGGTCAGATGCTTGGAAAAATTGATCACCTCATGGAACTTAACGAAAATGCTTGACGTCGTCGCGGTCGATGTAATTCCAAGTAGGATTATGTCGTCTTGTTAGAAGATCGAGGCCACTGAAGAGAGAAGAACGTTGGTTCTTTGCTTGTATGCTTTCCATGTACCCCTTCGGCATTATGGAGGAGCAGTATACGGCGCTGACTAGAGCCGCGGAGCATGTAGGTCGTCGGCGAAGGATACGCGTTCGCTCTTAGCAGAAAGGAAATGTCGTTTTCGAGGAGGATCGATCGGATGACCGTTCAGAAGGCAGGTCAACCGAACCTGAAACGCCTGCCTCTGCCGAATGCTCAGCGAACTAGGGAATAATTGATGACGGACAGGAACTTTCATTCTGATCTTAACGCAACCGGGTTCGTATCCGAGCGGAAGGAAAAGTGAAGAGGCAACGATGGCGGAGGGGTACATCCTCCTCGCAGCCAATTAAACGTTATTCAAGGAGGACCTTTGAAACCCTCCGAGCCGTGGAAACGACGTCGAACTTCTCGTATCTACGTTGCAGGGAACTTTGTTCTTCGTTAAGCCCGATAATCGCACGCGAGTCTTATTACTCAGACTTATGTAACGTGTTATACCGCTCTTCTACTTGGCTTCGCTGTGTCAAGAGCACCGCCTTGGTTTCCCGCGGCACGAAAGCAGCTTCCAATGTTTCTGCGCAGCTTTGATCTCACAATTACTTAACTTAAATAGAAATCTCATCTGTCGTTAATGCGCGTACGCAAATATTAGTGGAAAGTATGGACCAAGTGTCGAGCTTTGCGTTAAACTTTAGCATTACATGTCATTGCAACGTATTCATTTTCAATCTCTTTCTCCGGTCTTTATAACGTACAGAAATCTGTTACATCACTCATTTACTCGAGAAACCACTCGGTGCGCAGGTAGATGGACGAATTAATTTCTCGTTTGTTTAACGATTAAAACGTTGAACGATTATCGCAGTTTAATTGCCTGCGAAACTTTGCTTTATCCCGATAGATGAACTTCGTCCTTTGTGACTGCCATCAGAGAATCCAGTACAGAGGTTTATCATACACGTACATATAGTTATCGCAGTTCCGGGCACGTATGCCTCGCTGTACTCCGGAGTTGTCAAGAACACAAACGCGATATGTTGGCCCGTGAACCAACAGTTCCGGGTTAATCCCGTAAGGCTTCGAGCACACACGGATAATAGGCAAGATCGAATTTCTGCGAGTGTCACCGATTTGTCCGTCACGCGCCAGGAACCACTGTTCCTGACGGCCGTTCGCCTCATGCGAAACGCTAATCAACCAACCGGTTTTCCGGGCGAGGAAGTCTTCCGAAATCCGGGCAAATCGTTTGTTCGTTCTCGCACGAGCCGAACGCACGTTAATGATGCGTCTGGGCCAATCTTCTTCCGAGCCTAATGCGAATAATACATATACTTAATACTAATACTAATTCAGCGAATAATACATAAGGATACCTTCGTAGAGAGAATTCCGACAAGTACCATCGACTTCGAATGCTCGCGTTAATAAATATTCCTGCATTTCTTGTAGCCGACGATTTCCTTTGTCGCGAAACCTTAATGACGCTCTTAATAAGCCCCTCCCCTGTCGCGGTAAGAATTTTTTCATTGTCCCCTCGTAATTATTCAATTGGTTCCAAAGGGACTGCGGTGGGATTTATTATCGTCGATCGTAAAACTCCGCGGAGGACTTTTCTTCAAGGGGACACGACAGAACCGTCGTACAAAGCTGTGTAATTGCGGCTTTGAGTCCCCATATCGAGCGCTCCTGCGAACTCTAATTACCGCCCGACGATCGTCACACGGCGTGATCCAGTTTTTGCGTGAATGGGTGAACGGGGAGGGGGAGAAGAGGGGGAGTCGGTTGCATCGGAAGCGATCGTGCATGCCGAGGGCACAGCTGGCCGCGTATCGTGTCTTAAGGCAGAACTCCTGTCGCGAATAACGAGCCGCTCCGTCATTGACGGCAACCGGTCGACTCCGGGACTCCGCGGCGATAATAGTTCGACACGGAGGCCTTTATTGCCAACGCCAGCGGTGAATTTACGAAGAGACCGTATCGCGCGGTGCCCGAGCTCCGCAAGGTACGCGCAAACGCGTGAAATTCAACGACAGGGAGCCGCCGAGAGGAGGGTGATTGGCAAGAACCGGCACAATCTTCCAATTATTCCTCCGTAATTTGCCGTTCATAACGTAATCCCGCGCGTAAAAGCCCTTAAGTCACGCTACACAAGTATCCCTGTACGGCAATCACCGGCTATAATTGATTTCGGTTCAATGAGAAAGTGGATTTTTTTCAAAGACAAAGTTCAAAGATGACAAAGCAATCCTGCATAAATCGGCCAATGTCTACTCGGAGGTATTCCTGAGGAATGTTATCGTTAACGAGCCGGGCTGGGTTGGAGTTTTGACGTTCATAACGGTGTCATCATCCCAGGGGCCGTGGGGCTGACGAGTAATCCAGCTGGGCAATAATGGATCGCAGGATACATTTATTGCAATGTTACGGGCGGTCGGCGGATAATTTACGAAGGCCGGTGCCGTGGTGGTCGGCGCCGTCAGGTGGAAGTCGAGCGCGTTCGCGCAGGTAAAACGTACCTACCCGGCCGATCGGTGATACTCGCCCGGAGCGAGGGATGAAACTCGATACCGAATCCGGCCGTGATTAACGACGTTTCACGCTCGTCGGACGTCGGCCGGCTCCCCGGCCGACGCTTCGAAGGATTTGCGACTCACGAGATTTTCCTGGAGCATCGACCTCTCTCTTCCTGGTCGCCGTCGTAGGGCCACGGCAGACGGACAGATGCACGTACACACGTAAATATTATACACACGAACGCGCGCCGGCCTACGACCCCGCGGAAAGCACCCCACGAGTCCTCTGACACACGATAGCCCGAGACTTTATGGTGCCCCGGCAGCGATTCATCCTCCTATCGGCAATTAGCCAATTAAGCGCGTAAAAAACGCGGCCAATGCATAGACAAACTCCTCGGTTCCGTCTTCGTCCTGCCACCCCCCGGAAGGATCTAAGGCACGCGCATTTTTTGCGGAAAGTAAAAGTCCGTGGGGATCTCGTTTCAAGGACCACTTCCGCTGGTGAACGATCATTCTGCACCGGAATGTTTACTTTCGTTCGAGCTCTCGGCCCAGAACGTCATTACCGTCCGCGAGAAGCGCAGCTTGCATTTATGCAGTAACGGAACACGCCGAAGAATCGCCGCGGCTCGTTAGAATATACCCCTGAGTTATTGCCACGGGATTCTTTGGACCGGCTGAAAGTGAGCCTTCATACAGCTCTTGTCTGCTGCACATTTATAATTCCGGGAAATTCGTCTCGTCATGCCCGGAAACAGAGAGATATAGATCATTGTAGTACAGATCTTGACAGACTCTTGACAAATAGGCGCGCAGCGAAGTGGAACGTCGAGATACGTCGGCAGAACTTATATATCATAGAGATGGAGTAGGAATCTTTCCTGTGACGTCTAAATAAGAATGGCTAATGCGAAAGTTTGCAGCTCTCCGCGAAGAGAAGGGTAAAAGGGGGAACTCAATTTTTCTATCTCCAAGTGTGTAAATACGAACGTCAAATGTTTCCACCATATTGCCTCCTAAATTTGCCTTATACGTCTGACGCAAATTTTATCCGAGGAACTGCATGAAATGGGAGGGGGGGGGATTGCACGATTAAACAAAAGAGCATGAAAACTAATGATCAAATCATCATAATACCATACGTGCGACTGTATTGTCGAAAAATTCTGAAACACAGTACCGAAGTCAATGGAAATAATGATTCCTGCTAGTGTTAGTATGAATGACAAACTGTACGTCCGATAAAGGATTTGTAATGACAACGGTTAACACTTCCCAGTGGCAGCAAATGTGAATGGGTAATTTTGCACAGAGGGATATTCCCGGAAACGATTGTTCCGGTAACCGATCGTGTGTCACACAGGGACGTTATGTTCTCGTAGTGGAAGCGATAAACGTCTGCCCGGCTCCGCGGCAGCGTTTTGCGTCGGTTCTCACGAGAGGAGAGAAATCCTCGAAGACGAATGCCCGACTACCGAGTAGGTGAGGTAAGGCTTGACCGTGGTAATTAATGGCCATCCATTAAGGTCTTTAATATCGCGCGCATGAAATCCACGGCCCGAGGTGCAGGGGACTCGACTCGAGGCGAGAACGAAGCGGAGAGAGAAGGAACCACGTCGACTTTCCTCTACAAGTTCCCCATGAAAAGTCGTAACGCGACTTCCTAGTGACTGACCTGTCGGCAGCTGGTCACAGTACGATCGATCAGTTCAAACTCAACTTCAACCGTTCTACCATGTCGCTAAAAATCAGTCTTACCCGTCCGAGCGACCCTCACGTGTCCCAAAACCCAAAAACATTAAGGAAACGTAATACGCCTTACGTACAGCCCAAGGAATAGTCAATTAAAATCCGTCTCCTCACGGAGACTGTATGAAGATCACGAAGAAATTGGACTCGAGCGCGTAAAGTTCCGGCCAGCGTAACGCCGAACCGGTTTGATCTCACGTGTTGCTGTACTTTCCTGACACAATATCGCGAGTGACTTTGAAAAAAAAAACCGGCAAAATGCGCTCACGTGCCGAGCGGCCGGCGATAACCGTTCGCCGGTGCCCCGGCCTCTTGACATAATATAATACATATTGCGCGGGCAGAATGGCTCCTTCGGCGAAAGAAGGACGCGTTTGTAATGCGTGCCGCCGGCCGAAAGTTACGTGCTCGCTGGCAACGGTATTGCTTTGCCTTGTAGGCTCTTTATGTGGGTCGAAGTGCCTGACGTAATCGCCGTGCGTGGGTTCGTTTATAGCATCGGACGAGCAAAGTGCGCGACCTTATCGGACGTTCAGACGCGCCACGCATAGGATTATACAAGCGAGGGGGGCTGGGGGGAGGACGCGGAAGTACCCCATTCGCACCTGCCAGGGGCAAACACAGGATCCTCATCGTCACGCAATCTTCGATAGACGAGTCCCAATGAAATTACCGATCTAACAAGTACCGCACAAGTTCAGGCCTCATTACGTAGTTTTCCTATTAATTTCCTATGGACGGGGCTGCTCTGTGGATTATCTATTCGCCGGGGCACGGTTGAAGGTTTCGCACGATGGCCGGGCCCGGCCTTGATCGGATATCTCAAATGCACATGCGAATTTACGGGATTCTACAAAGTGCACGACCTTAGGGGATGGTCAGACACGCTACATATGGGATTATCTTCGGGACACGGAAGTGGCCCATTCACAGCTGCCAGCAACAGACGTATAATACCGACCGTGTAATCTAGGATCAGGTAATTGTAATTAAATTGCCCATTCAAATAGCACATTGAGGTCTTCAGGGACTTCGGTTTATCGACGGTCCATGATCGGAACGCAAGTAATTCGGGCGAATAAGACGAGTCCTTTTGCAGGGAATTTTCTCGTGAATCAGTGGCGGGCAATTCGTTCTACCTCGATCGAGGGTACCTGAAAAATTTCCCACGGCGATTCCGCCGCTGACCCTGGATCAGACTTCTCAAAGTCCGCGGGCGAATTTATGGGGTCCGATCGATCTCGCGCGGATTCCACGGGACGTGGAATTGCCCCGGCAGGGATTTCTAATAGGAGTGTCTCGGCTAATGTGCGCTAAGACAGGGGATGTTTACTGGCCGAGATAGCGCATTTAAGATAACGCTCGCCGGGACAGACGGAGTCACGGAGAAGCTGCGCTTGTACGGAGGAGATAGCCGTTTGGGAAGAACTCGCCACGGTATTGGTGAGCTGTAAAACGCTTAAGCCGGCCCGGTAGGATATGCGTGACGTAATCGTTACGTGTGGGTTCAACGGCGCGCACGGGTCGCGCTAAGCGCACGACCTTATCGGACGGTCAGCCGCGTATCGCGCGCTCGGTAATATGCAAAACGCGGATGATTCACGACGGTGTCGATGAACGCCGTGCTTTGCCCTCCGTGCTAATGTCCCGTTCGCCCGCACGATCTTAATGTTCCGCACCGACGGCGGACCCTTCTCCGAGCCGACATTTTTATAAGCTCCTCAAATCCCACGTAACGAGGAACACTCGAGGAGTACTCGTTCCGCAATGTGCCAATGTACAGCGAAAAATTCGCCGGAATGTCTAATCAGGATTTCCAATTAATACAATGAACTTGTTATTAAAAACTCCGCTGATCGTGGTTATTTTACGCGTCGTTGTGTTACTTTTGTATTGAGAAAATGTGCAATTTTGTAGAAGGTAAAGGTTTATCGAATAAAAATGAATTTTCTTGTATTTTCTTATATGCATTTACAAATTTGTTCTTAATAAGGTCGTATGGTGGGAAGTGAACGTAGGTAAAACGCGGAAGTCGATGATACATGGATCGTCGAACGCAAAGCTTTGTATCCCGCGAATATGTCCCGCTCGAGCACGATCTTAATTCTGTACGAAGCTTCGGAAGTATAGTAGATACCGTCTGTACGGTAAGATAGCGTGTCTGAGATACCGTCCGCTAAGGTAGCGGCATTTAAGGGTAAAAAGTGATACAGCACGGGTGAAGTTGGAGATAACGCGCTTAAAATAAGCGCCGTCGAGCTAGCGGTCTTTGAGAATAGATATATGTAGGTTTTGCGCGTAAAAAAGCCAACGGCACACTCTTCGAGGCGTGAATACTCGAGCCGGACACGTTTCTAGCCTTCGAGATGTATCAGAGGTCATGGGAACACACTATATGGGTTACGGGAAACCCATAGCAGATTTATAGTCTTGCATGGTGCCTATAGACGGCTGAATTTACAGGTACGCTTGTCTCCCTATGCGTCAGCTCTATCTCTGGCCCGTTATATTTGAATTATCGAAAAGCAGCCTCGGTTTATAAGGAAACACCGAGAAAATGTTGACGGAGGGTACAGATAAAATTGAGGATTTCGTCGGCTCGTTGTCGGACGCAAATCGCACGGAATGTTATGCAAAATATGGATCTGGATGATTCATGAATCATGGTCCTATCAATGAGCGGCGAGGGGTTCGCAGTAATATCCCGTTTGCTCTTCATCTTAATGCCCTGCGCCTAGCAGTATATTCGACCATAGCCGCTTGCCAGGAAGCTGAAACAATATCGGCTCCGCTGAAATTCTGTTTTCTTAGGTGAGGCTCCGTTTGTTCGGCGAATGCGACGGTGTATTATGGTAATGCCAGACAAGAAAGGAAAATAAGAGGGTGTTTGAATGGCAAAGTCCAGGTAATGGGGAAACACGTGGCCATGGGACGCATTGTGATTTCACCGTAGTAGCGATACAAATTGGCAAACTTGTATTAAACTATCGCGCGGGCTGTCCGGGAGATTCCGTTTTTGGGGGGAAGATAATATTTGTTCGGGAAGCCAGCCGATCCATGTACAAGAATGGTAATGTATGGCCAGAGAACTAAGCGAGTGGGTGTACTAGTCGTAATAACATGCTGAGCTAACGGAATGTTTACACAACAATGTCGGCAAGTCGACGCGAAAATTAAGGGCTTCCCCACTGGTAGAACGCTCATAGTTCGGGTATGCCGAGACTTGGCGAAATGGTGCGCCAAGCGTGCCTCTCCAATGGTGCTACGTCATATGAACTTGTAGGTATGCAAAGTACGCGCGTGGATGATTCATGACGCTGTCGATGAACGGCCAGACACCGGCAAACGTATTATTAAGCCATTGAGGAAGGATCTTAATATCCTTGGCACTCTTCGTCAGGTACATTACCGATCGTCATACAATGAAGACCCAACTTGTACCTCCCTGCACACGCTAAAGGAATTCGTTATACATTTATTCTCATTATATTCTTCATTTATACTTCTTCGCAGAGCTGTCAACGAATACTTTATTAATTCCTCTTAAATTCACAACGTTGCATTGTAATTTTACACGACGAAAGGTGAAACATGTGATTTTAAGCGTTTCTTTGGCGCCGGATTGTGTCACACCGAAGTGCTGTACATGAGAATCGTTCATAGAATCTTAGAATCGTGCAGGGTAATATGATACTTGAGACGACAGTGACGTTGAACCGTAGTTCGGACAAAAGGACGAGTCCTTGGCAAACAACCGAGCTAATCTTTATTCGCGCGAGTCATTATTTACAGTGGGGATGGCAAGTGTGACCACCGGGGGATTATTAACCGGTCCGCACGTGGCTTTGGTGTTTCACGATACTGGGTAGGTGTTGGCCGAGTCTCGGCGAAGCTACGCGCAAATCCGTGGACAAGAGAGCATCGCTCTCGTACATCCGTCCGCTTAACGGGTTATCATCGAGAGCCCTCGTAATTCCGTCGCGTCCCCCGTGACAGCTCAATGTACCACAAATAGGAACCGCGGAGGCGGAGGACCGTGCTGGTCATCCATATTCAGCACGTTGAGGATCCTATACGGTGCGAAACGCTATATCGTGTCAGCACGATGTCATATACGCCGGATCGGATTTCGTCCCGGCGCCCCGACAATCACCGTTCCCTTGTAAATCGTCCCTCCCAAGGAGATCGGCTTCCAGCCCAGGCCTTTTCTTAAATCAATAAATCCCATGTGACGCACGTAAATGGTCGAGCAAAACGCGCCTAATTTGTCAAATGAAACTAA
The DNA here is from genome assembly GCA_963989215.1 of Hedychridium roseum. Taxonomy (NCBI): domain Eukaryota; kingdom Metazoa; phylum Arthropoda; class Insecta; order Hymenoptera; family Chrysididae; genus Hedychridium; species Hedychridium roseum. The sequence goes on along the minus strand of OZ022311.1, from coordinate 4,813,607 downwards.
CGTACCTAGTTTTCTGATCGATGCCCAAGTCAAGGAAAGTACGTAGCACATATAAAAGAGAGAGAGAGAGAGAGAGAGAAATATTTATTCCAGGGGCGGTGGGTCCCATTTGGACAAAGAAACATAAAATACAGAAATATAGTAAGAAAAATAATAGTAGTAATAGTAGGTATAGTTATATAGAAGTGTAAAGAAGGATAGTTATAATAGAGAGAGTGATGGTGCACAAGCAATGGTAGCAGTAGTAATAAGTAATAAATAATAGTGACAAAAATAACAACAAACATAAAAATAAATCTAAAAATAAGCAGAAATAAAAGTAAAAAGCGTCATTGAACGGTAGATAAATGAGGTTTAATAATGAATTCTATCGATTGTTGAAAGAAGTATAATTAAATACGAGAACTAGTAAGAAGTGTAACCATATTACCCTAGTATATTATTCGGTCTATTACCTACTGTGCAAATAGAGATTTTCAATACTTTCACGGCGTTTATGTAACGTTAGCCTTATTTTTTGTCTGCACGTCGTTAGCGTATCGTACTGATAATAGCAGAGATAATTGGTAATATTTCACAGGTATACACTACTTGTACACGACGTAGCTAGTAGAACCTGTACAATTCAACCGGTACGCGCACATATAACGAATTATAATGGCTATACTTTATCTCTATTATGTAATGGGATATCGCTGTAAAAGACTGCACGGTCAATGTTCAGGACGGTGAATACAAGAACGACTGTAAACGCCGATACAGGAATAAAGACGGCAGCTATAAAGACTGGAACCGGTAATGTGCACTGATAAAATCTCCTGGCACTACTGTATGAATCATGCGATCTGATAATTTTGCGTTATTAATCACCGTGATCGCGCGCACGAGCTCGCACGTATCTTTATTAATGAGCTCGAAAGTCGTATTAATTAATTGGCGGGTAATTACACGGGGGATAAGCCGAAGGGGACTAAACGCGCTACAGCCAGCGGTATTACACGAAACTCGATTCCGAGCGACCCGGATATGTGCTGCGGCCAAGCGCGTGTAAACGTTCACACACGTGCCTGTGGGCCTACCTACTTACGCGAAAATGTCGCGAGAAGGAACACCGTCGCGGGTTAAAAGCCGGTTTCATCAACGGCAAATGTCGTTTCAGCGAATCTAGTTGCAGAGGCAACTGGCTACTTTTGCCAGCTATTCGTAGATCCCCCATCGACCGCCTGGATTTTCGTTCCCACTCTTTCCCGGGACTGAGGCGAAACGTAAAAGAATCGCAGAAGGTCATCCTCGAGAGAAGAAAACACGGCAAGATAAGCGGTCAACGTGTAAAAGATCATCCCCTCGTCGGGGATCCGGGCTAGGACAAAGTATTACACGTCTCTCTTGTTTGCCTGAATGTTCCATGTTCCTACGACATATATATCTTTCACTGATACGAATCAGACAGTCCCGTCGTGGCTCGTCCTCTGTCAGCCGGCACAAAGCAGCTTTAAATAGCTTAACCGTTTCCTATTTTTATTAATAGCGAGCATTAGTGTTCGCGGGAATCCAGTACCCTATCGCTCGAAGATCTTTTCCTTGGACAAATGACGGTGATTTCCACATGAATTTCACTTCGTGTCCTACTTTCGCGGTATGCAGTTAAGTAAGCCATTTAACGATACTTTTTTGACATTCGCTACATTCTAGGCTGGATTTTAGTCCATCCATTTCCCTACGAAGGTCAGCATCAATTTCGAAACTGTGTATCATGAAATTTGTTAGCTTTTAAAATGGTTCCGCGGTGAACTGTTACGATTGCCCGGTATCTCGGGAAACGAAGAAATTGCCACTTGAAGCATAATTTTATGCTAATGCAACGGCTCTATACGAGCGAGAATGAAGTCCTTTGCATTTCTCAAGGGCTACGTGTATTCCGGCTCGTTCCAGGAGGATACATATCCTGATATAAATCAGATAACCCGAACGCGGATCGTACAGCGCGTAGCCTCGCGAGCCGCGTGAATCACCGTGCACGATACGAAATTCCACGCGTGATAACCGACTATGAAGATCCTCGGAGTACGAGGCCTCTCATCCGTATCGCGAAAGCTTCCTTCCTCGCACCGTTGCGTTTCCGTTCCGACTGGACGAATTGTTTGTCTCTCTGTGCCGGACGAGCCCGACGGTAGGTCCTCGAACCCCCGAAACTTTGAGCAGGGCCGTTGGCCCGCGGAAAATTTCCATACATTCCCCGAAGACCTGGCGTTCCGTAGGAAAGTTTCGCCTCCCCCCCCCCCCCCTCCCACTTCCCCGGTAACGTCCAGTCGATGGAGGTTTGCTCTTGTCTCCGTTCCTTTCTTTTAGTTACTTCCTATCAACCGATGCTTTCATCTTTCGCTTCAACCCTGCTTCCGTTGGTTCCTCCCCCCGGGGAGAACTTGGCTCCCCTTTCTCTCGCGGCACAGCTTCCTTTATCCCCCCCCCCTCCCCTCCCGTACCTCTATCTCCGCGTCTTTTATTTGCCGGCCCATCTCTTTCTTTGCATCCGTGTCGCTACTTTCTCCTTTGTCCGGCTGTCTAGTCGCCGTTGTCTCTCCCCCCCCCCCCTGCGTGCTCGCGGTAAACGCGCCCGTACTTTTGCTTTCTCCGCTTTTACCGTTGCCTCCCTCGTTCCCTGCGTCTCTCTACCCCGCGGTGTCGCACGATGGTGTACGTTACGCGGCGACGAACCCCCACGTATTTCGTGGGCCACCCCTTTTCGTCGAGCAGGGGAATTCCGTTAGGCGTAGCGCGGACGAGTCGTCCTCCGAAATTTCTATCTTTCTCCCCCCCCCCCTCCCCCTTCGTGAAAACGCGACGTTTCGCCGCGGGAGGGGCCAAGGGAGCAGACGGGGGGAGGGGATTAATGGCGTGTGCACCGAGGATAAAGTGCCTCGGAGGATTGCCGATGGGGGGTTGCGTAGTTCTGGCCCTGCACCCCTGTCTTACTGCAAGGACTCCCCCGCGGTACAGATAGCAACGCAGTGGGGTGGCCCCTACCGCGCTCTAACTGCGTTTGGTAAACACAACAGTAAGTTATGTCGCGCGGCGAAACGATAGCTCATGGCGACAAAAGGACGTTTGACGTTGCGCGACGAGCAACTAGCCACGACTCAACGCACGTCTCACAATCAGTTGTAACGCTCATTGTCAGTGATGAACCCCTCGACACCGGAAACCGCGTGCTTCACGCGAGAATGCATACTTCAGCGACGTAACGGCCCGTCTTTTTGGGTTACCCTTAATTGCAGAAGCCACAGCAGCCGTCCAGGTGAGTAACTGAAATTCGCGGAATAAATGCCATTAGCAAATTACACGAATGCACAACGGCGCGGCGATGAAAGCAACCTGGGATGAGGGGAGGGGATGGGGGGAAGTGTTAACTGCGCTCTTGCGTCTAAAACGTAACTACGTTTAGCCCGCACGACAATAAGTTACGTCGTGCGGCAAACGAGCCCTCCGCCGGCGGAAAACAAACTTTGATATGCGCACCTGGCATCTAGGCGCATTCTCCCCGGGAAACAATCAACACGATGCGCTGCGGTTTTACGCTACGAGATGCAACTTCCACAGGGACCCGCTACCCTATTTCCCGTAAATACATCGCTACTCATCGTCATGTGTATCACAGTTTTTCTCAACAGGACACAATCGTATTAAAAACAAATGTTTCACTTCCTTCCTCGTTCGTGATGTTGATATAAGACATTAGATGTCTCCCGTGAGGTTGGGTCGTTGAAATTCGTGAAAATCAGTGCTGGTGGCCGGTGATACGAAATACAATGGAAAATATGAGGGGCCAAGCTATGGGAGCAACGAGTTGGCCAATGGTATTAGGCGGTTCCGTGGCTTTCCCGTTAAGACGGTGCTGACGGGGGTCGGCTAGGAGAGTAGCCGAAACGTAACTACGTTTAGCAAACACAACGGTAAGTTACGTCGTGCGGCAAACGACTCCACGAGCCATGACAAAACAAAGTTTGATACGTCGCCCCTCGCCAGGCGAAACTGCCGCTTTCGCGGTGGGTAACAACCGACCTCGGCACGGCTCCACTAGCCGCCACCGCGGAACTCGACCGCGAGCCTGTTTACCCGGGAAAGCAATTACGTGTCGTCATCGTCCGTTTCATCCCGGCCATCGGCGTACTCAGCGTCGGCGACGGCGATGACCCGGTTTTAATGGGCCGCCATCCGGCTTTTTTTCCCTTTCGCCGACTATCAACGCCTCGACTAATTAGCTGGCCTCCCTGCTGCGACGAGCTTCGCGTTTTGATGGAAACCCCCCCCCCCCCACCCCGTCCCCATTTCCCCGTGAGCCGACGAGTTCGGAAAAAAAGTGTGCAGGAAAATGTTCTCGCCGAAATTGCCGAGCGTAAAAAAGCAACGCCGAAAGATCGTGCCCGGCGAATGAAGGAACCATTAACCGTGGCCCGGTGCGCCCGGGGAACAGTGATCCGTGAAATTGGCGATTCGGTGGAAAATAACGCGAGAAGTATATATCCGGCGAGGAATTCCTTGGATTTGTAGCGCATCTGTCGAAGGTGCAATTAATTCGAGCGAGAGCGCCGGGTGGAAGGCTCGGCGATATTAAAGGATGCCGTTGACAGAGGCATCTAAACAATTTGGCAAATTGCGTGTCGCGGATCACCGTGAAGCGCAACGTTCCGGGGAATAACGCACGATATGGAGCTACGGATATTATGGCTGGCATATTGGGCTAATACTGACAGAGCGAGTCTTCCGACCACAAATATCGGCAATCTATTCGTAGTAGATACACACGATAAGGCTCAGGTTGACAGGAGAAACCGCTATTTCCCCCGTGAAAACGTAAATCGAACGATGCCATCGCGGAGGAACGCGGAAAATTACACGTCGCGCGGTAACAGCGCCGATCAAATCGAACAGCGAGCGGGCATTTTAAGCGGATCAGGGCGCACACGCGGACATTGTAGCACGATTGCCCCGGGCTGGCAAGGACCTGTCCGTCATTTTGTCAACATGCTCATAATCGCAGGCAGCCGCGACCCGCCCGTTAAATCGCGCAGCACGAGAGCATTCCCGATAATCGGCAAAGCGGCTTCGCGATCTATAACGGCCGCTGACGAGGAGAAGACGATGTAATCGGGCCGCCCGGTTCGACCGGTAATTTAGTATCGCGCCGAAGGACCGTTGAGCACGGTCAATTTCATAGCCGCGAGAGCGCATCCTCGAGGAAACGGCAGAACGAGATCTTGTAACATTCTTGCTTTCTCGAGCACTCGGCCGTTTCGCTTCCGCGCCAACCACGCTGACTGATCGGCTGGAATGCATTATTTATCCCAACGACACGGGCGCGCCGTTACGAATAACCCTGGATACCGCGTTATTGGATCATGAAAATACCAACAACCCGGCGACCGCTCGCTCGTTTAACAACGACGTGTTAAATACAGCCGACGATCCACCGGGCTTACACCTGCAAATCCGGACGTGGAATTAGCATGACCCTGGCCACCGTAAAACGCTGACGACTCTGTTCCAATCGACACGCGAGTAGGATGAAACGTTTCCGTGAAATCAATATTTTGAAACTGTTGAGCGTAATGTATTACGTATTAAACTTGACAAATTGTAAAATAATTCCCTACGGTAAATGTTGAAAGTCTTAGACGAATAATCGAATTCATTGGATACGAGTAACAATTAGCGATTCGTCTTCTTTGGGGATATTTGTTCCTCGATCGCGTTCGAGTACGATACTGCAGTGTTCGGAATATTACCCCGGGACGAGGACTCGCGTTGAAACGGTAGCACGACGATTTCGATACAGTTGTCACGCACTTTATGCGAGACGCGCAACAGTCACGCATTCCTCACCCTTTTTCGCCGACGGCCGACTGCGAGGGACTTTATGCGCGGAAGAACGGGCAAGAGGAACAGGGGGGGAGGGGCGATATCGCGGAAGCTTGCGTGAGCGGGCCGCATTTATTGCCGGTGTAAAGTAAAATTACCACTGTAACCGAGGTTACAGCAGCGGCAACAGCAACTCGCTCTTACTGACGCGCAAGTAAGCGCGCTTCCACTTGCAACACAAACGCGTATACACACACGCACACGCACGCACGTACACAGACAGGAAGCTCGACGACGTGAAATTCCCATCGTTCCACTGGTGACCGAAGCTCAACTATTTTCGGTATGCCGGCAAGTGAGAGCCAATAAAGGTAATAATCTCGGGACGATTGTTGCACGACGAGAAAGGAATACGGTAACTCCGAAAGTAATGTCTACGGTAGGAAAAAGTATTCATTTCTTCAGTGGGTCTTTTTCATCCTGTCCTGATTTAGCGTGACTAGGTCAGTATGATTAATGGGCCGAGGATCGGCTCCTCGGAGAGTCAAAGCTGATAACAAAATAATTGACAAGGTCGCGAGGTATTACTCTATATTGGCAATGGCAAAAAAGAGAAAGAACCCTAAGGGCAATTACTTTTTTCCCGCGTGCTCGGAGCACACCGGCGGATCGTGAGGTCTTAATCTTGTCGCGTGGTATTTTCGGTTTCCCGGAAACACGCAGGTTAACCACGCGAGTACAGGTTATCCCGCTGACGACTGAATCACGAGGTAAAATCGATTCGACGAGAGGGACTTTTTGTCCGGTATAAGTACGAGCATAACGGTACAGGACGGCTCTATAGAATGGCAAAACCGATCGTTTCTTTGCCGCAATTTTGCCCATATCGTCCCGGTAAATGGAACCTCTGTTTCGCAGAAGTGCCAGACGCGTGTTCACGGCTTAATTGACCGACGAGGGTTTTGGGATTCGCACGAAAGGACGGGACCACAATTGCTCGGTCGTTGCGGGACACGCACACACGAGCGACACACGGTCCGCGGAAACTTCAACCTTTTCGCCACGCTCGACTATTCCCCCGGTCGCCGCGGAATATAATACAGATTTCGCTCTAGAGGGCTGCCGTTGGCAGGTTGTCCCTTTTTTCCCCTAATTTCAATTATGTTTTTTCGCGTCAGGAGCCCGGAGAAATTCCGAAGAAACTGGCGAAAAATTCCTGCACTGCCGACGACGACAACCTCGGACGAGGAACGTCCGAGATACGAAATTACCTGAGATACGAAGACGGCAAAAACGTAGCCGTCGCCGAGCAATGGTGTATGAAATTTATGGCAAATTTTACATGCCTCGTAACAGGGTTACGGCATTTCCATGGAAATCTTTATTACAATTTTCCACATTGCACGTTGAAGCTTAATTAACCGAGCCGAGCCGACAGAAATTCCGTTCAACACGAAATGAAATCTTTGCGACGAAATTCTTTGATCCATTGAACTACGAGTACCCCGTTGGTATTCCTTATCGTTAATTTCTCCTTCGTTTCTGAACTGTCCGCGTAAAGGAAAAACTGCAGGTGCGGCCAGCGCGGATAAAGCGCGATGAATTTACATTGCACGTACGTACGTAGAATTCTCTGGCGTTTGCCCGCGATAAATCGTGCATGCTCATATTCTTCTCGTTACATCAAAACATCGTTCCGAGCCGTCGACGTATTTGCGCTGCCGGCCTTCGCATTTCTCCGGGTGGTTTCCCGTTTTACGCTCCTTTAAAGCGAATCGACTGTTATTCTTATCACACGATACCACCGGTACTTTGGCCTACGTGTGGGAATCTTCGTACGTGTGTGTACCTCGGAGATGCGTGTGCACGGTGAATTCTCCTTGGAGACCGATGTGGAACTCCTCGAGAGAGTTCGACGGCTTCGTTAAATCTCCCGCGGTAACTTTGACTCTTATCCACCCCCTTCCCCCCCCCGGATCGGCCGGCTGTTGGATGGTCGTCGGTCCGGGCGTACTTCGGTAAAATTTCGCTTTCTCGGGTACCGTGGTGCCCACTTCTCCGGGCGTGGGGCTAAGTAATTCCAATAAATTCGCCGAAAGTTCCGTCGAACGAGGAATAAGTGAGACGGCGCTCTCGTCTCGCGAGTTAAGGAACGTCGGTAGCGCGACGTTTCGTTTACTTTCTTTATCGATCTCCCGCCGGCCGTTATCGAGGCGCAGCCTGGCCGGGGGGAGAGTTCCCCGGGATCGTTAGCGGCTTATCTCAGTGAAAACTGCGGGCAATCGGGTTACTTATAATTATATCCAAGGACAAAAAGCCGTATCCTCGAGCGGGAGGGGCTAGCGCGCCACTGCCGGGCTAACGTTTTCGTTGAGGGGGGAGAGGGGGATCTTCGCGGAACTCACTGGCTCGAATGGCTCCATTAAAAATTCTTCCCTTAATTGCGTGCAACGCGCGACAATTATATTCCGTGAAAGAGGGTTCATTAAAGTGTAACGTTATGCGAATGACGAATATATATGTATATAGCGCAAATGGTGGCTTTGATATCGAAGAGAAAGGGAAGAGAAACGTGTGGCGAGTAAATGGATCATACTGAACCGAGTGACAAATGAAACAGAAGGGACAGATGGACAGTGGCTCGGTGAGGAATGGTGACGAAGGAAAATGCTGCGGGGAATGGCTGGAAAAGAAATCGTCGCCGCGGTTGATACAATCGTGCGCACGGAGGAGGCCCCATAACGATTGCGCGGTGGACATTCGCTAAAAGGAAGTTCAAAAAAATTCGGACACGGCGCAAATCCGTTTCGACTGCATCGCGAATGCCGGGTTGCCACGCCGCCGTTGCTGAATCCACGACGGTGCGGAGGAGTCAACGACCAGAGCGGAAGAAGAGAGAGAGACCGATGAGCGGGATCGAGAGGAGAGCAGGAAGAGCTCGAAGAGAGAGAAGGACTGCGCGGAGGGCAATAAAGAGCGAAGGAAGGAAAAGAACAGGCGCAGAGAGAATCACCGAGCGATTGTGTGAGTTGAAAAAATATCAGACCCGTGTGAGAGTGTGCGAGGAACGCGTGTTAAGAATTCGAACGAAAGAGAAAATGCATGCGCGAAAGGAGGGAAATCTCCGCGACTACACACACACACACACACGGCGAGAATGCACGTGTTAGAAGAGGCAAAGAGGGCCGAGAGAAGCCGAGAGAGAATTGTTGTACGGGAAAACCTTGTGTGTGCGTGTGTTTGCGCGATAAAGAGAAAACCGAGGGAAAAACGGAGATAAGAGAGACCGCAACGGAAGAAGAGAGAGAGAGAGGGCATACGTGCGGACGAGAAAGAGGGCCAAGAGGGTGGAGATTTTCCGTTAGTCCGTAATTTTCGGGTCTACCGTTTACATTGGGGTGGGTCAGGAGAAGATGGATGCTCCTTTAGCGAGCTCGGCCCCGTTGTACCACTTTGATGCAGAGCCGGGGCTGCACCCAGGGAGCAGGGGATATGGAGAGGGGTCCATTAGCCGAGCCATTTGAATATTTGTAAAGCGCCAAAACTGCAGCGCCGTTCGTAGGTTAAAAAAAAAGGAAGGAGTGCTGTAATATACTGACGCGTCACTCTCGCTTTGGCACGGAACTGTCACTGCACCGAGCCCTCTGTGTGTGTGTGTCTGTCTGTGTGAGTGTGTGTGTACCGACCTCTCTGTGTGGGAGTAACGGGACCGGTCGTTGCGGCAGGCCACTTAAAACTTCGCCATTTTGCCGGGAACGTGTTTCCGGCCAGTTCCAATGCCGTGCCGAAATCCAAAAAGGTCCCAGCACGCATTTCCCCTTTCCCCCGTATCTTTCACGCGAACGTCTCCGCGGCCGCGTGCTCACGTCCTCGCGATGTTTATCACCGGGGCATTATTATTTTCCAACGACTCGTACCGTTATCTCACGTACTCGCACCTCGGATCTTTAATGTGCGACTGCGGCCGCATACGCGCCGCACGATAATTGGATTAACGCATCGCTTTTATCTTACACGTTAGTCGATAAATTCACCGCGCGATCGTACATCATCGATACGATTTACCTACACGCCGCGGCTACAAATTTCAACTTTAAAGCCCGTACGGCGCGAGATCTCGCGGACCGATAAGCCAACGACAGGGATATTTCTATTTTTCCCAGCTCATTCGCATCCGTTGTTTATTATTTCAGTTATTTATTCATACACGATGGGCATGCCTCACGAACAAACTGACCAGCTAAAGTGTTGGACAATTATTGTAATTAATGTCTGAATTCCTTAGGCCGCTGAAGACATAGGCTAAGAATTTGCCACGAGACTTCGGTAAATCTTCAGCTAAGAAGTACTAACTGTACTCGTCGCACAGATAACGTTTACAAATACATATATACGCAAGATAGGATTCTATTCCTTGTCATTCTGCAATTGTTGATAGTGGTTCGTTGCTGTTTAAATGCCGTATTCCTATGCTGTGTTTTTCTGATTCTTTGGCAATTGTTACGTGAGGCTTGCAGTTGGCTTACGTGCGTTTCTAGTCCTCAAAGTCCATTTCGATGGCCGGAGAGTCGCGTGTTATCGGCTTCGGCAAAATGAAAGTATTCGACGATCCAGTCTCTGAGCGTGCGCAGCTGAATTTTTCATATTATTACGTAACGTAATAAGGTATACACTCCGGGGTTATATGCATCTGTACGTAACGTGCATGGCGCCCATTTGCTTAGATTGCTAATATTTACATGGCACACGGGGCGTTAGCAATCCTCCTGGTGGATATATAAAACACATGTATCCAGCCCCCTGCGTTCGGCGTAGGAATAACTTATGGCAATAGTAGTAATGGCCATACGGAACGATATCCGGGATCGTGCAATTTAAGGGCAAGTCGGTCGACCAAGGGTACACTCTTCACGTTAGTACGATTCTCAATTCCGAATTGCAAAACTGTCCGTAAACACCAAGTTTCAAAGTCCCGTTTTCTAATGAATATGCCACTTAACATATATCGCTGTCAAATAAGTTCGTAAGAGAAAGTTACAAAATATATTTATATTTATCTCGCTGGTTACAGTTATCGAGTAGTTTCCATTGGCCAGTACGTAATCTTGCTAACATCAATACGGAAAGCCTGACCTGGTATAGTTGAAATCAATGACATGAATGGCTGAATAGGAATAGTCAAGTACGCGGATTAATAATTACGTTCGCAAATCACATCGAAGTCGCGCAATGTCGACGTTCAAAAGCCTATTGTCCTCGCCATTAATCACTCAGTAGCAGCAGAAGTCTACCGTCAACGCTGGAAACACGACAAGCTGGCCTTTCAGACAAGATCGTGGAGAGTTCGTTGAATGGAACTAAGTAAATTTCGCGGGGCCCCGCTTGGCTCAAGTTAGAATCGCGATTAAACCCTCTCGTCGTTTCGTTAATTGAATAAACTTGACGTCCGCTCGAGTTTTATATATAGGATTTTCGGCAGTGCTTATATGTACTTGCACTTCCGTACGTACGTATATCTCAACACGATCTTGCTCCGCGTAGCAACTAGTTACTGCCTGGCTGCCCTAGGCTTTTTGTACTCTGGCATGCGATAAATCTCGGTTCTCATTAAATCGCACCGAACAAGGCCGACCGATCTTGTTTCGTCATTCTTGGGAATGAGCGCAGGCCAGCAGAATCGAACGACGCTCTTTAGGTTCGACCAGTAAAAGCGGGCAAGGTTCCCGCGTGTGACCATTCGCATTGCTCATTCCTGGCAACGATTCGAAACGAGGGCCAACGGAATCTATAAAGTTGTTAGTCACGCTCCTTGGAGCCGTTCGCGGCGTTCAAAGCGACCCCCCCTCTCTTCCTCTCTTCCTCTCTTCCCCCTCTTGCCGTCCATCGACTGGTTCATTCTGTCCCAGCTTGTTATCGTTAGGCGGTAATTTGAGTGCCTTTAATTACGCGCCCGTAAAACTGGCAACTGGCCTGATTGGGACGGGAAGTTCCCGACCAAAGGAAGCCGGAAGTCAAAGGTATTTCTTACGATCCTTTTGCCCACGGAGTCCTTTTGTCCTTCTGTTTGTCCGTCGTTCCGAAAACCGGTAGCTCAAAATTCATCGGGATCGTCTTATCTCCGGATTTCCCGTATAATGAGACGTTTATTTTAGACTGCGCACACCGGGGGATCGTAACTGAGGTTAATCTCGACGTTTAATTCGATATTCCAAGACCTATCTGGCCGAACACGCGGTACCTTCTGGATTAACCAAGGATACAGTCCCGTTTCCGAACTCTGGCGTCTCTTGTAATCCGTTCTCTAGTAGCTCGTGTCTCCCGGAAGTGCTCTCCGTGCCCCGAGGCATCTGGACGTTGTTCGCCTTTCCTCTCCGGTAATTTGCAATTCGCGACACTGATACCGGTATTAGAGAGATAAGTACTGATACAGACCGCCGTTTACCCGTGATTATCATATTTGTAACGTATCCATTTATTCTGTGTCAGAGGATATTTACTCTAAAATTCTTTTGAATATTCTTCCAAATCTCGTCGATAAGGAACTTATAAACCCAAACCGGAAACATACTTTGCTAAAAGCTAATATTGTCAACTTATTTTGAACAATTTGTGAGAGATATGAAACTTTTCATTTTTTTTGGAGTTTTGTGTTTGATTTGCTTGGAACGTAAACTATAATGGACGAATGAAACATAACTTTACGACCTTCCAGTCTGCGTTTATCCAAGAAACCAAACTCGGGAAAGTTTTTAACCGGGGCAACATATCAGAAAATATCGTACTGCATGCTTGGTATCGGGGATTATAGCCTGTTGAGCGATTGGGTCATGTTTCTTGCCGATACAACTCGTGGAAGGATGTTTTCTGACGTTTACGGTACTCGCAAGAAACTTAGTTCGGAAGTTACGTCGTACGCCGTAACGTGACATTAAATTTACTTTTTACTGTAAATGTCGAGCAACTTCGATATGAGAGTTTCGCCAATGGCCCGTGCGCAGAATTGTTATAAAACGGGAAGTGGTTCGAGCGACTTAATCAAATTCATTTGACACGCAGTCCAACAGATAACTGTAATCAATAGGTTCGCGCGCAAAAACTAAAACGATTCGATCGGCAGATTGAATCATACTCGTTAGCTTCGTCCGGTCGTAAAATGTTTATGCACAGGACAAGACTTGACACAGGACAGGACAGGACAAGAATTTAGTAAAAATACAAACCACCCAATGGCGGATACGACTACGCTTTTCTTCGTGTAAAATTCCCGAACATCGTGGCACATAAAATTCCAGCCGTGGAATTCTCGCGAAGACGTTGCTCGTTTAGGGTGGTGAAAATTGTTTCGTCCTATTCTCGAGTTAACGAAGACCGCGGGAAATGACATTGGCTGCGGGTACGACTGTCCTCGTTAATATCCCGTTGTATCATGATTCGCTTAAATTTCGCCTTAAAAAGTATCCCGAACGCAGAATCGAACGGCAGAAACGCAATGGACCGCACGGATAGCCAGTAATCCAGGACGGTAAAGGAGATAATCGTCATGAGCGTACCGGTAAATTCTTAGTGAAGCGCTCTCCTCTCACGGCCATTATAGAGTCGACGAGAGAGAGCACGAGAGAGAGAGAGGGTTCGATCAACTTCCACGGCGAAACGACACGTCGCGCACCTGCGCTTACACTCTCGGCGCTAACGAGCCTGTAATATTTACGTCATCCCCGATGCGCCAAGGTTCTTCGCTTCCCTTCAAGCAC